>CM035114.1:41878077-44278077 GCA_020205505.1 Panax japonicus
GTTAAG
Organism: Panax japonicus; assembly: GCA_020205505.1. NCBI lineage: Eukaryota > Viridiplantae > Streptophyta > Magnoliopsida > Apiales > Araliaceae > Panax > Panax japonicus. Next base: position 41,878,084 of record CM035114.1, read on the forward strand.
GATTGAAGGTAACACTATGTGCTACTTGAATGACATGGATCAGAAATAATACACGGAGATTAATATTTTAGCTAAAGTTGTTATTTCTTATACCATGATTAAGATTCATGAGATGTACTTAATATTTATGATGTATAGTTTTATTGAATTGTAAAGCTAAAGTTAGAGTTATCTGATATGTAAAGGTTATCAGATTGAAATGTAAGATTTTATATAATAACAGTGATAAAGTGAATCATAAAATAAGATTGATTCAAACACATGTAGATGATAAATGTTTGATTCAAGGAATTAAAGAAAAAGACATAAAAGTTTAAATTATTCCGCATTTTATATAGTTTAACATCGAATAATGATGTAAAATCAGAAGGTAGATGTGTTATTAACGACTGAAGTTGAGAATTATATTGTATAAATTTTGGGGTTGTTACAATTATTATTATTATTATTATTAATATTATTATTATTATTATTATTATTATTATTATTATTATTATTATTATTATTATTATTATTATTATTACTGCTACTACTACTGCTACTACTACTACCACCACCACCACCACCACCACCACTACTACTATACCACCATACCACTACTACCACTACTACTACTACCACTACCACTACGACTACTACCACTACCACTACCACTACCACTATTATTATTATTATGACCGTTATTATTAGTAGTACATATTATTATTATTATTATTAATATTATTATAAACATTATTATTATTATTGTTATTATTATTACTGTTATTGTTATTGTTATTATTATCCTAATTTAAGGCAACATTTTAATAGTCGTTGCAAAAAGTTAAATAAAATATGCAATTAAAATAAAAATTGTTGCCAATGAATGTTGTCCATATTAGGCAACGAAATATAACAACAAAAAAACTTTCGTTGCCCACGATGAGGAGAAATCAAGTGGTTAAAATTTTTGTAACGAATTTTGTTTCCAAATTTTGCAACTACATATGAATTTCGTTGAAAAAAGTGAAAGCTTGACACAATCTGCAACGAAGGACAAGTTTCATTGCTAAACATACACTTTTAGCAAAGACCCTGAAAAATCATTGCTAAAGCCCCATTTTTATCAACAAAAGAACTTTTGTTGCCCATGATGATGGGAAATCAAGTGGCCAAAAATTTTGCAACGAATTTCTAACGAATTTTTTTTCCCGCCAATGAATTATCAACGAAATTTTGCAACAACTTATGAATTTCGTTGCAAAAAGTGAAAGCCTGACACAATCTGCAACGAAGGACAAATTTTGTCGCTAAACATATACTTTTAGCAACGACTTATAAAGTCGGCCGAAAAATCGTTGCTAAAGCCATATTTTTTTGTAGTGACACAAAGGAAATTGGGATTTATTTATGTATTCACATTATATAACCCATGTACATTAAATACACGCAGTAAAATAATGCAGTTAGGATATTAATCGGGTATCTCTATAATTATATTTTACTACACACAAAACACATAATAACATTATTTAATATTATAATCGAGTGTGCACACATAACTTCTTTTCCAATTTCTGGAACACACAACATTCATTTATTTCTGTTTAACAATCACTATGATTGTATTTCACTACTTGATACTCCATATTATTAGAATATTCTTATTATATGATTCTATGCATGTCACACATTACACTACTGTTCCAGTTCATTTCCTATAGCAGAACTTAACTATCTCAAATTGGACACTGGCGCAGCTGCACCATTTTGTACTGCTGGGATGACGTAGCTGCGCCAGTCCCTGGCAGTGCCAAAATAAGTTAGCTCAAGCCAGTTCCAAATCCTATCACCACATAAGTTCTATATAGCTAATTTAACTTCTTCAATGGTGATATATCCATACTGACATAATTTAATATGTTCACTCTCGCCACTATATTCAAATAAATGGAATATTTAAACATTAAGAATCCTACAATTCTTTGATATCAAACTCTTAGGGTTAGTCCACCAATTTAATAACTATTAGTGACTCCCTTTAATCATTTCATAAATTTCTCATAACCACGTAAGATTTAAATGAACTCAAAACTACTCGCTAAAATTAAATCACATATTTAATTAATAAGGAGTTTAAAATCATGGTCGTTACATTGTCTGTTCCAGAAACACCTCTTGTTCTCTTTAACTAAAAGGTTTTAAATAAGCAAGGATGAGCACAAATTGCCCAACAAGTAATATACAATAATTGGTTAACAGATTTTCATAGCACGCGCTTTGAAATATTGAAGTATCATCTTAAGATAGTTCAGAGTTTCGAGAATAATATCAGAGTAATGGAATATCAATAATTCTTGTAATAAGAACGGTAATTCAATATAAATCAACAGAGATAATGAATTCAAACGACTATCAAGATCCAACTGAATAAATAATTTATACTGGTAGTCACAAGGACTATTGAACTTCCACTAGAGTTACCAAGATTAAACTGATAACCCAAAAATATCAAGTACTATAGATGATCAGTCTACAATACTTTACGTTATACATAACACCATAATATATTCAATCATGTGTTGGGGTTTTCAATGACATACACTCCCTTACCAAAAGGAGTTGTCCAACTCAGTTTTTCAAGATTTCCACACTAATCAATTCGTTTGGACAACTTTATAAACATGCATATAGTCTAGCCGAATCAAATGGCATCGACTCTTTCACAATATTCAAGAACAATAATAAGTTCAACATGAATAATAACTTTCACAAGAATTTAGCATACTAGCTCGATTGAACGAATAAGCGAGATAACTTACATTCACAAGATAAGTTTAAAAGTAGGGTTCAAGGAACTTGCACAATCAAGAGTGAAGTTCAAGGAAACACGATCAATAATAATTAGAGTAAGTTTAGGGAACTTGCCTTAAGCATAGTTTATTCCACGTTAATAAATCAACACTTTCGAATCCTAGTATAGCGTATTATATGTACAACATATTCATTAGCTAACACAGTCTTTAAACAAGCTTGACATGATTCAAGTATGCACATATGGTACAAAATTATTTTATAAGTTATCACAAATACAACGATGTCTTGATTGCCTAATTTCTTGAAGACATTCTTCGAACTTAACATTGGAAGTTGGAAGTTATGATCCACATTGTCTCTATAATATAGCATGCTTCTTAACATATTACATAACATAATGGTCATATAAGATAAGTTAAAGTAATTCTATATGCTTGCTTCAAACATCAGTTTAAAACAGAATGCAGAACTCAAGGTTCCAGACTGGCGCAGCTGCGCCACGGCTAAGCCTGAGACCGGCGCAGTTGCGTCGTCCTCTGGCTATGCCAAGACTCAGCTGTTGCCTTGTGGTCTCTATCAGGCTTGACCAAACAACTCATACATGATATATTTATAATGTTAAGGGTCTTTTCATGCTTCTCAAGTCAATCTAGGTTCCCTTTTTATGATATATTTCTAAATTTAATATTTCAACTAGTTAAGGTCATTCAAGGTCATAAAACCACAAAGTCTATTATGCTTGCTCTCTAAACACACAATATAGTTACAAAACTCATATTAGCAATGCTTGTGAGTATTTATAACATATATGTGAAACTAACACCATTTTGGTTGAAAATATGCTTTGTTTGTGCTTAACTTGAAATATTACACACAAGCATGGTATATATATACGTTTATGCTGTATGAGTGAGTCTAAGAGTAACATCAAACATGATCACAATTAATAGATTCTGATCTTCAAGGTATCTTGACAATATTCACATTCAAAGCTTACTAGTAGGTTCAACATGCTCATATTTCCTTACTAATCACTTAAACACAAGTAAATGGTTTTTTTATGCATTTCTAAGCCATACCTATATACTTGCAAGGTCAGAACATAAACTATATAGTAATCATGCATGTTAGCTGACTAGGATAATGTGAGGACATGGGTAAGGGTTTGGTTTTAAGAAATTCCGAGGACGGAATTTTTTTAAGGAGGGAAGAATGTGACAACCCGGAAAATCGGATTGTCTAGAATTTATTTTAAAGAATTAGTTATTAATAAAATGAATTTTTATTAATAATATTCTATGCTATGTGTTATTAATCGTTTTATAACCTAGAATGATTATTAATCGGAGGATTCTGGCTACGAGCTAGACTGAACGAGTAAGAATTTGCTAGACGAAAATGGAAATTTTCCGTGACAAAAAAATATTTCTGGGGAAAAAGACGAAATAGGCACTATTCACCCAACAAAACCTAAGGGTTAGGGTTTGAATAACCTAAGCTGTGTTGAGAGTTCGGTATGTCGAAATGACATTCCGTCGAAAGATTTGACTATATTATATCATGAAAATATAAGTGAGCCGATAAAAGTTTTTCTCAAAAAATGTGCAGAAATCAGACGAAATAAAATGACGAAAAGTACTATTATGTACTTTTCACTCGTTTAGCTACATTAGGGGAAAACGTCAAGGAAAATGCTTGACACCAAAAAGTGTTTTTCAGTTTTTTCAGAAATTCGAAGAATACGTAAAAGTGATCGGTAAAGGAAAGACGAAATATCCAAAAATATTTAGATTCCGAGAATTGCAGTTTTTAAAACTGTCGGACGAAACCCCGAAAGACGGAAGTACGAAGCTTCCAAGGGAGCTACGTAAGGAGGTGGGGCGGCCACTTGCTAACAAGTAAGGGTGGTGGCCAAGTAAACTTTGTAGCTAAGCCATGAATAGTAAGTAGGTGGAGGGAAATGACTAAAATTCCCCTAACCTTGGTTTTCTATAAATAGAAAGCTTAAGTTCATTATTTTGAGCTTTAGAAAATCCTACAACTTTTAGAGAGAGAGAGAGAGAGTTCAAATGGGAGAAGAGAGGAAAAGGAAGAGGAAAAGATTGCCCGAGTGCACGCTTTGTTTGACGGAAGGAGATTAAAGAAGAACGATAATCCAAACCCTAGTTTCTTCTAAATTTCTTTAAGTTTAATATGTTCAAAATCATAACTTAATGAAGATAAGAGTAGATGAAGTTAAGAATGATTTCATATAGTTGAAATCATGAGAAAATGAAGAAATAAGAAATAAGAAATTTAGTTTATAAATTTCTTAATTGTAAGATTCGTAAGGATTTTGAGCGATCCGAATGAATCTTATGAATGAGTAGGTTAAATAAGTAAGGAATGATGTTCTATAACATTAAATTCCATGAAAAAGTAAAATTGTAATCCAAAATATCGATTAAAAATGAAGAACGCGAAGAACACGCGAAGAACGTTATTGATGGAAAAATTTAAAACCATCGTAGGATAATTGTTGTTGATGGACAAGTTTAAAACCATCACGTATAAGTTAGTTGCTTATTGCTTGGTTAGGAACGTTAGAAACATTCTTGAAGAACGGATTAAAACTGAGCTATAACGAAGTTTTGGTAAAATTTTTGTAAAAGAAGAATAAGAAATAGAAACTTAGTAAATGAATCCAAACATGTAGGGTTTCATAAGAATGTAAAAGAACATATAAAATGAGAGTCGTGGACTAATGAACGAACGAGTTTCGAGTTTGGATGACCGAATTACGGACGAACGAATGAAGAACGTTAAAAACATAAAATGAATGAAGGGCAAAGATTAAGCCAATTGAATGGCATGTTAACGGATTCAAAATGAAGTTATGTCTGAGAGTAATCAAAGTATATAAAATAAGGAAGATAATGGCTTTAGAATGACCTCGTTCCAAGTTATAACAAAGAAATTATGAGATTTTGAAATCAGCATCTCAAGCTTGTAAAAGAATTAAAAAAATTTCTAGGTTTTATGCTCGGTGCCGCAGCGTGAGTCGTGCCTTAGGGGCCAGCGACACAGCACGAGCTCGGACCATTAGCTACTAGTAAGTGGTGCCGCAGCGTGAAAGAAAGAGAAGGGCCCAACGCCGCGGCGCCAGTGCAGGGCAATACCCAGAAATGAGATTTTAATTGCTCAATTTCTCGGGGGATGTGCAAGAAAGAAATATGAATATGTAATTCAACTAATTTAACACTTAATCATGTGTATTAAACCTTTGATGAGGGTTGAACGAAAAGATTAAACGAGATTAAAAGACGAATCATGTAGACGCGGGTTATGTAACCAATATCCGGGGACCGTAGTCGCGATAAACGAACGTGGGGAATTACTTCAATTGTGATTCCTTAGACGTTGAGTGGCGAAAATAAGGTATAACATTCTGATATTATGACCTGGTAATGAAAGATGAACGTAAAGCATTTAAACGCTGTGAACGTAATGCTGTTGCGATGAACGATCGGTCTTAGCATACAACGAACCTTATGGCTTTGACATTAAAAAAAATAATGAACATAGGGTTCATGGGATGAATAATGATTGAAAGTGATTTAAAACTTTGAGTAAAGGTTGAATGAGAGATTAAGGGACGAGCAACGTAAACGTTGAATATGTAAATGATCCTCGTGAATCGTATTCACATTGAGCGGACATTCTAAGTATTCATTAGTTGTATGACTTAGACGTTATCGAAGGTAGTAAGTAAGATACGTTTAGTATCTAGAAAGCCATAGAGAACGGTAAGAAGATTAATGAAAGATGAGTGTGAGTCAGATGAGAATGTTAGAATGAATTGTAAGTGTTGAACACTTTAACCGACGTGAAGGTTAGCTGTACGCGAATACTAAATGGGTAGAACATATACCCCATGTATGGTTTGACCGTAAGGTAATAAAGATCAATGATTGAACCTGTGAACGATGGAGAAGCTGAATTAAGGACAGTACGTATAACATAAAAGAAGCCGAGTTAATGTTTATAACTTGGATGATGTTCCGAGTCGAATGAATCGGATGTTGTAAGATAAGAATAAGGTAATGTAAAATGGTTAATGTTATAAATGCGTAGAATGAATATTGAATGATTGTTCTGAGTATACAAAAGACTTTATGACTTGGACGATAAAGAATAAATCTTGAGGTATGAAATTTATTTGTCAAAAAGCCATAAGGAATGAGAAATTGACTTAACGAACATTATAGTTTAATAGTTCGGGTATGTTAAGATGAATTTAGGTTCTACTACAATCGTAACCTTTGAAAGTTGACATATGGGAGCTGGGCTAAACAATTCCTTTAGAGAGCGAAGGTATATACAAAACTGGCAACTGATCTAACTCATTGTTATAGGCAGTGTAGATGATACGGGAACTTGTTTGTTGGTTGTTTGTGGGAAACCACTCAGAGTACCATATGGACTACTAGTAGAGACACAATGTGTGCTGAGTCCTAGAAGAGTTATAAGAAGAAGATAAGAATGTAAATCATCAAAGATGATGAACGTATTAAGTAAGACATCTCCGTATGTCATGAAGCCGTTAACCGGTAAAGGAAGTTGGTCGCGTAAACTTAGTTTGTAAGAACGTGAACCCTAAGAATAAAGTAAAGTAAACCAATGTGTAAGTCAAGTAAATGTCTAATTGGTATATGTGTTACTTCCTTATGTGATACATAGGAATTGGAATGAGCAGTTCAGCGTAAACTATAAGCTGTAGCTGTGCGTAAGGCGAGTTTTCCTAACTTCATTCATATTTTAAATGAACACTAGTTTCTAAAACTTCTCAGATGTTGAACTTGAGAAGTTCTGTCTATGTGTGAACTTGTGATATTTGTACAAGGTGGTAGAATGTATGAGGCCTTGTGCCACAATGTGAACACTTCAGAGCTTTTATGATATGAACTATTCTGTGATTGAACTGTTCAATATGAGCATGTTTTGTTTATACATGAACCGTTATTTTTAAGTCTGTGCTATTGATTCTAGCCAGACGGAATGTGTATGAAAGGGAGTAGAGAATGAAAGTATTTCAAAGTGATTGTGATTAATGTTTTAAAATGATAGGAATCGAGATTATTCATATTATTCAAGCTGCTTCATAACCTTTGTTCGGTTATTGAAGTCTTAAAAGAATGTTTGAATTCTTAAAGTTGTTTGTTCAACTTTTATGACTTGCTGGGCAATTGAATGCTACACTTGCTTTAAATAAAAACATTTTCAGTGAACGATGTTAGAAAAAACTTAAGGATCCCGAAAAGATCAAGTTGATCGGTATCCAGAAGAAGTTCCATTCATTTTATGAATGTGCATGAGGATCAAGCGAAGACTTGTAATATAGAATGATATAATTAATCTATAGAATAGTTTAATGAACGATTATGTATCCTTGGTGGCGGATAAAAGTCACTTGTACAAGATGTAATGAATAATGTAATTATCATTATTTGGAATGAAAGAGGTTTTAAGGTTTTAGAACCTGGGATTTGAGGATGTATGTTGTTATATTTAGCTATTTAGCTATATAATGATGTATGTTTGCAAGAAGATGGGATCATGATGTATAGAATCCGGATTTGAAAATATACTAAATTTCGGGGCGTTACAGGTTGGTATCAAAGCTGATAAGTTATAAATCTTAGGTATGAGTACCTAAGACTATAATTATACAGAGAAGGATAAGAAGATCACCACGTGATCATAGTAAATCGTAGTAATAGGCAAGCTGTTAAACGATGAATGATTTATAGCCAATGCTGTGAATGAATGGTACTACGAAGTAGTACAGGAAGAAGAACTTAGATTGAGTTATAAAGGATAGTATACGAATTAAAGAAAAATCGTATTAAGTTAAGAGAAAGTTAGAAGTTGTAAGATTTCGATTGAGGACTCATGTGATAGCTGAGTAGTACGAACCTTCGAATGGGAGGGGGTTTGTGATTACTTAGTTATTATAGTGATAATCATTGGAATAGTATGTCATGCTATCAATATGTATATGATGAGAAGGTGAATCTTTTCTCGTGGATATACTTGATATGTAGAGAATGATAAAATAGGTGCGGGTTCTTAAAACTCATACTTATGAAAAGTTTGTGACTCATAGTTATATGTTATGTTTTTGAGCCCTAAGTATATGGATAGTCCTTGATTTATTCTTGGATTACATATTGCAAAGATAAGTTCTTAAACACATATGGTTGTGGAAAGTTCCAAAACACAAAGTGTGGTAAGTTGATGAACTATACTAAGGTATAAGAATGTTTAGATTGAAAGTAAGTATTTTCAATAGACTTAGCATTGAAGATGCTAGAGAAGATTAAGTATTGTCGCAAGTAAGACAAAGAAGGAAGATGGAGAATAAGATATTCCAAATCATCTAGCTATGCTAGATTTCAAAATTTCTTGAAATCGTGTTGAAGTGTGCGTTTTAGAAAATGAAAGAATTAGTTCAATTTTTAGAACCAATGGATTTTAAAAGAATTATTCTTGATATGTCTATGCTAGTTGATTCGGCTAGACAAAAATTGATTTAAAATATCAAAATGAATTTTATATCATCAATGCATTTGATGCAAAGATGTTAAAAGGATGGAGTTGTTAATGCAATTGAACCTGGTGTTGGATTTGATCTTAGGATCAACGACTCAATATGGTATGATGCATAATGATGAAGCCATAAATTGATGAAGTCCTTAACGTACTGTGAAAAGTGCGGTATCATGACGTCATGAAACGTTTTGATGTATTGCAAAAGAATTTAAAGAATTGGTCGATGTCAAGTGAGTTAACTAGACGAATGTTTCGAGTTGATGTCCAATTTATTGGTATGGTCTAAGCTACTTGATTTGGCTAAGACGAATGGTATGTCATAATTAAAAGAAAAATTAAGATTTCTTTGAAGAGCTATGCCAAACTAAATTGTTTTGGTGTGGAATCCAATGATTAAGTCTAAGGTGAAAATACCCTGAAATGGGGTTATACGATAGGTTGATCACCTACGTATGGAAGAGGTAGTTTACCTTCTTTGTGATTGTAAACTTACCGTGTAAGAAAGGTTTACGGCGAAAGGTTGTTTAACCTAGTAAGAGTTCATGGTCAATTTGACCCCTCAGCAAAAGTATTAAATGTTCTAAAGGAATCCTTATATTCCCATTTATTCCTTTCACTTCATGATTCTTGATAAGTTATGAAGGGTAAGGAATGTATGAAAGATAAGAACTTCTTTGAAGAGAAGTTGAGAAGAAGGGTAAGCTAAAATTTCGAGGACGAAATTCTTTGAAGAATGGGAGATTGTGAGGACCCGGGTAAGGGTTTGGTTTTAAGAAATTCTGAGGACGGAATTTTTTTAAGGAGGGAAGAATGTGACAACCCGGAAAATCGGATTGTCCAGGATTTAAGTTTAAAGAATTAGTTATTAATAAAATTAATTTTTATTAATACTATTTTGTGTTATGTGTTTTTTAATTATTTTATAACCTAGAATGATTATTAATCGGTAGGATTCTGGCCACGAGCTAGACTGAACGAGTAAGAATTTTCAAGACGAAAATGAAAATTTTCCGGGAACAAAAATATTTCTAGGGAAAAAGCCAAAATAGGCACTATTCACCCGACAAAACATAAGGGTTAGGGTTTGAATAACCTAAGCCGTTCCGAGAGCTCGGTATGTTAAAATGACATTCCGTCAAAAGATTTGACGATATTATATCGTGAAAAGTTAAGTGAACCGATAAAAGTTTTTCTCAAAAAATGTGCAGAAATTGGACGAAATAAAAATGATGAAAAGTACTATTATGTACTTTTCAGTCATTTAGCTACGTTAGGGGAAAACGTGAAGGAAAATACTTGACACCAAAAATTGTTTTTCAGTTTTTCAGAAATCTGAATAATACGTAAAAGTTAATTAGTAAAGAAAAGACGAAATATACAAAAATATTTGGATTCCGAGAATCGCAGTTTTTAAAACAGTCGGACGAAACCTGAAAGACGAAAGTACGAAGCTTCCAAGGGAAGCTACATAAGGAGGTGGGATGGCCACTTGGCCACCAAGTAAGGGTGGTGTCCAAGTAAACTTGGTAGCTAAGCCATGAATAATAAGGAGGTGGAGGGGAAATGACTAAAATGCCCCTAACCTTGGTTTTCTATAAATAGAAAGATTAAGTTCATTATTTTGAGCTTTTGAAAATCCTATAACTTTGAGAGAGAGGGAGAGAAGGTTCAGATGGGGGAAGAGAGGAAAAGGAAAAGGAAAAGCTTGCTCGAGTGCACGCTTTGTCCGATGGAAGGAGATTAAAGAAGAACGGTAATCCGAACCCTAGTTTCTTCTAATTTTCTTTAAGTTTAATATGTTCAAAAACATAACTTAATGAAGAGAAGAGAAGATGAAGTTAAGAATGATTTCATATAGTTCAAATCATGATAAAATGAAGAAATAAGAAATTAGAAATTTAGTTTATAAATTTCTTAAGGAAGTGTAAGATTAGTAAGGATTTTGAGCGATCCGAATGAATCTTTTGAATGATTAGGTTAAATAAGTAAGGAATGATGTTATATAACATTAAATTCCAAGAAAAAGTAAAATCATAATCCAAAATATCGATTAAAAACGAAGAACGCAAAGAACGTTGTTGATGGACAAATTTAAAACCATCGTAAGATAATTGTTGTTGACGGACAAGTTTAAAACAATCGCGTATAAGTTAGTTGCTTATTGCTTGGTTAGTAACGTTAGAAACATTCTTGAAGAACGGATTAAAACTGAGCTATAACGAAGTTATGGCGAAATTTTCGTAAAAGAAGAACGAGAATTAGAAAGTTAGTAAATGAACCCAAACATATAGGATTTCATAATAATGTAAGATAACGTATAAAACAAGAGTTGTGGACTTAAGAATGAACGAGTTCTGAGTTCGGATGACCGAATTACGGACGAACGAACGAAGAACTTTAAAAATGTAAAACGAACGAAGGACGAAGATTAACCCAATTGCATTATATATTAACGGATTCACAATGAAGTTATGTCTAAGGGTAATAAAAGTACATAAAATAAGTAAGAAAATGGCTTTGGAACGACCTTGTTCCGAGTTATAACAAAGAAATTATGAGATTTCAAAATCAGCATCTCAAGCTTGTAAAAGAGTTAAAAAAAATTCTAGGTTTCATGCTCGGTGCCACAGCGCGAGTCGTGCCTTGGGGGACAGTGCCGCAGCGCGAGCTCGTACCATTAGCTACTGCTGAGTGGTGCCAGTGCAGGGCAATACCCAGAAATTAGATTTTAACTACTCAATTTCTCGGGGGATGTGCAAGAAAGAAATATAAATATGTAATTCAAATAAGTTAACACTTAATCATGTGTATTAAACCTTTGATGAAGGTTAAATGAAAAGATTAAACGAGATTAAAAGATGAAGCAAGGAGACGTGGGTTACGTAACCAATATCCGGGTACCGTAGTCGCGATAAACGAACGTGGGGAATTACTTCAATTGTGATTCCTTAGACGTTGAGTGATGAAAGTAAGGTATAACATTTTGATGTTATGACCTGGTAATGAAAGATGATCGTAAAGTGTTTAGACGCAGTGAACGCAATGTTGTTGCGATGAACGATCGGTCTTAGCATACAATGAACCGTATGGCTTTGACATTAAGAAAGAATAATGAACATTGGGTTCATGGGATGAATAACGATTGAAAGTGATTTAAAACTTTGAGTAAAGGTTGAATGAGAGATTAAGAGACGAGCAACGTAAACGTTGAATATGTAAATGATCCTCGTGAATCGTATTCACGTCGTGCGAACGTTCTAAGTATACATTAGATGTATGACTTAGACGTTGTCTAAGGTAGTAAGTAAGATACGTTTGCTATCTAGAAAGCCATAGAGAACCGTAAGAAGATTAATGAAAGTCGAGTGTGATTCAAATGAGAATGTTAGAATGAAATGTAAGTGTTGAACACTTTAATCGACGTGAAGGTTAAGTGTACGCGAATACTAAACGGGTAGAACCTGCACCCCGTGTATGGTTTGACCGTAAGGTAATAAAGATCAATGATTAAACCTGTGAATGGCAGAGAAGCTGAATTAAGGACATGTACGTATAACGTAAAAGAAGCCGAGTTAATGTTTATAACTTGGATGATGTTCTGAGTCAAATGAATTGGACGTTGTAAGATAAGAATAAGGTAATATAAAATTTTTAACGCTATAAATGCGTAGATTGAATATTGAATGATTGTTCTGAGTATACAAAAGACTGTATGACTTGGACGATAAAGAATAAATCCTAAGGTATGACATTTATTTATCAGAAAGCCATACGAAATTAGAAATTGACTTAACAAACATTATAGTTTAATAGTTCGGGTAAGTTAAGATGAATTTAGGTTCTAGTACAATCGTAACCTTTAATGGTTGACAATTCCTTCAGAGATGAGACGGGAACCGATCTAACTGGTATATACAAAACTGGCAACCGATCTAACTCACTGTTATAGGCAGTGTAGATGAGACGGGAACTTGTTTGTTGGTTGTTTGTAGGAAACCACTCAGAGTACCATATGGACTACTAGCAGAGACACGATGTGTGCTGAGTCCTAGGAGAGTTATAAGAAGAAGATAAGAATGTCAATCATCAAAGATGATGAACGTATTAAGTAAGACATCTCCGTATGTCATGAAGCCGTTAACCGATAAAGGAAGTTGGTCGCGTAAACTTAGTTTGTAAGAACGTGAACCTTAGGAAGTAAAGTAAAGTAAACCAATGCGTAAGTCAAGTATATGACTAATTGTTATATGTGTTATTTCCTTATGTGCTACATAGGAATTGGAATGAGCAGTTCAGCATAAACTATAAGTTGTAGTTGTGCGTAAGGCAAGTTTTCTTAACTTCATTTATATTTTAAATGAATGCTAGTTTCTAAAACTTCTCAGATGTTGAACTTGAGAAGTTCTGTCTATGTTCGAGTGTGTGATATTTGTACAAGGTGGTAGAATGTATGAGGACTTGTGCCTTAATATGAACACTTCGGTGTTTCTATGATATGAACTGTTCTGTGATTAAATTGTTCAATATGAGCATGTTCTGTTTATACATGAACCGTTATCGTTAAGTCTGTGCTATTGATTCTAGCCAGACGGAATGTGTATGAAAGAGAGTAGAGAATGAAAGTATTTCAAAGTGATTGTGATTAATGTTTTAAATTGATAGGAATCGAGATTATTCCTATTATTCAAGATGCTTCAAAACCTTTGTTCGGTTATTGAAGTCTTAAAAGAATGTTTGAATTTTTAAAGTTGTTTGTTTAACTGTTATAACTTGCTAGGGAATTGAATGCACACACATGCTTTAAATAAAAATATTTTTAGCGAACAATGTTAGAAAGAACTTAAGGATCCCGAAAATATCAAGCTGGTCGGTATCCAAAATAAGTGCCATTCATTATATGAATGTGCGTGAGGATCAAGCGAAGACTTGTAATATAGAATGATAGAATTAAACTATAGAATAGTTTAATGAATGATTATATATCCTTGGTGGCTGATAAAAGTCATTTGTACAAGATGTAATGAATAATGTAATTATCATTATTTGGAATGAAAGAGGTTTTAAGGTTTTAGAACCTGGGATTTGAGGATGTATGTTGTTATATTTAACTATATAATGATGTATGTTTGGAAGAAGATGGGATCATGACGTACGGAATTCGGATGTGAAAATAGTCCGGATTTTGGGGCGTTACAGCTAAGCTTTTTCTTGAAAACATTTCTAACACAAGGCTTAATAAGTTTGGTCATGCTCAAAGGAACTACGTATACTATAACATGCTCATCTATGTGTAAAATCAGTCATGTATAGCTTACTAGGTTCACAATTTACAGAACATGATCTCTAACATAGTTTGTTTTCAAGACTTAAAGTCCTAATCTCATCTAAACCATATGCCTTCGTTAATCATTCAAATCTATTAAAACATGCTCAACTTAGATTAATATACTTATACATACACCTTACACATGCTTTCATGCTAGTTTAAGCCATAATGGTTGATCAATAGATAGCAGATTTCAAAACAGAAGTTCCAACTGAATTCAGTAACCAGCGCAGCTGTGCTGTGCCTCAGTGTTTATCCAGCGCAGCTGCGCCGTGTCTGGTTCAAGCCAGTAACAGTCTGCTTCGGTAGAACTTCAGCCCAACCACATAATTTAGTCATGAATTCATTCCTAAACACTCATGTATCAGTTTAAACATGCTCATATGATCATATAACAACTATACGGACATTACCCAACCTCATTAACATCTAATTCTACAAAAGAAAAATTTTGAATTCTAAGAACTCAAACTCCATTTTTATAGAGAATAAAATGGAAGCAAGGAAAATAACTTATACCTCTGCATTGTGCAATGAACTTGCTTCTAATGAACTCCCAATGTTCTAGAATACTTGTATGCTCTCTACCCCACCTTCAATGTAACAATTGAAGGAGAGCTCTCATTTATAGAACATCCAAAACCCAGACAATGACATTTTCCCCTAAATCAAACTCATGGATGGAAGTATTGCATGATAGGTAAGAAAGAGTTAGTAATTGGTTGTTCCTTTGCATCATGAACACCACTCCCCCCCATGATCATTAGCTAGGAAGCTTGGAAGAAGAAGAGAGGAATAGGCCTTATCCTTTTTGTTGTACACGTGACTGAGGTTTTAGAAGTAAATGGGACACTCAATTTGGGACAATTCTACTAACTCAGCACTCTTGCATACTTCTACACATTCCCACTCTTATGTTACTCATATCAACCATACATTATAACTTAATGTCACAATATGATTTAACATTTCAAGGTAGTAGATGTTATGGAACATACATATAATCTATGTATATTTTATCACACTGATACATTTTATTAAAATAATAGTTTACAATATGCTCATGGTATATTATTTTAATATATACCTACATACATATTGTCACATAGATATTTCATAATGTATTTATAACATATAGTCTCAATATGTTTAATCACATTGCCTCATACAATAAAATTTTATAAGACTTAATATATAGTCACATAAATGTCACACCACACTATGAGACCCCAAATTTTATGAATAAATATTTAAATTTCTCGAAAAAAAAATTTCAAAATTATGGTGTGGATTTGATATAATGTTATAGTTTTGGGTAATATTTATAAATTTTGCAAAGTATGCAAGTTGTTATATAATATTCGATTGCTCGGGGAATATTCGTTTTAACAGGGAATATTCGTACAACGGCACAATCATTGGTGGACCCCACAACAGAATTATTGTCGGATTGAGAAAACGACAAAAATATTTTTATAAAAATAACGGCGGAAGTGTTACCATTAAAACTGTTGAACTACTCGGTAGTAAAAGTACAGTAATAAGCGTAATTGCATAGTAGCACACGGTATTGATTATTGATGCTTACGTGAGAAGTCACTCGGTTTTGTTCAATTATTTCTACAGTAATTGTTGCATAGTATCTCATGTTATTTGATTCAATTATTGTCGATATTTTATATATTATTAAATCAATAATTGAGATGACAGAGTTATTAATATTATTATTTATAATATTAATGATGTCTAGAAGTTCAGCCAAGGAGAGGTTTGGTCACCTAATTGCGCGCCAATATGGAGAAATCCTTATTGAAAAGCCCCCTCTTTTCTGGGAACGACCTGGTCGATTAATATTGTGAATTATAATAATGATGATAAATGTTGTTAAATATATTGAGGTGTCTTTTTATGAAGTCAGGGAAGTTTATATATATATATATTATATATATATATATATATATATATATAATTTGTTTTATTAGTATTATTAAAGTATTAAAACAGAAATGTTTTTTTTACATAAAATAGAATACTTTTATAAAGTTATTTATTTTATTAAACAATAAATAGAATATATTATATTCTATTATGCATAGTATTTTCATAGTAAAATCTTTTTATATAAAATAGAATACTTTTATAAAGTTATTTGTTTTATTAGACTATAAATAGAATATATTATATTTTATTTAAAAGACTTTGTTTTATTAGAATATTTTATTAATACTGCATAGTAAATCAATATGGACCGTCCATTTAAAAGTAAATCAATCTGAACCGTTCATGAATTAGTTACTATTCAGTCCATTCTCCTATAAATAGAAGATCATTCCTTCATTATTTCTTACGAATTCACTGAAACTCTAGAGAGAGAAACTATAGAGAGAAAGAAGAAAAGTATTCTGCTACTTCACTACTCCTATATCCAGTTTCTTTTAAGGTAAGGGATATTATTTGTTGTACTTGTAAGGGGTATTATTTCTTTCATATTCATGAAGAAAACTTTTGTTATTCCATTCTATATTATTTTGTTGGAATAACTTGTATACGCGGGCTACCCTATACTTGGTGAAATTCTTCTGTTATTCTATTCTTTATCATTATGTTAGAATAACCTGTCTATGCGAAGTACCGCATACATGGTGAAATTATTCTGTTATTCCATTTTTTAATATTCTGTTGGAACATCCTGTCTGTGCGTTTACGCATAACCTGGTTTCGTTATTTATTATTCTGTTGGAATATTCTGTCGGTGCGTATTACGCATGACCTAGTTCCATTAATTATTATTCTGTTGGAATAACCTGTCTGTGTGGTCTATCTCATGCATGGTGATTTCTGTTGTTATTTCATTCTTTATTATTCTGTTAGAATATCTTGTCTGTACATTTACGTATGACTTGGTTCCATTATTTAATATTTCGTTGGAATAACCTGTCTGTGCGGTCTATCGCATGCATGGTGAATTCTACTGTTATTCCATTCTTTATTATTTTGTTGGAATAACCTGTCTATATGGATTACCATATGCATGGTGAATGACCATTCGTATTCATTTCTTATTAAATTGTGGAAATGATATGTCTACGTCGATTATCGCATGGCGGGCGAAAATCCATTTGTAGTTTCATATATTCTGTTATACTCAGTTGGTTAAATCTTTGACTTCTATACTCTATCAAATTAGTGGAATATCCTTGATATATGCGCTTCATCTAGTATCTTTTCATGGAAATATTCTTCTGAGCATTCTTGAATTTTACTCTACAAAGAAGTATCATGTAGACAATTTGGACGTTATTAGCTCCTGGATAAATTAATTCTTGAACTTGTTTTATTAAATTCTTATATCATTGTCATCATCCTCATGTTTATATTATGTTGAAAGTCATTTGTGGCCTGTAGTGCATAAATGGACTTGGTATAATTATGACCAAGGATTAATAGATATAATCATGACCGTAATGTTACAAATGATGTGGTAAAAGTCATCATTGGCCTATAGTGCATTGATGGACAGTTGTTGACATGATCATGACCATTGATGAATACATGAATATCTTTGGCCCATAGTGCATGGATAATTTGTGGTTGTGATACTAAAGAATATCATTGGCCATAGTGCAGGGATGATGTGGATTATTTATTAAACTGAGTCTCAACGATAAAAGTGATGAAAAACCTTTTTAAATTATAAAAGATAGTAGATTTGCTTGTTATATTTTATCAGTTTAACATTGTTGAAGACTAATGATAATTTATTCTAGATTATCTTAGTCATAATATTTCTTACTGGACTAGTTGAGCTCACCCTTTCTTTCATTGTTCTCTTCAGGAAATGAGAACGTAGCCAGGACTAGTCGGGGAACGGAGTGACGGTCCAAATGATAGCATTAGTAGTCCTCACTATTCTGTTAAATAGTGTGACAATAAATGTAATGAGGACTCCATTGAGTGTGGATATTGTCTAGATGACAATATTCTTATTAAAACTCTTAGATTATGTTTTGTCGTATTTTACATGACTGTTGTGTAATTAAGTTGTATTTGAATTTCGTACCATGTATTTGGCGAATCAAGATGGGTGATGTATACCTGTTTTGGGGGTGTCACAGTTGGTATCAAAGCTTAGGGATATGATCCCTGGCTGAGATGTGAGATAAGAACTAGGAGGGGAGAAACGGGGAATTCCTTAGCTAGTATGACCTACCTAAGTTTATTTGGTATTTAATCGGTCGGTCAGAGTATAAGGATAATATGTGATATTTTAATTAACCCTTGTTTTGTGACAGTGTTTGAAAATGGCATCTGAAAATGTTGAGATCAGCAATGAAGCATAGGAGACCGTTGAGTCTCCGCAGATCAATAATCAGGGTAATGTGCAATAGGAAGACAATAATCCTCATGAAAATAATAACACTGATGAAATGGTGAATGATGGGATGTTCAGAGGTTTTATGCAATTCATGCCACATCAGGCGAGAGCGGCTCCTGTCCAAAATGCAGGTGGAAACACTGATAACTCTTGGACGGTCACCACTAAGCAGTTCAAGGAGCTGGGACTACCGGAGTTTTTTGGAGAGCCAAAACCACTTAAGGATAAGACATGGATAAAGAAGATCTGCAAGATATTTGATGTCTTGGGATGCTCTTAGGAGCAAAAGGATCCCTTTGCCACCTTCATGTTGCGAGCAGAGGTAGATTAGTGGTGGGAATTTGTAAAGCGTACTCAACCGACCACACTGAAGATGACTTGGGAGAAGTTCCAAGAATTGTTCAACGACAAGTACTTTACCTTAATTATTCGTCACATGAAAGAGGTAGAGTTCATCAAGCTGGAGTAAAACAATATGACCATGTCGCAGTACGAGGCCAAGTTTGCGAAGTTATCCCGGTTTGCATCCCATTTGGTCTATAATGAGGAGCGAATGACGCGAATGTTTCTAAGAGATTTTGTAAGACCCCAACTTTTTATAAATAAAATTAAATTTTCTATATTCATTATTTTGAAATAAAAAGGTGTTAATTGATATAATACTTTGGTTATGGTTGAAATTTGCAAATTTTACAAAATAAGCAAGTGGTTATAAAATATTCATTTTTGTCGGGGAATATTCATTTGGTTGTGGAATATTCTTGTTGTCGGGAATATTCGTACGACAGCGCAGTCATTTGTGGGCCCCATAACAGAATAACTGTCGGATGAAGAAAATGATAAATTTGAATTTTATAAATAACGGCGTAATTGTTACCGTTAACCTGTTGGATTACCTAGTGGTTAAAATACAGTAATACGCTTGGTTGTACAATAGCACACAGTATTGTACAGTATTGTTGAATTATTGATTATTACGTAAGAAGGCACTACTCAATAATTGTTACAGTAATTATTGTTCAATATTTTATTTTATTGATTCAATAATTGCTACGTTGATATTTTATATTATTGTTGTTTTAATAATTGTCACTGCACAGTATTTTCCGTTATCAATCATTAATTCATATTATTTGAATAATATTATTAGATAGCATTATTGGCAATGTCTAGAAAGTTCTGTCAAGGAGAGGTTTGGTCATCTAATTGTGCGCCAGTAAGGAGAAATCCTTATCGGAAAGCCCCATCTTTCCTGGGAACGGTCTGGTTGTCATTATTGTAATTCTGTAATATTATTTGGGAATAATTAATTATTTATTTATATGATAAGGATATATTTATTTTATGTGGATTTAAATGAAGGAATTTTTGCATGTTTTATTTGTTGAAAGTTTGACAATTATTTTCATCGATAAAATATTCATTTAAATATATATTATGATTGTTTAAATAATTATATTATAATGGACGTATATGCGTATTCTTTCTTGATGGCTTGAAAAATGATAGCAAATGGGGTTTGCCTAACATTTGTGGACTCTCAGAAATTGGCAGAGAGAAGGGATTTGTTAGGCCATTTGGTGGGTAAAGAGATTGTTGCCTGTAAGTGTTCAAAGGGTGGCCCCCACCCATATTAAAAGTAAGAAGTTAGGTATTGAAAAATGAGGGAAAGTTAGGCATTGATTTTGGCAGAAGATGAATTGTATTGCTAAAGCAAATTATTTGGTAGATGAGATGATGTTGCCTACAAACCATTTTTCAAAAAGATGGCCCCCACCCATATGAAAAAAATGAGTATGTTAGGCATAATGTTAGGCAGAAGGAGAATTGTAGGCGTCTGTTTCTTTCCTTCCGTGGCTATAAATAGGGGTAACCCCTCCATCCTCAACACACCACTTTCAAATCAGAAATTCTTATTCTAGAGTATTGTGAGTATTTTCTTGAGTATAAGAATACTTTGAGCGTAGTTTTTCTGCAAGATTTTCTCAGAATAATATCTGATATTCCAGTCAAATCCAAGCTTCTACTAAGGTAAAGGATATTATTTTATTGCAATACTTGTGAGAAATATTATTCTCTTTCATACTCCATATTATGTAAGCGATATTATTTCATCTCGTATTCTTGAATTTGAACTTACTATGGTAAGTATTGCTTCTATAATTCCTGAAATAATTAGAAATTTTGCTTCATCTAATATCATTTCATTGAAATATTGGTCTGAACTTTTTAATCAAATTTGGAACTTTTCATGACTGAGTACTGTTCACGGGTACTGTTCATAGTTACTGTTCACATGTACTATTTACAATTACTATTTATGGGTACTGTTCACGGGTACTGTTCACAGTTACTATTCACAAAAAAAAATTCTTCTTCCAAGTTATCTGTTGTGATCCTTATTCTTGAAATTGAATCTATGTTTTGATGTATTTTTAAACTCGAATTATCTAAAGTACGAATCTCTAATCTTTGTCCTTTTGTCTCACTGGATTCGTTCTCTAAAATGTTTTTCATCATCCTCAGTCTTTAATGGTGATACTTGATGAATATCTTTGGCCTGTAGTGCAAAGATGAATGATTACCTAATGAATATCTTTGGCCCGTAGTGCAAAGATGAACAGGTGTTGAGATGAACATGACAAATTGGTGATACAAATGAAATATCTTTGGCCCGTATTCCAAAGATGAATAATTTATGCAAGATGTATATTGATTGATGTTACAGGGATAAAATATTGATGATGGACTTTTAAAATCATAGATGATAGTAGATTTCATTCTCTACTTAACTCTTCTAATGAATTGTTATTTTCGTTGTGAATATTGATCTAAAATTGGTTGTCCATTAGATTTTATCTGATTTGTTGAAGGCTAACGATAATTTGTTGTTCATTATCTTAGTCATAATATTCTTTACTGGGCTAGTTGAGCTCACCCTTTTCCTGTTTGTTCCATTTTCTTCTCAGGAGGTGAGAATATAGCAAGAACCAGTCGGGGTAAAGAGTGATGGTCGTAAACAGTTGTTTTAGTAGTCCTCGCTATTTTTGTAAAATAGTGTATCAATAAATGTAATGAGGACTTATTTGAGTGTGGATATTGTCTAGATGACAATATTTGTATTTAAACTCACAGCATGTGTGTTGTCATATTTTGCATGACAATTGTAATAATAAAAGTTGTAGTTGTTTATGTACCATGTATTTGGCGACTCTGAATCGGTGATGTATACCAATTTTGGGGGCATCACAGTTGATATCTGAGCTTAGGGATATGGTCTCTGGCGGAGATCGGGGGATAAAACTAGGAGAGAGAGATGAGTAAATCCTTTGCTAGTGTGTCCTACCTAAGCTTATTTGTTAGTCGGTCATAATATAGGGATATTATATGATATGTTAATTTGTTTAATTAACCCTTGTTTTATGGCAGTATTTAAGAATAGCTGCTAAGAACGTTAACAATGGAGTGTATGAGACTGTGGAACAACCTTTAGTCACAAACCAGGAGAACGTGCAACAGGAGGGCAATATTCTTCCTGTAAACAACACTATCGAGCAAACGATGAATGATAGAATGTTTAGGAGCTTTTTGCAGTTCATGCAAAATCAGACGAGGGAGACTCGTGTACAAAATACAAGTGGAAATGATAGCAAAGCGTGGTCTATCACAGCCAAGCAGTTCAAAGAGTTGGGACCACCAGATTTCTGGAGAAAGCCAGATCCGAGTAAGGCAGAAACATGGGTCAAGAAAATTACCAAGATATTTGATGTCTTGGGATGAACGGATGAACAGAAGGTTCCATTCGTCACCTTTATGTTCCTTGGTGGGGTAGATTACTGGTGGGAATCCGTGAAGCGTACCCAGCCAGCCGCACTCAGCATGTCTTGGGAAAGATTTCAGAAATTGTTCAATGACAAGTACTTTCCTGAAAGTATTCGTCATATGAAGGAGGTAGAGTTTATTAGACTGGAACAAAACAATATGACGATGTCCCAGTATGAGGTAAAGTTCGCAGAGTTATCTAGGTTTACACCTCATTTGGTAGAGAATGAGGAACGAATGACGCAGATGTTTTTGAGAGGTCTAAAACCCGAGATTCGGCAATATCTTATCTCTCATAAATTTTCTTTATATTCAGATGTTGTAAACATGGCTAAACTATTATAGCGAGACAATGAGTATGTTCAACCGAAGGACCACAACCAGGGTAATACCGGTGACAGCAGTCATCAGAGCAATGATAACCAGCGAGGAGGGAAAAATACAGACAAAAGCGGTAACCAATCGGGTGGTAATCATGGCCATGATAATAGAAAAGGTGAGTCAAGTGGAAATTTCAAAAAGAGGAGATTCAATCATGACGGGAAGACATCAGCACCAGCACCAGCACCAATAACAAATTCTTGGGGAGGAGAACGACTGCCAGTTAGATGTTAAAGATGCAGAGAGGAGGGACATATAAGTCCAAATTGTTCACTGCCTTCCAAGGTATTTTTCAATTGTGGAAAAGATGGTCATACAGCCCAATTTTATTCGGTAGCGAAATCAAGTCCAACTGGGACGGCGGCACCAAAGACGAATACGGAAAAAACAAAGTCGGTGGTTCAAGGGAGGGGGTTTGTCATGACTGGCCAAAACACAAGAAACCCGAATGAGGTGATCACGGGTACGCTAATCTTGACCTCTTGTGAAGTTTATACCTTACTAGATACTGGTTCTACCCATTCTTTTATCACTCCTGCTTGTGCTCAACGTTTAAACTTGACTCCGGAGAAATTGGACTTTAACTTATCTGTTGAAACTCCGTTGGGTGAAACCTTCCTTACATCTACAGTTTATAAATCTTGCTTGATCCAAGTTGGCACAATCACATTACCTATTGATCTTATCTCTTTAAAGATACTTACATTTGATGTGATTTTAGGGATTGATTCGTTAACCACTCATCATGCCAAATTTGATTATTTTCGTAAGGTTGTTAGTTTTCACATTCCAAACCAACTTGTTATACGAATTAAAATAACTAAACTACTAAAATCAGTCACTGTCATATCAAGCCATAAAGCTATTCGTTTATTAAAAAATGGATGTCAAGCTTTCTTAGCCCATATTATGGACTTGAACAAAAACACGTCAAATTTAAATAATATTCCTGTTGTTAATGAATTTCCTAACGTATTTTCTGGAGAACTTCCTGGTCTACCCCTGGAACGTGAAGTTAAATTCTTTATTGATCTTGAACCGGGTACAAAGCCCATTTCTAAAATCTCATATCGAATGGCTCCTATTAAACTTCAGGAGTTAAAAGTCAAACTACAGAAATTGTTAGATATCGGTTTCATTCGTCCTAGTACATCTCCTTGTGGTGCTCTTGTCTATTTGTAAAGAAGAAAGATGGGAGTATACGACTATGTATTGACTACCGAGAATTAAACCATGTCACCATCAGGAATAGGTATCCCCTACCTCGTATTAATGACATGTTTGACTAGTTGCAAAGAGCACAATTCTTTTCAAAGATCGATCTTCGTTCTGGATATCATCGGCTGAAGATTAAAATTGAGGATATTCCAAAAATTACCTTCAAAACTCGGTACATGCGTTATAAATCCTTAGTCATGTCTTTTGGATTGACTAATGCTCTTGCTGCTTTCATGGATATGATGAACCGTGTATTCAAGGAATATTTGGATCAGTTCGTTGTTGCTTTTATTGATGACATCCTCATCTATTCCAAAAGCCATGAAGATCATGAGCACCATTTGAAGCCCGTACTTCAAAGACTTCGAGACAACAAGCTATATGTTAAGCTGAAGAAATGTGAGTTCTGGCTTAAGGAAGTAGCATTCCTTGGGCACGTGATGTCAAAACATGGAGTATCTGTTGACCCGGCAAAGATTGAAGCAATACAAAGTTGGGAGCAACTAAAAGTCGATGACCAAAGTACGTAGCTTTTTGTGCTTAGCTGGTTATGATCGGTGATTCATGGAAGGATTTTCTCGAATTTCTACTCCGTTAACTCAGCTTACTCGAAAAGATACAAAATTCGTATGAAGCGAGGAATGCGAGAAGAGTTTCCAAGAGCTCAAGAAGAGACTCATTTCGGCACATGTTCTGACAATACCATCTGGTTCGGATGGATTTGTTATCTACAACGATGCTTCAGGCAAAGGGTTAGGATGTGTTCTCATGCAACATGAGAAAGTCATAGCCTATGCCTCGCGATAACTCAAAGAATATGAGAGGAATTATCCTACTCATGATCTGGAGTTGGCAGCAGTCATTTTTGCTTTGAAAATCTGGAGACACTACCTGTATAGGGAGAAAGTAGAGATTTATACGGATCATAAAAGCCTCAAATATTTCTTCACCCAAAAGGAACTCAACATATGGCAACGACGTTTGCTTGAGTTGTTAAAAGATTATGACCATAGAATTCAATATCATCCTGAAAAAGCAAACGTTGTAGCTGACGCATTGAGTAGAAGATCATATGGGGGTACGAGTGCAATGTTGTTAACACAAAGACCCATTTTGTATGACTTGCAAAGGATGGAGATAGAGGTAAAGACTCCAAGGACCCACGTGATGATGGCAAATATATGAGTAGAACCGACTTTAATTGATAAAGTTAAAGATGCTCAAACTACAGACCCATAGATGATACGTATGAAGAAGAAAGTGTAAGAAGGTATTATTCCAGAAGCAAGAATCGATGAAGAGGGAATACTTCGAGTCAACTCCAGACTTTGCGTTCCTAACGACTCTGAATTGAAGCATAGAATTATGATGGAGGCACACAACACACCATTTACAATCCATCTTGGGAGTACCAAAATGTATCATGATCTTAGACATACATTTTGGTGGAGCAATATGAAGAGAGAAATTGCGGAGTTTATCTCAAGGTGTTTAACATGTCAATGGGTAAAGGTGGAGCATCAAGTGTCAAAGGGTCCATTGCAACCACTTGAGATTCCAGAATGGAAGTGGGAACACATTACTATGGATTTCGTTACGGGTCTTCCCAAGGTTTCTCAAGGTATAGATGCGATTTGGGTTATTGATGATAGATTAACCAAGTCTTCTCATTTCTTGCCTATATGTGAGACTTATTCCCTTGAACGTCTTGCTCGTATGTATGTGAATGAGATTGTGAAATTGCATGGCATGCCAGTATCCATAGTTTCGGATCGTGACCCAAGATTCACTTCATAATTTAGGGTTAGCTTGAAGAAAGCTATGGGCACGGATTTACGATTCAGTTCGGCATACCATCCTCAAATGGACGGGCAATCGGAAAGGACAATTCAAACCCTTGAGGTTCTAATAAGACTCTGTGTCCTAGATTTCAAAGGAAGATGGGATAAGTACCTGTCATTGGTGGAATTCTCCTACAACAACAGTTATCAAGCAAGTATAGGCATGGCTCCATTCAAGGCGTTGTATGAACGGAAGTGTCTCTCTCTAGTATGTTGGGATGAGGTGGGTGAAGAAACATTATTGGGACCAGAGTTGGTACGTATGACTATAGAAAAGTTCTAAATGATTCGACAACGTATACAAATGGCATAGGATCGACAAAAGAGTTATGCAGATCTTCATCGAAAGGACGTGAAATTTAATATTGGAGATCATGTACTGTTACGTATTGCTCCATGGAAGGGAGTTACAAGATTTGGGAAGAGAGGAAAGCTCAATCCATGGTTTGTTAGTCCATTTGAGATTCTTGACCGAATAGGAAATGTGGCCTATAGACTCACATTACCTCCAAGTATGTCTTATATTCATAATGTTTTTCATATTTCTATGTTTCGTAAATATGTGAAAGACCCAAACCACATTATTGCGTTAGAACCAGACGAGATAGCCGAATATTTAACATATGAGGAGGTACCTATCAAGATATTGGATAGAAAAGAGCATATCCTAAGAACAAAGGTTATACCACAAGTTAAGGTTTTGTGGAGGAACTATGCTATTGAAGAAATGACCTGGGAGTTGGAATCGAAAATAAAAGTGATGTACCCTCACCTTTTCGAAACACCAGGTACGTACGTCAATTTCGAGGATGAAATTTCATAAGGAGGGGAGGTTGTAAAACCACAACTTTTTATAAATATAATTAAATTTTCTATATTCATTATTTTGAAATAAAAAGGTGTTAATTGATATAATACTTTGGTTATGGGTGAAATTTGCAAATTTTACAAAATAAGCAAGTGGTTATAAAATATTCATTTTTGTTGAGAAATATTTGTTTAGTCGTGGAATATTCTTGTTATCGGGGAATATTCGTACGATGGCACAGTCATTTGTGGGCCCCATAACAGAATAACTGTCAAATGAAGAAAGCGACAAATTTGAGTCTTTAATGGTGATACTTGATGAATATCTTTGGCCTGTAGTGCAAAGATGAATGATTACCTAATGAATATCTTTGGCCCGTAGTGCAAAGATGAACATGTGTTGAGATGAACATGACCAACTGGTGATACAAATGAAATATCTTTGGCCCGTAGTGCAAAGATGAATAATTAATGCAAGATGTATTTTGATTGATGTTACAGGGATAAAATATTGATGATGGACTTTTAAATTCATAGATGATAGTAGATTTCATTCTCTACTTAACTCTTCTAATGAATTATTATTTCCGTTACGAATATTGATCTAAAACTAGTTGTCCAATATATTTTATCTGATTTGTTGAAGGCTAAAGATAATTTGTTGTTCATTATCTTAGTCATAATATTCTTTACTGGGCTAGTTGAACTCACCATTTTCCTTTTTGTTCCATTTTTCTTCTTAAGAGGTGAGAATATAGCAGGAACTAGTCGGGGTAAAGAGTGATGGTCATAGACAGTTGTTTTAGCAGTCCTCACTATTTTTTAAATTTAATGAGGACTTATTTGATTGTGGATACTGTCTAGAGGACAATATTTGTATTTAAACTCACAGCATGTGTGTTGTCGTATTTTGCACGACAATTGTAATAATAAAAGTTGTAGTTGTTTCTGTACCGTGTATTTGGCGACTCTAAATGGGTGATGTATACCTATTTTGGGGGCGTCACAGGTTTGAAATCCGATATACGTCAATACCTCAATTCTCATAAAATTTGTTTATATTCAGATATTGTGGATAGGGCTCAGTTATTGGAGCATGATAATGAGTCAGCACAACCAAAAGGCAACGACCAACAACACGATAATAATCGTACCGGTGGAAACAACCATCAGAACAATGATAACCATCATGGGGTAAATTGTCATGCCAAGAATGGTATTCACTTCGGTGGTAATCATGGCCAAGATAATTGAAGTGGAAATTTCAAGAAGAGAAGGTTCAATAATGATGGAAAGACAGTAGCACCAGCACCCGTTTCAAAGGAAGAAGAACGACCACCTATCATATGCTTCAAATGTGGAGGGGAGGGACACATCAGTCCAAACTGCGTGATGCCATCCAAAGCATGCTACAATTGTGGAAGAGAAGGTGACCTAACCCAATTTTGTCGTGTACCAAAGTCAAGTCCAGCTGAGATGGAGGCATCTAAGGCCGTCCAAGATAAGACAAAGTCGGTAGTTTAAGTGAGAGCATTTATTGAGGAACCCAGACAAGGTTATTACGGGTAAGTTAATCATAAATTCTTGCGAAGTCTATACCTTATTAAATACCAGTTCTACCCATTCTTTTATCTCTTTTGCTTATACTCAATGTTTAAATTTGACTCCAAAGAAGTTGGACTTTGACTTATTGGTTGAAACTTCGTTAGTAAAAACCTTTGTTACCTCCACTGTTTATAAATCTTGTTTAATTCAAATCGACACTTTCACGTTACCTATCGATCTTATCTCTTTGAAAATACTTGCCTTTGATGTGATTTTAGGAATCGATTGGTTATCTACTCATCATACTTTTTGTAAGGTTGTTAGCTTTCATATTTCTAACCAACCTATTATGCGAATTCAAGCAACCAAACCACTAAAGTCAATCATTGTCATATCAAGCCATAAGTAAAGAGCCCCGAACCTTTCGTTGTTGACTTCCTTGTGTGGAATGCACAGAAGCCAGACTTTCTATAGGCGACGTCGTGAATGACGATCGCAAGTTGATAGGTATCAATTTGACGAGTTATCCAAGTCCTAGATGAGGGTCACAGTTTTGAATGATATTTCTATCATTAATAAATTTCTTGACGTATTTTTGAAGACTTCTTGGCCTATCCCAGAACGTGAAATTGAATTTTGTATTGACCCCAGTACAAAACCTATTTCTTCAACCCTTAAATATTTCTTTAACCAAAATGAACGTATAATGCGCCAAAGACGTTAGCTCGATCTATTGAAGATTATGATCATACCATTCAATATCATTGTTGAAAAGAGAACGTGGTAGCTGACGCGTTGAGTAGAAGATCATATGCGTTTATGAGTGCGACGTTAACACAAAAACCCATTTCATATAACTTATAAATGATGAAGATAGAGTTAAAGACTCTAGGGACCCGCGTGAAGATAACAAATATACGATTAGAATTGACTTTAATCGATAAAGTTAAAGCCGCTCAAGCTACATACTTAGAGTTGATGAATGTGAAGAAGAATGTTCAAGAGGGCATTATTCTAGAAGCAAGAATCGATGAAGAGAGGAAATCTTAACCCTCAATTTTATTGGCCCATTTGAAATCCTTGATCGAGTAGGAATTGTGGCCTATAGACTCGTTTTACCACCAAGTATGTCACGTGTTCATAACGTTTTTCACGTATTGATGTTACGTAAATATGTGGATGACCCGAACCACGTTATTAAATTAGAACTAGACGAAATAGCAGAAGATTTTACGTATGAGGAGATACGAATGATCGTATTCAACACTCAAGGGTTATACCTCAAGAGTTAGAATCTGAAATGAAGTCAAGGTATCCTCACATCTTCGGCATACCAGGTACGTACGTAAATTTTGAGGGCGAAATTTCATAAGGAGGGGAGATTGTGAGACAACAAATTTTATGAATAACGATTTAAATTTCTTGAAATATTTTTTTCAAAATTATGGTGTGGATTTGATATAATGTTATAGTTGTGGGTAATATTTATAAATTTTGCAAAGTATGCAAGTTGTTATATAATATTCGATTGGTCGAGGAATATTCATTTTAACAGGGAATATTCGTACGACGGCACAATCATTGGTGGACCCTAGAACGGAATTATATTTGGATTGAAAAAATGATAAAAATATTTTTATAAAAATAACGGCGGAAGTGTTACCGTTAAAACTGTTGAACTACTCGATAGTAAAAGTACAGTAATATGCATGGTTGCATAGTAGCAATCGGTATTGATTATTAATGCTTACGTGAGAAGTCATTCAGTTTTATTCAATTATTGTTACAGTAATTACTGCATAGTATCTCACGTTATTTGATTCAATTATTGTCGATATTTTATATATTATTAAATCAATAATTGAGATGACAACGTTATTAATATTATTATTTGCAACATTAACGATGTCTAGAAGTTTTGCTAAGGAGAGGTTTGGTCACCTAATTACGCGCCAATAGGGAGAAATCCTTATTGAAAAGCCCATCTTTCCTCGAAATGACCTAGTCGATTAATATTGTGAATTATAATAATGATGATAAATGTTGTTAAATATATTGAGGTGTCTTTTTATGAAGTCACGGAAGTTTATATATATATATATATATATATATATATATATATATAATTTTTGTTTTATTAGTATTATTAATGTAATAAAACAGAAAAGCTTTTTATATAAAACAGAATACTTTTATAAAGTTATTTGTTTTATTAGACAATAAATAGAATATATTATATTCTATTATGCATAGTATTTGCATAGTAAAATCTTTTTATATAAAACATAATACTTTTATAAAGTTATTTGTTTTATTAGACTATAAATAGAATATATTATAAGGCACTTCAGGCAGTGATTTAGGTTTTGAACTTCGTTTGTTTAGGGACCTAAAGGAATGATGTTTGTACACTTTATAAGTGTATTAAAGTTATTCCTATACTACATATACTAAGGTATATGGTATGAAACTTAGGAATAAAATGCGTATTAATATGTTAAGAATGTTGAACAATGTTGGTATCTCACCGGCAATGTTCAAGACCGGTTAATTATTATCAGTTGATTAGTGTGACAACCCGAGAATTTAGGCAAATTATGAAAATCTTAAATGATTGATTTAAGGTCAAATAATAGACCTAGACATGAAATAAGTGTATGGAATTGGCAGTTATGTAATGAAATTTTAAGAATTTCAAAAATTTTGAACAAAACTTGAATTATGTGATAGACTGTAAGTGATAGTCTAGTAATGAGGTATAAGATCATGGTAGATTTAAAATTCTTTTGAAGAATTATCAGGGATAAGTATCGAAGTGAATACTAGTCGATATATTTGGTTACATATGTGAACCATAATGATTTGAGATCAAAGATTGATCATATAAGTTATAACTTTAGAAAACCCTAAAGTTATGTTAATCATATGTTGATTAAGTTAGAAAAATCTAACGAACTGTTAGAAACCCTAACCATCGGTTCTGTAAACCCTAGTTTCAGTTCCG
The DNA here is from genome assembly GCA_020205505.1 of Panax japonicus. Lineage (NCBI taxonomy): Eukaryota > Viridiplantae > Streptophyta > Magnoliopsida > Apiales > Araliaceae > Panax > Panax japonicus. Next base: position 41,909,790 of record CM035114.1, read on the forward strand.
GGAGTCCGAAACCCTAATTCGGATATTGAAAATCCTAGATGGGGAATGTAATGTTATGTGTAAGGTTAAACGTCATCAATGTTAAATTAATTAGGGAAAACCCTAATTGAGTTATATAAAATCTTAATTGATTATTTGAAGACCCTAATACGAGATCTGAAAATCCTAGTTTCAGATTCTGATAATCGGAAACCCTAATTTGGGAATTCTAAATGCGAATTATTAAACCCTAAGGGTTAAAAAGTTGTGTGTAATGAATATGAACATTATGTGATGGTTTATATTTTATATAAACAAACAAAAGAAACTAGTGTAACCCTAATTATATACTAGGAATGAAGGATTTAATAACCTAAGGGGTTATGGGAAAAGAGAATTGTAGTATTTATAATACTTACTAATTCTAGGAGATTTATTTTATAATGATTAATTTTATAACCTAATTATAGCAAGTCTAATTGGGTTAAGGAAATGGATGTGAATGAGCAAGGATTTGTGTTTTAATGGAGAAGTAAAAACTCTAATTAAATGGATTGGGTTGGATAAGAATTTAAGGCAATGGACTATGTACATTTTATAGCTCAAGTATTGGTGAATGAAATTGATTAGAGGATCAAGTAAAACATTAAAGGAATGACTCAATTTTTAGCCCAAGTGGGAGAGGAATTTTTGGACATTTGTTAACTCAAATAAGAGGTAAAATAGGAAGCAAATTTGGAGCTTTGTTAAGGCATATGGCTGGTCACATGTGAGCTAGGAGAAAGGGGGAATGAATGTGCATTTAATGACTCACTTTAGTTGGTGGCTAACCCTAAGCCTAACCTAGCTTTAGCCTAGAATTGTGTCACTTGTTTATTTAGCCAACATATTAACATTACTTGTAAGGAAAGCTTGGCAATTAATAAGCAAGAAAGAGGGAATTGATGAATTAAAAGGCCATATGGCCGGATCTTATGAGAGAAAGGAGAGGGAGTGTGGTCATTTGATAAAAAAAAACTACACCAAAGTCTAGTTTATTTTCTTTCATCTCTTTATCTTTCCAAGATTGCTAAGAACTTAAGAGAGAGAGAGAGAGGGGTAGCTCTTGAGGAAGAAGGGAGAAGGGAGATAGGCCATCCATGGAAGAAGCTAAGAAGAAGGAAGAAGAAAGAAATCAAGCTAAAGGTATAACAAAAATTTCTTCTTATGTAAGCTAAGTTTCCTTGGTAGTTTGATTAGATTTTTGTCAACTTGAAGTTTATGATCTTGAGGTTATAACCCTAGATCTTGGTGTTTAAAGGTGTTCTATGTTTAGATCCAACTCTTTTATGGATCAAAAGTTGGTTTTAAATTAAGAAATATAAGTTGTGTTTTTCAAAGGTAAGAAAAACCTAATTTTTCTAGCTTTGTTGGTGTTTATTTGTGTTTGGTGGTTATTTGAGGTATTGGATCATGGATCATGATATACCCATGAATATATTTGATATTAGTTTGTGTCATGATGAGTGATGAGGATTTATGTTGAGTATATCATAAGGATATAAAAGTTTTCATACAAAACATAAAAGGTTGAAAATCAGATTTTTGAGAAAACCAAGTGTGATATGGAAATGACCTTATCTCTCATTCTACTTTAAATTTTCGAGTATGGTCAGTTTGTGGTGCTAGATATATGTGTTAAGGGTAAAATCCCTTTGGAATCATGCAAATAGGTTGAAAAATGAGCAAGTTATGGGATTTCTCCCAAACTACACAAAACTAAGAAAAACTGTTAAAAGGACAGTTTTGGAACAGTCACTTCCGGGCTAAATTCCGGGAGCTTAACATGTCCAAATATGGATTGTGATAGATGAAAACTGTAGTTAGGAAAGATACGAACCCAACAAGATTGACGGATCATTAATCGGAGTTACAGAACTCGTTTTATATAAGTTTTAGCAAAGCACTCTGAAACTGCAAAACGACAAAAACAATCTGCCAAAAATTTTGTGAGGGCTGTTTTGTCAACTTTTCTTGTGAGAAAAATTCCAGGCTTTTGGAAAATGAAAATATATGGTAATATGTAACTCGTGTCCAAAAATGAGCTGATTCCGAGTTAAAACTACCAAGTTATGACCGTTACAATTTTTGTGATTTTCTGACGGAAATCGCTATAAACAGAGTTCTACAACTCCGATTGCCACGAAATTTAAAATGGAACATCACGTTAACATATATAAGGTTATGCCAAAAGATGGGCATTACTGGAGTTAAGCACGAGGTAGCTAATTTCTTAAGTTACGCACTAGAAATTAAATTTTTAAAAATACCAAAGGATGTTGGAAAATTATGGAAAAATAATTTTTATGCATGAAATACATGTATATGTGTTTGACCAAAGGATAAAAAAATAATAAGTTGATTTGGAATTTTTGTGAAGAAGAATAGTGAATCCGGTTTGCTGGATTGAGGTTTAAATTGATGGATTTGGAATTCAAGTTGCTGAATTATAAATTTGGTTGTTAGATATAGAATACAGGGTGCTGGATTAGTGTTTGCCTTATTGCATGTTAATGAATAACTTATAAAATAAAGAGCGAGTGTTAAATCATATGGAATATGATATAATGATCGAAGTATTATCAAACGGTGATATTAATATTGATGTGTTAAGATTGTTATCTAATATTTGATTAGGTATTAGATAGTATTATGGAATCAAGTATGTTATACTGATTAAAAGATCAATCTTATAACTGATAGGTCTTTCGTGAGAGATTTAATTAAATTGCGTTGCGGTAATCAACGGTTCAGGCAAGTTTTCTATTTACTAAACTCTAATAAGAGTGTTGTATTCAAGCTAATGGTTAATCATTGCTGATTGCCATGAAATTTGTATTCTGTACATCTTGCATGTATAAGTCATGTATGAAAGGCTGATCACCTTCATTACCAGTTGGTTCAGAAATGTTTGTTCATGTAAAATATTTGTTCAGTCAAAATTTTGTTCCTGCTAGTTCACAATTATATTGTTGAATTATAGCCAGCCAATTATTCATACTCTTCAATCATGATATATTGTTATATTGTTGTATGTAAACTTGCTGGGCAACTTTTATGCTCACCCTTGCTATATCATGATAAAACATTGCAGATTAAGGTGAATGCGTCGGAAACAAGGAAATGTCCAAGACAGTTCCAGCTTTAGTAGACATGTGCAGTTAAATTGTATTGTATGATAATAATAATAATAATAATAATAATAATGTTATGTATTAGATAACTTATGAATTATGTAACAAGTTAAGGTTATTCGACCTTGGGTGAATAGTGTGTAATGTAATGTATAAACAATTTATGTTTATATCTTCCGCAAATAGTGAAAGAATTAGTGTACCGGATCCGCGGCGATTTGGGGCCCGGATTCGGGGATACTACAGTTGGTATCAGAGCTGTTGGTTATGAAGCTTAGGTAGGAATACCTGAGACCAATAACCGCAGTGATTAGGATAAGACTAACTCAAATAGAGTTAGTTGGTCGGTAAGATTCAAAGATGAATCTCGGCGAGTGTAAAGCACAGAGTTCCCTAACTCTGATAATAAAGTTGAACAGTAATGGTGAATAGATTGAGTCTAAAAGACTGAAAGTGCAGGAATAGAAGATCGTGAAATAAAACGATCAAGTCATAGAATTGAATCGTAATATATACGATAAGATCACACCGTGATCTGATAAAGGTTATGACAGCAAGAAAGAATCAATCCAATGATTGAAAACGATCAAGTCATAGAATTGAATAGTAATATATACGATAAGATCACCCCGTGATCTGACAAAGGTTATGACAGCTAGAAAGAATCAATCCAATGATTGAAAACGATTAAGTCATAGAATTGAATCGTAATATATACGATAAGATCACCCCGTGATCTGATAAAGGTTATGATATGGGATAAGAATCAATCTGATGATTGAAAAGTTTACAGCAAGATGCTGTGTATCAGTTGTACTATGAAGTTGTACTATGAAAACTCATGAAAGAGTTATGAATTGTAAATACGGACTAAATAAAATTCGTATGGAGTAAGTGTGGAGCTAGAATTATGTGGGATTTCAATTGAGGATTCGTGTCAGCCGCTGAGTTGTATGATTCCTTGTATGGGAGGGGAATTTGTACTTGGTTTTAAAATCCCTTAGCTTCCTGGTCAATGTTGTGGTTAGGTTGATCAATTCTTCGTATGGGAGGGGAATTGTTCACTTAGCTTCCTATATTGATTAGTGGCCGAGTTTGGTTTGACAACCACTTAGTTTCTGGCACTAATAATCATTGAAATGTTTGTGTCGCGCTATTTGCTATATGCGTGTTAAGAGGGTGATTCCTTTCTCATGTATATAACAAATAGATAAGTCATAGGTAGAGGATATAAGATTAAGTACGAGTTCTTAGAACTCATACTTATGTGACATACTTGATGCATAGTTATATCAAATGTTTATGAACCCCTCAGCGAATGGACGCCAAAGGTCTGTCTAGGAAAGTTCGTGAACTCATATAATTGTGGCAATTTATGGACTCATAAGTGTGGTTTTATGAACTGGATATAGTTGTGTGTGAATGAAGAATTGAGGATTATAGAAATAGATGAAGAGATAAGAGAAGAGAATTTAATTATTATTGATAGGTCAATGCCAGTTATTTCGGCTAGATCGAGAATGAAAATTTGACGGTTTAAAGAAGAGAAGAGAAGCAAATAGAATTTGAAATCATAGTATTTTGTGGTTAAATCAAAATCTTGATTCTAAAGACTGAGAATATCAACATTTTATATAAAGGGAATATTTTATTGGGTGTGAGTTTGACCTTTGCACGCGTTTTGAGTATCTTTGATAGATACCCGAGAAGTTTGAGTATCTTTGAAAGATACCCGAGAAGTTTGAGTATCATTGAAAGATACCCGAGAAGTTTGAGTATCTTTGATAAATACCCGAGAAGTTTGAGTATCTTTGATAGATACCCGAGAAGTTTGAGTATCTTTGATAGATACCCGAGAAGTTTGAGTATCTTTGATAGATACCCGAGAAGTTTGAGTATCTTTAATAGATACCCGAGAAGTTTTAATATCTTTGATAGTTACCCGGGAAAATAAGTTTAAGATCTTGTGTGATCGCTCTGTATAAAAGGTGTAAGGTGCAAAGGTGTAAGGGGTAAGGTGAATTTCGGGGGCGAAATTCTTAGAAGGAGGGGTGAATGTGACAACCCGAGAATTTAGGCAAATTATGAAAATCTTAAATGATTGATTTAAGGTCAAATAATAGACCTAGACATGAAATAAGTGTATGGAATTGGCAGTTATGTAATGAAATTTTAAGAATTTCAAAAGTTTTGAACAAAACTTGAATTATGTGATAGACTGTAAGTGATAGTCTAGTAATGAGGTATAAGATCGTGGTAGATTTAAAATTCTTTTGAAGAATTATCACGGATAAGTATCGAAGTGAATACTAGTCGATATATTTGGTTACATATGTGAACCATAATGATTTGAGATCAAGGATTGATCATATAAGTTATAACTTTAGAAAACCCTAAAGTTATGTTAATCATATGTTGATTAAGTTAGAAAAATCTAACGAACTGTTAGAAACCCTAACCATCGGTTCTGTAAACCCTAGTTTCAGTTCCGGGAGTCCGAAACCCTAATTCAGATATTGAAAACCCTAGATGGGGAATGTAATGTTATGTGTAAGGTTAAACGTCATCAATGTTAAATTAATTAGGGAAAACCCTAATTGAGTTATATAAAATCTTAATTGATTATTTGAAGACCCTAATACCAGATCTGAAAATCCTAGTTTCAGATTCTGATAATCGGAAACCCTAATTTGGGAATTCTAAATGCGAATTATTAAACCCTAAGGGTTAAAAAGTTGTGTGTAATGAATATGAACATTATGTGATGGTTTATATTTTATATAAACAAACAAAAGAAACTAGTGTAACCCTAATTATATACTAGGAATGAAGGATTTAATAACCTAAGGGGTTATGGGAAAAGAGAATTGTAGTATTTATAATACTTACTAATTCTAGGAGATTTATTTTATAATGATTAATTTTATAACCTAATTATAGCAAGTCTAATTGGGTTAAGGAAATGGATGTGAATGAGCAAGGATTTGTGTTTTAATGGAGAAGTAAAAACTCTAATTAAATGGATTGGGTTGGATAAGAATTTAAGGCAATGGACTATGTACATTTTATAGCTCAAGTATTGGTGAATGAAATTGATTAGAGGATCAAGCAAAACATTAAAGGAATGACTCAATTTTTAGCCCAAGTGGGAGAGGAATTTTTGGACATTTGTTAACTCAAATAAGAGGTAAAATAGGAAGCAAATTTGGAGCTTTGTTAAGGCATATGGCTGGTCACATGTGAGCTAGGAGAAAGGGGGAATGAATGTGCATTTAATGACTCACTTTAGTTGGTGGCTAACCCTAAGCCTAACCTAGCTTTAGCCTAGAATTGTGTCACTTGTTTATTTAGCCAACATATTAACATTACTTGTAAGGAAAGCTTGGCAATTAATAAGCAAGAAAGAGGGAATTGATGAATTAAAAGGCCATATGGCCGGATCTTATGAGAGAAAGGAGAGGGAGTGTGGTCATTTGATAAAAAAAAAACTACACCAAAGTCTAGTTTATTTTCTTTCATCTCTTTATCTTTCCAAGATTGCTAAGAACTTAAGAGAGAGAGAGAGAGAGGGGTAGCTCTTGAGGAAGAGGGGAGAAGGGAGATAGGCCATCCATGGAAGAAGCTAAGAAGAAGGAAGAAGAAAGAAATCAAGCTAAAGGTATAACAAAAATTTCTTCTTATGTAAGCTAAGTTTCCTTGGTAGTTTGATTAGATTTTTGTCAACTTGAAGTTTATGATCTTGAGGTTATAACCCTAGATCTTGGTGTTTAAAGGTGTTCTATGTTTAGATCCAACTCTTTTATGGATCAAAAGTTGGTTTTAAATTAAGAAATATAAGTTGTGTTTTTCAAAGGTAAGAAAAACCTAATTTTTCTAGCTTTGTTGGTGTTTATTTGTGTTTGGTGGTTATTTGAGGTATTGGATCATGGATCATGATATATCCATGAATATATTTGATATTAGTTTGTGTCATGATGAGTGATGAGGATTTATGTTGAGTATATCATAAGGATATAAAAGTTTTCATACAAAACATAAAAGGTTGAAAATCAGATTTTTGAGAAAACCAAGTGTGATATGGAAATGACCTTATCTCTCATTCTACTTTAAATTTTCGAGTATGGTCAGTTTGTGGTGCTAGATATATGTGTTAAGGGTAAAATCCCTTTGGAATCATGCAAATAGGTTGAAAAATGAGCAAGTTATGGGATTTCTCCCAAACTACACAAAACTAAGAAAAACTGTTAAAAGGACAGTTTTGGAACAGTCACTTCCGGGCTAAATTCCGGGAGCTTAACATGTCCAAATATGGATTGTGATAGATGAAAACTGTAGTTAGGAAAGATACGAACCCAACAAGATTGACGGATCATTAATCGGAGTTACAGAACTCATTTTATATAAGTTTTAGCAAAGCACTCCGAAACTGCAAAACGACAAAAACAATCTGCCAAAAATTTTGTGAGGGCTGTTTTGTCAACTTTTCTTGTGAGAAAAATTCCAGGCTTTTGGAAAATGAAAATATATGGTAATATGTAACTCGTGTCCAAAAATGAGCTGATTCCGAGTTAAAACTACCAAGTTATGACCGTTACAATTTTTGTGATTTTCTGACGGAAATCGCTATAAACGGAGTTCTACAACTCCGATTGCCACGAAATTTAAAATGGAACATCACGTTAATATATATAAGGTTATGCCAAAAGATGGGCATTACTGGAGTTAAGCACGAGGTAGCTAATTTCTTAAGTTACGCACTAGAAATTAAATTTTTAAAAATACCAAAGGATGTTGGAAAATTATGGAAAAATAATTTTTATGCATGAAATACATGTATATGTGTTTGACCAAAGGATAAAAAAATAATAAGTTGATTTGGAATTTTTGTGAAGAAGAATAGTGAATCCGGTTTGCTGGATTGAGGTTTAAATTGATGGATTTGGAATTCAAGTTGCTGAATTATAAATTTGGTTGTTAGATATAGAATACAGGGTGCTGGATTAGTGTTTGCCTTATTGCATGTTAATGAATAACTTATAAAATAAAGAGCGAGTGTTAAATCATATGGAATATGATATAATGATCGAAGTATTATCAAACGGTGATATTAATATTGATGTGTTAAGATTGTTATCTAATATTTGATTAGGTATTAGATAGTATTATGGAATCAAGTATGTTATACTGATTAAAAGATCAATCTTATAACTGATAGGTCTTTCGTGAGAGATTTAATTAAATTGCGTTGCGGTAATCAACGGTTCAGGCAAGTTTTCTATTTACTAAACTCTAATAAGAGTGTTGTATTCAAGCTAATGGTTAATCATTGCTGATTGCCATGAAATTTGTATTCTGTACATCTTGCATGTATAAGTCAGGTATGAAAGGCTGATCACCTTCATTACCAGTTGGTTCAGAAATGTTTGTTCATGTAAAATATTTGTTCAGTCAAAATTTTGTTCCTGCTAGTTCACAATTATATTGTTGAATTATAGCCAGCCAATTATTCATACTCTTCAATCATGATATATTGTTATATTGTTGTATGTAAACTTGCTGGGCAACTTTTATGCTCACCCTTGCTATATCATGATAAAACATTGCAGATTAAGGTGAATGCGTCAGAAACAAGGAAATGTCCAAGACAGTTCCAGCTTTAGTAGACATGTGCAGTTAAATTGTATTGTATGATAATAATAATAATAATGTTATGTATTAGATAACTTATGAATTATGTAACAAGTTAAGGTTATTCGACCTTGGGTGAATAGTGTGTAATGTAATGTATAAACAATTTATGTTTATATCTTCCGCAAATAGTGAAAGAATTAGTGTACCGGATCCGCGGCGATTCGGGGCCCGGATTCGGGGATACTACAATTAGTAGACTGGGATGAAGGGTAATAAGTCTTGTTGACTTTCATAATGATATTAAGTTAATAAAGACATAGAAGAGAAAGAAGCTTGTATAGATAATGTGAATAGTTGTTTGATAGCTAATTACAATGTGCTATGTGAATATATCATGTAGATTCTGTAAAGGCTGTGGTCAGTCAAGTAAAATATTTGAAGACGCTGAAAGGCAAGTTTTTCTTAACGCTTGTCTAACTTTCATGTTAGCCAAGTTGTATGTGATTCATTGAACTGAATTACAAGCCTCTTTTTCAAGAAAGGGTCGATGCCAGATTTTAACACGGCTAGACTATTCGTAATATATAGATTGATTATGATTCATATCTTTCTATATTAAAATGTTAACGTTATCCTATGCCAAGTGATTGGTACGGAGCGTGAAGGTAAGGTTTGTCTATGAACAAACAAAACTATTTTCATCGATATTTTGATGGGCACGCGAGTTTGCCAAAAATATTAAACATAAATACGTTTAATGAATGAGTGTTGATCAACATAGAGTACTATAGGTTGATCACCTAGACGTGCTCCTAAGTTATCGAATGAACGGCCTTAGTGTTGTGGACTCCTTTTCAAGTATGAAAACTGAAAGTTGTAGTTCAAGGTCCATTGACTGGTTCAGAATCCCTAATCTATTCTATACTTTGGGAATTGATGTTATGAACTGTTAAAGTATTATTGAATCATAATACTTCATAATTATTGTTCAGTTATGTTGGAATTGTTATATGATTCACGAATGTGGTATTCCTGTTATACTTGTTTAAAACTTGTTGAGCTGTCATGCTCACTTCTTGCGTGAATCATATAACTGCAGTTAAGGATAAACGTACTGTGAATGCCAAACGAGATAAGGGCAAAGCTAAGATGGATGTTTAGGCATTGTGTAATAGTTTAGTAAGTTTGTAATTACTATACATTATGAACACTGAACAATGTAACCGGTTATGAACCTGGGAAGGATTTTTACTTCGATTGTAATAAAAAGATAGTAATTACCTTCATTTTGTTATATTTCAATGGAATGATTGTATGGATGTTAGTATAGTGGAGCACCAATGGTCGGGTTGCAAGATACCCGAATTTGGGGGCGTCACATCCTCAGTCTTAAATGATGATATTACTAAATATCTTTGGCCTGTAGTACAAAGATGAATGATTAACTGATGAATATCTTTTGCCCGTAGTGCAAAGATGAACAGATGTTGAGATGAACATGACCAACTGGTGATACAAATGAATATCTTTGGCTTGTAGTGTAAAGATGAATATTTGATTAAAGATGTATATTGATTGTTGTTACATGGATAAAATATTGATGATGAACTTTTAAATCTTAGAAGACAGTAGAATTCATTCTCTACGTGACTCTTCTAATGGATTGTTGTTTCTGCTGCAGAATATTGATCTAAAACTTGTTGTCTATTATATTCTATCAGATTTTCCCTGTTGAAGACTAATGATAATTTGTTGTATATTATCTTAGTCATAATATTCTTTACTGGGCTAGTTGAGCTCACCCTTTTCCTTTTTGTTCCATTTTTCTTCTCAGGAGGTGAGAACATATCGGGATCGAGTCGGGGTATGGAGTGATGGTTCTAGAAAGTTGTTTTAGTTGTCCTCACTATTTTTGTAAAATAGTGTATGAATAATTGTAATGAGGACTTATTTGGGTGTGGATATTGTCTAGAAGACAATATTTGTATTTAAACTCATAGTATGTGTTGTCGTATTTTGCACGAAAATTGTATTATTGAAGTTGTAGTTTGCTTTCTGTACCATGTATTTGACGACTCAGAATGTGTGTTGTATACTTATTTTGGGGGTGTCACAACCTATCTGTGTGGTCTATCGCATGCATGGTGAATTCTTCTGTTATTCTATTCTTTATTATTCTGTTTGAATAACTTGTCTATGTGGATTACTACATGCTGAATGACCCTTCGTATTCATTTCTTATTAAATTGTGGAAATGATCTGTGTACGTGGATTACCGCATGGCGGGCAAAAATCCATTTGTTGTTTTATATATTCTGTTATACTTAGTTGGTTAAAGCTTTGACTTCTATAGTTCGTAAAATTAGTGGAATATCCTTGATATTTGCGCTTCATTCAGTATCTTTTCATGGAAATATTCTTCTGAGCATTCTTGAATTTTACTCTATAAAGAAGTATCATGTTGAAAATTTGGACGTTATTAGTTTCTGGATACATTATTTCTTGAACTTATTTTATTGAATTCTTATATTATTGTCATCATCCTCGTGTTTTTATTATCTTGAAAGTCATATGTGGCCTATTGCATAGATGGACTTGATATGATTATGACCAGGGATTAATCAGTATAATCATGATCGTAATGTTACAAATGATGTGGTAAAAGTCCTCATTGGCCCGTAGTGCATTGAAGGACAGTTGTTGGCATGATCATGACCATTGATGAATACACGAATATCATTGGCCCATAGTGCATGGATAATTTATGGTTGTGATACTAATGAATATCATTGGCCGTAGTGCAGGGATGATATGGATTATTTATTAAACTGAGTCTCAACGATAAAAGTGATGAAAAACCTTTTTAAATCATAAAAGATAGTAGATTTTATTCTCTACTTGACTCTTTTAATGGATTGCTTGTTCCGCTGCAGTTAAACTTGATGTTTGTTATATTTATCAGTTTAACATTGTTGAAGACTAATTATAATTTATTTTACATTATCTTAGTCATAATATTTCTTACTGGGCTAGTTGAGCTCACTCTTTCTTTCATTGTTCTCTTTAGGAAGTGAGAACGTAGTCGGGACTAGTCGGGGAACGGAGTGACGGTCCAGATGATAGCATTAGTAGTCCTCACTATTCGGTTAAATAGTGTGACAATAAATGTAATGAGGACTCCATTGAGTATGGATATTGTCTAGATGACAATATTCTTATTAATACTCTTAGATTATGTATTGTCGTATTTTACACGACTGTTGTATAATTAATTTGTATTTGAATTTTGTACCATGTATTTGGCGACTCAAGATGGATGATGTATACCTGTTTTGGGGGCGTTACACACATTATAATATAGTCGTATTATTGCTCATATGCACATAACTGTCAATATAATATTATTATATTACTAACTTACTTATTTATGACAAGTAAATAATTTATTCACTTCCTTGATTAATTAACATCAATATTAATTAATCCAATCATCATTGATTAATGTATTTATGAATTTCCATAATCATTATTTATCTATATAATTCTTTTTATACTTTTATAGTTATATTTCAAACAATAATAATCACATATTATTAATTAATTACCAAGTAATCAATTTTCTACCACAACCATCATCAATTAATTAATATAACAATTAACAATTAATATTTGTGATTTGCGCACTTTATTTCATAGTTTATTAATGTCACACACATCATAGAATTGTTCCATTTAATTTTCAAACTATAAAAATTTATTTTCTCCATCTGACCACTGGCGCAGCTGCTCCACTTTGTACTTTTGGGACGGCGCAGCTGCGCTGTGCCCTGACAGTGCCAAGACTGGTTTAGCTTAAGCAAGTGTCAGCCCCTATCGCCATACTCATTTTACTCGACATGAATTAATGTTCAAAAAAGTGATATTACAAGTCTAAGAGCGTATTGATTTATATAATATCTCATGATCATACACTATTAATCTTCTAGATTCTTGTTTTAATTTGCTTAATGGATTTCCTCATTTCGCAATAAGCCACACAAGGCATTCCACAATTCTCATTGACACTTCACATTTCTTAATACGCATCGATCTAATACGAATCAATCAATTTAACCGACTCACAAATTAATAACACTTATATTCACAGAAATATAGTTTGAGAATATAGTACATAATAATGATCCTTAGAGAAAGTAAATGAATGAGTTAAAGAATATATAATATTCAAAATATAATTGAGTTCAAGTGAAAGTTATGAAATAAAACCTATAATTTGTTGAAGAAATGAATGTAGTAGGAAATGTAAAACTTATATTAAGGTAATGTGTTAAAGTTATTCAACAAAAAAGATTTGATGAAAACCTGAGGAAGGTAGGGTTTCGGTGATTCCGAGAATGAAATCCTTATAAGGTGGGAAGAATGTAACAATCCAGAATTTTATTTGTAATTTCAAATATTTATTGAATTAAATAAATATTTTTAATTGATGTGTTTGTTGTTTAGTAGATATGTGTTTGATTTTTTATTAGTAAGTAAATAATTCATGAGTTATAGAAATTAATTAATTAATATAAAAGTGTGATAAATTAAATTTATGAGATAATACTCCAATTTAACTTAATAACTAAATTAGAGAGCTATTAAGGATTATATAGTTTGCTAGAATGTTGTTTTAATTTAATTTAATAATTAAAGTGATATGTTAATTTATTAAGTAAAATTATAATGAAAATTATAATTTTGTGGTAATTAGTTTTGTTTATTTAAGATTGGATATGAAAATCCAAGTAAACAATGTGGGACAATAAACTATAGTATAAATGATTATTGAAGTAAATTAAAGTAGTTTTAAAGGGATTTACCAAACAAGGCTTAAAGATGTTAAGTCTTTATTTTTAAAAGAGTTTTGTCAAACAAAGCCTTATGGTTTTTAAATTTTGAATTTGAATTAAAATAATAATAAAAATAAAATATAAATATAAATAAAATATATTAAATTTTTATAATTGATAATTTATTATAATCATTATTAAAACGTCAATTTTTAGACATTTGGGTTTATGTGCGTTAGTTTTATGTCACGTGAAAAGAATTGGCCTAAGCTTAAGAAGACGAGAAGAAGAGAGAGTTTATAGAGAAGAATTTGAGCGAAAGAGAGAGGTTGAGAAAGGAGAGAGACTTTTATGATTCCAAACAATTTTGTGTTTTATCAAAGATTATCTCCAAGCAATTGAAGGTATAACCTCTCAACCTTAAATTTTACGTTTATTAAAAGAGTTCATGTTCTTGAGTTTCAATTTTTGTAATTGCATGTTTGATGAATTGTTGTAACGCCCGAGAAAATCGAATTTTAATGACAATTAAATTTTTATTTGATTATGTGAATTAAATGAATTTATTGATTTATTATGTGAGTAAGCTATGTGAAGGTCGTTCTATAACCTAGAATGTGTTTATATGGTTAGTAATCTGGCTACGCGCTAGAATTAATTGTTCAAAATTTCCAAGACAAAAATAAATGTTTTTCGAGAAATTTCTGTAAAAACACTATTCATTCGTTTCTGTTTGGGGAATTATTTTGAAATTCCGAGAAACGCGTAATGATAGAATATCAAGATAAGATGAAATATTTGATAATATTTCATTTATGGCAAACGGAATTTTTGCCTGCGGACTTAAAACCTAAGGGTTGAGTATATTGATTTCTGAAAAGGAAATGAAATGTGTAAAGGGATTTGCGTTATAACTAAAGCGAGTGTTATATAATTATGGTACTATTTAGTATCTATGTATAATACGACGAGTAAATACGAAGGATAATACGATTATTGTACGAGTAGTATACGGAGAGAATACGTGAATTGTATGTATAGAATTCGATTCGTATTATAGAATTAAGTTAAGTCTTAATGTTAATTCATTTGAGTTGGTTTATAATTAGCTCAATTATTTGAATGAGCAAGCCCAAGGGATTAATGGGTTAAGTCAAGTCAAGGTCCAATGTTAATTTAGCTAAGCCCAATTCACAAAAATCGAACCGTGGATCGAATCAGTGGGTCACCAAATGGGTAAAACCCATGGAGCAACCCATGGGATGACCCATGGCAATGGGTGGGCCGGGCACCTTGGTGTGCAAGCCAAGAATAATGCTTGGTCACCAAGCCTTTTACTTGGTGACCAAGTGTGAATAGTAAGGAGGTGGGGAGTGTAATGTCCATATTGCCCTCCATTCTAGTTTCCTATAAATAAGAAGGCACGGTTGGTCATTTGAGGGTTTTTCAATTGCCTAACCTAGATTAATTGAGAGAGAAAGAGAGCTAAACTACACACACCATATATTTTGGAAGATTGGACTTAGAGTTTTCAAGAGATTCATAAGAGTTCTTGAGGTAATATCTCTTATCTTTCATTTTCATTTCTTTTGATTTTTCTTTTATCTTGGAGGATCATAAATGGGTGGTATATGTCTTGTATGGTGGATTAAAGATGACTTACCATAGATTCAATCTCTATAAGTCATGAGATCATAAGAATCATAGGGTTCGCTATAGTTTCAAACCATGAAAATATTGGTTGTTGAGATCGATTATTTATAAATGATTGAACTCCATCAATATGTTAATATATGCATCTTGTTTGGTTAGGATGTAGGTATGAAACTATGGAGTATTCCATGTGATTTGGCCTATAGAACGTTAGTAGCGAAGTTATGGCGAATTTTATGTAATTAGACGTTAAACGTCAAAAACGTTGAAATTCCGGATTAGAGGTCGAAAGTTGATGTGAGACTTGAAAACGTTGTTTTTGAATGTCAACATGTGAGATAGGGTAATTAAGAGTTGTGGGTTCGAGAATCGTCAGATTCTGACATAAAATGAAGAAATCGAGCATTGAACGCTCATTAACGTTTACGAACGCTTAGAAAATGAACTCAATAGTGGATTTTGAGTTATTGGATTCGAAAGTGTTGAATTCTTATATGAACGCGTAGAGTATGTCATTTATGACGTGTAGGCTTTTGAACGGACCAAATCGGGCTTATTGATGAGTAGTTTTTATACCTATGAATCCGATATTATTAAACTTAATTATTGTTATCTTTAATTGTTTTTTAGTATTTTTTATGTGTTTTGTGTTTATTTGTTGTAGGTTGGAGCTGGAAGGACAAATTGGTCATTTCGGAGAAGAAAAAGGTCAAAAATCATAAAAATTAGAGCTGAGTGGCATTTTTGTAATTACGTGGTGCTGGTCAAGCGCCTAGGCGCTTGAAAATGGCCTATGTTGAGCGCCTAGGCGCTCATATGCGGAAAGAGGAGCGTTTTTCTACTGCTAAGTGGGTTTTTGAAGCCAAATAGGAGTCTGAATGAGGGCTGAGACTAATTCAAATATGAGAAGACTTTAGAAAAGACATATCACTCAATTTTTCAAGAGATTTGCAGAGAGACCAAAGAAGAAAAACACGAAGGAGAATTACAAAGGCTGAAGATCTAAAAGAGAGTATTGGAGCAAATTCAGAGTTTCTTCTTCTCTTCTCTAGTTTTATTTTTTGTAATTATCTGGGATGTTTGGATTATTAATTTGGATGATGTTTTTCTTTATTATTATTATGAACTAAATTTTCATTAAGATTGCAACAGAACTTGGTATGTAATTTAAATTGCAAGCTTCCCATAGAATGAAAGTTGGTTTTTATTGAATTGTTTATCATATATTATGTTTATTAATTAATTGTTTGGCCAACAATTACTGTGATAATCTATATAAAATTGGAAGATGGAGTATAGATTGAGATCTGGATATGATAACATCTGTTCATATAATCTGAATAGGGTTAATATGATTAGCATGTAGGATAGGAATATACATATGTGTCTTTTGTATCCATTGAAAGAATTTGTGCGTAAAACCCTGATTAACTTGATTCACATAGGAACATAATGAGTTGATTAATTGGGGTGTTCCTTGTAATTCCGCATCTTAAAGAATGGATTTAGGAGGATTTGTTCACGTGTCTTTGGAAGAAGTGCGTGAATATTCATAAAGTATTCTTGGATAATGATTCATATTAATTGATTTATTTTAAATGGGAAGTAAGTTAGTTTAAATGAAATACCAAGGGAAGTTGTAATCTTAACCTATTAAATCTGCAATTATTCTTGTAAAATTCTGATTTTAATTATTAGTTTGTTAAGTTTAATTTTCAAATCACAAACAAAATTTTCGTAGTTTAAAATAGGATTAATTGCATTAGAATTAGTAATTGATAAATATTAGTTTATTTCCTCGTGGGAACGATATCCTTACTTGCTGAATATTACAATTAAACGCGTATACTTGCGTGGTAAAGTGCTATTAAAAATTAGGCAACAAGTTTTTGGCGCCGTTGCTGGGGAAATTAGTTTAATATTTTGTCATTATTAATTTTTATAGCGTTAATCTTAATTTAAACTTTTTCTTTTCTGTTCTATTCAGGTGTTCTTGACTAGTGTAGGCAAACGCGATCGAAGAAGCCAGATTTATTGCCTCATGAGGACGACATCGAGAAAAAATTTCAGCGGTTGCGTAAGTGGGTTAAAGAAATCAAAGAGGCACTTGAGAAGAAAGATACTATGGTTGAAGAAGAGCAAAAAGCACTGCGGGATTATGCTACGCCACGAGTTACTGAAATTCAGTCGAGTATTATGAGGCCTGCCATTACTGCTATAAGTTTTGAGATAAAACCGAAGATGATTCAAAATTTATGTCAGTTTGGAGGGTTACCAAATGATGATCTAGACGATCACATAGTCAGCTTTATAGAAATCTGCGATACTTTCAAGTACAATAATGTGTCAGAGGATGCAATAAGGCTAAGGCTGTTTCCATTTACTCTCACAGATAAGGCTAAGAGTTGGCTCCATTCATTACCACCAGGCTCGATTACTACATGGAACGACCTAGCCCAGAAATTTCTTGCAAAGTTTTTCCCGCCTGCAAAAATAGCAAAGTTGCGGAACGATATATTCTCTTTCGTTCAGCACGATTCAGAATCACTATATGAAGCATGGGAGAGATTTAAAGACTCATTGCGAAAATGTCCACACCATGGGATTCCTAAATGGCTTCAAGTGCAGACTTTTTATAACGGTTTATTCAGCACAGTGAGATTGAGTATAGATGCTGCAGCGGGAGGAGCTATTATGGCCAAGAATTGTGATGAGGGATATCAGTTGCTTGAAACCATGGCAGCTAATAATTACCAATGGCCAACAGCAAGAACGGCTCAGCCAAGGGCAGTCGGGGTGTATGAAGTGGATGCAATGACAGCATTGTCAGCTCAAGTGACAGCTCAGATTTCTGCTCTTACAAAGAAGATAGATGCACTTGGGGTACAACCAGTTCAGAAAATGGAAACAATTTGTGAAATATGTACGGGTAGCCACTCAAGTGATTAATGTGCAATAAATCCTGAGTCAGTCCAGTTTGTTTCCAATTATAACAGGCAGTAGGGCAGTTATCCAAACAGTTACAATCCAGGAGTGAGAAACAACTCAAATTTTTCTTGGCGTAATAATCAGTCACATGCTCAAGCCCAAGCTCCAAGGAAATCATATCCACCTAGATTTCAGCCACATCAACAATCTCAACTACACCCACAACCTCATCAACCTGATAAGCTATCTCAAATGGAAGAATTGTTGGCAAGATTGGCAACTCAGTTTGAAGCAACGACGAAAAACCAATCAGCTGCAATAAAGAATCTTGAGAACCAAATTGGGCAGATAGCTAGTGCTTTGAATACTAGAACTCCAGGTTCTTTACCTAGTGATACGGAGAAAAATCCAAGGAATGATGGAAATGAACATTGTAAGGTAGTTACACTCAGAAGTGGGAAGGAGTTGACTACAGATTTAGACGGACAAAAGAAAATAATTTCTGCTGAGGATGGTGAACAAGAGAGTGGAAATTCGGAAAGTAAATTTGGGGAAAAAGTTGTGAAAAAACAACAAGAAGATAAGCAAACAACAGTCGTACCACCTGTGCCGTTTCCTCAAAGATTTCTAAAGCAGAAATTAGATAAACAATTTTCAAAATTTTTAGAAGTGTTCAAAAAGCTGCAAATCAACATTCTATTCGCAGATGCCTTAGAACAAATGCCTAGCTATGCAAAATTCATGAAAGATATTTTAGCAAGAAAGAGGAAGCTAGGGGAGTTCAAAACTGTAGCGTTGACAGAAGAATGTAGCGCAATTCTGCAAAGAAAATTACCACCGAAGTTGAAGGATCCGGGTAGCTTCACCATACCGTGCACGATTGGGACCCAGTTCTTTAACAGATGTTTGTGTGATTTGGGTGCTAGTATTAACTTGATGCCGCTTTCGATCTACACTCAGTTGGGATTACCAGCACCAAAGCCAACAAATATCTCTTTACAGCTCGCAGATAGATCAGTGACATACCCTAGGGGCATTGTGGAAGACATATTAGTGAAGGTGGACAAATTCATATTTCCAGCCGACATCATTGTGTTGGACTACGAAGAGGATAAAGACATACCCATTATCCTTGGAAGACCATTTTTAGCCACTGGAAGGACATTAATTGATGTACAAAAGGGAGAGTTAACGATGAGAGTCCAATATGAAGAAGTAACTTTTAATGTTTTCAAGGCAATGAAATTCCAGAAGGGAGATGAAGAGTGCTTTAGAGTTGATCTGATTGAAAAAACAACTAGAGAGGTATTTAGTGAATTTGTGAATGAAGACCCTCTTGAAACTGCAATGGTTAGTGAAAATTTATTTGATGATTCAACTGTGCTAGAATGGGTTCTAATGTTAGATTCAGCACCGAAGTTCACACGATGTTTGCAAAAATTTGAACCTCTGGATTTTTGGGGAAAGCCGGATGAAAAGGTGAAATCATCTTTAGAAGAATCGCCCACCTTGGAACTTAAGCCATTGCCTAACCATCTACGGTATGCCTACCTTGGTTCTTCTTCTACCTTTCCAGTTATTATTTCTGCATCACTTGATAAGGTTCAAGAAGAAAAGCTACTAAGGGTACTTCAGAAATTCAAGACTGCTCTTGGGTGGACTCTTGCGGATATCAAGGGAATAATCCCATCAATTGACATGCATAAGATTCTATTGGAAGATGAAGTGAAACTGATTATTGAACAACAACGAAGACTCAATCCCATTATGAAGGAAGTTGTAAAAAAAGAAATCATTAAATGGTTGGATGTGGGAATTATCTACCCTATCTCAGATAGCTCATGGGTAAGTCCAGTTCATTGTGTGCCAAAGAAAGGGGGAATGACAGTAGTTGCAAATGAGCATAATGAATTGATCCCGACCCGAACAGTTACAGGTTGGCAGGTGTCTATGGATTATAGAAAGTTGAACAATGCCACTCGTAAGGACCATTTTCCTCTACCATTCATAGATCAAATGTTGGACAGGCTTGCAGGGCATGAGTATTATTGTCTTTTGGATGGATACTCAGGTTATAACCAGATTGCCATTGCACCCGAGGATCAGGAGAAGACGACATTCACATGCCCATATGGTACCTTTGCTTTTCGCAGAATGTCTTTTGGATTATGTAATGCGCCGGCAACATTTCAACGGTGTATGATGGCTATTTTCTCCGATATGGTCGAATAAAATCTCGAGGTACTTATGGATGATTTTTCAGTTTTTGGGAATTCATTTGATTATTGTTTGGAAAATCTCACTCTCGTGCTCAAACGGTGTATGGAAACGAATTTGGTTTTAAACTGGGAGAAATGTCATTTTATGGTGCAAGAGGGGATAATCTTGGGTCATCAAGTGTCATCAAAAGGAATTGAGGTTGATAGAGCTAAGATCAAAACCATCAAGAGCCTTCCACCACCTATTTCAGTAAAGGGTATTCGAAGTTTTTTGGGACACACTGGTTTCTATAGACGATTTATAAAAGACTTCTTCAAAATCACGAAACCACTTTGCAATCTTTTGGAGAAGGATGTCCCATTCAACTTTGATCAAGCATGCCTGGAAGCTTTTGATGTTTTGAAGAAGAAACTTGTTACCGCACCTGTAATCATAGCGCCAGATTGGAGTATCCTGTTCGAATTAATGTGTGATGCTAGCGACTTTGCGATTGGCGCAGTTCTAGGCCAATGAAAGGATAAAATTTTTCATGCTATATACTATGCTAGTAAGACATTAACGGATGCCCAACTGAATTATACCACTACCGAGAAGGAGCTATTAGCAGTTGTTTATGCATTTGATAAATTTCGCTCATATTTGATTGGGACAAAGGTGATTGTGTTTACAGATCATTCGGCAATTAAGTACTTAATAGTAAAGAAAGACGCGAAGTCGAGATTAATTAGATGGGTATTATTGCTACAAGAGTTTGACTTGGAGATCCGGGACCGAAAAGGAACAGAAAATCAGGTTGCTGATCATTTATCACGATTAGAGAATTTAGAACTAAAAAAATGACACAACAGTGATCAATGAATTTTTTCCGGATGAAAAACTATCCGCGGTAAGGATGGATACTCATGGTATGCAGATTATGTAAATTTCATTGTAAGTAAGGTGTTTACGCCAGATTTAACAAGTCAACAGAAGAAGAAATTTCTCCATGATGTGAAACAGTATTTATGGGATGAGCCGTTTTTATTTAAACAGTGTGGAGATCAAGTAATAAGAAGGTGTGTTCCAGAAGTTGAAATGGAAAATATTCTCTACCAATGTCATGCATCGGATTATGGTGGCCATTTTGCGGGAGAAAGAACGGCAACTAAGGTGCTTCAATGTGGATTTTTCTAGCCAACACTCTTTAAAGATGCCCGTGTGTTTTCATTGAAATGTGACAGATGCCAAAGAGTTGGTAATATATCAAAGCGACACGAGATGCCACTTAACATGATCCTGGAAGTCGGATTATTTGATGTTTGGGGAATTGACTTCATGGGACCATTTCCACCATCTTTCTATAACTCTTACATACTTCTAGCGGTGGACTACGTTTCAAAGTGGGTAGAAGCTATAGCATCGCCCACTAATGATCCGAAGTTTGTGATTAAGTTCATTCGGAAGAACATTTTCTCTATATTCGGCACACCTCGCGCAATCATTAGTGATGAAGGCACACACTTCTGTAATAAGCAGTTCTCAGCTATCATCGCTAAGTACGGAGTCACTCATAAGATAGTTACTACTTACCATCCACAAACAAGTGGTCAAGCCGAGGTATCTAACCGAGAAGTGAAACGAATCCTCGAGAAGATAGTGAATCCTAGTCGGAAAGATTGGGCTAGCAAGTTGGACGATGCTTTATAGGCATACCGTACAGCTTACAAAACTCTGATAGGGATGTCTCCGTACAGGTTAGTATATGGGAAGGCATGCCATCTTCCAGTTGAACTCAAACATAGTGCTTATTGGGCAATTCGGAAGTTAAACTTTGATATGTCTGCTGCAGGAGAGAAGCGCCTCTTACAATTGAACCAAATGGATGAATTCAGACTCCAATCGTACGAGAACGCGAAGTTATATAAAGAAAAGATTAAGAGGTGGCATGATGAGAAAATTCTGGAAAGAAAATTTAAAGCAGGGCAAACAGTGTTATTATACAATTCAAGGCTTAAACTGTTTCCTAGAAAGTTAAAATCTCGTTGGTCAGGGCCATTTATCATTACAAAAGTTTATCCTCACGGAGCTGTGGAGGTGGAAGACCCGAATTCCAAACGTAATTTTAAAGTCAACAGTCAAAGATTGAAGCACTACTATGGGGGTTGTGTTGAGCGTGAAAAGACATCTGTCAACCTTGTGGATTAGAACAGAGAAGAAAGTCAAACTGAAGACTATAAACCAAGCGCTAACTGGGAGGCAACCCAGGAATTTTTATTGTTATTTTCTATTTTTACTTTTAGTTTGTTTAATTTGCGTTGCTGTTAGTTTAATTAGTGGTTAAACTTTTATAGTTTAGGATTTGTTACACCCCTAACGTTCTCTAACACGATATTCAATTGATTGCAGGATAGGAAACATGAATTCTTATTTGGCGGGTTTGACTAATTGCAAGGGGGCAGCGCCCCCTGGAAGCCAAGCATTTATGAGCCTAATAGATGAATGTCCATTTGTCAAAATCTCAAATTTCTAATCATTCCCTTCAATTTCAGTGTTATTGAATTGCTTAATGGTGTAGGGTATTTTTGTTTTTGTTTTTTTTTCATCGTATGTTAGTCTAGTTAAGTATGTAGTTTATCTTAGTTTAGGGTTTTTAAAATAAGTCTTAATCTCCTTGCAAAAGAAGAAACTAACAATTAAAGTTGGGGTTTTGTAGGTTGAAATAAACAAGTTTGGAAAATTATGACATGTGCAACCGCCTAGGCGCCCAAGCCCAGTACAAACCAAGTGCCTAGGCGCCTCACTACAGTAGCTGAGATGTGCCCCAGGCGCCTAGGCGCCCCAAATTAGGCCTCATGCAGCGCCGAGGCGCCCCAAGTCAGTAGCTATTCAGCACCCCAAGCGCCTAGGCGGTCCACTCAAGGCAACACCAAGCGCCTAGGCGCTCCATTCGTACCACACATTCTGCAGCCAACAGCCTAGGCGGTCTAGACAAGGCAATCTCAAGCGCCTAGGCACTCATGCTATAACTTTAAAAAAATATATAATCCCTAATCGGGCACAACTCCTCCAAACCCAAATCAAACACTTTCTTGCTCTCCTACTCCAACTCAAACTCGCTCAACTCGCATGCCTCCTCTAATCTAGCCACAATAATCATCTTTTTCTTGTAAAAGCCTAATCAAACACTAAATCTCCTACCCAAACTAAGGCACTTAAGCTCCATCTTGTCATCCTTCTTCACCAATTCGGGCACCAACTTACATCCAAGCCACATCTATCTGAAGTAAGGGTTCAAAGAAACTTTGATTGAAACATCATATTTGGCTATAACCCAGTAAGTGCACAAGATTTTATTGCAAATTATTTGGATTCACTTGGATAATAGCCATGTTAGTACTTTGAAGTTAGTTTCTGTCATTGTGTTGGCTCAAGTGGGTGTGGGTACTCTTAATAGTTGCTTGTTTTACCTTGGAAGTATAGTGTCCTTAGTAATTGACAAATTTAGTGAAAATTAAGTTTGGGGGAGTGCTTACCAATAGTGTTCAAAATCTGTGCACACCAAGTGTTCGATAATTTGTCACAAAGAGGATTTGGCCATCCTAAGTCACTGAATATCATTTGGTTTGGCAAGAACATATCAGATAAGACTATGGCTACTAAGCGGCATAGAGGAGAAACTTCAGGCACTTCGCAAAAGTTTGACAAAAAGAGATTTACAAGTGTTAAAGCGTCCGAAAGATATTACAATGTGCTTTCTAGTAAAACACTAATTCCCGAGCGTGGATTATTGCCAGAGATAGAAGATGGGGAATTATTACAAATGATTGGGAGTAGAAGATGGGTGAACTTTACAACCCAACCGGATGCATCGGTCGTTAAAAATGTTAAGGAATTCTACGCCAATGCAAAAGATCATATTGGAAACATGATTGGGGTTCGCGAAAAATAAGTGAAATTCAGTGCCAGGTTAATAAATGCTTACTACGGCTTGAACACAATACCCAATAATGGCTTCACGCAATATTTAGAGCACGAGCTAGACTACAGTGAGGTCATTCAAGCTTTATGTGAACCTGGAACACAATGGAAATTAAATGATCAACAAGAAGCTATTTTGTTCCCTACATCCACATTAAGTAGTTACGGGAAAGCATGGCATGCCTTTATTTGTGCCAAGTTAATGCCGTGTAGACATACAAGTGATGTTATAAATCGACGAGCAGCATTGCTTTTCTGTATTGCACAAGGAAAATCTATAGATGCGAGTCAGGTTATACATGATTCCATTAACAGAGCAATTCAAGGAGAGACCTCAGGTGGACTACCTCATCCGTCTTTGATTACTGGACTATGTCGACAAGCTGAAGTAAAATGGGATGTCGAGGAAGTTACACAACCTCCTTTAGCCGCAATTGACCACTCAGAGATAAAAAAGTACAACGTATGGGGTGGGGGTACACCACACCCGAGAGGGTTAGGATTCATTATTGTGCTGCCCGAGCCTGCAGCCGAGCCTAATCAATAATCACACGACAATCCTCCTGCAGCTGGAAGTTCTGGGCAACCACCAATTTTTTTTGAAGATATTCACCGAGAATTAAGAAATCAAACTAGAAGGATTTACATGGTGGCTACTAGAGTTCAACAGGGTTTTGACCGGGTTGAAAGCAATCAGGATAGCCTAGCTCAGCGCCAAACGAAGGTGTATCAGAATTTTAGTGCAGCATTCCTGGAGATGTTTGCCCGCATGAATCCAGCTGCCGCTCCCTACCAATTTCCACCATTGTCTGCATACCCCTCAGCTGATGAAGAAGAATCAGAAGAAGAGGATACTGACGAGGAATAAAGCTTCTATCTTTTAGGGAAGTCCTCAGTGCTTAATTTCTTAAATTTTGTTTGTTATATACAATGAGGACATTGCATAGGTTAAGTTTGGGGGTGCAATCTTCCAGCTCCAGTTGCATTCATATAGTATTCAGTTAATAGTTTTTCATGTAGTTTGCATTCATGTAGTTTTCATTTTAATTTAAAAAAAAATATTTGAATATTTCCAGCTATTAGATAGTTTAAGTCTGTTTTGGCCAGTGATGAGATTGGAATTGAGTAGACAAGTATAGTATTGACTGTTAAGACTGTGATGTGATTTCTTGTCATAATTTGAATCTTTTCCTGTTTGAATCTTATATAATAAGGATAGCACAGTAAAAACAACTATGTTGACTGATTGAGTTTAAATTGACACATAATGGACTTCTAGAGGATAATGCTAGTTTGAATGAATGAAAACATGAATAGGAGAAGATGACTGAATTTAGACAAAAACTTAAGTTTGGGGGAAAATTTGGGATATATAAGCTTGAAAAAAAAATATCGTGGCTAGTTTTGTTTCGTGGCCTTTGTTACTTGAGCAAGTACGCCCGAAGGGGTATCTTAAAACCTAGCGCCCTAAGGTCTTATATGGTCTGGGAGTCATTGGTCGAAAGCTCGCTAAGGGGTAGCACTGTTAGCCTAATGGAATGAGACATTGCACAGTCATGGTTAAAAAAATATATTAAAAAAAACAATAAAACGGGAAAAGAGCAAAAAGCCCCCGTAAAGCACAGTAAAGCATAAGTATCCCGGATTGGACTCTTAAATTTGGTGGATGTTTGTCTTTAGTTGGATCTAGCTTGTTCGTGAATTTTATGAGTTTACACTGTATGATTCCTTTAAAGAGATCTATTATGTGTTGTATTTAGCATTATATCAGTTAGCATGGAAGTTGAGCACACACACACTGTATCAATAATAACATGATAAGATTTAATGATTGACAAGGAAATTATTAATCTGTCTTGATATGATGTACTAGCATGTTTATTGTGATTTCTCTGAGGCTTGATGAATAGATTTTGTTCTGTTTGACTGCTGGAATTTAGGCATTTAGATAGATGCATTTGCATTGCATATTTAGTTATTGCATTCGGTTGTGTTGCTTGGGGACAAGCAATTGGTTAAGTTTGGGGGTATTTGATGAGTAGGTTTTATACCTATGAATTCGATATTATTAAACTTAATTATTGTTATCTTTAATTGTTTTTTAGTATTTTTTTTATGTGTTTTGTGTTTATTTGTTGTAGGTTGGAGCTGGAGGGACAAATTGGTCATTTCGGAGAAGAAAAAGGTCAAAAATCATGAAAATTATAGTTGAGTGGCATTTTTGTAATTACGTAGTCCTGGTCAAGCGCCTAGGCGCTTGAAAATGGCCTATGTTGAGAGCCTAGGCGCTCATGTGTGGAAAGAGGAGCGTTTTTCTACTGCTCAGTGGGTTTTTGAAGCCAACTAGGAGTCTGAATGAGGGTTGAGACTAATACAAATAGGAGAAGACTTTAGAAAAGACATATCACTCAATTTTTCAAGAGATTTGCAGAGAGACCAACGAAGAAAAACACGAAGGAGAATTACAAAGGCTGAAGATCTAAGAGAGAGTATTGGAGAAAATTCAGAGTTTCTTCTTCTCTTCTCTAGTTTTATTTTTTGTAATTATCTGGGATGTTTGGATTATTAATTTGGATGATGTTTTTCTTTATTATTATTATAAACTAAATTTTCATTAAGATTGCAACAGAACTTGGTATATAGTTTAAATTGCAAGCTTCCCATAGAATGAAAGTTGGTTTTTATTGAATTGTTTATCATATCTTATGTTTATTGATTAATTATTTGGCCAACAATTACTGTGACAATCTATATAAAATTGGAAGATGGAGTATAGATTGAGATCTGGATATGATAACATCTGTTCATATAATCTGAATAGGGTTAATATGATTAGCATGTAGGATAGGAATATACCTATGTGTCTTTTGTATCCATTGAAAGAATTTGTGCGTAAAACCCTAATTAACTTGATTCACATAGGAACATAGTGAGTTGATTAATTGGGGTGTTCCTTGTAATTCCACATCTTAAAGAATGGATTTAGGAGGATTTGTTCACGTGTCTTTGGAAGAAGTGCGTGAATATTCATAAAGTATTCTTGGATAATGATTCATATTAATTGATTTATTTTAAATGGGAAGTAAGTTAGTTTAAATGAAATACCAAGGGAAGTTGTAATCTTAACCTATTAAATCTACAATTATTCTTGTAAAATTCTGATTTTAATTATTAGTTTGTTAAGTTTAATTTTCAAATCACAAACAAAATTTTCGTAGTTTAAAATAGGATTAATTGCATTAGAATTGGTAATTGATAAATATTAGTCTATTTTCTCATGGGAACGATATCCTTGCTTGCTGAATATTACAATTGAACGCGTATACTTGCATGGTAAAGTGCTAGTAAAAATTAGGCAACACTTATAACGAAGAAGTTATGACCCCGGGAATTTCACAAAATTTTTCAAAATTGTTGAAGTTCTGGTACTAAGGTTTGGCGCCGCGGCACCAGACGTAGTATTAAAATGTTGTGCCACAGTGTCGGCACAGTAAAGTTGGGTACTGCTAAATGACACCGTAGCGCCACTGTTCCGCGCCGCAGCGCCGAGACCAAATCCTTACCACATATAATTGGCACCGCAGCGCCAGTCTAGTACAAGGATGGCCGTGCCGCAGCGCGTGTGTTAGGCTTTGGATATTAACTTAGGTTTTGAACTTCAATTATTCAGGGACCTATAGGGGTAATGTTTGTACACTTCATAAGTGTATTAACGATATTCCTATACTACCTATACTAAGGTATATGGTATTGAACTTAGGAATTGAATGCATGTTAATGAGTTATGAATGATGAATGAGGTTGGTACTTTATCAACAATGTTCGAGTACGGTTAATAACGTCAGTTGAGTAACGAGCCAGGATGAAGGGTAATGAGTCGAGTTAACTTTATTATTAATATTAAGTTAAATAAGACATAGAAGAGAAAGAAGTTGGTAAAATAATGTGAACATTTTTTTGTTAGCTAATTACAGTGTGTTATATGAATATATCATGTACATTCTGTAAAGTTTGTGGTCAGTCGATTATGTTATTTGAAGACGCTGAAAGGCAAGTTTTCTTAACTCTTGTCTAACTTCCAAGTTAGCCAAGTTTTATGTGATTCGTTGAACTGAATTGCACGATTGGTTTTAAAGAAAGGGTCAATGCCAGATTTTAACTTGGCTAGACTGTTCGTAAGATATAGATTGATTATGATTCATATCTTTATATATAGAAATGTTAACGCTATCCTGTGCCAAGTAATTGACGTGAAGGTAAGGTTTATCTATGAACAAACAAAAGTATTTTTCATCGATTATTCGATGGGCACGCGAGTTTGCCAAAAATATTAAACGTAAATACGTTTAATGAATGAGTATTGATCAACATAGAGTACAATAGGCTGATCACCTAGAAGTGCTCGTAAGTAATGAGGACGTAACAACCTTAGTGCTGTGAAATCCTTTTCAAGTATAAAAACTGAATGTTACTGTTCATGGTCTATCGACCGGTTCAGAATTCCTAATCTATTCTATACTTTGGGAATTGATGTTATGAACTGTTAAAGTATTATTGTTTCATTATGCTTCATAACTATTGTTCAGTTATGTAGGAATTGTTATATAATTCACGAATGTTGTATTACTGTTATCCTTTATTAAACTTGCTGAGCTGTCATGCTCACTTCTTGCGTGAATTAAATAACTGCAGTTAAGGATGAACGTCCTGAGAATGCTAAGAGAGATAAGGGCAAAGCTAAGATGGATGCTTAGCCATTGTGTAATAGATTAATATGTTTGTATGTATTATTACATTATGAACAACTAACGATGTAATCGGTTATGAACCTAGGAAGGATTATACTTTGATTGTACTAAGAAGATAGTAATTACATTCATTTGGTTGTATTTCAATGGAATGATTGTATGGATATTAGTATATTGGAGCACCATATGTCGGGTTGGAAGATACCCGAATTTGGGGGCGTCACAGGTTGGTATCAAAGCTTTAGGTTATAAAACTTAAGGGGGGAAGAACCTTAGCCTAATAACCTCGTAAGGAAGGTAAAGTTTGAAGAATGAAATTCAAGTCCATTGAATTATTAAGGTATTGAGATAACTCAGTATCGAAATAATTAAAAGATGGAAATTAATCTTAAATAAATTAAATGTGATTTGTGCTTATAATATTATGTATTATGTACTAATCAACTTGTTATGTGCTATTGTAGATGTCGATCGATAGCATGGTGTATAGAGACATTCACGTTGTGAGTGAAGAGTCGGTAAACCAAGTGGAGGTAGTACCAATGACAGTGGCGGACTTTGACTTAGAGCACGACGAGAAAGTGCTTATGACAGATAAAGCACGGGACTATAAGGATGAGGTTCTAGAACTTCAAAAGAAACTGGTTAAAAAGACCAGAAGATAGATAGGATGTCATACATCCACGAGTGTGCTAATGAGGATTTCAAGTTGAAAATTGCTTGTTATTCCATTGAGTTCGGACAGACTCGACATACCATAAGTCGAGATATAGTGTCGATTCTGGCAAATCAAAAATATGAGAATGTCATTCGATAGTGTTAGTAGATCGTTAGATCTTTTGTGTATATGGTAGTAACGTAAAACCCTCTTTTGTATAATTAAAGGGTAGTCTTTTTATAAATCCCAATTTTGTAGAAGGCAATCGCGGGATAGTATGTAATAGCTTTTGGTTAAGGGAACATGATGTAAATAGTTTTGACTATGAAAGCATATTAATATAATAAAGTTTTTATTTAATGTGTTTGTTGTGGTATGAGTGGTTGTTGTTGTTTGAGAATGATAACCAAGAAGTTAAATAGATAATAACGAAACTTTATTTATTTAATCAGAATTATGCCACCAAGAAGGAGACAACGTAACCAAGAGGCCGAGTCTCATAATGAGAATCAGGGGGGGTCCTAATAACCCTATGAAAGAGTTCGTTAATTTATTAATGGCTGCATTTAACCAAGTTGGGGGTAGGATTCTTGTAGCTCCTGGGGTACTAAGAACAACTACCTTTACGGAATTTAAGAGTGTGGGTCCTTCTGAGTTCCGAGGAACGACGGACCCTTTAGAAGCCCAGACATGGGTAAAAGAGATTGAAAAGGCATTTGTGATAACAAATGTATGTGAGGCGCAGAAGACTTCTTTTGCGACTTACATAATGAAGGGGGAAGCCAACTATTGGAAGGAGGCTCACCAGGGTGGGGCTAGACCCGAAGCTGTTATGTGGGAACAGTTTAAGAAGGTCTTCTTCGAGAACTATTTCTCTACTAGTATGCAGGGTAGGATGGAGATTAAGTTCATATAACTTAAACAGTGGGATATGACAGTTCCCCAGTATGCTGCCAAGTTCAATGAATTGACGAGATTTGCTCCACACCAGGTGGATACAGAGGAGAGGAAGGCACGCATGTTTGAGCATGGCTTAAAACCCTGGTTCTACAGTAGGATATCGGTTTTTCAGAGTGCTTCCTATGGGGCCATTTTGGAAAAGGCGATTATAGCTGAAGGTCGTGGTGAGGCATTGTCTCAGTACCACAAAGAGCGAAAGAACAAGAGTAAGTTAGAGGGAGTGGGTTATGAGAAAGTTGCCAGCGGAAGCGGCAACTTGCCGAAGAGGAAGAGTTTTAACATTGAGAATACTGGGGTAAAGCAGGGAGAGCCCAAGCGGAGAACAGAAGCATGTAAGACATACAAAAAGACTCATATGGGAGTCTGTTTAAAGGGGAAAGCAGTTTGCTATAACTATGGGTAGGAGGGGCATTTGTCACCCAAATGTCCTAACCCTAAGAAGAACCAGGGGTGTTTTATCTGTGGGTCATTAGACCACATGGCAATAAACTGCCTGAAGAAAGGTTTAGAGGGAAATAAGGGTTCTGGTAGCGGTAAGTTAGCCATTACTGGACCAACACCATTGGTGGGTAGATCGTTGCCCGTACGTTTAATATGACTGTCCAAGATGCGGTTACATCAACGAATGTGGTAGCATGTATCATTTCGGTCAATAAGATAAATGCTTATGTGCTGTTTGACTCGGGTGCTACTTGTTCTTTTATAGCATGTTAATTTGCTAAGTGATTAGGTTTAATCCCTGAGAAGTTGTCAATACCTTTAGACTTTAAGGTAGCAAATGAAGAGATAATCCCCATTGAACATATTCATAAGGATTGTTGCATAGACATTAGAGGGAATAAGTTATCGGTAGATTTGGTACCGATAAGGTTAAAAGAATTCGATGTAATTCTTGATATGGATTGGTTGGCTAACCATAAGGCGATAATAGATTGCTATAGGAAAAGTGTAAACCTTCGGCATTCTAAGAAAACCAAGGTGGTGTTCTTCGGTAGTAAATCACTGAGACGCTCATGTTGTCTGTCGATGACACAAGCTAGGAAGATGTTGAGAAAAGGGTGTGTAGGTTATCTATGTCATGTTGTGGATACCCAAAGAGTGGGAACATCCTTGGACCAGATACCTATAGTGAAAGAGTTTGCGGATGTATTTTCGGAAGAGTTACCGGGTATTCCACCGGACAGGGAAGTCGAGTTTGTAATTGATCTGTTACCAGGAATGGCACAAGTTTCAAAGGCACCATATCGGATGGCGCCAGTTGAGATGAAGGAGTTAATAGTTCAGTTACACGAACTATTAGATAGAAAGTACATTCAATCGAGTGTGTCTCCTTGGGGAGCCCCAGTGTTATTTGTCAAGAAGAATGATGGGTCGTTAAGACTTTGTATCGACTATCGAGAGTTGAACAAGTTGACGATTAAGAATAAATACATGTTGCCCAGGATCGATGATCTATTTGATCAGTTGAAAAGGGCAAAGAATTTTTCTAAGATAGATTTGTGCACGGGGTATCATGTGATAACCCGAGATTTCGAATAATTAAAATTTTACGAATAAATTTTTTTTTATTTAATATTGACATTGACTGTTAATATTATACTGAGAATTTGTGAGACAAGTCTCGAGAATTAGTTAATATGTGATTTGACTAAGAAAATAGAGTAGAGTTGTGCTTAACAACTTTAGAAAACCATAACCCTAATTTTCGGATAGGGATTCGATAGAAAATACAATTAAAATAATTATATTGTTGATGATGTGTTTGGACTGTATAGAAATGTTGACCAATGGTCGACTGGATGGGGTTTATAATTAATAAACCTTAATAAGTGATTAGAAACCCTAATCTCTGATTTAGAAAATCAATTGTACAGTTAAAAACCCTAATTGTACGTTAAGGAACCCTAATTTAAAATCTGGGATTTCCTAAACCCTAATTAGGCAACTCTAATTTTTGTTGGCAAGCCTAATGTGTTTAATTAAACTTAAATGTGATTAGAAACCCTAATTATATTTTAGTTATATTAATTTCTATTTTACAAACCATAATTGTAATTTAGAAATTTTATTTTTCTAATTAAACCCTAATTTTGAAAATCCTAGAAGTTAGATTTTTAAAACTTAAGGGATTGGACCTTAGGGTTAAACCCTAAGGGTTTGTACAAAAGTCTAGAATACCATTTAATTGTATTTTTCAAATGACCATAATACCCTTTTTATTATTTTTAGTAAGCTAACTTGCAATTGTGGCTATAACTTTAGTTGGTTACCAACTTTATTGACTTGATGGCTCAAAATCTCAGCCATTTGACACTCCAATTGACAGCACAACAAGCAAGTTCATGCATCTAAGCAATATATGTAGGATTTTAAGAGAGAGAAAGTCCATTTATTAGCTATTTTGCTAACTTGCTCTCACCTACTCTCTCTCACTAGAAGCTCCGAAAATCTCAAGTGTATCAGTCCCTAGAACATCCACTTGATCACCTAGATCAGATTTGGAAAGCAAGATCAAAGATTTAAAGAAAGAAGTTATAAACCTAATTTTTATTTTTGATCCATGTTGCTAAGAAAACGTTTTTGTTTATGTGTTTAGATCTTTGCTAGATGATGTTTAATGATGATCTATGTTGCTATAACATAGATCCATAGCATCAAAATGCTTTAAAATTGAGTTTTTCTAAAACTGTCAAGAACATGGTTTGTGGTCTGACAAGCTAATGTCAGGCGCCACATATTCGTGTCTGGTTATGATTCTTGTTGTTTTATGTTTTGGATCTATTATTTGGTATGAGGTCTTTAATCTGCAACTGGTTTTATAGCCATCAGATGTCCCGATTGCACGATATTAATGGTCAAAGAGGGTTGACCGGGCATGACCAGTCACTTTCTGGGTAACCCAGAAAGTGTAAAATATGGTCTGACAATATCTTTGAAGGTCAATATCTGTCAGGTTGTTTGTTGTTTGTTGATGTTTTTGTATACATGTTTTAGCCTGTAATATCGAGTCTAAGCACCTGCCTTTAGATTCCATAATCATCAAATGTATTGGTTTTAATGGGTGGTCAAAATAGCCCATCTGATCACGAATCACTTTTCTGGAAATTCCAGAAAGTGTATGAACGTGACTTCTGACACGGTTTGACCTGATCATATCTGGTGATTTAGTTGTTTATAGACTGTTGTTTTGTTATGTAATTGTTCCTTGGTATGAGTACTAGAGGTATACAACAAGAAACCACTTGTTTGATGATCAGAACACCAAATTAATCCAGCAAGGAACTGGACACTCGAACTGCCTGGGTTTCTTGAAAATCCAGGACACGTCTGACAGTGACTTAGCATGGCCAGAACTTCATGATCTAATGTTGTATGATCGAGTTATCGATTAATAAATATAGTATTACATTTACACTACCAAGTAAGTGTCTTAGCGAGCCCAGAACATGCATAATCAGAGGATTGCAAGCAGTCAAACCGAACACCTTGAACACTGACTTTGTCAGTGTTCTTGAGCCAAGAACACCTAAGGCTACAGAATGTGTCGCTAAAGGCTTTAGCGACGGTTTTC
Source organism: Panax japonicus (assembly GCA_020205505.1). Taxonomy (NCBI): domain Eukaryota; kingdom Viridiplantae; phylum Streptophyta; class Magnoliopsida; order Apiales; family Araliaceae; genus Panax; species Panax japonicus. Next base: position 41,944,100 of record CM035114.1, read on the forward strand.
ATTTATTTTAATTTCTGAATTTCTTGAAAATTAATAAAAATTAGAAATAAATTATAAAAATTACTAAAATTCGTTTTAAAAATTATTTTAAATTATGAAAAATAATTTCTGACCAATTAGAATATTTTTCATTAATATTTATATTTATTTGAATATTAATGGTATTTAATTTATTTAATTAATGTATTAGATAAATTAGAGAAAAATGATTTAATATTAGGAAAAATCATTTTAAATAAGAAAAATGTATTTAAAAATATTTTGAGTTATAAAATGTATCTTTTAATATTTTTTGATAATTTTTATTAATAATTTAATATTAATGATATTAGATTTATTTAATTATTAAATTAAATAAATAAGATAAAAATGATTTTAATGATTTAAAAATCATTTTAATTTAGCATAAAGTGTTAGAAAATATTTTAAATTATAAAATATAATTTTTAATATTTTGGAGAATTTTCATTAATAAATTAATATTAATAATGTTTGATTTATTTAATTATTATATTAAATAAATGAATTAAAATGATTTTATTGATTTAAAAATGTGAAAAATGGTTTTAAAATATTTTAAGTTATAATTAATAACTTTTAATATTTGGATAATAATTTCATTAATATTTATATATTAATGGTGATGATTTAAAAATAATTTTAATTACTTTAAAAATCATTTAAGTGGAATATTGTCGATTTAAAAATATTTTAAGTTATTAATAATAACTTTAGTATTTTGAAAAGCATGTTATTAATATTTTGATATTATTAAATATTAATAATGATACGATTAATTGATAATTAAATCATTTAAAAATGATTCTGATATTTGAAAAATTATTATAAATTATAATAATTGCTTGATAATTATTAAAAGCTTCCGAAAAATATTATTAATGATAATTGACTTATCTAAATTAATATTGAAGCTTAGAGACCAAGTGTAATTGACAGATAACTGTGTTAATTGTCGGATAGGGTGACCAGAACACCGAGAATGGACCGAAGTCCAACCAGACCAAAATAATTTGACTTGTTAAGTGTTTATATAGGTTATAAACACTGTTGTGGCTATGTGATAATGTGTCTAGGAGAAGTTTGACTGTGAATTACAGTGTTGTGTGTTATGTGAATTATTGTGCTAATTGTTTGACCGACATTATTGGTTATAGGTCTTTTGAAAGCAGATAAGTATTTTGTGTAGCTGTAATCAGCGGAAGAGGCAAGTTTCCTAACTCAACCTTGAGTTAAATTGATTCAATTATTATAATGGTTAATTATTGTTAATTACACCACATCTAGGGAATTTATTGTTGATTATTCGCAGTTAGTGCATGTTTTGATTCAGAAATATATATTTGTAGAATAACTGTTGTTGGATATTCATATCTGTAGAAGTTAGAATTGACAATACAGATAATTCTTGTTTATTGTCAAATTATACTGAGAAATGTCTTAGCTAATTATTCTAGCTAGACGAACAATTGTTAGAACTTGATAGATTCAAGAAAATAAATTCAATTATTATTGACAGATCGATGCCAATTATTTCGGCTCGACCGAGAAGTAAATAGAATTTGAAATCCTAGTATTTCATTGTAAAATCAAAATCTTGATTCTAAGACTGAGAAGAACAACCTTTTATATAAAGGGAACATTTTATTGGTCGTGAATTCAACCTTTGCGCGCGTTTTAAGTATTATGCATAATATAGGGTACAAAGAGTTGGCCGGCTCTGAGTACTTGCAGAGGGGTATGATTTAATCTTTATGGTTATCTGATACACCTGAGTATATATCAAAGTAAATCTTTGATAGATACCCGAGAAGTTTGAGTATATATCAAAGTAAATCTTTGATAGATACCCGAGAAAATAAGTTCAAGATCTTGTGTGATCGCTCAGTATAAATCTGGAAAACATTCCACTTTGCTATTTCGTAGAACTGATTCTTGATTATTCATTAGAATATGGTAGAAACTTTGAAAGCGTTGTACTCTTTCATTATTAAATTATTGTATTGTACAGGATACGAGAAGACTTGTTATTGAATAACGATTTGTTCAGTTATTTCAAAGTTCCCCAAACTTTGGTTTCATTCTATCAAAATAGATAGTTTGTTGTTTTGAATTCTTATACATTTATTGTATGTCTTAACTTGCGAGGAAAATTAGTTGCTCACCCTTTCTAAATAAAACTTTTCAGCTAGGGACGAAGTTGCAGAAGGTGTTGCGAAGAAGAATAAGGACAAAGTCATCATAATAAATTATTTTTATGAACAGTATTATTTATATTGTTGTATTGTAAACCCTTTTTGTATATCTAAAGGGTATATTAAACTCTGATAAAAACTTATGAAAGTTAATATCTATATATATTATGGGTAGTTAAATGTTATTTATATTGTGGATCGTGAACATCAAACTCGGGGGTCAGGTAACCCGGATTTGGAGGTGTCACAGGTTGGTATCAGAGCTGTAGTGACCAAGGTGTCACCAGCTGGTAGTGGAGCTGTAGGTTATAAACCTTAAGTGGGGTGGGGGAAAACCCTAGGATTATGACCATAGCAAGATAGAGAATACTCATTTAGAGTACTAAGTGAGGGATCGTTGAAGTGTATCGATAGTAAGATAAGTAAATTCGTAGTGAGAGAAATTTGTACTGGTGAAGTACTAATCAAGTTATTTAAATTGATTTTAGGATGTCGGGAGAAGATAAGATGAGTACGGAGATGCCAGCGGCTGTCGCACCAATGCCAGTAGCCGAGGTGCCAGCACAGAGCGAATCGATTGAAGAAGTGGAGAAAGATGAACCAATGATCAATCTTGGGAGTGATCATGACGATTATCCTGAGATGTATCTAAGTGGTGATGAGGAGGCAGAGTCTGAAAAAGCTAAGGTGGAACTAAACAATAAGATCAAGGTTGGTGAACAAGATCAGCTATCTGTGGAAGTCCAAGAACTCTGAAGCAAAGTATTTCTTTTGGAGGAGTTGTGGAAGACGGAGCGGGCGTTACGTGAAATGATTGAAGAACAGAATGAGCTGAAAGCGCAGGTGGAGAGGATGAAGACTGAAGGTGGTGGATTGTCTGAAGGAACCAGCAAGAAAGGAAAGAAGAAGAGAAAAAGGAACAACGACAGCAACAATTCTGAAAAATCAAACTCGAAGAAGAAGCAAGTTTGTGGCAAGTATGGAAAGACTCACTTGGGAGAATGTATGAGGTGGAAGAACGTGTGCTTCAACTGTAAGCAGGAAGGACATATCTCTTTCCATTGTCCTAAACCAAATATGAGGAAGTGGTTTTCCTGTGGGCAAACGGGGCATGGATTTAACAAGTGTCCCAGCAAGAAGAAGACTGGGGAAGGGAGTGGTCGTTAGACAACTTAGATATAAGTTGTAGTATCTTTTGGTAGAAGTTTCTGGTATTAGGTTATGTAATATCGAGAATGATGTTTGAACATATGTAAATATATATGTTTGTATGAATAAAATCTTTATTTTCTATATGAATATAAGATTATGATTAATTTGTGAGTTCTTAAAACTCATACTTATGGTAAGTTCATGACTCATAGTTATATGAGCTGTTTTGAACCCCTCAGCGAATGGTCGCCAAAGGTCTGACTAGGATAAGTTCATAAACTCATATAGTTGTGGCAAGTTCCTGAACCCCTAGGTATGTAAGTTTGATGAACTGGGAATAGTGGTGTGTGAATGGAGAATTGCGACTTTTTGTATAAAGTTGGAGAATTGTAACTTTTTGTGTAAAGTTGTGTTGTTAGCCCTAAAAAATTTTAAAAAAAAGGTAGTAATATGTGTTAAAGTATTATAAATACTATGTGCTATTTGAATAAATATGCGATTACATGAGAAATATGTGTTGAATTCTTATTGTGTTAAGAATTTTTGTAGAGGAAGAGAATTAGTGTAATATTTTTATTTAAATCAGATCATGCCGCCTAGACGACAGAATCGAAACCAAAGAGAAGAACAATCAGTGAATAACGAAGGAGGTCAAGTGGACCCGATGCAGAATTTTGTGGATATGCTGGCCCAAGCTATGGAAAATAGGGCTCCAGCCAGGGGAAGACCAAGGAATCAGCCAGCCGACAGATTGGCTAATTTAAAGGATTTTAAAGCGGTAGGACCGCCGGAATTTAAGGGGACTACGGATCCAATTGAAGCCCAAACTTGGGTGAAGGAGATGGAGAAAGCGTTCGTGATTGCGCGAGTGGCGGAAGAGCAAAAGACGGCTTTTGCAACATACTTAATGAAGGGAGAAGCCAATTATTGGTGGGAAACCAATCAAGTGAGAGCGGGTACAGCGGTTGTGATGTGGACCAAATTTAAGGAATTGTTCTTTGAGAACTACTTCTCACCGAGTATGCAAGCTCGGATGGAAGTTAAGTTCTTGGAACTTAAGAAGGAAAACATGTCTGTTTCTGAATACACGGCTAAATTCAACGAATTAGCAAGATTTGCACCTCATCAGGTGGACACCGAAGCTAGAAAAGCAAGAAGATTTGAGAACGGACTGAAACCAGGGATATTCAACAAGGTGGCAGTATTGCAGATCAACACGGTTGCGGCTCAACTGGAGAAAGCATTAATTACTGAAGGAGGAAGCGAGGCTGCATCTCGTTTTCTTCAGGAGAAGAAGAAGAAGACCAATGATGGTGGAAGTAGTGGTGGCAGTAATCTAAACAAGAGGAAGTGGAGCGAGAATACCCAATCGGGTAGTAAAACTGAAGGGAATAGGAAAGGAGGAGTGCCTTGAGCAAATTGTGGGAAGAACTATACTGGTGTTTGTCTAAAGAAGATGGGGGTTTGTTACAACTGCGGACAAGAGGGGCATATGTCGCCCAATTGTCCCAGCCCGAAAAAGATACAAGGTTGTTATGCCTGTGGATCGATTGATCATTTGGTAAGGAACTGTCCGAAGAGAAATGCAGAAAAAGAAAGTGCCAACAAGGGACCTGGTGGTGGAACTTTGGAAATCCGAGGACCTGCACAGCCAGGAAGACCAACAGCCCGTACATTCAATATGACAGCGCTAGATGCGGTAGCTACTCAGGAGGTGGCAGCAGGTAACGATTTTGCTTAATATTTAAATTACGCGATTAATATTTAAATTACTCAGAAGGTGGAAGCAGGTGAATTGTTTTCTTTTATAGATTCAAGTCATAGGTTAGAATTTGAAACACAATTTAATATTGTGTTGATAAAAATGAAATGATGATACAACTTTAAAAGATTATAGAATATAAGAAAGCGGTGATTCCGAGGATGGAATCCTTTTAAGGAGGGGTGAATGTGATAACCCGAGATTTCGAATAATAAAAATTTTATGAATAATTTTTTTTATTTAATATTGACATTGACTGTTAATATTGTACTGAGAATTTGTGAGACAAGTCTCGAGAATTAGTTAATATGTTATTTGACTAAGAAAATAGAGTAGAGTTGTGCTTAACAACTTTAGAAAACCCTAACCCTAATTTTTGGATAGGGATTCGATAGAAAATACAATTAAAATAATTATATTGTTGATGATGTGTTTGGACTGTATAGAAATGTTGACCAATGGTTGACTGGATGGGGTTTATAATTAATAAACCTTAATAAGGGATTCGAAACCCTAATCTCTGATTTAGAAAACTAATTGTACAGTTAAAAACCCTAATTGTACGTTAAAGAACCCTAATTTAAAATCTAGGATTTCTTAAACCCTAATAAGGCAACTCTAATTTTTATTGACAAGCCTAATGTGTTTAATTAAACTTAAATGTGATTAGAAACCCTAATTATATTTTAGTTATATTAATTTCTATTTTACGAACCATAATTGTAATTTAGATATTTTATTTTTCTAATTAAACCCTAATTTTGAAAATCCTAGAAGTTAGATTTTTAAAAATTAAGGAATTGGGCCTTAGGGTTAAACCCTAAGGTTTTGTACAAAAGTCTAGAATACCATTTAATTGTATTTTACAAATGACCATAATACCCGTTTTATTATTTTTAGTAAGCTAACATGCAATTGTGGCTATAACTTTAGTTGGTTACCAACTTTGTTGACTTGATGGCTCAAAATCTTAGCCATTTGACACTCCAATTGACAGCACAACAAGCAAGTTCATGCATATAAGCAATATATATAGGATTTCAAGAGAGAGAAAGTCCATTTATTAGCTATTTTGCTAACTTGCTCTCACCTACTCTCTCTCTCTCTCACTAGAAACTCCGAAAATCTCAAGTGTATCAGTCCCTAGAACATCCACTTGATCACCTAGATCAGATTTGGAGAGAAAGATCAAAGATTTAAAGAAAGAAGGTATAAACCTAATTTTTATTTTTGATCCATGTTGCTAAGAAAGCGTTTTTGTTTATGTGTTTAGATCTTTACTAGATGATGTTTAATGATGATCTATGTTGATATAACATAGATCCATAGCATCAAAATGCTTTAAAATTGAGTTTTTCTAAAACTGTCAAGAACATGGTTTGTGGTCTGACAAGCTAATGTCAGGTGCCACATATTCGTGCCTGGTTATGATTCTTGTTGTTTTATGTTTTGGATCTGTTATTTGGTATGAGGTCTTTAATCTGCAACTGGTTTTATAGCCATCAGATGTCCCGATTGCACGATATTAATGGTCAAAGAGGGTTGACCGGGCATGACCAGTCACTTTCTGGGTAACCCAGAAAGTGTAAAATATGGTCTGACAATATCTTTGAAGGTCAATATCTGTCAGGTTGTTTGTTGTTTGTTGATGTTTTTGTATACATGTTTTAGCCTGTAATATCGAGTCTAAGCACCTGCCTTTAGATTCCATAATCATCAAATGTATTGGTTTTAATGGGTGGTCAAAATAGCCCATCTGATCACGAATCACTTTTCTGGAAATTCCAGAAAATGTATGAACGTGACTTCTGACACGGTTTGACCAGATCATATCTGGTGATTTAGTTGTTTATAGACTGATGTTTTGTTATGTAATTGTTCCTTGGAATGAGTACTAGAGGTATACAACAAGAAACCACTTGTTTGATGATCAGAACACCAAATTAATCCAGCAAGGAATTGGACCCTCGAACTGCCTCGGTTTCTTGAAAATCCAGGACACGTCTGACAGTGACTTAGCATGGCCAGAACTTCATGATCTAATGTTGTATGATCGAGTTGTCGATTTATAAATATAGTATTACATATACACTACCAAATAAGTGTCTTAGCGAGCCTAGAACATGCATAATCAGAGGATTGCAAGCGGTCAAACCGAACACCTTGAACACTGACTTTGTCAGTGTTCTTGAGCCAAGAACACCTAAGGCTACAGAATGTGTTGCTAAAGGCTTTTAGCGACGGATTTCATTTATTTTAATTTCTGAATTTCTGGAAAATTAATAAAAATTAGAAATAAATTATAAAAATTACTAAAATTGGTTTTAAAAATTATTTTAAATTATGAAAAATAATTTCAGACCAATTAGAATATTTTTCATTAATATTTATATTTATTTGAATATTAATGGTATTTAATTTATTTAATTAATGTATTAGATAAATTAGAGAAAAATGATTTAATATTAGAAAAAATCATTGTACATAAGAAAAATGTATTTAAAAATATTTTGAGTTATAAAATGTAACTTTTAATATTTTTTGAGAATTTTCATTAATAATTTAATATTAATGATATTAGATTTATTAGATTATTAAATTAAATAAATAAGATAAAAATGATTTTGATGATTTAAAAATCATTTTAATTTAGCATAAAGTGTTAGAAAATATTTCAAATTATAAAATATAATTTTTAATATTTTTGGAGAATTTTCATTAATAAATTAATATTAATGATGTTTGATTTATTTAATTATTATATTAAATAAATGAATTAAAATGATTTTATTGATTTAAAAATCATTTAAAATGAGAAAATGGTTTTAAAATATTTTAAGTTATAATTAATGACTTTTAATATTTGGATAATAATTTTATTAATATTTATATATTAATGGTGATGATTTAAAAATGATTTTAATTACTTTAAAAATCATTTAAGTGGAATATTGTCGATTTAAAAATATTTTAAGTTATTAATAATAACTTTAGTATTTTTAAAAGTATGCTATTAATATTTTGATATTATTAAATATTAATAATGATACGATTAATTGATAATTAAATCATTTAAAAATGATTCTGATATTTGAAAAATTATTATAAATTATAATAATTGCTTGATAATTATTAGAAGCTTCCGAAAAATATTATTAATGATAATTGACTTATCAAAATTAATATTGAAGCTTAGAGACCAAGTGTAATTGACAGATAACTGTGTTAATTGTCGGATAGGGTGACCAAAACACCGAGAATGGACCGAAGTCCAACCAGACCGAAATAATTTGACTTGTTAAGTGTTTATATAGGTTATAAACACTGTTGTGGCTATGTGATAATGTGTCTAGGAGAAGTTTGACTGTGAATTACAGTGTTGTGTGTTATGTGAATTATTGTGCTAATTGTTAGACCGACATTATTGGTTATAGGTCTTTCGAAAGTAGATAAGTATTTTGTGTAGCTGTAATCAGCGGAAGAGGCAAGTTTCCTAACTCAACCTTGAGTTAAATTCATTCAATTATTGTAGTGGTTAATTATTGTTAATTACACCACATCCAGGGAATTTATTGTTAATTATTCGCAGTTAGTGCATGTTTTGATTCAGAAATATATATTTGTAAAATAACTGTTGTTGGATATTCATATCTGTAGAAGTTAGAATTGACAATACAGATAATTCCTGTTTATTGTCAAATTATACTGAGAAATGTCTTAGCTAATTATTCTAGCTAGACGAACAATTGTTAGAACTTGATAGATTCAAGAAAATAAATTCAATTATTATTGACAGATCGATGCCAATTATTTCGGCTCGACCGAGAAGTAAATAGAATTTGAAATCCTAGTATTTCATTGTAAAATCAAAATCTTGATTCTAAGACTGAGAAGAACAACCTTTTATATAAAGGGAACATTTTATTGGTCGTGAATTCAACCTTTGCGCGCGTTTTAAGTATTATGCATAATATAGGGTACAAAGAGTTGGCCGGCTCTGAGTACTTGCAGAGGGGTATGATTTAATTTTTATGGTTATCTGATACACCTGATTATATATCAAAGTAAATCTTTGATAGATACCCGAGAAGTTTGAGTATATATCAAAGTAAATCTTTGATAGATACCCGAGAAAATAAGTTCAAGATCTTATGTGATCGCTCTATATAAATCTGGAAAACATTCCACTTTGCTATTTCGTAGAACTGATTCTTGATTATTCATTAGAATATGGTAGAAACTTTGAAAGCGTAGTACTCTTTCATTATTGAATTATTGTATTGTACAGGATACGAGAAGACTTGTTATTGAATAACGATTTGTTCAGCTATTTCAAAGTTCCCCAATCTTTGGTTTCATTCTATCAAAATAGATAGTTTGTTGTTTTGAATTCTTATACATTTATTGTATGTCTTAACTTGCGGGGGAAATTAGTTGTTCACCCTTTCTAAATAAAACTTTTCAGCTAGGGACGAAGTTGCAGAAGGTGCTGCGAAGAAGAATAAGGGCAAAGTCATCGTAATAAATTAGTTTTATGAACAGTGTTATTTATATTATTGTATTGTAAACCCTTTTTGTATATCTAAAGGGTATGTTTGTAAAGTTAAGGTTAGAAAACCTAGGTGATGTATTATTAAACTCTAATAAAAACTTATGAAAATTAATATCTATATATAATATGGGTAGTTAAATGTTATTTATATTGTGGATCGTGAACACCAAACTCGGGGGTCAGGTAACCCGGATTTGGGGCTGTCACATATCATCAGTTAAAAGTGAGGAAGGAGGGTGTATCTAAGACTGCGTTCAGAACTCGTTATGGTCATTACGAGTTTCTGGTAATGTCATTTGGGTTGACTAATGCATCAGCCGCATTTATGGATATGATGAACAGAGTGTTCAAACAGTATTTGGACAAGTTCATCATAGTGTTCATTGATGATATTCTAGTCTATTTAAAGACGTCAGAAGATCATGCAGAACATTTAAGGATAGTGTTGGAAACACTATAGAAGGAGAAGTTGTATGCGAAATTCACAAAGTGTGAATTTTTGCTCGAGAGAGAGTGCAGTTTCTAGGATATGTTATTGATAAGGTTGGCATTTTCGTAGATCCAGCAAAAGTGGAAGCAGTTAATTAATGGGAGCAACCGAAAATGCCAACTAAGGTTCGGAGTTTTCTGGGGTTAGCGGGATACTATAAAAGGTTCTTTCCGGACTTTTCTAAAATAGCTACTCCGTTGACAAATCTGACAAGAAAGTCGGTGAATTATGTGTGGACTTAAAAATGTGAGAACAGTTTTCAAGAGTTGAAGAAGAGGTTAAGTGAGGCACTTGTATTGTCCTTACCAGATGATACAGGGAACTTTGTAGTGTATAGCGATGCTTTGCATAAAGGACTGGGTTGCGTGCTCATGCATCATGGGACAGTCATTGCGTATGCGTCACGTCAATTGAAGGATTATGAGAAGATCTATCATACTCACGATCTGGAATTGGCAGCTGTAGTTTTTGCCTGGAAGATATGGAGACATTATCTATATGGTGAGAAGTGTGAGATATACACGGACCATAAAAGTCTGAAATATATCTTCACATAGAAGGAGTTGAATATGAGACAGAGAAGGTGGTTAGAGTTAATAAAAGATTATGATTGTGATATTTTATATCATCCGGGAAAGGCAAATGTAGTAGCTGATGCGCTAAGTAGGAAGGATAGAGAGAAATTGTCAATGTTAACAACTCAGAATGAGTTGATAACAGCGATGAACATAATGGAATTAGAAGTTAAGTTACCGGAGGAAGCTGTAGAAATATTATTTTCCATAGAAACCCAACCGACCATAGTAGAGCGGGTTAGGGGAGTATAATTGAGTAACGAGGAATGCGAAAAAATAAAGAAGAGGATAGAAGATGAAGAGAAGACTAAGTATAACCTCGATAAGGAGGGATTACTTCATTTTAAAGGAAGAATTTGGGTTCCGAATGATCCTGAATTAAAGGAGGAAATAATGATGGAGGCTCATAGTTCGAGGTACTCGATACATCCCGGTAGTACGAAGATGTATCAAGACCTTCGTCAGAACTTTTGGTGGCCGAACATGAAAATGAAGATAGCAGAATATGTTAGTAGGTGCTTAACTTGTCAAAAAGTTAAGGCTGAACACCAACGACCGAGTGGGTTGTTGCAACTGTTAGAAATTCCAGAGTGGAAGGGGGAGCATATCACAATGGACTTTGTGGTATGACTTCCAACAACAAGAAAAGGATACGATGCTATTTGGGTGATAGTGGATCGATTGATGAAATCGGCTCATTTTCTACCAATAGGAGTTAGGTATAACCTAGATCAGTTAGCTAAACTGTATGTCAAGGAAATTATTTCCAGACATGGAGTACCTGTTTTGATTGTGTCAGATTGGGATCCACGTTTCACATTGAACTTTTGGAGGAGTTTGCATGAGCAAATGGGAACGCAGTTAAGATTGAATACGGCGTATCATCCTCAGACGGATGGTCAGAGTGAACGGACAATTCAAATGCTTGAAGATATGTTATGATCTTGCGTTATGGATTTCAAAGGGAGTTGGGATGAATATCTACCGTTGGTGGAATTTTCGTACAACAATATTTTTTACGCTAGTATAGGCATGTCGTCTTACGAAGCGTTGTATGAAAGGAAGTGCCGAACTCAATTATGTTGGGATGACGTGGGTGAACGTCGGATGTTGGGACCTGAGATGGTACAACAGACGGTGGACATGGTGAAGTTAATACGTACTCAATTAGTTACTGCTCAAGATAGGCAGAAGAAGTATGCAGATCCTCACAGAAAAAATAGAGAATTCGATGTAGGATCTTTTGTCTTTTTGAAAGTATCGCCTTGGAAGGGGAAGATACGTTTTGGAAAGAAGGGGAAGTTAAGTCCAAGTTTTGTAGGACCTTTTGAGATTTTACGAAGGGTAGGAGAGGTGGCTTATGAAGTAGCCTTACCTCCAAAAATGGAACGCATTCTTAATGTGTTTCATATGTCAGTGTTGTGTCCTTATAAACCGGACTATAAACACGTAATTGAGTATGAATCTATCCAAATAGAGAAAGATTTATCATATGAGGAACTTCCAATTCAAATTATTGATAGGAAGGAGCAAGTATTAAGAAATAAGGTAATACCTTCAGTGAAGGTGTTATGGAGAAACCACAATGCTGAAGAAGCAACGTGGGAGCTCAAAAGGGATTATTTTGAAATTTCGAGAAATGCGTAATGATAGAATATCGAGATGAGATGAAATATCTGATAATATTTAATTTTTGGCAAACGGAATTTTTCCCTACGGACTTAAAACCTAAGGGTTGAGTAAATTGATTTCTGAGAAGGAAATGAAATGCGTAAAGGGATTTGCATTATAACTAAAGCGAGTGTTATACAATTATGGTACTATTTAGTATCTATGTATAATACGACGAGTAAATACGAAGTACAATACGATTATTTTATGAGTAGTAAACGGAGAGAATACGTGAATTGTATGTATAGAATACGATTTGTATTATAGAATTAAGTTAAGTCTTAATGTTAATTCATTTGAGTTAGTTTATAATTAGCCCAATTATTTGAATGAGCAAGCCCAAGGGATTAATGAGTTAAGTCAAGTCAAGGCCCAATGTTAATTTAGTTAAGCCCAATTCACGAAAACCGAACCGTGGATCGAACTGGTGGGTCACTGAATGGGTAAAACCCATGGGGCAACCCATGGGATGACCCATGGCAATGGGTGGGCCGGCCACCTTTATGACACCCCTAAAATTAGGTATACATCACCCATCTTGAGTTGTCAGATACATGGTACAGAATTTAAATACAACTTACTAATACCACTGTCGTGTATAATACGACAAAATACAACTGTGAGTTTGAATACAATAATTGTCTACTAGAGATCATACAAACTCAAAAGGAGTCCTCATTACAATTATTAATACACTATTTCTCAGAATAGTGAGGACTACTAATGCTATCCTCTGGACCGTCACTCCATTCCCCGACTAGTCCCTGCTATGTTCTCATTTCCTGAAGAGAACAGTGAAAAAAAAGGGTGAGCTCAACTAGCCCAGTAAGAAATATTATGACTAAGATAATGCAGAATAAATTATCATTAGCCTCCAATAATGTTAAACTGATAAAATATAATAGACATCAAGTTTAACTGCAGCGGAATAAGCAATCCATTAAAAGAGTCAAGTAGAGAGAATTGAATCTACTATCTTTTATGATTTAAAAAGTTTTTCATCACTTTTATCGCTGAAACTCATCTCAATAAATAATCCACATCATTAAATCATCACTGCACTACAGGCTAAGGATATTTTTTAGTATCACGACCACGAATTATCCATGCACTACAGGCCAAAGATAATCGTGTTTTCATCAATGGTCCTGATCATGCCATAAAACAATTCATCTTTGCACTACGGCCAAAGAGAATCCATAGCCATAATCATACCAAAAAATGTCCATCAATGCACTACGGGCCAATGACGACTTTTTCCACATCATTTGTAATATTACGGTCATGATTATACCGAATAATCCCTGGTCATAATCATACCAAGTCCATCCATGCACTACAGGTCACAGATGACTTTCAACATAACATAAACATGAGGATGATGACAATGATATAAGAATTCAATAAAACAAATTCAAGAATTAATTTGTCCAGGAACCAATAACGTCCAAATTGTCAACATGATACTGCTTTGTAGAGTAAACTTCAAGAATGCTCAGAAGAATATTTTCCTGAAAAGATACTGGATGAAGCGCAAATATCAAGTATATTCTACTAATTTCATGGAGTATAGAAGTCAAAACTTTAACCAACTGAGTATAATAAAGAATGGAATAACAACAGAAATCACCATGCATGCGGAACTTCGCACAGGCAGGTTATTCCAACAGAATACTAAATAACGGAACCAGGTCAGGTGAAATTCACACCGACAGGATGTTCCAACGGAATAATAAATGCGGAATAATAAATGATGGAACCAGGTCCGGCGTATAGCATAGACAGGATATTCCGACAGAATAATAAAGACGGAATAGTAAAATGGAACCAGGTCCGGCGTATAGCACAGACAGGATATTCCTACAAAAATATAAAGACGGAATAGTAAAAGAATGTCACCAAGTATAGGGTAGACCGCGTATACAGGTTATTCCAACAGAATAATAAGAAATGGAATAACAATAGTTCTCTTCATGAATAAGAAAGAATAACACCCCTTACCGTAACAGAAACTGGATATAGAAGTAGTGAAGTAGCAGAATACTCTTCTTCTTTCTCTCTATAATTTTCTCTCTATAGCTTCTCTCTATAATTTCTCTCTCTAGAGTTTCAATGAATTCGTAAGAAAATAATGAAGGAATGAGCTTCTATTTATAGGAAAATAGAATGCATAGTAACTAATCCATGAACGGTCCAGATTGATTTACTTTAATCTGAAGGTCCATATTTAAAGAAAAATCTTTTAAATAAAATATAATATATTCTATTTATATAAAAAGATTTTTACTATGCAAACACTATGCAACACTATGCAAAACACTATGCGACACTATGCATAATAAAATATAATATATTCTATTTATAGAATAACTTTAATAAAGTATTCTGTTTTATATAAAAAGATGTTTCTGTTTTATTACGTTAATAATACGAATAAAACAAAACGTCATTATCGCTATAATAATTCATATTATTAATCGACAATAATTGAATCAAACTGAGCGACTTCTCACATAAATATCAATAATTAATACCGTGTGCTACTATGCAGCAACGCGTATTACTGTACTTTTACTACCCAGTAGTTCAACAGTATCAACGGTAAAACTTTCGTCGTTATTTTCAATAAAATATTTTTGTCGTTTTCTCAATCCGACAATAATTCCGTTGTGGGGTCCACCAATAATTGTACCGTCGTACGAATATTTTTCCGACACAAAGAATATTCCCTGACCAATCGAATATAATATAACAACTTGCATATTTTGTAAAATTTATAAATACTACCCACAACTATAATATTATCTCAAATTCACACCATAATATAAAAAAATTATTTCGAGAAAATTAATTATTTATTCATAAAATCTGGGGTTTTACAACCTTGGTGTGAAAACCAAGAATAATGCTTGGTCACCAAGCATTTTACTTGGTGACCAAGTGTGAATAGTAAGGAGGTGGGGAGTGTAATGTCCATATTGCCCTCCATTCTAGTTTCCTATAAATAAGAAGGCACGGTTGGTCATTTGAGGGTTTTTTAATTGTCTAACCTAGATTATTTGAGAGAGAAAGAGAGCTAAACTACACACAACATATATTTTGGAAGATTGGACTTCGAGTTTTCAAGAGACTAATAAGAGTTCTTGAGGTAATATCTCTTATCTTTCATTCCCATCACTTTTGATTTTTCTTTTATCTTGGTGGATCATAAATGGGTGGTATATATCTTGTATGGTGGATTAAAGATGACTTACCATAGATTCAATCTCTATAAGTCATGATATCGTAAGAATCATAGGGTTCGTTATAGTTTCAAACCATGAAAATATTGGTTGTTGAGATCTATTGTTTATAAACGATTGAACTCCATCAATACGTTAATATATGCATCCTTTTTGGTTAGGATATAGATATGAAATCCATGGAGTATTCCATGTGATTTCTCCTAGAGAACGTTAGTAGCGAAGTTATGGCAAATTTTACGTAATTAGACGTTAAACGTCGAAAACATTAAAATTCTGGATTAGAGGTTGAAAGTTGACATGAGAATTGAAAACATTGTTTTTCAATGTCAACATGTGAGATAGGGTAATTAAGAGTTGTGGGTTCGAGAATCGTCGAATTCTGACTTAAAATGAAGAAATTGAACATTGAACGCTCATTAACGTTTACGAACGCTTAGAAAATGAACTCAATAGTGAATTTTAAGTTATTGGATTCAAAAGTGTCAAATTCTTATATGAACGCATAGAGTATGTCATTTATGACTTGTAGGCTTTTGAACGGACCAAATCGGGCTTATAACGAAGAAGTTATGATCCCGGGAATTTCACAAAATTTTTCAAAATTGTTGAAGTTCTGGTACTGAGGTTTGGCGCCGCGGCACCAAACGTAGTGTTAAAATGCCATGCCACAACGCCGGCACAGTAAAGTTGGGTACTGCTAATTGGTGCCACAGCACCTCTGTTCCGCGTCGCAGCGTCGAGACCGAAGCCTTGCCACTAGTAACTGGCGCCGCAACGCCAATCTAGTACTAGGATGGCCGCGCCGCAGCGCGAGTGTTAGGCTTTGGATATTGACTTAGGTTTTGAACTTCAATTGTTCAAGGACATATAGGGGTAATGTTTGTACACTTCATAAGTGTATTAAAGCTATTCCTATACTACCTATACTAAGGTATATGGTATTGAACTTAGGAATTGAATGCATGTTATTGAGTTATGAATGATGAACGAGGTTGGTACTTTATCAACAATGTTCGAGTCTGGTTAATAACGTTAGTTGAGTAACGAGCCGGGATGAAGGGTAATGAGTCGAGTTGACTTTATTATTAATATTAAGTTAACTAAGACATAGAAGAGAAAGAAGTTGGTAAAACAATGTGAACATTTGTTTGTTAACTAATTACAATGTGCTATTGGAATATATCATGTAGATTCTGTAAAGGATGTGGTCAGTCGATTAAGTTATTTGAAGACGCTGAAAGGAAAGTTTTCTTAACGCTTGTCTAACTTCCAAGTTAGCCAAGTTTTATGTGATTCGTTGAACTAAATTGCACGATTGGTTTTAAAGAAAGGGTCAATGCTAGATTTTAACTCGACTGGACTGTTCATAAGATATAGATTGATTATGATTCGTATCTTTTTATATATAAATGTTAACGCTATCCTATGCCAAGTAATTGGTACGGACGTGAAGGTAAGATTTGTCTATGAACAAACAAAAGTATTTTTCATCGATTATTCAATGGGCACGTGAGTTTGCCAAAAATATTAAACGTAAATACGTTTAATGAATGAGTGTTGATCAACATAGAGTACTATAGGCTGATCACCTAGAAGTGCTCGTAAGTAATACTGAC
Source organism: Panax japonicus (assembly GCA_020205505.1). NCBI lineage: Eukaryota > Viridiplantae > Streptophyta > Magnoliopsida > Apiales > Araliaceae > Panax > Panax japonicus. The sequence continues at coordinate 41,961,376 of CM035114.1, forward strand.
GTAACAACCTTAGTGCTGTGAAATCCTTTTCAAGTATGAAAACTGAAAGTTATTGTTCATGGTCTATCGATCGGTTCAAAATTCCTAATCTATTCTATACTTTGGGAATTGATATTATGAACTGTTAAAGTATTATTGTTTCATGATACTTCATAACTATAGTTCAGTTGTGTAGGAATTGTTATATAATTCACGAATGTGGTATTACTATTATCCTTTATTAAACTTGCTGAGTTGTCATGCTCACTTCTTGCGTGAATTATATTACTGCAGTTAAGGACGAACGTCCTGAGAATGCTAAGTGAGATAAGGGAAAAGCTAAGATGGATGCTTAGCCATTGTGTAATAGATTAGTATGCTTGTATGTATTATTACATTATGAACAACTAACAATGTAATCGGTTATGAACCTGGGAAGGATTATACTTTGATTGTAATAAGAAGATAGTAATTACATTCATTTGGTTGTATTTCAATGGAATGATTGTATGGATATTAGTATAGTGGAGCATCATATGTCGGGTTGGAAGATACCTGAATTTGGGGGCATCACAATTGTTGTTAGACAAACTGATTTATGGTGTTTATTAGCAAATTGTGATGTAAGAATTACCATCTAGACAAGGAATTAGTGTGTTAATTATGTTCAAAAGAAAAAAAAATAGAATACAGTGACTATGTGTATATATATGGCTTATTTTGAAGTCAAAATTAATGTTTAATTCATAGTATAACGTATAAATTGGCTATTGATTATGAAAATACATGAAAAATTAAAAACAAAGTAATTAAAACTGAATGTTTTGGTTGTAAAACGAATTCACAGTGAGAAATTTCGTTATAAATGTCAAAAGAAGAAGAAATAATAGAAATAGTGAAATTAAAGGTTGTAATTTTGATGTTTATGCTGTTTATGTAGTTAGAAACGTGTTAGAAACATTAGTTTATGTTTCTGTAAACATATTACAACTTGGGTAAGTTGGTTTAGTTGTTAGAAAGGAGTTTTTAGGCCTAATTTAGCTTTTTGAAGTGTTCATTTGCGAACTGCAAAAGGTACCCCTGCCCTAGTGGACTATTATAGTGTAAGACCCCCGCCCCCGCGGGGGGTATTCTGACTTACAAATGCTGAGAAAATCGGACCGAACATGTTTTACTAAAATGGGTATAACGTTTTCATATGAACTCTGATTGATGCGATTCAAGATGATCCGGAACAAGGACGAATAGAACTATAACGTTTGTTTTTTAAATTTTTCAATTTGAGGTAGTTAACAGGGGTCACAATAGCCATCTTTAGGATTGTTGTGTTTTCGGGGATAATCGGAGGGCGTCGGGCATGTACATACGCAAGTGTAGTGCTTCTGACCATAAAGGATGTGGTTCTAAGTTATAAAACATGAATGTTAATAAATATAATGATGCTTAACATTAATAAATGTGTATTAGATAAGTTATATAAGCATACTAAGCATACAAAAGAGAGACAAATTGGACGTGTGACAAATAAACGTCGAAACGCCGTGATAAGTGTTAATGAACGTAAAAAGTGTTTTAAGTCAAGTGAAATGAATATTATAAGATATGAAATAGGTTTAATATATAACCAATAGGTAGTCCTAGCAAGACTTAAGCACTTTAATGAACTTTTAGTGTGGCCTAAGAAGAAATATAGTGAGATATAAGTTGAAAGTTAAAACAATCAAATTGGACATTGTCTATTGATTAATAGGAAGGGTTTTGTGATATAAGGTAAAGTTTAAATTACAATTGCTATGCATTGATATGTAACTAATAGTTTATGTGAATGATTATATAATTGTGTAGGGCACGTAAAGTGTAGATAGCTATAAGCTGTTAAACTCTTATTGGTAAACAACGATCAAGGCAAGTATTCCAGTTCCTATTTGCTATATGAACTTGATGATGAACTATTTTAAATATTTATTGCAAATAGCATGATGTTATATATATATATATATATATATATATATATATATATATTGAAAGTATGAAATGTTAAAGTCAATCTATGACTATGATGATTGAGCTATGAATGTTGATTGAGTAAGTAACTCAATCTTTATACTTGTTACATGAATTGCAGCATGTATGTTATATTAGTCCAATGTTTATGAGATGTATGTTGAGCATGTTATTATGTGAACTGTGATTCATGAAAACTGTTAGATTTTGTTGGGCTGACGAGCTCAACCTTGCAAATAACCATTTTTGTAGGTTAAATATTCAAGGTAAAGTTATGTGCTACTTGAAAGACACGAATCAGATGTGATACTTGAATATTTATATACTTTGGCTAAGTTATTATTATTTGAACCATGTTTAAGGTTCCGAAGAATGTATAATGTTTAATAGATGTTGAGTTATAAAGTTTAAGTTATGGTTGTTGTATGAAAAGGTATTGAACTTGGATGTATGTTTTATTTATTAACTCTGATAAGGTGAGTAATAACCTAAGTATGGTTCAAAGGTAGGTAAAGATAAAGGTTTTGAGTAATGTACTCGATAAATCACAATAATTATGTAATAATAAACTGTAAAGTTTGAGTTATCTGATATGTAAAGGTTATCGGATTGAAATGTAAGATTCTATATAATTACTTTGATGAAGCGAATCACAAAATAAAATTAATTTAGAGATGTGTAAATGATAAAGGTTTTGATTCAGAGTATTAAAGTAAGAAGACATAAGAGTTTAAATAAATCCATATTTTATTAAGTTTAACATCGAATAACGATGTAAAATCAGAAGTTAGACGTATTATTAACGACCGAAGTCGATAATTTAGTTGTATGAATTTTGGGGTCATTACAACCAATACCAAAGTAGAACCTTGACTTAAAGAAAAATTTATTTTAAATCATGAACAAATTTGTATTTATAACCGAAACTTCACTAAGCTTCTTCCGGTTAGCCTCTGCAAGATGCTTCTTGCAGTTTCTTTCCAGTGTCCAAGCTTATTACAGTGGAAGCAAACTCCTTTGCTATCCGTATCAGTTTTGTTCTTATTATCCTTTGTTTTTGTTTCTCTATTTACCTTCTTTGAATCGTTCTTCTTTTCAGAAGATCATTTGGCCCCTACTAGTAAGATATGATTTTTCTTGGTTAGAAAATGACTCTCAACATTTTTCAACATGTTAAACAAATCAGCGAGGCTGATATCTAGCTTGTTCATATGAAAAATTCACAACAATTGCGAAAGAAGTCCGGGATTGAGTCCAAACGCAAATCTTGGCACAACTCTCCATCTATGATAAAACTCGTTGTCCTAATTGTTCAATCAAATTGAAAATGTTAAGGACTTTTGTATGTACTTTAGTGTCATCGGTCATTCTAGATCGAAAGAGCTCCTTAGATATATGATATCTTTCAGTCCTACTTTCCTCACCATCAACTACTTGATGTGCAGGAATATAGTAAGGGCATCCATAGTTTTATGCTGACGCTGAAGCTCGTTACTCATGGATGCGAACATCATGCATTAACCTAATTGTGCATCATCTTGCCACTTTCTAAAAGTAGCAATCTCTTCTTCAGAGGCATTGTCTGCAACCATTACAGGAATAGGCGTATTAAGGACATAAGATAGCTTTTCAGCCGTGAGAACTATTCTCAATTTCCTTAACCAATCTTTTTAATTTGGTCCGGTTAATTTAGCATCTAATATGCTACGCAGTGATAGTAATTTTAGACATTGTAAAATTCTATAAATGAATTTATAATTAACAATATTTTAGCATACATTCTTTTATTAATTACCAAAATAATTTAGGTCTTGTTTTAAATTGGTATCTCCCACTATTTTCTTTAAACTATATAACCCTCAATATATATAGTTCGACAATATCTAATTAAAGTTATGTTAGTGAGAATAAGTATCTTATTTCAAATGTATATAGCCTTGTGTGTGCATATTAAACTATATATAAATAAATAGTTAGACAACTCGTGTCAATTACATCAACTATGCAACTCTTGTATTTTGCCTCTTAGATCATAATGGTCAAGTGTGTGCTCATCCAAACTAAAATGATCTAAGTTAAGTCATACCTAGCACTTCCATATATTCAAAAGAAAAACATTGTCCTTGTCTGTGCGCAACAAAACAGCATTGTTCAGTTTATTTATAAGCATTAAGTGTGATAAAACAACATCTTAAATATTTAATACTTACCTTGTGTGTGCACAACAAACTCATATTAAATATCTAATACTCTATTGTTTTACCATGCTAGAAGACGACGTTCGATATTCCAAATATCATTGAACGTTACAACTTAATATAAAAACTTTGAGGGGTTTGCTATTAATTTTGTCTCATCTTGTTTAGCATGCATGCACACACACACAGATATATATATATATATATATATATATATATATATATATATAATACACATCATATTAATTAACATGCGAAGCATGTTTGCATAATATATAATATATTATGCAAGTGAATCAAAAGGTCAAACCTAGGGTGCAAGAATTAAATTTAAATATACTTATTACATTTAAATCCCAAGCTCCATTACAAACGGGTCTTCAAGTGCTCCTTGCTCCCTGATCTCCAATTCTTCAAAATTAATTCTAACTATTCCTATTACAAAACTATTTAAAATAAATAGAAACCTTGATCAGCAGTCAATGGGAAGTACATAGGAGGGAGATAGAATTTATATATATATAACCGTGAATATGCATGTGATATATATTTAGTAATGTGTGGCCACGTGAATCACGAAATAATTGTTTCGCGATTTTTTTAAATAAATTTTATACAACAAATTATGCCCAATTAAGTTGTTCTAAACACATATAAATATATATATATATATATATATATCAAATCTAAACAACACTTTCACAACCCGAAAAATCGGATTGTCCAAAATTTAAGATTTAAAGAATTAGTTATTAATAAAATAAATTTTTATTAATACTATTATACGCTATGTGTTTATTAATAGTTTTAGAATCTAGAATGATTATTAATCGAGAGGATTCTGACTACGAGCTAGACCTAACAAGTAAGAATTTTCAAGATGAAAATAAAAAAATTCGGGGAAAAAGACGAAATAGGCACTATTCACCTAACAAAATCTAAGGGTTAGGGTTTGAATAACCTAAGTCGTTCCAAGAGTTCGGTATGTCGAAATGACATTCTGTCAAAAGATTTGACGATAATATATCGTGAAAAGTTAAGTAAGCCGATAAATGTTTTTCTCGAAAAACGTGCAAAAATCAGACGAAATAAAAATGACAAAAAGTATTATTATGTACTTTTCACTCGTTTAGCTGCGTTCGGGGAAAACGTGAAGGAAAAAGCTTATCGTGGAAAAGTGTTTTTCAGTTTTTCGGAAATCCGAAGAATGCGTAAAAGTTAATCGTAAAGGAAGACGAAATATCCAAAAATATTTGGATTCTGAGAATCACAGTTTTTAAAACTGTCGGATGAAACCTGAATGACGGAACCACGAAACTTAAAGGCTAAGTAGACCTAAGGGCTAAGTAAACTTAGTCCTTAAGCCTTGAATAGTAAGGAGGTTATGGGGAAAAATGATTAAAATGCCCCTAGCCTTGGTTTTCTATAAATAGGAAGCTAACTTCATTATTTTAGGATTTTGAAAATCCCACACTTTGAGAGAGAGAGAGAGAGTTCGGATGGAAGAAGAGAAGGAAAAGGAAGAGGAAAATCTTGCTCGGGAGAAAAATTTGCTCGACGGAGGAAGAATAAAGAAGAAAGGTAATCCGAAAACCTAACTTCTAGATTATTATCTTTAAGTTTATATGTTAAAAACATAACTTAATGAGAATAACAAGTAAATGATGTTAGGAATGATTTCATATGGTTGAAATCTTGAGAAAAGAAGAAATAAGAAAGTAGAAATTTAGTTTATAAATTTCTTAAAGAAATGTAAGATTCGTAATGAATTAGAACTGATTCGAGTAGATTATATGAATGATTAGATGAAATAAGTAAGGAATGGTGTTCTATAACATCAAATTCTAAGAAAAAGTAAAATCATAATCAAAATATTGATTAAAAATGAAGAACGAATGAAGAATGCAAAGAATGTGAAGAACGTTGTTGATGGACAAATTTAAAACCATTGTAGGGTAATTGTTGTTGATGGACAAGTTTAAAACCATTGTTTATAAGTTAGTTGCTTATTTCTTGGTTAGGAACGTTAGAAACGTTCATGAAGAATGGATTAAAACTAAGCTATAACGATGTTATGGTGAAAATTTGTAAAAGAAGAACGAGAATTAGAAAGTTAGTAAATGAACCCAAACGTATAGGGTTTCATAGGAATGTAAGAGAATGTATAAAACGTGAGTCGTGGACTTATGAACGATCGAATTCCGAGTTTGGATGACCGAATTACGGACGAAAGAACGAAGAGCGTTAAAAATGTAAAACGGACGAAGAGTGAAGATTAAGCCAATTGAATGGCATGTTAACGGATTCAGAACAAAGTTCTGTCTATGGGTAATCGAAGTACGTAAGATAAGGAAGAAAATGGCTTTGTAATGACCTCGTTCCGAGTTATAACGAATAAGTTATGAAATCGAGAAATAAGGGTCTTAAGCAATTTCTAAGACTTAGAAAAATTTTCTAGGTTTTGTGCTCGGCGCTGCAGCGCCAGTCAAGCCTTGGGAGGCGGCGCTGCAGCGCGAGGCCCAGGCCATCAGCTACTGCTGAGTGGCACCGTGGCTCGAGAAATAGAGAAGATAGTGGCACCGTAGTGCCAGCCTCGGCAGTTTGACACTGCAGAGTGGCGCTGCAGCGCGAGGTAAAAGAAGGGGCCCGGCGCCGGTGCAGGAAAAAAGCTGGTGATGAGCTTTTAAGTGCTCACTTATTGGGGGGGATGTGCAATAAAAAACATATGAACTTGCAGTTCAACTAATGTAACACTTAATCAAGTGTATTAAACCTTTAATGAAGGTAGAACAAAAAGATTAAACGAGATTAAAAGAATGTGAACGCGGGTTACGAAACTGATATCCGGGGAACATAATCGCAATAAACGAACGTGGGGAATTACTATGATTGTGATTCCTTGGACGTTAAGTGACGAGGGTAATGAATAACATTTTGATGTTATGTTATGGTAATGCGAGTGAATGTAAAGTGTATAAACGCTGTGAATGCAACGTTGTTGCGATGAGCAATCGGTCTTAGCATATAGTGAATCATATGGCTTTGACATTAAGAAAGAATAATGAACATGGGGTTCAGGTGATGAGTAATGAATAAAAGCGATTAAAACCTTAGTTAAAGGTTGAATGTGAGATTAAGGGATGAACAACGTAAAAGTTGAATACGTAAACGATTCTCGTGAATCGTAGTCACGTCAAGCGAACGTTTTGGGTATACATTAGTTTATAACTTAGACATTGACGAAAGTAGTAAGTAAGATATGAATTATCAAGAAAGCCGTAGTTAATGGTAAGAAGATTAATGAAATTCGAATGTGAGTCAGATGAGAATTTTAGAATGAAATGTAAGCGTTGAACACTTTAACCGATGTGAAGGTTGAGTGTACGCAAAGATTAAACGGATAGAACCTACACCCATGTATGTTTTGGCGGTAGGATAATGAAGACCAATGATTAAACTTGTGAACGGTGAAGAAGTTGAATTAAAGACAAGTACGTATAACGTAAAAGTAACCGAGTTAATGTTTATAACTTGGATGACTTTCTGAGTCGAATGAACCAGACGTTGTAAGATAAGAAGAAGGTAATGTAAAATGCATAAAATGAATATGGAATGATCGTTCTGAGTATACAAGGACTATATGACTTGGACGATAAGAATAAATCCTGAGGTATGACATTTCGTTGCCAGAAAGCCGTAAGGAATAAGAAATTGACTTAACGAACATTATAGTTTAATGGTTTGAATAAGTTAAAGATGAATTTAGGTTGTCGTACAATTGTAACCTTTGATGGTTGACATATGGGAGCTGGGCTAAACAATTCCTTCAGAGAGCAAAGGTATATACGAAACTAGTAACCGATCTAACTCACTGTTGTGGGCGGTGTAGATGAGACGAAAACTTGTCTGTTAGTTGTTTGTGGGAAACCACTCAGAGTACCATATGGAATACTAGCAGAGACGCGATGTGTGCTGAGTCCTAGAAAAGTTATAAGAAGTAGATAAGAATGTAAATCATCAAAGATGATGAACTGTATTGAGTAAAACATCTCCGTATGTCATGAAGTTGTAGAACGGTAGTGAAAGTGGTCGCGTAAACTGAGTTTATAAGAATGCGAACCCTAAGAAGTAAAGTTAAGTAAACCAATAAGTGAAGTCAAGTATATGACTAATTGGTGTATGTGTTATTTCCTTATGTGTTACATAGGAATTGGAATAAGCAGTTCAGCGTAAACTATAAGATGTAGCTATGTGTAAGGCAAGTTTCCTAACTTCATTCATATTTTAAATGAATGCTAGTTTCTAAAACTTCTCAGATGTTGAACTTGAGAAGTTCTGTCTATGTGCAAATGTGTGATATTTGTACAATGTGTTAGAATATATGAGGTCTTGTGCCACAATGTGAACACTTCGGTGTTTCTATGATATGAACTGCTCTGTGATTGAACTGTTCAATATGAGGTTATTCAGTTTATACATGAACCGTTATTGTTAAGTCTGTGCTATTGATTCTAGCCAGACAGAATGTGTATGGAAGAGAGTAGAGAATGAAAGTATTTCAAAGTGAATATGACTAATGTTTTAAAATAATAGGAATCGAGATTATTCCTATTATTCAAGATGCTTCATAACCTTTGTTCGGTTATTGAAGTCTTAAAAGAATGTTTGAATTCTTAAAGTTGTTTGTTCAACTGTTATGACTTGCTGAGCAATTGAATGCTAACAATTGCTTTAAATAAAAACATTTTCAGCAAGCGATGTTAGAAGAACTTAAGGGTCCCGTAAAGATCAAGTTGGTCAGTATCTAGAAGAGATGCCATTCATTATATGAATGAGCGTAAAGATCAAGCGAAGACTTGTAATATAGAATGATAGAATTAAACTATAGAATAGTTTAATGAACGATTATGTATCTTTGGTGGCGGATAAAAGTCACTTGTACAAGATGTAAAGAATAATATAATTATCATTATTTGTAATGGAAGAGTTTATAAGGTTTTAGAACCTGGGATTTGAGGATGTATGTTGTTATATTTAGCTATATAATGATGTATATTTGGAAGAAGATGGGATCGTGATGTACGAAATCTGGATATGAAAATAGACCAAATTTTGGGGCGTTACAGATTAGTATCAAAGCTGATAGGTTATAAATCTTAGGTATGAGTACCTAAGATTATAATCGTAGAGAGAAGGATAAGAAGATCACTACGTGATCATAGTAAATCGTAGTAACAGATGAGCTGTTAAACGATTGATGATTTATAGCCAATGTTATGAACGAATGGTACTACGAAGTAGTACGGGAAGAAAAACTCAAATTAAGTTATAAAGGATAGCATACAAATTAATGAAAATTCGTATTAAGTAAAGAGAAAGTTAGATGTTGTAAGATTTTAATTGAGGACTCATGTGATAGCTGAGTTGTATAAACCTTTGTATGGGCAGAGGTTTGTGCTTGGTGTAACAACCACTCAGTTTATTACAATGATAATCATTGAAATTGGTTGCGCTATCAAGGTGTATAAGACGAGAAGGTGAATCTTTTCTCAAGTATATACTTTGTAGGTAGAGAACGATAAGATAAGGTGCAAGTTCTTGAAACCCATACTTATGGTAAGTTCGTGACTCATAATCATATGGTATGTTTTTGAACTTCTCAGCGAATGGACGCTTATGGTCTATCTAGGATAGTTCTTAAACTCATATTATTGTGGAAAGTTCCTAAACTCATAATGTGTGGTAAGTTGATGGACTATACTAAAGTATAGGAATGTGTAGACTGAAAACGCGTTATTTTCAATAGACTTAGCATTGAAGGTTCTAGAGAAGATTAAGTATTGTTGCAAGTAAGACAATGAAGGAAGATGGAGAATAGGATATTCCAAGTCATCTAGCTATGCTAGATTTTGAAGTTTCTTGAAATCGTACTGATGTGCACGTTTTGAAAATGAAAGAATTGGTTCAATTTTTAGAACCAATGGATTTTAAAAGAACTATTCTTGGTATGTCTATGCTAATTGTTTCAGCTAGACAGAAATTGATTTAAAATATCAAAATGAATTTTATATCATCAATGCATTTGATGAAAGGATGGTAAAACGATGGAATTATTAATGCAATTAAACCTAGTGTTGGATTTGATCTTATGATCAACAACCCGCTATGGTATGATGTATAATGACGAAGTCATAAACTGACGAAGTCCTCAACATACTGTTAAAAGTGCGGTATCATGACGTCATAAAACATTTTAATGTATTGCGAAAGAATTTAAAGAAGTAGTCGATGTCAATTGATTTGACTAGACGAATGTTTCAAGTTGATATCCAATTTATTTTTATGGTCTAAGCTACTTGATTTTGCTAAGACGAATGGTATGTCATGATTAAAAGAAAATCGAGCTTTCTTTGAAGAGTTATGTCGAACCAAATTGTTTTGGTGCAGAATCTAATGATTAAGTCTGAGGTGAACAGACCCTGAAATGGGGTTATACGATGGGTTTATCGCCTACGTATGGAAGAAGTAGTTTACCTTCTTTGTGATTGTAAACTTACCGTGTAAGAAGGGTTTACGGTGAAATGTTGTTAAACCTAGTAAGAGTTCATGGTCAATTTGACCCCTCAGTAAAAGTATGAAATGTTTTAAAGGAATCCTTATATTCCTATTTATTCCTTTCACTTCATGATTTTTGATAAGAAATGAAGGGTAGGGAATGTAAGAAAGATAAGAACTTCTTTGAAGAGAAGTTGAGAAGAAGGGTAAGCTAAAATTTTGAGGACGAAATTCTGTGAAGAAGGGGTGAATGTGATGACTCGGGTATGGGTGTGGTTTTAAGAAATTTTGAGGACGGAATTTTTATAAGGTGGGAAGAATGTGACAACCCGAAAAATCGAATTGTCCAAAATTTAAGATTTAAAGAATTAGTTATTAATAAAATGAATTTTTATTAATACTATTTTGTGTTATATGTTTATTAATAGTTTTAGAACCTAGAATGATTATTAATCGGGAGGATTCTAGCTACAAGCTAGACCTAACGAGTAAGAATTTTCAAGACAAAAATAAAAATTTCCAGGAACAAAATATTTTCGGGGAAAAAGACAAAATAGGCACTATTCACTCGACGAAATCTAAGGGTTAGGGTTTGAATAACCTAAGCCGTTCCAAGAGTTCGGTATATCAAAATGACATTCTGTCAGAAGATTTAACGATAATATATTGTGAAAAGTTAAGTAAGCCGATAAAAGTTTTTCTCGAAAAATGTACAGAAATTGGACGAAATAAAAATGATGAATAGTACTGTTATGTACTTTTCACTTGTTTAGCTACGTTAGGGGAAAACGTAAAGGAAAACACTTATCGTTGAAAAGTGTTTTTCAATTTTTCGAAAATCCAAAGAATACGTAAAAGTTAATCGGTAAAGGAAAGACGAAATATTCAAAAATATTTGGATTCCGAGAATCGTAGTTTTAAAATCTGTCGGACAAAACTCGAATGACGGAACCACGAAACTTAAAGGCGAAGTAGACTTAAGGGCTAAGTAAACTTAGTCCTTAAGCCTTGAATAGTAAGGAGGTTAGGGTCCGAAATAACTAAAATGCCCATAGCCTTGGTTTTCTATAAATAGGAAGCTAACTTCAGTATTTTGGGATTTTGAAAATTCCACACTTTGAGAGAGAGAGAGAGAGAGAGAGAGAGAGAGAGTTCGAATGGAAGAAGAGAAGGAAAAGGAAGAGGAAAAGCTTGCTCAGGAGCAAACTTTGTCCGACGGAAGAAGATTAAAGAAGAAAGGTAATCCAAAAACCTAACTTCTAGATTATTTTCTTTAAGTTTATATGTTAAAAATATAACTTAATGAGAATAACAAGTAAATGATGTTAGGAATGATTTCATATGGTTGAAATCATGAGAAAAGAAGAAATAAGAAAGTAGAAATTTAATTTATAAATTTCTTAAGGAAATGTTAGATTCGTAATGAATTAGAATGATCCGAGTATATTATATGAATGATTAGATGAAATAAGTAAGGAATGGTGTTCTATAACATCAAATTATAAGAAAAAGTAAAATCATAATCAAAATATTGATTAAAAATGAAGAACGAATGAAGAACGTGAAGAACACGTGAAGAACGTGAAGAACATTGTTGATGGACAAATTTAAAACCATCGTAGCATAATTGTTGTTGATGGAAAAGTTTAAAAGCATCACGTATAAGTTAGTTTCTTATTGCTTGGTTAGGATTGTTAGAAACGTTCATGAAGAATGGATTAAAACTAAGCTATAACGAAGTTATGGCGAAAATTCGTAAAAGAAGAACAAGAATTAGAAAGTTTGTAAATGAACTCGAACGTGTAGAATTTCCTAAGAATGTAAGATAACATATAAAATGTGAGTCGTGGACTCAAGAACGATCGAATTCCGAGTTCAGATGACTGAATTACGGACGAAAGAACGAAGAGCGTTAAAAACGTAAAACGGATGAAGAGCAAATATTAAGCCAATTGAATGGCATGTTAACTAATTCAGAATGAAGTTCTGTCCATGGGTAATCGAAGTATGTAAGATAAGGAAAAAATGGCTTTGGAATGACCTTGTTTCGAGTTAGAACGAATAAGTTATGGAATCAAGAAGTAAGCGTCTTAAGCAATTTCTAAGATTAGAAAAATTTCTAGGTTTTATACTCAGCGCCGTAGCGCCAGTCAAACCTTGGGAGGCGACGTTGCAGTGTGAGGCCTGGGCCATCAGCTACTACTGAGTGGCACCGTGGTGTGAGAAATAGAGAAGAGAGTGGCACCGCAGCGCCAGCCTCGGCAGTTTGACACTGTAGAGTGGTGCTGCAAAGCGAGATAAAAGAAGGGGCCCGGTGCCGGTGCAGGGGAAAAGCCAGTGATGAGCTTTTAAGTGCTCACTTACTGGGGGATGTGTAAGAAAGAAATATGAACTTGTAGTTCAATTAATGTAACACTCAATCAAGTGTATTAAACCTTTAATGAAGGTAGAACGGAAAGATTAAACGAGATTAAAAGAATGTGAACGCGGGTTACGGAACTGATATCCGGGGACCGTAGTTGCAATAAACGAATGTGGGGAATTACTATGATTATGATTCCTTAGACGTTAAGTGACGAGCGTAATGAATAACATTTCGATGTTATGTCATGGTAATGCGAGTGAATGTAAAGCGTATAGACGCTGTGAACGCAACGTTGTTGCGATAAGCGATCAGTCTTAGCATACAGTGAATAGTATGGTTTTGACATTAAGAAAGAATAATTAACATGGGGTTCAGGTGATGAGTAATGAATGAAAGCGATTAAAACCTTAGTTAAAGGTTGAATGTGAGATTAAGGGATGAACAACGTAAAATTTGAATACGTAAAGGATTCTTGTGAATCATAGTCACGTCGAGCGAACGTTCTGGGTATACATTGGTTGTATGACTTAGACGTTGACAAAAGTAGTAAATAAGATATGAATTATCAAGAAGTCCTAGCGAATGGTAAGAAGATTAATGAAAGCTGAATGTGAGTCGGATGAGAATGTTAGAATGAAATATAAGCACTGAACACTTTAACCGACGTGAAGGTTGAGTGTACGCAAAGATTAAATGGATAAAACCTACACCCTTGTATTGTTTAGCCGTAGGATAATGAAGAACAATGATTAAACCTGTGAACGGTGAAGAAGCTGAATTAAAGACAAGTACATATAACGTAAAAGTAACCGAGTTAATGTTTATAACTTGGATGACTTTTCGAGTCGAATGAACCAGACGTTGTAAAATAAGAAAAAGGTAATGTAAAATGTGTAAAATGAATATGGAATGATCATTCTGAGTATACAAGGACTGTATGACTTGGACGATAAGAATAAATCATGAGGTGTGGCATTTAGTTGCCAGAAAGCAATAAGGAATAAGAAATTAACTTAACGAATGTTATAGTTTAATGGTTCGAATAAGTTAAAGATGAATTTATGTTGTAGTACAATTGTAACCTTTGATGGTTGACATATGGGAGCTGGGCTAAACAATACCTTCAGAGAGCGAAGGTATATACGAAACTAGTAATCGATCTAACTCACTATTGTGGGCAGTGTAGATGAGACGGGAACTTATTTGTTAGTTATTTGTGGGAAACCACTCAGAGTACCATATGGAATGCTAGCAGAGATGCGATGTGTGTTGAGTCCTAGAAAAAATATAAGAAGAAGATAAGAATGTAAATCATCAAAGATGATGAACATATTGAGTAAGACATCTCCGTATGTCATGAAGCCGAAGAACGGTAGTGAAAGTGGTCGCGTAAACTGAGTTTATAAGAATGCGAACCCTAAGAAGTAAAGTTAAGTAAACCAATAAGTGAAGTCATGTATATGACTAATTGGTGTATGTGTTATTTCCTTATGTGTTACATAGGAATTGGAATAAGCAGTTCAGCGTAAACTATAAGCTGTAGCTATGTGTAAGGCAAGTTTCCTAACTTCATTCATATTTTAAATGAATGCTAGTTTCTAAAACTTCTCAGATGTTGAACTTGAGAAGTTCTGTCTATGTGCAAATGTGTGATATTTGTACAATGTGTAAGAATATATGAGGTCTTGTGCCACAATGTGAACACTTCGGTGTTTCTATGATATGAACTGTTCTGTGATTGAACTGTTTAATATGAGATTATTCAGTTTATACATGAACCGTTATTGTCAAGTCTGTGCTATTGATTCTAGCCAGACAGAATGTGTATGAAAGAAAGTAGAGAATGAAAGTATTTCAAAGTGAATGTGACTAATGTTTTAAAATGATAGGAATCGAGATTATTCCTATTATTCAAGCTACTTCATAACCTTTTTTCGGTTATTGAAGTCTTAAAAGAATGTTTGAATTCTTAAAGTTGTTCATTCAACTGTTATGACTTGATGAGCAATTGAACGCTCACACTTGCTTTAAATAAAAACATTTTCAGCGAATGATGTTAGAAGAACTTAAGGATCCCATAAAGATCAAGTTAATCGATATCCAGAAGAGATGCCATTCATTATATGAATGAGCGTAAAGATTAAGCAAAGACTTGTAATATAGAATGATAGAATTAAAATATAGAATAGTTTAATAAACGATTATGTATCCTTGGTGGCGGATAAAAGTCACTTGTACAAGATGTAAAGAATAATATAATTATCATTATTTGTAATGGAAGAGTTTATAAGGTTTTAGAACCTGGGATTTGACGATGTATGTTGTTATATTTAGCTATATAATGATATAGATTTGGAAGAAGATGAGATCATGACGTACGGAATCTGGATGTGAAAATAGACCGAATTTTGGGGCGTTACAAACACAACTAGAAAATCAAGTTAAGGTGACGAGCAATAGCGACAGTTGGGGTGGAACTGACGCTATAGAGGATCAATAGCGACGATCACTAGCTGGTCGTCACTGTATGACATTCAATTCCAAGGGTCACTATTGGGTCATCCGTATTGATCGTTTTTTCTTATTTCCCTCAATATTTTTGAAATCTCTTTTTATTTCCCTCTATATCTCTTATTATCTCCTGACTAACTTTCTCTGAAGCCCTAACCTTAGAAATTGCCCTAATCTCTCTCTTCTCTATGCTCAGTCTTCTAGTCCTGTAAATTAGAGTTCAGGAGAGGGAGATTGGAGCTTTTTTACTTCATTTTCACAGTTTCTCCCTCAAATTCGGTGGTAGCTAGTGGTGGTGAGCATTTTAAGATTTTGTTAATCATTTGTTCTTCACATAATTACCGACCACTTCATAGCACTTTGCCCTCTATCTCAAATGCTTTTTGTTTTCGCAATTTTTGAGCTTTTAATAACTTTAATGTAGATGGGTTTTCTTTAAGTTTTGATTTTTGAGTAATTTTGATGATTTTCAAGTAGGATTTTGTGATTATAGACACTGCTTGTGTTATTTGAGACTCCTGCAGCCTTTTCCCTTTTCAAAGTGTTGGATGAAGGAAAGCTCTCCAAAGTTGAGGTAATTTGTAGTCTCGTTCTCTTTTATTTTCGTTTATGAGGTGTTTGTTGTTTATATGTAGTTTATTAGATCATATTTGTATGTTAAATATGTGGTTAATTTATTTTTTATTGTTTCAGGACTTGTCAAAAGAGTTTTCTACTGCTGACTCAGCTAGAAAGGTCATTTCCATGCTCTCTTTTTGTATTATTTCTTGTTTGATATTTAGAATCTGCTAAGTACAGTGGTTGTGGAGTAGAGGGTACTAAATTTGGAATTGATGAGCTACTAATGAATATAGATTGGTCTCACTAGCTTTACAGGCCAGCAAAATTAGCTAAAAAAAAGAAAAAGAAGAACAATATCTTGTAACAATGGTTAATTTCCAAGGACAAATTTTATCCAACCACATATTGAAGTTGATTATGTGAAAACTGAGGGAAAAAATTTAAAAAGGTTATGAAAAATACTCAGAAGTTTGTTTTATTAATTATTTATCTCACCAAATTCTTCCACTTTTAGTCTTTTATTTTGTTAGTTGCATCTTAGAGTTTGTACACCCTTTTTCGGCATGGAATAAACATTAGTTAAATGAATAGTTCAAGATGTTGTATGTCTGAACAGCTTCTGTCATTTGTTCAAAGGAATGAAGTATCATGATGACTATTTGAGGAATCCATTTCACTTTTTACTATCTCATTTTGTTCATACTTTACAATGTCTTTTTTGTTCTAAATTTTATAAGCACATGCTGAATGAGAATTTTTTTTATTACTTTTAGGTAACTTAGATATTTCCTTGTCTGATTACCATGGAGAATAGGAGATTCCAAGAGATTAGTGAGGAGAGTAAGTGAGAGAATATTATTTTCACATTTCATTTTCTTTCTTAGGCCTTACAGTATGGAAACATTATTTAGCCATGAATATTAGCATATAAGATGGAGAGTTAGTGCAGGTAAAAAAATTCCAGGACAGTCCGTTTATTAATTTTTTGTGGGTTGACATCTTTTATTCAAAGAAAAAAGATTTGTATACCATGTTTAAAAGGCAGGTTTTATGTGTTATCTATTTCAGAAAGACGGAAAAGAAAGGGAGCTATATGTTTTTTGTTTGGGAGAGCTTAAATGAGAGTGTGGCTTCAATCAGCCTTTATAGCAATCAGTGTAACGTCCGAGAAAATCGGATTTTTATGAGAATTAAATTTTTATTTGATTATGTAGATTAAATTAATTTAATTGATTATTTATGTGAGTAAGCTATTTGATGGTCGTTCTATGACCTAGAATGTGCGGATGTGGTTAGGATTTTGGCTACGTGATAGAATTAAAGTCTTTGCATTTTCAGGACGAAAATAAATATTTTCTGAGAAATTTTCGTAAAAACACTATTCACTGATTTCTGCTCGGAAATTATTTTTGAACTTCCGAGAAACGCGTAATGATAGAATTCTAAGACGAGATGGAATATCCTATAATATTTCAGTTATGGCAAACGAAGTTTTCGCTTGCGGACTTAAAACCTAACGGTTAGTGAAAGTGATTTTCAAGAAGGAATTGAAATGAGTATAATGAATTAAAGCGATGATCGTATAATACGTTGGTATTGTACGAGGTAATAAATACGAGTATAATACGAGGTATTATACGAGTATGTATGAATGATGGTGTGTCATATATGAATAAGTATACAAGTTAGAATACGAGATTAATACGTAGACAATACGTTCTAACGCTTTAAGCCATATGTAATGGACTTGTAAGATTGTGTAGGAAATTGTAATGTCCAATTGGAATTATGATAAAGCCAAGTGTAGGAATGGATAAGTCCAATATGAATTAATGAACAAGCCCAATGTTTATTTAATGCAAGCCCAAGCATAAGTTAAGTTAATTAAGCTAAAAGCCCAAAGTAAGAACCGATGGGTTATCGGATGGTTAAAACCTATGGGGCAACCCATGGGTGAGCCAAAGTGGTGGCCAAGTAAAGTGCTTATACTTGGTGGCTAAGTAAAGTGCTTATACTTGGTGGCTAAGTAAAGAATAAGTTATTTGATGAGCAAGTAAATTTGATGGCTAAGTAAAGGATAAGTTATGTGGTGAGTAAGCAAAAGATATAAGTTGTGGAGGCCAAGTAAACATGGTGATCAAATAATGAATAGTAAGGAGGTCTAATTAAGGAGGTGGATGGTTTTATGACCATTAAGCCCTCATCTAGGATTTCCTATAAATAAGAGATCTTAGTTCATTTCTTACTTGTTAAATTTCCACCAATAACTTATAACTTATTGGTTAGAGAAAAAAAGCTAGAAAAGCTAGTCTTTCATAGTTGAAGAAGGAGGAACAAAGATTAATCAAGTAATCATAAAAGGTAATATCCTAAACCATGATTCTCTCTCTTCAATTGTTAGAGAAGTGAGAAGTGGTAGAACTTGTATGCAAAGAAGTAATAAAAATGGTTAATCAATGAACTTAAGCCTTAATAAGCCATGAATAAGTAGTTTATACTTTTATAAGTTATAAACTCATGAAGAACAAGTAAGGACTTATCATATATATAAGTTAATGAAATATGTATATTAAGATGTTATTATGATGGATTGAATCCATTTGAAATGATGAACAAATCTTAAGTAACGAAGTTGTGGCGAAATTCATGAGTTTGGACGATAATCGTCGAATTCGTGAAATTCTCGGAATGGAAGTCAAATTTTGACATTTATCTTAAAAACATTGGTTTTTGATGGAGTATAGTCTCATTTGGCATTATAGAGTTGCAGACTCGAAAATGACCAAATTCCGACTTAGAACGAAGAAACGAGCGTTGAACGTTTGCGAACGTTTATCGTTTTCGTTAAAAATGAACTAAAAGGTGAATTCCAAGTTAACGGATTCGAATTTGTGAAATTCTTACATGAACACTTAGAACATGTAATTTATGAGCTAATGGCTTTTGAATGAGCCAATTTGGATGTAAAACGAATAAGTTATGAACTCAGGAAGTTTGTCAAAAAATTTCACTATAAAAGCTAACTGAGGTTCAGGGGTCGCGCCGTAGCGCCAACCCCAGTTATAAACATCGCGCCGCAGCACCAGGAATAGGGGAATGAGTTATGGAAGAGTGGCACTGCAGCCACTGATAAGCTTATATCCCGCGCCACAGCGCCATGAATAGTAGGAGGAGTTTCTGGAAAGTGGCGTCGCATCGCCACTAGTACAAAGGGTTGTCGCGCCGCAGCGCCAACAAGGGAATTTTGTTGATCAAGTTAGTTTCTTAATTCCAATTGATTGGAAACCAGTAGGGGAGTATGTATGTACTTAATATACATGGTAAGACTAACTTTAAATCACTTATTTAGTGATGACGTTAGTAACGTAAGTATGGTTTAATAGTAAGTAACCCGTGAATGGTATTCAACGTTGGTACTTCACCAATGATGATCGAGTTTTGATTAATAACGTAAGAACGTTAGTAAGCCATAAGGAAGATTAATAAGTCGAATTGAGCTTTATTAATGAAGTAAATTCACTTAAGACGTAGAAGAGAAAGAAGTTGGTAAGAACGATGTAAATTATAACGACAAACCAGAACTAATAATAAAAAATCTAATATATGATTAGATTGAGAAGAAAGGTAAGATTCATTAGGAACCATATATGTTCATTTATGACCTAATATGGTATGATATGTGGTTATGTATTATAGAGACCGTAAAGACTCAAAGGGAAAGTAATTTTACTGTAACAGATGCTGAAGGCAAGTTTTCCTAACGCTTTTCTAACCTTCGTGTTAGCTAGGTTTTTAGTGATTTATGTTATGAGATGCATGAATGGTTTTAAAGAAAAGGGTCAATGCCAGTTTTAACTCGGCTAGACTAATCTTGAAAGATTGATTTATTTATTTACAAGTCTTTCAATATAGAATTGATAACTCTATCACACGCCAATTATTTGGTACGAATTCAAGGTAAGCCTGAGTATGAATAAACAAATGAATTCAATGAGGTTGCCAAAACTTAAATGTAAATACGTTTAACGGATGAGCGTTGATCAACATAGAGTACTATAGGCTGATCGCCTAGAAGTGCTCATAAGAAATATCAGACTTACGGTCTTGGTACCGGGTTGTCCTTTTCATGAATAAAAGCTAAAGAGAATGTTCATGGCCTATGGACCTACTCAGAATTTCTAAGCTACTATATGTGCTTCGAAATTATTTTCTAAGATGAGAAGTGCTATTTAATTTTTCATAGTACTTCGTAACTACCTCTTCAGTTATTGAAGAATAATCAGAAAATTCTCGAAGTGGTATTTATATAATATATTGTTAGACCTGCTGAGCTAGTTATGCTCATTTCTTGCTTGAATCATATGATTGCAGCCAAGGTCGAGCGAACTGAGGGTTCTAATAAAGATAAAAGGCAAGGAGAAAATGAATGACTAGTTTGTACCGTAATAGACTAGTATGCTTGTATGAATTATATTACAACGAACAAAGAATGTAACAGTTTCAGAACCTGGGAACGGGATGTATTATTATTAATGTAATAAGAATGTCGTTGATACACTCATTTTGATGTTGTTTCAATAGAATGAATGTACAGTTATGAGTACCGTGTAGCATCATCTATCGGGTTTGAAGATACCCGAATTTGGGGGCATCACAGGTTGGTATCAGAGCATTGGTACTGGGTTGCCCTTTTCATGAATAAAAGCTCAGGAGAATGTTTATGGTCTATGGACCTACTCAAAATTTCTAAGCTACTATATGTACTTCGAAATTATTTTATGAGATGAGAAGTGCTATTCAATTTTTCATAGTACTTCGTAACTACTTGTTCAGTTATTGAAGAATAATCATATGATTCTTGAAGTGGTATTTATATAATATATTGTTAAACTTGTTGAGCTAGTTATGCTCACATCTTGCTTGAATCATATGATTGCAGTCAAGGTAAGGTTATAATAAAGATAAAGGCAAGGCAAATATGAATGACTAGTTTGTACTATAATAGACTAGTATGTTTGTATGAATTATATTACAATGAACAAAGAATGTAACAGTTTTAGAACCTTGGAACAGGATGTATTATTATTAATGTAATAAGAATGTCGTTGATACACTCATTTTGATGTTGTTTCAAAGAATGAATATACAGTTATGAGTACCGTGTAGCACCATCTGTCGGGCTGGAAGATACCCGAATTTGGGGGCGTCACAATCAGCCCCTCCCTTTCTTTCATGCCATTATTTGAAAAAATATTTGGCAGTATTCATGGCAACAACTTATATTGTAAAAGATAATTAATTTGAATGCAAAAGAAATCTGAATGGACTTGTATTGATGTCTTGCTTTATGCCTCATGAAGTTTAATTGTGCAGCTCCAGGTAGAAGTCATGTGAATTGGAGGACTAGAATTCAAATTGTCATCGATGTGAAAATGCTTTGGTGTAAGACCCCAAATAATTAATAAATAAAATTTGATTAATGAGGATAGTTATGGGTAAAATATGCAAATATTTCAAAATAAGTAAGTGGTTATAAAATATTCATTGTTGTCGGGGAATATTCGTTTAGGTCGTGGAATATTCGTACTGTCGGGGAATATTCGTACGACGGCGCAGCCATGTGTGGGCCCCATAACGGAAAGCGATTGGAGGAAGAAAACGACAAATATAAGTTGTTTAAAAATAACGGCGTAGTTGTTACCGTTTACACTGTTGGAATACCCGGTGGTTAAAATACAGTAATACGCGTTGTTGCACAGTAGCACACGGTATTGCACAGTATTTTGAATTATTGATCCTTACGTAAGAAGACACTACTCAATAATTTCTACAGGAGTTACTGTTCATTACTTTATTGATTCAATAATTGCTGCGTTGATATTTATATTATTATTGTTTCAATAATTGTCATTGCACAGTATTTTCCATTATCAGATCAATAATTCATATTATTTGAATAATATTATCAGATAACATTATTGGTAATGTCTACAAAGTTCTGTCAAGGAGAGGTTTGGTCATCTAATTGTGCGCCAGTAAGGAGAAATCCTTATTGGAAAGCCCCCTCTATCCTGGGAACGGCCTGGTTGTCAGTACTGTGATTTTGTAATATTATTTTTAATAATTAATTATTGATTATTATGATAAAGAAAATATTAATTTTATGTGGATATAGATGGAGAAAATTTTTTAATGTGACAATCGTTGAAAATTAATATTTTATCTTTTTCTGATAAAATAATTCATTTAAATATATTATTATATTTTAATAATATAATAATGGTGATATTTTTATAATGAATGGAGGATATATGAGTTTATGAGGAGAAAGAGTATTTTTGTTGTAATAAATATTAAAAACGGATTTTGTGTGTCGGTAGACCCATTTCTTGACTGAAAATTGATTGTAGACTGTAAAATCGTCCGTTTGTGGATTTTGGATAATTTCTGTTTGGAATTTGGAAAAATTTTCTTCTGCAAAGTTGTAGAGAATTGAAATTCCTATAAAAATTCGCGAGATTCGAATTTTCTGACAAAGGAGCTATTTATTGTGAATTATTGAAGTTTCGGGGTTCCGAAATAATTGATTTTTGAAAGTTTAATTATTTTTTTATTCCAAAAACATTTTTTTTTATTTTTTTTCTAGAAGGTGAGCATGTGGGAAATGCTAAAATCAGATTCCTTGGTGGTGGGCTTGAATATTTGGTAAATATTAATATTTTATTAATTTAGTCTCCTTTGGCGTTCTAACATTTTCCTATAAATAGAGGGCTAAGTTAGAATTGAAAATCACACTAGAAACAAAGTTTTCTCTCTTTCTCTCTCTATATTATCGAGCGTATTCTTGTGAGTATACTTTGAGTGTTGCTATACGGTGCGAGTTTCTGTCAGCACTATACCAAAATTCAGTCAGAAGTACGGCTATTTTGAGGTAAGGGATGTTATTTTCTTCTTAAATGATATTATTTTCTTCAATATCATTATGCCGAAATATTGGTGAACATTTTTATCAAATTTGGAACTTTTGTGCCGGAGTTACTATTCACGTATACGGTACTATTCACGTATACGGCACTATTCACGAATACGGCACTATTCACAGAAAAATTATTTTTTTTCTTTTCGTCCAAAATATCTATTGTGGATACTAGCTTTGATTGTATCCATGTTTCGATCATTCTTGAATTTTACACCATTATGATTATTTTTGAGGTATTTTTGGACATGTATAAAACAAAGTACGAATCCTTAATCCTTAATCCTTGTCATTTTGTTTCACTGGATTCGCTTCTTTAAAAATATTTTTTTATCATCTTCAGTCTTAAAGGATGTTATTATTGAATATCTTTGGCCTGTAGTGCAAAGATGAATGATTTCTGATGAATATCTTTGGCCCGTAGTGCAAAGATGAACAGGTGTTTAGATGAACATGACCAACAGATGAATATCCTTGGCCTGTAGTGCAAGGATGAATATATGATTCAAGATGTGCATTGATTGATGTTACAGGGATAAAAAAATACTGTTGATGGACTGTTAAATTCATAGACATTAGTAGATTTCATCCTCTACGTAACTCTTCCATGAATTAATATTTTCCGCTGCGAATATTGATTTAAAACTTGTTGTCTATTGTATTCTATTAGATTTTTTTTTCCCTGTTGAAGACTAACGATAATTTGGTGTATATTATCTTAGTCATAATATTCTTTACTGAGATAGTTGAGCTCACCCTTTTCCTTTTTGTTCCATTTTTCTTCTCAGGAGACGAGAATATAGCGAGTACGAGTCGGGGTATGAATTGATGGTTTTTGAGAGAGTTGTTTTGTAGTCCTCACCATTTTTGTAAAATAATGTATCAATAATTATGATGAGGATTTATTTGTATGTGGATATTGTCTAGATGACAATATCTGTATTTAAACTCACAGTTATATGTTGTAATAATAAAGTTGAAGTTAATTCTGTACCATGTATTTGACAACTCAGAATGGGTGATGTATACCTGTTTTGGGGGTGTCACATTTGGTAATCTCCAGCATAGATATTTTCTTCTAGGAATGTTTGAGTCCATTTTTTTTAAGAAAATTCAAATTTCTTTTTCATCTTGGTACGTTATTTTGAGATTTGTCTTCCTCATTTAGCATCCATGTATGCAGGAGCATCTCCACTTCTATTGTGACCCTCCTCTATTCCATAGACTTTAAATCCAGTAATATTTTACTGGACTAAAATTTTGTCTCAAGGTAAGATGCTATATATGTTTTGGTTTGTACTTCGAACTCAATTCTTATCTTGATTTCTTTATCATCTTCCACACAAGATGATCGTCAAACATGGACAAATCATTGATGCCAGCACCATTCTCGACTCACCACAGCTGGTATATGTCAACACTCTCTTCTCTCTTGACAACAGATGGTGTTTCCTCAACTATAATAATAATAATCATCTAAAAATGGGATGAATTATCCAACTATTATATTGTAATGTTGTAATGTAAATGATTTTAAATGACGTATATAATATTTTTTATGTTTTATTTTATTTGTACTTGTTTTTGTTGAATAAATGTGCATTATTAATTTATTTTTTTTTGAAATCTAAAAAGTCTATAATGACAGTCGCCGACCATCACTATAGGCCTAAAGACCGTCGCAATAGAGTTTACCGATGGCTTCTATGGCGACGGTCGGCGACTGTCATTAAAGCCTATAGCGACGGTCTTTTGACCTATAGCGACGGTCAATGACCGTCATTACAGGTCTATTTTCTAGTAGTGTAATAATTTTCATAAAGGTTTTGCTCTGATACCTCTGTTAGGTTTGTAATATTCACACTACAAGAAATCACACATTTTTTGCCACGCACAAAATTTTGTCACAGTTTGTTAATTAATAATTATGAAATTCATAATCGTCACTAAAACTTTTGCTTTTATGACGACCTTTAACTTTGTTACTATTAATCATTTATATCGTCACTAATTTACACATTTGATGACGATTAACAAAATTTCGTCACAAGTTTTTTTGGAGGTAGAATTTTCTTACCAAAATTTTGGAGGGAAACCTTTTAGTGACATTTTGTAATAATTGATGACAGTATTTATTGTCACACAATATTTCTTTTGATGACAACATAATAGTTTGTCATTAATTATTTGTAAAATTTAGTGACAATGTGAGTTCATCACTAATGTTCACATTTAGTGACGCCAAATACAAATTCATCACAATTTTATTTGGAGTAAAAAAAATTTAAAAAAGTTTTGGAGAGAAATTTTTTAAAGACGGGAAAATAATAATTTATGTCAATTTGTATCGTCATAAATACCAATTTTATATGATGAGATAATAGTTCGTCACTAATTAGATGAGTGGATAAGTGACAAAAATGGTTCGTCATAAATTCTTATATTTAGTGACAAAGTACGTAATATCGTCAGAATTTTATTTGGAGGCAAAATTTTCCTAAAAACTTTTGGAGGGAAATTTTTTAAAGACAAAAAAATAATAATTTATGACAATTTCTATTGTCATAAATACCAATTTTATATGACGAGATAATAGTTTATCATTAATTAGATGCGTGGATAAGTGACAAAAATTGTTCGCCATAAATTCTTATATTTAGTGACAAAGTACGTAATATCGTCAAAATTTTATTTGGAGGCAAAAAAATTTAAGAAATTTTGGAGGTAAATTTTGTAATGACGAAAAATTAATAAACTATGACAATTTTTATTGTCACAAATACCAATTTTATATGACGAGATAATAGTGCGTCACTAATTAGATGAGTGTATAAGTGACAACACTGGTTCGTCATAAATTCTTATATTTAGTGACAAAGTATGCAACACTACAAGAAAATAAGGATGTAGTGAAGGAGAATTTGTGAATGAATTCATTCCTTCACATGAGGAGTTTTCTAGCGAGGGAACAATGAAGAAAAAAAATTAGTGACAATATAGTTATTCTGAAGGAAAGATTCTTCACAATTTAGAATTTTTCTTTCGCAAAATTGAGATGATAGAATGATGTTTAGCGCCAATATTTGATGAAAATTTGTGAAGAAAAATATTATTAATGAAGAAATTATCACTCGTTATATATTATTGGTGACAAGTTTTTTGCGAGAGAGAAAATTAGTAACTATTTTATTAAAATAAGTTTTTTAGAATTAATTATAGTGAATATAAATTTTATTATATATAAATAGATTAAATTTTTTATAATAATAAATTTACTTTTAATAACACTTTTTAAGTAATTTACAATCAGTACTAGAAAAACAAGAATACGTGACGGAATCTTGTGACAGTTTTTAAAAATAATCACAAAAGATAGTAATTTATGATGGACTTTTTAAGAAATCACAAAATAATAGTACATATGATGGCTCTTAGTATGACTAATCTTGCCATCAATGTATTATAATTGTGATGGTCATGTCAATCACACCAATTTTTTCACGCAAAATAAATTTTTTTTTGTGACGCACTAAATCATCACTTATAGATATATCCTTTTCGTGATTGCATTTAAGCTATCAGTAATATTTTAATATAAAAAATAATCAAAACAATATTTTATGACGGTCGTGACAATCATTAAAAAAGATAGATTTTTGTGACGGTCATAAATTTATATGAATATTTAGAGATAAATTTAATATATATATATATATATATATATATATATTAAAATATTCATAGTTACGTTATATAAATATTCATAGTTATTTTATATATATTTAGTTTAATGTGGAGTTTTAAGATGGGTATATATATATAGATGGTAATAGAATTTATCTAATACACAAAAAATATAATATAAAAAGCAAAAATATCACAGCTAGGTTTCAAACCTAAGACCTATGGGTTATTGGGCTATTAAGCTACCACTAAGCCATTCTAATTTTTTAGTTAACTAAACTACCGCCATAACTTGTAGCGGTAGACAGTGCAACACATGAGCTAGCAAATGAGGGGCAAATGAGTAATTTCTCATGTCGCTACAACCTGTACCGGCAGGGAAAAATTCATTTCAATTCGTGTCATCCAATGTTGCGATCAACGGTATAAATTATAGTTGTTGAAATAGTACACATGACAACCGATTGTCAATCATGTTAGTTCCGGGCCTCCAACCCAAATAAACCCAACCTCATCAAACTTGATTATTATATTTATGCTTCCCAATGTTTCCTATTTCTAGATAGAAGTAGGATATACTTACAAGTATTCACTCACTTTGAGAATGAAAGTGATAATTGATTTTATGCGAATTAAAAAAAATGTCAAATGATAAAATTATTCATATTTAAATTCTCATCTAATTGCATATTTTTCTATACATGACTAGTGATATTATATAAATATTTATATATAATAAAAATATGACATTTAATACTAAGGATATTACGCACAAATTATTATAACAAAATAAATTATTTAATATAAGTAAATATTTAACTTGAGATTACATAAAATAATGACTTTTATTCTTAGACAGAGGGAGTAACTTAAATCATGAACATATTTTTAAGTCAAAAAATAAAACATAAAAAGAAAAGTAGTAATGGAATACCCTTAGCTATTCCTAGTTCTCCTTTTACTTTTTTTCCAAATATATTATAAAATTAAATTATAATACTATCAGTTCTAAGAGAAAACAAAAAAGTTGAATTTTTTTTATTATGTTTTATGAACTAAAACAAAATAAAGTTATTTAAAAATGAGTTATAAGTCATTCCTAATAAGTTGGTTTGATCCATATTAATGTAATATCAATTTTATCCCTATTTTATTTAATTTTTTTTTAAAAAAATGAATTTATTAAAAAAAAAGTAAGATGCAACGTCACTTTAATTGGCATTAGAATTTTTATTTTTATTTTTTTATAGCTGAAGTCTTATATACTACTTCATTTCCAACGCCGATGACAGAGAATAACCATAAAAAAATATTGATATTTGTAAACAAGTACAAGAGATCAAAGAAATTTAAAAAAAAAAGAGAAATTCCATCGTCAATTAAAGTGATGTTATATTTACTTTTCTTTTTTACAAATTCGTTTTTTTTAAAAAAAGTTTAAAAAGAGTTATAATACCGGTTAGTTTGGCATTGGATTATATTTTTATATTTTTCAAATTTCTTTAAAAAAATAAAATTGTTTTAAAAAAAATTAAGTTAGTTTTTTTTTAATTTTGTTTTTTAAAAAAATATTTTTAAAGTGGCGTGGTTGCATTTCTGATTTTGATATAGAGAGAAATTTCTTGATTACATCTCCACTGTTCATGAAGCATCGGACGGTACAGAGAGCACATTGATGACAACAGCTAAGCAAGTAAATTGTCTACCAACTCTCATAATTTTTCTCTCTCACTAGACTTGAACAAAAAACGCAGTCTACAGTCTACACTCCCTTTTTAGAGAGAGAAAATATGCAACCGTACAATCTCAACCTCGGACCGGAGTCTCTCCGGTGGCTCAGGATCGCCGAAAAACTCCTACAAACCCGTGATTTTGTTGGCAGCATAACATTCGCGATCCGTGTCCGAGGCTTGGTTAGTGTTATTGAATCCTTCGAGGAAATTTCAGTTTGATAATGAGTTTGGTAATAGTAATAATAATTCGCATTTCAATTTTATTCACGAACTATTATGGATTGTGTAGTCATTCATGCAGGCTTTCCTCAATTTATAGAGGGAAAAGGAACTTGAGACAAGTCAACCATTAAACTTACACTATCACCATTGTTTTTGGTCTTCCGCTTTTTGTCTTCTACTTTCAGAACCTCAGCATGCTTTTTGTGATTACCTTCTTTAATAAAATTCCTAATCAATCAAGCAAACATATGACTATAGTCACTGAAAAACAATCTTTCCCATAACCAAAAACTAAAGAAGAAAAGCAAATGAAGAGCATGTAATTGCTCTGTGAAAATGAAAAGGTATGTTATGATCTGTGTCTAATTTGCTCTGATTAGTCAGTTTAAGTGATGAAATTTTACGATTATGTAGTTTTAATTTGTAATTTTGGATCTGAATCTGTGTTGTAAGCTTTTAACATTTTTTCCAAGTCCAATCGACAAAAAATTTGGGGATCTGACTTTAGAAACCTAAAATTGAAGAGGCATTTAATGATTGATTCAAAATCAGTTCCTTCGAATATCCTGCAATCGATGGAGCGGCGGACGGAGGAACGGAGGGGTATATGATTCGTAATGTTGGTGCATATATTGTTTTGTCTTAGATGATTTCCAGGTAGAGAACATATATTGTTTTGCCTTGTGTTCCTACATTTTATTCGGTGTATTCATTGTTCATGATTAAAGTACGATTTTCTGTAGGCGGTGATTCTAAATATGTTAGTAGAGATGGGAATGATACTAGTAATTCGATTAGCAAAGGTTCGTCTACATCTATACCTGTAACTCCTCGGAGTGAGGGTGAGATCTTGTAGTCCTCCAATTTAAAAATCTTCACATTCAGCAAACTCATAAATTCGACCAGAAACTTCCATTCTGATAACGTACTAGGAGAAGGCGGCTTTGGTTCTGTTTTCAAAGGATGGGTTGATGAACAGTCACTTGCAGCTTCAAAGCCTGGAAGTGGGATAGTCATAGCTGTAAAAAGGCTGAACCAAGAAGGTTTGCAGGGGAACAAGGAATGGCTGGCAAGTAGAAACTACTAAAGCTTGTTCTCTATTTTATTCTAATGCTTTGTATACAAAAGTTGCAAATTTGAGCAGAGTAGCTAATTTCTGTTACATCCTTGAATGTACAAGGCAAAAATCAACTATCTTGGCCTACTACGCTATCCTAATCTTGTGAAATTGATTGGTTACTGCTTAGAGGATAATAATAGACTTTTGGTATATGATTTTGTGCCAAAGGGGAGCATGGAGAATCATTTGTTCAGGAGTAAGTTGTCCCATATTTAATTATAGACTGCCAATTTGATAGTTTTATGCTGTGATTATTTTTCTTGAAAATAAGTATTCTTTATAGACTAAATGTTCCTTGTCAGCATGCGATTGACAAATTAGGTCCCTTAAGTTGTGAAACATGAGGGTCATACTTCCAGCCGCTTTCTTGTAGCATCCGAATGAAAGTTGCTCTTGGTGCTGCCAGGGGTCTGGCCTTTCTTCACGGTGCTGAAACCAACCCAGGTTATATATCCTGCTGGACTCGGTATATACTTTCAGAAGCACAACTTTCTATCTTTCTATGGTTACCAGTAACTAAGATTTGGGGTTATTACTAACTGGTTTGTCTCCCATTCTCTTTTTTGGATTAAATTGACAGAACTTCAATGCAAAACTTTCGGATTTTGGGATGGCAAGTGATGAACCAACTGGTGATAAGAGCTATGTCTCTACCAGGGTCATGGGAATATATGGATATGCTGCTCCAGAGTATCTATCAACAGGTATATCTGCATTGGTTGTTTGGCAATTTCTCTCATTCATCCATATGGAACTATTATCTTTTCTTATATTTCATCCTTCAGAATATAATCATTAAAATAATTTCTTCACTGATTTTACAATATGTATGTTTGGTGCAATTCACCAATTTTTCCCCTTTTTTTTCTTGTTAATGTCTTGGTATATTTTCACCTCAATTAGGGACCATTGCTTATTCAGTAAATATATGCCTGGGTTATCATACATGAGTGTTATTCGAGTATGAGACCATGTAATTTATGCAAATATGCAAAAGTTTAGGTATTTACCCAGTCTACCTTGCCAAGACCTTGTGCAGTGGGACCACTTTGTCTTATGGTTTTAAACATATTTCACTACAATTGTATTTAGTTTTATAAGTCATTGTTTGGAGCGAGCATGTTGTTTTGGAATTTCATTTTTGGTAGATTTCACTTCTGTTATTGCCAACTGTTAAGGTAGATAGGCTTGTTTGACAATTAGATTTGGAGAAGCAGATAGTTTCTGAGACTTGCTTTAGTTAATATTAATTTAATATTTGAATTATTTTTTCCCTTTATCACTGATTTATAAACTAGTTGCTGCTCTCCAGAAAACTCTTAAGTCCATTGTTCCTTCATTTTCTATCTATGAAAATCCCTGTGAAAAAGACGGTTTGATATGCAGTATAATCTTTTATTCTACGATTTGTTCATATTTCATGATAATTTAAGTTTCTCTTACACTTGATTATTCTGATGCTTTGAAGCAGATCATGAGACGTGCCTAAAAGAAAAGGATCTAATAGCAGGTGTTGCTTCTGACATCTGGTTCTGTGGAGAAAGCTGTCAGGAGGTAACACACTTTCCTTTAACTGGTTCAGTTAACAGAATTTATGCGATTTAGAAAAAAAACTAGTGTATATATGTCTTAAAGCAATAAAAACACTTCAATGGCTTTTTCGTACTGTTTCGTTGTAAAATTGTCAGATGTCTACTAAATGGCCATTCTATGGTGTTATATTGTTTTTCAAATATCAAATTAGTGTTTGGAGATGTGCAATAATTGGATGTTAGACTAATCAAGTTGAGTGTGACTGGGATGGGAGATATGATCTGATGTGGTGTTTGGTCTTGGGGGGGGGGGGGGGGGTTTTGGATCTTGATGTTTGTTTTGATGTTGGTTTGATTTGGGATTTGGGGTCCTCTGTTACCCGTGCTCTCCCCGGTCTGAGTTTCATGTTTTCCAATTGTTTTTTCTTCAGTTGTTGTTTCTAAATGAGATGCATTCCAATATTAGATTACTAAAAAAATGCATTAGCAGTTCCATAGCTTCTGATCTAGAGGATATGTTTCACATGTAGAGTATTGATTTACAGTTGAAGTTACAGCTATTTTTAATTACAGATTCCTGTGGTCATGAGATTTCTTTAGATATTTTGTTTAGAATGTTATACTTGATAAATTATTGATGTTAAGTAGAATGTATGATACTTTGGATTTTAATTTTTCTATTTTGGTTAAATATGATGGAAAATGGAAATTTAGTTATTCTATTATTGGTGTTTTTTATCATTACAATCATTTTGGTTAAATATTATTGGTGTAATCTTTTTTCTTATTTCTAGATCTATAATTTTATATTTAGTTTTTCATTTAGTCACAACAATTAATTTTGTCACTATTAGCAACTCTTTTTGTAACGAGATGTATCGTCACCATAAGTACTCAATTAGTGACATTGAAAAGTGTGTTCCAAAAATTAACTCTTTGGTGACATTATTTTGTAATATTATTTAAAATATGAAATGACAATGACATAATTGTCATGTTAAATATATTATTAGGTGATGAATTGTTCTGTCATCATTTATTTTCTTATTTTTGGTGACGATAAACACAATAATATGACGAAAGATTAATAGTAAATATGACAATATTGTCGTCATTAAAATTAAATGATTTAAATAGAGTAACATATTTTCGTCACTAAAACAATATCATTTAATGATGAAAAATAAATTTCATCATTTAATGCACCAAGTTTTGATAACGAAACATAATATAGACTGGCGAAAGTTTCATTCAAATAGTGATGCTATTAACGTCACTAAAAGAAATTAATTATAGTGACAATGATGTAGATCATCATCATAAGTTAAAACATTTAGTGACGACATCAAATATTGTCAAATAAATCTAATACCACGCTCATACGGTGACGGTCTCTGTGATGATTAACACTCGTCACCAAATATTTTAGTGACAAAAAATGAATTTTATGTGACAAATTTTAGCATCATTTTTTTGTGTGATTTCTTGTAGTGTCATGAACGCAATCAAATTGCACAAAATAAGTGGAAGCATGGAAAAACAGAGTTTTAAAATTTTACAAACCATATACCCGGATCATTCTTTATGCACAATTATTAATTAAACGAAAAGATAAAGAACAAGAATTATACCCTTGAAGATTCGAGCTTCCTCAGGTACAAGTTCACCTCCAATTCTTTTTATGTTCAACTTGAATCCATCAAGTTTGGTTCTTACCTTTGATCAACGTTAGCCACCCAAGTGTTTGGCCTTTAGAGGTGATCCACTAAGGAAGAAGAAAGATTCAAGAAGATGTGTATTTGGTAAAATCCTAGTTTTTCTATCTCTCAAAGAAAAGGGTGTACTCTCCTAACTATTGGAATTACGTTTGCTGTGAAAAAGCCAACCACCCTCACCCATAATAAGACTCCTCTTATTTATAGATGTGGGCAACCCTCTTTAACAATTAAGGAATTAAGTTTTATTTTAATTAATTAAACTCTATTAATTAATTAAGCTCCCAATCTTATTAGGAATAATTAATTAAAATATTTTAATTAACTAGCCTCATAATCTTATTAGGATATATGAGAGTACTTTTATTAATTAATTTTCAAACTCCTTTAGGAATTAAATAATAATAATAGTAATAATAATAATAATAATAAGATTCCTCTTATTAATTCATATTTAATATTTCCAAAATATTAAATAATAAATATTAAGTTATTTAATTTATTCTATCACCATAGATTAAATTAAATATACTTAACTTATTATTACGATTATGCCATTAACTTTTTAAATAATTATTCTTCCTTTTATGGTGTGACCTTTTAGGTTTTCCATATTAAACCGGTTATGAATAAATCATTTAAAACAATTCTAATCTTATTTAAATAAATAAATTAAACTATTAATTTATTTAAATAAATAATATTTATTCTACAATAGGGATAAGCCTTCTTAGCGATCAACGACTTTCCAAATAATATAGATTTTAACATTAATCATAAAAGAACCTTTGAATAAATAGTTATCGTATAATTCAATCCTTCCACCATACAATGTCTCAATTAAATATAAGTCATGGAATTACTGTCAAGTTTTTTTTTTATTTAATTATATGTATTTTGATCCTTAAATGCATAACTTTAAATAATACAAATTAGAAACTCCTTTCTAATTTCATTCTGCCTTGGCCAAGGACTACTAGGTTGTCATTTATCGAATCACATATGACATTTCTCTTCTATTACTAGAAGTGGTATATTCTTTATTGATCATACATTATCTCCATATACAACTTATTATACCCAAGCATACCCTTTGATATACTCTAAGGGTCTTAAGGAATAAGTCAAAGTATAACTCATCATACACAAGATACTATGATGATCTCAAGTTCAAGGATCACTTGTACTACTATCACTTTAGGAATTCCTATTGACATGCAAGTAAAACACCATTAAGTATTCCTTAGCGAGCCACGTTCAGTGAACTTATTCTCTAATAAGCACATACATACTTGCTTTATTGTCTCCACACAAATGATCATGAGATCAATCATCCTTATCCAATGAGCAAGCAACGTATGTACCAATCTATCTGGATTCACTAATCCCCAATTTAGTAATCAAACGATTGGGAACTATTTTAGTTTTAAGCTTTCTAAGAATTTAGATCTCATTAGAATGATCATCATCATTATTCTAAAAGCATTCCTTAAAACTATGGGTTTATCACATATTATAAAGCAGCATCATGTAGATAATTAAAAACATTTAATAAATTAATAGTTTTTATTAATAAATGAAAAAGATTGTTACAAAGTATATGCTTTATCATCAAACATGATTGACTTGTATGCATACTATTTTCACATCCTCCATGGCTTCTTCCTCGGGATCTGACTCTACAGGATCTGGCTCCATCTCCTCCTCCTCCTCCTCCTCCTCATCATCATATGTTAGTTCCCAGAGGCTCAATAGTTATCTAGAAGGGAGGGTTGAATAGATATTTTAAATTTTCTTTTTACAAAATACTTGTCAGATTTGTTAATGATTTAATCACAGCAGAATTTGAGATTTGTTTGTTTCCCTGTAAGATAAACCAAGTTAATAGGTGATAAGCAGTTATGACAGATATATCAGTTATAACAAGAATATAAAAGACATAGTGTTTTTAAGTGGTTCAAATCACTCAAAGCTCCTAGTCCACTCTTCTATTCCTTGAGTGGGAAATCCACTAAGGATGTCTTTACAATCTTCTAATCACTTAGATTCCTTTAAGACCAGCAGTATTGGAACTTCTTAGTTCACTTAGAACTCTTCAAGTCCAACAGACTTGGAACTTCTTTCTTAACTTAATGAGAGTTGAGTTCTTGAGTTGTGATACTCAGTTATCGTTAAGCATGTGTTCTAAAGAACTGAGTAGTTGAGCAAGCTTTCTTTACAGATCGTAGAGTTTGGTGTTTGAGTGTTCTTCAGCTTTTTGTTGTGTACTTGCTTACACACTTGCATCTACACCTGATTTGTATATATAAGGTGCCTTTGAAATATATCCATTTAAAGGCATCCGTTGAAGCATTAATTGTATTTGACATTTCTGAGCACTGATGGTGACTTCCTGGAAATCTTCTGTCCAGCTGTCTGACCCACTGACATAGCAGACTGTTATCTCACCTAACACCTGAAAAGCTATTTTCAGCTGAAATGTAGTACTTTCCTTAGCTTCTTCAATACGTTTCTTTGTTATATACTAAGGATGTGTGTTGATTGATTGGGATTCCCGAGAGTCTCAACGTTTATAATCCATTCCACATTTGTTATAATTTCTTCTTTAACAAATGGACAAAGCTCGATGCTTCTGATGCAGACAGATGATGCACTACGATCATAATCGTAGTGTCTTGCCACAATCGTTGTGACACCCCCAAATCCAGGTACTCCATTCCCACAGGATTTGGTGTTCACTATTCAAAACCATTATATCTAACTACCCATAATCAAAGGCTAAAGACATAATTTAAAAAACTTAACAATAATCTTTCCCATTAAAGGGTTAAATCATCTCAAAAATAATCCCAGGTTAGCCTTAAATTATTACATCAGTTTATGGAATACATCATAAAAAAAACAAGTCTTATAATATAATTCAATTAAATAAATTCTCATAAATTTTCAACACTTGGACATCTTGCCCTTTCCTTTGCTAGTAGATGGCTCATCGACTCTTTCAACTTTAACTGCAGTGTTATTTGCAAGAGTGTACAAACAATTGCTCACTGATATAGAGAGTAGTAATGATAACAACATAAGAATGAACAACGAATGATGAACAATAATGAACTTGTTCTACGAATCAAAAATAGAAAATAAGTTTGAATTTGATATCTGAGGGTCTTAAGACCATGCACTATGTCTCCGGTATTTAGGTATTATTACCTCAACCTTAACAGTCATTTAGACTATACAGACCCTTCTTAACGTACTTAGGGGGATCAGCCCTTTGTACCATGTATTGTACACAAACATCTAAATGTTACACGTACAAAATCCCCTATGTTAGGGTTGTTCGTCTCAGTTTGGATTTAGAATTTCTGCACTAAATAAAGTTTAGCTCGGAACTAGCTTATCAGTTGTTCTAGAATTTTAGAACACTATTCATTTATAGATCAATTCAATTCAATAAAATTTTACTTGCTATTTAAAAGTTCGACACAATGAAATAGAATTGAACAACATTATTTAAGTCAAAGATTTAACAACAACATTATGTATTTGAATAGACATGGTATATATATGCAAAGTACCATATCCAAGAGAATTAGAACAGCCTCATTTAAATCAATGTATTAGAATAATGTATACTTTGAATAATAATATCAAGATTTATAAAGGTAAAACTCACTCGATGTAACGAACTAGGTTACAAAAGCTTGTAAAATCATACATGAGATAGAATCAATAGGCTTGCTCAACTTTACTGTAAAATTTAGAAATTGAAAGCTTGTTTGACATAAAGATAGCATAGCTATGAAACTTGCTCAATAAAAGTTTAGGATAAGAAACTTGCATTCATTATAAAAAGAATGAAGTTAGGAAACTTGCCTTGTATGTAAGCTACACAAGTGTAATAATGTTCGCCAATTACCCCACACGTATCATTGGAATTGCAATAACAATTAGTTGTGTTAATATTAGCTTTATAGGTCTAACCCATCATTTAGGTCATAACCTTAACTTAGCAACTAACCATGTTGGTTAACATCCTTAACGTATTTGAAATCCCATTATAAACTAACAGAACTTTACCATTCATCATTAACTTTCGAAAACATCACATTTAGTTTCATTATATAACTTATTCAAGTGACAACTATAATCTCCATATTTAGGTATTATATTATACTACAACCTGTTATGATGCTTCAGGTTAGGATACAACATCATTATCATGCATGCCAAGTCAAATTAGACCCTTGTATAACCACCTACAAACAAATAGACTTCACTGCCTAGGCTTAGGACACCGCGCAGATTCTCTATCCCAAGCCTTGGCATCGGCGCAGCTGCATCATTTCTACCTGTGGTAACGGCGTAGCTGCGCTGTGCACAGATAGAAACTACAACAACAGCTCTGTTACACAGCAGTCACCAAATCAATCAAATTTCCTACAGAAATAATGAAACCTAGCAACTAAAACTTTGTGACAACGTAGTTAAGCATGCTATACACCATTCCAATTACATAGACATTACATAATTTCAATCTTAAGGGATCAAAACCCCAATTTCTCCAAGTTCATCAATTTTTACCCTTCTAGCGAATTTGATCGCCACGACTTCGTTTCTTAACCAATTGACATGATTCAAACTACGTCACTTTCGTTTCTTAACATACTAACATAATCCAACATCAATTTACAGATTATCACACATAGTAAACATGAAATTTTGTACTTTCTAAAGCCATTTTTCATGTATAAATTCTAATTTTGAAATCTTTTACTGCAAACCCAATTTCATGTGTTTGGAAAACAAATACCACATACATAAGATAAATAACAGATTATAAACCCTACATACATACATATATATATATATATATATATATATATATATATATATATCAATCCAACATAATTATTAATAAAAATTTCAAACATAAAAGTTAGAATTAAAGTAAGTTATACCTTCTTCTTTGATTGTATGATGCAAAAGATGATGACCCTCTTCTCCCTAAAATCACAGAGATTGGCTCTCTTCCTCACCAAGCTCCCCCTCTTTCTAAACTCTCTGTGTTTCTTCTTCTCTCCCAACTCTCTGATCTTAAGCCTTAGGAGAAATAAGACGCGAAGTAGAAATAACCCAACTGATAATTGTGGTTATCAATTAAAAAACCAATGGGCGTCCGTTAAAATAAGCCAAAGGCCACAAGGCCTTGTTTGGCTACCATCTATTTCCCCAAACTAGATTATTTTAATAATATTATATTATATAGTTTTTATTTGTCACACTTATTTTAGTTAATTTAAATGACTTACATTGGTAATTATAATAATTGTAATTTCATTATAATTATACTTTATATTTGATAAATCATTATATATCTAATTTAATTAATAAATTAGACTAGGACATCACTTTATTTAATTTATTTATTTTCTTTAATACTAAACAATTTATTTAATTTAATTAATTCATTAAATTAAATCCTTCAAATAAAAATTACCATTATTCAACTTAATTAACATTAATTAATTTAGTTATTAAATTCTTGCACCACAATTCATCAATTAACATCGACTACTTCTTTAAATTCTTTCGCAATACATCAAAGCGTTTTATGATGTCATGATACCATACTTTTCACAGTATGTTGAGGACTTCGTTAGTTTATGACTTCGTCATTATACATCATACCATAGTGGGTTGTTGATCCTAAGATCACATCCAACACTAAGTTCAATTGCATTAATAACTCCATCCTTTTACCATCATTGCATCAAATACACTGATGATATAAATTCATTTTGATATTTCAAATCAATTTCTGTCTAGCCGAAACAATTAGCATAGACATGCCAAGAATAGTTCTTTTAAAATCCATTGGTTCCAGAAGTTGAACCAATTCTTTTATTTTCAAAACGCGCACATAAGCACGATTTCAAGAAACTTCAAAATCTAGCATAGCTAGATGACTTGGAATATCCTATTCTTCATCTTCATTCATTGTCTTACTTGTGATAATATTTAATATTCTCTAGCACCTTCAATGCTACTTCAGTCTAAACATCCTTATACCTTAGTACAGCCCATCAACTTACCACACATTATGAGTTCAAGAACTTTCCATAATAATATGAGTTTAAGAACTATCCCAGTCAGACCATAGGCTTTCATTCGCTGAAAAGTTCAAAAACATACCATATGATTATGCACGAACTTACCATAAGTATGAGTTTCAAGAACTCGCACCTACCTTATCGTTCTCTGCCTATCACACATATACATGAGAAAATATTTACCTTATCGTTATATACATATTGATAGCGCGACATATTCCAATGATTATCACTGTAATAACTAAGTAATCACGAACCCTCTCCCATTCAAAGGTTCGTACCACTCCGCTATCACATGAGTCCTCAATTGAAATCTTATAATTTCTAACTTTCTCTTTACTTAATACGAATTTTCTTTAATTCGAATACTATCTTTTACAACTCAATCTGAGTTCTTCCCGTACTACTTCATAGTACCATTCATTTATAGCATTAGCTATAAATCATTTATCATTTAACAGATCATCTGTTACTACGATTCACTATGATCACGTGGTGATCTTCTTCCTTAATCGTTTAACTCAACGATCTTCTTATCATTCTCTCTACTATTATAGCCTTTTGTACTCATACCTAAGGTTTATAACCTATTAGCTCTAATACCTCTTTGTAACGCCCCGAAATCCTGTCTATCTTCATAACCGGATCCCGTACGTCACGGTCCCACTTCTTTCCAAAAATACATTATTATATACTTAAATATAACAGCATACATTCTCAATTCCTAGGTTCTAATACCTTATAACCTCGTTCATTATAAATAATGATAATTACATTATTCTTTACATCTTACACAAGTGACTTTCATCCGCCACCACGGATACATAACAGTTCATTAAACTAATCTATAGTTTAATTCTATCATTCTACATTACAAGTCTTCGCCTGATCTTCACGCTCATTCATCAAATGAATGGTACTTCTTCTGGATACCGATCAGCTTGACTTTGATCACAGCTGAAAATGTTTTTCATTTAAAGCAAGTGTGAGCATTCAATTGCCCAACAAGTCATAGCAGTTGAATAAACAACTTCAAGAGTTTAAACATTCCTTTAGAACTTCGATAACCGAACAAAGGTTATGAAGCAGCTTAAATAATAGGAATAATCTCAATTCCTATCATTTTAAAACATTATTAACATTCACTTTGAAATACTTTCATTCGTCTACCTTTTTTATACACATTCTGTCTGGATAGAATTAATAACACATACTTAACAATAATGATTCATGTATAAATAGAACATTCTCATATTGAACAGTTCAATCACAGAGCAGTTCACCTCATAGAAACATCGAAGTGTTCACATTGTGGCACAAGGCCTCATACGTTCTACCACCTTGTACAAATATCAAACATTTGCACATAGACAGAACTTCTCAAGTTCAACATCTGAGAAGTTTAAAAACTAGCATTTATTTAGAATATGAATGAAGTTAGGAAACTTGCCTTACACACAGCTACAACTTACGCTGAACTGCTCATTCTAATCCCTATAACACATAAGAAAATAACACGTACACCAATTAGTCATATACTTGACTTACGCATTGGTTTACTTAACTTTACTTCTTAGGGTTCACATTCTTTCAACCTAAGTTTACGCGACAATCTTCATTACCGGTTTACGACTTTATAACATACGGAGATATCTTACTGATATGTTCATCATCTTTGATGATTTGCATTCTTATCTTCTTCTTATAACTTCTCTAGGACTCAGCTCACATCATTTCTCTGCTAGTAGTCCATATGGTACTCTGAGTGGTTTCTCACAAACAACCAACAAACAAGTTCTCGTCTCGTCTACACTGCCATCACAGTAAGTTAGATTGGTTGTCAGTTTCGTATATACCTTCTCTCTCTGAAGGAATTGTTTAGCTCAGCTCCCATATGTCAACCATCAAAGGTTACGATTATACTACATCCTAAACTTATCTTAACTTATCTGAATTGTTAAACTATAATGTTCGTTAAGTAATTTCTTATTTCTTATGGCTTTCTGGAAACTAAATGCCATACCTCAAGATTTATTTCTTATTGTCTAAGTCATACAGTCTTTTGTATACTCAGAATGATCATTCAAGTTAATCATTAACTCGACTTCTTTACATTATGCGTACTTGTCTTTATTTTAGCTTCTTCACTATTCACGGTTTAATTATTGGTCTTCATTATCATATGATCAAACCATACACAGGTATAGGTTCTGTCCATTTAATATTCGCGTACACTCAACCTTCACGTCGGTTAAAGTGTTTAACGCTTACATTTCATTATAACATTCTCCATCCGAATCACGATCGACTTCCATTAATCTTATTACCGTTCATTACGGCTTTCTTGATTCCATTCGTTATTCTTCCTTAATGTCGAAGACATACGGTTTTGTTGTATGCTAAGACCGATCGTTCATTGCAATAGCGTTCCATTAATAGCGTCTATACGCTTTACACTTATCTCTCATTACCACAACATAACATCAGAATGTTATTCATTACCCTCATCACTCAACGTGTAAGGAACCATAATCATAGAAATCCCCCACGTTCGTTTATCATGACTACGGTCCCTAGATATCGGTTCCGTAACCCGTGCTTACATTCTTTGTCTTTTAATCTCGTTTAATCTTTCCGTTTAACCTTTATTAAAGGTTTAATTAACTTGTTCAAGTGTTACATTATGTAAACTAGACGTTCCTTAACTTTTGTTATATTTTCCCTAGGATTTGAGCAGTTAAAGCTCATCTCATAACTTATTCGTTATAACTCGAAACAAGTCCATTCCAAAGCCATTCTCTTCCTTATCTTACGTAATTCAATCCCCCTCAGACAGAACTTCGTTCTTAATCCATTAACATGCCATTCGATTAGCTTAATCTTCATCTTTTGTTCATTTTACATTTTTAACATTCTTCATTCGCTCATTCGTAATTCGGTCATCCGAACTCAAAACTCATTTGTTCTTGAATCCATGACTCATATTTTCTATGTTCTCATACTTTCTTATGAACCACTACACTTTCGGGTTCATTTAGTAACTTTCTAAATCTCGTTCGTCGTTTACGAAATTTTTGCCATAAGTTTGTTATAACTAAGTTTTAATCCGATCTTCATGAACGTTTCTATCGTTCCTAACCAAGCAATAAGCATCTAACTTATATGCGATAGTTTTAAACTTGTCCATCAACAAAAATTACACTACGATGGTTTTAAATTTGTCCATCAACAACAATTACACTACGATGGTTTTAAATTTGTCCATCAACATTGTTCTTTGCGTGTTCTTCGTTCGTTCTTCATTTTTAATCAATATTTTGATTACGATTTAACTTTTTCTTGGAATTTGATGTTATAAAACATTGTTCCTTACTTATTTCACCTAATCATTCATATGATTCATTCGGATCGTTCAAATTCATTACAAATCTTATACTTCCTTAAGAAATTTATAACATAAACTTTAAATTCTTATTTTTTCATTTTCTCATGATTTCAACCATATGAAATCATTCCTAATATATTTTACTTCTTATTCTCATTAAGCTATATTTTTAACATATAAATCTTAAAGAAAATTAATTCAG
Source organism: Panax japonicus (assembly GCA_020205505.1). Lineage (NCBI taxonomy): Eukaryota > Viridiplantae > Streptophyta > Magnoliopsida > Apiales > Araliaceae > Panax > Panax japonicus. The sequence continues at coordinate 42,004,231 of CM035114.1, forward strand.
AAGTTAGGTTTTCAATACCATTCTTCTTTAATCTCCTTCCGTCAGACAAAGTTTGCTCACGAGCCAACTTTTCCTCTTCCTTTCCTCTTCTTCCTCCCATCCGAACTCTCTTTCTCTCTCAAGTGTTGGAGGATTTTCAAAAATCCAATCAAATGAGATTAAGCTCTCCTTTTATAGATTTTCCAAGCTAGGGGTAAAATAGTCATTTTCCCCTCCGATTACTATTCACACCTCATTACTATTCCACCTCCTTACTATTCACGAAACTTCCCTTGGAAGTTTCATGGTTCCGTCTTACCGAATTCGTCTGATAGTTTTAAAAATTGCGATTCTCGAAATCCAAATATTTTTGGATATTTCGTCTTTCGTTTACTGATTAACTTTTACGTATTCTTCGAAACTCCGAAAAACTAAAAAAATACTTTTTCACATTAAGCATTTTCCTTCACGTTTTCTCCTAATGTAGTCAAACTGAATGAAAAGTACATAACAGTACTTTTTGTCATTTTTATTTGTACCCAATATCTGCACGTTTTTCAAGAAAAACTTTTATCGACTTACTTAACTTTTCACGATACATTATCGTCAAATCTTTCAACGGAATGTCATTTCAACATACCGAACTCCTGGAAAGGTTTATAGGTTATTCAAACCCTAACCCTTAGGATTTCGTCACGTGAATAGTGCATATTTTGTCTTTTTCCCCAGAAATATTTTGTTCCACAAAAAAAAAAATTCTTACTCATTCATTCTAGCTTGTAGTTAGAATCCTCCCGATTAATAATCATCCTAGTATCTAGAACGATTAATAAACACATAGCACATAATATTATTAATAAAAATTCATTTTATTAATAACTAATTCTTAAATCTTAAGTTCTGAACAATCTGGATTCTCCAGGTTGTTACAAGTCCTTGAGGATTGAGCAATTTATTTTCCTCTTCCTTTGTCTTTCTCTCCTTCCCCTTTATTCTCCCTGTAATAACCCGATATTTTCTATATAATTAAATCAGAAATTTTGCGTATAATTTTTTTTTTATTTTAAAGGTGGGAAAATGTACAAGGTAAAGTGTATATATATATATATATATGTGATAAATAAAATTTATTTATTACATGAATAATTTCAAATAATTTTCTTAGAATTATCGACCATTATAAATTATATTTTTATAATTAATTTTGTAGTAAAAATATTTTTATTATTATTTATTTTCTATAAAAATATGATTATATATTATTTAAATAATATATGAAATAATTATTGGAATTATTATAATAATTATTTTATTATATAAATTTTAGTTCAGATTATTAAGTTAATTATTTTAACTTAATTTATAGTGTTATATATGCAAGATAAATTAGATATTGAATCCTAACCCTAATTTTGGATTTCGATCAAGGAAAGAGAATAATAATATTATATTTATTATATTTCAGTACTATAAATATGTGTTATATGTGTTGACCGATAATGGTTAGTCAATTATGGTATAACAGTAGAAAACCTAGTATTACTGTGCTAAATCCTAATTTGAAACTCAATAACGAGCTCTAGACTGTTATGTAATCGTGTTAATGTGTCTAATGACAGGTAATATAGAATATAAACCTAATTAGGGAACACCCTAATTATTAGAAAACCTAATTTTTAAATTAGAAACCATAACTTCGAAATTATAAACCCTAATTACTAATTATAAACCCCAATCGCTAATTTGGCACGCTTAATAATAATTAGTAAATTCTTAAACCTAATTTGTAAATTTAAGTAATTAGGAAACCCGAGGTAATTAGGAAACCCTAATTTCCATTTTTAGTAACTTAAATTTCCATTTTTAGCCTTATCAAGAAATCCTTAAAAGCTAATACATAAAACCTTAGGGTTAAACCCTAAGGGTTTGCCAAGATTACCAAAATGCCATTAAACTTTCAAGTCTAATGACCTTATTACCCTTTTTTGCCATTCTTTATTAGATAAATTGTATATCTTGCCATATTTGTAGTAGGTAACCAATCAAGATTGTGCATGTGACTAAATATAACACATATTAGCCACAATTTATCAGTAATTGCATTGTATCATTAACATATATAAGGATCAAGAGAGAGAAAGTTCATTATTTACCCCATTTATACACATACACACATCCAAGACCCTCTCTCTTAAAACTCACGAAAACCTTTAGTAAATCAGTCCCAAAAACAAGCCCCACTATCATTTATAACAAATCAGAAGCTCAGATACAAGTGTTTGTTCATAAAGGTATAAAACCTAACCAAGAAAGCTGATCCTTGATCCTATGTTAAATGTTATGTGTTTGTGTTAAACACGTTGTTTGTAGTCTATAGAAGTGACCTGGGTTGATAGATGTTAGATCCATAACATCGATAGGCTCGAATTTGAAGTTTTTCATAATCTGGAAAATATTTTTTTGTTGTCTGACAACGAATGTCAGACCTCTTATCTCAGTGATCGTTAATGATTTTTGTGTTTTGAAAGTTTTTAGTTGTAGTATGCTATGAGATCTCTGTTCTAGAACTTGAATCAAGGTCAGTGCATGAACAGATTGAAAGTTATGGGTGGTCAAACCTCATTAACCGAACATGACTTTCGGATTTCTGGGTATCCCAGATTTGCCCAGAAGCGTCTGACAACGAATTTGTGGGCTTTGATCTTGCAGGTTGTTGTTGCTTTGTTATTTTTGTTACATCTAAGTTGTAGTAGGTTATATGATCTACAATACCATGCCTTTATATCACTAAAATATCAAGTAGCTTGAACTCAGTGGCTGGTCAAAGTAGATGAAACGATCATGAAAGCTGTTTTTTGGGTAACCCAAAAAACGCTTGAACATGTCGTCTGACATGGTTTGACCGGCATATATCTGATAGATCTGTTGTTGTTATAGTGTTTGTATGTAATAGATTTGTTCATTTGCATGTTAGCTACACATTGGAACTACTAGATCACTAAAACTTAACACAGAAAGCAAGTTGTGGAATCCCAAAAGTGATCAGTTGAACTGTTCTTATTTTTTGGGTAACCCAGAAAACGAAGAACAGGTCTGACAGATAGTTTGAGCTTCCATATCTTGCTTGTGTGTTGAAATATGACCCAAAACTTTCTTGATACTTGTAGTGTTACATTAACACTACATGATATGATCAACAGCTAGCCCAGAAACATTACAGATTAAGAATTAAGCTTGGTCCAAGTATGTCACTCGAACACTGTCTATGAATGTTCTTGAGGCTCAAGAACATCTAAGACTACACTTTCTATCGCTAAAGGCTTTAGCGACAGACTTTTTAATTTTAATTAATTTATTTTCCAAAAATTATTTAAAAATAGAAAATAATTTCTGAAAATTACAAAAATTATTTTAAGTTATAAAAATTAACTTTTAATAATTTGGCATATTTTCCATAAATATTAGTATTTATTTAAATATTCTTGATATTTAATTTATTTAATAAATGCATAAAATAAATTAATTAAAAATGATTTTATTATATTAAAAATCATTTTAAATGACAATAAGGTATTTAAAAATATTTGAAGTTATAAATTATAACTTCTAATATTTTAAGGAAAATTTCATTAATTATTTAATATTAATTATATTTAGATTTATTTAATAATTATATTAAATAAATTAATTAAAATTATTTTAATATTATAAAAATCATTTTAAATGAAAATAAAGTGTTTAAAAATATTCTAAGTTATAAAATATAACTTTTAATAGTTAAAGGTAAATTTGATTAATAATTTAATATTAATGATATTAGATTTATTTATTAATTATATTAAATAGATAATTTAAAAATAATTTTATTTAAAAATCATTTAAAAAGGATATAAATGAATTAAAAATATTTTAAGTTATAATTAATGACTTTTAATATTTTGATAAATAATGCATTAATATTTAAATATTAATAGTAATTATTTAAAAATAATTTTAATTATTTTAAAAATTATTTATGGGTAATATTAATACTTTAAAAATATTTTAAGTTAATATAAATAACTTTAAATATTTTGGTAATGATTTTATTAATATTGTAATATTAATTAAATATTAATGATAACATAATTATTTAATATTTAAATCATTTAATAATGATTCTGGTGTTTGAAAATCATGATAAATTATAATAATTGTTTAAAAATTATTATAAGTTATTTAAAAATAATTTGACCGATATTTAAGTTATATTGAACTTCAGTATAAAGTTTTAGACTTGATAATTACCCGATAAAGCCGTCGGTACACCGAAATGTTTCAGAAATTCATGTGAACTTAGATAACTTGACTAGATACGTGTTTGTTTGTGATCCAATGACTATTAAACATATGTTACATTGTGATTAGGTTATGTGTTGACTGCAAATAGCAGTACTATATGTTATGATATATTATTCTAATCAAACAAATGATCTTACTAATTATAGGACTTGATATAAAAGATAAAACTAAGTTGTGTAAGCAGCAGACCAGGCAAGTATCTTAACTTTGCATTTACTTTATGCAATATACATGTGTAAGCTAATATCAGAACTATTCTTTTTCATTGTTCAAATATCTTAACCTTTGTATATACTTATGCAATGATCCTGTATAAGTAAGTTATTAGATTATAATCTGTTGTACAAGTTCCTTAATTCTGTTATTAAAGATCAAGATATATATATTGTTTGTTAATATCTAAGCATGGTTATACAAGTGTCCTCACTTGGATAATCATTATATTTTATCACATGTTGATACATACTTATTGGTATCCAGTATGTATACATTGACTTAAAAGCCGTCTAAGCTATTTGATTCAGCTAGGCACAGATTTAAAAATATTGTTGAACAAGATAGAACTTTATAGTATCCAACCGAATTATTTTGGTTCGAATTCTAGACTAGTATGAACATCCCGAATATGGGAAACTTTTTTGCGCCTAAGGCGGATATGCTGGACAAAAATATCGTTCGAACAGTAGTATTGATCAATACAGGGCATAACGGGCTGATCACCCCCGTGCTTGTAAGTTATGACGGATTACAGATGAAGTTCTGTTTAACCTTTTTGAAAATAAAAAACAATGTTCATAGTCTATCGACTGATTCCCATTTATAGTCAGTACGTAATTTCAAAATTTTGATGTAACATTGATATGTTGTTATTATTGGTTCAGCTTACTTCATAATTGTTGATTCATTGTAGAAGTGTCGTTCAAAGAAAACATTTAATCCTTTCAGCTAATATTTATTTCTTATTATTACTTGTTGGGCACTCAAATGCTCATCCTTGCTTAATTTAAATATTTTTAGCCAAGTGTGAATAACCTGAAGGCTCTACTAAGAACAAGGGAAAATGAAAGGTTGCAGAATAAGTTGGTGTTATATTATGTAATATTTTAACTTTATTAAGATAAGGATGATATTTATTATCTATCACATATTGTAATGAATGTTTAAAGGTTGCGTACTTGGGATTAGACTCTGATATATAAATTAAGTTTGGTATTTATATTATTATTACTATTATTAGTACTATTCCGCTCATAGAAATGGTATCGTGAAGCACCGAGTTCAGGTTTTAAGTACCTGAATTTGGGGGCGTCACACTCCCCCTTTATGTCAGCATCAACGATTCTAATGTCGTCTGACAGACGATTCATGCCTTGGACAAGTTCGTGGAGCTGATTCCTAGATTGAGACTTTTTAACAAGTTTTTTTAGGTTCCCGAGTCTTCTGCATGAGGATAACTGCTTCTTTGTGCTATCGGGAAGACTGAAAGTGAATTTGATCCCTTTCATTAATATTGTGAATCATTTCCTTGATGATCTCCTTAAGCTTATTTGTGAGCTCAGAACTCAGATTGTGAGGAAGAGTGTTGGCAGCATCGATCAAGTGGTTCAGCCTTGTATGAATAAGCAAAGATTAAGTTTCAAGATCTTCTTGAATATCTTTAGTCACTTTCTGTGATGCATTTGTCAGCTCATATTTGGTAGGAAGATCTGAGAGAAGCTCAAAAATTTGCTAAGTGTTTTGAGGAGGGGCTCTTGTATTTTGATTTTGCAGATTCTAGAGAGAAAGATCAAGATCAAAATAATTATTGGTTGAGGAAGGTATATCCAAAGGAGGTGCAGGTATCGGGGAATTGGTTTATGGGAAGAGAGGCTGTTGGTGCTGATTGAGTGGGTGACTCTACGATTTGAGTAGGATCGATATTCGTAGAGTGAGAAATGGTGGGAGATTGTATCAATATAAAGTTAGGTATATTTGGTTCATCAGTTACAGATTGTTAGAATTCTGTAGCTAGAAATTGGTTTAGTGGGTGAAGAATCACTTCCAACTATCTTGGCAATTCATAGAATTGGTTGAAATTTGATGGAGGACAGTGATTAACTCTGAAATAAATGGGAATTGATTGTACCTGTGACAACCCGAGAAATTAGACAATTTATTAAAATCTTAAATGATCGATTTAAGGTCAAATAATAGATCTAGACAGAAAATGAGTGTATGCGTTTGATGTTATTGGGATGAAATTTTGAGGATTTCAAAATTTCGTGAAGGCTTTTAGGTGAATTATTTAGGATTAAGGATTTATGTGACTATGTTCTGTGAATATGGTTATATATGTGTATTGAATGTGGTTAAGGGTCAAGGGTTGACCAGATTAATTATATATGTGTCAAACCCTAATCGTATATTAAGAACGCCAACGTTCAGTTAGAAAACCCTAACGTCTGATAAGAAATCCTAGAAACCGGTTCTTAAACCCTAATTTTGGTTCCGGGGATTTAAAACCCTAATTCGGATATTAAAAAACCCTAGATTGGGAATGCAATGATATGTATAAGGTTAAACGTCATTAATTATAAATTAATTAGGGAAAACCCTAATGAATTGCTGGAAATCCTGATTGATTATTAGAAAACCCTAATACCAGATCTGAAAACCCTAATTTCAGATTCTGATAAATTGAAGCCCTAATCTGGGAATAGAAAGGATAATTATAATGCTCATGTGGTATTAATTATACTACTAATTAGGGCAAAGCTTAATTATTAGCAAACCCTAATTTTGGGATTTGAAACACTAATTTTATAATTAGGGAAAACGAAGTGTTAATTTAATACTTTTAATATTAATTAGGATATATTAATTCTAATTTTCAAGATTAAGTAATTAGAAAACCCTAATCTAATTACGAGATTTAGTTTCTAAATTAGAAAATTATTTTCTATTAGAAACCCTAAATTGTGGGATTGAAAACCCTAATTTCTAATTTTTGAACCCTAATTGTATAGTGGTGGATTTAATTGCTATATTAGGAATGTTAATTAGGAAATATAAATTCTAATTGTCAAGGTATTAGAAACCCTAATCTAATTAGGAAATCTTAGTTCTAATTTAGAAAATTTATTTTTCTATTAGAAACCTTAATTAATGGTTTATAAACCCTAATCCGTGATTTTGACCCTAATTGCGTAATTAGCAATTATAATTAGGAAATACTAATCCTAATTAGTAAGATTTAAAGTATGATTAAGAAATTGTAATATAATTAGTAAATTCTAATTATAAGTGAGAAATATTAATTTTCTATTTTAAAAATCTAAATTGGAAATTTTAGGAAATTAAATTACAAACCCTAAAATTTTTTTAAACCCTAACCCTAATGTCCAAACCCTAAACTCTAGGGGTTTGTAGCAAATGACAATTTTAGAATTAAATTGGGAAACAAAATGACCATAATGCCCTTATGTCACATTTTATATTTAGTAACTTGCAAATCTTGGCAAGATATTGAGTTGGTGACCAACCTAAGATATACCATGTGCCTCTATCTCCCAAATATCAGATATCCTTGACACCTAGCATCAATTGTGGCCATGGATTAAAAATTTAGATAATAAAAGTAAGAAAAAGCTTAGTTTACTTTTTCATTTCTCCAAGTCCCTTATCTCTCTTCATTTTCAAAATTCTAGAGTGAGAGAGAGTGAAATAGTAAATCATGATTAGATCATAGCTAACCATAACAGGATCAAAGTCAGAATCAAAGATCAAAGCTAAAAAGTGGTAAGAACCCTAAAATTTGAAATCCTTTGATCTTATGTTGTTTAATGTTAGTTGTTGGTTAAATATGTGTTATAAGGTGTCCATTAGAGATCTGGGTTGTTGGATCATAGATCCATAACATCAAGGTGCTCGGATCTAACTTTTTAAGAAATCTGGAAATGATGAAAAAAAAATGGCCTGACAGTCTAAAGTCAGAGGCCTTAGATCTTTACGTGTTAATTTTTTGGGTGTTTTATGTTTTGGATCTCTTCTATGACATGAGGACTCTGATCTGAAACTTGAATCAGGGTCATAGCATGTCTAGATCGTATGTTACAAGCGGTCAAAAGACGTTGACCGATCACGATTTATGGTTTCTGGAAAACCCAGAATTTCCAAATTGTCTGACAATGTTTTTGCAGGCCTTGATCTTGCTTGTAGATTATTTCTTTGGTAGTTTTGTTGGTCGTATCTTGTAGACGGGTATGTTATCTACACTTAGAAGTCAAACTATGAACTTCCTTAAGAACAATCTGGAAAAGCCAGATTTGTTCATGAACATGTTTCCGCCCCTTACTTTGACCATCTTGAATATTGTGAATTATTTGTTGTTAAACTATATTAGTGATATATTATGGTACCCTGACATGTAGTCTACAATATTGAACCAATGGTTCACCGAAACAAGTTTCAGGATTCACGTTATAAGGATCGAAAACTAGTACCCTCGACTGTTCTTCATTTTCTGGAAAACCCAGAAAATGAAGAACAGTGTTGTCAGATATTTTGGAGGTCCAGATCTTCCAAGTGTGATGTTGTATGACATAGTGGATGACTAATTCGTGTTGTATTACATAAACCCTACACGATCAATGTTTAACATGGCCCAAAATCATGATAGGCAGAAAATTATTGACGGTCAAAGTAGATAACCTTTAAACTGACCATGAAGCTGAAGAACATGATCAAGAACATCAAGAACACCTATAGCGACAGAAACTGTCACTATAGGCCTTTAGCGACAGATTATTATTATTATTTTCTGGAAATTAATTAAAAATAGAAAAAAAATGTTTTTTAATTATTAAAAATACTAAATAAATTCTGAAAAATTATTTTAAAGTCTGAAAAATAGTTTTTAACTATTTTGAGTATATTTTGAAAATATTTAATATTTTTGGAATATAAATTGTATTTATTTATTTAATTATAATATTAAATAAATTATTTAAAAATGGTTTTAATTCATGAAAAATCATGAAAAAAATAATATTATGGTATAAGAAAATATTTTAAGTTATTTTGATGACTTTTAATATTTTGTGATGAAATTCATTAATTAATCAATATTAATAATAATTAGTTTATTTAATAACTATATTAAATAAATTAAGGAAAAATGGAATTAATGCTTTATAAATTATATAAAAATGATTTAAGTGATCTAAAAATATTTTAAGCTATAAATATAACTTTTGATATTTAGTCATGAAAATATTAATATTTTAATATTAATATTAATTATCGGATAATGGATTTAAGTGTTTAAAAATCATATAATTATGATTTTAAGGTATTAAAAATACTTTGATATATTATAATTATATTATAATATTATGTTATGATTTTCATTAATATTTTATATTAAATGAATATTAATGATTAAGAAATTAAGTGGTATTTAATTCATTTAAATACGTTTTAATGATTAAAAATTTGTGATAAATGGTAATAATTATTTAAAAATTATTACGAGTTTATAAAAATTATTCTGACTGATTAGAAAATTATCTGTGATAATTGTTAAGTGTTTAAGCAAGAGTTTAATTGAACTTAAACTTGAGTGTTGACCGACTAGACTTTCGGGATGTTAGAATTTGTCGGTTTTAAGTCAAACTAAAATAGTTTGACCTAATACCAAGTCTTATGTGTTGTATAGACTGATAGGCTTATGTGCTATGTGTTTAGGTTATTCTGTGGATATGTATATATAACAGTATTATACTGTGATGATATTATTCTAATATTGGAGATCTATATTACTAATATTAGGTCTTCGGGTAAAGCGTTATTAATTGCGTTGCGGTAATCAACGGTTCAGGCAAGTTTCTTTGTACTTAACTCTAATAAGAGTATTTTATTCAAGTTTATGGTTAATCATTGCTGATTGCCATGAAAATTGTACTCTGTACATCTTTCATGTATAAGTCAGGTATGAAAGGTTGATCACCTTCATTACCAGTTGGTTCAGAAATGTTTGTTCATGTTTAAAACTTGTTCAGTCAAAAATTTGTTCGTGCTAGTTCTCAATTATATTGATGAATTATAGCAAGCTCATTATTCATACTCTTCAATCATGATATATCGTTATATTGTTGTATGTAAACTTGCTGGGCAACTTTCATGCTCATCCTTGCTATATCATGATAAAACATTGCAGATAAAGCGAATGCGTTCGAATTACAAGAAAAGGTTAATGCCAAGTTCAGCTTGGGATAAAATGTGCGGCTAGTTTGTAATAGTTTATTTTGATAAATATTGTTGTGTAATAAATATTTTATGAATTGTGTATAAGTTAAGGTTACTCGAACTTGGGAAATAGTGTGTAATGTATTATATAAACAATTTATGTTTATATCTTCCGCAAATAGTTATAGAAATAGTATACCGGATCCGCGGCGATTTGGGCCATGGATTTGGGGATGCTACAATTGGTATCAAAGCTGTTGGTTATAAAGCTTAGGTAGGAATACCTGAGACCAATAACCGCAGTGATTATGATAAAACTAACTCAAATAAAGTTAGTTGATCGGTAAGATTCAAAGACGAATCTCGGTGAGTGTAAAGCACAGATTTCCCTAACTCTGATAATAAAGTTGAACAGTAATGGTGAATAGATCGAGTCTAAAAAACTGAAAGTGCAGGAATAGGAGATCGTAAAACAAAACGATCATAGTGCATGGAATTGAATCGTAATATATACGATAAGATCACCCCGTGATCTGATAAGGTTATGATAGCCAGAAAGAATCAATCTGATGATTGAAAAGTTTACAGCAAGATGCTGTATATCAGTTGTACTATGAAATTGTACTATGAAAACTCATGAAAGAGTTATAAATTGTAAAAACGGATTAAATAAAATTCGTATGGAGTAAGTGTGGAGCTAGAATTATGTGGGATTTCAATTGAGGACTCGTGTCAGCCGCTGAGTTGTATGATTCCTTGTATGGGCGGGGAATTTGTACTTGGTTTTAGAATCACTTAGCTTCCTGGTCGATGTAGTGGTTAGGTTGACCAATTCTTTGTATGGGCGGGGAATTATCCGCTTAGCTTCCTATATTGATTAGTGGCCGAGTTTGGTTTGACAACCACTTAGTTTCTGGCATTGATAATCATTAAAATGATTGTGTTGCGCTATTTGCTATATGCATGTTAAGAGGGTGATTCCTTTCTCATGTGTATAACTGATAGATAGGTCATAGGTAGAGAATATAGGTTTAAGTACGAGTTCTTAAAACTCATACTTATGTGACATACTTGATGCATAGTTATATGAAATGTTTATGAGCCCCTCAGCGAATGGACGCCAAAGGTCTGTCTACGAAAGTTCTTAAACTCATATAATTGTGGCCAGGCTATGAACTCATAAATGTGGTTTTTAAGAAATTATAATATAATTAGTAAATTCTAATTATAAGTGAGAAATATTAATTTTCTATTTTGAAAATCTAAATTGTAAATTTTAAGAAATTAAATTACAAACCCTAAATTTTTTTTAAACCCTAACCCTAATGTCCAAACCCTAAACTCTAGGGGTTTGTAGCAAATGACAATTTTAGAATTAAATTGGGAAGCAAAATGACCATAATGCTCTTATGTCACATTTTATATTTATTAACTTGCAAATCTTGGCAAGATATTGAGTTGGTGACCAACCTAAGATATCCCATGTGCCTCTATCTCCCAAATATCAGATATCCTTGACACCTAGAATCAATTGTGGCCATGGATTAAAAATTTAGATAATAAAAGTAAGAAAAAGCTTAGTTTACTTTTTTATTTCTCCAAGTCCCTTATCTCTCTTCATTTTCGAAATTCTAGAGTGAGAGAGAGTGAAATAGTAAGTCATGATCAGATCATAGCTAACCATAACAGGATCAAAGTCAGAATCAAAGATCAAAGCTAAAAAGTGGTAAGAACCCTAAAATTTGAAATCCTTTGATCTTATGTTGTTTAATGTTAGTTGTTGGTTAAATATGTGTTATAAGGTGTCCATTAGAGATCTGGGTTGTTGGATCATAGATCCATAACATCAAGCTGCTCGGATCTAACTTTTTAAGAAATCTAGAAATGATGAAAAAAATGGCCTGACAGTCTAAAGTCAGAGGCCTTAGATCTTTACGTTTTAATTTTTTGGGTGTTTTATGTTTTGGATCTCTTCTATGACATGAGGACTCGGATCTGAAACTTGAATCAGGGTCATAACATGTCTAGATCGTATGTTACAAGCGGTCAAAAGACGTTGACTAATCACGATTTATGGTTTCTGGAAAACCCAGAATTTCCAAATTGTCTGACAACATTTTTGCAGGCCTTGATCTTGCTTGTAGATTTTTTCTTTGGTAGTTTTGTTGGTCGTATCTTGTAGACGGGTATGTTATCTACACTTAGAAGTCATTATAACACTTACAACGTTAACAAACTCGTCTAAAAGTATGGTCAAACTATGTTGACCGAACTGCGTTAAGAACAATCTGGAAAACCCAGATTTGTTCATGAACATGTTTCTACCCCTTATTTTGACCAGCTTGAATATTGTGAATTATTTGTTGTTAGACTATATTGGTGATATATTATGGTACCCTGACAGTATTGAACCAATTGTTCACCAAAACAAGTTTCAGGATTCACGTTATAAGGATCGAAAACTAGTACCCTCGACTGTTCTTCATTTTCTGAAAAACCCAGAAAATGAAGAACAGTGTTGTCAGATATTTTGGAGGTCCAGATCTTCCAAGTGTGATGTTGTATGACATAGTGGATGCCTAATTCGTGTAGTATTACATAAACCCTACACGATCAATGTTTAACATGACCCAAAATCATGATAGGCAGAAAATTATTGACGGTCAAAGTAGATAACCTTTAAACTGACCATGAAGCTGAAGAACATGATCAAGAACATCAAGAACACCTATAGCGACAGAAAGTGTCGCTATAGGCCTTTAGCGACAGATTATTATTATTATTTTCCAGAAATTAATTAAAAATAGAAAAAAAATGGTTTTTAATTATTAAAAATACTAAATAAATTCTGAAAAATTATTTTAGAGTCTGAAAAATAGTTTTTAACTATTTGGAGTATATTTCAAAAATATTTAATATTTTTGAAATATAAATGGTATTTATTTATTTAATTACAATATTAAATAAATTATTTAAAAATGGTTTTAATTCATGAAAAATCATGAAAAATAATAATATTATGGTATAAGAAAATATTTTAAGTTATTTTGATGACTTTTAATATTTTGTGATGAAGTTCATTAATTAATCAATATTAATGATAATTAGTTTATTTAATAACTATATTAAATAAATTAAGAATAAATGGAATTAATGCTTTATAAATTATATAAAAATGATTTAAGTGATCTAAAAATATTTTAAGCTATAAATATAACTTTTGATATTTAGTCATGAAAATATTAATATTTTAATATTAATATTAATTATCGGATAATGGATTTAAGTGTTTAAAAATCATAAGGTATTAAAAATACTTTGATATATTATAATTATATTATAATATTATGTTATGATTTTCATTATTATTTTATATTAAATGAATATTAATGATTAAGAAATTAAGTGGTATTTAATTCATTTAAATACGTTTTAATGATTGAAAATTTGTGATAAATGGTAATAATTATTTAAAAATTATTACGAGTTTATAAAAATTATTCTGACTGATTAGAAAATTATCTGTGATAATTGTTAAGTGTTTAAGCAAGAGTTTAATTGAACTTAAACTTTAGTGTTGACCGACTAGACTGTCGGGATGTTAGAATTTGTCGCTTTTAAGTCAAACGGAAATAGTTTGACCTAATACCAAGTCTTATGTGTTGTATAGACTAATAGGCTTATGTGCTATGTGTTTAGGTTATTATGTGGATATGTATATATAACAATATTATACTATGATGATATTATTCTAATATTGGAGATCTATATTACTAATATTAGGTCTTCGGGTAAAGCGTTATTAATTGCGTTGCGGTAATCAACGGTTCAGGCAAGTTTCTTTGTACTTAACTCTAATAAGAGTATTTTATTCAAGCTTATGATTAATCATTGCTGATTGCCATGAAAATTGTACTCTTTACATCTTTCATGTATAAGTCAGGTATGAAAGGCTGATCACCTTCATTACAAGTTGGTTCAGAAATGTTTGTTCATGTTTAAAACTTGTTCAGTTAAAAATTTGTTCGTGCTAGTTCTCAATTATATTGATGAATTATAGCAAGCTCATTATTCATACTCTTCAATCATGATATATCGTTATATTGTTGTATATAAACTTGCTGGGCAACTTTCATGCTCATCCTTGCTATATCATGATAAAACATTGCAGATAAAGCGAATGCGTTCGGATTACAAGAAAAGGTTAATGCCAAGTTCAGCTTGGGATAAAATGTGCGGCTAGTTTGTAATAGTTTATTTTGATAAGTATTGTTGTGTAATAGATATTTTATGAATTGTGTATAAGTTAAGGTTACTCGACCTTGGGGAATAGTGTGTAATGTATTGTATAAACAATTTATGTTTATATCTTCCGCAAATAGTTATAGAAATAGTATACCGGATCCGCGGCGATTTGGGGCCTGGATTTGGGGATGCTACAGTACCTCTCGCCCAGTTTCTGAAGAAGGATGGTTAGTGATCAGCTTCTCAGCAAACGTGAGGTTACCTGGGAATCCATGAGCTAGCACTGAGATTGCTGAATAGGCTTTGAACGTCCAGAACATGTGATCCCAGAAGTTGAGAATTTGGGCTCTGTGATAGGGCATTATTGGTAAGTAGGAGAACAACTGATTGTAGTTTTCTCTCCTATATCCATCCCAGGCCACTACTATAATCTCAACTTCATCATCCTCTTCTTTTTCCCGATCTTCGTTTTCTTCATTTAAAATTTCCACCACTTCAAACATCTCCTCATTTCTTATCTGATCTTCAGCCCTTTCTCCGTCCATAGCTTTTACACCTTCAATTTCCATATCTTCTTGTATCTCCACCTCAGCTGTAGCACTTGCAGGCATGGGGACTTCGAGAGTCTCCCCGTTAATTTGATCATTTATTTATTCTTTAGGTAGCTCCCCCTTAGCTGGAGCACTCACTAGTGCAGGAATTTCGTGAAGCTTCTTATCTGCAGTTATTTTTTCTTTCTTCTTCCTTCAAGGATTTCTCATTTTGAAGAACATATTTATTAACAAGCTTTCTCCTTATCTTTCTGGGCTAAGCTTTAGCCTCGGTGCTCTCTTCAGCTTCAGCTCTGACAGTTGGTTCAAGCTGTGATACTGCTGTAATATCCACTTCTGGAGTGATGGTAAGTCTAAACTCTACGATCGGTAATGACTATACGATCGAAGAGAGTGAAGACTTCTTTGTTTTGTGGCTGCGTTTTCCCTTCTTAAGCAACTGAGAGACTGTGGCTCTGTCTTCTTCCTCTTCAAATTGGTGCTCCTTCCTCATCATTTCCTTTAGAATTTTAGTGCCCAAAATCTCTTGGGGCGCATCAGTGGTTGAGCCTTGAGGCTCTTCTGTTGTAACGCCTGAGAAAATCGGATTTTTATGTGAATTAAATTTTTATTTGAATTAAATGAATTTAATTGATTATTTATGTGATCAAGCTGTATGAAGGTCGTTCTATAACCTAGAATGTGCGGATGTGGTTAGGATTCTGGCTATATGCTAGGATTAATTGTTTTGAATTTTCAAGGCGAAAATAAAAGTTTTCCATGAAATTTTCGTAAAAACACTATTTATCCATTTCTGCTCAGGAATTAAGTTTGAAATTCTGAGAAACTGCATAATGATAGAATTCTAAGACAAGATGGAATATCCAATAATATTTCAGTCATGGCAAACGAAGTTTTCGCCTGCGGACTTAAAACCTAAGGGTTAGAGAAAGTAAGTTCTGATAAGGAAATGAATGTGTATAATTATTAGGGTTATTATACGTGTGATATATGAGTATAATACTAGTTAGTATACGAGTATAGTATGAAGATTATTATGACATATAATACAAATATCGTACGAATACTATACGAAGAGAACACGTGAGTTATACGAGTAGAATACGATTAGTTCTAAATGGACTTTGAGTTTATGGACTTTATAGAATCCAATTGTACTTGGATTATGTCAAGCCCAATACATTGTTAAATATTATCAAGCCCAAGATAGGCCAAATATGAATTAATTCTAAGGCCCAAACCAAGAAACTGAACTGCTGATCGAACCGATGGGTCACAAAATGGGTAAAACCCATGGGGTAACCCATGGGAGGACCCACAAGGTCATGTGGGCTGGCCACTTGGTGGTCAAGTAAAGTAGTTTCACTTGGTGGCCAAGTAAAATGGATTTTACTTGGTTGCTAAGAAATGAATAGTAAGGAGGTGGGATACTTGAACAAATTACATTCTATTGGATATTTCTATATAAGGAGAGCTATATTGGTTCATTTGTTTGTTTTACAAACATTGACCCATATATTAAGAGAGAGAGAGAGAAAAGAGTATTAACAAGTAATCAAGTGAGTTTGAAGCAAAACATTCAAGTTTTAATCAAGAACATGAAGAACATTAAGGTAATAATTTGTAAAACCTTTGTGACACCCCCAAATCTGGGTACTTCATTTCGACCAAATTTGGTGTTCACTTGATAAAAACATGCATATCTACCCAAACATAATAAAGTTTAATATTAAATCTTCCCATTAAAGGTTACATCAATAAATCTAACAAAAATCTCCCAGTTTATCTAACCTTTAATTACAAACATCATATGCGGAAAATTAAATAAATACATCATCATATTAAAATAAAGTTCAATAATATAATAGTCAATAGTTGTACAAGTCTTCAAAACTTGTTTATCTTCCCTTTCCCTCTACTGGTTGTAGGTTCATCAACCTTCTCAACTTTAGCTGTAATGTTTATATAAGCAAGAGTGAGCAAACAAAGCTCACTTAAAATGACAATGAATAAATATCATATCAATTGCCAAATGAATAGGCTCAATAGAAAATGAATAAGGTATTTCATCAATAATAATAATCAGGAACAAAATCTGAAATATATAACTGTGGGTCAAAAGACCACAAACTATGTCCATAGTTATAAGTATTCTTTCAACTTAAACTTTAACAGTCGTAAGACTATAGGGACTCCCCGTACTTAGGGGGATCAGCCTTTCGTATAATATATTGTGCACAAACATTTTAACGCTATGCGTAAGTTATCCCCTATAATAGGATTGTTCATCTCAGCATTTAGAATATGAGTTTGCATTAAAGTAATTTTGGTTTGGATAAGTTTCAAGGTAATTTAGAGTTTACGAACATAAACTAAGGATTAGTTGAATAAAACTGTAATAACATTATGCTATGGAATAAGTCATAAGTGAATCAACATTGTATACCAAGGTCATGCTTTAGGAATAATCTAAGAGCATAAACATTGAATAACATAACATACCTTGCTTGAACAATATTAAGCTAAGGTTATTTAGAATTGAGTATTGAGCATGCATAGCAAATAGTAAATTGAATGATAAAACTTATTCAATATCAGTGTATCAGGATTTAGAAACTTGCATGCCAAACAACAAGTTAAATATTAGAAAGATTGGCTCAATATCAAAAGGTAAGATTTAGGAACTTACAAAATATAAATAGAATTACGAAACTTGCACAAAGAAGTTTAGATTTAGAAAATTTGCTCAAAGAAAGTTTAGAGTTAGGAAAACTTGCCTTGCGTATGAGCTAAACTGTAACACTTCGATTCACAGTATCCTATACACATGTCATCATGACATAATTAGTTACCATCGATACTCTGTATACACATAAGTGTGTCTATTTCATGTATGGCTTGACTTTTAACCACATAATCAAATTACACAGGAAAATTCATTAACTAATAATAATATACTCATTCATAGCACTATAATACCACGTTTAACAAAATCACATTTGTTTAACAGTCATAATATTGCATGATATTAACTATTACAGACTCTGTGTACAAGAAAATAATTTTTTGGGCCTTACTGCTAACCGGCGTTGTGGCGCCACGATTTGAATTGAGGTTCGCACTACGACGTGGTGCGGCGCTGGCGCTTCGGCGCGAGAAACAAGCTATTGGCTGGCACTGCGGCGTGAATCGCAGGCCATGGGCCGGGGATGCGGCGCCGAATTACAGAACCAACCACACGACGAACAGAACAAAGCTATTTTGTCTGTTTAACAACTAAATTAACACGTATAACTTATGTAATTTATACATAACCTTTACCCATCATACATATTACTATTTTAAAACAATTGAACAACAACTCCAGAAACTCTTGAATACCATGGTTTTAACCTAAAACTCCATTGTCGACATTATTTGATAAAATTAAACACTGTAACCATGATTATACACCAAATTACCTCATTCGAACTACATTCTTTTTATTTCTTAACATATTAACCTATTCAAGGTTTAATTTCACAACTAGCTTGCAATCAAACATTAATTTTAGTACTCCTACAAGCCATGTTCATACATATATTTTCACTGTAAAAACTAATTTCTTTCTGTTAAACGTGATTTAGCATACAAATAACCTACAATCATATATATATATATATATATATATATATATATATATATATATTTATGATAGTTATAATGTCACAATCATAATATACGCATAATTTTATTACCAATCATAAAGAAACTTGAATTACATACAATTTTATAAATACTTTATACTACAATCAAGAACATAGAGACTTAGAAATTATGTCGTAAAACATATATACATACATATATATAATATTAAGGTTATAGATAATACCTTCTTTTGCTTAAGAATTCCTTGCTAATCACAGACAACTCTCACAAGTCGTTCTCAAACTCTCACAAGTCACTCACCAACTCTCTGTATTTTCTTAGGCTTAGCAAATAACTAGAGTGTGTAAACAAACTACTAACCAAGCCAATATCAGTATACGTAGAATAAAACTGATAGGCCATAATAAGCGTACTTAATATAATATCAGTTACTAAATATAACGTATAGGTTATAAATATATTTTATATTTTATTTGATTTATTTTATTTATATTATTAAAAATTTAAAAAATAAAAAAAAATCCAAAAGCCATAAGGCTTTGTTTGGCAAAAATCTTTAAAAATTAAAGACTTAATATCCTTAAGCCTTGTTTGGCAAAACTAATTTAAACTCCTCTAATTTATTTTAATAACCCACTTATTGCATAGTTTATTGTTACACTTTTATTACCAAATTAAAATAAAAAATATTATAATAATCCATTTAATCCCTATCAACTCTCTAATTTAATTATTAAATTAAATTAGAAAATAATCTCATAATAATTAATTTCCTTCACTCATTAATTATTTATTTAACAAATAAATAATCACATCAAATCAAATTAAACAAATATTTATTCAACCATAAACACATCAATTAAATATTTATATAATTCAATAATTATTTAAAATTATAATTTAAATTTCTGGATTGTTACATCTTTCCCTCCTTACAAGGATTCTGTCCCCAGATCACAACTCAAACAAATTATTCGTCACATTCTTCCCTCCTTACAAAGATTCTGTCCCCAGAATCGAAGACACATATTAAACAAATAACTCAGGATAATTCTTCATCATTTCAGCTTCAAGTTCCCACGTAGCCTCTTCGATATTGTGGTTCTTCCAAATTACCTTCACAGAATGTATCACCTTATTCCTGAGCACTTGTTCTTTCCTGTCGACTATCTAGATAGGAATGTCTTCATAGGACAAGTCTTATCGAACTGTAATGGTTCGTACTCGATCACATGCTTGTAATCGGTTTATACGATCGTAACACCGAAACATGAAAAATATTGTGAACGTTTTCCAACACTGGAGGTAGAGCTACCTCATAAGCAACTTCTCCTGTGATAGCCCCGATTCTAGGCCCCAAATCGCCGCGGATCCGGTATACTTTTTCTATAACTATTTGCGAAAGAAATAAACATAAATTTGTTTATACATTAAACTTTTCACACTTATCCCCAAGGTCGAGTAACCTTAACTTTTACACAATTCATAAACTATCTAAAATACAACACATTTATCAAAATACGCTATTACAAACTAGTCGCACTTTTTATCCCAAGCTGAACTTGGCATTATCTTTTTCCTGTATCCGAACACGTTCGCCTTATCTGCAATGTTTTATCATGATATAGCAAGGGTGAGCATGAAAGTTGCCCAGCAAGTTTAAATACAATAATATAACGATATATCACGATTGAAGAGTATGAATAATAAGATGGCTATAATTTATCAATATAATTGAGAACTAGCACGAACAAACTTTTGACTGAACAAGTATTAAACATGAACAAACATTTCTGAACTAACTGGTAATGAAGGTGATCAGCCTTTCATACCTGACTTATACATGCAAGATGTACAGAGTACAATTTTCGTGGCAATCAACAATGATTAACCATAAGCTTGAATAAAACATTCTTATTAGAGTTAAGTACAAAGAAACTTGCCTGAACCGTTGATTACCGCAACACAATTTATAACGTTTTACCCGAAGACCTAATATTAGTAATATAGATCTCCAATATTAGAATAATATCATCATAGTATAATACTGTTATATTTATACACACAGAATAACCTAAACACATAGAACATAACCCTATCAGTCTTTACAACACATAAGACTTAGTATCAGGTTAAACTATTTCAGTCGGACTTGAAACCGACAAAATTCTATCATCCCGACGGTCTAGTCGGACGAATATCAAGTTTAAGTTCAATTAAACTCTGCCTAAACACTTAACAATTATCATAGATAATTTCTTATCAATCAAAAATAATTTTAAAAGACTTATAATAATTTTCAAGTAATTATTATCATTTATCACCATTTTCAATCATTAAAACAGTATTTAAATAAATTAAATACCACATAATTACTTAATCATTAATATTTATTTATTATAAAATATTAATAAAAATAATTACATAATATTATAATATAATTATAATATATCAAAGTATTTTTAATACCTTAAAATCATAATTATATGATTTTTAAACACTTAAATCCATTATCCTATAATTGCTATTAATATTAAAATATTAATATTTTCATGACTAAATATCAAAAGTTATAATTTATAACTTAAAATATTTTTATAACACTTAAATCAATTTTGTATGATCATTAATACTATTTTTCCATAATTTATTTAAAATATCTATTTAATAAAATAATTATCATTAATATTGATTAATTAATTAAAATCATCACAAAATATCAAAAGTCATCAAAAATAACTAAAGATATTTTTTAATATCATAAAATAATTTTTCATGATTTTTCATGAATTAAAACTATTTTTATATATTTTATTTAATATTATAATTAAATAAATAAATACCATATATATTCCAAAAATACTAAATATTTTCGAAATATACTAAAAATAATTAAAAACTATTTTTCGGACTTTAAAATATTTTTTCAGAATTTATTATGTATTTTTAATAATTAAAAACCATTTATTTTTATTTATTAAATAATTTCTGGAAAATAAAAAATAAAACTGTCACTAAAGGGCCCTATAGCGACAGAACCGTCGCTATAGGTGTTCTTGGCCAATTCCCAGAAACTCATAACCGGTTTACAGGGTACCTACTTTGACCGCAATTAGATCTAAGTTTCGGTTGCTTTTAGAGCTTGTAAAAGTATTATAGTTGTAGTACGCATGTAGCACTACAACCACAAATAAAAATCATAGCTAAAACATATCACAACAGAAAGATCAAGGCTTCCAAAATTTCTGTCAGACGTGTTCTTCATTTTCTGGGTTACCCAGAAAATGAAAGAACAGTCAAGGTACCTCCTTTGGATCCATATAGCTTCGATTCTAAGACTTGTTTGTGTGATATAAAGGTTCTATATTGAAAACCACATTGCATGGTACAACAATAAGTAATTAGATCGGACTAGCAACAACACGAAATGAAGATTGTATCTAGTTAAACTACATGTTAGAGACTCGGCGTATGAAGATCTGGGTTACCTAGAATCTTCATCCGTCGTGATGGTCAACGCAAGTATGACCCTTCATAACTTTGATTCTGTTATGGTTCTGAGAGTTATAGAGGCAGGAATGGGTATCTTACATGTCCACCTACTTATATATAACAACAACATGGTCTAAAGCATTACAAGCAGCAAGATCTAAGGCCACCAAATTGCATGTCAGCCTTTCTGGGTTTCTGGGTTACCCAGATTTCCAGAAGTCGTGATCGGTCAACGTGCTTTGACTGCAAATAACAAGAAATCTAGACATGCTATTACCCCGATTCCAGTTCCAGATTAAAGCCTACATGGTATAGAACAGATCTATAGCTCTAAACACATATATCATCATACACACACAGATTTATCGGGTCTGACATTTGACTGTCAGACTTAAATTTTTCTAAATTTCCAGATTTCAAAAAAATGAAATTTCGAGAACATTGATGTTATAGATCCATATTCTATCAACCCAGATCAACAAGTGACACCTTATTACACAACTTTAAACAACCAATTACAACAAATAACCTCAGATCATAAAATTTCTAAATTTTGGGATTTTATACCTTTCATGCCATGATCTTTGATTTTTGACTCTTGGATCTGTTATTGGAAGTCCAAGAACTGATCCTTTCTTTGATTCTCACTTTCTCTCACACTAAATTCTGAATTTCTAGAGAGAGAATGTGTTTGGAGAAAATGAGAATTTTAAGTGCCATTTTCTCTCTCTTTAATCTATTTATTTGATGACATGTTGCTATGATCTTGAAATTTTCGGCTGAAATGGCTGAGACATAGTCACATGGCTAGGCTAGGTTTGGGTCACCAACTTCACTAGGTCCATTCTTGCAAGTTAAGTCACAATAATGCATTTAAGGGCATTTAGGTCTTTTTCCATTTATTTTTAATGGTAATTTGGACATTGTCCCAAATCCTTTGGGTTTAGGGTTTGGCTAGGGTTTAGGGTTTGGAGCATTTAGGATTTAGGTTTTAACCCTTAACTTCCAAATTAAATTTCTAAAATTTCCAATTTAGATTTTCAAAAATAGAAAAATTAATGTTTCTCAATTATAATTAGAATTCTCTAATTATATTACAATTTCTTAATCATACTTTAAATCTTACTAATTAGGATTAACATTTCATAATTAAAATCTCTAATTAAGCAATTAGGATCAAAATCGCGGAATTATGGTTTATAACTCAAAAATTAGGGTTTCTAATAGAAAAATAAATTTTCTAATTTAGATATTAAATTTTCGTAATTAGATTAGGCTTTCTAATTACTATAACTTGCAAAATTAGGATTAAGGTTTCCTAATTTACATTAAAATTATTAAATTAACACTTTCGTTTTTCCTAACTATAAAATTAGGGTTTCAAATCCCAAAATTAGGGTTTTTTAAATTTAAAATTAGGGTTTGCTAATAATTAAGCTTTGCCCTAATTAGTAGTATAATTAATACCACATAAGCATTATAATTATCCTTTCTATTCCAGATTAGGGCTTCAATTTATCATAATCCGAAACTAGGGTTTTCAGATCTGGTATTATGGTTTTCTAATAATCAATTAGGATTTCCAGAAATTCATTAGGGTTTTCCCTAATTAATTTATAATTAATGACGTTTAACCTTATACATATCATTTCATTCCCAATCTAGGGTTTTTAATATCCGAATTAGGGTTTTAGATTCCCGGAACTGACCTTAGGGTTTCCAGAACCAGTTTCTAGGATTTCTTATTAATCGCTAGGGCTTTCTAACCGAACGTTAAAGTTCTTAATATATAATTAGGGTTTGACACATATATAATTAATCTGGTCAACCCTTGACCCTTAACCACATTCAGTACACATACATAACAATTTTCTCAGAACTTAATCACATAAATCCTTAATCCTGAATAATTCACCTAAATCCTTCACAGAATTTTGAAATCCTCAAAATTCCATCCTAGTAACATCAAATGCATACACTTATTTTCTGTCTAGGTTCTAATTCTGAACCTTAAATCAATTAATAAAATTTTTAAAAATATTCTAAATTCTTGGGTTGTCATATCTCCTACTCTTCGCAGCACTTTAAAGGTTCCAATAAACCTCAGGCTTAGCTTCCCCTTTTTACCAAAATGATTTTTCCCCTTCCAAGGAGAAACTTTTAAGAACACGAAATTTCTTACGTCGAGTTCATGATCTTGTCGGTGTTGATCAGCATACTTCTTCTGTCTGTCTTGAGCAGCTATCAATCTTGTCCTGGTGAGTTTAACAACCTCAACAGTTTGTTGTACTAGTTCCGGTCCTAACATTTGGCGTTCACCGACTTCATCCCAACACAATGGAGTTCTGCACTTCCTGTCGTATAATGCTTTGTAAGGAAGCATGCCAATGCTTGCATGGTAACTGTTGTTCTAGGAAAATTCCACCAATGGTAAATGTTCATTCCAGCTCCCTTTAAAATCCATGATATATGCTCTAAGCATATCTTCCAACGTCTGGATTGTTCGTTCGCTTTGGCCATCTGTTTGCGGATGGTATGTTGTACTCATTCTCAACTGTGTTCACATGCATTCTTGTAGTCTCTTTCAGAAGATTGACATGAATCGCAGATCTCTATCTGATACAACTGATACTAGAACTCTGTGTCTCAAAACGATTTATTTAACGTACAACTTTGCCAACTGATCAAGATTGAATCTAATATTTATTGGCAAAAAGTGTGCTGATTTTGTCAGTCTGTCCACTATCACCCAAATCGCATCGTATCCTCTCTAAGTAGTTGAAGACCCACCACAAAATCTATTGTGATGTGTTTCCACTTCCATTCTGGTATTTCCAATGGTTGAAGTAATCTTCTCGGCCTTTGATGCTCTGCCTTTACTCTTTGACACGTCTAACATTTTGCAACACATTCTGCGACATCTCTTTTCATGTTTAACCACCAAAAGTGTCGTCGTAAATCTTGATACATCTTCGTACTTCCTGGATGAATTGAATATCTTGAGCTATGAGCTTCGGTCAAGATTTCTTCTTTAATATCTGGTACTGCTGGAACCCAAATTCTTCCCTCAAATCTTAGCAATCCTTCGGTATCGATCTTGTATTTCACTTCAATACCCTCAACCACTTTCTCCTTGATTTTTCTACATTCTTCATCTTGTAGTTGAGCATTCTTTACCTTGTCCACCAAAGTTGGATCAGCTTCTATTTGGAATAGTCGTTCGTTGGCTTCTTTCGGATATTTTATTTCCAACTTCAGTTTTGTCATTGCTGAAATAAGCTCCTCTTGAGTGGTTATCAGCATCAACTTTTCCCGACCTTTTCTGCTTAAAGCATCTGCAACCACATTCGCTTTGCCTGGATGATAAAAGATCTCACAATCATAATATTTTATCAATTCCATCCATCTCCTTTGACGCATGTTCAGGTCCTTCTGAGTGAAAATATATTTCAAACTCTTATGATCTATGTATATCTCACATTTTTCTCCATAGAGATAATGTCCCCATATTTTTAGAGCAAATACCACCGCAGCCAACTCTAAATCATGAGTCGGATATCCTTTCTCATAGTCCGTCAATTGTCTTAATGCATAAGCAATAACTTTGCCATTCTGCATAAGAACACAACCCAACCCTTTATGTGAGGCATCACTATACACCATAAAATTTCCTGTATTATCTGGTAATGACAACACAGGTGCCACACTTAAATTTTTTTCAATTCTTGAAAACTTTCTTCACACTTCTTTGTCCAGATAAATTTTACAGCTTTCTTTGTCAAATTTGTTAATGGAGTTGCAATCTTAGAAAAATCTTGGATAAACCGTCTATAATAGCCGACCAGTCCCAAGAAAATCCTCACCTCCGAAGGTGCTCTTGGTTGTTCCCAATTGATTACGGCTTCAACTTTTAATGGATCCACTGAAATCCCATCTTTATCAATCATATGCCCAAGAAATTGTACACGTTCTATCCAGAATTCACACTTAGAGAATTTCGCGTACATCTTTTCCTTTCTTAGTGACTCTAACGTCAAACGTAAATGTTCTACGTGTTCTTCTTAAGATTTGGAATACACCAGATTGTCATCAATGAATACCACCATAAACTTATCTAAGAATGGTTTAAACACCCTGTTCATCAAATCCATGAATGCAGCAGGGGCATTGGTCAATCTGAAAGACATCACCAGAAACTCGTAATGTCCATACAGAGTTCTGAATGTCGTCTTTGGTACATCCTCCTTTTTTACTTTTAATTGGTGATACCTACTTCTCAAATCTATATTTGAGAATTATCTAGCACCCTTCAATTGATCAAACGAGTCATCTATTCTTGACAATGGATATTTATTCTTAATAGTGACTTTGTTTAACTCCATATAATCAATGGAAAGATGCATTGACCCATCTTTCTTCTTCATGAATAACACCAGCGCTCCCCACGGTGACACACTCGGCTGAATGTACTTCTTGTCTAACAACTCTCCCAATTGTACCATCAGTTCCTTCATTTCTATCAGAGCCATTCAGTATAGAGCCTTCGATATCGGAGCGGTTCCTGGCGCTAAGTCGATCATGAACTTAATCTTTCGGTCAGGCAGAAGTCCTGGAAAATCCTCTGGAAATACATCTACAAATTCCCTAACCACTGATATCTCTTCCAGTTTCACCCCCTTCCTTTGAGTATCTACTATGTAAGCTAAATAACCCACACAACCTTGACTCAACAACTTCTTGGCCTGCATAATCTTCAGACATCTTGCATGTCTAGGCGATCTGCTACCATGGAAAACTACCTTTGACGGAGTCAAAAGGTTTACACATTTCTTTTGGCAATCAATTATCCATAATTGAACAGCCAATCCATTCCCAAAATAACATCAAACTCTCCAAGTTTTATTGGAATTAGATCTACCATCATGAAATTTCCCTTAATGTTCACTATATAATTCTTGTATACGAACCTAACAGGAATCACTTCCTTATTCATAATTTCTATGTTTAAAGGGAAATTCAATTCTTCACTAGATAATCCTAACCTCTTAGCAAATTCATCATATATAAATGATCAAGTAACACCCGAATCAAATAATACATAAGCATCAATATCATTGATTGGGATAATATCTGACACAACATCTTTTGATTTCATTGTATCCTACACAAGTCATGTTGAAGGTTCTGGTTGTGGTTCTGTTTGATGACGTTGGTCCCGCAATGGTCAATGTGCCTCCACTGCTGCCTCCCTTATTTCCCGTTGTCTCTTTAGGTTTCTTCTTAGGGCACTCACGAGCAAAATGATCCTTGGACCGCACGTGTAGCACACATTCTTCTTGGGTTGGCTGTAATTTGGGGCAATGTGACCCTCCTGGCCACAGTTAAAGCAAACACGCTTCCCCCTTAAGGGTACACCCGCATGAAACTTTCCGCATGTAGCACATGCTTCGAACTTTTTCTTTTGCTGGTTACCCTGTTGGTTTCCAGAACCCACATTTCCATTCCATTTTCTCTTCAGGTTATTGTTGCCATTTCCACTACTCCCACCACCATTCTTACCCTCACCCTCATTCTTCTTCTTTCTTTGTTCTTGATTGTACTTTGTCACAGGCTCGCCTCCTCCCTCAGGGAGAATTGCCTTCTCAAGCACCGCTGTAAATGTCTTCAGCTAGAACAGGGAGACCCTACTGTACAACCAAGGTTTCAGTCCCTGCTAAAACCTTCTAGCCTTTCGCTCATCCGTGTTGACTTGATATGGCACAAACCTCGCTAACTCGTTAAATTTTACGGCATACTCCGACACCGTCATTGTTCCCTGCTTAAGTTTCAGAAACTAGACCTCTATCTAATTCTTAGAACTCTCTAGGAAATAAGTCTCGAAGAATATCTCCTTAAATCTATCCCAAGTCATCACCCCTTGTCCTTCTCGAGCTTTATTGGCTTGCCACCAATAACCCACCTCTGCTTTCAACATGAACGTTATTGGTTATTATCCTACTAGGCTGATATTCCCTTTTCTATGTGTACTCTTGTTTCATTATTTGTGAGGAGTGTATCTTACTTCTACTGTATCTTCTTGGTTGGTTCGTAGAGTTGGTTTTATTGGACTCTACGATCCTTCGAGGTTGATTAGTAGTAGTTAGATTACTCTTCTCTTTTCTGAAACCTAGACCAGCATGAGATCACTTACTCCTGGGAATATGAATTGAATCAGCTGGGCAGGGTTTGACAGGCTCATCCTTGTGTGAGGATTTCACAAAAATAATGCCTCTACTGAAACCTGAAGCATTACCAGTGCCTCTACTAAGACCTGACGCATGAGATCACTTGCTCTAGGTGCTTGTTTAAGACCATATAAGCCTTTGTCTAATCTAAAGACATAATTAGAAAGAGATGGATTGATGAAACCTAGAGGCTGCTCTACATAAACTTCTTCTTGAAGTTCTCCATTCAAAAATGCACTCTTGACATCCATCTGAAAGACCTTGAATTTCAAGTGAGCAGCAAAGGCAAGAAATATTCTGATGGCTTCCAGTCTGGCAACAGGTGCAAATGTCACATCGTAGTCAATGCCTTCTTCCTTGAGAGTAACCCTTGGCCACTAGTCTTGCCTTATTCCTGGCGATGACTCCATCTTCATCCATCTTGTTTCTGAAAACCCACTTGGTTCCAATTACAGGATGGTTCTTTGGTCTTGGAACCAATCTCCATACTTTGCTTCTCTCGAACTGATTAAGTTCTTATTGCATGGACTCTATCCAGCTGGAGTCTTCCATAGCATCCTCTATCCTTTTTGGTTCTATTTGAGATAGGAAGCTTAGATAGAAGCATTCATTTTGAGTAGCAGCTCTTATTTTGACTCTTGCATTCGGATCTCCAATGATTAGATCTTGAGTGTGATCTCTTGCCCATCTGCTTCCTGTTGGGACATCAGTTCTTATGCCTTCTTAGTCTTAGATCTTCAAGATATATTTCTTCTTCTTGATGTGGAGGTTCGTTGTCTGGCATAGGCCTCTCTATGATCTCATTCCCTTGTTCAACGATTTCACTGTCTGGTACTACGATCGTAGTGTTGAGCTCGACGACCTTGTTCGTAGTGTTTGAACTATTAGTCGCGATGTAGTAGCCCCGAATCCAGGTCCCAAATCACTTCGGATCTGGTATACTATTTCTATAACTATTTGCGGAAGATATAAACATAAGTTGTTTATACAATACATTACACACTATTACCCAAGGTCGAGTAACCTTAACTTAATACACATATCATAAAATATCTATTTCACAACAATATTTATCAAATACGTTATTACAAACTAGCTGCACTTTATATCCCAAACTGAACTTGGCTTTAATCGTTTCCTGTATCCGAACGCATTCGCCTTATCTGCAATGTTTTATCATGATATAGCAAGGGTGAGCATGAAAGTTGCCAAGCAAGTTTATATACAATAATATAACGATATATCATGATTGAAGAGTATGAATAATGTGCTTGCTATAATTCATCAATATAATTGAGAACTAGCACGAACAAATTTTTGACTGAACAAGTATTATACATGAACAAACATTTCTGAACCAACTGGTAATGAAGGTGATCAGCCTTTCATACCTGACTTATACATGCAAGATGTACAGAGTACAAATTTCATGGCAATCAACAACGATTAACCACCAGCTTGAATAAAACACTCTTATTAGAGTTAATTAAAAGAAACTTGCCTGAACCGTTGATTACCGCAACACAATTTAATAACACTTTACCCCGAAGACCTAATATTAATAATATAGATCTCCAATATTAGAATAATACTATCACAGTATAATACTGTTATATTTATATCCACAGAATAACCTAAACACATTACGACATAATCCTATGAGTCTATAACACACATAAAACTAGGTATCAAGTCAAACTATTGTAGTCTGAGTTGAAACTGACACAATTCTATCATCCCGACGGTCTAGTCGGACGAATATCGAGTTTAAGTTCAATTAAACTCTGACTTAATACTTAACAATATCACAGATAATTTTCTTATCAGTCAAAACATTTTTCCTAGGCTCGTAATAAATTTGCGGATAATTATTACCATTTATCAACATTTTTCAATCCTTAAAACCGTATTTAAATGAATTAAATACAACATAATACCTTAATTATTAATATAATTTAATATAAAATATTAATGAAAATCATTGCATAATATAATAATATAATAATAATATATCAAAGTATTTTTAATACGTTAAAATAATATTTATATGATTTTTAAACCATTAAATCCATTATAAGATAATTGCTATTAATATTAAAATATTAATATTTTCATGCCAAAATATCAAAAGTTATATTTTATAACTTAAAATATTTTTATAACACTTAAATCATTTTTATATAATTTATAAAGCATTAATTCCATTTTTCCTTAATTTATTTAATATATCTATTAAATAAACTAATTATCATTAATATTGATTAATTAATGAATTTCATCACAAAATATTAAAAGTCATCAAAAATAACTTAAAATATTTTCTTATACCATAATATTATTTTTCATGAATTAAAATCATTTTTAAATAATTTATTTAATATTATAATTAAATAAATAAATACCTTTTATATTCCAAAAATATTAAATATTTTAGAAATATACTCAAAATAGTTAAAAACTATTTTTCAGACTTTAAAATAATTTTTCATAATTTATTTTGTATTTGTAATAATTAAAAACCATTTTTTTTCTAATTTTTAATTAATTTCCGGAATATTCAGAAATTAAACCGTCGCTGTAGACCTTTAGCGACACTTGTCTGTCGCCTTAGGTGTTCTTGGCTCAAGAACACTGACAAAACAGTGTGCGAGGGGGCTGGTTTGACCGACTTTAATTACTTGTTCTGTGTGTTTCTGGGCTGGCTATTGTTCTAATCATGTAGTATAAGTGTAATACTACAACTAAAGTCAAACTTCATGGCCATAACACTTTACAACTGAGAGATCAAGGCTTCCAAACAACCTGTCAGACGTGTTCTTCGTCTCTCTGGGTTTTCCAGAATCGAAGGTACCAACTTTGGGTCCTTATAACTTGCAATCTATGTTTTATTTCTGTGATCTAAAGGTTCATTCTTGTAGAACATATGTCAGGGTATAAATACATATCATCCGATCATCATAACAACTATTAATCTAAGCGAAATGGACTAGTCAAAGTCTGACACAAAACTCGTATATGAAGATTTCTGGGTTTTCCAGAAATCCTCAAGAACACTGGTCATCCCTACTTTGACCCTTTTTATCTTTGATTCTATATATGATCTGTGAGTTATATAAGCATTAAACTGAAGTATAAATGTCAGTCTTCAATTACATTTCACTAACATGTCCAGATCGATTAACAACATGAAGATCAGAGTATTCAAATGGGTTGTCAGAAATTTCTGGGTAATCTGGGTTACCCAGATTCGTCACAGTCAACGCCGGTCAACGCAGTTTGACTGCATATAACGCATGATCTATACATGATATAACCCTATTTCCACTTCTAGATTGAAGCTTACATGGCAAAGAACATGTATATAACATAAATCATACTAAACATCTAACACAGAAAGATCTAGAGGCTCTGACATTCGTTGTCAGATCTCAGTTTTAAAATTTTTCCAGATTTTTGAAATCTTATATTTTCGTGTCCTTTGATGTTATGGATCTGGGATTTGACAACCCAAATCACTAAATGACACCCTATTACACATATTTAACCAACAAACAACAACATTAAACATCAAAATCATAGATTTGCAAAGTTAGGGTTTTTATACCTTTTTGCTCAAATCTTTGATTTAGCTTTCCTTAACTTATCCTGGTGATCTAGAGGCTCAACTAAGGACTGAATTACTTGTGATTTTCGGAGGTTTAGAAAAGAGAGAGAGTTGGTGAGAGCAAGATAGAAAATGAGCAATTTTTGTGACTTTCTCTCTCCTCAATCTCTTATAAGTAGATGCAATGTATAGGGCTGCTGATTTGGGGACTGATTTGCTGGATTATTATGAGTTAAAATGTCAAGTTAGTGGTTTACCAACTCCAAGATTTAGCAAGATTCACACTCCACATAAAAGAAAATGTGACAAAAAGGGCATAAATGTCATTTTGCTTCCAAATTAAATTCTAAAATTGTCAATTGATGAAACCCTTAGAGTTTAGGGTTTAGACATTAGGGTTTAAGGTTTAACCATTTAGGGTTTAAATTTTAACCCTTAAATATTTAACAACTTGGATTTCTAAGATTTTCTAGCTAAATTTCAAATAGAAAATCATACTTTCTATACTATAATTAGGGCTTCCTAATTATATCTTAATTTCCTAATCATAAATCAATCTTGCTAATTAGGACTAATTTATCCTAATTAAAATTGCTAATTAATAACTTAGGGCCACAATTGCACATTAGTTTTCAAAACCACATTTTAGGGTTTTAAATAGAAAAAATAATATTTCAATCTTAGAAATTTAGATTTCCTAATTAGATTAGAGTTTTTAATAACTTGACAATTAGGATATATATTTCCTAATTAACATTGCTAATTAAGAAATTAAATCCACAATTGAGCATTAGGGTTTCTGATGGAACAATTAGGGTTCCAAAAATTGGAAATTATGGTTTGTTAATTAATTAACCTTTACCCTAATTAGTACTTAATTATTAGCACTAAAGCATTAAAATTCTCCATTATATTCCCAGATTTGGGTTTCATTTTATCAGAATCTAAAATTAGGATTTTCAGATATGGTATTAGGATTTTCAAATAATCAACTAGAATTTCCAGTACTTCATTAGGGTTTTCCCTAATTAATTTAATATGACGTTTAACCTTATACATACATTGCTTTCCCCATCTAGGGGTTTTAATACCGAAATTAGGGTTTCAAATTTAGAATTAGGGTTTTGTAATCAATTTGTTAAGATTAACCCTAATTAATCCTATAATTATTTACACTTACGCCATTAAATTCCCGATTTAGGGTTCCATGCACCGAATTAGGATTTTAGATTTCTCGGAACTGAAACTAGGGTTTCCAGAACCGATTACTAGGGTTTCTTATTGGACGTTAGGGTTTTCTAACTGAACGTTGTCTTTCTTAATATAAACATAGGGTTTGTCACTGATATAATTTATCTGATCAACCCATGACCCTTAACCACATTCTGAACACTTACATAACCATAAACACAAAGCATATTCACATAAATCCTTAATCCTGAATAATTCACCTATATCCTTCACATAATTTTGAAACCCTCAAAATTCCTTCCCAATAACATCAAACCCATACACTTATTTTCTGTCTAGGTCTATTATTTAACCTTAAATCAATCATTTAAGATTTTCATAAATTGTCTAATTTCTCGGGTTTTCACACGCGATATCTTGAGCCATTGTTTTGTCTAAGTCTGTTTCATCAAAGATGATGTGAATCGAGACTTCAACACTCAGTGTCTTCTTGTTGAACACTTTGTAGGCCTTGCTGTCTGTTGCATATCCAAGAAAGATTCCTTTTTCTAATTTTGGTTGAAACTTTATCAAGTATTACTTTCCATTGTTAAGAATGTAGCATGCACAACCGAAGACATGAAAGTAGCTGACACTAGGTTTTCTTCCTTTCCATAGTTCATAGGGAGTCTTCTTAATCGTAGAGTGTCTGAGTGATCTATTCTGAGTATAACAAGCAGTGTTGACCGCTTCTGCCCAGAAGTACTCAGGCAGATGAGCTGCTGCTAGTAGAGTCCTTCCAGCCTCAATTAATGTCCTGTTCTTTCTCTCAGCAACTCCATTTTGTTGAGGAGTTCGTGGAGCTGAGAAGTTATGACTAATGCCATTTTCTGTGCAGAATTGGTCCTTGTCTGAGAAGTTGAATTCTCTGCCATGATCACTCCTTATAGCCTTGATTTTCTCTTCTTTCTCGTCAGTACGAAGACCCAGTACAACAGTGGCGCCGCAGCGCCACTTAGCAGAATGTCCAGAAAATGTTTTCTTTAAAGAGTTCAAGTATAGAAATGTGATAGCAACATAGTCTAATGAACATATGAACTTGTTAGACATATAATGAGATGTTAAAATAAATTCTTAACACGTCCATAACACAATTACTTGTGAATTGAACGATTGAATGCATAGTTAGCTTATTGTTCGTGAAATCTTAATTTTGACAATAAGTGTAGTAATTGACTAAGTATAGTCATGAATTCGTGTTAGAAAAATAAATAAATTTGTGATGTTTAGTACGTTATAATTAACTAGTATTGTGAACGTAAATGATATGTAGGATTTAATTCAAGGAACGAGTTTAATTAACATGTAATCTACGCACGAGGCAAGTTTTCTAACCCTACTTGTTATTGTTTTATAAGTTGATAAATTCACCTCTCTACATTGAGCAAGTTCTCATTATTATTGATCAAGTCTATTTTTTTATATCAAAGTTTATTAATCTTTCAAGCATGATGCTGCTATACAATACTTATTCTATTGTATACTTTATGAGATTTTATTCAAATTCAGTTATTAATTACTGTTAAACCTTGTTAGACTAGCGAACCCTTAATGATTCGACTAGTCCATAGTTGATGAGCGTTCTAAATTTTAGAACCCTTGATGATTATCCAAACCAAACTTCCTTTGGTGCGGACTCTAATGTCAAACTGAGATGAACAACCCTGTATAGGGGATTACTTATGCGTTAGCGTTAATATATTGTGCACAGTATGGTACTAAGGGCTGATCCCCCTAAGTACGAGAAGAAGAGTCCATAGTCTTATGACTGTTAAAGGTTTTAAGTATAAACACTTGACAACCTAGGACACAGTTCAAGGTCTTATGACCCTCAGAAGTTCTTTTGTTTCTTGTTATTCATTCCTAATTCAGAAGTTGAGTTTCCTATTTTAGAAGTCTTTGATTTATTTGTAAGTTATTATTACGCAAGAGTGAACACGATTGCCCACAAGTATAACAATATAACAAATGAATAATAACTTCATTGCGGCGCGAGAATTGTACTTGGAGTTTACTGCCCACAAGTATAACTTATAAAACGATATACAGTTCCGAGTGTGGTCTACGATTCTTGACTTGGGTTCGGCAGATATTCGGTCGACTCTTAGACAAGTTGTCTCTATGATTCTGAACATGATTTCCTCAGTAGACTATGGCTACGAGGAAGTTCTCCTCGACATACTACGATCCTTCCTCGTCTCTCCTGGAAGTCTACGAACTCCGAGATCTACTATCTTACAGACTATGATTCTGCCTTGATAGCTCTCAAGTTTTCCTCGACTCTCCTGGCAGACTACGATTTCTGGTGCAGTGCTCGACGATCAGACAAGCTTATCTATTACATTATAAGATCAACCTAACAAGCTTGATCTTTCTATATTTATAGTCCTTGTACATCATTTCTTTTTAAGGACTTTACAAAGCTGTTTTGTTTATGTAGGATCAACCTAACATATTTGATCAATTCATTCTAAGTCCTTTACATATGTTCCTATTATCTATCAAATGACTTTACAACTTTTATTAATGCAAGCATACTTGCATATTCATTCATATATATATCATAATCAAATCATATATAAATAGGAATATCATTCACATGCTTATTCCTGACATATTCATTTATTAATAATAAAAGTTAATTTATCAAAGGCTTTTACTTTATCTACATGGTGCTATTATATTAAATGTGATAAACTCATAGTTTTTAGCAATATTTTTAGAATCATTATGATGATCATGCTAATAAGATCTAAATTCTTAGAAATCTTAAAACTAAAATAGTTCTCAATCGTTGGATTACTGAAAAGGGGATTTATGAATCCAGAGAGATTGGTACATACATTGCTTGTTCTTAGAAAGAGGATGATTGATCTCATAATCATTTTGTGGAGACACTAAAGCAAGTATGTAGGTGCTTATTGGAGAATAAGCTCACTAAACGTGGCTCGCTAAGGAATACCTAATGGAGTTTTATTTGTTTGTCAATAGAAATTCCTCTAGTGATAGTAGTACAAGTGATCCTTAGACTTGAGATCATCATAGCATCTTGTGTATGATGAATTATACTTTGACATGTACCTTTAGACCCTTAGGGTATATCAAAGGGTATGCTTAGGTATAATAAGTTGTACATGGAGATAATGAATGATCATCAAAGAATATACCGCTTCTAGTAAAAGAAGGGAATGTCCTATGTGATTCGATAAATAACAACCTAGTAGTCCTTGGCTAAGACAGAATAAAATTAGAAAGGAGTTTTTAATTTGCATTATTTGGAGTTGTGCATTTGAGAATCGAAATACATATAATTAAATAAAATAAGACGTGATAGTAATTTCATGTCTTATATTTAATTGAGACATTTTATGGTAAAATGATTGAATTGTATGGTAACTATTTTGTCAAAGGTTCTTTTATGATTAATGTTGAAATCTATATTATCTAGAAAGTCGTTGATCGCTAAGGGAGCTTACCCTTATTGTAGAATAAATATTATTTATTTAAATAAATTAAATAGTTTAATTTATTTATTTTAATAAGATTAAAATTGTTCTAATTGATTTATTCACAATCGGATTAATATGGAGAACTTAAAGGGTCACACCATAAAATGAAAATATTTATTTATGAAGTAAATGACATAATCGTAATAATAAGTTACATATTTTAATTTAATTTATGGTGATAGAATAGATTAAATAGCTTAATATTTATTATATAATATTTTGGAAATATTAAATATAAATTAATAAGACGAGTCTTATTATTATTATTATTATTACTATTATTATTAGTTTAATTCCCAAAGAAGTTTGAGGATTAATTAATAAAAGTACTCTCATATATTCCTAATTGCATTAAGATCCTAATTAATTAAAAGAATTTAATTAATTAAAATAAAAACTTATTCCTAAATGGTTTAGGAGGGTTGCCTACATCTATAAATAAGAGGAGTCTTATTATTGGTTTGAATTACACATACTTAATTCCAAGAGTTAGGTGAGTACGTATACTTCTATACAAATAGAATCTAGGATTTTGCTAAACACCCATCTTTTTGAATACTTGTTCTTCCTTGGTGGATCACCTCTAGAGGCCAAACGCTTGGGTGGCTAATGTTGATCAAAGGAAGGAATCAAACCCGATAAATTCAAAGAGGACA
Organism: Panax japonicus; assembly: GCA_020205505.1. Lineage (NCBI taxonomy): Eukaryota > Viridiplantae > Streptophyta > Magnoliopsida > Apiales > Araliaceae > Panax > Panax japonicus. The sequence continues at coordinate 42,041,935 of CM035114.1, forward strand.
CAAAGGACTAGGAGTTGAAATCGTACATGAGGAATCACGTTTCTACAAGGGTGTGAATTTGATTCTCCTTTTTCTTTGTTTAGATTGATAATTAAGCACAAAGTATGATCATGGTGATGGTTTGTATGAAAATTTTAAATTCCTATTTTATCGCGCTTCCACTACTTTTGTATGATTTGATTGCATGATTGCGCTACATACAAACCTAACAAGAATAAAAATATGCAAGAAGAAATACAAAATTATTGTGCTTTAGTTCAAACTTTTTGGGTTATCTAGATCAGTTTGGAGTCATTTATGTAGGAGATCTGGCTTTCGCAGTATTAAAATGCGGATGGGACCTTTCAATCTTAAGAAGGATATAACGTCATTCGGAATAAGAAGGATACGACGTCGTTCGAAAGGAATTAGCGTCTGCAGTATTAAATTGTGAACGGTACGTCAAGGCCTTGTGTCTTAAAATGCATTGCCATGATGGGTCAGTTGTTTAGGTCCTGATGCAAAATCTGGAAGTGCCATCACAACATATTGAGGCGATGGACACTACAAGGTTTTCTTGAAAGAGCTTAGCAATTAACCCATCTTGACAGTACATTTTGAGACATCTAGGCGTATAAAATAATTTTTTAAAGCTAAAAATCATCTAGTTCTGTTGCATATTCATTCTAGTTGTTACATATTCAAATAATCTGGAATGATGAGAAACAAACATGGCAAAAACAATTGAAAGGCTTTGTGATGCCCCCAAATCAGGTTATCTTCTAACCCGACAGATGGTGCTACACGGTACTACCATTCACACATATATTCAATTGAGAAGTCTGAAAAGAACGGATATGTCTTCTATATATTCAAAATAATATTACATTTCCCCAGGTTCTTTATAACCCATACATCTGTTCTTGTCATAATATTCAATATATTATAAACATTCACCTATACTATTATATACGTAATTTAAGGGTTCGTCTTCGCCTTGCCCTTATCCTTTTCGGAGCCTTCTGTCCGCTCGATCTTAGCTGTGTTCATATGGTTTAAGCAAGAGTGAGCATAACTAGCTCAGTAAGTACTACAATTCTAATAAACAACATGCTTGAAACATAGAACTCATATATCTTCAGTAACTGAACAATAGTTACGAAGTACTATCAATAATTCAAAATAGCACTTCTTTTCATTCAAACCATTTTACAACAACAATATTCAGTAAAACATCAATTCTGGTCCAAGACCTTGATCATTTTATATGTTCTTTTGAAAAGGACATCCCGGCACTAAGTCCGCAAGTCCGGCATATCTTACGAGCACGTCTAGGTGATCAGCCTATAGTACTCTATATTGATCAACACTACATTCATTAAACGTGTATACGTTTAAGTTGTGGCAACCTCACGTGCCTGTGTGACAACCCGAAAAATTTCTAAAATCTTAAATGATTAGAATAAAGGTTAAAGAATAAAACCTAGATGAGAATTTGAGAATTTATTTAAAATTTTCAAGTAAAACCTATATGGTTTGATATTCAAATGAGAATAGAGAAAATATGGTTTTCAAAATTCCAAAACCCTAGAAATGAATTAATATGTACTTGAAGGAATATCAAGAATAAGGTATTACGATACCTGTAAATTCAATGTAAACTGAATAGTCTAAGAAATGTTATATAAGTACATATGGAAATTTTATTATTGGAGATAAGATTTCACATGAAGAGATGCTATGAGGTTAAACAAAGATGAGTATATGTATAGAAATATATATATATGTATACTTAGTAATGTGCTATATATATTTTAGCAAGAGGAATGATGAATCAAGTTAATGATTTAATGATCAAGATAAAACTATGTTAGAAATTAACATAGCTTGAGTGTTGGCCTTGACTGGCAAATAAGAATTTGAAGAAGTATAAAGTCGTTAGTTAATACGATTAGTAATGAGAATGGAGTAATTTAAAAAAACTCAAAATTTGAGTTAGAGATAGAATTTTGAAGTATGGACTGCTCGATTGCGTCCGGAATGTCATGTGTAGTCAGAATGGACAGTAAACACAAAATGTGTAAAGGTTGACTTTTGGTCAAAGTCAACAGTTGACTTTTTATGGGGAAAAGTCAAAATTAATGTGAGAAGTGAAATATGTTATGATTATGTGAATTATGGATATGATTAAATAAATATACATTATATAATGTGAATACATTTATTTTGTATATAGAGGTGAATTAAGAATTAAATTATGTAACCTAATATATATATTAGGTGTGATTATTAAATAACCTAAATGGTTATCGTTATTTAGTGGTCCTAATATTTTATATACTAGTGACCTAATTTAAGAGAATTATGGTATTTAGAATATATACCAATTATAAGAGATTTATTTTATACATCTCAGTTAATTAATTTTATAGCCTAATTATAACAAGTCTAATTAGGTTAATAAATTAAATGTACTTAAGTAAGAATTTTTATTTCACTTGAGTGCATTTAAACCCTAATTTACTGATAAGGGGAGAATATATTAAAATTAAAGTAATGGACTATAATAATATCATAGCCCAATAATTTATTTAGAGTCCAAGAGAAGTGGATTTAATGGACTAAGGAAGTTATATTATTTAAACAAGCCCAATTAATTAATTAAGTATGGGACTTGTAGATAAAAGATTAAGGGTGATTATATTATTTAATCTAGCCCAAAATATTATGTATGAGACAAGAATTGTAAAGGCCCAATCTAATTTGTAAAGGAAGCCTAATTTTATTTTTGTTAGTAACACAAGTAAAGATGGCTAGCTCAATGGAATTATTAAAGGCCCAAGCTAAGCCACTTGTGGGAAAATAATAATATAATAAATTATATTAAGTTAAGAGATATATTTTTATTATCTCAAGTTATTAATTTTATAATTTAATTAAAATAAGTTTATTTGGGTTATAAAATTTAGTGTAATAGAGTGGTGATTTAAATTCTAATTATTTAGAATGGGTACCCTAATTAAATATTTAGGGTGAGACAAGATGAAAATGATTGGACCATATAAGTATTGCATGACCCAAAGAAATTAATTGAAAGTCCAAAATATTTATTATTGGCCCAACTTTAAAATTAATGGAGGAGGGGCATGGTGGTCATTTAAATTAACAACTAAATTAACCAAAATGTGGCAAAAAGAGGGCCAAGTGGCCGGTGATATGAGAGGAGAGGAAGAGATATTTCTCTTAAATCTACACTTAATAAATGAAGCCTACCCACTTTCTTTATTCTCTTTTATCTCATTTCCTATTAGCTAAAGAGAGAGAGAGAGATAGATGATCGGGAGAAAAAGAAGTGGCCGAAGCCAAGGAAGAGAAGAGGAGGGGGCAGCAGCCCTTGTCCGGGAAGAGGAGAAGATGGAGAAGGATCCTCCATGAAAGATAAGCAAAGGTATAACATCTCTCTCTAATCTCTTTCTATGGATTTTTTTTTGAAAGGGGTTTTTTGATTTGGGTGTTTAAAATCCTAAGATCTATGTGTTTCTCTTTGATTTATGTATGGATCCACCCATGATGGGTGTTGATTTGGTTGGAAACCAAAAGGAAAAGAAAAATAAATTTTTATAGTTTTGGAAAAACCAAAATTTTCTTGTATTTTGAAAATCCACCATTTTAAATATATAGCTCCTTTTTGTGATCCGTCAAAGAGGGGTGTTAGATATATGTGTTTAGTAGTAAACCCAAGTGGTAGAACTCAAAAATCACGTTTCTAAAAGTGGTGGTATTGATTTATGTCAAAAAAGTCCCGATGTTATGGACAGATTCGTGGCAGTCTATGGCAGGGGCTATTTCGTCCAGTTTTTATGCTTTAAAAATTCTGGGCTTTTGATATGTTGTAGTACTCTGTTTTAGCTTTTCATAGACTCCAGAACGGACTAATTCCGACTCCGGATGAGGTAGTTATGGCATTCGGAAGGAGAGTATGCAAAACTGTCCAAGATTCCGAACAGCCTCCTTTGTCTAATTTTTTTGGACTGTTGTGTTCTGATTTTGGAAAAATGTCGTGAGACAAAAGTTGTAGCCCTGAAAGTTATCTTCGCGTGGGCTCAAGAATCGCTCAAAAATGTTTTAAAACGAGAGAGTTATGACTGTTTGAGCGAAGCTGGGTAAAATTTAGAAATATGGAAAAATAAATTTTTCCTACGTGAGACCCTTGAGCATGTCTTATGCATAATTTTGATGAAGCTTTGGATCGGGTTTATAGTGTTATGATGTTTATGACATTTTAGAATGTTTAAACGAGTTTATTGATTACGGAAAGGAAAAACAATTGAAATAAATTGTTTATTTACGCGATTAATGACTTGAATTATTTTTATATGACTAATAATATTGTATTGAGATATTATTAGTAGTATTTGATTGTAATGCTATTAAAAGGTTAATAACCTTATTGTAAAATATTATTATATAATTAATAATATTCGACGAGAGATTAAAATGAGAGATTTATGTTATTTTTCTATGTAATTGTTGAAATTGATATTCAATGAAGTATATTATGTGTTTGGACAAATGATAGAAAAAAAATAATATAGTAAATTGAGTTTTACTATAAAAGCTATGCATTAGCTGTTTAAACTCCATATTTGCGAGTAGAGATAAAAGATATTTCTGAAATGAATTTAAATGGTTTATGTTTCAAGATGTAAAATATTTGCATCTTAAAATGTGTGAGACCTTTATTATTTATGAAACAAGTAAAATATTATTAAATAATTAATATTATTAGAAGGTGATTAAAATATTATTAAATGATTAATAATATTAGTAAAGGATCTAAATATTATTAAATAATTAATAATATTTGTGAATGAGAAATATTCTATAAAAAAATATATATATTAGACAAAAGTTTAAGTTAATGGTTAAGTGATTGTAATATTATTAAGGGATAATAATATTACTAATGAGTTAAAGAATTATTCAATGTTTAATTATGTGGCTAAATGTTAGCTAATTTATTATTTGAGTAATCGTGTTGAGAGATTAATGTATTATGCTAATTGGAGGATCGATCTTATTAATGATAGGTCTTTCATAAGAGATTAAATTAGATTGCATAGCGGTAATCAACGGTACAGGCAAGTTCCTAAACTTGAACTTCTAATTATTGTGCAAGTTTCCCTAACTCAAACTTGAGTTGTATGTTCAAAACATGTTAGTGAATAATTGTTGTTGATTATTCACGTCCATACTGATTATTGATTCACACTTAGTGCATGTTGCATATGTTCATCAGGTATGAATGACTGATCACCTTCATTACCATAAGGTTCAGTTAAATTGTTCATGTTAATTGTTGACATCCAATATTATTGGTTCAGTCATTCAATCGTTGAAAATTAATTCATGTTCTTTCACAATTATCATATTGTTGAAAACTTTAAAGTTTATTCATTCTATTCAATCATGATATTTATCTCCATGGTATGTAAAACTTACTGGGCAAATTTGTTGCTCACCCTTGCTATATCATGATAAAATATTCAGATTAAGGAGAAAGCTTGAATAAAGACAGAAGCAAAGTCAAAGTGCAAGATTAATTTATGGTGATGTTAAATCTATTAAATTTTCTATTGAAAATAGTATTGTAAATCTTCTAAGATATTAAAGGTATGTATTAGTTAAGGTTGTAGACCTTGGGAATGATGTGTAAAAGTTTAATGTATAAACAATGTATGTTTATATCTTCCGCATTAGTGATAGAATTAGCGTACCGGATCCGTGGCGATTTGGGACCCGGATTAGGGGATGCTACAGCCTGTCGTTAAACGACAAAAACATTTTTAGCATACTCGGTCTTCGATTGAAAACCACACTAATATAGCTCGATAAACATTAATCATGCTTGACATAATCATAATATAAGTCTAGCCGAAAGAATTGGCTTTGACTTCATCATTTAAAACTTCATGTGAAAGAATAAATGAATTACACAGCTTGTCCAGACTGAACTGGAACAAGGGTTAGAATACTTGCCTTCATTGTCGGCTTACTGATTATCACGCGTACAATTTAAGTCTCTAAGTCTCTACAATACATGATCATATAACGTACCACATTAGGTCACATATAATCAAGTAGGTATACTACTATATCTTACCCTTCATCTCAATCTAAATCCTGACTTAAATCTGTTATTATGGTTTCGACTTTTCATTACGTCATTCAAATTACGTTCACATTCAATTGGCTATTAACTCTAATCATCATACATAAAAAGTATCTTACAATATCTTATTAAGTTCCTCAGTTTATTATTACTGAGTTACTATTCAAGTTGTACTCATAAACATTCTTTACTGTCCACTTCCTAGGGTTGGCGCTACGGCGCCACCCATTACTCTTCAAGCCGCGCTGCGGCGCGAGTTAACAGTAGGTACAGACAGGACTCGGTGCTGCGGCGCGAGTCCTTACTCTTTAGTTCGTGTTGCGGCACGAGTTAGCAGTGTGCTCAGACATTGTACCGACGCTGTGGCGCCACTCATTTGGCCTTGGGTTGGCGCCGCGACGCCAACTCTGTGCCTTAGATAGTTTGCAAAACTTGAAAATTTTACGAAACTTCCGGACTCATAACTTCTTCGTTATAAGTTCGAATTGGCTCGTTCAAAAGCCTACGGTTCACAAATTACATACTCTATGCGTTCATGCAAGAATTTTATCTATTAAACTTCGTTTGCTAAATTTCACTTATTAGTTCATGTTCAACGAAAACGATAAACGTTCGTGAACGTTCAACGCTCGTTTCTTCGTTCTAAGTCAGAATTCGGTCATTTTTGAGTTCGCAACTCTATAATTCCAACTATGACTTGTCTCCATCGAAAACCAACATTTCCGACTTCAAACACAAAATACGACTTTCATTCCGAGAATTTCACGAATTCGACGATAATCTTCCAATCGTGTGAATTTCGGCAAAGCTTCATTACTAAACGTTCTAAATGGATATTAACCAACACATGAACATTTCAAGTTACTTATTACACCAACTTATTGACAAAGTAGGTTTTGACTTATTCTCATAAGTCAATGACTTATTCAACTTATGACCTACAAATTTACTTGCTTATGACTTAATATAGACTTAAGTTCTTTAATCAATGTTCTCTTACCATATTGAACATACTAACATCATATGACAAACATATGATAAGTTTTGTACAAGTTTATTAACTTATTTAGGTTCAAGTTGCTTATTTAACTTATTCGGATTAAGTTCATTCATCAATGACTTCTTATATGTTCTTAACATACAATCATACTTCTCTTATCACCCTACAATGATAGAGATGAATATATATTAGACAAGAGTCTTACCCTAGAAGCACTTGTACTTCTCTTCTCTTTGGAAACTAGCAAAGAACTTTTGACTTATTCTTGACTTATGTGGCTTATTCTCTCTAACCAATAAGTTACTTAACTTGAGAGGAGTTGAGAGGAATTTTAATCAAGCAATCAAATGAATTGACAGCTCTCTATTTATAGGCAACCCAAAGTTAGGGTAGAATGGTCAATTAGGCATTGCACCCCTTCAACTAACCTCCTTAATCCCACCTCTTTACTATTCATTACTTTACAACTAAGTTAACTTGTCTAGCACTCACTTTTCTTGCTCGTCACAACACTTGATCACCACACAAAATTCTTGCCCATCAAGACTATCCACATTAACATGGTTTGCTCCATAGATCATGGCTAATTCATTGGGCTTGCTAATTAATATAGCTAATTCCTTGTTGGGCTTATACTACAATAGTTTGGACTCATAACATATCAAAAACTTGGGCTTGAGTATCACTTTCTATTGGACTTCTACCATTATGCTAATAATCCTACTAAGTCCATTCTCTTTAATTAAGAAACTTGTCATAAATATACCACGTATAATTCTCGTATGCTAGCTCGTATACTAATTCATAATATACGTTATTCCATTCTTCATACATACTCGTATAATATGTCGTATCATACTTGCGTTCAATAACTCGCACAATGCCTACGCGTTATACGATTAACACATTCTTTTCTTAACGTTTAATATTTCTAACGTTCTCCAATTAAGTCCGCATGCGAAATATTACGTTTTCCATACTTAGATTATTATTACATAATCAATATCACCTCGATATTATAACGTTGCATATTTCTCAAAAATTCAAAATAATTCCCAAGAGGAAATCGATGAATAGTATTTTTTGAAAAAAATCTCGGAAAGCCTTTATTTTTGTCTTAGAAATTTATACACTTTAATTCATTAACGTAGTTAAAATACTACGACATTCCAACGTTTCTAGGTTATAGAACGACATTCATCTTATCAACACATAGTAATAATAAATAATATTATTTTATTCATTATTAAAAGTATTTACAAATGTTCGATTTTTCGGGGTGTTACACTCTCACCCCCTTATAAGGATTCTGTCCCCAGAATCTCGCTAAAAAAAAATTACACAAATAATTGAGGGTAATTCTTTTTCATCATTTCTTCTAACTCCCATGTTGCTTCTTCTGCATCGTGGTTCTTCTATATCACCTTTACGGAAGGTATAACTTTATTCCGCAGAACTTGTTCTTTTCTATCGACAATTTGAATTGGCGTTTCCTCGTACGTTAAGTCCTTATCGATATGAATAGGTTCATATTCTATCACGTGCTTATAATCTGGCTTATAAGGACGCAATACCGATACGTGAAATACATTATGTATTCGTTCTAGGTCTAGAGATAATGCTATCATATATGCTACCTCACCCACCCGTTTTAATACCTCAAAAGGTCCTATAAACCTCGGACTTAACTTTCCTTTCTTTCCAAAATGTATCTTTCCTTTCCAGGGAGATACTTTTAGAAATACGTAAGAAACTACTTCAAATTCTTTATTCTCTCTATACGAATTCATAAACCTCTTCTGTCTGTCTTGAGTTGCTAAGAGATGCATTTGTATCATCTTGACAATGTCTGCTGTCTGTTGTACCAATTCTGGTCCCAACATTCGGTGTTCTCCTACCTCATCCCAATACAGTGGCGTTCTGCATTTCCTCCCATACAAAGCTTTATAAGGCGGCATACCTATGCTTGCATGATAGCTATTGTTATACGCAAACTCCACTAATGGTAGATGATCATCCCAATTACCCTTAAAATCCATGACGCAAGATCTTAGCATATCTTCTAACGTCTGAATTGTCTTCTCGCTCTGTCCATCCGTTTGTGGATGATACGCCGTACTCAGCTTCAACTACGTTCCCAACTGCTCTTGTAGACTCCTCAAAAAGTTTGATGTGAATCGTGGGTCACGATCTGACACAATCGATACTGGTGCTCCATGTCTAGAAATTATTTTCTTAATATAAAGTCTAGCTAATTGGTCTAAGTTATACTTGACCCTAATTGGCAAAAAGTGAGCCGACTTTGTCAACCGGTCCACTATTACCCAAATCGCATCATACCCCTTCGTTGTAGTCGGAAGTCCCACCACAAAATCCATCGTGATATTTTCCCACTTTCACTCTGAAATTTCCAATGACTGTAACAAGCCACTTGGTCGTTGATGTTCGGCTTTAACTTTTTGACAAGTCAAGCACCTACTCACGTACTCTGCTATCTCTCTCTTCATGTTCGGCCACCAAAAACTCTGTCAAAGGTCTTGATACATCTTAGTACTACCAGGATGAATCGAAAACCTTGAACTATGAGCCTCTTATAATACCTACTCCTTTAATTATGTCTCATTCGGAACCCAAATTCTTCCTTCAAATCTTAACAATCCCTCATTATCAAGACTATACTTAATATCTTTTTCATTAGCCAGCCGCTCCTTTATCTTGTCACACTCATCAGTTTTGAGTTGCACCTCCTTAACTCTTTCTACGATGGTAGATTGCATCTCTGTCGCTGTGACAACCCAAAAAATTGGATTGTCCAGAATTTAAGTTTAAAGAATTAGTTATTAATAAAATGAATTTTTATTAATACTATTCTGTGCTATGTCTTTATTAATCATTCTATAACCTAAAATGATTCTTAATCGGGAGGATTCTGGCTACGAGCTAGACTGAACGAGTAAGAATTTTCAAGACGAAAATAAAATTTTTCCAGGAACAAAAATATTTTCGGGGAAAAAGACGAAATAGGCAATATTCATTCATTTCTGCTCGGAGATTTATTTTGAATTTTTGAGAAACGCATAATAATAGAATTCTGAGACGAGATGGAATATTCAATAATATTTTAGTTATGGCAAAAACGAAGTTTTTGCCTGCGGACTTAAAACCTAAGGATTAGGAAAAGTGAGTTCCGAGAATTTTATGATTTCTTATAATAATTAGAGTTATTATGCTTGAGAAATTCGAGTATAATACTAGTTATTATATGAGTATAGTGCAAAGATTAGTACGACGTATAATACGAATATCGTACGAACGATATACGACGAGAATACGAGAATATGAGAATACGAGAATGGAATGCGTAGAATACGATTAGTCTAAATGGACTTTGAGTTCATGGACTTTGAAGAATCCAATTGGACTTGGATTATATCAAGCCCAATGGAATGTGTAATCAAGCCTAGGGTAGGCCCAGTAAGAATTAATGTAAGGCCCAGTGTTAGATTTAATTAAGCCCGATCCTAGAAAATAAACCGCGGATCGAACCGATGGGTCACCGGATGGGTAAAACCCATGGGGCAACCCATGGTGAAGACCCATGGGCATGTGGGGTGGCCACTTGGCAACCAAATAAGGGTGGTGGACAAGTAAACTTGGTGGCTAAGCATAGGAATAGTAAGGAGGTGGGGTGAAATGACAAATGCCCTTAGCCTTGGTTTTCTATATAAACAAGCCTTAAGCTCATTTGTTTGGTTTGAAATTTCAACCAACACTTGAGAGATAGAGAGAGAGAGTTCTGATGGGAGAAGAAGAGAAAGAGGAATGAGGAAAAGCTAGCTCGAATGCACGCTTTGTCCGACGGAAGGAGATTAAAGAAGAACGGTAATCTGAACCCTAGTTTCTTCTAATTTTCTTTAAGTTTAATATGTTCAAAAACATAACTTAATGAAGATAGGAAGTAGATGAAGTTAAGAATGAATTCATATGGTTGAAATCATGAGAAAACAAAGAAATAAGAATTATGAATTTAGTTTATAAATTTTTTAAGGAAGTGTAAGATTCGTAAGGATTTTAAGCGATCCGAATGAATCTTATGAATGAGTAGGTCAAATAATTAAGGAATGATGTTCTATAATATCGATTAAAAGGATGAACGAGCGAAGAACGCGAAGAACGAGCGAAGAACGCGAAGAACGTTGTTGATGGACAAATTTAAAACCATCGTAGGATAATTGTTGTTGATGGTCAAGTTTAAAACCATCGCGTATAAGTTAGTTACTTATTGCTTGGTTAGGAATTTTAGAAACGTTCATGAAGAACGGATTAAAACTGAGCTATAACGAAGTTATGGTGAAAATTTAGTAAAAGATGAACGAGAAATAGAAAGTATGTAAATGAACCCGAACGTGTAGGGTTTCATAAGAATGTAAGAGAAAATATAAAACATGAGTCGTGGACTCAAGAACGAATGAGTTTCGAGTTAGGATGAACGAATTACGGACGAACGAACGAAAAATGTTAAAACCATAAAACGAACGAAGAGCGAAGATTAAGCCAATAGAATGACATGTTAACAGATTCAGAACAAAGTTCTATCCGAGGGTAATCAAAGTACATAAGATAAGGAAGAAAATGGCTTTGGAACAACCTCATTTCGAGTTATAATGAATAAGATATAAGATTGCGAAATCAAGCGTCTCAAGCTTGCAAAAGACTTAGGAAATTTTTCTAGGTTTCATGCTTGGTGCCGCAGCGCGAGTCGTGCCTTGGGGGACAGTGCCGCAGTGCGAGCTCGGGCCATTAGCTACTGCTAAGTGGCGCTGCAGCGCGAAGGAAAGGGAAGGGCACAGCGCCGCAGCCTCGGTGCAGGGAAATGCCCAGAAATGAGATTTTTACTACTCAATTACTGGGGGATGTGCAAGAAAAAAATATGAACATGTAGTTCAATTATTGTAACACTTAATCAAGTGTATTAAACCTTTAATGAAGGTAGAACGAAAAGATTAACGAGATTAAAAAAATAAAGAATGTGAATACGAGTTGTGGAACCAATATCCGGGGACCGTAGTTGCGATAATCGAACTGTGAGGGATTGCTTTGATGGTGATTCCTTAGACGTTGATTGACTAGGGTCATGAATAACATTTTGATGTTATATCATGGTCATGAGAGATGAATATAAAGCATTCAGACGCTGTGAATGCAAAGCAGTTGCGATGAGCGATCGATCTTAGCATACAATGAATCGTATGGCTTTGACATTAAGAAAGAATAATGAACATGGGGTTCAGGTGGCGAGTAATGAATGAAAGCGATTAAAACCTTATGTAAAGTTTGAATGTGAGATTAAGGGATGAACAACGTAACGTTGAATACGTAAATGATCTTAGTGAATTATATTCACGTCGGGCGAACGTTCTAAATATACATTAATTATATGACTTAGACATTGACGGAAGTAGTAAGTAAGATATGAATTATCAAGAAAGCCGTAGCGACCAGTAATAAGATTAATGAAAGCCAAATATGAGTCGGATGAGAATGTTAGAATGAAATGTAAGCGTTGAACACTTTAACCGACGTGAAGGTTAAGTGTACGCGAATACTAATCGGGTAGAACCTACACCCCATGTATGGTTTGACCATAAGGTAATTAAGATCAATGATTAAGCCTATGAATAGTGAAGAATCTGAATTAAAGACAAATACGTATAACGTAAAGAAGTTGAATTAATGTCGAGAACTTGGATGACGTTCTGAGTCGAATGAACCGGATGTTGTAAGATAAGAATAAGGAAACGTAAGATACTTAATGTTATAAATACGTAGAATGAAAATTGAATGATCATTCTGAGTATACAAAAGACTGTATGACTTGGACGATAAAGAATAAATCCTGAGGTATAACATTTATTTGTCAGAAAACCATAAGGAATAAGAAATTGACTTAACGAACATTATACTTTAATAGTTTTGGTAAGTTAAGATGAATTTAGGTTCTATTACAATCGTAACCTTTGATGGTTGGCATATGGGAGCTGGGCTAAACAATTCCTTCAGAGATCGAAGGTATATACAAAACTGGTAACCGATCTAACTCACTGTTATGGGCAGTGTAGATGAGACGGGAACTTGTTTGTTGGTTGTTTGTGGGAAACCACTCAGAGTAACATATGGACTACTAGCAGAGACACGATGTGTGCTGAGTCCTAGGAGAGTTATAAGAAGAAGATAAGAATGTAAATCATCAAAGATAATGAATGTATTAAGTAAGACATCTCCGTATATCATGAAGCCGTTAATCGGTAAAGGAAGTTGGTCGTGTAAACTTCATTTATAAGAACGTGAACCCTAAGAAGTAAAGTAAAGTAAACCAATGCGTAAGTCAAGTATATGACTAATCAGTATTTGTGTTATTTCCTTATGTGCTACATAGGAATTGAAATGAGCAGTTCAGCGTAAACCATAAGATGTAGCTGTGCGTAAGACAAGTTTCCTAACTTCATTCATATGCGTAAGGCAAGTTTCCTACCACACCTACTCCTTCCCTCATCTAATTTGCTTTCCACCAAAAATTTTGCCTCATCCTTCATCATGCAGGTGGCAAAAACGGTCTTTTGCCCCTCAGCAACCCTAACTATCACGAACACCTTTTTAATTTCCTTAACCCACGTTTGGGCTTTTACAGGATCAGTCGTACCTTTAAATTCTGGCGATAGGACCACCTTGAAGTCTTTAACGTTCAACGTTCGATTATCTGGTTGATCTTTCGCGGCTGGTATTCCATTCTACACAGCTTGATCGTCCATATTCGCAAGTTTCTGTATTGAGTCTGGTTGTCCTCCAACTTTGTTGACAGGTTCTTCTATCCTTTGGTTTCGTTTTCATCTTGATGGCATTTTTATAAATTATTCTTACATACTAAGCCTATCGTAAACGCTTAACATATAACACAAAACTTTCTATTCAAATAATCATGTATTCAAAATATTAGATTTTTAAAAACTCGGTCTACTGTAATAACTAGTGACCAAATAAATATCTACTATCTTTATACCAACTTATTTCATTAATCCAACAAAGACTCATATTCATAACACTTGATATGCCATAGCACATTCTATTTTAAACATTCGCTATCCCTTTGTGACTTCAAAAGTCGGGATTTACAACTTTGTCCAACACAAAAGTTAAAAAAATATTTTATTACACAAATATACTTATCACATATACCACACACCTATCCAGCTAATACATTAACTATTTAGTAACTTATCTATTCCCATCATACTCAATAATCCATTCACAATTAACTATACCCAGTTCGTCAAACCACACTTATGAGTCCATAAACTTGTCATAGTTATATGAGTTTACAAACTTATCCTAATCAGACCTTTGGCGTCCATTCGCTGAGGGATTCATAAACATTTCATATAACTATGAGTCAAGAAGGACACATAAGTATGAGTTTTAAGAACTCGTACTTAACCCTATGTTCTCTACCTATAGACCTATCTATTTTTTTATACACATGAGAAAGGAATCACCCTCTTAACATGCATATAGCAAATAGCGCGACACAAACATTTCAATGATTATCAGTGTCAGATACTAAGTAGTTTTTACACCAAGTACAATTCCCCGCCCATACAAGGAATCATACAACTCAGCTGCCGACAAGAGTCCTCATTGAAATCCCCACCTAATCTTAACCCCCTTTTTCCATTCGAATTTTATTTAATCCGTATTCATAATCCTTTCGTGAATCTGTACCATTCACACAATAATCTTGCTTTAAACTTTCCAATCATAAGATTGATTCTTTCTAGGCTGTCATAATTTTATCAGATCACGGGGTGATCTCATCGAATATTTAATGATTCAATTCTATGTCTTATTTGTTTTGTTTTACGATCTCCTTTCCCTGCACTTCCTAGTCTTTTAGACTCGATCTATTTACCATTACTGTTTAACTTTATTATCAGAGTTAGGAAACTATGTGTCTTAACAACTCGCCGAGATTCATCTTTGAATCATACCAACCAACTAACTCTATATGAGTTATTTGTATTTTCAATGTTTCCCTCTGTTCTAAGGTTATAGCCTAAGGTCTAACCCACCTAAGGTTTCTAACCCTATAGCTCTGATACCATCTGTAAAGTCCCCGAACCCGGATACTTGAAACCCAAACTCGGTACTTCACGATACCATTTCTATGAGCGAAAATATTACTAATAATAATAACACTAAAATAAATTATAAACTTATCTTACCTTTATCAGAGTTTAATCCCAAGTACACAACCTTTCCTATATGACACCGTAAACCTATTCTGTTTGCTTTCCTTTTCACTTGTTCTTGACTGATCCTTCTGATTGTTCATATTTATCTGAAAACATTTAAATTAAGCAAGGATGAACATTTGAGTGCCCAACAAGTATTATATATATAAGTTGAAAAAGTTTAAATGTTTTCTTTATAATATCCATCTACAACAAGTCAATAGTTGTGAAGTATTCTGAACCGATATTAATAACATAACAACTCTCTTTCAAATTTGTGAAACTACGTACTGACTATAAATAAAGTTTAAGTGACATTCTATGAAGATTGTTTTTATTTTCGAAAAGGTTTAGCAGAACTTCATCTGTGAACCGTCATAACTTACGGACACGGGGGTGATCAGCCCGTTGTGCCCTGTATTGATCAATACTACATTATAAGAACGATGTTATCATTTACTTGGTCCGCCTTGGGCGCATAAAAGTTTTTCCCGTGAACGGGATGTTCATATTTGTCAGGGTTCCAGAGAAAAGGTTTTATTTTATCCAACAATAATCTATAATTCAACATATATGTATAACAAAGGTGTATCAACATGTGATTAAATACAATGATTATCCAAGTGGGGACACTTGTATAATCATTTATAGAAATTAACGAACAGAATATATAACTGTATTATAATATACTAACATGTTGATAATCGATGAGTGTATATAATATAGGTTTAACCATCTGTACATTAATAATAATAATTCTGAACTTCTCACTTCTGTCCATTGCATAAAAAAAATGCAAAGTTAGGATACTTGCCTGATGCGCTGCTCGCAATTCTCAACTTAGTTCTATCTTTCTATCACGACCTATCATTAATCAAATCAATCGTTCAATTAGAACAATATACCATAACACATAGTACTGCATTTCGCAGTAAGCACATAACCTAATCACCTTATCACACATGTTCGACAATCATGGCATCATAAACATCAACTCATTCCTAATCACATTGTCACACAACTTTAATTACCATTGAATCACAAATAAAATAGTTAACTAACTAAATTATCTAAGTTCAGATTGATTTCTAAAACATGTGGACGTATCGACTGCCATATCAGATAATTATCGAGTCTGAGACTCTATTCTGTATCTCAATATCCAAATAGATAACTTAAACAACAATCGTATTATTTTTCATGACCTTATAATAATTATAAAATAATTATTACCATTTACCATAATTTTTGAAATATCAGAATCATTATTAAATGATTTAAATATCAAATAATTCTATTATCATTAATATTTAATTAATATTAAACTATTAATGAAACTAATGTCAAAATAATAAAGTTATTTATAATTACTCAAAATATTTTTAAAGTACTTATATTACCCTTAAATGATTTTTAAAACATCTAAAATCATTATTAAATAATTACCATTAATATTTATATATTAATGAACTATTATCTAAATATTAAAAAACATTAATTATAACTTAAAATAATTTTAATTCATTTATATCTCTTTTAAATGATTTTTAAATAAATAAAACCATTTTTAAACTATTTATTTAATATAATTATTAAATAAATTTAATATCATTAATATATCATTAATATTAAATTATTAATGAAATTATCCTTTAAATATTAAAAGTTATAGTTTATAACTTAAAATATCTTTAAACACTTTATTTTTATTTAAAATGATTTTTATAATATTAAAATCATTTTTAAACTAATTTATTATTAAATAACTTTAATATCATTATTAATCATTAATTAATGAAATTAACCATTAAATATTAAAAGTTATATTTTATAACTTAAAATATTTTTCAATACCTTATTATTATTTAAAATGATTTTTTTAATATAATAAAATCATTTTTAATTTATTTATTTAATTCATTTAATAAATAACTTAATTATCATTAATATTAATTAATTAATGAAATTTCATCACAAAATATTAAAATTTCATCAAAAATGACTTAAAATATTTTCTAACACAATAATATAATTTTTCATGAATTAAAATCATTTTTAAATAATTTATTTAATATTATAATTAAATAAATTAATTACTATTAATATTCCAAAAATATTAAATATTTATGAAATATATTCAAAATAATTAAAATATAATTTTCGGACTTTAAAATAATTTTTCAGAATTTATTATGTATTTTTAATAATTAAAATCTATTTTTTTTAATTTGTAATCATTTTCGGAATTTCCAGAAATTAAAAATAATACAAAACCGTCGTAAAGGCTTTAGCGACGCTTATCTGTCGTCTTAGGTGTTCTTCATCAACCCAGATCTCAAAGTCAGTAGCCGAGTAGGCTACTTTGACCCTGATTCCAGATCGGATCATGATGTTTCTGGACAAACTATGATTTAGATCTTGTAGTACTAGTGTATATCTACAAGATCCAGCAATAAACATGGCAATCAAGCATGAAACAAACAAGATCTAAGCCTCTAAAGATGTTGTAAGGACTGTTCTTAATTTTCTGGGTAACCCAGAAATGAAGAACAGATCATGGATGACACTTTAAGCCTCCACTGAATGCTAATCGTGCAATATTTTTATAATCTAAAAGCTACAGTGTATAACTAGCATATAGAACTATAGATCTATTACATAATATAATCAAAACATCAACAAATCAACCAAATACTTATCGGTCAAACCTTGTCATTCATCATGTTCAAATGTTTTCTGGGCTACCCAGAAAACAGAAAATATTCTCGACTAGGCTTGTTTGACCGGCTGCTAAATCCGATACGTTTATCATTTAAGTGATATAAAAACATGATATTAAATTACAAACAACATACTACAACCTAGATTCAACAACCAACAAAAATTCACATTACATAGAAAGATCTAGCCGGTTCAAAACATTGTCAGGCCGGTTCTGGGCATATTCTGGTCTGCCCAGAATTGCATGGTCAATGCCGGTCAACTGACTTTGACCGCTAATAACTAACTATATGGACATCCAATGACTTCATTTATTTTTTTCGGATTAAAGACCATACAGCATACTACAACATTGAACACTTACAACACCAAATCAATAAACACTCTACGAGTTAGAAGGTCTGACATTCACTGTCAGACATTAAAAACAACATTTTCCAGATTTTGTAAAATCTCAAATTTGAGCTTCTAAATGTTATGGATCTAACATTTAGCAACCCAGATCGACTAAATGGACTACATATAACATGTTTTAACAAACAAACATAACATCTAACAATGAATCATGGACAGATTTAAGGCTAGGGTTTTTATACCTTTCTTGAATAATTTCTTGATTTTGGCTGCTGATCTGTTGTGGGATTTCGTGGGGCTTGGTTATTGACTAATCTTAGGAGAGAATTCCGTAGGTGGGGAGCTTGAGAGAAAATGTTGAGTGTTTGGAAAATTTTGAGCTAGCAAAAAGAATTTCTCTCTCTCTCTAAATCTATTTATATAATGTTGGTGCATGTATGGCTGCTGAAAATGGATGATATGAAAAGATTTTGGCACATGGGATATCTAGGGTTGGTAAACAACCCAAATTTTGGCAAGATTTGCAAGCAAGCTCAATTAAATAAATCAAAAATGCTATTTTAGTAATTTAACAAAGTAATTAAGGGTATTCTTGTCCATGGTACTTGAATCTAGGTTTTAATCACTAGATTTTAATCCTTAAGGTTCCGCAAATAATTTCTAGGGCTTAAACAATTAAGACTAAAGCTCAATAAAATTTTAATTATAACTTACTAATTAAAATTTAAGGTTTTAATAGAAAATTAGGTTTTTAATTTTTATATTACCAGTCGTTAATCACATTATTGTGATTACATAACGGCTTAACCAATTCTCAAAGTCGTGAATGACTTTCGCATTAAGGTTTCAAATCAATTAGGATTTCAAGAAATTAATTTAGGGTTCTAGATTTTAGGGTTTTAATTTACTAATTAGATTCACCTTAATTAGTAATTAAAGTTTATCACACGTTTTATTAATCATTATAACACTATTTCTGACTGATCAAACCTCCGATTTAGGTTTCCGGATTAGGGTTTCTAATTATTAGAAAATCAAATATAATTAGGGTTTACATTTAAAGTTAGGGTTTTCTATAATTAGCAAAATATTAAATAACACATAACATATATCATATAACATCGTCATATAACAGTCTTAAACTCACAATTTATTTTCAAATTAGGGTTTTCCACAGAAAACTAGGGTTTAACCAATAATCATTAGGGTTTTGAAATTAAACACCATAATTGACCAATCATCATCAACACGTACATACGGCACATATTTATAGCACTGAAAAATCAAAATATAATTAATATTATATTATTATCACCATTCCTCATTCCATAACCAGAAATAGGGTTTATAAAATATTATTAGGGTTTGGTCGTAATATAATAAAACTGTTCCACACATTAACATTACACACATAATCATACATATCTATAACACTGAAAAATAACAATATAATATTATTATTCTCATTCCTTAATCAAAACCTGAAATTAGGGTTTGGATTCCATATCTGATTTATCTTACATAAATAACCTTATTAAGTTAAAATAATTAACTTAATAATCTGTACTAAAATTCATATAATAAAATAATTATTATAATTATTCCAAAATCATTCCATATATTATTTAAATAATAAAAACATATAATTTCATGGAAAATAATTAATAAAAACATTTCTATCTTAAAATTTATTATTATAAGAATATACTTTATAATAATCAATAATTCTGAAATAAAATTATTTGTAAACATTCATGTAATAAATATATTTTTATTTACCACATAAATACATATACATATTATCTTGTACAAATCCTCATCCTTATAATAATAATAATAAAAAAATTTATAAGCAAAATTTCAGTTTTATTTATTTAGAAAATATCGGGTTGTCACATTCACCCTCCCTTATAAAGATTCCGTCCCCGGAATCACCACTTTAAAACATATACATACTAGGGTACATAGCATACACAATCATTGCAAATAGATCTTGATCATGATTGATCGAATCGATCTTTAACTATCACATAAAGCTTGTCTTTCTGATTAAACGGAAATTTGATTTCTAAAAGAACTCAAATTCCTCCTTCAAAATAATTTATAAAAATAATTTACCATATATAAGAAATCAATATTTAAGAAAATAATATTGGTTCGAGTAATACCTGGAGTTGCATCCCCGGCTGCCACGATATCTTGAACGGTCATGTTAAAGACACTTACAGTTGATTCTATTGATTTATTTGTTGATGTCGGTCCCGTTGTTGCCAATATCCTGCTGCCTTTTCCACATATTCACATTCCTTTCCTCCATTCTCCTTCTTGAACAGTCTCCCACCTTATTTTCCATTGATTCGCACATAACACATTCACTATACCTTCTTGGATTGGAACAGTCGGGAGTGTTATATCCCTTCTGTCCATACTTATTACACACAAACTTTCCTTGCAAACATTTCCTCGAGCGGTTCTTTCTACAAGTCATTACACCACCTACTTCTTTTTCACACCTTCTTGCTTCACCTGCACACTTCCAAAGCTGTTCGCCTTCCTCTTTTCATTTCCACCCTTACTTCCACTATTAATTCCTACCTTCCCAGTTCTCTAAACCTTACCTTTGTTCCTCCTTACCTTGTTATAGAGCTAGGGTTCGAATCCCAGCTCAAACCTTCGTGCCTTTCTAGCCTTCGTATCAACTTGATGCTGAGCAAATCTAGTCAACTTATTAAATTTCACTAACATATCACATTGCTTTAATTCTAGAAATTTCACGTCCATTCTAGCCGGTATACTACTAGAAAAATAATTTTTGAAAAATAAAGTCTTAAACCTATCCCATGCTACCAAACCTGCTCCTGCCCTCATCTAATTTGCTTTCCACCAAAAATTTTGCCTCATCCTTCATCATGCAGGTGGCAAAAATGGTCTTTTGCCCCTCAGCTACCCTAACTATCACAAACACCTTTTTAATTTCCTTAACCCAAGTTTGGGCTTTTACAGGGTCAGTCGTACCTTTAAATTCTGGCGATAGGACCGCCTTGAAGTCTTTAACGTTCGACGTTCGATTATCTGGTTGATCTTTCGCGGCTGGTATTCCGTTCTACACAGCTTAATCGTCCATATTCACAAGTTTCTGTATTGAGTCTGGTTGTCCTCCAACTTTGTTGACAGGTTATTCTATCCTTTGGTTTCGTTTTCGTCTTGACGGCATTTTCATAAATTATTCTTACATACTAAGCCTATCGTAAACGCTTAACATATAACACAAAACTTTCTATTCAAATAATCATGTATTCAAAATATTAGATTTTTAAAAACTCGGTCTACTGTAATAACTAATGACCAAATAAATATCTACTATCTTTATACCAACTTATTTCATTAATCCAACATAGACTCAAATTCATAACACTTGATATGCCATAGCACATTCTATTTTAAACATTCACTATCCCTTTGTGACTTCAAAAGTCGGGATTTAAAACTTTGTCCAACACAAAAGTTAAAAAAATATTTTATTACACAAATGTACTTATCATATATACCACACACCTATTCAGCTAATACATTAACTATTTAGTAACTTATCTATTCCTATCATACTCAATAATCCATTCACAATTAACTATACCCAGTTCGTCAAACTACACTTATGAGTCCATAAACTTGTCATAGTTATATGAGTTTACAAATTTATCCTAGTCAGACCTTTGGCGTCCATTCGCTGAGGGATTCATAAACATTTCATATAACTATGAGTCAAGAAGGTCACATAAGTATGAGTTTTAAGAACTCGTACTTAACCCTATGTTCTCTACCTATGCCCTATCTATTTTTTTATACAATGAGAAAGGAATCACCCTCTTAACATGCATGTAGCAAATAGCACGACACAAACATTTCAATGATTATCAGTGTCAGATACTAAGTAGTTTTTACACCAAGTACAATTCCCCGCCCATACAAGGAATCATACAACTCAGCTGCCGACATGAGTCCTCATTGAAATCCCCACCTAATCTTAACCCCCTTTTTCCATTCGAATTTTATTTAATCCGTATTCATAATCCTTTCTTGAATCTGTACCATTCACACAACAATCTTGCTTTAAACTTTCCAATCATAAGATTGATTCTTTCTAGGTGTCATAATTTTATCAGATCACGGGGTGATCTCATCGAATATATAATGATTCAATTCTATGTCTTATTTGTTTTGTTTTACGATCTCCTTTCCCTGCACTTCCAGTCTTTTAGACTCGATCTATTTACCATTACTGTTTACCTTTATTATCAGAGTTAGGAAACTATGTGTCTTAACAACTCGCCGAGATTCATCTTTGAATCATACCAACCAACTAACTCTATATGAGTTATTTGTATTTTCAACGTTTCCCTCTGTTCTAAGGTTATAGCCTAAGGTCTAACCCACCTATTGTTTCTAACCCTATAGCTCTGATACCATCTGTAAAGTCCCTGAACCCGGATACTTGAAACCCGAACTCGGTACTTCACGATACCATTTCTATGAGCGAAAATATTACTAATAATAATAACACTAAAATAAATTATAAACTTATCTTACCTTTATCAGAGTTTAATCCCAAGTACGCAACCTTTACTATATGCCACCGTAAACCTATTCTGTTTGCTTTCCTTTTCACTTGTTCTTGACTGATCCTTCTAATTGTTCACATTTATCTGAAAACATTTAAATTAAGCAAGGATGAGCATTTGAGTGCCCAACAAGTATTATATATATAAGTTGAAAAAGTTTAAATGTTTTCTTAATAATATCCATCTACAACAAGTCAATAGTTGTGAAGTATTCTGAACCGATATTACTAACATAACAACTCTCTTTCAAATTTGTGAAACTACGTACTGACTATAAATAAAGTTTAAGTGACATTCTATGAACATTGTTTTTATTTTCGAAAAGGTTTAGCAGAACTTCATCTGCGAACTGTCATAACTTACGGACACGGGGGTGATCAGCCCGTTGTGCCCTGTATTGATCAATACTACATTACAAGAATGATGTTATCATTTACTTGGTTCGCCTTAGGCGCATAAAAGTTTTCTCGTGAACGGGATGTTCATATTTGTTAGGGTTCCAGAGAAAAGGTTTTATTTTATCCAATAATAATCTATAATTCAACATATATGTATAACAAAGGTGTATCAACATGTGATTAAATACAATGATTATCCAAGTGGGGACACTTGTATAATCATTTATAGAAATTAACGAACAGAATATATAACTGAATTATCATATACTAACATGTTGATAATCGATGGGTGTATATAATATAGGTTTAACCATCTGTATATTAATAATAATAATTCTGAATTTCTCACTTCTGTCCATTGCATAAAGAAAATACAAAGTTAGGATACTTGCCTGATGCGCTGCTCGCAATTCTCAACTTAGTTCTATCTTTCTATCACGACCTATCATTAATCAAATCAATCGTTCGATTAGAACAATATACCATAACAAATAGTACTGCATTTCGCAGTAAGCACATAACCTAATCACCTTATCACACATGTTCAACAATCATGGCATCATAAACATCAACTCATTCCTAATCACATTGTCACACAACTTTAACTATCATTGAATCACAAATAAAATAGTTAACTAACTAAATTATCTAAGTTCAGATTAATTTCTAAAACATGTTGGCGTATCGACAGCCATATCAGATAATTATCGAGTCTGAGACTCTATTCTGTATCTCAATATCCAAATAGATAACTTAAACAACAATCGTATTATTTTTCATGACCTTATAATAATTATAAAATAATTATTACCATTTACTATAATTTTTAAAATATCAGAATCATTATTAAATGATTTAAATATCAAACAATTCTATTATCATTAATATTTAATTAATATTAAACTATTAATGAAACTGTGATAAGCCGGGATTTCGAATAATCCAAAATTTACGAATAATTTTTTTTTTTAATATTAACATTGACTGTTAATATTGTGCTGAGAAATTTGTGAGACAAGTCTCGAGAATGAGTCAATTTAGATATTGACTAATAAAATAGAGAAGAGTTGTGTTTAACAGTTTTAGAAACCCTAACCCTAATTTTCGGATAGGGATTTGATCGAAAATACAATTGAAATAATTGTATTAATAATTTCGTGTTTGTTATGTATGACCTTAACGATCAAAAATTAATTGGATAAGGTTTAATATTATTAAACCCTAATAAGGGATTAGAAACTCTAATCTCAGTTATAGAAAACCCTAATGTGTTGTAAAAAAACCCTAATTTCAAAAATCGGGGATTTGTAAACCTTAAATTAGGAAACCCTAATTCTAATTGGTAGACCTAATGGATTCATTAAACTTAAATATGATTAGAAAGTTCTAATTTTATTTTTGTATAGTAATTTTCTAGTTAGAAAACCTATTTATATTTTAGGAATTTTATTTTCTAAATTGTAAACCCTAAATTTGAAAATTGTGGGAACTAGAATTTTTGATATCTAAAGGGTTCAAATATTAAACCCTAATCCAAGCCCCAAACCCTAAGAGATTGTGCAAATGTCAAGAATGTCCTTTATGGTATTTTAGAAAAGACCAAAATACCCTTTTAGTATATTTTTAATTGATAACTTGCAAATCTATCAATTATTGGAGTGGGTGACCAACTCTTTACCAACTACATTGACTTAATGATTTAAAAATCTAGCCAAAATCGTCCAGCTAGCATCAGATCTTGCAATATTCAATGAATCAAGCAATATATAAATAATCAAGAGAGAGAAAATGCAAAGAATTTGCCATATTGCTAACCAAGCTCTTACCAACTCTCTCTCCACTAAACCCACGAAAATCTGTAGTAGATCAGTCCTAGAAACAGCCTCAATATCAATCATAAACAGATTGGAGAGCCAAGATCGAAAATTATTCAAGAGAAGGTATAACCCTATTTTTATTTTTGGATCTTTGTTGCTTGAGAAATTTTTGTGTTTATGTGTTTAAGATATTGCTAGAAGATGTTTTTAGTTGATCTATGTTGATATAACACGGATCCATAACATCAAATGGCCTTAAAATGATGTTTTTAAAAGTCTGTCCAAGAACAAAATTGTGGTCTGACAAGCTAATGTCAGGGGCCACAGATTCTTGCTCGGTTGTTGTTTGTGATGTTTTATTGTTTGGATCGATAGTCTGGTATGTTGTCTTTAGTATGGAACAAGAATCACAGTCATTGGATAGCTAGATTGCAAGTTATACTCGGTCAAAGTTCGTTGACCCACGTTGACCGAGTATCTTTCTGGGTAACCCAGAATTAGTAAATCAGCGTCTGACAATGAGTTCAAGCCTCCAGATCGGTCAAGTTGTTTGTTTTTTTGTTAATTTTGCTGTAACTAGATTATAGTATGTTATATTTACTCTGATTACATGCCATTATATTCCATAAAAAGTTAACAGCATGATTAAGACAAGAAGTCAAAGTAGGCCTCTCGACCATAACTTAAAATTCTGGGAAATTCCAGAAATGGCTTTGCATGAATTCTGACAAGGTTTGACCGTGTCATAATCTCTGGATCTGTTGTTTTTGGACTGAGATCTTGTTATCTCATTGTTCATTGTTATGTATACTACACTTTTAAAGTAAGAAACAACTTAAATAACGATCAAAGTCTAGATTAATTTAGGCTGGAAAGTGGCAAGCCGAGCTGCCTAGGTTTCTGGGTTTGCCAAGAAAACCCAGGTATGGTCTGACATGCTTTTTTAAAGTCCAGATCTCGTTGATGTGTTATGGTTTGATCAAGATGTTGGTTGTGTGTTGTAGTATTACATTTTTGCTACACGATCACACTTCAAACAAGTCCAGAAACAATTTGAACAGAGAATTAAAACGGGTCAAAGTTGACCCTTGAAGCTGCCGGCTGTCAGTGTTCTTGGGCTCAAGAACACCAACAGCGACGCTTTGTGTCACTAAAGCTCTATAGCGACGGTTTAATTATTTTATTTTCTGATTTTTCCGGAAAATGATTAAAAAATAGAAATAAATTCTAAAAATTACCAAAAAATGGTTTTAAAAATTATTTTAAATTATGAAAAATAATTTTTGACCAATTGGAATATTTTTCTTTAATATTTATAATTATTTAAATATTAAAGGTATTTAATTTATTTAATTAGTGTATTAAATAAATTAGAGAAAAATGATTTAATATTATGAAAAATCATTTTAAATAAGAATAATGTATTTAAAAATATTTTGAGTTATAAAATGTAACTTTTAATATTTTTGGAGAATTTTTATTAATAATTTAATATTAATGATATTAGATTATTAAATTAAATAAATAAGATAAAAATAAATTTAATGATTTAAAAATCATTTTAATTGAGAATAAAAGTATTATAAAATATTTTAAATTATAAAATATAATTTTAAATATTTTTGGAGAATTTTCATTAATAAATTAATATTAATGATGTTTAATTTATTTAATTATTATATTAAATAAATGAATTAAAAATGATTTTATTTATTTAAAAATCATTTAAAAATGAGAAAAATGGTTTAAAAATATTTTAAGTTATAATTAATGACTTTTAATATTTGGATAATAATTTCATTAATATTTATATATTAATGGTGATGATTTAAAAATAATTTTAATTATTTTAAAAATCATTTAAGTAGAATATTGATGATTTAAAAATATTTTAAGTTATTGATGATAACTTTAATATTTTGGAATGAATGTTATTAATATTTTGATATTATTACTTATTAATAATGGTAAGATTATTTGATAATTAAATCATTTAAAAATGATTTAAGTGCTTGAAAAATTATTATAACTTATAATAATTGTTTGATAATTAGTAAAAGCTTCTGAGAAATATTATTAAAGATATTTGACTTATCTAAATTAATATTGAAGCTTAGATACCAAGTTTAATTAACAATCAATGTGTTAATTGTCGGGTAGGGTGACCAGAACACCGAGAGTGGACCAAAGTCCAACCAGACTGAATTAGTTTGACTTGTTAAGTGTTTATATAGGTTATAAACACTAATGTGGCTATGTGGTAATGTGTCTAGGAGAAGTTTGACTGTGAACTACATTGTTGTATTATTATTAAACTCTGATAAAATCTTACGTAAGATACTACCTATATATATTATGGGTAGTTAAATGTTATTTATATTGTGGATCGTGAACACCAAACTCGGGAGTCAGGTAACTCAAATTTGGGGGTGTCACAGAAACCATTGTCAAAATATTAAAGTTATTTATAATAACTCAAAATATTTTTAAAGTACTTATATTACCCTTAAATGATTTTTAAAACATCTAAAATCATTAATAAATAATTACCATTAATATTTAAATATTAATGAACTATTATCAAAATATTAAAAGTCATTAATTATAACTTAAAATATTTTTAATTTATTTATATCCATTTTAAATGATTTTTAAATAAATAAAACCATTTTTAAACTATTTATTTAATATAATTATTAAATAAATTTAATATCATTAATATTAAATTATTAATTAAATTATCCTTTAAATATTAAAAGTTATAGTTTATAACTTAAAATATCTTTAAACACTTTATTTTTATTTAAAATGATTTTTATAATATTAAAATCATTTTTAAACTAATTTATTATTAAATAACTTTAATATCATTATTAATCATTAATTAATGAAATTAACCATTAAATATTAAAAGTTATATTTTATAACTTAAAATATTTTTCAATACCTTATTATTATTTAAAATGATTTTTTTAATATAATAAAATCATTTTTAATTTATTTATTTAATTCATTTAATAAATAACTTAATTATCATTAATATTAATTAATTAATGAAATTTCATCACAAAATATTAAAATTTATCAAAAATGACTTAAAATATTTTTTAACACAATAATATAATTTTTCATGAATTAAAATCATTTTTAAATAATTTATTTAATATTATAATTAAATAAATTAATTACTATTAATATTCCAAAAAAATTAAATATTTATTAAATATATTCAAAATAATTAAAATATAATTTTTAGACTTTAAAATAATTTTTTAGAATTTAATATGTATTTTTAATAATTAAAATCTAATTTTTTTTTTCTGATTTTTAATCATTTTCGGAATTTCCAGAAATTAAAAATTATACAAAACCGTCGCTAAAGGCTTTAGCGACGCTTATCTGTCGTCTTAGGTGTTCTTCATCAACCCAGATCTCAAAGTCAGTAGCCGAGTAGGCTACTTTGACCCTGATTTCAGATCGGATCATGATGTTTTTGGACAAACTATGATTTAGATCTTGTAGTACTAGTGTACATCTACAAGATCCAGCAATAAACATGGCAATCAAGCATGAAACAAACAAGATCTAAGCCTCTAAAGATGTTGTCAGGACTGTTCTTCATTTTCTGGGTAACCCAGAAATGAAGAACAGATCATGGATGACAATTTAAGCCTCCACTGAATGCTAATCGTGCAATGTTTTTATAATCTAAAAGATACAGTGTATAACTAGCATATAGAACTATAGATCTATTACATAATATAAGCAAAACATCAACAAATCAACCAAACACTTATCGGTCAAACCTTGTCATTCATCATGTTCAAATGTTTTCTGGGCTACCCAGAAAACAGAAAATATTCTCAACTAGGCTTGTTTGACCGGCTGCTAAATCTGATACGTTTATCATTTAAGTGATATAAAAACATGATATTGAATTACAAACAACATACTACAACCTAGATTCAACAACCAACAAAAATTCACATTACATAGAAAGATCTAGCCGGTTCAAAACATTGTCAGGCCGGTTCTGGGCATATTCTGGGCTGCCCAGAATTGCATGGTCAATGCCGGTCAACTGACTTTGAACGCTAATAACTAACAATATAGACATCCAATGACTTCATTTTTTTTTTCAGATTAAAGACCATACATCATACTACAACATTGAACACTTACAACACCAAATCAATAAACACTCTACGAGTTAGAAGGTCTGACATTCACTGTCAGACATCAAAAACAACATTTTCCAGATTTTGTAAAATCTCAAATCTGAGCTTCTAAATGTTATGGATCCAACATTTAGCAACCCAGATCGACTAAATGGACTACATATAACATGTTTTAACAAACAAACATAACATCTAACAATGAATCATGGACAGATTTAAGGCTAGGGTTTTTATACCTTTCTTGAATAATTTCTTGATTTTGGCTGCTGATCTGTTGTGGGATTTCGTGGGGCTTGGTTATTGACTAATCTTAGGAGAGAATTCCGTAGGTGGGGAACTTGAGAGAAAATGTTGAGTGTTTGGAAAATTTTGAGCTAGCAAAAAGAATTTCTCTCTCTCCAAATCTATTTATATAATGTTGGTGCATGTATGGCTGCTGAAAATGGATGATATGAAAAGATTTTGGCACATGGGATATCTAGGGTTGGTAAACAACCCAAATTTTGGCAAGATTTGCAAGCAAGCTCAATTAAATAAATCAAAAATGCTATTTTAGTAATTTAACAAAGTAATTAAGGGTATTCTTGTCCATGGTACTTGAATCTAGGTTTTAATCACTAGATTTTAATCCTTAAGGTTCCCCAAATAATTTCTAGGGCTTGAACAATTAAGACTAAAGCTCAATAAAATTTTAATTATAACTTACTAACTAAAATTTAAGGTTTTAATAGAAAATTAGGGTTTTAATTTTTATATTACCAGTCGTTAATCACATTATTGTGATTACATAACGGCTTAACCAATTCTCAAAGTCGTAAATGACTTTCGCATTAAGGTTTCAAATCAATTAGGGTTTTAAGAAATTAATTTAGGGTTCTAGATTTTAAGGTTTTAATTTACTAATTAGATTCACCATAATTAGTAATTAAAGTTTATCACACGTTTTATTAATCATAATAACACTATTTCTGACTGATCAAACCTCCGGTTTAGGTTTCCGGATTAGGGTTTCTAATTATTAAAAAATTAAATATAATTAGGGTTTACATTTAAAGTTAGGGTTTTCTATAATTAGCAAAATATTAAATAACACATAACATATATCATATAACATCGTCATATAACAGTCTTAAACTCACAATTTATTTTCAAATTAGGGTTTTCCACAGAAAACTAGGGTTTAACCAATAATCATTAGGGTTTTGAAATTAAACACCATAATTGACCAATCATCACCAACACGTACATACGGCACATATTTATAGCACTGAAAAATCAAAATATAATTAATATTATATTATTATCACCATTCCTCATTCCATAACCAGAAATAGGGTTTATAAAATATTATTAGGGTTTGGTCATAATATAATAAAACTGTTCCACACATTAATATTACACACATAACCATACATATCTATAACACTGAAAAATAACAATATAATATTATTATTCTCATTCCTTAATCAAAACCTGAAATTAGGGTTTGGATTCCATATCTGATTTATCTTAAATAAATAACCTTATTAAGTTAAAATAATTAACTTAATAATCTGTACTAAAATTCATATAATACAATAATAATTATAATTATTCCAAAATCATTCCATATATTATTTAAATAATATAAACATATAATTTCATGGAAAATAATTAATAAAAACATTTCTATCTTAAAATTTATTATTATAAGAATATACTTTATAATAATCAATAATTCTAAAATAAAATTATTTGTAAACATTCATGTAATAAATATATTTTTATTTACCACATAAATACATATACATATTATCTTGTACAAATCTCATCCTTATAATAATAATAAAAAAAAATATACGCAAAATTTCAGTTTTATTTATTTAGAAAATATCGGGTTGTCACATTCACCCTCCCTTATAAAGATTTCTTCCCCGGAATCACCACTTTAAAACCTATACATACCAGGGTACATAGCATACACAATCATTGCAAATAGATCTTAATCATGATTGATCGAATCGATCTTTAACTATCACATAAAGCTTGTCTTTCTGATTAAACGGAAATTTGATTTCTAAAAGAACTCAAATTCCTCCTTCAAAATAATTTATAAAAATAATTTACTATATATAAGAAATCAATATTTAAGAAAATAATATTGGTTCGAGTAATACTTGGAGTTGCATCCCCGGCTGCCACGATATCTTGAACGGTCATGTTAAAGACGCTTACAGTTGATTCTATTGATTTATTTGTTGATGTCGGTCTCGTTGTTGCCAATATCCTGCTGCCTTTTCCCCATATTCACATTCCTTTCCTCCATTCTCCTTCTTGAACAGTCTCCCACCTTATTTTCCATTGATTCGCACATAACACATTCACTATACCTTCTTGGATTGGAGCAGTCGGGAGTGTTATATCCCTTCTGTCCATACTTATTACACACGAACTTTCCTTGCAAACATTTTCCCGAGTGGTTCTTTCTACAAGTCATTACATCACCTACTTCTTTTTCACACCTTCTTGCTTCACCTGCACACTTCCAAAGCTGTTCGCCTTCCCCTTTTCATTTCCACCCTTACTTCCACTATTAATTTCTACCTTTCCAATTCTCTAAACCTTACCCTTGTTCCTCCTTACCTTGTTATAGAGCTAGGGTTCGAATCCCAGCTCAAACCTTCGTGCCTTTCTAGCCTCCGTTTCAACTTGATGCTGAGCAAATCTAGTAAACTCATTAAATTTCACTAACATATCACGTTGCTTTAATTCTAGAAATTTCACCTCCATTCTAGCCGGTATACTACTAGAAAAATAATTTTCGAAAATGAATTTTTATTAATACTATTATGTGTTATGTGTTTATTAATCATTCTATAACCTAGAATGATTATTAATCGGGAGGATTCTGGCTATGAGCTAGACTGGACGAGTAAGAATTTTCAAGACGAAAATAAAAATTTTCCGAGAACAAAAATATTTCCGGGGAAAAAGATGAAATAGGCACTATTCATCCATTTTTACTTGGAGATTTATTTTGAATTTCTGAGAAACGCGTAATGATAGAATTCTGAGATAAGATGGAATATTCAATAATATTTTAGTTATGGAAAAAACGAAGTTTTCGCCTGCGGACTTAAAACCTAAGGGTTAGGAAAAGTGAGTTCCGAGAATTTTATGATTTCGTATAATAATTAGAGTTATTATGCGTGAGAAATACGAGTATAATACTAGTTATTATATGAGTATAGTGCAAAGATTAGTACGACATATAATACGAATATTGTACGAATGATATACGACGAGAATACAAGAATGGAATGCATAGAATACGATTAGTCTAAATGGACTTTGAGTTCATGGACTTTGAAGAATCTAATTGGACTTGGATTAAATCAAGCCCAATGGAATGTGTAATCAAGTCGAGGGTAGGCCCAGTAAACCGCGGATCCAAGAAAATAAACCGCGGATCGAACCGATGGGTCACTGGATGGGTAAAACCCATGGGGTAACCCATGGGGAAGACCCATGGGCATGTGGAGTGGCCACTTGGCCACCAAGTAAGGGTGGTGCCCAAGTAAACTTGGTGGCTAAGCATAGGAATAGTAAGGAGGTGGGGTGAAATGACTAAAATGCCCTTAGCCTTGGTTTTCTATATAAACAAGCTTTAAGCTCATTTGTTTGGTTTGAAATTTTAACCAACACTTGAGAGATAGAGAGAGAGATTTTGGATGGGAGAAGAAGATGAAGAGGAATGAGGAAAAGCTAGCTCAAATGCACGCTTTGTTCGACGGAAGGAGATTAAAGAAGAACGGTAACCTAAACCCTAGTTTCTTCTAATTTTCTTTAAGTTTAATATGTTCAAAAACATAACTTAATGAAGATAGGAAGTAGATGAAGTTAAGAATGAATTCATATGGTTGAAATCATGAGAAAACAAAGAAATAAGAATTAGGAATTTAGTTTATAAATTTCTTAAGGAAGTGTAAGATTCGTAAGAATTTTGAGCGATCCGGATGAATCTTATGAATGAGTAGGTTAAATAAGTAAGGAATGATGTTTTGTAACATCAAATTCCAAGAAAAAGTAAAATCGTAATCAAAAATATCGATTAAAAAGGAAGAACGAGCGAAGAAAGCGAAGAACGCGAAGAACGTTGTTGGTGGACAAATTTAAAACCATCATAGGATAATTGTTGTTGATGGAAAAGTTTAAAACCATCACGTATAAGTTAGTTACTTATTTCTTGGTTAGGAATGATAGAAATGTTCATAAAGAATGGATTAAAACTGAGTTATAACGAAGTTATGGCAAAAATTTTGTAAAAGATGAATGAGAAATAGAAAGTATGTAAATGAACCCAAATGTGTAGGGTTTCATAAGAATGTAAGAGAACGTATAAAATGTGAGTCGTGGACTCAAGAATGAACAAGTTTTGAGTTTGGATGACTGAATTACGGACGAACGAACGTAGAATGTTAAAACCATAAAATGAACGAAGAGTGAAGATTAAGTCAATAGAATGGCATGTTAACGGACTCAGAACAAAGTTTTGTTCTAAGGTAATCAAAGTACATAAGATATGGAAGAAAATGGCTTTGGAACGACCTTGTTCTGAGTTATAAAGAATAAGATACGAGATTATGAAATTAGTGTCTCAAACTTGCAAAAGACTTAGAAAATTTTTTCTAGGTTTTATACCTGGCGCTGCAGCGCGAGTCGTGCCTTGCGGACCGGCGCCGCAGCATGAACTCGAGCCATTATCTACTGCTAAGTTGTGCCACAGCGTGAAGGAAAGGGAAGGGCACGGCGTCACAGCGCCGGTGCGGGGCAATGCCCAAAAATGAGATTTTTAGTACTCAATTACTGGGGGATGTGCAAGAAAGAAATATGAACATGTAGTTCAATTATTGTAACACTTAATCAAGTGTATTAAACCTTTAATAAAGGTTGAACGAAAACATTAAACGAGATTAAAAAAAATAAAGAATGTGAATGCGAGTTGCAGAACCAATATTCGGGGACCGTAGTCGCGATAATCGAACGTTGGGGATTGCTTTGATGGTGATTCCTTAGACGTTGATTGACTAGGGTAATGAATAACATTTTGATGTTATATCATGGTCATGAGAGATGAATATAAAGCGTTCAGACGATGTGAATGCAACGCAGTTGCTATGAGCAATCGGTCTTAGCATACAACAAATCGTATGTCTTCGACATTATGAAAGAATAATGAACATGGGGTTCAGGTGGCGAGTAATGAATGAAAGCGATTAAAACCTTAAGTAAAGGTTGAATGTGAGATTAAGGGATGAACAACGTAAACGTTGAATACGTAAATGATCCTCGTGAATTATATTCACGTTGGGCGAATGTTCTAAATATACATTAATTGTATGACTTAGACGTTGACGGAAGTAGTAAGTAAGATATGAATTATCAAGGAAGCCGTAGCGAATGGTAATAAGATTAATGAAATTCGAATATGAGTTGGATGAGAATGTTTGAATGAAATGTAAGCATTGGACACTTGAATCGGGTTAAAGGTTAAGTATACGCGAATACTAAATGGGTAGAACCTCCACCCCATGTATGGTTTGACCATAAGGTAATGAAGATCAATGATTAAACCTATGAATGGTGAAGAATCTGAATTAAAGATAAATATGTATAACGTAAAGAAGCCGAGTTAATGTCGATAACTTGGATGACATTCCGAGTCGAATGAACCGGATGTTGTAAGATAAGAATAATGTAACGTAAGATACTTAACGCTATAAATGCGTAGAATGAAAATTAAATGATCATTCTGAGTATACAAAAGACTGTATGACTTGGACGATAAAGAATAAATCCTGAGGTATGACATTTATTTGTCAAAAAGCCATAAGGAATAAAAAATTGACTTAACTGTAACGACCCAAAAATTTGGATTTTCCATAATTTAAGTTTAAAGAATTAGTTATTAATAAAATGAATTTTTATTAATAATATTATGTGTTACGTGTTTATTAATCGTTCTAGAACCTAGGATGATTATAAGTCGGGAGGATTCTGGCTACGAGCTAGACTGAACGAGTAATAATTTTTAAGACAAAAATAAAAAAATTCAGGAACAAAAATATTTTCGGGGAAAAAGACGAATTAGGCACTATTCACCCGACGAAACCTAAGGGTTAGGATTTGAATAACCTAAGCCTTTTCGAGAGTTCGGTATGTCGAAATGACATTCTGCCAAAATATTTGACGATAATATATCTTGAAAAGTTAAGTAAGCCGATAAAAGATTTTCTCAAAAAATGTGCAGAAATCGGATAAAATAAAAATGACGAAAAGTACCGTTATGTATTTTTTATTCATTTAGCTACGTTAGGGTAAAACATGAAGGAAAATTCTTAACGTCAAAAAGTTTTTTTCAATTTTTCAAAAATCCAAAGAATACGTAAAAGTTAATCGATAAAGGAAAGACGAAATATCCAAAAATATTTGAATTCTGAGAATCGCAGTTTTTAAAACTGTCGGACGAAAACCTGAAAGACAGAACCACGTAACTTAAAGGCTAAGTAGACTTAAGGGCTAAGTTAACTTAATACCTAAGTCATTAATAGTAAGGAGGTGTGAATAGTAAGGAGGTTAGGGGTGAAATGACTAAAATGCCCTTAGCTTTAAAAATCTATAAATAGTAAGCTTATTTCATTTAAATGGGATTTGGAAAATCCTACAACTGGAGAGAGAGCGAGTTTGGATGGGAGGATGAGAAGGAGAAGGGAGAAGAAAAGTTTTATTGTAAGCAATCTTTGTCCGACAGAAGGAGATTAATGAGAACGGTAATCTAAAACTTAATCTTTTATAAATTTTCTTTAAGTTTTTATGTTTAGAAACATAACTTAATGAGAATAAGAAGTAGATAATGTTAGGAATGATTTCATATGGTTGAAATCATGAGAAATAAGAAAATAAGAATTTGAAGTTTATTAAATAAATTTCTTAAGAAAGTATAAGATTTGTAATGAATTAAAGCAATCCGAGTTGATTATATAAATAAGTAGATAAAATAAAAAAGGAATAATGTTCTATAACATCAAATTCCAATAAAAAGTGAAATCGTAATCCAAAATATCGATTAAAATAAAGAACGAACGAAGAACACGAAGAACATGCGAAGAACGCGAAGAACGTTATTGATGGACAAATTTAAAACCATCATAGAATATTTGTTGTTGATGGACAAGTTTAAAACCATCGCGTATAAGTTAGATGCATATTTCTTGGTTAGGAACGGTAGAAACTTTCATGAAGAATGGATTAAAATTTAGCTATAACTAAGTTATGGCGAAAATTTTGTAAAAGACAAACGAGAATTAAAAAGTTAGTAAATGAACCCGAACATGTAGGGTTTCATAAGAATGTAAGAAAACATAGAAAATGTGAGTCGTGGACTAAAGAAAGAATGAATTTCGAGTTCGAATGACCGAATTACGGACGAATAAACAAAGGGCGTTAAAAATGTAAATTGAACGAAGGGTGAAGATCAAGCAAAACGAATGGCACGTTAACAGATTCAGAATGAAGTTCTGTTCAGAGGTATTGAAGTACGTAAGATAAGGAAGAGAATGGCTTTGGAATGACCTCATTTCGAGTTATAACGAATAAGTTATGGAAGCTGGAAGTAAGTGTCTCAAATTGGAGTTAACACTTAGAAGAAATTATCAAGATTTAGGGCTTGGCGCCGCGGCGCCAATCATGCCTTGTAAGAGGGCGCTGCAGTGCTAGACCGAAAGAGCCAAGCACTGCTAACGCGTGCTGTAGAGTGAGTCTTAGTGAAGAGAGTCGCGCCGCAGCGCCAGTGTAGGGAAAAAGCCAGAAAAGAGCTTTTAAGTGCTCAACTCTTGGGGGAAACGTATGGGAAGATAAAAACCATAAGATTCGTTAAATGTAACACTTAATTTAGTGAATTAAACCTTTAATGAAGGTCGAACAAAAAGCTTATATGAGAGTAAAAGAGAAAGAATGTAAACGTAAATTACGGAACCGACATCCGGGGAACGTAGTTACGATAAACGGACAGTGGAGGATTGCTATGGTTGTGATTCCTTAAACGTTGAGCGACGAGGGTAATGAATAACATTTTGATGTTATGTAAAGATAGTGAGAGATAAGTGTAAAGCATATAAATGCTACAAACGCAACGCTGTTGTGATAAATGAGCGGTCTTAGCATACAACGAACGGTATGGCTTGGACATTAAGAATGACTAATGAACATGGGGATTCAAGTAATGGATAATGAAAGTAATAAGTAAGATATGAATGGTATTAAGAAAGCAGTAATGAACGGTAATAAGATTAATGGAAGCTGAATGTGAGTTGGATGAGAACGTTAGAATAAAATGTATGCGTTTAACACTTTAACCGACGTGAAGGTTGAGGGTACGCAAATATTAAACGGATAGAACCTATACCCCGTGTATGGTTTAACCGTAAGATGATGAAGATCAATGATTAAACCGTTAATGATAAAGGAGTTGAATTAAAGATAATAATGTTTAACGTAACAAAGCCGAGTTAAGGATTAAAGGGAATGATCGCTCTGAGTATACAAAAGACTGTATGACTTAGACGATAAATAATGAATCCTGAGGTGTGGCATTTAGTTGCCAGGAAGCCATAAGGAATTAGAAATTATCTTACGAAGATTATAGTTTAATAGTTCGGATAAGTTAAGATAAGTACGTTGTAGTACAATCGTAACCTTTGATGGTTGATATATGGGAGCTGGGCTAAACAATTCCTTCAGAGAGCGAAGGTATATACAAAACTAGCAACCAATCTAACTCAATGTTATGGGCAGTGCAGACGAGACGAGAACTTGTTTGTTATTTATTTGTGGGAAGCCACTCAGAGTACCATATGGACTACTAGTAGAGAAGCGACATGTGCCGAGTCCTAGAGAAGTTATAAGAAGAAGATAAGATGTAAAACATTAAAGATGATGAACATAAAAGTAAGACATCTCCGTATGTCATGAAGCCGTAGAACGGTAATGAAAGTGGTCGCATAAACTTAGGTTGCAAGAATGCGAACCCTAAGAAGTAAAGTTAACTAAACTAATGCATAAGTCAAAGATGTATGACTAATTAGTGTATGTGTTGTTTTTCTTATGTACTACATAGGAATTGAAATGAGCAGTTCGGCGTAAGCTGTAGCTGGGCGTAAGCCAAGTTTCCGAACTTGATTCATATTTCAAATGAATGATAGTTTCTTAAACTTCTCAGATGTTGAACTTGAGAAGTTTTGTCTATGTGCGAATGTGCCATATTTGTACAAGGTGGTAGAATGTATGAGGCCTTGAGCCACAATGTGAACACTTTGGTGTTTCTATGATATGAATTGTTTTGTGATTTAACTGTTCAATAAGAGAATGCTATGTTCATACATGATCCGTTATTGATTAAGTCTGTGCTAATGATTCTAGCCAGACATAATGTGTATGAAAAATATAGAAGAATGAAAGTATTTTAAGTGCATGTTAATAATGTTTTAAAATGATAGGAATCAAGATTACTCCTATTATTTAAGTTGCTTCATAACCTCTGTTCGGTTATTGAAGTCTTAAAAGAATGTTTGAAATTTTGAAGATGTTTGTTCAACTGTGATGACTTACTGGGCAATTGAATGCTACACTTGCTTTAAATGAAAAACATTTTAGCGAACGATGTTAGAAGAATTTAAGGATCTCGTAAAGATCAAGCTGACGGTATCCAGATGAAGTGCCATTCAGAATGTGGATGAGCGAGAAGATCAAGTGAAGATTTATAATATAAAATAAGTTAATGAACTTTAGATTAGTTTAATGAATTGTTATGTATCCTTAGTGGGGGATGAAAGTCACTCGTGTAAGATGTAAAGGATAACGTAAGTATCATTATTTATAATGAAAAAGGTTATATGGTTTTTAGAACCTAAGATTTGAGAGTGTATGTTGTTATATTTTAATATATAATGATGTATGTTTGGGAGAAGATTGGATCGTGACATACGAAATTCGGGTGTGAAGATAGATCGGATTTCGGGGCGTTACAGATTGGTATCAGAGCTGATAGGTTATAAATTTTAGGTAAGAGTATCTAAGACTATAATCGTAGAGAGAGGGATAAGAAGATCACCACGTGATCATAGTTAATCATAGTAACAGATGAGCTGTTAAACGATGAATGATTTATAGTACTACGAAGTAGTACAGGAAGAAGAACTCAGATTGAGTTGTGAAGGATAGTGTATAAATTAAGGAAAATTCGTATTAAGTTAAGAGAGATTTAGGAGTTGTAAAATTTCAATTGAGGACTCATGTGATAGCTGAGTTGTATGAACCTTTGTATGGGCAGAGGTTTGTGCTTAGTGTAACAACTTCTTAGCTTATTACAGTGATAATCATTGGAATTGGTCGTGCTATCTAGATGTATATGATGAGAAGGTGAATCTTTTCTCATGTATATACTTGATAGGTAGAGAACGATAAGGTAGGTGCGAGTTCTTGAAACTCATACTTATAGTACATTCATGACTCATAATGATATGGTAGGTTTTTGAACTTCTCAGCGAATGGACGCTTATGGTCTATCTGAGATAGTTCTTAAACTCATATTATTGTGAAAAGTTCCTGAACTTATAATGTGTGGTAAGTTGATGGACTATACTAAGGTAGAGGGATGTTTATACTGAAAACAAGTTATTTTCAGTAGGCTTAGTATTGAAGGTGTTAGAGAAGATTGAGTATTATCGCAGTAAGACAATGAAGGAAAATGGAGAATAGGATATTCCAAGTCATCTAGCTATGCTAGATTTTGAAGTTTATTGAACTCGTCCTGATAAGTACATTTTGAAAAAGGAAAGAATTGGTTCAACTTTTGGAACCAATAGATTTTTAAAAGAACTATTCTTGGTATGTCTATGCTAATTATTTCGGCTAGACAGAAATTGATTTAAAATATCAAAATGAATTTTATATCATCAGTGCATTTGATGCAAGGATGGTAAAAAGATGGAGTTATTCATGAAAATGAACCTGGTGTTGGATGTGATCTTTGGATCAATAACCCACTATGGTATGATGTATAATGATGAAGTCACAAACTGACGAAGTCCTCAACGTACTATGAAAAGTATGGTATCATGACGTCATAAAACGTTTTGATGTATTGCAAAAAGAATTTAAAGAAGCAGTTGATGTCAATTGAGTTGACTAGACGAATGTTTCACATTGATATCCAATTTATTGGTATGGTCTAAGCTACTTGATTCAGCTAGACAAATGGTATGTCATTGAGCTTTCTTTGAAGAAGTTGTGCCAAACCAAATTGTTTTGGTACGGAATCTAATGATTAAGTCTGAGGTGAACAAACCCCGAAATGGGGTTATATAATGGGTTGATCGCCTACGTATGGAAGATGTAGTTTACCTTCTTGGTGATTGTAAACTGCTAGTAAGAGTTCATGGTTAATTTGACCCCTCAGCAAAAGTATGAAATATTTTAAAGGAATTCTTATATTCCTCGTTGTTCATTCTACTTCATAATTCTTGATAAGTTGTGAAGGTGAGAGAAAGTTTGAAAGATAGGAACTTCTTTGAAGAGAATTTAAGAAGATGGGTAGGCTAAAATTTCGAAGACGAAATTCTGTGAAGAAGGGGTGAATGTGATGACCCGGGTAAGGGTGTGGTTTAAAAAAATTCCGAGGATGGAATTTTTATAAGAGGGGAAGAGTGTAACGACCCGGAAATTTGGATTTTCCAGAATTTAAGTTTAAAGAATTAGTTATTAATAAATAGAATTTTTATTAATAATATTATGTGTTATGTGTTTATTACTCGTTCTAGAATCTAGGATGATTATAAGTCGGGAGGATTCTGGTTACAAGCTAGACTGAACGAGTAATAATTTTCAAGACAAAAATGAAAATTTTCCGGGAACAAAACTATTTCTGGGGAAAAAGACGAATTAGGCACTATTCACCCGACGAAACCTAAGGGTTAGGATTTGAATAACCTAAGTTTTTTCGATAGTTCAATATGTCGAAATGACATTCCGCCAAAAGACTTGACGATAATATATCTTGAAAAGTTAAGTAAGCCGATAAAAGATTTTCTAAAAAAACGTGCAGAAATCGGATAAAATAAAAATGACGAAAAGTATTGTTATGTATTTTTTATTCATTTAGCTACGTTAGGGTAAAACATGAAGGAAAACGCTTAACGTCAAAAAGTGTTTTTCAGTTTTTTGGAAATCCAAAGAATACGTAAAAGTTAATCGGTAAAAGAAAGACGAAATATCCAAAAATATTTGGATTCTGAGAATCGCAGTTTTTAAAACTGTCGGACGAAAACCCGAAAGACGGAACCACGTAAATTAAAGGCTAAGTAGACTTAAGGGCTAAGTTAACTTAATACCTAAGTCATGG
The DNA here is from genome assembly GCA_020205505.1 of Panax japonicus. Lineage (NCBI taxonomy): Eukaryota > Viridiplantae > Streptophyta > Magnoliopsida > Apiales > Araliaceae > Panax > Panax japonicus. The sequence continues at coordinate 42,083,894 of CM035114.1, forward strand.
ATAGTAAGGAGGTGTGAATATTGAGGAGGTTAGGGGTGAAATGACTAAAATGCCCTTAGCTTTAAAAATCTATAAATAGTAAGCTTATTTCATTTAAATGGGATTTAGAAAATCCTACAACTAGAGAGAGAGAGAGCGAGTTTGGATGGGAGGATGAGAAGGAGAAGGGAGAAGAAAAGTTTGATTGTGAGCAATCTTTGTCCGACAGGAAGAGATTAATGAGAACGGTAATCCAAAACTTAATCTTTTATAAATTTTCTTTAAGTTTTTATGTTTAGAAACATAACTTAATGAGAATAAGAAGTAGATAATGTTAGGAATGATTTCATATGGTTAAAATCATGAGAAATAAGAAAATAAGAATTTAAAGTTTAGTAAATAAATTTCTTAAGAAAGTATAAGATTCGTAATGAATTAGAGCGATCCGAGTTGATTATATCAATAAGTAGATGAAATAAGTAAGGAATAATGTTCTATAACATCAAATTCAAATAAAAAGTGAAATCGTAATCCAAAATATCGATTAAAATGAAGAATGAACGAAGAACACGAAGAACATGCGAAGAACACGAAGAACGTTGTTGATGGACAAATTTAAAACCATCATAGTATATTTGTTGTTGATGGACAAGTTTAAAACCATCGCGTATAAGTTAGATGCATATTTCTTGGTTAGGAATGGTAGAAACTTTCATGAAGAACGGATTAAAATTTAGCTATAACTAAGTTATGGCAAAAATTTTGTAAAAGCCAAACGAGAATTAGAAAGTTAGTAAATGAACCCGAACATGTAGGGTTTCATAAGAATGTAAGAAAACATAGAAAACGTGAGTCGTGGACTAAAGAAAGAATGAATTTCGAGTTCGAATGACCGAATTACGGACGAATAAACAAAGGGTGTTAAAAATGTAAATTGAACGAAGGGTGAAGATCAAGCAAAACGAATGGCACGTTAACGGATTCAGAATGAAGTTTTGTTCAGAGGTATTGAAGTACGTATGATAAGGAATAGAATGACTTTGGAATGACCTCATTTCGAGTTATAACGAATAAGTTATGGAAGCTGGAATTAAGCGTCTCAAATTGGAGTTAACACTTAGAAGAAATTATTAAGATTTAGGGTTTGGCGCCGCGGCGCCAATCATGCCTTATAAGGCGGCGCTGCAGTGCTAGACCGAAGAGCCAAGCACTGCTAACTCGTGCTATAAAGCGAGTCTTAGTGAAGAGAGTCGCGCCGCAGCTCCAGTGTAGGGAAAAAGCCAGAAAAGAGCTTTTAAGTGCTCAACTCTTGGGGGAAACGTATGGGAAGATAAAAACCATAAGATTTGTTAAATGTAACACTTAATTTAGTGAATTAAAACTTTAATGAAGGTCAAACAAAAAGCTTATATGAGAGTAAAAGAGAAAGAATGTAAACATAAATTACGGAACCGACATCCGGGGACCGTAGTTACGATAAACGGACGTGGAGGATTGCTATGGTTGTGATTCCTTAAACGTTGAGTGACGAGGGTAATGAATAACATTTTGATGTTATGTCAAGATAGTGAGAGATAAGTGTAAAGTATATAGACGCTGTAAACGCAACGCTTGTGATAAACGAGCGGTCTTAGCATACAACGAACGGTATGGCTTGGACATTAAGAATGACTAATGAACATGGGGATTCAAGTAATGGAAAATGAAAGTAATAAGTAAGATATGAATGGTATTAAGAAAGCAGTAATGAACGGTAATAAGATTAATGGAAGCTGAATGTGAGTTGGATGAGAACGTTAGAATAAAATGTATGCGTTTAACACTTTAACCGACGTGAAGGTTGAGGGTACGCAAATATTAAACGGATAGAACATACACCCCGTCTATTGTTTGACCATAAGATGATGAAGATCAATGATTAAATCGTGAATGGTAAAGAAGTTGAATTAAAGATAATAACGTATAACGTAACGAAGCCGAGTTAAGGATTAAAGGGAATGATCACTCTGAGTATACAAAAGACTGTATGACTTAGACGATAAAGAATGAATCCTGAGGTGTGGCATTTAGTTGCCAGTAAGCCATAAGGAATGAGAAATTATCTTATGAAGATTATAGTTTAATAGTTCGAATATGTTAAGATAAGTAAGTTGTAGTACAATCGTAACCTTTGACGGTTAACATATGGGAGCTGGGCTAAACAATTCCTTCAGAGAGCGAAGGTATATAAAAAACTGGCAACCGATCTAACTCACTGTTATGGGCAGTGTAGACGGGACGGGAACTTGTTTGTTAGTTATTTGTGGAAAACCACTCAGGGTACCATATGGACTACTAGCAGAGAAGCGATATGTGCTGAGTCCTAGAGAAGTTATAAGAAGAAGATAAGATGTAAAACATCAAAGATGATGAACATAAAAGTAAGACATCTCCGTATGTCATGAAGCCGTAGAACGGTAATGAAAGTGGTCGCGTAAACTTAGGTTGCAAGAATGTGAACCCTAAGAAGTAAAGTTAACTAAACTAATGCATAAGTCAAAGATGTATGACTAATTAGTGTATGTGTTGTTTTTCTTATGTGCTACATAGGATTTGAAATGAGTAGTTCGGCGTAAGCTGTAGCTGGGCGTAAGGCAAGTTTCCTAACTTCATTCATATTTCAAAAGAATGCTAGTTTCTTAAACTTCTCAGATGTTGAACTTGAGAAGTTCTGTCTATGTGCGAATGTGCGATATTTGTACAAGGTGGTAGAATGTATGAGGCCTTGAGCCACAATGTGAACACTTTGGTGTTTCTATGATATGAATTATTCTGTGATTTAACTGTTCAATAAGAGAATGCTCTATTCATACATGATCCGTTATTGATTAAGTCTGTGCTAATGATTCTAGCCAGACATAATGTGTATGAAAAAGATAGAAGAATGAAAGTATTTTAAGTGCATGTGAATAATGTTTTAAAATGATAGGAATCAAGATTACTCCTATTATTCAAGTTACTTCATAACCTCTTTTCGATTATTAAAGTCTTAAAAGAATGTTTGAATTCTTGAAGATGTTTGTTCAACTGTGATGACTTGTTGGGCAATTGAATGCTCACACTTGCTTTAAATGAAAAACATTTTCAGCAAATGATGTTAGAAGAATTTAAGGATCTCGTAAAGATCAAGTTGACGGTATCTAGATGAAGTGCCATTTAGAATGTGGATGAGAGAGAAGATCATGTGAAGATTTGTAATATAAAATAAGTTAAATGAACTTTAGATTAGTTTAATGAACTGTTATGTATCCTTAGTGGGGGATGAAAGTCACTCGTGTAAGATGTAAAGGATAATGTAAGTATCATTATTTATAATGAAAAAGGTTATATGGTTTTTAGAACCTGGGATTTGAGAGTGTATGTTGTTATATTTTAATATATAATAATGTATGTTTGGGAGAAGATGGGATTGTGACGTACGGAATCCGGGTGTGAAGATAGACCGAATTTTGGGGCGTTACATTAACGAACATTATAGTTTAATAGTTTGGGTAAGTTAAGATGAATTTAGGTTCTAGTACAATCGTAACCTTTGATGGTTGACATATAGGAGATGGGCTAAACAATTCATTCAGAGAGCAAAGGTATATACAAAACTGACAATCGATCTAACTCACTGTTATGGGCAGTGTAGATGAGACGGGAACTTGTTTGTTGGTTGTTTGTGGGAAACCACTCAGAGTACCATATGGACTACTAGAAGAGACACGATGTGTGCTGAGTCCTAGGAGAGTTATAAGAAGAAGATAAGAATGTAAATAATCAAAGATGATGAATGTATTAAGTAAGACATCTTCGTATGTCATGAAGTCGTTAACCGGTAAAGGAAGTTGGTCGCGTAAACTTAGTTTATAAGAACGTGAACCCTAAGAAGTAAAGTAAAGTAAACCAATGCGTAAGTCAAGTATATGACTAATTGGTATATGTGTTATTTCCTTATGTGTTACATAGGAATTGGACTGAGCAGTTCAGCATAAGTCATAAGATGTAGCTGTCCGTAAGGCAAGTTTCCTAACTTCATTCATATTTTTAAATGAATGCTAGTTTCTAAACTTCTCAGATGTTAAACTTGAGAAGTTCTATCTATGTACAAATGTGTGATATTTGTACAAGGTGTTAGAATATATGAGGCCTTATGCCACAATGTGAACACTTCGGTGTTTCTATTATATGAATTGTTCTGTGATTGAACTGTTCAATATGAGCATATTCTGTTTATATATGAACCGTTATTGTTAAGTCTATGCTATTGATTCTAGCCAGGCAGAATGTGTATGAAAGAAAGTAGAGAATGAAAGTATTTCAAAGTGAATGCGACCACTATTTTAAAATGATAGGAATCGAGATTATTCCTATTATTCAAGTTGCTTCATAACCTTTGTTAGGTTATTGAAGTCTTAAAAGAATGGTTACATTCTTGAAGTTGTTTGTTCAACTGCTTTGACTTGCTGAGCAATTGAATGCTCACACTTGCTTTAAATAAAAACATTTTCAGTGAACGATGTTAGAAAGAACTTAAGGATACCGTAAAGATCAAGCTGATCGGTATCCAAAAGAAGTACCATTCATTATATGAATGAGCATGAAGATCAAGCGAAGACTTGTAATATAGAATGATAGAATTAAACTATAGAATAGTTTAATAAACGATTATGTATCCTTGGTGGCGGATAAAAGTCACTTGTACGAGATATAAAGAATAATGTAATTATCATTATTTGGAATGAAAGAGGTTTTAAGGTTTTAGAACCTGGGATTTGAGGATGTATGTTATATTTAGCTATATAATGATGCATGTTTGGAAGAAGATGGGGTCGTGACGTACGGAATCCAGATGTGAAAATAGACAGGATTTCGGGGCGTTACAGTCGCAAACAACATTGGTCCTACTTCACTTGGCAGCTTCACTTCCAACTCCATCATAGACATCTCTGTTATTAACTCAGTTTGAGCTGTTAACAAAGATAACATTTCCCGACCCTTCCTACTTAAGGCGTCGACAACTACATTTGCTTTTCAGGGTGATACAGGATTTCACAGTCGTAATCCTTTATCAACTCCAACCATATCCTCTGCCTCATATTCAACTCCTTCTGTGTGAATATATATTTTAGACTCTTATGGTCCGTGTATATCTCACATTTTTCTCTATAAAGATAATGTCTCCATATCTTTAGAGCAAAAACTACTGCGGCCAGTTCCAGATCATGAGTAGGGTAAACTTTCTCATAATCCTTCAACTGCCTAGATGCATACGCAATGACCTTGCCATGCTGCATGAGCACGCAACCAAGTCCTCTATGTGAAGCATCGCTATAAACTACACAATTTCCTGTCTAATCGGGTAGTGACAAAATAGGCGCTTCACTCAACCTCTTCTTTAGTTCTTGAAAATTGTCCTCACACTTGTCAGTCCAAGCGTATTTCACCGTCTTCCTTTCTCAAGTTAGTCAACAGAGTAGCTATCTTCAAAAAAATCCTTAATGAATCTCCGATAGTAACCCGCTAACCCTAGGAAACTCCGCACCTTGATCGCATTTTCGATTGTTCCTAATTCATCACGGCTTCCACCTTCGCTGGATCTACTGAAATCCCCTAATGGTCAATAACATGACCTAAAAATTGTACCTTCTTCAACCAAAATTCACACTTATTGAATTTCGCGTACAACACTAATCTTAGGCGTTCAGCATGATCTTCTAGCATCTTATAATAGACTAGAATATCATCTATAAACACCACGACGAACTTGTCCAAATATTATTTGAACACTCTGTTCATTAGATCCATAAATGCAGCTGATGCATTTGTCAACCCAAATGACATCACTAGAAACTTGTAATGACTATAACGAGTCCTGAATGTTGTCTTTGGTACATCCTCCTTCCTAACCTTCAACTGGTGATACCCCGTTCTTAAATCTATTTTAGAAAAATACTTAGGCCCTTTCAACTGATCAAAGAGATCATCGATCATGGGCAATGGGTATTTATTCTTTATCATTAACTTATTCAACTCTCGGTAGTCGATATAAAGTCTTAACAATCCGTCCTTCTTGACAAACAGTACAGGTGCTCCCCACGGCAAGACACTCAGTTGAATGTACTTCCTGTCCAACAGTTCTTGTAACTGCACCATCAACTCCTTCATCTCCATTGGCGCCATACGATACGGTGCCCTAGAAACTGGTGCCGCTCCTGGCACAATGTCTATTACAAATTCTGTCTCCCTATCTGGCGGAAGACCAGGAAATTCACTCAAAAATACATCAGCGAATTCTCTCACTATAGGTATTTGTTCCATGGTTGCTACCACTCTCTGGGTATCAACAACATGGCACAGGTAACCTACATATCCCTTCCTCGGTAATTTCCTAGTTTGTGTCATGGTTAGACAACACGAACGTCTCGGCGATCTATTCCCGTAAAATACTACCTAAGGTTGTTTTAACGTCTTAATGTTCACACATTTCTTTTGACAATCTATAATTGCCCCATGGTTAACTAAGCAATCCATTACAAGAATTACATCGAATTCTCCTAACTTTATCGGTATCAAATCTACCGATAATTTACAACCCCGTATATCTACGCAACAACTCTTATGAACATCTTCAACATGAATTATTTCTTCGTTTGCTACCTTAATATTTAAAGGTATAGGTAACTTTTCGGGAAGTAATCCTAATCGTCTAGCAAAATTGCATGCTATAAACGAACAAGTAGCACCCAAATCAAACAGCACGCAAGCATTTATGTCGTTGATCAGAATAATACATGTGATGACGTCCCCTGATGAAACTATAACTTGGACTGCCATGTTAAAGGTACGGCCCATCGGCCTACCCGGTTGTGCTGGACCACTAATAGCTAACTTACCCCGGTTCCCATCCATCCCCTTCTTCAAGAAGTTCTTTGCCACGTGGTCAGTTGACCCACACACAAAATATCCGTGATTCTTTTTCGGACTCGGACAGTTAGGCGCAATGTGCCCCTCCTGTCCACAATTGTAACAGACGGCCTTCCCCTTAAGACAGACTCCTAAGTTAGTCTTATCACAGGTCTTGCAGGCCTCCATCCTCCTCTTTGGGTCTCCTTGCTTCACTCTGGTATTCCTAGAGCTAAAAACCTTCCTCTTCTATCCCTCGCCACTACCGCTGGCTCCTTCAACCTTTACTCCCCCATCCACTTTCCCCTTGCTCTTCTTGTCCTTGTGGTATTGACAGAGCCTCACTACCACCCTCGGCAATTATTTCCTTCTCTAAAATGGTTCCAAAAGAAGTACTTTGGAACACCGAAATATGGTTATAGAGCCAAGGTTTCAAGCCCTGCTCAAACCGTCGCGCCTTCCTAACCTCGGTATCCACTTGGTGTGAAGCAAACCTCGCCAGTTCATTAAACTTGGCGGCGTATTGGGGAACTGTCATGTCCCCTTATTTCAACTCTAGAAACCGCATCTCCATCCTTCCCTTCATGCTCGTAGGAAAGTAGTTCTCGAAGAATATCTCCTTGAACCTCTCCCACGTTAGATTCGTTATCCCGGCCCTAACCTGATTGGCTTCCCACCAAAAGTTGGCCTCTCCCTTCATCATATAGGTTGCAAAGGCAACCTTTTGGGCCTCGTCGACATTTGATATCACAAATTCCTTCTCTATTTCATTAACCCATATTTGGGCTTCAATAGGGTTCGTAGTTCCTTTGAACTCCGGCGGACCCACACTCTTGAAATCCTTAAACGTCGTAGCTCGTGCTACTCCCGGATTTACGGTGATATTAGCCCCAGTTCTATTAAAGGCAGCTGTTAATAAATTAACAAACTCCTGTATTGGGTTAACCGAACCTCCCTCTAGTTGATTCACGTTAGCACCTTGATTATGTTGCACTCTTCTCGACGGCATTTTCCTGACACAATAAACACATTTCGTTATTATTCCTTTCTTTATTAGTTATCATTTAATATTAAACAATAACTCCAAAATCCATTACTCATTCCTTTCTATAAAAAGGCTAATATTCATTCTTCGTAGTACAATACTACATCGGTTACATACACAGCCTGAGCTGATTACATTACTTTCCCACTATCACTTTTCAAAAATTGGGAACTCCTATGGATATAGGGCATTCTCTCTATCTTATGACGTTTGGTCTTTAGCTCCTCCTTGAGCTCAAAGACCTCATATTTCAGCTCATAGACTTTGTCCTTAGCCAAAATCCTCTCATCATGTTCTTGCTCCCACATGGACTTGACATCAGTCTTGTCCTCTATAATAGTTTAGAGCTCTACCTTCAGCTCCTTGACCCCCTGACAGTAATGAATATTTCTATCTAATACTGACATGAACAGAGACATCATCGACCCCCCAGGAGCTATCTCCGATGCTATAGCTACTGGATTAAAAGACACTGTCTCCACTTCCTCCTCTATCATCACATCGAATACTGACATGTAGTCAGCATCATCTGAGTCTCCAGACTCAATAATCACTAAATCCGGATCTGCTGCTATAGGGTTCGGTAAAACCTCTACTTGGTTCACCGATTCTTCACTAATGGCTTGACCATCTACATACATTCCGTTTACTCCTGACATCTACACAAAACAATTAAGTTGATTAGTAAACATCAGTAAAATAATAAAAACACATAACATAATCATAATGCATTTTTATAAAGGTTATTTTCTTCTTGTACTTCTTTGACTTCTCTTAAGGTTATGACTTAGGGTTTTTAAATCCCCCTTAAGTTTTATAACCTAATGCTTTGATACCAATCTGTGACGCCCCCAAATTTGGGTATCTTCTAACCCAGCAGATGGTGCTACACGGTACTACCATTCTCACATATATTCAATTGAAAAGTCTCAAAAGAACTGATATGTCTTCTATATCTTCAAAATAATATTACATTTCCCCAGGTTCTTTATAACCCATACAATTGTTCTTGTCATAATATTTAATATATTACAAAAATTCACCTATACTATTACATAAGTAATTTAAGGGTTCGTCTTTGCCTTGCCCTTATCATTGTCGGAGCCTTCACTCCGCTCGATCTTAGAAGTGTTCATATGGTTCAAGAAAGAGCGAGCATAACTAGCTCAGCAAGTACTACAATTCTAATAAACAATATGCTTGAAACATAGAACTCATATATGTTCAGTAACTGAACAATAATTACGAAGTACTATCGATAATTCAAAATAGCACTTCTTTTCATTCAAAACGTTTTACAACAACAATATTCAGTAAAACATCAATTCCGGTCCAAGACCTTGAGCATTTCATAAGTTCATTTGAAAAGGACATCCGGACACTAAGTCCGTAAGTCTGACATATCTTACGAGCACGTCTAGGTGATCAACCTATAGTACTCTATGTTGATCAACACTACATTCATTAAACGTGTATACGTTTAAGTTGTGGCAACCTCACGTGCATGTCGTTAAACGAAAAAAAAAACATTTTTAGCATACTCGGTCTTCGATTGAAAACCACACCAATATAGCTTGGTAAACATTAATCATGCTTGGCAGAATCATAATATAAGTCTAGCCGAAAGAATTGGCTTTGACTTCATCATTTAAAACTTCATGTGAAAGAATAAATGAATTACACAGCTTGTCCAGACTGAACTGGAATAAGGGTTAGAATACTTGCCTTCAGTGTCGGCTTACTGATTATCACACGTACACTTTAAGTCTCTAAGTCTCTACAATATATGATCATATAACGTACCACATTAGGTCACATATAATCAAGTGGGTATACTACTATATCTTACCCTTCATCTCAATCTAAATCTTGACTTAAATCTATTATTATGGTTTCGGCTTTTCATTACGTCATTCATATTACGTTCACATTCAATTGGTTGTTAACTCGAATCATCATACATAAGGTTTAAAAGTACCTTACAATATCTTATTAAGTTTCTCAGCTTATTATTACTGAGTTACTGTTCAATTTATACTCATAAACATTCTTTACTGTCCACTTCCTAGGGTTGGCGCTACGGCGCCACCCATTACTCTTCAAGCCGCGATGCGGCGCTAGTTAACAGTAGGTACAGACCGGACTCGGCGCTTCAGCGCGAGTCCTTACTATTTAGGTTGTTCTGCGGTGTGAGTTAGTTGTGTGCTCAAACATTGTACCGGCGTTGCGGCGCCACTCATTTGGCCTTGGGTTGGCGCCGCGACGCCAACTCTGTGCCTCAGATAGTTTGCAAAACTTAAAAATTTTACGAAACTTCCAGACTCATAACTTCTTTGTTATAAGTCTGAATTGGCTCGTTCGAAAGCCTACGGTTCACAAATTACATACTCTATACGTTCATGCAAGAATTTATCTATTTGACTTCGTTTGCTTAAATTTCACCTATTAGTTCATTTTCAACGAAAACGATAAACGTTCGTGAACGTTCAACGCTCGTTTCTTCGATCTAAGTCAGAATTCGGTCATTTTTGAGTCCTCAACTCTATAATGCCAACTATGACTTGTCTCCATTGAAAACCAACGTTTCCGACTTCAAACACAAAATACGACTTCCATTATGAGAATTACACGAATTCGATGATAATTGTCCAATCGTGGGAATTCCGGCAAAGCTTCATTACTAAACGTTCTAAATGGATATTAACCAACATATGAACATTTCAAGTTACTTATTACACCAACTTATTGACAAAGTAGGTTTTGACTTATTCTCATAAGTCAATGACTTATTCAACTTATGACCTACAAACTTACTTGCTTATGACTTAATATGGACTTAAGTTCTTTAATCAATGTTCTCATACCATATTGAACATAATAACATCATATGACAAACATATGATAAGTTTTGTACAAGTTTATCAACTTATTTAGGTTCAAGTTGCTTATTCAACTTATTCGACTTAAGTTCGTTCATCAATGACTTCTTATATGTTCTTAACATACAATCATACTTCTTTTATCACCCTACAATGATAGAGATGAATATATATTAGACAACAGTCTTACCCTAGAAGCACTTGTACTTCTCTTCTCTTTAGAAACTAGCAAATAATTTTTGACTTGTTCTGGACTTATGTGGCTTATTCTCTTTAACTAATAAGTTACTTAACTTGACAAGAGTTGAGAGGAATTTTAATCAATCAATCAAATGAATTGAGAGCTCTCTCTTTATAGGCAACCCAAAGTTAGGGTAGAATGGTCAATTAGGCATTTCACCTCCTCAACTAACCTCCTTAATCCCACCGCCTTACTATTCATTACTTTACAACTAAGTTAACTTGTCTAGCACTCACTTTTCTTGCTCATCACAACACTTGATCACCACACAAAATGCTGGCCCATCAAGACTATCCACATTAACATGGTTTTCTCCATGGATCATGGCTAATTCATTGGGCTTGCTAATTAATCTAGCTAATTCCTTGTTGGCCTTATACTACAATAGTTTGGACTCATGACATATCAAACACTTGGGCTTGAGTATCACTTTCTATTGGACTTCTACCATTATGCTAATAATCCTACAAGTCCATTCCCTTTAATTAAGAACCTTGTCATAAATATACCACGTATAATTCTCGTATGCTAGCTCGTATACTAATTCATAATATATGTTATTCCATTCTTCATACATACTCGTATAATACGTCGTATCATACTTACGTTCAATAACTCACACAATGCATATGCATTAAACGATTAACACATTCTTTTCTTAACGCTTAATATTTCTAACGTTCTCCAATTAAGTCCAGCATGCAAAATATTACGCTTTTCATACTTAGATTATTATTATATAATCAATATCACCTCGATATTATAACGTTACATATTTCTCGGAAATTCAAAAATAATTCCCAAGCAGAAATCGATAAATAGTGTTTTTCAGAAAATTTCTCGAAAAGCCTTTATTTTTGTCTTAGAAATTTAAACACTTTAATTCATTCACGTAGTTAAAATACTACGACATTCCAACGTTTCTAGGCTATTGAATAACATTAATCTTATGAACACGTAGTAATAATAAATAATATTATTTTATTCATTATTAAAAGTATTTACAAAGGTTCAATTTTCCGGGGCGTTACAGGCTTGATAAAAAGAGTCAATATGGTGAAGTACCCTTCAGGATATTATGCCTTCCAATTATTGTGTCATGCACCCTCTTCAAGACAGATCACATGAATTAGTAACAATAAGAATATGCAAGAAGAAATGGAATTTTTTTTTGCTTTAGGTCGAACTCTTCTGCGTATCCAAAGCAATTTGCGATACCTTCTTTGTAAGACCCCAACTTTTTATAAATAAAATCGAATTTCCTCTAATGATTATTCTTGATTAATAAGGTGGTAATTTGATATAATACTTTGGTTATGGGTGAAATGTGCAAAGTTTACAAAATAAGCAAGTGATTATAAAATATTCATTATTGTCGGACAATATTCGTGGAATATTCTTTTTGTCGGGAATCTCTGTACGACGGCGCAGTCATTTGTGGGCCCAATAGTGGAAAACGGTTGGATAAAAGAAAACGACAAAGATTGAGTTTTATAAATAACGGCGTAAATTGTTACCGTTAACACTGTTGGGTTACCTGGTTGTTAAAATACAGTAATATGCGTGGTTGCACAGTAGCACACGGTATTGCACAGTATTGTTGAATTATTTATTTGTACGTAAGAAGGCACTACTCAATAATTGTTACAGTAATTACTGTTTATTATTTTATTTTATTGATTCAATAATTGCTGCGTTGATATTTATATTATTATTATTTCAATAATTATCATTGCACAGTATTTTCCATTATCAGAATATTATCAGATAACATTATTGGCAATGTCTAGAAAGTTCTGTCTAAGGAGAGGTTTGGTCACCTAATTGCGCGCCAGTAAGGAGAAATCCTTATTGGAAAGCCCCCTCTTTCCTGGGAACGGCCTGGTTGTCAGTACTGTGATTCTGTAATATTATTTTTGAATAATTAATTATTGATTATTATGATAAAGAAAATATTCATTTTATGTGGATATAGATGGAGAAAATTTTTAATGTGACAATTGTTAAAAATTAATATTTTATCTTTTTCTGATAAAATAATTCATTTAAATATATTATTTTAATAATATATTAACAGTGATATTTTTACAATGAATGTGGGATATATGAGTATATGAGGAGGAAGAGTATTTTTGTGGCATTAAAAGTTTAACACATGTTTTGTGTGTCGGTGGACACAATTCTTGACCGAAAATTGATTATAGACAGTAAAATAGCCCGTTTGTGGATTTCGATCAATTTCTGTTTGGAATTTGGAAAATTTTCTTCTGCAAAGTTGTAGAGAATTAAAATTCCTATAAAAAATGCGAGATTTGAATTTTGTAATAAAAGGGCTATTTATTGTGAATTATTGAAGTTCTGGAGTTCAGAAATAATTGATTTTTGGAAGTTTTAATTATTATTTTTAAGAAAAACGTTTTTCAAAGGTTGGTGGGCATCTTTAACATGTGTTGTGGCTGATTTCTTTGGTCAAAATTGTGACAACCCGAGAATTTAGGAGAATTTGTTAAAATCTTAAATGATTGATTTAAGGTCAAATAGTAGACCTAGATAGGAAATAAGTGTATGGAATTGGCAGTTATGTAATGAAATTCCAAGAATTTCAAAAGTTTTGAACAAAACTTGAACTATGTGATAGACTGTAAGTGATAGTCTAGTGATGAGGTATAAGATTATGGTAGATTTAAAATTTTTTTGAAGAATTATCATGGATAAGTATCGAAGTGAATAATAGTCGGTATATTTGGTTACATATGTGAACCATAATGATTTAGGATCAAGGATTGATCAGATAAGTTATAACGTTAGCAAACCCTAAAGTTATGTTAATCATACGTTTATTAAGTTAGAAAAATCTAACGGATTGTTGGAAACCCTAACGGTACGCTCAGAAACTTTAGTTTCAGTTTTTAAAATTTAAACCCTAATTGAGTTATATAAAATCTTAATTGATTATTTGAAGACCCTAATACCAGATCTGAAAATCCTAGTTTCAGATTCTGATAATCGGAAACCCTAATTTGGGAATTCTAAATGCGAAGTATTAAACCCTAAGGGTTAAAAAGTTGTGTGTAATGAATATGAACCTTATGTGATGGTTTATATTTGTTTATTATATAAACAAACAAGAGAAACTAGTGTAACCCTAATTATATATTAGGAATGAAGGATTTAATAACCTAAGGGGTTATGGGAAAAGAGATTTGTGTTATTTAGAATACTTACTAATTCTAGGAGATTTATTTTATATATATCTCAAATGATTAATTTTATAACCTAATTATAGCAAGTCTAATTGGGTTAAGGAAATAAATGTTCATGAGCAAGGATTGGTGTTTTAATGGAGAAGTGAAAACCCTAAGTAAATGATTTGGGTTGGATGAGAATTTAAGGAATTGGCTACTATGTATATTTTATAGCTTAAGTATTGGTGAATGAAATTGGTTAGAGGACTAAGCAAAACATTAAATGAATGGCTCAATTTTTAGCCTAAGTTGGAGAGGAATTTTTGGACATTTGTAAAATCAAATAAGAGATAAGATAGAAAGCAAACTTGGAGCATTTTTTTAGCCAAGTGGCCAGCCATGTGAGCTAAGATAAAGGGGGGGATGAATGCATTTAAGGACTCACTTTAGTTGGTGACTAACCCTAACCTAGCCTAGCTCTAGACTAGATATGTGTTCCTTATTGATTTGGCCAACATGTGTGGCTTTTCTTGCAAGCAAAAGCTTGGTAATTAATAAGGAGAATGAGTGAATTAATGTGGGCATTGGGGAGGCCACATGGCCGGTTGATCATAAGAAGAGAAAGGAGAGTAGGCTTAGATAGTTAAGATATATCTTATTTCTTCCATCTCTTATTCTTCATCTAGAAAAGAACTATAGAGAGAGAGAAGAGATGGCCATTTTCGGCCACTCTAGGAGAAGAAGAGGGAGAGGAGATTTGGACTCTCATACAACCAAGATCCATTCCATTTTGTAGAAGAAGGAAGAAGAAAGAAATCAAGCAAAGGTATAAATCCTTTTTGTTTAGTTTTTTTTTTTTGATGGTTGTAAATCAAAACTTGGAGTTCTTGATCTTCAAAACTCTAGATCTATATTATTTAGAGTGTGTTATGTATGGATCTATCCATTTTAAGTTTCAAAAGTTAGATCTATAGCATTGAATTGGAGGATAGGTTTTCAAAAGATGAAAACATGATTTTTCTTAAGATTTGATTGTGTTGATGCTTGCTTGATGTGATAAGGGATTTTGTTTCTAAACTCAAAAGCCATGTATATACATGTTGATGAGTGTATCATATTTAGATCTAACCATATTAGGTGTTGATTTTGGTTGAAATCTAAAGGAATTGAAGAATGGAAATTTTCTAGAAAAGTTAAAGTGTTTTGATATGGTGTTTTAGATCAAGTGTTGAAATTATGATTTTGAACCATGAAGTTTATGATCTTTAGCATGAGAACTATAGATCTACATGATAAATGATATTTTATGGTTAGATCTTGTCATTTTTAGGGTTGATAAGCTTGAACAAAGAAGATTAACCAAAACAGTTTGTTTGTTTTAAATGAGTTAGTGGACTGATGTACTAAAACAGAAAATTCCGGATCTGTTAGGTTGTTCTAAAAATTCTGGACTTGTGATATGTTGTAGTACACTCAATAAGCTTTCCATAGACTCCGAAACGGACTAAATCCGGCATCGGAGGAGAGAGTTATGGGATTTCTCCCAAACTACACAAAACTAAGAAAACTGTTAAAAGGACAGTTTTGGAACAGTCACTTCCTGGCTGAATTCCGAGAGCTAAACATGTTCAAATATGGATTGTGATATATGAAAACTGTAGTTCGGAAATATACGAACCCAACAAAATTGACGGATCATTAATCGGAGTTACAGAACTCGTCTTATATAAGTTTTAGCAAAGGACTCCGAAACTGCAAAACGACAAAAACAATCTGCCAAAAATTTTGTGAGGGCTGTTTTGTCAACTTTTCTTGTGAGAAAAATTCCAGGCTTTTGGGAAATGAAAATGTATGGTAATATGTAGCTCGTGTCCAAAAATGAGCTGATTCCAAGTTAAAACGACCAAGTTATGACCGTTCGAATTTTTGTGATTTTCTACAACTCCGATTGCCACGAAATTTAAAATGGAGCATCACGTTAACATATATAAGGTTATGCCAAAAGATGGGCATTACTGGAGTTAAGCACGAGGTAGCTAATTTCTTAAGCTACGCACTAGAATTAATTTTTGATAAATTATCAAAGGAAGTTAAATAATTATGGAATAAAATAGTTTTAATGTTTTAAAAATCATATAAAAATGATTTAAGTATTATAAAAATATTTGAAGTTATAAAAGATAACTTTTGATATTTTGGCATGAAAATATTAATATTTTAATATTAGTATTAATTATCGGATAATGGATTTAAGTGTTGGAAAATTATATAAAAATGATTTTAAGGTATTAAAAATACTTTGATATATTATAATTATATTATAATATTATGTAAAGATTTTCATTAATATTTTATATTAAATAAATATTAATGATTAAGGAATAATGTGGTATTTAATTTATTTAAATACGGTTTTAAAATGGTGATAAATCATAAGGGATAGAATATCGTGATTGATTAATTATCAAAGGATGATAATAATATTGACGTGTTAAGCTGTTATCTAGTATTTGATTAAGTATTTAGATAGTATTTTAGAATAAAGTATGTTATACTGATTAAAAGATCAATCTTATAACTGATAGGTCTTTCGTGAGAGATTAAATTAAATTGCGTTGCGGTAATCACCGGTTCAGGCAAGTTTTTCAGTTCTATTATGTTTGTGGATTGAATGTGGTTATGTGCTAACTTACATATCATGCTCTATGAATTGTTAAAGTCAAAATATGACTAAGTTAATTGGGTATGGAACTCAATTTATATGTGATATGTGATAACACATGTTGTATGATATAACACGATAACTGGAAATGTATAATGTAAGAATATATGCATTGCACAGAATTATTGTTGCATGTAGAATATGCATAGTAAAGAATATATGCTGCATGTAGATATACATATTAAAGAAAATGTAGTGCATGTGAGATTGTGTGCTATGTGAAACATGATAGACTGTTAAATTTGCTGGGCTGTCAAGCTCAATCTTGCAAACACAAACTTTTGCAGGTTAATGATGTTAGGCAATATTATATGCTATAAGGATGATGAAGATTGAACGATGTGCAACATGAATACACTTTCTTAAATTAGAAATGGTATAATTTATGATTGATAGTTTGGTCAAATGTAATTGTCAGCTATGTACAGTTTGAAGTGTTGTATAGATAAATAAGATTGATTTTGAATTGGGAATAGAAATGATTCTTAAATAGATGAATCATTGATAGAAAAGATAATGTCAAATTCAGCTTAGATCATATAGTGCGGCTATTTTGTAATAATGTATTTGATAAATATTGTGGTATAATAGATATTATATGATTGGTGTTTAAGTTAAGGTTACTCGATTTTGGGGAATAGTGTGTAATGTATTGTATAAACAACTTATGTTTATATCTTCCGCAAATAGTGATAGAAATAGTATACCGGATCCGAGGTGATTTGGGACCTGGGTTCGGGGGTTACTACAGTTGGTATCAGAGCTGTTGGTTATGAAGCTTAGGTAGGAATACCTGAGACCAATAACCGCAGTGATTAGGATAAGACTAACTCAAATAGAGTTAGTGTGTCGGTAAGATTCAAAGAAGAATCTCGGAGAGTTATAAGAGATACGGAGTTCCCTAACTCTGATAAAGAAGTTAAGAATCGAAAATTTATATTTAGGTATGGTACCATTGTACTCTTTAATAGTTGATGTATGGTATCTGGGCTAAACGATTCTTTCATAGAGCGGAGGTATATACGAACTAGCAACTCGGAACCTAGTTTGTTGGATAGATAGAGTCTAGAAGATTACAAGTGTAAGGATAAGAGATCGTAAAAACAAAACGATCATAGTGCATAGAAATAAATCGTAATATATACGATAAGATCACCCCGTGATCTAATGAGGTTATGGCAGTCAGAAAGAATCAATCTTACGATTGAAAAGTTTACAGCAAGATGCTGTGTCTATGTTGTACTATGAAATGGTACTATGAAAACTCATAAAAGAGTTATGAATTGTAAATACGAATTAAATAAAATTCGTATGGAGTAAGTGTGGAGTTGGTATTAGGTGGGGATACTACAATAATTATGGACAAAATTTATGACACATTTAATTATGTAAAATGAAATTAAATTTTATTATTAAGATAATAAAATAAATATCAACATTGGGTTTTTCTGAGCTTTAAAACCTTACAATAAATGAATGGTACTATGAAGTAGTAAGAGAACAACAACTCAGACAAGTGGTAAAGGATAACGTATAAATTAAAGAAAATTCGTATTAAGTTAAGAGAAAGTAAAAAGTTGTACGATTTCGATTGAGGACTCATGTGATAGCTAAGTGATACAAACTTTTGTTATGGGAAAAGGTTTGTGCTTTGGTGTAATAACTGCTTAGCTTATTACAATGATAATCATTGGAATAGTAATGTCACGCTATCAATATGTATATGGCGAGATGGTGAATCTTTTCTCATGTATATATTTGGTAGGTAGAGAATGATAAGATAGGTGTGAGTTCTTCGAACTCATACATATGGAAAATTTGTGACTCATAGTTATATGCTATGTTTCTGAGCCCTAAGCGTATGGATAGTACTTGATTTGTTCTTGGATTAAATATTGTGAAGATAAGTTCTTGAACACATATAGTTGTGAAAAGTTCCGAAACACATAAAGTATGGTAAGTTAATGGATTATACTAAGGTATATGAATGTTTAGACAGAAAACAAGTATTTTCAATATACCTAGCATTGAAGGTGCTAGAGAAGATTAAGTATTGTCGCAAGTAAGACAATGAAAGAATATGGGGAAAAAGGATATTCCATGTGACGCCCCAAAATAGGTATACATAACATATTCTGAGTCGCCAAATACATGGTACAGATTACAAATATAACTTCATTATACAACAGTCGTATAAAATACGACATGACATAATCTAAGAGTTTTAATAAGAATATTGTCATCTAGAAAATATCCACACTCAATGGAGTCCTCATTACATTTATTGTCACACTATTTAACAGAATAGTGAAGACTATTAATGCTATCATCTGGACCATTACTCCCTTCCCCGACTAGTCCCGGCTACGTTCTCATTTCTTGAAGAGAACAGTGAAAGAAAGGGTGAGCTCAACTAGCCCAGTAAGAAATATTATGACTAAGATAATGCAGAATAAAATATCATTAGCCTTCAACAGTGTTAAACTGATACAATAAAACAAACATCAAGTTTAACTACAGTGGAACAAGCAATCCATTAAAAGAGTCAAGTAGAGAATAAAATCTACTATCTTTTATGATTTAAAAGGTTTTTCATCACTTTTATCGCTGGGACTCAGCTTAATAAATAATCCACATCATCCCTGCACTACGGCCAATGATATTCATTAGTATAACAACCATAAATTATCCATGTATTACGGGCCAAGGATATTCGTGTATTCATCAATGGTCATGATCATGCCAATAACTGTCCATCAATGCACTACGGGCCAATGAGGACTTTTAACACATCATTTGTAACATTACAGTCATGATTATACCGATTAATCCCTGATCATAATTATACCAAGTCCATCCATGCACTACAGGCCACAGATGACTTTCAACATAAAATAAACATGAGGATGATGACAATGATATAAGAATTCAATAAAACAAGTTCAAGAATTAATTTATCCAGGAACTAATAACGTCCAAATTATCAACATGATACTTCTTCGTAGAGTAAAATTCAAGAATGCTCCGAGGAATATTTCCATGAAAAGATACTAGATAAAGCGTAAATATCAAGGATATTCCACTAATTTCATGGAGTATAGAAGTCAAAACTTTAACCAATTGAGTATAATAAAGAATGGAATAACAAAAGAAATCACCTGGCATGTGATAGACCGCACAGATAGGTTATTCCAATAGAAGAATAAATAACGGAACCAGGTTAGGCAAAATTCTCACCGACGGGATATTCCAACAGAATAATAAAGAATGGAATAACAACAGAAATCACCATGCATGTGATAGACCGCACAGATAGGTTATTCCAACAGAATAATAATTAATGGAACCAGGTCAGGCGTAATACGCACTGACAGGATATTCCAACAGAATAATAAATAACGAAACCAGGTCATGCGTAAATGAACAGACTGGATGTTCCAATGGAATAATAAAGTATGGAATAACAGAAGAATTTCACCATGTTTGATGTACTTCGCATAGACAGGTTATTCCAATATAATGATAAAGAATGGAATAACAGAAGAATTTCACCAAGTATAGGGTAGCCCACGTATACAAGTTATTCCAACATAATAATAAAGAATGGAATAACAGAAGTTCTCTACATGAATACGAAAGAAATAATATCCCTTATATTAGAAGAAACTGGATATAGGAGTAGTGAAGTAGCAGAATACTTTTTTCTTTCTCTCTATAGTTTTTCTCTCTAGAGTTTCAGTGAATTTGTAAGAAATAATGAATGAATGAGTTTCTATTTATAGGAGAATGGACTGAATAGTAACTAATTCATGAACGGTCTAGATTGATTTACTTTTAAACAGACGGTCCATATTGATTTACTATGAAGTATAAATAAAATATTCTAATAAAACTAAATCTTTTAAATAAAATATAATATATTCTATTTATAATCTAATAACAAAAATAACTTTATAAAAATATTCTGTTTTATATAAAAAGATTTTACTATACAAACACTATGCAGGACACTATACAAACACTATGCATAATAAAATATAATATATTCTAATTATTGTCTAATAAAACAAATAACTTTATAAAAGTATTTTGTTTTATATAAAAAGATTTTACTATGCAAAACATTATGCATAATAGAATATAATATATTCTATTTATAGTATAATAAAACAAATAACTTTATAAAAGTATCATGTTTTATATAAAAAGATTTTCTGTTTTATTACATTAATAATACTAATAAAATAAAATTTATATATATATATATAAACTTTCGTGACAATTAAAAGACACCTCAATATATTTAACAAAATTTATCATCATTATTATAATTCACAATATTAATCGACCAGGTCATTCCCAGGAAAGAGGGGGCTTTCCAATAAGGATTTCTCCCTATTGGCGCGCAATTAGGTGACCAAATCTCTCCTCGAAAGAACTTCTAGACATCATTAATATTGCAAATAATAATATTAATAACTTCGTTGTCTCAATTATAGATTTTATAATATACAAAATATCGACAATAATTGAATCAAATAATGTGAGATACTATGCAACAATTACTATAGCAATAATTGAACAAAACTGAGTGACTTCTCACATAAGCATTAATAATCAAAATCGTGTGCTACTATGCAACCACGCGTATTACTGTACTTTTAACACCGGGTGTTTCAACAGTTAACGGTAAAACTTCCGCCATTATTTTCATAAAATATTTTTATCGTTTTCTCAATCCGACAATAATTCTATTATGGGGTCCTC
This sequence comes from Panax japonicus, assembly GCA_020205505.1. Taxonomy (NCBI): domain Eukaryota; kingdom Viridiplantae; phylum Streptophyta; class Magnoliopsida; order Apiales; family Araliaceae; genus Panax; species Panax japonicus. The sequence continues at coordinate 42,105,639 of CM035114.1, forward strand.
CAATGATTGTTACGAATATTCTCTGTTAAAACGAATATCCCCCGACCAATCGAATATTATAAAACAACTTGCGTACTTTGTAAACTTTATAAATATTACCCACAACTATACCATTATATCAAATTCATTCCATAATATTCAAAAATGATATTTATAGAAAAATCATCTTTATTCATAAAAGTTAGGGTCTTACAACCTCCCCCACTTAAGAAATTTCGCCCTCGAAATTAGGGTACGTACCTGGTATGTCGAAAAGGTAAAGATACCTTTATTTCATTTCAGATTCTAACTCCCATGTCATTTCCTCAACATCGTGGTTTATCCATAAAACTTTGACTTGAGGTATAACATTCGAGCGTAGAATATGTTCCTTCTTATCCAAGATTTGAATAGGAACCTCTTCATACGTTAAATCTTCCGCTATTTCGTCCGGTTCTAACTCAATAATGTGGTTCGAGTCTTCCACATATTTACGCAACATGGATATGTGAAAAATGTTATGAACACGAGACATACTTGGCGGTAAAGCGAGTCTATAGGCCACAGTTTCTACTCGATTGAGGATTAAAAATGGGCCAATGAATCAAGGATTGAGCATTCCTCTCTTTCTAAATCTCGTAACTCCTTTCCATGGAGAAACATGTAACAACCCATGATCTCCAATATCGAATTCTACGTCCTTTTGATGAAGATCAACATAACTCTTTTGTCAATCTTGTGAGGTTTTTATACGTTGCTGGATCGTTTGAATCTTTTTTTGTAGTCATACATACTAACTCTGATCCCAACAACGTTGTTTCACCCACCTTATCCCAGCATACTGGAGAAAGACACTTTCTTCCATACAACGCCTCAAATGGAGCCATGCTAATACTTACTTGATAACTGTTGTTATAGGAAAACTCCACCAATGCTAAGAACTTATCCCAACTTTTCTTGAAGTCAAGGACACAAAGTCTTAATAAATCTTCCAGATTTTGAATATTCCTCTCTGATTGTCCGTTAGTCTGAGGATGATATGCCGAACTAAATCGTAAATTTGTGCCTATAGCTTTTTTCAAACTAACCCAAAATCATGAAGTGAATCTTGGATGTCGATCAGAAACTATGGATATTGGCATACCATGCAGGCTTATAATCTCGTTTATTTACAAACGTGCAAGACGTTCAAGTGTACAAGTTTCTCATTTTGGTAAGAAATGAGCAGGCTTGGTCAATCTATAAACAATGACCCAAATTGCATCTATGCCTTGAGAAACCTTGGGAAGACCAATAACAAAATCCATGGTAATGTGCTCCTACTTCCATTCTGCAATTTCAAGTGGTTGCAATGGACCTTTTAGTATTTGATGCTCCGCCTTGACTCGTTGACAAGTTAGACACCTTGAGATAATCAGTGCTATCTCTCTCTTCATATTGCTCCACCAAAATGTATGACGAAGATCACGATACATTTTGGTACTCCCAGGATGGGTTGCAAATGGTGTGTTGTGCGCTTCCATCATGATTTTATATTTTAAATCAAGAACGTTAGGAACACAAAGTCTGGAGTTGACTTGATGTATTCCTTCTTCATTGATTCTTGCTTCCGGCATAGAACCTTCTTGCACTTTCTTCCTCATACGCATCAGCTCCAGGTTTGTAGTTTGAGCAGCTTTAACTTTATCAATTAAAGTCGGTTCAACTCGTATATTTGCCTTCATCATATGGGTCCCTATAGTCTTTAACTCTATCTCCATCCTTTTCAAGTCACACAAAATGGGCCTTTGCGTTGACAATATCGCACTCGTACCCACATATGATCTTCTATTCAATGCGTTAGCTACCACATTCGCTTTTTCAGGATGGTATTGGATGGTATGATCATATTCTTTCAACAGTTCAAGCCAATGTCATTGTCACATGTTGAGTTCCTTTTGAGTGAAGAAATATTTGAGGCTTTTATGATCCGTAAAGATTTTCACTTTCTCCCCATACAAGTAATGCCTCCAAATCTTTAGTGCAAAAATGACTGCTGCCAACTCTAGATCATGAGTGGGATAATTCTTCTCATATTCTTTGATTTGTCGTGAGGCATAGGCTATGACTTTCTCATGTTGCATGAGAACACATCCCAACCCTTTTCCCGAAGCATCACTGTAGAGGACAAATCCTTCCGAGTCAGTTGGTATTATCAGAACAGGTGCTGAAATGAGTCTCCTCTTGAGTTCTTGAAAACTCTTCTCACATTCCTCACTCCAACCAAATTTTGTATCTTTTCGAGTCAGCTGAGTTATGGAGTAGTGATTCAAGAAAACCCTTTACCTGCTGAAGGGACGTGTCATTATAAGCCGTTGAACATAATGGTTTTGTCCTCCGGATACATGGTGGGAGGAGTCTTAATAGATGGAGATTCATCTCTGAATATCTGTCCTTTTTCTACCTTGGAAAAGATGAATATCAACCCCGAGAGGATCAAAAGCAGCCATACGGTTATCAAAACTTTTGATGTATCTCGATGAAAATGCCGTTGGAGAGATCGAACTGCCAGTGAAGATTGGTCTACATACAATAAGTGTATCCTTTTATGTGCTCCAAATCGCCACATGATATAACCTGCTTTAAGGAAGACTATGGATTCATATGGCTAGAGCAGTCTCTTCCACCCTTCACCAGTAACTCAAGTATATTATCAACAATAGCCTAGTCACTATTAATCTGACCCGGAATGTCCTGAACAAGGTGACATACCACTCATCATCTTCAATTCAAAAGTTAAGTCGGTCAGTTTTCATGTCTTGGAGGTGAGCAACACTCATTACCATCCCATTGGGGAGCCACCTCTCACACCCAAAGATATCTGCCGAAGTAATGTCGGCTACTCAAGAGATGATGTCATTGGGTCATCAACCTGGACAAGGGTTGGGTGAAGATCATCAGGGCATTAAGAACCCAATTCAAGTTCTTAGTCAAACAGGGACAGCTGGATTAGGTTATTCTGCTAGCTCCAGTCACAGGAATCCTCACAAGCACAAATAGATTCTTTCATCTTCAGCCATACGACGATTATCTCCACAGTCTCCAGTTAAGGTTCCAGCCCATGTTACGGGGCTATGTTATTTCCCAAACCAATATTGGTTAAAGCAAAAGAGGTCCCGATTCCTTATCCCGAAGTGGAAGAGAGGGAACAGAGATGTAAACAAGACATCGTTAGGAGTTTGTCTCATCTACGCATCCTTTTTCATAATGAGCACACAAATAGATACACTTCAGATGATGATTGTCCTGACATTATTGTCATCATTTGGGAGAAGGAGGACGATGATCATGAAAGTAGTATGCACACAAGCCAATCATCTTTGATGATAAAGCATATACTTTGTAACAATTTTATTTATTTATTAATAAAAAGTATTAATTTATTAAAGACTTTTAATTATCTACATGATGTTGTTTTATAATATGTGATAAACCTATAGTTTTAAGCAATGGTTTTAGAATAATGATGATGATCATTCTAATGAGATCTAAATTTTTAAAAAGCTTAAAACTAAAATAATTCCCAATCGTTGGATTACTAAATTGGGGATTAGTGAATCCAGATAGATTGGTACATATGTTGCTTGCTCATTGGATGAGGATGATTGATCTCATGATCATTTGTATAGAGACACTAAAGCAAGTATGTAGGTGCTTATTAGAGAATAAGTTCACGGAACGTGGCTCGCTAAGGAATACCTAATGGTGTTTTACTTGCCTGTCAATAGGAATTCTTGTAGTGATAATAGTACAAGTAATCCTTATACTTGAGATCATCATAGTATCTTGTGTATGAAGATTTATACTTTGACTTATTTCTTAAGACCCTTAGGGTTTATCAAAGGATATGCTTGGGTATAATAAGTTGTACATGGAGATAATGTATGATCAATAAATAATCTACCACTTCTAGTAAAAGAAGAGAAATGCCCTATGTGATTCGATAAATGACAACCCAGTAGTCCTCAGAGAAGGCAGAATGAAATTAGAAAGGAGTTTCTAATTTACATTATTTGGAGTTATGCATTTAAGAGTCGAAATACATATAATTAAATAAAATAAGACTTGACAGTAATTCCATGTCTTATATTTAATTGGACATTGTATGGTGGAATGATTGAATTGTACGGTAACTATTTACTCAAAGGTTCTTTTATGATTAATGTTGAAATCTATATTATCTAGAAAGTCATTGATCGCTAGGGACGCTTATCCCTATTGTAGAATAAATATTATTTATTTAAATAAATAAATTTTTTGATTTATTTATTTAAATAAGACTAAAATTGTTCTAATTGATTTATTCAGAACCGATTTAATATGGAGAACCTAAAGGGTCACACCATAAAACAAAAAATAATTATTGAAGAAGTTAATGGCATAATCGTAATAATAAGTTAAGTATATTTAATTTAATCTATGGTGATAGAATAAATTAAATAGCTTAATATTTATTATTTAATATTTTGAAAATATTAAATATAAATTAATAAGAGGAGTCTTATTATTATTATTATTACTATTACTATTATTTAATTTCTAAAGGAGTATGAGAATTAATTAATAAAAGTACTCTCATATATTTCTAATAAGATTGAGAGCCTAATTAATTAAAGGAGTTTAATTAATTAAAATAAAACCTAATTTCTTAATTGTTAAGGAGGGTTACCTACATCTATAAATAAGAGGAGTCTTATTGTTGGTGGTGGTTGACACTTTCACAAAACACGTGAATACGTAATTCCAATAGTTGGGAGAGTACGCCCTTTTCTATGAGAGATAGAAAAATTATAGTTTTGCCAAATACTCATCTTCTTGAATCTTTCTTCTTCCTTAGTGGATCACTTCTAGAGGCCAAACACTTGGGTGGCTAAACATTGATCAAAGGAAGGAACCAAACCCGATGGATTTAAGTTGAACGCGAAAAAGATTGGAGGTGAACTTGTACCTGAGGAAGCTCCAATCTTCAAGGGTATAATTTTGTTTTTTATCTTTTTCATTTAATTAATAATTGCGCATAAAGGATGATCCGGGTATATGGTTTCTAAAATTTGTTAAAACTCTGATTTTTCATGCTTCCGCTTATTTTGTGCAATTTGATTGTGTTCATAAATATTACAAACCTAACAGTGGCATCAGAGCTAAACCTTTATGTGAATTATTAATTATTTTTTAATTTGATATGTATGTTGATATGTGTTTAGAATAATTTAATTGAACATAATTTGTTGTATAAAATTTATTTATATATATAAAAAAAGAGCGGTAATTATATCTGTGATACCTTTTTTTATTTAATATTCCATGATTCGCGTGATTCGTATGAATCAGATTATATAATATATCACGTGGGTAATGTTTTTAATAAGATTACTTTACTTTTATTATGAATCATAGAATAAGAATCTCCTGAAGCATGATTTAATTATTATATATATAAATTAGTTATATATATAATACTTCTGTAAGTGTGATTCACGTGATTAATATTATATATATATATATATATATATATATATATATATATATATAATATTCTTAATAATGTTATAATTAAAATAAAAAGTTTGTTTTAATTTTAAAATTAAATTTCATGCAAACTAATTAAAAATAGAATTGGATTCCATGATAACTAATTGGAGTTGAAATTAGATTCCATGTTTCCTTAAATAAAGAAATTTATTTATATATGAAATAAGATTTCATATTATTCAAAATAAAGGAGTTTATTTGTGAATAGGAAAGATAATACGTATTTCCTTAAATAAAGCAGTTTATTTAGATATGGAATAAGATTTCATATTATTCAAAATAAAGAAGTTTATTTGTGAATAAGAAAGAGAATCCGTGTTTCCTTTAATAAAAGTTTTTTTTACTTGGAATTGAATTCTGTAATTAATTAAAATAAATAAGTTTATTTTGATTAAAGAATTTGATTAAAATAAAATAGCTTATTTTATTCAAAATTGTATAAATTAAAATAAAAGAGGTTTATTTTGATTTAAATTTGGATTAAAATAAAGGAGTTTATTTTGATTCAAAACTAGATTTTATGCTAACTAAATTTTCCCATTAAATGATATCAAAATATATATTGAATGTTTATTGTTAATGAGATGAATGTTAGTTATTGATGCATATGGTGATGTGTATGATAATAAATGAGATTGATTATGGACTATTGACCAATGTGATTGGATTTTATTTTAGTTGGATGCATGAATGTATGAGTTTTATTAAATGGGGTCTGCATGCCTCGTATTCTCTAATTTTTCTTAATGTAAATTCTATCTCCCTCCAATCTACTTTCCCTTGACTGCTGATCAAGGTTTCTATTTATTTTAAAAAGTTTTATAATAGGAATAGTTAGAATTAATTTTGAAAAACTGGAAATCAAGGAGAAAGGAGCGTTTGAAGACTCGTTTGTAATGGAGCTCGGATTTAAATGTAATAGTTATATTTAAATATTAATTCTTGCACCCCTAGGGTTTGACCTTTTGGTTCACTTGGTGGCTCTAGTGAACCAAACTAGAATAAAGTCTATAATCAATTAGGGTAGAATATTATATTCTATATGTGCATGCTTATACTATATATATATATATATATATATATATATATATATATATATATATATATATATATATATATTATGCAAACATGTTTCACATGTTAATTAATATGACGCGTATTTTATATATATACGTGCATGCGTGTTAAACAAGATGAGACAAATTAATAGCAAACCCCTCAAATATTTTATATTAAGTTGTAACGTTCAAAGATATTTAGAATATCGAACGTCGCCTTCTAGCATGATAGAAACAATAGAGTATTAAATATTTAATATGAGTTTGTTGGGCACACATAAGGCAAGTATTAAATATTTAAGATATTATTTTTATTACATATGATGTTTATAAGGAATTGAACATTACTACTTTGTTGTGCACACACAAGGGCTGTAGTTTTTTCTTCACTTATATGGAAATGCTAGATCTAACTTAACTTAAATTATTTTAGTTTGGATGTGCAAACACTTGACCATTATGATCTAAGAGGCAAAATACAAGGCGTTGCATAGTTGATATAATTGACAAGAGTTGTATACCTATTTATTTATATATAGTTTGTTGTGCACACTCAAGACTATATACATTTAAAATGAGATCCTTATTCTCACTAGCATATCTTTAATTAGATATCGCCGAACTATATAAATTGAGGGTAATATAGTGTGATAAAAATAGTGGGAGATACCAATTTAAAACAATACCTAATTTATTTTGGTAATTAATAAAAGAATGTATGCTAAAATGTTGTTAATTACAAATTCATTTACAGAATTTTACAATGTCTAAATTACTATCATTATGAAGTATATTAGATGATATTTAACCGGACCAAATTAAATGGATTGGTTATGGAATTTGAGAGTAGTTCTCAATGCTGAAAAGATATCTTATGTCCTTAATACGCCTATCCCTGCAATGGTTGCCGATAATGCCCTTGAGGAAGATATTGCTACTTTTAGAAAGTGACAAGATGATGCACAGTTGGATCAATGCATCATTCTTGCATCCATGAGTAACATGTTTCAGCGTCAGCATAAACCGTGGATGCTCCAACTATATTCCTGCACATCAAGTAGTTGATGGTGAGGAAAGTAGGACTGATAGATATAAGATATCTAAGGAGCTCTTCCAATCTAGAATGACCGATGAATCTACAAAACAGATAAAAGTCCTTAACATAATCAATTTGATTGATTAATTAGGACAACGAGTTTTATCATGGATGGAGAGTTGAGACAAGATTTGATCTTACACTCACTCACGGACTCCTTTCATAATTTTTGTAAATTTTTAATATGAACAAGCTAGATATCAGCTTCGCTGATTTGCTTAACATGTTGAAAAACAGCTGAGAGTCACTTTCCAACCAAGAAAAACCAAGTTTTACTGGTAGGGGCTAAAGGATCTTCTAAAAAGAAGAACTATTCGAAGAAGGTAAACAGAAAGGTAAAAACAAAGGATAAAAACTGATTCGGATAGCAAAGGAGTATGCTTCCACTGCAATAAGCTTGGACACTGAAAAGAAACTGCGAGAATTATCTTGTAGAGGCTAACCAGAAGAAGCTTAGTGAATCTTCGGTTACAAATACAATTTTGTTCATGATTTAAAATAAATTTTTCTTTAAGTCAAGATTCTACTTGGGTATTGGATACCCACTTTGGTTATCATAAATATATATTTATGAAGGGACCAAGCAAAAGGAGAAAGCTAAACAAAGATAAGTAATCTTGTACGTGGGAAATGAAGAAAAGATTACTGCATTAGCCATAGAAACTTATAGTCTAGCATTGCCTACGGGTAAATCTATTAAGTCAATAAGTTGTTATTGTATTCCAGTTCTCGTTAGAAATATTATTTCCATTTTATTGTTGGACAATGAAATCTTTGGTATTATATTTAAGAACAATTGTTGTTCTATTTATAATAATAAATTTTTGTATTGAATTGGAATACCACTTAATGAATTTTGTATAATTGACTTACGAGAAAATAATTTTGCATATTGAACAAATTAGTGTAAAAATGAGATGGTCATTCAAAGAGCTGAATGTGTGTATTTACTGAAATATAGGTCTAAATTATTTGAAAGGTTCAAAGAATTCAGTAGTGAAACTAATTTGAAAAGTATTAAGATTCTTTGATTAAATCAAGGAATAAATACTCGTGTAATAAGTTTCTAGATCATCTCAAATGGTTTTCTCATAATGGATACCTCCTGATACGTAATAATTGATTGATGTATCTAAAAGGAAAAATTGTACGTTATTGGACATGGTACGGTCCATAATGATTTTACCGACATTCTAGTATCCCTTTAAGGGCATACCCTAGAATTGGCTGAATATCTACGAAAAAGGTAACCTAAAAATTTTACCCCAAGACTCTATAAGAGTTATGGACATGGAGGATTCCTAATCTTAGGTATGTTAAGATAAGGGGTTGTCCAACTTATGTGAAAAAAATTTCAAAGGGATATAAGTTTTGGACAAGATTTGACAAGTAAAGATTTGTGGGACATCCTAAACTAAGTTTAAGGTATATGTTCTATAATCCTACCTAGCAAAAGGTGTTTGTTGCGAAATACACTGCCTTCTAAGATAAAGATGTTTATAATTGAAGGGACTAGTGGAAGAATAATAGATCTTAAAGAGTTCAAGAACCACAAAAACACTGTAAGTCAAATAAGAACCTGTAGATAGACCTATTGTACCACAACCGTATCGTAAATCTAGAATAGTAGAGAAGATACCTAGGAGGTATGGATTCATCATAGATGATGATGATGAGATACACATCATAGAAGATGATGATCCAGTTATATATAATGAGGTAAGAGTTGTAGACACTCGATGAAATGGATTGAACCAAGCTTATCGAAAATGGAACATTCATTTTGATGAAACAATCAAAAGAGCTTGATTTTATCAAAAACAAGAATGAACCTAGTCTATACAAAATGGTCAGTGGGAGCACCGTGACATTCCTAATATTATATGTTGATATAGTATGGATAAGGAATGACATACTAATGCTACAATCTGCAAAAATAAAGTTGTCTAAATATTCCTCCATGAATGATTTGGGAAGAGTATCTTAATTGGAGATACAAATCTATATAGATAGATTGAAAAGGATGCTCGACTTAACCCAAGAAACGTATATTCATTTGATGCTAAAGTCGTTTAGCATGTCAAACTCCAATAGTTATCTCATGCTGATGAGCCATGGAGTGTATCTCTCTTAATAGTCCCCATAGACTCATAAAAGAGAGATCGCATGAGTAACTATCAAGTATGCAATGAAATGTACGAGACCTGATATTAATCAGCCATATTCTGGAGAAGTTCACTATGAGCCAGTGAAAACATCTTAAAGTACTTAACCGGCACTAAGGATGTGATCATATTCATGGTGGGTCTAAATTAAAACTAGAGGGCTTAACAGACTCGAGTTTTTCAAACAGACCAAGACGACAGAAAATCCACTTTAAGGTAAAGCGTTACATTGAACGGTGGTGTAGTGAATTGGAAAAGTTTCAAACAGCAAATAGTTGCTAGTTTAGTGATAAAGACAAAGTATATGGCTATAAATGAAGCTACATGTTGATTGTTTGGATGAAAAGTTCATTACAGAACTAGGAATAGTTCCTAAGTCTCATCTTGGATATAAACATGTGTTGTGGCACTTTCATTTGATTAAAAGAATCATTAAAAGATGGGAAATCAGTATAGAGATAGTGGATTCTAAAGAACAACATTACATATCCATATACTGAAGCTTATCCAACAGTAGGATAATCATCACTTAGAGAAGAATGGTATAAAATACCATGGCGATTGGCTTTAGTGAAAATGGGAGATTAAAAGTGGTATGCACACAAGCCAATCATGTTTGATGATAAATCATATACTTTGTAACAATCTTATTCATTTATTAATAAAAAGTATTAATTTATTAAAGGCTTTTAATTATCTACATGATGCTATTTTATAATATGTGATAAACCCATAGTTTTAAGCAATGATTTTAGAATAATGATGATGATCATTCTAATGAGATCTAAATTCTTAGAAAGCTTAAAACTAAAATAGTTCCCAATCGTTGGATTACTAAATTAGGGATTGGTGAATCTGGATACATTGGTACATACGTTGCTTGCTCATTGGATGAGGATGATTGATCTCATGATCATTTGTGTGGAGATACTAAAGCAAGTATGTAGGTACTTATTAGAGAATAAGTTCACTGAACGTGGCTCGCTAAGGATTACCTAATAGAGTTTTACTTGTCTGTCAATAGAAATTCTTGTAGTGATAGTAGTACAAGTGATCCTTGGATTTGAGATCATCATAGTATCTTGTGTATGATGATTTATACTTTGACTTATTCCTTAAGACCCTTAGGGTATATCAAAGGGTATGCTTGGGTATAATAAGTTGTACATGGAGATAATGTATGATCAATAAAGAATCTACCACTTCTAGTAAAAGAAGAAAAATGTCCTATGTGATTCGATAAATGACAACCCAGTAGTCCTTGGCCAAGGCAAAATAAAATTAGAAAGAAGATTCTACTTTGCATTATTTTGAGTTGTGCATTTAAGAGTCGAAATACATATAATTAAATAAAATAAGACTTGACAATAATTCAATGTCTTATATTTAATTGGGACATTGTATGGTGGAAGGATTGAATTGTATGGTAACTATTTACTCAAAGGTTCTTTTATGATTAATGTTGAAATCTATATTATCTAGAAAGTCATTGATCGCTAGGGAGGCTTATCCCTATTGTAGAATAAATATTATTTATTTAAATAAATAAATTTTTTAATTTATTTATTTAAATAAGATTAAAATTATTCTAATTGATTTATTCAGAACCGGTTTAATATGGAGAACCTAAAGGGTCACACCATAAAAGGAAGAATAATTATTTAAGAAGATAATGTCATAATCGTAATAATAAGTTAAGTATATTTAATTTAATCTATGGTGATAGAATAAATTAAATAGCTTAATATTTATTATTTAATATTTTGGAAATATTAAATATAAATTAATAAGATGAGTCTTTTTATTATTATTACTATTACTATTATTTAATTCCTAAAGGAGTTTGAGAATTATTTAATAAAAGTACTCTCATATATTCCTAATAAGATTTGGAGCCTAATTAATTAAAGGAGTTTAATTAATTAAAATAAAACCTAATTCCTTAATTGTTAAGGATGGTTGTCTACATCTATAAATAAGACGAGTCTTATTATGGGTGGTGGTTGACACTTTCACATAACACGTGAATACGTAATTCCAATAGTTGGGATAGTACGCCCTTTTCTATGAGAGATAGAAAAACTAGGGTTTTGCCAAATACCCATCTTCTTGAATCTTTCTTCTTCCTTAGTGGATCACCTCTAGAGGCCAAACACTTGGGTGGCTAACATTGATCAAAGGAAGGAACCAAACCCAGTGGATTCAAGTTGAAAAGATTGGAGGTGAACTTGTACCTGAGGAAGCTCGAATCTTCAAGGGTATGATTTATTTTCTTTATCTTTTCGTTTAATTAATAATTGCATATAAAGGATGATCCGGGTATATGGTTTGTAAATTTTTTTAAAACTCTGATTTTCCATGCTTTCGCTTATTTTGTGCAATTTAATTGCGTTCATAAATATTACAAACCTAACAGATCATCACTTCATCATTGCCGTCCACCAGGACTTCACTCTTGATAATTAGAGCAGCACTCCTTTCATTTGTCACTAAGGGTAAAAAGGGTAGAAACCCCTCTGCCCTATAGATAGCTTTAACTGCTTACTTTTCTGTACAATATTAGCAATTATTTTGTCAGTACATGCTAACACTTTGTATGATTGAATAGTTTCATATATTAAGTGAAAGCATATTTTGTTTCAGGACTCTGAATTTAGATGTGCATGTACTTGCTGATGAGGTGCCTTTTCTCCACAAGGACTGTAACTTTGATGAAAAGTTGGACTCAGACATGATGGAAATACAAGAGAACATTGAGATACCTCAGGAGATCAAGGAATGGGTCGAAGACAAACCTAAACCAAATCTTGATCAAACCACCTCATTCCATCTCGGAACCTTAGAAAGCCCTAGGTTGATCCAGACTGGTACAAACCTCACTTCAAACTATAGAAATGACATGGTTGCACTATTAACCCAATTCCAAGATGTGTTTACATGGTCTCACGAAGACATGGTGAGTTTTTCCACGGACATCATCATCCATCGCCTTCCCATTAAAGAGGGATTCAAGCCAATCAGGTAAAAGCTCAGGTGATTAAAACCTGAGTGGAGCTTAAAGGTTACAGAAGAAATTGTGAAATAATTTTAAGCTGACATCATCATGGTGTCCACATATCCTGAATGGCTATGAAATATAGTCCTCGTGCCTAAACCGGGAGGAAAGGTGCTAGTTTGCATGGATTACCGGGATCTGAATAAGCTTGCCTTAAGGATAGCTTTCCCGTTCCATTTATCCACATTCTCATTGACAATACTTCTCAATATGACATGTACTCCTGTGCCGATTGCTTTGCGGGGTACCATCAAATTATGGTTGTTGATGAGAATCGTGAGAAAACTGCATTCATCACGCCTCATTAATGCCAGAGCAACTTATCAACGAGCTATGATGGCTCTTGTCCATGATTTAACACCCAAAGAGATAGAGATCTACGTGGATGACATCATTGTCAAATCCCGAAGGGAAGGAGGCCACTTAGACCATCTCAGAAAGCTATTCAAAAGGTTGTGTAAGTACAACTTGAAGTTGAATCCAGCCAAGTGTGCCTTTGGCGTTAAATCATGCAAGTTGCTAGGTTTCCTAGTCAACCCCAAATGGATTGAGCTGGATCCCACCAAAATCAAGGCCATCAGGGAAATCCCTATTCCTCAGACATAAAAGGAAATATAGGAATTTTTTGGGAAGAATAAACATCATTAGCAGGTTCATTTCTTAACCCACAACAACCTGTGAGCCTATCTTCAAATTGTTAAGGAAGAACTCCTGCATGAAATTGAACGATGAGTGTCAAAAAGCCTTCCTTATAATCAAAGAGCAGCTGGATAACGCTCCTATTTTGGTACCACCCAGGGATGATGTTCCCATATTCATTTATATGTCCATTAATGACAATGACATGGGCTGCATGCTGGGACAAAAAGACGATAGAGGCCAAGAACGAGCTATCTACTACCTCAGCAAAAGATTCAGCAGCAGTGAACACAAGTACACTTTGATTGAGAAAACTTGTTGTGATTTAGCATGGGTTTCCATGAGGTTACAACATTACCTCCATAGTCACACAACCCATCTCATATCACGCGTGGATCCTCTTAAGTACGTGTTCAGTAAACCCATATTGAATTATTGGATGTCCAGATGGCAATTGATCCTGCAATAATTTGACATCGTCTACGTGACACAAACGTCCATTAGAGGTCAAGGAATTGCGGATCAACTGGCCGCCGCACCTGCAGGGGATTTCAAACCCTTGGAAACATACTTCCCTGATGAAGGGGTAATGACAGTGCAGAAACACCATCAGTACAATGCATGTCGTACGTGGAAAATGTATTTTGATGGAGCTGTAAATATGGAAGGTTCTGGAGCTGGAGCAGTTCTAGTATCCAGTACGGGGGAGCAGTATCCTGTCACCGTCAAATTGCAGTTTGTCAGAACCAATAACACAGCTGAGTATGAAGGCTATATCATGGGACTCAAACTTGCCCAATCAATGTGTATTAGGTGGTTAACATGTCTTTGGGGATTCAGAATTGGTGATCAGAAAAACCACATGAATCTATCAGACGGAAGAACTACTTTTGTTTCCTTACCATCGACAAGTTTTACAGATGACATTGGAGTTTGTAGAAATAAACTTCCTCCACATTCCTCGGAATATGAATGATTTTGCAGATGCGCTAGCAACTTTGGCCTCCTTGATCAACATACATGATAAGAAAAACATGCCAAGCATCCCATTTGCCCTACAAAAGGCTCCAGCCTATGTGAATTACATTTGAGATGTATCGGATGAGCTACCTCCCATTCAACACCCTTGGTATCAGTATATCAAGGAGTACTTACGAGATGAATCTACACCCGCTGAGGCAAGCCCGACTGAAAGAAGGTGGATCCACCGAATGGTTATAAAATTCTACCTAAGCGGAGATACACTCTACAAAAGAGATGCAGGACTAGGTCTCCTCAGATGTCTGAACAATGACCAAACTCAGAGGCTCATGGATTAATTCCATGGTGGAGTATATATGGCCCACACATGAAGGGCCCCCTACTTGTTAAAAATATCCTTAGAAAAGGGACATTACTGGTTCTCGCTTAAAGCTGACTGTGATGATCACGTCATGAGGTGTTATCAATGCCAAATTTATGTGAATGTTATCCATGCCCCTCCGAGGGAACTTCACAATATGAGTTTTCCTTGGCCCTTCTCAATGTGAGGAATGGACGTGATCAGGCCTATCGAGCCCAAAGCTAGTAATGGGCAACAGTTTATCTTCACCATGATCGACTACTTCACCAAATGGGTAGAAGCAGCCTCTTTCCCTAGGGTTACAAAAGAAGTCATCATTGCTTTTATCAAAAATAATGTCATTTGTCGATATGGAAAACCAGAGGTAATTATATCAGACAATGGTAAGAACCTCAATAACAAAATGATGGAGGAGTTGTGGAGTAAATTCCAAATCAAACACCTTAACTTTGTCATCTACCGTCCATAGATGAATGGTGCTGTTGAAGCGACTAATAAGAATATCAAGAAGATCATGCAAAAGATGTCTGCCAATCACAAAGGTTGGATTGACCTCTTGCCTCTGACTCTATTAGCCTACAAAACTTCAATACGTACTTCTACTGGGGCACCCCCTACTCATTGACCTATGGGATGGAAACAGTACTCCCCATAGAAGTGGAAATGGAATCCCTCAGAGTGTTGATAGACACTCAGTTGGATGAAGATCTATGGGTACAAGAAAGGTATCACCAATTGTCTCTAATAGACGAAAGGTGAAGTGATGCTATCTTCAATGGTCAATTATACCAACAAATGATCGCCAGATCCTACAACAGAAAAGTCTGGCTACGGCAGTTTAAACAACATGACTTGGTTTTGAAGAAGATCTTTCAAAGGGAAAATTTTCTCCAAACTAGGAAGGCCTGTTTATTGTCAAGGAGGTATTGACAGGAGTTTCTCTCAGACTATAGGAGATGGATGGTGATGAATTTCCATAACTTATCAACTCGAACACCGTGAAACAATACTATATCTGAAGTAACTATCAAGCAAACATCCTGGTTTTGGATCACCAGATCACCGGTCATTTCAGGTTTTCTAACCCTTACTACACATAATCCTTTCTTCATACCCATTTTCCCCATCAGGGAAAAACACTCTTCAAGCCAGTAGCCTGGTTTTAGATCATCAGATCCCTCATTTCACATATTATACAATTTTGGTTATCCCACCCGGGATTGAACCCTTCCCCTGCAGTTTGTCCTGAACAGGGGATTAAACTTTTTCACACCGGCAGTTTGTCCTAAATATAAGATCAAACTTTTCCCATGCATTTTGTCCTGAACATGGGATTAACCTTTTTCGGCTATAAATCATCCTGAACATGGGGCGAACTACGTCGACCAGATCTCCTTGATACCTGGGAGTATATAGGCAACCATTTTATATGGCCCGGTTGTAATAAGCAAAAATAGAAAAAACATTTCTACACCCTTCTCCACAAACAAAAACAACAAAAACATTTCTACACTTTCTACCTTTTTACATACAGCGTTGAACCTCTTACACCAGGTTCGAACTACGCAAACATGATCTCCTCTTCAATAGTCACGTAGGCAATCATTTATGTTTCGGTCTTACCCCTACTAAAGCAAATACTTATCAATGGTATTGGGATCAAACTTCAATCCACCACATTTCATCGGCTTCAGACCAAAGGGATGGAACTACCTGGCCTCCCCATAAATGGAAGATTTGACGACCATCTAAGCTGCGGTTGATTCCTCGAAGAGCAACACCAATCCATAAAAGATGGAACTAACTAGGCTCTTCTTAAATAGGAGTACTGGCGACCATATGTGTTGCGATCAATCTCAGAAAGGAAAAGCCACATTCCTCTCCACATCTACATATAGAAACTAGTCCCAGGACACCAAAGAGGTTAGGGATACACATAGATTAATGATCCATTCTGAAAGATCCTACGACATCTCAATGTCCATCCATTAAGGATGAGTTCAAAATATATCAAGATCACAAGCCCTGAAGAAGAAGGCAAAATATCAAGCAAGTATCCAGGCATAACTAAAAGGGAAGTGCATCAAAATATATTTCCCTGCCATATATAATGTTGTTTTATATATACAATATGTGTTTTACAGTGACAAAATCGCTAAGCTAGACTGTGCAAGAAAATACAAGTTTATCTATTGGTATATATGAGGGCTATCAGATCTAACATGGCATCTCTCTCCGAAGAAGGGGGTAACGTTGGTCTCCTGCATCAACATGTCTACAAGTGCCAACAGATCTGAGGCCAACTGCATGGTAGCATGATGCTCATCAATATATGCACTCATATCTACAAGCATGCCAGGAGTAAGGGATCTCACTGAAGTACTATCTGTAATGGCCACATCCCAGGAAGATAAGGCATCATCCCGTTCAACAATCAATGCATCTCTTGTTGATGTGGCCTTATCCCGCTTCGCAATAGCGGTGTCTCTATGAGCTGCAGCCTCATCTTTCTATAAAAGAGCGGTGTCTCTCCCATCAAGAGTTTTCAACATTAAGGCCCTAGCCTAATCTCTCTCAAAGGTTATCAGATGAAGACTCTACTCCAAATACTGTGCTGAATGTTGAATCACAGTAGCACTCGTACTGGGAGAATTTACAAGAGCTGCTGGCAACCCAGTGAATAGCTCTTCCTCGGTGGGAATATCAATGTCCTCTATTGGCTCCCCATCATCAGAATCAATCCCCGATGATGTGGATACTACCGCATTCAGTGTAGTTTCTGTCTCCATCCATGCAGAATACTCTGTCGAACAGCCCAGATAGCTAACAGAAAATGCAGCTAGCTCATGCTGATCCCAACAGGTATACACTCTGGATATGTCCTCTGCTGACAAGTGGCGAGAAGCCAAACGTTGACTCAAAGACCCCTCAAAAGGATGGAAATCCTGAAACTAGCCAAACTGACACATCATAGCCAGTGGGTGGTAAGTATTCTTGCCTCTCAATCCAGCCAGAGGGAGATAATTCATGCCCGAAGAATGATTGATAAAGCTATAGGGTGAATTAAGCCATGCACACGACAATATATTAAATGGATCTCCAATCCCTGCCAGGAAAACGGACCAAGATACATGATATGTACACACCGCAGGCTGAAAGGAGTACGATGTTAGAGTTTTTGCCCTAGAGACCAATTATTTTATATAATTGCTTAACATTTTGATATTATATATGATTGAATAAATGAATGATTTTATTATGGTTTTATTTACTGCGTTATATAAATGTTAACATAATAAAATTCCTTAGAATTGTGATATAAATTATATAGTTTCAAGTATGTGACTTGAACATAAAATTATATAATTATAATTAGTATTATTGTTCTTAAATGTCCATAGTCGAGTATTATTGTTGATGTGACAAAAGTGACGCATTGAGACTAGTATGTGGATTGATTGATGACCAAATCTCATTGGTGATAAATATATGAGATATTAAGTCAATGCATATGTACATGTTAAGGAACGATGTACTGGACAGACCCACCATGAGAATTCTATATAGAGCATTATGCGAAGTGTCATTAGCAATTCTCATAGTGACACTAATGTAATGGTCCTCCGACCTGAAATCACTATATTACTACACGGGAATTTATGTACTTTGATATCATCAAATGTCACCTTTAATAGGGTGGACAATAAAGGTGAATATTGGGTACATCATGAATCATGTGAGGAATATGAGTGATCTAGATGGAATTTAACCATTTTATATATCAGGGGTGATATTGTGACGCCCCCAAAATAGGTCCATTCCATCCAACCCATTTTGAGTCGTCAATTACATGGTACAGAAATAACTACAACTTTATTATTACATTACAACATACAAACTGTGAGTTTAAATACAGATATTGTCATCTAGACAATATCCACATACAAATAAATCCCCATCATAATTATTGATACATTATTTTACAAAAATGGTGAGGACTACTAAACAACTCTCTCTAGAACCATCATTAAATCCCCCGACTCGTACTCGCTACATTCTCGTCTCCTGAGAAGAAAAAATAGAACAACAAGAAAAAGGGTGAGCTCAACTAGCCCAGTAAAGAATATTATGACTAAGATAATGTACAACAAATTATCCTTAGTCTTCAACAGGGAAAAATCTGATAGAATACAATAGACAACAAGTTTTAGATCAATAACTGCAGCAGAAATAATAATTCATTAGAGGAGTTAAGTAGAGAATGAAATCTACTAACATCTATGAATTTAAAAGTCCATCATCAATATTTTATCCCTGTAACATCAATCAATATATATCTCAAATCAAATCAAATATTCATCTTTGCACTACAGGCCAAAGATATTCATCAGTCGGTCATGTTCATCTCAACACTTGTTCATCTTTGCACTACGGGCCAAAGATATTCATCAATTGTTCATGTTCATCTCAACACCTGTACATCTTTGCACTACGGGCCAAAGATATTCATAATAAAATCAACCATCTTTGCACTACAAGCCAAAGATATTCAGTAACACCATCATTTAGGACTAAGGATGATGAAAAATATTTTAAAGGAAACGAATCTAGTGAAACAAAATAACAAGTATTAAGGATTCGTACTTTAAACAATCTGAGTTCAAAAAAATACTTCATAAATAATCATACTGAAGTAAAATTCAAGAATGATCAAAACATGGATACAATCAAAGCTAGTATCCAAAATAGATATTTTGGACAAAAAGAAGAAATTTTATTTTTTGGTGAATAGTGTCGTATTCGTGAATAATGTCGTATACGTGAATAGTGCCGTATACGTGAATAGTAACTCCGACACCAAAAGATAGAAATTTCACAAAAAACATCATCACGCTTCGTGAATAGTAACTCATGAATAGTAACTCCGACATGAAAAAGTTCCAAATTTGATAAAAATTTCCAACCAACATTTCAACATAATGATATTGAAGAAATAATATCATTTTAGAAGAAAATAATATCCCTTACCTCGAAAGACAGTATTTCTAGTTGAAACACCGGATATAGGCTATGACTTGAACTTGCACCGTATAGCAATACTCAAAGTATACTCAAAATACTCACAAGAATACGCTCGATAATATAGAGAGAGAAAACTTCAGTTTCTAGTGTGATTTTCAATTCTAACCTAAGCACCCTATTTATAGGAAATTGCTTAGAACACCAAAGCAGAAAATTTAATATAATAATAATATATATATAAATTCTTACGCCCACTCTTTGAATTCTGAAAATCTGAATTCAAACCACATGCTAGACCCACTAATAACAAAAAAAACATTTTTTATATTTAAAATATTTTAAACTTCCAAAAATAAATTATTTCGGAACTCCGGAACTTCAATAATTCATAATAAATAGCCCTTTTATCAGAAAATTTGAATCTCACGTGTTTTTATAGGAAACTCAATTCACTACAACTTTGCAGAAGAAAAGTTTTCCAAATTCCAAACAGAAATTGACCGAAATCCACAAAT
Organism: Panax japonicus; assembly: GCA_020205505.1. Classification (NCBI taxonomy): domain Eukaryota; kingdom Viridiplantae; phylum Streptophyta; class Magnoliopsida; order Apiales; family Araliaceae; genus Panax; species Panax japonicus. The sequence goes on from CM035114.1 coordinate 42,126,081, forward strand.
AGGCGATTTTACAAGCTATAATCAAATTTCAGTCAATAAATGGGGTTCCACCAACATGAAAAACATGTTTTAAATATTTTTGGTAACAAAAATACTCCTCCTCCACATATACTCATATACCACACATTCATTATAAAACATCACCGTTAATATATTATTAAAATAATATATTTAAATGAATTATTTTATCAGAAAAAGATAAAATTTCAATTTTCAACAATTGTCACATTAAAAATTTTCTTCATCTATATCCACATAAAATCAATATTTTCCTCATTATATGAATCAATAATTAATTATTCACAAATAATATTACAGAATGACAATATTGGCAACCAGACCGTTCCCAGGAAAGAGGGGGCTTTCCAATAAGAATTTCTCCTTACTGGCGCGCAATTAGGTGACCAAACCTCTCCTTAGACAGAACTTTCTAGACATTGCCAATAATGTTATCAAATAATATTATTCAGATAATATGAATTATTGCTTCGATAATGGAAAATACTGTGTAATGACAATTTATTGAAACAACAGTAATATAAAATATCAATGCAACAATTATTGAATCAATAAAATAAAATACTGAACAGTAATTACTGTAACCATTATTGAGTAGTGCCTTCTTACGTAAGAATTAATAATTGGTGCAATACCGTGTGCCACTGTGCAACAACAGGTATTACTATTTTTTAACCACCGGGTATTCCAACAGTATTAACGGTAACAACTACGCCGTTTTTTATAAATAACTTATACTTGTCGTTTTCTTCATCCAATCGCTTTCCGTTATTGGGCCCACAAAAGACTGCGCCGTCGTACGAATATTCCCGACAGCAAGAATATTCCACGACCAAACGAATATTCCCCGACAACAATGACTATTTTATAACCACCAGCTTATTTAAAATATTTGCGCAGTATACCCATAACTAACCACATTAATCAAATTCACCCTTACTATTTCAAAAAAAATAAATAAAGGAAATTCCTTTTTATTTAAAAATTTTCGGGGTCTTACAACCTCCCCTCCTTATGAAATTTCGTCCTCGAAATTGACGTACGTAACTAGTGTTTCAAAAAGGTAAAGATACCTCGCTTTCATTTTCGTTTCTAACTCCAATGTCATTTCCTCTATAGCATGATTCCTCCACAAAACTTTAACTTGTGGTATGACCTTCGTGCGTAGGACATGCTCCTTCCCATCCAACATCTTGACAGGTACCTCCTCGTACGTTAAGTCTTTAGCTATTTCGTCCGGTTCTAACTCAATAACATGGTTCGAGTCGTCCACATCGGTACATAAAAAAACATTATAAACACGCGACATACTTGGCGGTAAAACGAGTCTATAGGCCACAGTTCGTATTCGATCGAGAATTTCAAATGGATTAATAAATCGAAGGTTTGAGCTTTGCTCACATCGCCAATTCTCGCTTTTGGAATAAGAACTTCTTGTACCTACTTCTTCATATTCACCAGCTCTGGTGTGTAGCTTGAACAGCTTTAACTTTATCAATTAAAGTCGATTATACTCGTATATCATCACGTGGGTACCTAGACTTTTTATCTCCATCTCTATTATTTATAAATTATACGAAATTAGTCTTTGACAATATCGTACTCGTACTTGTATACGATCTTCTACTCAACACGTCAGCTACCATGTTCGCTTTTCCAGGATGACATGGTTAGAACATGTGCTGAAATGAGTCTCCTCTTGAGTTCTTCGAAGCTCTTCCCACATTCCTTGCTCCATTCGAATTTTGTATCTCTACGAGTCAGCTTGCGTTAATGGAATAGCGATTCGAGAATATCCTTCAACGAATCTCCGATAATAATCAACTAAGCTTAGAAAGCTACGTATTTCAATTACCGACTTAGGTTGTTCTCAACTGTGACTCATATCCCAACCTTGGATAACACGTTACAATGACACCTATCAGTTTACTATCGCACGAATATTGTGTCCCCCTACGAAGAGTCTGGCTTTGGTGCATTCCACAAAGGAAGTCATAAGATAAAGGCTCGGGTACCAAATTCTATAGTTAAATTTTTAACTCCTGAAGTTCAATAGGAGCCATGTGGTTTTTAGAAATGGGTTTTGTACCGGGTTCACAGTCGATACAAAATTTAATATCACGCTCTGGGAGTAGGCCAAGAAATTCTTCAGAAAATACGTCAGAAAATTCACTAACAACATAAATATCATTCAAATCTGATGTACTTTTGTTCAAGTCCATGACATAGGCTAAGAAAACATGACATCCATTTTTCAATAAACGAATGACTTCATGGCTTGATATAAAAATGTTTGACTTCAATGGTTTGATTGCTTGAGTTCGAATATCAGGTTGCTTAGGAATATGAAAACTAACAACCTTACAAAAGTAATTAATTTTGGCATGATGAGTAGTTAACCTTAAAATCACATCAAAAGAAAATATCTCTATAGAAATAAGGTTAACAGGTAATGTGATAGTGCCAACTTGAATCAAGCATGATTTTTAAACAACGGATGTAATGAAAGTTTCTCCTAACGGAGTCTCCATAAATAGGTCAAAGTCTAATTTCTCCGTAGTCAAGTTCAAACGTTGAGCGCAAGCAAGAGAGATAAAAGAATGGGTAGAACCGGTACCTAGTAAAGTATAAACTTCGCAAGAATTATAATTAACTAACCCGTGCTAACTTCGTTCGGGTTCCTCAGCATTTTGACCGATCACGACAAACGCTCTTCCAGGAACCGTTGACATTGACTTTTCTGGGACAGCCTTTCGAATCACCATCCCCACTGGAATTGGTTTCGCTACCATACACTCTCGAGCGATATGTCCTTCCTTTCCACAATTATAGCATACCTTGAACTGTTGTGGGCAGTTTGGGCTGATATGTCCCTCTTTCCCGCATTGTAACATACGATCGGTGGTCTTTCTCCTCCCTTGGAACCAATTGCTGCTGGCACTGTCGTCTTCACATGGTCGTTGTTAAATCTCCTCTTTTTAAAATCTCCTCCCGACTCGCTTCTTCTATTTCTATGGCCACGATTACCACCAGAGTGGTTACCGCCTTTGTCCATATTCTTTTTTCTCTGCTGGTTATCGTTATTCTGATGACTGCTATCTTCGGTATGATCCTGGTTATGGTCCCTCGGTTGAACGTACTCGTTATCTCGCTCTAACAACTGAGCCTTGTTGACAACATTTGAATAGATAGAAAATTAATGAGAAATGAGATATTGACGTATGTCGGGTTTCAAACCTCTCAGAAACATCCGCGTCATACGTTCCTCGTTCTCCACTAAATGAGGTGCAAACCTGGATAACTCCGCGAACTTCGCCTCGTACTGGGACACCGTCATGTTATTCTGCTCTAGTCTAATAAACTCCACTTCCTTCATATGGCGAATACTTTCAGGAAAGTATTTTTCGTTGAAAAGTTTCTGAAACGTCTCCCATGACATGCTGAGTGCGGCTGGATGTGTACGCTTCACAGACTCCCACCAGTAGTCTTCCTCGCCACGGAACATAAAGGTGGCGAATGGAACCTTCTGTTCCTCCGTGCATCCCAAGACATCGAATATCTTGGTAATTTTTTTGACCCATGTTTCCGCCATGATCGGATCGGGCTTTCCCTTAAATTCTGGTGGTCCCAACTCTTTGAACTGCTTGGCTATGACCAATCGTGAATTGTTATCATTTCCTCCTGTATTTTGAACACGATTCTCCCTCGTCTGGTTTTGCATGAACTGCAAAAAGCTCCTAAACATCCTGTCGTTCATCGTCTGCTCAGTGGTGTTGTTCACAGGAGGTACATTGTCAGCCTGTTGCACGTTCTCCTCGTTGGTGAGTACAGGCGTCTCTACGGTCTCATTTACTCCACTGTTAACATTCTCAGTCGACATTCTCAAATACTGTCATAAAACAAGGGTTAATTAAGGAAATCAATATATCACATAATATCCCTATATAGTGACCAACTAACAAATAAGCTTAGGTAGGACACACTAGCGAAGGATTTACTCGTCTCTCCCCTCCTAGTTCTATTCCCCGATCTCCGACAGAGATCATATCCCTAAGCTCTGATACCAACTGTGAAGCCCCCAAAATAGGTCCATTCCATCCAACCCATTCTGAGTCGTCAATTACATGGTACAGAAATAACTACAACTTTATTATTAGATTACAACATACAAACTGTGAGTTTAAATACAGATATTGTCATCTAGACAATATCCACATACAAATAAATCCCCATCATAATTATTGATACATTATTTTACAAAAATGGTGAGGACTACTAAACAACTCTCTCTAGAACCATCATTACATCCCCTGACTCGTACTCGCTACATTCTCGTCTCCTGAGAAGAAAAAATAGAACAACAAGAAAAAGGGTGAGCTCAACTAGCCCAGTAAAGAATATTATGACTAAGATAATGTACAACAAATTATCCTTAGTCTTTAACAGGGAAAAATCTGATAGAATACAATAGACAACAAGTTTTAGATCAATAACTGCAGCAGAAACAATAATTCATTAGAGGAGTTAAGTAGAGAATGAAATCTACTAACATCTATGAATTTAGAAGTCCATCATCAATATTTTATCCCTGTAACATCAATCAATATATATCTCAAATCAAATCAAATATTCATCTTTGCACTACAGGCCAAAGATATTCATCAGTCGGTCATGTTCATCTAAACACTTGTTCATCTTTGCACTACGGGCCAAAGATATTCATCAATTGTTCATGTTCATCTCAACACCTGTACATCTTTGCACTACGGGCCAAAGATATTCATAATAAAATCAACCATCTTTGCACTACAAGCCAAAGATATTCAGTAACACCATCATTTAGGACTGAGGATGATGAAAAATATTTTAAAGGAAACGAATCCAGTGAAACAAAATAACAAGTATTAAGGATTCGTACTTTAAAAAATCTGAGTTCAAAAAAATACTTCATAAATAATCATACTGAAGTAAAATTCAAGAATGATCAAAACATGGATACAATCAAAGCTAGTATCCAGAATAGATATTTTGGACAAAAAGAAGAAATTTTATTTTTTGGTGAATAGTGTCGTATTCGTGAATAATGTCGTATACGTGAATAGTGCCGTATACGTGAATAGTAACTCCGACACCAAAAGATAAAAATTTCACAAAAAACATCATCACGCTTCGTGGATAGTACTCGTGAATAGTAACTCACGAATAGTAACTCGTGAATAGTAACTCATGAATAGTAACCCCGACATGAAAAAGTTCCAAATTTGATAAAAATTTCCAACCAACATTTCAACATAATGATATTGAAGAAATAATATCATTTTAGAAGAAAATAATATCCCTTACCTCGAATGACAGTATTTCTAGTTGAAACACCGGATATAGGCTATGACTTGAACTTGCACCATATAGCAATACTCAAAGTATACTCAAAATACTCACAAGAATACGCTCGATAATATAGAGAGAGAAAACTTCAGTTTCTGGTGTGATTTTCAATTCTAACCTAAGCACCCTATTTATAGGAAATTGCTTAGAACACCAAAGCAGAAAATTTAATATAATAATAATATATATATAAATTCTTACGCCCACTCTTTGAATTCTGAAAATCTGAATTCAAACCACATGCTAGACCCACTAATAACAAAAAAACGTTTTTTATATTTAAAATATTTTAAACTTCCAAAAATAAATTATTTCTGAACCCCGGAACTTCAATAATTCATAATAAATAGCCCTTTTATCAGAAAATTTGAATCTCGCGAGTTTTTATAGGAAATTTAATTCTCTACATTTTGTAGAAGAAAAGTTTTCCAAATTCCAAACAGAAATTGACCGAAATCCACAAACAAGCGATTTTACAGGCTATAATCAAATTTCAGTCAATAAATGGGGTCCACCAACATGAAAAACATGTTTTAAATATTTTTGGTAACAAAAATACTCCTCCTCCACATATACTCATATACCCCACATTCATTATAAAACATCACCGTTAATATATTATTAAAATAATATATTTAAATAAATTATTTTATCAGAAAAAGATAAAATTTCAACTTTCAACAATTGTCACATTAAAAATTTTCTTCATCTATATCCACATAAAATCAATATTTTCCTCATCATATGAATCAATAATTAATTATTCACAAATAATATTACAGAATCACAATATTGACAACCAGGCCGTTCCCAGGAAAGAGGGGCTTTCCAATAAGAATTTCTCCTTACTGGCGCGCAATTAGGTGACCAAACCTCTCCTTAGACAGAACTTTCTAGACATTGCCAATAATGTTATCAAATAATATTATTCAGATAATATGAATATTGCTTCGATAATGGAAAATATTGTGTAATGACAATTTATTGAAACAACAGTAATATAAAATATCAATGCAACAATTATTGAATCAATAAAATAAAATACTGAACAGTAATTACTGTAACCATTATTGAGTAGTGCCTTCTTACGTAAGAATCAATAATTGGTGCAATACCGTGTGCCACTGTGCAACAACGCGTATTACTGTGTTTTAACCACCGGGTATTCCAACAGTATTAACGGTAACAACTACGCCGTTTTTTATAAACAACTTATACTTGTCGTTTTCTTCATCCAATTGCTTTTCGTTATTGGGCCCACAAAAGACTGCGCCGTCGTACGAATATTCTCCGACAGCAAGAATATTCCATGACCAAACGAATATTCCCCGACAACAATGAATATTTTATAACCTCCTGCTTATTTAAAATATTTGCGCAGTTTACCCATAACTAACCACATTAATCAAATTCACCCTTACTATTTCAAAAAAAATAAATAAAGGAAATTCTTTTTTATTTAAAAATTTTCGGGGTCTTAAAGATATCCATAGGCCTCTTGATTGAGTAGGACTATGAAACGCATGGCCATGCTCAAATAGTGATTTGTTTCATATAGTCTACTCATTGATCAAGAAAACTTAGATTAAATTATGAAGAGTATGACACATTCCATGACTTGAGTTTAATCTAGGATATTAATGTTAAAAGGATTAAATTACATTGAAACAGTGGTCATAAAAAAGTTGCATTGAATCATCGATTTTATTATTACTTGGGTAGCAGTGATGCATTACTAGATGCCGCTCATTGCTTATAATTTTATAATATGATTTAAAATTATTGCCAATGTAATAATAACCTATAAGGTTACACACATATAACGTAATTAAAAGGGAATTAATTTAAATTATAAATATTTAAATATATCAATATAATTGATAGTATTTAAATTACGAATTTAAATTAATAGGATAATTTATATATAGGTATAATAATTAAGTAAGACTTAATTAAGATATATATATATATATATATATATATATATATATATATATATATTCGAATTTTATTAAATTAGGTTTTGAATAATATTTTTTAATTGCTATATATATGATATGTAGCAGCCATTTTAGATATTATTCAAAAACTGAAAACCCTAGACTAAAGAGAAACAAGTTCCGAAAATCCTCATCCTTGGGGGCTAGTACCACGGTTCCTTCTTCTGCAGATCATAGGACGATTCTCGGAGCGTTCGTGTGGATACCGTAGAGGCACGATTCATTTGGATTGCGTTGGAGATTCGAGCGCATCAATTTCAGTATCACAATCAGTATAATTTCTAACCATTGAGTTAATTATTTTCGCATGGATCCTGTTTTGGGATTCAGAATTGCTTTAAATTAGTTTATTTCTGCTGCGTTTCTGTGTCGAAACCCTACATACGACATGGCTATCTCATGGGTAAAACAATACCCATGCCATCTAAAAGTTCCAATCGATCTCAGGTGTGACGTAAACCACACGTACAACATGACCGAACTACCTATGAATACCTTTTTAAGGTAGGTACTGCAATATATGGCCAACCTCAGCATCTCTGCTACAATTATAAGAACAATGGTGTGACCCTCTCCGAGAGCTCTCACTGCCATAAGGACGCCAATGTCCAAATCATTCATGTACCGTGGCATGTATACATATGACAATACACACAGTAGCAGTACATCTACTCTGGCCAAATGCCAATGATCCTCCATCATGGTAAAATCCCCAGAGTGTCATGTATAGCTATCCTCTGAGCGAAATTTGTCCATCAAAAAATGATGGGATACCACGTGGCCAGATGTGATCTCATCATTCACAACTCTACACCTCAGCCCGGTGAGGGTCATAAACTATGGGCTCATGTCGCCAATAGCAATTTGCGCGCAAGGTCTGTCTAGTGACAGCACCGTCAACCGTGTATACTCCTCTAAAGTATGAGTCAACTCATAGATACCAAACCAGAAAACCTGCCTCTCCGGTATCCAATGCTTTAGCATACCCTCTACAAAGCCTGCGGGAACCTGAAACATCAGGAGGGTCATCAGCCAGACCACCGCCAGGGGGTGAGACCCCCCCCCCTTGGATCCCCCCCGCCATAGCGCACGATGGTCGTGTTCCCTATATATTATATATGGTTTTATTTAATTATATATAAATTGTTATATGCTTATTGTGATATGCATGGTGCACAGTTATGGCCTTTTGACCCATAGGTTTGTGGTTTTTGGTTTTGAAATATGGCTTGCATGTCGTGCCTTTCTATAAATTCTAATGTAATATTCTCTTCTTATCTAAATCCCCTCGAATGTAACTCGAGGTTTCTTTATGTCATATAATAATCTATATTCGATGAAGATATCAAGATGGAGAACATGATGGAAAGATGATGATGGAGAGGAGGCACATGCTTGAGGAAGATCCAAGGAAGCTATTTATTTTAAGATCTTTACCACCTTAGATTGACCTTCGATCTTTCCTTAGCTTGAAAAGATTGACAGTGGATTGGGCCATAACTGTGACACATTTTATTTTACACTTTATTTATGCTTGTATGTGATATGATATGATAAATAATGTGCATATTTAATAAGATTAAAATTGGTGAGATCTAAATTTTTTTTATAAAATCCCTCATTAAATTATTAAGTCTAAATCAGATGCCTTCCAATGAATAACACTCATCAAGACCTTGATCAATATATGTAGGTTTACCAATGTAAAGTACCCTATTTATCTAGGTAAGATGCGATATGATAATTGTGATATCCAAACTGTTAAAATCATTGGGCCTGACTGAACTAAGTTATCTCAATAGAATTGTGGACTTAGAGGCATAGAGTTTGGTTGGTACCATTAGATGGACTAGAAACAAATGTTGTTTACCAAACTATCCAAGAGTTATATATGATATAGTTGACAAAAGGGTTGTCTACCAAAATAATTGTGTTTTAAGAGATTAGCCAAAGCTAACTTAGGGCATAATGAAATATGGATCTTGGCTCACTAGAAAGATTTAATAGAAAAATGCTTTCCGAATTAATGGTGAGGGCTATTAATTTGAATAAAATAGTGGGAGGTATATTTTGAATGTACTATTATCAATTACATAATATCAACTCTGCAATTTGACTTATTATTTTTTTGCACTTATAAATTGTAGATATCAATGGCAAACAACAACAATACAAGTAGTCTTTCACTATGACCAGTCCTTGAGAAGGACAAGCTGAGTGGAATTAATTTCCTTGACTGGAATAGGAACTTGAGGATTATCCTCAAACAAAAGCGCAAGCTATATGTCATTGAAAAGCCCATTCCTGCAGTACCAGCTGATACTGCACCACGTGCGGAGCATAATGCTTACAAGAAGCATCAACATGATGCATTGGACGTGAGTTGTCTCGTGCTAGCAACCATGAACGCTGATATCCAGAAGCAACATGAGTTGATGGATGCTTATGAGAAGATCGATCATCTCAAGAAATTGTTCGAAGGGCATGCTCGACAGGAGAGGTATGATACAAACAAGGCATTGTATCACTGTAAGATGGGTGAACGTGATCCAGTTGGTCCACATGTGCTGAAAATGATTAGGTATATTGAGTACCTTGATAGGTTGGGTTTTCCAATCACTCCAGAGGCCCAAACAGATCTTATTTTGCAATCCCTGAACATCAGCTATTCTCAATTTGTCATGAATTATCTTATGAATGAAATTACGAAACCCCTTACTGAGTTGTTGAGTATGTTAAGAACTGCCGAGAACAACATGAAAAAGGCAGGACCCGCTCCCATAATGATGGTGCAAAAGGGGAATGCTAAGGGAAATTAGAAAGGTAAGAAGAAGATATGATCTAAATCTGGTGCCAAACCCAATTTCAAAACCAAGCAGGCTTTAAAGCCTAAAGGCGGGGTGGCTAAAGAAGGTGATTGTCACTTTCGTGGAAAACCTGGACACTAGAAGAGGATTTGTCTTGCTTATTTGGAAAAAGTGAAGAAAAGGAAAGGAAGTGGGACTTCTGATTCAGGTATAGATTTTATAGAAGTCAATTTGTCTACTTCTACATCATGGGTATTGGATACTGGATGTGGTTCTCATATTTTTGTTAATGTGAAGGAACTCTGAAGGAGTAGGACTTTGGCAAAAGGAGAGGTTAACCTACGTGTTGGGAATAGAGCAAAAGTTATTGCACTGGTCGTAGGAACTTATCATTTATCTTTGCCCTCTGGGCTAGTTTTAGAATTAGAAGATTATTATTTTGTGCCTGCTATAAGAAAAAACATTATTTCTGTTTCTTGTTTGGACAAGAAAGGTTTTCATTTATAATAAAGAACAACCGTTGTTCATTTTACTTAAATGATATATATTATGGTGTTGCACAATAGTTTAATGGTCTTTATATTCTTGATTTGGAAATGCCTATCTATAACATAAATACAAAATGATTTAAATCAAATGATTTAAATCCGACATATCTCTGGAACTGTCGTTTGGGCCATATAAATGAGAAACGCATATCAAAATGCCATAAAGATGGATTTTTGGATTCATTTTATTTTGAATCATATGAAAAATGCGAATCTTGTTTATTAGGCAAGATGACTAAAGCCCCTTTCACTGGACACAGTGAACGGACTAGCGATATATTGGGACTTATACATAGTGATGTATGTGGACCCATGAGTTTGTTAGCAAGAGGTATATTTTATTACTTCATTACATTTACTGACGACTTCAGTAGATATGGGTATGTGTATCTTATGTGACACAAATCTGAATGCTTTGAAAAGTTCAAGGAATTCAAGATTGAAGTTCAAAACCAATTTGGAAAAAGCATAAAAGCCCTTCGATTCGATCGAGGAGGTGAATATTTAATCCCAGAGACTTTGATGACCTTCTAAAGGAGTGTGATATTATATCACAAGCTCACTCCACCTGGAAAACCACAATGGAATGGTGTGTTTGAGAGGAGGAATTGAACCTTGTTGGACATGGTACGATCAATGATGAGTCATGTAAATCTTCTAATAAGCTTATGGGGTCATGCCCTAGAGACAACTGCATTCACACTTAACAGTGTTCCTACAAAACGGTTCAAAACACCATATGAGATGTGGACTGGAAAACGTCCTAGTATGTCGTTCATGAAGATTTGGGGTTGCGAGGCATTTATAAAACGTCTAGATTCTGACAAGCTCGGACCCAAATCTGACAAATGTAATTTTGTGGGATACCCAAAGGAAAACAAAAGGGTATTATTTCTATAAACCTTCTGAGAACAAAGTGTTTGTTGCTTGAAGTGGTATTTTTCTAGAAAGAGAATTTGTCTCTAAAGGAAATAGTGGGAGGAAAGTAGAACTCAAAGAAATTCGAGAACCACAGAATATCATTCAACCTGAGTTGGAAAAACAAGATGTTGGGGAAAGTGAACCTACTCAAATTACACAAGGAATTCGTAGATCTGGTAGGATACGCCAAGAGCCCGAGAGATATTATGGATATCTTGTGACTCAAAACGGCGATATGATGCTCATAGATCAGGATGAGCCTGCTTCCTACCAAGAAGCTATGAATGGACCAGATTCTGAGAGATGGCTTGAAGCCATGAGATGTGAAATGGACTCCATGTATACTAACCAAGTATGGACTTTGGTTGATCCACCCGAAGGGGTAAAACCAATCTGGTACAAGTGGGGTTTCAAGAAGAAAACCAACATGGATGGTAATGTACAAGCCTACAAAGGTCGACTTGTAGCAAAAGGTTACAAACAAGTTCAAGGTGTTGACTATGATGAAACCTTCTCTCCAGTGGCAATGGTTAAATCCATCAGGATCTTACTTGCTATTGCAGCCTTTTACGATTACGAAATCTGGCAGATGGATGTTAAAACTGCTTTCCTTAACTAGAAATCTCCTTGAGGATGTGTACATGAAATAACTTGAGGGTATTTTCAATCCAAATGATGCTGGAAAGGTATGTAAGCTGCAACGATCCATTTATGGATTGAAGCAAGCCTCTCGGAGTTGGAATCTTCGATTTGATGAAGCAGTCAAAGAGTATGGTTTTATTAAAAATGAAGATGAACCTTGTGTAAATAAGAAGGTTAGTGGGAGTCATATTGTATTCCTTGTATTATATGTTGACGACATATTAATTATTGGGAATGACATTCCTTCATTACAGGCTGTAAAAACATGGTTAGGAAAATGTTTCTCCATGAAAGATTTAGGCGATGCAGCCTACATTTTAGGTATTAAGATCTATCGAGATAGATCGGAGAAAAATTCTTGGCCTAAGTCAGAGTACATATATTGATAAAGTGATAAAACGGTTCAACATACAAGAGGAAAAAATAGCACACTTACCCATGACTCATGGTATAAAGATCTCTAAGGCCCAATGTCCTAAATCACAAGATGATGAGGAGCGTATGAGAAAGATCCCTTATGCTTCGGTAAATGGATCTATCATGCATACAACGATATGTACTCGTCCGAATGTCTCGTATGCTTTGAGCATGACGAGCAGATACTAGTCAAATCCAGGTGAAGGTTACTAGACAGCAGTCAAGAATATCCTCAAGTATCTAAAGAGGACTAAGGATTTATTCTTGGTATATGGAGGTGAAGACGAACTGGCAGTAAAGGGTTACACAGATGCTAGTTTCCAGACTAATAATGATGACTATAAGTCTCAGTCAGGTTTTGTGTTTGGCCTTAATGGTGTTGCTGTTAGCTGGAAGAGTTTGAAGCAAGAGATAGTAGCCGATTGTACAATAGAGGGTGAGTATATTGCTGCTTCTAGTGCAGCCAAGGAGGCTGTATGGATAAAAAAGTTCATCACTGAACTTGGTGTTGTTCCAACCATTGTTGATCCGGTTGCTCTATACTGTTATAATAATGGAGCCATTGCATAGGCTAAGGAACCCAGATCTCACAAACGATCCAAGCATATAATTAGGCGGTACCATCTCATCCGTGAAATCATTGATAGAGGAGATGTACATATAGGAAGAGTGCCAACAGATGATAATGTTGCAGATCCACTGACCAAGGCTTTGTCGCAACAGAAGCTCGAAGGTCACCCTAGTTCCATGGGTATTAGATACATAAGTGATTGGCTCTAGTGCAAGTGGGAGACTGTTAGAGTTTATGCCCTAGAGGCCAATTATTTTATATAATTGCTTAACATTTTGATATTATATTTGATTGAATAAATGAATAATTTTATTATAGTTTTATTTACTGCGTTATATAAATGTTAACATAATAAAATTCCTAAGAATAGTGATAGAAATTATATAGTTTCAAGTATGTTACTTGAACATGAGATTATATAATTATAATTAATATCATTGTTCTTAAATGTCCCTAGTCGAGTATTATTGTTTATGGGACAACAGTGATGCATTGAGACTAGTATGTGGATTGACTGATGACAAAATCTCATTGGTCATAAATATATGAGATATTAAGTCAATGCATAGGTACATGTTAGAGAACGATGTACTGGACAGACACACCATGAGAATTCTATATGGAGCATTATGCGAAGTGTCATTAGCAATTCTCATAGTGACAATAATATAATGGTTCTCCGACCTAAAATTACTATATTACTACACGGGAATTTATGTACATTGATATCATCAAATGTCACCTTTAATAGGGTGGACTGTAAAGGTGATTATTTGGTACATCATGAATCGTGTGAGGAATATGAGTGATCTAGAGGGAATTTAAACATCCTATATATTAGGGGTGATATCCATAGGCCTCTTGATTGAGTAGGACTATGAAATACATGGCCATGCTCAAAATAGTGATTTGTTTCATATAGTACTACTCATTAATCAAGAAAACTCAGATTAAATTATGAAGAGTATGACACATTCCATGACTTGAGTTTAATCTAGTATATTAAGGTTAAAAGGATTAAATTACATTGAAACATTGGTCATAAAAAGGTTGCATCGAATCATCGATTTTATTATTACTTGGGTAGCAGTAATGCATTACTAGATGCCGCTCATTGTTTATAATTTTATAATATGATTTAAAATTATTGCCAACGTAATAATAACCTATAAGGTCAAACACATATAACGTAATTAAAAGGGAATTAATTTAAATTGTAAATATTTAAATATATCAATATGATTGATAGTATTTAAATTACGAATTTAAATTAATAGGATAATTTATATATAGGTATATTAATTAAGTAAGACTTAATTAAGATATATATATATATATATATATATATATATATATATATAAATTCAGATTTTATTAAATTAGGTTTTGAATAATATTTTTTAATGGCTATATATATGATATGTAGTAGCCATTTTAGTTATTATTCAAAAACTAAAAACCCTAGCCGCTCTTAAAGAGAGACTAGATAGAAACAAGTTCTGAAAATCTTCATCCTTGGTGGCTAGTACAACGGTTCCTTCTTCTGCAAATCGTAGGACGATTCTTGGAGCGTTCGTGTGGATACCGTAGAGGCGCGATTCATTTGGATTGCGATGGAGATTCGAGCGCATCAATTTCAGTATCACAATTGGTATACTTTCTAACCATTGAGTTAATTATTTTAGCATGGATCCTGTTTTGGGTTTCAGAATTACTTTAAATTGGTTTATTTCTGCTGCGTTTCTGTGTCGAAACCCTACATACGACATGGCTATCTCATGGGTAAAACAATACCCATGCCATCTAAAAGTGCCAATCGATCTCAGGTGTGACATAAACCAAACGTACAACATGACCGAACTAACTGTGAATACCTCTGTAGGGTAGGTACTACAATATATGGCTGACCTCAGCGTCTCTGCTATAATTACAGGCACAATGATGTGACCCTCCCTGAGAGCTCTCACTGCTATAATAACGCCAATGTCTAACTCATTCATGTACCATGGCATGTATACATATGATAATATACACAGTAGCAGTACATCTACTCTGGCCAAATGCCAATGATCCTCCGGCATGGTAAAATCCCCAGAGTGTCATGTATAGCTATCCTCTGTGCTAAATTTGTCCATCAAAAAATGTTGGGATACCACGTGGTCAGGTGTGATCATCATCATGCAAAACTCTACGCCTCAGCCCAGTGAGGGTCATAAACTGTCGGCTCATATCGCCAATAGCCATTTGCGCGCAAGGTCTGTCTAGTGGCAGCACCGTCAACCGTGCATACTCCTCTAAAGTAGGAGTCAACTCATAGATACCAAACCAGAAAACCTGCCACTCAGGTATCCAATGCTCTAGCATACCTTCTACAAAGCCTA
The DNA here is from genome assembly GCA_020205505.1 of Panax japonicus. Taxonomy (NCBI): domain Eukaryota; kingdom Viridiplantae; phylum Streptophyta; class Magnoliopsida; order Apiales; family Araliaceae; genus Panax; species Panax japonicus. The sequence goes on from CM035114.1 coordinate 42,141,771, forward strand.
CGGGAACCTGAAACATCAGGAGGGTCATAGTATGATGCAATAACTGATCTACAGTCACCCTGTCTGAAGGTGACATACTATCATACCACAGTCTCAGACGGGATGCCACCAATATTGGTGGGGTATTATCAATGCGGCTAACTATCGAGGAAGACATCTGCGTGGCTCGTGTCATAAGACCGTCCAGGGGTCAATGCTGAATATTTCTGGACATACATACATATGCATAATATAATATGTGCATAATGAATAATAGATGGCAATATGATTCAGGGAATAATAATATATACATTCCTAAGTACATCATCATCTAATACATTTGTGTACAAGCTAAAAATACAGGGAAATGGGGCACAGCCACCCAACTACTAACAGAGGCCTATCAAAAGATATAGCGAGAATGGGGCACAGCTACCCAGTATTTAACAGAGGCTTATCAAAAGATATAGCGAGAATATACATCAAAAGAAGATAATGGTACTGTCAATGTCTACATCATTGATCTTGTCCGCCTGATGTAACTCCTCCTCAGTCACTAGATCTCCATCAACGGGGATGTCAGGCCTATATAATGGAGGATCTCCACCGAAAAAACCATATGGGTCACCTGAGGGGCCAACGCCTGAACTAGAAGTATCAAAAGTATCTGCCTCTAAAGGAACTCTGCCCAAGTTCAGGATAAAGAAATGTGCTCGGTCCAACTGTCGGGTCAAACTGTCAATCTATGTCAAATGAGTTGGATCTCTAACACATGCCATCCAATCCGTTATCATCACAGATCCAGGAACCATATCCCCTATAAACTGTGTGGCATGGGTCTGGGCTCCGATGGTACGAGAGGACCACCAATGCTGGAACACCTCCTGAGTATGAGGACCATCTAACAGTGTAAAACCAACAACATCCATCAAGGGGATATCAATGACAGGTGACTGTGAAATAGGCTAATAACGCCTGGCATAAGGCAACATCGGTATACGAATCTCTCTTGTTATGCTCCATATGTAAAGATAGGAATCCTACATGTGAAAATTGTGTACTAGACACCATTCGAGTATCCATCTTCAAAACCAATGGCCAAGTGCTCCCCAGAATAGGGAATCCAAGTAATGGTATGACGCCCCCAAAACAGGTATACATCACCCATCTTGAGTCGCCAAATACATGGTACATAAATCAAATACAAACTTAATTATACAACTATTAGGTAATATACGACAAAACATAACTGGGAGTTTAAACAAGAATATTGCCTTCTAGACAATATCTACTCTCAATGTTGTCCTCATTACAATTATTATCACATTATTCCGTAGAATAGTGAGGACTAGTAAGGACATTTATCCTGGACCATCACTCCATTCCCTGACTCATCCCAGTTATGTTCTCATTTCCTGAAGAGAACAATAAAAGAAAGGGTGAGCTCAACTAGCCCACTAAAAAATATTTTGACTAAGATAATGCAGAATAAATTATCATTAGCCTTCAACAGTATAACAACTGATAGAATACAATAGACAACGAGTTTTAGATCAACAACTGCAGCGGAAATAAGCAATCCATTAGAAGAGTCAAGTAGAGCATAAAATCTACTATCTTCTATGATTTAAAAAGTTTTTCATTGATTTTATCGCTAAGACTCAGCTTAATAAATAAACCACATCATCGAATCATCACTGCACCACGGTCAAGGATATTCATGTAATCATTAATGGTCATGATTATACCGAATAATCCCTGATCATAATCATATCAACAACTGTCCATCAATGAACTACAGGCCAATGAGGACTTTCACCACATCATTCATCACATTACGGTCATGATTATATCGAATAATCCCTGGTCATAATCATACCAAGTCCATCTATGCATGTAAGCCAAAGATGACTTTCATCACAATATAAGCACTGAGGATGATGACAATGACATAATAATTCAATAAAACAAGTTCAAGGATAAATTTTAAACATTTATTATTTAATTTATCCAGAAATTAATAACGTCCAAATTGTCAACATGATATTGTTTTGTGGAGTAAAATTCAAGAATAATATTCATGTACCAAAAATAATTTGGACAGAAAAGAAATATATTTTTTGGGTGAATAGTACCCCGTGAATAATACTTTGGGAATAGTACCCCGTGAATAGTACCCCGACACAAAAAGTGTCTCAAATACACGAGTGAATGATACTAAAGTAAATAGTAATCGGGTGAATAGTAACATGTGAATAGTAACTCATGAATAGTACTCTGGCACGAAAAGTACCTTGAATACCCGAGTGAATAATACTAGAGTGAATAGTAACCCATGAATAGTAACTCGTAACAAAAAAATACCAAAGAAAACAATATTTCAAGACGAGTACAAAAGAAATGATATCCAGATGAGTATAATAGAATATACGAAACTGCAAATGAATTTTCACCCGCCATGCGGTAATCCATGTGGACAGATCATTTTCACAATTTAATAAAGAATGAATTTGAAGGATCATTCACCATGCATGCGGTAATCCATATAGACAGGTTATTCCAACAGAATAATAAAGAATGGAATAACAGAAGAATTCACCATCCATGTGATAGACCGTACAGACAGGTTATTCCCAACAGAATAATAAAGAATGGAACCAGGTCATGCGTAATCCGCACAGATAGGATATTCCAACAAAATAATTAAGAATGGAACCAGGTCATGTGTAATCCGTACAGACAGGATATTCCAACAGAATAATAAAGAATGGAATAACAACAGAATTCACCAGAAATGCGATAAACCGCAAAGATAGGTTATTCCAACAGAATAATAAAGAATGAATAACAGCAGAATTCACCAGGCATGCGTTAGACCGCACAGACAGGTTATTCCAATAGAATAATAAAAACTGGAATAACAGAAGAATTTCACCATGTATGCGATACTTCGCATAGACAGGTTATTCCAATATAATAATAAAGAATGGAATAACAACCCTTATGAGTATTGAAAGAAAATAACTCTCTTCATGAATACGAAAGAATAATACCCCTTACCTTAGAAGAAAACTGGATACTCGAATAGTGAGGTAGCAGACTTTTCTTCTTCTTTCTCTCTATAATTTCTCTCTATAATAATTGCTCTATAGCTTTAGTGAATCGGTGAAAAATAATGAAGGAATGCGCTTCTATTTATAGGAAAATATAGTTTCAATAATTGCACGTTTTGAGGCTCAAAATATTACAATATAATACCTTCCTCTTTTCCTTCATTTTTAATTTAGTCCTGCAAGTATTATCAAACTTGCACCACCTCCCCTAATAGTAAATCATGTGAATCAATAGTAAATCATGTGAATTAATAGTTCTAGACATGTGAAAATACGAATTATAGTATAGTACCTCAATCTTTACCTCCATTTTTAACTTAGTTATGCAAGTATTATCAATCTTGCACCAACTCCGCTACTAGTAAATGAATGTGAATCAATAGTACACACATGTGAATAACTAGTTATAATCATGTGAATCAATAGCAATTAATTGCTCATTTATCTGGTTAATTACCCGATTGGTCATTATAACCTCCAGACATCAGTTATTATCGAAATAAATGTCGTTTTCACTAACACTAATAATTTTAACACAATAGAACTATCAATTTCATCTTTAATCAACACAAACTTATTCATCATTAATATTATAATTCACAATATTTAACAACCATGTCGTTCTCAGGAAAGAGGGGGCTTTCCGATAAGGATTTCTCCTTATTGGCGCGCAATTAGTTGACCGAACCTCTCCTTAACAGAACTTCTAGATATTGTCAATATTGCAAATAATAATATTAATAACTTTGCCGTCTCAATTATTGATTTAATAATATAACATATTATACAGATGATACTGTGACAATAATTGAATCAATAATATGAGAGATATGATGCAGCAATTACTGTAGCAATAATTGAGTAAAATTGAGTGATTTCTCACGTAAGTATCAATAATCAATACCGTGTGCTACTATGCAATCACACGTATTACTGTACTTTTACTACCGGTTATTTTATGACAACGTGTTTACTTTGAAAAAATTTCACATATCACCCTTAACTTTAACCCTTTATCAATTTAACCATTTACTAAATAAAATAATAATTATAAGAAAATTGAATACTTTCATTTCCTAAAATTCGGGATCTCACAGTCTCCCATCTTTATGAAATTTTGCCCTCTAACTTTACGTACCTTGTAGTTCGAAGAGATGAGAATACCTTGCTTTCTATTCGGATTATACATTCGTGGTTATTTCCTCTATAGCTTGATTTCATCTCCTGTATTTCAAATATCATTATAAAATACATCTTCAAAACAAAGGTAATTTGACATGTTATATTTTATCCCTATATTCTGACTGACCATTTAATAACAAATAAACTTAGGCATGTCATACTAGCGAAGGATTTACCCGTCTCACCCCTCCTAGTTCTAGCCTCACACCTCAACCAATGATCATATCTTAAGCTTTGATACTAACTGTGATGCCCCCAAAATTGGTATGCATCACCCATCTTGAGTCGCCAAATACATGGTACATAAATCAAATACAAGCTTAATTATACAACTGTTGGGTAATATACGACAAAACATAACTGAGAGTTTAAACAAGAATATTGCCTTGTAGACAATATCTACTCTCAATGGTGTCCTCATTACAATTATTATCACATTATTTCGTAGAATAGTGAGGACTACTAAAGCCATTTATCCTGGACCATCACTCCATTACCCGACTCGTCCTAGCTATGTTCTCATTTCCTGAAGAGAACAATGAAAGAAAGGGTGAACTCAACTAGCCCAGTAAGAAATATTATGACTAAGATAGTGCAGAATAAATTATCCTTAGCCTTCAACAGTATAACAACTAATAGAATACAATAGACAACAAGTTTTAGATCAACAACTACAGTGAAAATAAGCAATCCATTAGAAGAGACAAGTAGAGCATAAAATCTATTATCTTCTATGATTTAAAAAGTTTTTCATCAATTTTATCACTGAGACTCAGCTTAATAAATAAACCACATCATCGAATCATCCCTGCACCACGAACAATGATATTCGGTATAATCATGATTAAACCGAATAATCCTTGATCATAATCATACCAACAACTGTCCATCAATGAACTACAGGCCAATGAGGACTTTCACCACATCATTCATCACATTACGGTCATGATTATACCTAATAATCCCTGGTCATAGTCATACCAACTCCATCTATGCACGTACACCAAAGATGACTTTCATCATAATATAAACATGAGGATGATGACAATGACATAATAATTCAATAAAACAAGTTCAAGAATAAATTTTAAATATTTATAATTTATTTTATCCAGAAATCAATAACGTCCAAATTGTCAACATGATACTGCTTTGTGGAGTAAAATTCAAGAATAATATTCATGTACCAAAAATAATTTGGACAGAAAAGAAATATATTTTCGGGTGAATAGTATCCTATGAATAGTACTACGGGAATAGTACCCCGTGAATAGTACCCCGACACGAAAAGTGCCTCAAATACACGAGTGAATGATACTAGAGTGAATAGTAATCAGATGAATAGTAATTTATGAATAGTACTCTGGCACGAAAAGTACCGCGAATACCCGAGTGAATAATACTAGAGTGAATAATAACCTATGAATAGTAACTCGTAACAGAAAAATACCAAAGAAAACGATATTTCATGACGAGTACAAAAGAAATAATATCCCAGATGAGTTTAATATAATATACAAAACTGCAAATGGATTTTCACCCGCCATGCGGTAATCCACGTAGACAGATCATTTCCACAATTTAATAAAGAATGAATACGAAGGATCATTCACCATGCATGCGGTAATCCACATAGACATGTTATTCTAATAAAATAATAAAGAATGTAATAATAGAAGATTTCACCATGCATGCGATAGATTGCACAGACAGGTTATTCCCAACAGAATAATAAAGAATAAAACCAGGTTATCCGTAATCCGCACATAAAGGATATTCTAACAGGATAATAAAGAATGAAACCAGATCATGCGTAATCCGCACAGACATGATATTCCAACAAATAATAAAGAATGGAATAACAACAGAATTCACCAGGAATACGATAGACCACACAGACAGGTTATTCCAATAGAATAATAAAGAATGGAATAACAACAGAATTCACTAGGCATGCGATAGACCGCACAGACAGGTTATTCCAACAAAATAATAAAGAATAGAATAACAGATGAATTTCACAATGTATGCGGTACTTCACATAGACAGGTTATTCTAACATAATAATAAAGAATGGAATAACAACCCTTATGAGTATTGAAAGAAAATAACTCTCTTCATGAGTACGAAAGAATAATACCCCTTACCTTAGAAGAAAACTGGATACTGGACTAGTGAGGTAGGAAACTTCTCTTCTTCTTTCTCTCTATTCTCTCTATAATTTCTCTCTATAATAATTGCTCTATAGCTTTAGTGAATTGGTGAAAAATAATGAAGGAATGAGCTTTTATTTATACGAAAATATAGTTTCGATAATTGCACGTTTTGGGACTCAAAATATTACAGTATAATACCTTCCTCTTTTCCTTCATTTTTAATTTAGTCCTGCAAGTATTATCAAACTTGCACCACCTCCCCTAATAGTAAATCATGTGAATTAAAATTTCTAGGCATGTGAAAATACAAATTAAAGTATAATACCTACATCTATACCTCCATTTTTAACTTAGTCATGCAAGTATTATCAATCTTGCACCAACTCCCCTAATAGTAAATGAATGTGAATTAATAGTACACACATGTGAACAAATAGTTATAATCATGTGAATCAAAAGCAATTAATTGCTCATTTATCTGGTTAATTACCTGATTGGTCAATATAACCTCCAGACATCAATTATTATCAAAATAAATGTCTATTTTAACTAACACTAATAATTCCAACACAATGGAACTATCAATTTTATCTTTAATCAACACGAACTTATTCATTATTAATATTATAATTCACAATATGTAACAACCAGGTCATTCCCAGGAAAGAGGGGGCTTTCCGATAAGGATTTTTCCTTATTAGCGCGCAATTAGGTGTCCAAACCTCTCCTTGACAGAACTTCTAGACATTGTCAATATTGCAAATAATAATATGAATAACTTTGACGTCTAAATTTTTGATTTAATAATACAACATATTATACAGATGACACTGTGACAATAATTGAATCAATAATATGAGAGATATGATGCAGCAATAATTCAGTATAACTGAGTGATTTCTCATGTAAGCATCAATAATCAATACCGTGTGCTACTATGCAACCATGCGTATTACTGTACTTTTACTACCGATTATTTTATGTCAACTTGCTTACTTTAAAAAATTTTCACATATCACCCTTAAATTTAACCCTTTAATCAATTTAACCATTTCCTAAATAAAATAATAATTATAAGAAAATTGAATACTTTCATTTGTTAAATTTGGGATCTCACAAATGGCATCAGCTATCAACAACTCCAGCTGTAGGCGACAATGAGTGAAACCCTCAGCTATAGGGACCTCCGCCAGTATAGAATGTTGCCATCACCATCTTCGTGGATAGGTCTCCAAGCCTAGCACACTCATAGGACACAAACTTGGGAGTCTCTCATAGTCCCAAAACTGCCAACACAAAGGCATATATCTGCTGCCAGTCAACACTATTAACCAGTACATGGAAAATCAAAAAAGAAATACTCACAAGTAGAAATGGATAAAATCATAGCCAAGCCTCCGTGAAGCCCTACGAACGCATGTGCATACCCCTGAGGAAATAGGCAAAGGTGTAGGAGCCCCAATCATACTCTCCTATACGGTCCACATGTTGTTTGGCACTCACCAAAGTGAAAGACATCGTAGACGAGTTATCAGCTATGAAGCAGTCCCTAATGATCATCGGGTACAATCTCCGAAGAATGAGATCCCTGACTCTCACATCATCGGGTATGGGCTCACTCAATAGCCCGCTTATATCATCTACGCTCAATGGACCTGTACAAATGGTCCTAACCATGAGCGCCTCAGCCGGGTCCCCTAGCAAGGATCGAACGACAGTTGGGGTAATATCTGACGTATATGGCACTGACACATGTGACAACCAAAATTTTTATAAGTTATTAAAATAGAAATTTAATAATTAAAATTCTTATTACGGGATATTTTGAGTTTGAGCATGTATATATACATGCTATATATATATATATATATATATATATATATATATATATATATATATATATATATATATATATATTGAAATATGTGATCTGGTATGAAGAGAAATATATAATCATATATTGGGAAAGTGAGGTTTAATAGTTAAGTTAACTATTGAAGAAATTAAATGAATTTTGTAGTTTATTTAAAATATTTATTAAATTAAATAAATATTTTAAATAATTTATTTATTGATAAAAATATATAAATTATGAAATTGTGGCATAATAATTTAGTTGCGTGTGTATGATAATTAAATTAAAGCAAAGGTAAATTTTATTTTTTAAAGATTTAATTTAATGAATTAATTAAATTAAATAAGTTGTTTAACATTAAAGAAAATAAGTATATTAAATAAAGTAATTTTTAAGTCTAATTTATTAATTTTTAGAATAATTATAATAAAATTATAATTATTATAATTATTATTGTAAGCTATTTAAGTTGGTGGGCAAGTGTAACAAATAAAACTACATAATAAAAATAATATAAAAATAATCTAGTAGAGGAGATTTGGGGTTAGCTGTAACGCCCCAGAAATTTTGGATTTTTGAGAATTAAATTTTTATTTTTATTATGTGGATTAAATGAATTTAATTAATTATTTATGGGAGTAAGCTTGTGACAACCCGAGAAATTAGACAATTTATGAAAATCTTAAATGTTTGATTTAAGGTTAAATATTAGACCTAGACAGAAAATAAGTGTATGTGTTTGATGTTATTGAGAAGGAATTTTGAGGGTTTCAAAATTCTGTGAAGGAAATAGGTGAATTATTCAGGATTAAGGATTTATGTGAATCTGTTTTGTGTTTATGGTTAATGATGTTTTCAGAATGTGGTTAAGGGTCAAGGGTTGACCAGATTAATTATATATGTGTCAAACCCTAATCGTATATTAAGAACAACAACGTTCGGTTAGAAAACCCTAACGTCTAATAAGAAACCCTAGAAATCAGTTCTGGAAACCCTAGTTTCAGTTCCGGGAATCCAAAATCCTAAATCGGATATTAAAAACCCTAGATTGGGAATGCAATGCTTTGTACAAGGATAAACGCCAATATTTTTTATTAATTAGGGAAAATCCTAATGAAGTACTGGAAATCTTAATTGATTATTTGAAAACCCTAATACTATATCTGAAAACCCTAATTTCAGATTCTGATAAAATGAAACCCTAATCTGAGAATATAACGGAGAATTTTAATGCTACGTGGTAATAATTAAGTACTAATTAGGGTAACGGTTGATTAATTAGCAAACCCTAATTTTCAATTTTTGGAACCCTAATTGTTCCGTCAGAAACCCTAATGCTCAATTGTGGATTTAATTGCTAAAATTAGTAATGCTAATCAGGAAACCCTAATCCTAATTATTTCAATTTACGAGTAATTAGAAAACTCTAATCTAATTACGAATATTTAATTTCTACTTTAGAAAATTATTTTCTATTAGAAAACCTTAATTGTGGGTTGAAAACCCTAATGACCATTTTGAACCCTAATTGTGCAGTGGTGGATTTAATTGCTTTATTAGCAATGTTAATTAGGAAATATAAATCCTAATTGTCAAGTTATTAAAACCCTAATCAAATTAAGAAATCTAATTTCTAAAATTGAAATATTATTTTTTATATTTAAAACCCTAAAATGTGATTTTAAAACCTAATGTACAATTGTGGCCCTAAGTGCTAAATTAACAATTTTAATTAGTATAAATTAGTCCTAATTAGCAAGATTGATTCATGATTAGGAGATTATGAAATAATTAGGAAGCCCTAATTATAAGTTAGAAATTTAAAATTTTCTATTTTAAATTTAATTAGAAAATTGTTGAAAATCCAAGTTGCTAAATATTTGAGGGATAAAATATAAACCCTAAAGGGTTAAACCCTAAACTCTAAAATGATCCAAACCCTAAAGATTAAGGGTTTCATCAAATGTAAAATCTAGAAATTTAAGGAAAGGACATAAATGCCCTTTTAGTGTATCATTTTAGGTAGCTTGCAAATCTTGCAAAAAATGGGTTGGTGAACAACCCTAGATCTAACCTAGCCTAGCATGTGACTTGTTTGACCAGAAATCTCAACAAAATAAGCAAAATGCATTGAATCATAGCATATTTATGGATTAAAGAGAGAGAAAAAGGGCCACTTTATTTTCATTTTCTACAAACTTATCTCTCTCTCCATCTTCGAATTTTAGAGTGAGAAAGAGTAAGAAACTAAAGCCATGATAAAGTTTTAGCAAGCCAGAAACAGATCAAAGGATCAGAAAATCAAAATCAAGCCTAAAGAGGTATAAAACCCTAAATCTTAAAATTTTATGATCTGATGTTTGATGTTGAAATTGATTGGTTAAATATGTGTTATAGGGTGTCATTTGATGATCTGGGTTGTCAAAACTCAGATCCATATCATTTTGATGCTCGAAATTAAAGTTTATAAAAATCTGGAAAAGTGGAAAAATGAGACCTGACAGCCGAATGTCAGGGCCTCTAGATCTTTATGTGTTATATTTTTTGTGTATATTATATTTTGGATGTGTTCTATGTCATGAGGACTAGGATCTGAAACTGGAAACAGGGTCTAATCAAGTCTAGATCGTAGTTTATACTCGGTCAAACCACGTTGACCGTTCAGAGAAACTGGAAATCTGGGCAACCCAGAATTTCCAGAAAACTCTGACAAGTTTTTGCAGGCGCTAGTTCTTGTAGTCTGTTTGTGTTTATGCCATGTTTTAGGTTGGTTATTGTAGCCTACCATGTATATTACATTCTGAAGACTTTAGTTCATCCAGATCATCAACATAATCGTGTAGAACCATGGTCAAACATCGTTGACCGAACTACTTGATGAACAATCTGGAAAACCCAGATTTGTTCTTAAGCATGTACTTAACATGTACTTTGACCAGCCTTAATCGGTAAATATATTTGATGTTATAATGATATGATGAGTTTTTGTTGTACCTTGTCATGTGTTCTTCAAGATCAAACCTCTAGATCACATAAACCGAACATGAAATTAAAGTTATAAGGATCTAAAACAGGCACCTCGACTGTTCTTCAATTTCTGGAAAACCCAGAAATTGAAGAACAACATTGTCAGAATTTTTGATGACCAATATCTCTATGATATGATGCAGGATGGCCATGAAACTTGATATGTAGTTGTAGTATTACATAAATACTACAACAGGAAATCAATTGCAAGCCCAGAAACGTAATAATCAAGGAATTATAATCGGTCAAACCACCCACCCTCGAACACTGTCAAGAACACTCAAGAACACTCAAGAACACCTATAGCGACAGAAAGTGTCGCTATAGGCCTTTAGCGACAGATTATTACTATTTTTACGAAAATTAACTTAAAATTAGAAAAAAATGGTTTTTAATTATTAAAAATACAAAATAAATTCCGAAAAATTATTTTAAAGTCTGAAAAATAGTTTTTAACTATTTTGAGTATATTTTGAAAATATTTAATATTTTTGGAATATAAATGGTATTTATTTATTTAATTATAATATTAAATAAATTATTTAAAAATTATTTTAATTCATGAAAAAACATGAAAAATTATTTTATAGTATAAGAAAATATTTTAAGTTATTTTTGATGACTTTTAATATTTTGTGATGAAATTCATTAATAATTTATTATTAATGGTAATTAGTTTATTTAATAAATATATTAAATAAATTATGGAAAATTAGTATTAATGTTTTAATTAAAAATCATATAAAAATGATTTCAGTGTTATAAAAATATTTGAAGTTATAAAATGTAACTTTTGATATTTTGGCATGAAAATATTAATATTTTAATATTAATAGAAATTATCGGATAATGGTTTCAATGGTTTAAAAATCATATAAATATGATTTTAGGGTATTAAAAATACTTTGATATATTATAATTATATTATAATATTATGTAATGTTTTTCATTAATATTTTATATTAAATAAATATTAATGATTAAGGTATTATGTTGTATTTAATTCATTTAAATACGGTTTTAAGGATTGAAAAATGTTGATAAATGGTAATAATTATCTGAAAATTATTACGAGCCTAGGAAAAATATTTTGTCTGATAAAAAAATTATCTGTGATAATGGTTAAGTGTTAAGTCAGAGTTTAATTGAACTTAAACTCGATATTCGTCCGACTAGACCGTCGGGGTGATAGAATTGTGTCGGTTTTAAGTCAGACTAAAATAGTTTGACTTGATGCTATGTCTTATGTGTTGTATAGACTGATAGGCTTATGTGGTAATATGTTTAGGTTATTTTTTGGATATAAATATAACAGTAATATACTGTGATGATATTATTCTAATATTGGAGATCTATATTACTAATATTAGGTCTTCGGGATAAAGCGTTATTAAATTGCGTTGCGATAAACAACGATTCAGTCAAGTTTTCTTTTACTTAACTCTAATAAGAGTAGTTTCTTCAAGCTTATGGTTAATCATTGCTGATTGCCAAGAAAATTGTATTCTGTACATCTTGCATGTATAAGTCAGGTATGAAAGACTGATCACCTTCATTACCAGTTGGTTCAGAAATGTTTGTTCATGTATAATACTTGTTCAGTCAAAAATTTGTTCGTGCTAGTTCTCAATTATATTGATGAATTATAGCAAGCCATTATTCATACTCTTCAATCATGATATATCGTTATATTATTGTATAAAAACTTGCTGGGCAACTTTTATGCTCACCCTTGCTATATCATGATAAACATTGCAGATAAGGCGAATGCGTTCGGATACAGGAAACGGTTAAAGCCAAGTTCAGCTTGGAATATAAAGTGCGGCTTGTTTATAATAATATATTTTGATAAATATTGTTGTATAGTAGATATTTTATGAATGGTGTTTAAGTTAAGGTTACTCGACCTTAGGGGAAAATAGTGTGTAATGTAATGTATAAACAATTTATGTTTATATCTTCCGCAAATAGTTATAGAAATAGTGTACCGAGTCTGCGGCGATTCGGGGCCCGGGTTCGGGGCTACTACAAAGCTAATTGAAGGTCGTTCTATGACTTAGACATAGCGAAATGTCGTATTATCTTGGCTATGTAATAGAATTAAAGTATTTGAATTTTCAAGACGAAAATAAAAGCTTTCCGATAAATTTTCACGCATTTCTGCTCAGGGAATTATTTTTGAACTTTCGAGAAATATGTAATGATAGAATATCGAGGTGAGATAGAATATTCAATAATATTTCAGTTATGGAAAACGTAGTTTTTCGCCTGTGGGCTTAAAACCTAACAATTAGGGAAAGTGAGTTCTGAGAAGAAAAATGTAATACATATAATAACTTATTGCGTTGATCGTATAATACATAGGTATTGTACGAGGTAATGAATATGAGTATAATACGATGAGTTATACGATTATGAATGAATGATGGTATGTCGTATGTGAATAAGTATACGAAGTGGAATACGAGATTAATACATAAATTATACGTTATAAGGCTTTAAGCCAAATGTAATGGACTTGTAGGATTGTGTAGAACATTATAAAGTCCAATAAGAATTGATATGGCCCAAGTGTAGAAATGGGTAAGTCCAATAGGAATTAATGTGTAAGCCAAATGAAAGCTATTGGTAAAGCTCAAAGAATTGTTAATGCAAGCCCAAAGTATAAAGAGAGATTAATTGAATTTAAGGTCCAAAGCAAGGTTGATCCATTGGGGCAACCCATGATCACTTGGATAACCCAAAGTGGTGACCAAGTATAGTACTTGGTGACTAAGTAAAAGTGATGAGCAAGCAAAGGATAAGTTATGTGATTAACAAGCAAACTTAAAAGCTAAGTAAAGTGTTTATGTGATAAACAAGCAAAGTGCTTAAGTGTGGTGGCCAAGTTTACTTAATAAGATAGGTAATGAATAGTAAGGAGGTGGAGTGGCTTAATGACCAAGTAGACTTAATGACCAAGTGTTGTGGGGAGCAAGTTAACTTAGTGTTTAAGCTAGGAATAATAAGGAGGTGATTAAGGAAGGTGGAATGGCCTAATGACCAAACTACCCTAACCTAGCAAGTCCTATAAATAGCAAGCTTGGTTTTCATTTTGTTGGTTGTTCAACAAGTTGAGAGCTTATTGGTTAGAGAGAATAAGTGAAAATAAGCTACAAAAGCTAGAACAAGTTAGCCTTTGAGAATTCAATAAGCAAGAAGAATAACAAGGAATAAGCAAGAGATATTCATAGGTAAGAGCTTAAAATATAATTCTCTTTCTCTTCCATTGGTAGGGAAATGGGTAGTGGTAGAACATGTATGCTAAGGAATGATAAGAATGAGTAATCAAAGGGCTTAAGTCTTAATAAGCCGTATAAGTCATGAATAAGCTATTCATAATCAAATAAGTTATGAATCAAGGAAAAACTTGTAGGAACTTGAAATATGTTGCAATAATGAAGTTAATATGACTAGAAGATGAGAGAATGATGGTTAAAAGGATTTAGACCATGTTAAGTCAAGTGAAGTAAAATCATAAGTAGTTATACTTTTATAAGTTATAGACTAATGAAGAACAAGTAAGTACTTATCATTTAAATAAGTTATTGAGGTATGTATGTCAAGATTTTATTATGATGGATTGAATACATTTGAAACGATGAACAAATCATAAGAAATGAAGTTAACACGAAATTCACGAGTTTGGACGATAATCGTCGAATTCGTGAAATTCTCGTAATGGAAGTCAAATTTTGATATTGAGCTTGGAAACATTAGTTTTCAATGGAGGCAAGTCTCATTTGGCATTATAGAGTTGCGATCTCGAGAATGACTTAATTCCGACTTAGAACAAAAAAACGAGCTTTGAACGTTCACGAACGTTTATCATTTTTGCTAAAATGGACTAATAGGTGAATTTTTAGCAAATGAAGTCAAATAGATAAAATTCTTGCATGAACGCGTAGAGTATGAAATTTGTGAACCGTAGGCTTTTGAACGAGCCAATTCGGACTTATAACGAAGAAGTTATGCGTCTAGGAAGTTCATAAAATTCAAAGTCTGCAAAATTTTCTACGGTGCCAACCCAAGGCCAAATGGTGGCACCGCAGCGCCGTAACAGTGTCAGAGCATACTACTAACTCATGCCATGGCGCGAGATGAAGAGTTAAGTGTGGTTCTATAGTGCCAGTCCCAGAGTTTTGATAGATAAGAATGTTTACAAGTATAGAAGGAAAGATAACTCATTAGTAATGAAATAAGGTGTTAATATAACATTGTTCAGGCATTGTTAGACACTTAATGTATGATGATTAAAGGTTAATAATCAATTGAAGATGATCGTAATGAGAACAACGTAATGTGTTAAGCCGGCTATAGAAATTTGTTTACCAAGTTGATTATGAATCCAATGGTTTGCATTACAAGTATGGGTTATGTAATTACTTAATGAATAATGATAAGACCTTTCCTAAATCACTGTTACAGTGATGACTTTAGGAATTTAATGTTGTTTAATGAGTAGTTAAACGACGAATGTAAAGTAAAAAGAACGTGAATTGTATTCAATAATGATAAGGCCTATAACATTAAGAGTTACAACTAAAAGTTTTTAAGTAATACGTGAACGTAAACGGTATGCAATAAAGTGTACTTAACAAATGACGATCGAGTTTAGATTAATAATGTTAGTAAGCCGTGAGGAAGGATGATTAACTCAAAACGAGTTTTATTAATGAAGTAAATCCACGTATGACATAGAAGAGAAAGAAGTTGGTAAGAATAATGTAAAATATAATGGCAAGCCGAACCAATAGTAACAAATCTAATATATGATTAGATTGAGAAGAAGGGTAAGATTCATTAGGAACCATGTATGTTCATTCATGACCTAATGTGGTATGTTATGTGGTTATGTATTGTAGAGACTGCAAAGACTGAAAGGAAAATTTATTTTTACTGTAGCAGACGCTGAAGGCAAGTTTTTCTTAAACGCTTGTCTAACCTTCGTGTTAGCCAAGTTTTCTATGATTCATGTTATGAGCTGCATGAAGTGTTTTACTAAAGGGTCGATGCCAGTTTTATCTCGGCTAGACTAATCTTGAAGAGCGGATTGATTTATTTACAAGTCTTTTAATATAGAATTGTTAACGCTATCCTACGCCAATTGTTTGGTACGGATTCAAGGTAAGCCTAAGTATGAATAAACAAATGTATTTTTCATTTATTATTCGATGGGCACGCGAGGTTGCCAAAACTTAAACATACATACGTTTAACAAGATGTAGTGTTGATCAACATAGAGTACTATGGGCTTGTCACCCAGAAGTGCTCGTAAGATATGCTGGACTTACAGACTTAGTGTCGGGTTGTCCTTTTCAAAGAAAATATGAAATGCTCATGGTCTTGAGCCAGAATTGATGTTTTACTTGAATATTGTTATTGTAAAATGTTTTGAAGGAAAAGAAATGCTATTTTGAATTATTGATAATACTTCATAACTATTATCCAGTTATTGAAGATATATGATTCCTTTGTTTTAAGCATGTTGCCTAAAAAAATTTATTGTACTTGATGAGCTTGTTATGCTCACTCTTGCTTGAACCATATGAATGCAGCTAGGACTGAACGAACCGAGGGATCTAACAAGGGTAGAGGCAAGACGAAGGTGAATGATTAGTTTACCTTGTAATAAACTATTAAGTTGTATATATCATACTATGATGAACAAAGAATGTAATGATTTTAGAACCTGGGAATGGGATGTAATATTATTAATGTAATAAGAATGTCGTTGATACGCACATTTTGAGAATTATATTGTATGAATTTTGGGGTCGTTACAGTTGGTATCAAAGACGTAGGTTATAAACCTTAGGTAGTAGTACCTTAGACTATAACCTTAGAGAAGAGAGGTGAAGATAATGAAAGAATAAGCTCAAGTAGAATTTAAATAATAAGAAGTAATTTAAGAAATTTTTAAAGAAGGGATTAAAACATCCGTGAGAGGATTCAAAGAAGAATCTCGCAGAGTTATAAGGAATATGAATGTGGGGTTACCCAAATCCAATAATAAGGATGTAAGGTGATAATAAATAGACAATGTCTATAAGAAGAGAGTGATAAAGAAGTTAAGAATAAAAAGTTATATTTAAGTATGGTAAAATTATACTCTTTAATAGTTGATGTGTGGTATCTGGGCTAAACGATTCCTTCATAGAGCGGAGGTATATACAAACTAGCAACTCAGAACCTAGTTTGTTAGTTGTTTTTGGGCAACCACTCAGCGTACCATATTGAAACTATTTGAGGCTCGATGTGTACCAAGTATAGAAAGTGGATACGTATAATGAGAATGTTAAGCTCAAATGAAATGTTGAGCGATGTAATGAAGATAGAAATTCTTAAAGTAAGAATTGTTATATAAACAAGAAAATTTAAAGAAGAATCTTGAATTGATATAAAGATAAGAAATGATAATAGCCAAGATAACGAATATTGTCGTAACTGATGAAAAAGGGAAAGAAAGAGGATCATAAAACAAAACGATCACGAGTTAATAACAGAATTTTAAGGGAGATGATTATAGAATAAGATCACGACGTGATCTGTTTATGTTATAAAAGAAAGATGGTCTGTAATGTTTAAATAATTATAGCTTGATGCTATGAAGATGATGTACTATGAAATAGTACGCGATAGTTCTAGATGATGTGATACGAGTAATTCGTATCGAGCAAAGAGCAAGTTATGAGCAAGATAGGGTTAGGAGGGATTTCAATTGAGGACTCATGTGATGGATGAGTTTTATAAACCTTTGTATGGGCGAGGGTTTTGTGCTTGCACTCAGTTTATCACATTGATAATCATTGGAATGTCGGTGTCGCGCTATCAATGTATGTGTGGTGAAAAGGTGATTCTTTTTCTCATGTGTATGTTTGATAGTTAGAAACTATTAAGATTATTCAGATATTATTAAGATTAGGTGCGGTTCTTTAAACTAATGCATATGGTAAGTTCGTGACTCACAATAATATGGTATGTTTTGAACCCCTCAGCGAATGGACGCATATGGTCTGACTAGGATAAGTTCTTAAACTCATATTATTATGGCAAGTTCCTAAATTGCCAATGTGCAGTAAGTTTAATGAACTATACTGGGGTATAGATAAGCTATGAATGAAGAATTGAGAATTATGGGAATATATAGAATTATTAAGCAATGGATCAGTATAGAAAGTGGAGACATAGGTTTTCCAAATCTTCTAGCTTTGCTAGATTTTCAAAATTTATTGACTTCGTGCCAATGGTTATACTTTTGATTTTTGAAAAAGGTTGGGTAACACTAGTGAACCAAAGAATTTTTTTTAAGCAATGCTATTATTCGTATATCTATGCTGTTGTTTCGGCTAGATAAAAAAATGATTTTTAAATTTTCAAAATATATTTTAACTATATGTATCGGGTGATATGATAAACGATGGAGTCATCAATGCAATGAAACCTGGTGTTGGATGTGATCATACGATCGTCAGCCCACTATGGTGAGATGTAGTATGACAACGTCATAATCTTGATGCCATAAAAGATTTTGAGATTTCTTTAGATATGAGAATATATATATATATATATATATATATATATATATATATTTCAATTGATGTTCGAATTGTTGTAGAAGTCTATGTTATTTGATTCAGCTATACGAACATTGAAAGATGTTCATAAAATTCAAGCGTTTCTTGAGAAGTTATACCAAACCAAATTGTTTTGGTGCGGATTCAGATGTTGAAAATCTGAGTTGAACAACCCTATAAAAGGGGAAAAGTTATCAGAGACAATGCTTCTGAAAGTAACACATATAGTTGTTACTATGTTAAGATGTAATATGTTGTACACGACGTAGGGGTACGATAGGTTGATCACCTAGAGTACTTGCAGAGAGTGTTTTCAGTCTGTGTGATTGCTAAACATTCTGTTAAAGACGATTCACAGTGGTGATACACTGTTAAACCTGGAGAAGAGTTCATGGTCCGTATAGTCTTATGACTGTTAAAGGTTCAAGTCGAGATACTTGATAACCTGGGGACGTAGTTCAAGGTCTTATGACCCCTCATCATGATTTGGAATCTTTTAAAATAATGTTATTCATGTCTCTTCCCAATTATTGAGCAATTGTGGAAGATTTTTATTATTCTAAAAGGTGAAAGTGGAAAGGATGAGAAATTATGCAAAACATAATAATTTCAGGAAAGAAATAAAATTCTAGAAAGAAGAGAAATGTGAAACTCTTAAAAGAGGATGAGGTGAGGAATATGATGATCTTAGAAAGATTCTTACAAAAAGAATTTGGTTGCAGAACCTAATGAATAAATAGATATTAACATAAAATCTATTTTGATAAATGGAATGAATGAATACTAGGAAATAAAATTTCGAGGACAAAATTCGTAGAAGAAGGGGTGAATGTAATATCCCGAGTGTTTATGAGTTGAGTAATCCTTAGAAAAGGAAATGAATGGGTTAACGAATATGTAATACTCAAAATATAATTGAGTTCAAGGAAAAGATATAAAATAAAACTTACAAGTTTAATTTATTATAAAGAATGGTGGGAGTAGGAAATATAAAACATATATTAAGGTAATGTGTTGAAGTTATTCAACGAAGAGATTTGATGAAAACCTGAGTAAGGTAGCGTTTCGGTGATTCCGAGGATGGAATCCTTATAAGGGGGGGGGGGGGGGAAGATGTGACTACCTGAATTTTTATAATTTATTAAAATAGGAATTTAATAATTAAAATTCTTATTATGGGATGTTTTGAGTTTGAGCATATATATATACATGCTATATATATATATATATATATATATATATATATATATATATATATATATATATTGAAATATGTGATCTGGTATAAAGAGAAATATATAATCATATATTGGAAAAGTGAGGTTTAATAGTTAAGTTAACTATTGAAGAAATTAAATGAATTTTGTAGTTTATTTTAAATATTTAATGAATTAAATAAATATTTTAAATAATTTATTTATTGAGAAAAATAAATAATGTATGAAATTGGGGCATAATAATTTAGTTACGTGTGTATGATAATTAAATTAAAGCAAAGGTAAATTTTATTCTTTGAAGATTTTATTTAATGAATTAATTAAATTAAATGAGTTGTTTAACATTAAAGAAAATAAGTATATTAAATAAAGTAATGTTTAAGTCAAATTTATTAATTAAATTAGATATACAATTATTTATTAATTTTTAGAATAATTATAATAAAATTATAATTAATATAATTATTATTGTAAGCTATTTAAGTTGGTGGGCAAGTGTGACAAATAAAAACTATATAATAAAAATAATATAAAAATAATCTAGTAAAGGAGATTTGGGGTTAGCCAAACAAGGTCCTGTGGCCTTTGGCTTATTTCTAACTAACACAAACTTTTGGGTTTGTGACCTGACGTTAGTGGGAGTTAGTATAATTTTTTTACGCTTATTATTTCTTTCTCCTAAGCCTTAGAGCAAAGAAAGAGAGTTGTGAGGAAGAGAGTGATTCTTTGTTTATGTTACTAAAGAGTTGGCGTATCAAGGTTCTTATTATTCTTCTTCCCAACAATCAAGGATTTAAGGTATAAATTTCTACTAATGTCTAGGTTTTGATTTCTTAATGATTATCCTCTATAAATGGGTAGTTATATTGGATTGATACATGTATGTATGTTGTTATAATCTGTTAATTATCAATTGTGAGTGTTATTTGATGATTAAATTCATGAAATTTGGGTTTATAGGGAGAAAAGTTTATAATAATTTTTTACATAAAAATTGGCTAAAAAGTACAAAATTTTATGGTCAATACTTGTTGTAATATGCGAATTGGTGATGGATTATATTAATATGCGAATAAACGAAAAACAACATAGTTTAAATCGTGTCAATTGGTTAAGAAACAAAGTCATGGCGATCGAATTTGCTAAAAGTGTAAAAAAATGAAGAAATTAGGAAAATTAAGGTTTTGATTCTTCAAATATATGTTTATGTAATGTTTATGTATTTGAAACGGTGTATAGCATGTTTATTGATGTTATTACATAAGTTTAGATGTTAAGTTTCATGAATTTCGTAGGAATTGGGTTGGTTTTAGGAGTCAGGCCTAAAGTAGAGCTGTTGCAGTTTCTGTCTGTGTCCGGCGCAGTTGCGCCGGTACCACAGCCAGAAATGGTGCTGCTGCGCCGTTGGTCTTCTGCGAGTCTGCACCAGCGCAGCTACGCTGGTGTCAAGGCTTGGGGCAGCGCAGCTGCGCCGTGCCCTGAGCCTAAGTAGAGAAGTTAGTTTATTTGAGGATTGTCAAGCAAGGGTCTAATCTAGTTTAACATGCAAGATAATGATATGGAGACATAAGTGAAGAACTTAGCCACATGTTAAGTACCAATTAAAAGAAATTACTTGAAAGTAAAAAATAAAATTTAAATAATGATAGGAAGGTTAAGTTAATTATTAACTAACCTAATATACATCTAAACGTATGTAGATGAAAAATTGTAAGAACTTGACTAAATGTTATGTAACCATTTTAATGAGGTAGTTTAAAAGCATGAGATGGAAGTTGATTTAATTAACTTTAATGAAGATAATACATTAATATAATGTAATATCAAACTATGAAGACTTAACTAAATGTTAAGTGTTGACTAAAAGAGAAGTATAAAGAAATACGAGGCGAAGGTTAACTAAAATAATGTTAACAACCATTATATATCTAAGGTGATATAAAGACAAGGTTAAAGGCTTAACTGAATGTCAAGTGTCAATTAAAGTGGAATGTAATTGTTAGAGTTTATGCCCTAGAGGCCAATTATTTGATATAATTGCTTAACGTTTTGATATTATATTTGATTGAATAAATATATGATTTTATTATTGTTTTATTTACTGCATAATATAATTGTTAACATAATAAAATTCCTTAGAATAGTGATACAAATTATATAGTTTCAAGTATGTGACTTGAACATGAGATTATATATTGCCATTAGTATCAGTGTTGTTAAATGTCCCTAGTCGAGTATCATTGTTGATGGGACAACAATGATGCATTGAGACTAATATGTGGATTGACTGATGACCAAATCTCATTGGTCATAAATATATATATGAGATATTAAGTCAATGCATAGGTACATGTTAGAGAACGATGTACTGGATAGACCCACAACGAGAATTCTATATGAAGCAGTATGCGAAGTGTCATTAGCAATTCTCATAGTGACAATGATGTAATGGTCCTCCGACCTGAAATCGCTATATTACTACATGAGAATTTATGTACTTTGATATCATCAAATGTCACCTTTAATAGGGTGGACTATAAAGTGATTATTGGGTTCATCATTAATCGTGTGAGAAATATGAGTAATCTAGATGGAATTTAACCATCCTATATATTATGGGTGATATCCATAGGCCTCTTGATTGAGTAGGACTATGAAATGCATGACCATGCTCAAATAGTGATTTGTTTCATATAGTCTACTCATTGATCAAGAAAACTCAGATTAAATTATGAAGAGTATGACACATTTCATGACTCGAGTTTAATCTAGGATATTAAGGTTAAAAGGATTAAATTACATTGAAACATTGGTCACAAAAAGGTTGCATCGAATCATTGATCTTATTATTACTTGGGTAGCAGTGATGCATTACTAGATGCCGCTCACTGTTTATAATTTTATAATATGATTTTAAAGTTATTGCCAACGTAATAATAACCTATAGGGTCACACACATAGAATGTTATTTAAAAGGGAATTAATTTAAATTTTATGGATTTAAATATATTAATATGATTAATAGTATTTAAATCACGAATTTAAATTAAAAGGATAATTTTTATATATGTATATTAATTAAGTAAGACTTAATTAAGAGATATATATATATATATATAAATTCTAATTTTATGAAATTAGGTTTTTATTTGATTAATTCCTTTTAACTAATATATATATGATATATAGCAGCTACTTAGGGATATATCATAATTGAAAAACCTTAGCCGCTCTTAGAGAGAGAATAGAGAGAAAACAGTTTCAGAAAATCCATTCCTTTTGGTGGCTAGTACCGCAAGTCCTTCTTATTGCAGAATCGTTCGACGGTTCGTGCGGCGTTCATGTGAATACCGTAGAGGCGCAATCAGTTTATATTACGTTGGAGATTCGAGGCGCAGTCGGTTTCAGATTATCATTTTTTTCATATCTGGTATAATCTCTAAACCTCTGAATTAATTGATTTTTCGCATGGATCCTGTTTTAGGGTTTCAGAAATTGCTTTAAAATTTTAATTTCCGCTGTGCGTTTCTGTGCCGGAGCCCAACAGTGGTATCAAAGCTACTTACGAAAAGATTAATTTAGATTACGTGTTTTAATTGTATTCGATATATATGATATATGATGATGCATGTTTACCGATATAGAATTGAATATATGATATTCCGTTGTATGTGTATTCTGGTAATATATATGATGATACTGTTAATCGTATCTTTAATCGATGGAATAACAATATAACTATTTTAATTGGATTAGAAGAATGAAGAATCATTTTAATATGATTAATCGAAACTGGAAATATATGATAAATTTTGGGTGTACTGTTATTCGTTTTAATATGATTAAATCGAAACTGGACATATATGATTTGTTATTATGGGTGTTTTGGTGGATTAAAATGTATGATTCTAAAACTATTTCAGAGATTCGTATGGAAAAATTCTGCAAAACAGAATGTAGTTCAAATTTTTTTTCCAGGGGCGCTGCCCCCGACCCCGCTCGCTGACCGGTCAGAAGGTAACACTATGTGCTACTTGAATGACGTGGATCAAAAATAATACACGAAGATTAATTTTTTTAGTTAAAGTTGTTATTTCTTTATACCATAATTAAGATTCATGAGATGTATTAAATGTTTTATAATGTATAGGTTTATGTTGAGTTATAAAGTTAAAGTTAGCGTTAGCTGATATGTAAAGGTTATTAGATTGAAAAGTAAAATTTTATATAATAACAGTGATAAAGTGAATCATAAAATAAGATTGGTTCAAAGACATGTAGATGATAAGGGTTTTGATTCAGGGAATTAAAGTAAGAAGACATAAAAGTTTAAATTATTCCGCATTTTATATAGTTTAACATCGAATAATGATGTAAAATCAGAAGGTAGATGTGTTATTAACGACCGAAGTTGAGAATTATATTGTATGAATTTTTGGTCGTTACAGCACCCCTCCAAACTCCATACCTGTGATAAATCACCAATCTATTGGCGTCATCATAGTCCAACAATTAGAGAGACTGAGTCTTGTAAAACTAGCGCTCAGACAATGCCCTGAGTTAAACCTAGGGACAACGACGGGGAAGGATGGAAAAGAATGCTCCAAAGCCCCAGCCATGCATAATCGCTCTATAATCAGGATATAGAGCCTCGTATATAGAGTTAATTTTAAACTAGTTCCGTTTAGGTTGTGTGAAGTCGGGAACCTTCATTATAAAGTAGATCAACATTAGAATGTAAGTAAAAAGGAAGATCAAAATCCAGCTGGTACCTCATTTGCATACAAGTAAACTTAGGGGTGTCGACTCAAATCGCCCAGAAGCTCTAGGATCGACATCTGAATGACTGGGAAATCCCTACGGGGAAAATGTGTGGCAGGAACAGTGTCCAAAACTAGAATATCCCCCTACTTGTCCTCAACGTCCGGCATGTCAACCCGGGCATGACGTATCAGCTCCTCCGCTAAATGACGAGGCTATCTGATAGAACGAGGTCGAGGCACTTCAGAAGCCCTCCTCCGCACACCTGAAGTGGTCCTGCGGAAACTAATTGGCTGATCCAGATCCATATATCTGGACAACAAGTCTCCAAATCACCTCAGAAAAAGTGTGGTAAATTCTAACCTGGAGCTTTTCAAAATGTAATTTTATGACTACATGCATGCATGTATTATTTTAACATACGTCTACAGTAGAGTTAAAAATGTATGACTACCCAATGCCTACATTTTGGAAAAAAATTTCCATAGTCTCCTTTGTAAACATGACTATCCACATGCACATAGGGTTGACTAGGTGGCCATTCAGTAGCACACCTGCCCATAGTCATATATAAACATCCTATATGCATACATACATCAAATTCACAATTTGTAATTATAGCTTAATTACCAGGATTATTTTGCTTTTTCACCTTAGCTCATTTGTCCTCAAATAGGATAAGAAATAGCAAAAAAAAGGTGCCAATTTGACTGTTTCAAAAGTAAAAATTTTTCACATCATTATGTTCAGCATAGTTTAATATTAACATTTGCTATGTTGAATATTTTTTATCACATCATATGAGCATGCATATTCACTACTATGTGTTTAGACGCATTTAATATCATAAGTCATTTTCCAACGGATAAAAACTAGAAAAGAAGACATGCATACATTACTAGGATAGTGTAGAACACTTGTATGGTGATAGAATTTACAAAAAGACGCCCAAAATCAGTAAATCTGAAGAAGAGCTCTCGGATTTCCTTCGTAGTGCAATGTGAAAATGACTTGAGAAGGCAACTTGCAGCCTTAAAAGCCACCCACAGCTGGCCGTAGGTGTACTTGCGGCTCCCCTGGGTGGGGCCCACCCCTTCGGTTTGGTCCAGTTCAGGTTGTAAAGGAGTTCTCACAAGCTGAAAAGGCCAAATCAAGAATAAAAATGCTACGCGATTGGGCAGAAAAGCCTGAAATCCTGGTTTTCACGAGTAAAGATGTGGTTGTACATATCACTTATTAGAATTCTCCCAAACACAGGGTACATTATACCAATGATCTCAGTTGTTACAAACTACGTTCGGTAATACCTCACGAAGGTTTGATGCCATCAATTCAGGGTCGTAGCGCTGAAACCTTTTCCATAGCGGGTCTTCATACAACCCATCCATTGATGCACATGCCAACGAAGGTCAAGTAGCCTTGACATTATGCCCAGCAGGGATCTCATCCGTTGATGCACATATCAATGAAGGTTAGGCAACCTTGACTATTAGCAGTAACTCCAACAGAGTAGCGGAAAGACCTGGCGATACGAACCAGGAAAGAACATCCTCATCGGGGAGGACCGATGATGGAATATGTTATACACATGCTAAATAGACAAAGCTCTATCCCCACAGAGTCTCTTGTACATGAGAGATGTCTCTTCAGTGTGAAGTCTATATCAAGGATTAAGGACTTTGCTGATAACCCCAACGTTAACATCCTGGAAGCTGTTAAGAGCATTGGATTGCACGTCCAAGACAGTTCATCAGGGTTGTCAGTAATAACTATCAATCCCAGTAGAAGTCAAGGGGAGCCAGCAATCATCCCACCATGTTGGAGAACAATCCAACAAACCACATACATTTACATCATGTTGTTGTACATTGCATCATGATCATCTTATTGCATTTCAAGTGTCTAGTATTCTTTATCCTATCCATGCCATTGCATTACATGAATATGATAAAGAGGGGCATCTGTAGACACTCAAAATTTTCTGCAAAATTGTCTTTCAGAGATAACCCTGGAGGTCAGCTCAGCTCAATACCAGAAATTACAACGGAGAAGGTCATTTCATCTCGTAGATAACCCCAAGATACTCAATCTCAGTCCCAGTAACAACACCGAGAAAGATAGTGTCAACCTCAGAGATAACCCCGAGGAATGCAGTTGCAGTTCCGGAGATAACCCCGAAGATGCTCGTTTCAACATATACAGTCAGCTTCAACCTCAGAAACCAAACCGAGGCACTCAGCTCCAATCCCGGAGATAACCCCGGGAGGTCGGGCACACCTCAGAGATAACCCAAAGGACATCCAATATTTGTAGTAGCCCAATCTTAGAGATAACCTTGAGCAATGACTGATTTATCAGCCCAAACCGGAGATAACCCTGGTGAGGGGCAAAATCATCATTTTGCCACCTCAATTCCACACTGTGCCGTCTCAACAACAGTTGAACATACATTCTACACAGTAATGTCCCACAAGAGCCAAATAGCTGTAATCCCGAGTGACTACTACACAAGACAGCACACCAGATAGAATTTAAAGCTTGAAGACAAAGGGCATGGTCCCATCTTCCTGACTTCTTACAACCTCTAATCCCATGTCATTTGTGTAGCTCTCGACAATAGCACTCTGTAAAAGGTCTTATACACCTCAATCGGAGGTTTGGATTGAAGTTCTACAAGTTTGAATGGACAACACGTTACATGCGTTCACGTACTTTGAGACAGCGGGACCCGCAAAGCCCGGGGCACCCTGGGCATCCGCATGTACATCTGTGGCTACGACAGGTGTACTTATGGCTCCCCCTCTATAAATAGAGGGCTTGGGGTGGCCATTTTATAAGAGAAAATGACGAGAAAGACCTGTCCAATTTGCTCTGTACATACCCTAAACTGAGTGTTTTCTCATTTTAAACACTTGTGAACTTACATTCAGTCATATTTTTACCTGTGGGAGCCGAGTGTTCATCCATTTAAAGCTATAGAAGTCTTCTTTGGTAGTCCATTGTAAGCCTTCTTATACCTTTTAAATCCTTTCTCTTCTATTGTGCACATACCGTTCTTCACATTGAGAGAGTCGTGTTGTGTGTGTATGCCCGAACTTTGGTCCGTGGCTTATATATATATATATATATATATATATATATATATATATATATATATATATATACATTTATATCAGGCCTGGAGTTTACTTCGTGGTTTTTACTGCCTTATTTACATCTAGTCCCGCGTGGAGTTTACTTCGTGATGGCTGATCGTCTTTATTTCTTTATTTACATTTCTGATCGCCCATGGAGGTGATTCATGGTGGTTGATCATGTCTATATATATATATATATATATATATTTATAGCTTTTATATATATAACTGCTTACTACTTTCATATAAATTGCGGCATCATGTGAGCCTAGGAATCATGTGATCAAAGATTCTGTCTACAGAATCTAGATTCGGTTCCTGTGATGGACATTTTCAGCTATAAGTAGCTTGTAAATTATTCACGGTGTTTGAATTTTCTTAGATGGTTGTCATGCGCATGAGGAGTTCATCACTACTTTATATATTATTTTCTCAAAGATGCTTCGCATCTCGAAAATAAAAGCAATCAAGCTGAACATTTAATAAAATGGAAGTATCAAAGGCCTCAATTATTATTGAGCACAGGGTATGAAAAACCTCTTTTATAAAACCTCATTTCTATACCTTATTTAAAACTGAATTTTTATACAAATTCAAACCCTGTGTATATAATTCCGAACAAGGTATAACACTACTTCCAAATGATTGCACATTGACCCACACACACACACATTCATAGAACAGTTTAATTGAAAAGTGGCGGTCACCATGGTAACACGGATGTCGGGGGGTACTTAACACCTTCCCTCCGCATAAGCAAGTCCCTAGACCTTAATGAATCTCGATTTCATAGACCCGTTTAGCAGTGTCACATCACTGGGTCAATGTACAAACCTTTTCTCGGTTGCGTTGGTATAACCATTTAAAAACACCAACTGACGACTCTTACAGTCAAATCGTCGACATATAAATGTCGGACCTTTTCACAACTTATTTTTTCACACAAATCTCACCTAACATGAGAACACCAAAAAATAAGAACAGATGAGGGACAATAAAAATCCCTGACGTCGACAGTCCATCAACAATAACATAATCCAATTCTTCAATGAATTTCAATGTTTTATAGATTTTATACTTATGATTTCACTTCATATGTTTTGTTAAGGTTTCATCCATTAACAACCATCCTTATCACTCCTTAACAATCATGCTCTACCACTACTCACTTCTCTATTAAATGAAGAGATGAAGAGTCATGGTTTAAGAATCCTTACCTTTGAACTCCTCTTGCTTAATTCTTCTTCTTCCTTCTTAAAATAGTAAAGTTCTAGCTCTTACTTCTTTTCTCTCTCAATATAAGGTGTTGGAGGAATTTTTGAACAAGTAAATAATGATCTAGCAACTCTTCTATTTATAGAAAATCCAAAGCTAGGGTATATTGGACATTTAGGCCATCCACCTCCTTAATCACCTCCTTACTATTCATCTTTGGTCACCAAGTAAAACAACTTTACTTGGTCACCAAGATGATGTCATGTGATCCATGGGGCCCACATGGGTTATTCTTACCCGTTGATTTGACCAACGGATCCAATTTTTAATTTAGGCTTTAAGTTTCAATAACTTTACATATCCTTTGAGCTTGCATTATTAAACATTGGGCCTTAATATTTCCTACACTTGGCTTATACAATTCCTACCAAAACTTACGAGTCCAATACCATTGCTTAATACTTAAAGCGTATTGTCTACGTATTATTCTCGTATGTTAACTCGTATACTTATTCATTATATACGACATACCATTATTCATACATACTCGTATAATACCTCGTATCATACTCGTATTCATTACCTCGTACAATACTTACGCATCATACGATTATCGTTTACTCATTAACGCTTTACTTTCCCTAACGTTCTCAAATTTAGTACGCAGGCAAAAAACTTCGTTTGCCATACGTGAATTATTATTACATAATTCATCTTCCCTTGATATTCTATCATTACGTATTTCTCAGAAGTTCAAAAATAATTCCCGAGCAGAAATCGATGTATAATGTTTTTTGAAAAAATTCTCGAAAAACATTATTTTAACACCTTAATTCTACCACGTACCCAAAATACTACGACATTCCAACACTATTAGGTTATAGAATGACATCCATCTTGCTTACTCATTATAAAATAATTTTATTCATTATTTAATCAAATAAAAGTATTTTATAAATAATCTGATTTTCTCGGTCGTTACACCATGAGTAGGTTAAATTAAGTATTTGGAAGCTCAAATCTATGGAGTAATGAATGAGATATTAACTCCCAAAAATTACACTTGGAAATGATAAATGATAATAAATATATGTGGGAAAAAGCCAAGTCCCACATAGGTTAAGAATTAAACTTTTAATGTGTTTATATACAAGGAAATTGATCTTGGGTTTGGGCCCCAAGGGGCACCCCACTTTTATTGAAGGGAGATGACGTACCCAAGGCTTGGTTCGAACCCACACGCGCGCTCTGCCGCTGCCGACCGGCCATCCTGGTCTGGCTCTGGACCAGTGGGTTATGGGTCTAGGTCCTTGTACATAATTTTTTAGACAAAGTTTATTTATTTAATTCTATAATCAAAACTGAGTTATTTTGATAAATGGTAATTATTATATTATCAAAATTGTATCGTTTTAAGAAGCGGTATCTACTGACAGAGTATCAGTCTGAACGGACACCCCAAGTTTACGTCGTTTTGTCGTGCCTTTTCTACTAAGCCTTAAACTACATAGTTTTAGTTCTGCTAATGCTTAAACTATGTCATTTTATGGCTCCGAATAGATGCGCCAATTCTACAAATTATCAAAACTACGTCGTTTTGACCAAAGGATGCCATGCCATGTCTTTTCAGAAGCATCCCATATCTTTTCAACGGTGAAGTGCCCATCCAAAGGGTCACCAACCCTTCCTATAAATAGATAGGAGGGGGCAGCCTTCTCATTCAGTCATTCACAAGCAATTAAGCATTATTAGTATTTCTAGTCTTCAGTTTTTTCATCAGTTTATAGTTATTTTGAGAGAGAGTTAGAGAAATTATTTTCTGTTCGTAAAGTATACTTTTGTAGTTCTGTTAAAGTATACGGTGTCATTGTATCCTAGGAGATAAGTGTTATCAACTTTGAGCACCATACGGAGGGTATAAATATCTTAAGGACATAGTACTAAGTACTGGCATTGACAAAACTTTTTCTACTGTTTTAGTTTATTTGAGATAAGTTAATATATATATATATATATATATATATATATATATATATATTAGTAACAATCTTAAGACAATTATCTTTTATCTATATATATTTGCAAGAAATATGGATACCAATTTTTCTACTAGTACCGGCCCTGGGCTAAAGCCCAAGGTGCCCGGGCTTTAGTCCCAAAATTTTTTAGGTCCCCCTTTTCTCCATATTTTTGTGCTTTGAATGATGCTTTGAAAATATTGAAAAAGTCAGTTATTATATTTGGTATTATTTCGTATTTATGTTATTTTGTTCAGAGAAAATTCATTGTGTTTTTTTATACCTATCTTAATAGCAATTCGCAAAGGGCCCAATTTTTTTTTTGTCGTTTTTAGTCCCTGAAAAACTCAGGGCTGTCCCTATTTGCTACTATAATTGGGTATTCTTCTACACCTTCTGCACCAAATGTTCCTGTTAACTATAGTGAAAAACCAAAAAAGTTCAATGGAACAAAGTTTAAAAGATGGCAACAAATGATGTTGTTTTATCTTACTACTTTGAACTTTGCAAGGTCTCTTCACGAAGATCCCCATATGCTCAAAGAAGATGAAACAAACAGGCAGGTTGTTGCCGCAATAGATGCATGGAAACATGCAGATTTTTTTTGCCGAAATTATATCCTTAATGAATTAGACAACACATTATACAATGTGTATAGTTCTCTCAAAACAACATGAGAATTATTGGATTCCTTGGATAAAAAATTTAAAATAGAAGATGTTAGCACGAAGAAGTTTGTAGTTAGAAGGTTTTTGGACTACAAGATGGTGGATTCCAAGGCAGACATCAACCAAGTCCATGCATTACAAATAATCCTGCATGAAATACATGCAGAAGGTATGTCCTTAAGTGAATATTTCCAAGTTGCTACTATTATTGAAAAACTACAACCTATATGGAAAGCTTTTAAAAATTATCTCAAGTATAAATGAAAAGAGATGAAACTTGAAGACTTAATTATAAGATTAAGTTTAAAAGAGGATAACCGTGCTTCTGAGAACAAAACAGGAAGAACCTTTATGGAATATAAAGCTAACGTGGTGGAACAAGGTCCAAAGTCTAAAAAGAGAAAGTTCTCTGGTAATGGGACTCAATAGGCAACAAATAATAAGTTACAAGGCAAATGCTACATCTGTGACAAGCCCGGACATAGGGCAAAGGATTATCGAAAATGCAAAGATCAGAACAAGAAGTCCGCACAAGCTAATGTAACGAAAGTGAATGGTCTTCTTATAGATGTTTCTAAAATGAATCCTTCAGCTGTTTGTTTCATGAGAATCCAAGGGAATGGTGGGTAGATGTTGCCTCAATTTTGATTTTATAAAATAGACTCTAACTCATGCAAGTATACACGGGTCAACAAGTAGTACAGAGTAATAATGTGTCGATCCCACGTAGAAAGGTGAATAAATCTAAACTATCATGCAACAACCTAATCACTATTTCTGTATGCTCAAACGATCATTCAACAAATATATTTATATCTAAAATAATTATCAACACAAAAATACTAAATATTGAAGCAAGGTAATCGAATTGAAGATAAATGGGATCCTAATATCATTTAATGTTTTATCCAAAATGCATACCTCATGTTATGCCTAATTATTTAATATGAAAATCTAGTCAAAAGCACATAAGTGAAACATAACAATCTTTCAATGAACTATATCCAAATTACACAAAATCCACAATTGGTAGAATTTATGTAAGCATCACAATTAGCAAACACACTATATGTCTATGTGAATTTACAACAATAATGATTTAAGCACAAGCTCCATTAATGACTACACATGGTAAACTGGTATATGCCTATCCGGGTCACAAATCACAAAACCTAATACAAATAAGTCTCATAAACACATGCTAACATGGTATAATTTATACTTATATTTCATTTTCCAATTCCATACAAGAAATTAGTGTGAATGGTGATCAAGCATTCAATCATTTAGCATAACCATGATGGGCCATCCTGTGACGTCTCAAAATCTGGTATATCTTCACACTCAGATTCCGTACATCACGAGTACATCATTCATCCAAGCATACATCATTATATACTGAAATATAACAACATACATTCTAATTTTCCAGGTTATAAAACCTTATAACTCCTTTCATTGAAAATAATGATAATTACATTATTCTTTACATCTTACACGAGTGACTTTCATCCGCCACTAAGGATACATAATAGTTCATTAAACTAATCTAAAGTTCATTTTACTTATTTTATATTACAAGTCTTCTCTTGATCTTCACGCTTATTCACATACTAAATGGCACTACATTTGGATACCAGCAAGCTTGATCTTTACGGGATCATTAAGTTCTTCTAACATCGTTCGCTAAAAATGTTTTTCATTTAAAGCAAGTGTGAGCATTCAATTGCCCAGCAAGTCATAATAGTTGAACAAACAACTTAAAGAATTTAAAAATTCTTGTAAGATTTCAATAACCAAACAAAGGTTATGAAATAGCTTGAATGATAGGAATAATCTTGATTCCTATCATTTTAAAATATTAGTTACATTCATTTTAAAATACTTTCATTCTTCTACCTTTTTCATACACATTATGGCTGGCTAGAATCATTAGCACAGACATAACAATAACGGATCATGTATAAACCGAGCATTCTCTTATTGAACAGTTAAATCACAGAACAGTTCATCTCATAGAAACACCAAAGTGTTCACATTGTGGCAAAATGCCCCATATGTTCTACCACCTTGCACAAATATCGCACATTCGCACATAGACAAAACTTCTCAAGTTCAACATCTGAGAGGTTCAAGAAACTAGCATTCATTTGAAATATGAATGAAGTTAGGAAAATTGTCTTACGCACAGCTACAACTTACGTTGAACTGCTCATTCCAGTTCCTATGTATCACATAAGAAAAACAACAAATACCCCAATTAGTCATGTATATTTGACTCATGCATTAGTTTGCTTAACTTTACTTCTTAGGGTTTGCGTTCTTGCAACCTAAGTTTACGCGACCACCTTCATTACCATTCTACGGCTTCATGACATACGGAGATATCTTACTTATTCGTTCATCATCTTTGATGTTTTACATTCTTATCTTCTTCTTATAACTTCTCTAGGACTTAGCACACATCGCTTCTCTGCTAGTAGTTCATATGGTACTCTGAGTGGGTTCCCACAAACAACCAACAAACAAGTTCATGTCTTGTATATACCTTCGCTCTCTAAAGGAATTATTTATCCCAAATCCCATATGTCAACCATCAAAGGTTATGATTGCACCACAACCTAACTTATCTTAACTTATATGAAATATTAAACTATAATCATTGTTAAGTCAATTTCTCATTCCTTATGTCTTCCTGGCAACTAAATGCCACACCTCAGGATTCACTCTTCATCTTCTAAGTCATACAGTCTTTTGTATACTCAGAGCAATCATTCCATTTAATCATTAACTCGGTTTTGTTACGTTAAACGTTATTATCTTTAATTCAACTTCTTTATCGTTCACGGTTTAATCACTGGTCTTCATTATCATACAATCAAACCATACATAGGGTGTAGGTTCAGCCCATTTAATATTTGCGTACACTCAACCTTCATGTCGGTTAAAGTGTTCAACGCTTACATTTCATTCTAACATTCGCCTTTTGTTAATTTTCTTACCATTCACTACGACTTTCTTAATACCATTCGTTATTCTTCCTTAATGTCAAAGCCATATGGTTCGCGGTATGCTAAGACCGGTCATTCAATGCAAATTCTTTGTGTTCATAGCGTCTATACGCTTTACACTTATCTCTCACTACCATATCATAACATCAAAATGTTATACTTTACTCTCGTCACTCAACGTCTAAGGAATCATAATTATAGCAATCCCCACGCTCGTTTATCGTGACTACGATCCCCGATATCAGTTCCATAACCCGCGTTCATATTCTTTTAATCTCGTTTAATCTTTTCATTCACTTGATTAAGCATTACGTTTGAAGAACTATATAATCATATTTCTTTCTAGTACATCCTCCCTGTAACGACCCCAAAATTCATACAATATAATTCTCAACTTTGGTCGTTAATAACACATCTTCCTTCTGATTTTACATCATTATTCGATGTTAAACTTTATAAAATGCGGAATAATTTAAATTTTTATGTCTTTCTACTTTAATTCCCTGAATCAAAATCTTTATCATCTAGATGTCTTTGAATCAATTTTATTTTATGATTCACTTTATAACTTTTATTATATAAAATTTTACATTTCAATCCGATAACCTTTACATATCAAATAACTCTAACTTTATCTTTAAAACTCAAAATAAAACTATACATCATAAAACATTTTGTGCATCTCATGAATCTTAATCACGGTATAAAGAAATAACAACTTTAGCTAAAATATTAATCTTTGTGTATTATTTCTGATCCACGTCATTCAAGTAGCACATAGTGTTACCTTCAATCCTTAATGTGCAAAAATGGTTATTTGCAAGGTTGAGCTCGACAGTCCAGCAAAATCTAACAGTTTTCATGCATAACGTAGCACATAATAACATGCTCAACATATATCTTATAAACATTGGACTAACATAACATATGTAAAGTCCCCGAACCCGGATACTTGAAACACGAATTCGGTACTTAACGATACCATTTCTATGAGCGGAATAATACTAATAATAATAACAATAATATAGATTTATCAAATTTAAGTTACATATTATCAGAGTTTCCCAAATCCCAAGTACAAAACCTTTAACATTCATTACATGATAATAATAATATTTATCATCCATATCCTAATAAAGTTAAACTATTACAGAAGATAGCATAAAAAAAATCATTCGGCAACTTTTCCCTTCCCTTTGATCTTGGCAGATACTTCAGGTCGTTCACACTTAGCTGAAAACATTTAAATTAAGCAAGGATGAGCATTTGAGTGCCCAGCAAGTACTATATATATATATATATATATAAGCTGAAAGAATTTAAATATTTTCTTTATAATATTTTTCTACAACCAGTCAATAGTTGTGAAGTAGTCTGTAACAATAACAATAACGTAACAACCCTCTTTCAACTTTTTGAAAATGTGTATTGTCTGTACATGGGGTTTCTGTGACACATTATGAACATTGTTTTCATTTTCGAAAGGGTTTAAACAGAAATTCATCTGTAAACCGGCCTTTGCTTACGGGACACAAGGGTGTACATCCCATAGGCCCTGTATTGATCAATGCTACATTGTTAGAACGATATTATCGTTCATCCTTTGTCCGCCGTAGCACATAAAAATTTTCCCATTATCGGGATGTTCATATCTGTCGGGTTTTCATAACAAAGGTCTTATATAATTCAACATATATGTATATCAAAGGTGTATCAACATGTGATTAAATACAATGATTATCCAAGTGGGGACACTTGTATAATCATTTATAGAAATTAACGAATAGAATATATAACTGAATTATCATATACTAACATGTTGATAATCAATGGGCATATATAATATAGGCTTAATAATCTGTACAATAATAATATAACTTTGAAATATTCTTACACTTGTCCAATGCATAAAGAAAATACAAAGGTAGGATACTTGCCTGATGCGCTGCTTACAATTACGTAACTTAGATTTATCTTTTCTATCACGTCCTATCATTAATCAAATCATTCTATCGATTAGAACAATATAACATAACACATAGTACTGCATATTGCAGTCATCACATAACATAATCACATTGTCAATATATATATATAAGCTGAAAGAATTTAAATGTTTTCTTTATAATATTCTTCTACATCCAGTAAATAGTTGTGAAGTAGTCTGTAACAATAACAATAATGTAACAACCCTCTTTCAACTTTTTGAAAATGTGTATTGTCTGTACATGGGGTTTCTGTGACACATTATGAACATTGTTTTCATTTTTGAAAGGGTTTAAACAGAAATTCATCTGTAAATCGGCCTTTGCTTACGGGGCACGAGGGTGTACATCCCATAGGCCCTATATTGATCAATACTACATTGTTAGAACGATATTATCGTTCATCCTTTGTCAGCCGTAGCGCATAAATTTTTTCCCATTATCAGGATGTTCATATCTGTCGGGTTTTCATAACAAAGGTCTTATATAATTCAACATATATGTATATCAAAGGTGTATCAACATGTGATTAAATACAATGATTATCCAAGTGGGGAAACTTGTATAATCATTTATAGAAATTAACAAATATAATATATAACTGAATTATCATATACTAACATGTTGATAATCAATGGGCATATATAATATAGGCTTAATAATCTGTACAATAATAATATAACTTTGAAATATTCTTACACTTGTCCAAAGCATAAAGAAAATACAAAGGTAGGATACTTGCCTGATGCGCTGCTTACAATTACGTAACTTGGATTTTTCTTTTCTATCACATCATATCATTAATCAAATCATTCTATCGATTAGAACAATATAACATAACACATAGTACTGCATATTGCAGTCATCACATAACATAATCACATTGTCATACATGTTCAACAATCATGTTATCACAAACAAATATTAACTCATTCCTAATCACTTTGTCACACAACTTTATCCACCATCGAATCACAAATAAAATAATTAACTAATAAATTTCTAAGTCCAGATAAATTTCTGAACCATGTCGGTCTACCGACATCTTTATCTGGTAATTATTGAGTCTAAATCTCTAAACAGTTGTTCAATATCCATTTAGACTAATTAAATAACAGTCATATCATTTTTCATGACCTTATAATAATTATAAAATAATTATTACCATTTACATAATTTTTGAAATATCATAATCATTATTAAATGATTTAAATATCAAACAATTCTATTATCGTTAATATTTAATCGACATTAAATTATTAATGAAACCATTGCCAAAATATTAAAGTTATGTATATTAACTCAAAATATTCTTAACGTATTAATATTACCCTTAAATGATTTTTAAAACATTTAAAATCATTATTAAATAATTACCATAAATATTTAAATATTAATTAACTATTTATCCAAATATTAAAAGTCATTAATTATAACTTAAAATATTTTTAATTCATTTATATCCTTAAATGATTTTTAAATAAATAAAACCATTTTAAAAATATTTATGTAATATAATCATTAAATAAACTTAATATCATGTATATTAACTTAATATCATTAATATCAAATTAATAATGAAATTATCCTTTAAATATTAAAAGTTATATTTTATAACTTAAAATATCATTAAACACTTTATTTTCATTTAAAATGATTTTTAAAATAATAAAATCATTTTTAAACTAATTTATTTAATATAATTATTAAATAAACTAAATATCATTAATAATAAATTAATATCATTAATATTAAATTAATAATATTTTTCATGACAAAATATCAAAAGTCATATTTTATAACTTCAAATATTTTTATAATACTTTAAATGATTTTTAAAATCATTAATTTTATTTTCTATAATTTATTTAATATATTTATTAAATAACTTAAACATCATTAATATTAATTAATTAATGAAATTTCATCACAAAATATTAAAATTCATCACAAATGACTTAAAATATTTTCTAACACAATAATATAATTTTTCATGATTTTTCATGAATTAAAACCATTTTTAAATAATTTATTTAATATTATAACTAAATAAATAAATACCTTTTATATTCCAAAAATACTAAGTATTTATGAAATATACTCAAAAAAATTAAAATATAATTTTCGGACTTTAAAATAATTTTTTAGAATTTATTTTGTATTTTTCATAATTAAAAACTATTTTTTTCTATTTATTTATTAATTTCCAGGAAAATAAATTACTATCTGTCGCTAAAGACCACCTATAGCGACAGAACCGTCGCTATAGGTGTTCTTCATGTTCTTCATACAAACCTAGATATTCATACGCAGTTTCGAGGGGCTCTGTTTGACCACGATTAAAACCGTTTGCATTGTGATTCTGGTCATGTGGTTGATCAGACCGTGTAGTATAAATGCAAGACTACAGTATACAACAATAATCAGGATCATAACATGCATAAACAAAGAGATCTGATCTCTCAAACAAGCTGTCAGACATGTTCTTCATTTCTGGGTTACCCAGAAATGAAGAACAGGTTGTCTGTCCATTTTTGGCCTTCTATCACATGTGATTTGTTTGATATTTTTGTGGTTTAAAAACTTTAGTGTTTAACCAACATGTAATACTACAGATCCATTACATAAAATCATTCTAACAACATTTCAATCATGAGATCCACTCCGGTCAAACAATGTCAGAAGACATGCTCATCGGTTTTCTGGGTTTCCCATAAAACAGATGTCATGGTTGTTCGACCTGGTTTGACCAATAATTTCTTTCAACAACTAAGTTTTTAAGTGATAAAAAAAATATTATAATGTATTACAAACAACATACTACAACTTTAGATACAAAAACAAGAACATATCATCAAAACACTGCCAGATCCGTGCTCATAAAAATCTTGTCATACATATCTGGGCTCGTTCTGGGTTACCCAGAACATGGCCAGTCATGGTTGGTCAACGGTATTTGACCATCCATATCTTGCAACCAACAACCGATCTGACTCTGATTTTAGTTCCTGAGAAAAGATCTCACAACATACTACAAGACCAAACATTAAAACAACAAAAACATAAAACATAGAAAGATCTACATGACCTGACATTTGGTTGTCATACATGAAAAACAAAATTTCCAGATTTGCAAAAACTTAAATTTCGAGCCTATAGATGTTATGGATCTGGAATTTAACAACCCAGATCACTAAATGACACCATAAACAACACATTACAACACCAAATCATAACTTCTAACATGATGAACAAGATCAGATTTTTTTTTGGGTTTAGGTTTTATACCTCTCATGATCAATTCTTGATTCTGTGTATCTGATCTATTGTGGGTGCACGTGGGGCTTCAATATAGGACTGATATACTATATAATTTCGAAGCTTTTAGAGAGAGAGGGTCTAGGATGAGCTTGATGAAAAATTTGAGCAATAATGCAACATTTTCTCTCTCTAATCTATATATATATCTAGATGCAATGAATATGGCTAATAGGTGACTGAAATGTTCTGGCTTTTGTCACATGGAGTGGTTGAAGTTGTTCAACAACTTAACCTATTGTCAAACCCTACATTTTAGCCTCAATTATGTAAGAGGGGCATTTTTGTCATTTGGTTTTTTATTTTAATGGCAAAATTATAATCTTGGCAAACCCTTAGGGTTTAGGGTTTAGGTTAGGATTTAGGGTTTGGACCATTTTAGGGTTTCAAAGTAATTCTAGAATTTCCAAGCTAGGGTTTGAAAAAAATAAATAATAAAATAATAAAATTTTAGTTTCTAGAATACAAAATAAAGATTTCTAATTAATTAGGTTTCTTATTAATTAACACCTTACTAATTAGGTTTTAGATACACTAATTAGCATTAAACTTTCCAAATCAACAATTAGGGTTTACAATTTAAATAAATTAGGGTTTATAAAATAAATATTAGAGTTTCTAGAAATTAATATTTCTAAATATTAATTAGGGTTTACCTAATCAATATAGAAATTATATAATACATAACATGCATGCACCATATAACACAGTTATAGAACAGTGTCGAACTCAACCTGAGTTTTAAATTAGGATTTTTCATTTAGCAATTAGCTAATTATTATTTAGGGTTTCTAATTTAAGAAATTAGGATTTTAATTTCTATATCACCAGTCGTTAATCGCATTATTGTGATTACAAATTCTCAAAGTCGTGAATGACTTTCGCTTTAGAGTTTCAATTCAATTAGGGTTCCAAAATTATAATTAGGGATTATAATATAGAATAATAATAATAATAATAAGGGTTTTGAATAATTACGATTCTCTCTAATTAGGGTTAATACATAAACACCGATCATAAAACACATTAACTTGATTACATAACAGTCTTAAGCCGGCATTCGGCTTTAACTTAGGGTTTAACAGCTTAAACTAGGGTTTTGGCATTTTACACATAATTGACCAACCATTGTCAGTCCACAAACATACAGTACATATTTATAACACTGAAAAATCAAAATATCATAATTTTATATTATTATCATCATTCCTTATTCCAGAACTAGGATTAGGGTTTATCAAAATATTACTAGGGTTCGATCGTAATATAATAAAATTGTTCTACACATTAACATTACACACATAACACATATCTATAACACTGACAAATAATAATATAATATTATTATTTTTATTCTATGATCAAAACCCAGAATTCGGGTTTGGATTCCATATCTGATTTATCTTTCATATATAACCTTAATAATTAAGTTAAAATAATTAACTTAACTATTCTGAAATAATTTCATATAATAAAATAAATCTTATAAAAAAATTTTATAATCATATCATATATTATTCAATTAATATAATTATCATATTTTCATGGAAAATAAACATTAAAAACATTTTTACTATAAAACTAATTATTATTAGAATATAATTTATAATGAGCAATAATTCTAAAATAAAATTATTCATAACCATTCATGTAATAAATATATTTTATATTCATCACATAAATACACACATAATACCTTTCACGCATTCTTACCTTTAAAATAAATAATTATTCTAAAATCATTTCATATATTATTTAAATAATATATACCTATACTTTCATAGAAATAATAATAAAAGCATTTCCAATAAAGAATGAATTAGTATAAAAAATATAATTGATAATAATCAATAATTCTATAATAAATTTATTTGCAATATTTAATGTAATAAATAAATTTTATTTATCACACATATAATTATAATTACATATTACCTTGACACATATCATTCATATTTATTTTAATAAAATAAAAATTTATACGTAAAATTTATGATTTATTTATATAGAAAATATCGGGTTGTCATATTCACCCTCCTTTATAAAGATTCCGTCCCCGGAATCACCATTGTAAAACCTATACATACCAGGGTACATAGCATACACAATCATTCCAAGTAGATCTCGATCATGATTGATCGATCTGATCTTTAACTATTCAGCAAAAAGCTTATCTATCCTTTTAAACAGAAATT
Source organism: Panax japonicus (assembly GCA_020205505.1). Classification (NCBI taxonomy): domain Eukaryota; kingdom Viridiplantae; phylum Streptophyta; class Magnoliopsida; order Apiales; family Araliaceae; genus Panax; species Panax japonicus. The sequence goes on from CM035114.1 coordinate 42,184,224, forward strand.
TGATTTCTAAGAGAACTCAAATTCCTCCTTCAAAATAATTTATAAAAATAATTTACTATATATAAAAATATAATAAGAAAATAAAAATTGGTTAGATTAATACCTGGAGTTGCATCCCCGTCTGCTACCAAATCCCGAATAGTCCCGCTGAAGACGCTTGCGGTTGATTTCGTTGGTTTGTTTGTTGAAGTTGATCCCGTTGTCGCCAATGTCCTGCTGCCTTGTTCCATATTCGCATTCCTTGTTTTCATTTCCTTTCTTGAACAGTCTTTTACCTTATGCTTTATTGATTCGCACACAACACACTCACTTTACATTCTTGGATTGGGACATTTTGGAAAGACATATATCCCTCCTGTCCATACTTTCCACACACAAACTTTTCTTTTAATCACATTCCCGGCTTATTTCCGGTATTATCAAGATTATCTTCTTTTATCATATAGGTGACAAAAGTTATCTTTTCCCCGTCGTTATCCTAGCTATCACAAATGCTTTAACAGGGTCGGTTGATCTTCTACATCCTTGCGATACAATTGTCTTTAAGTCTTTGAAGTTTGTCGATCGATTGCCTGGTTGATTTCTCGCGACTGGTATTCCGTTCTGCATAGCTTGATCGTCCGCATTCGCAAAAATTTCGATGTTGGGTCTGGTTGTCCTCCAGCTTTGTTCACAGGTTCTGCTATCCTTTGGTTTCGTTTTTTTTTCGTCTTGACGGCATTTTCATAAATTATTCTTACATACTAAGTCTTATCGTAAACGCTTAACATATAACGCAAAACTTTCTATTCAATCAATCATATACTTAAAATATTAAATTTTGAAAACTCGGTCCACTGTAATAACCAGTGACCAGATTAATATTTACTATCTTTATACCAACTTATCGCATTAATCCAACATATATCCATATTCATAACACTTGACATGCCATAACACATTCTACTTTAAACATTCGCTATCCCTGTGTGACTACAAAAGTCGGAATTCGCTGCCGTAACTTATACATAATATTACATTACACCAACATACATATCATGTATACCACCTAAAACTATACCTATTCAACTAATACTAATACTACCTATTCCTTACACATTCACTAACGATCATTTGCTTAATAACCTATCTATTTTCCATTATCCCCAATATCCATTCACACATAATTATATCCAGTTTGTCACAACTTTCAACACCTTATGAGTTTAAGAACTCAACATTGACCACATATCCTTTAACTATACTTTACCTATCAGTTATACTTAGCTTTTCTTGATCCAGTACTAAACTTTCCAAAATAACCACCTCTTTGAGGTAGCTTTCAATGTGAGCCTCTATTGCATCTATTAGCTTTGATATTGGCTTAGTCATGGAGATTGACTTATTCTTTACGACTAAAGGGTATCCTAATTCTTTCTATCTAACAGCTATACACAACAATTATCTTGACTAGCAATTAATAATTACACACAACACATAATAGTTTTATAAGTTATCTTTTATTTTGTTTGACGATGAATTTATTCAATTCATCTATCTTTAAACTCTATATGAGTTATTTATATTTTCAACGTTTTTCTCTGTTCTAAGGTTATAGCCTAAGGTCTAACCCACCTAAGGATTCTAACCCTATAGCTCTGATACCATCCTGTAAAGTCCCCGAACCCGGATACTTAAAACCCGAATTCGGTACTTCACGATACCATTTCTATGAGCGGAATAATACTAATAATAATAACAATAATATAGATTTATCAAATTTAAGTTACATATTATCAGAGTTTCCCAAATCCCAAGTACGAAACCTTTAACATTCATTACATGATAATAATAATATTTATCATCCATATCCTAAAAAAGTTAGACTATTACAGAAGATAACATAAAAAAAATCATTCAGCAACTTTTCCCTTCCCTTTAATCTTGGCAGATACTTCGGGTCGTTCACACTTAGCTGAAAACATTTAAATTAAGAAATGATGAGCATTTGAGTGCCCAGCAAGTATTATATATATATAAGCTGAAAGAATTTAAATGTTTTCTTTATAATATTCTTCTACAACCAGTCAATAGTTGTGAAGTAGTCTGTAACAATAATAATAACGTAACAACCCTCTTTCAACTTTTTGAAAATGTGTATTGTCTATACATGGGGTTTTTGTGACACATTATGAACATTGTTTTCGTTTTCGAAAGGGTTTAAACAGAAATTCATCTGTAAACCGGCCAGTGCTTACGGGCACGAGGGTGTACATCCCATAGGCCTTGTATTGATCAATACTACATTGTTAGAACGATATTATCGTTCATCCTTTGTCCGCCGTAGCGCATAAAAATTTTCCCATTATCGGGATGTTCATATCTGTCGGGTTTTCATAACAAAGGTCTTATATAATTCAACATATATGTATATCAAAGGTGTATCAACATGTGATTAAATACAATGATTATCCAAGTGGGGACACTTGTATAATCATTTATAGAAATTAACGAATAGAATATATAACTGAATTATCATATACTAACATGTTGATAATCAATGGGCATATATAATATAGGCTTAATAATATGTACAATAATAATATAACTTTGAAATATTCTTACACTTGTCCAATGAATAAAGAAAATGCAAAGGTAGGATACTTGCCTGATGCGCTGCTTACAATTACGCAACTTAGATTTATCTTTTCTATCACGACCTATCATTAATCAAATCATTCTATCGATTAGAACAATATAACATAACACATAAGACTGCATATTGCAGTCATCACATAACATAATCACATTATCAAACATGTTCAACAATCATGTTATCATAAACAAACATTAACTCATTCCCAATCACATTGTCACACAACTTTATCCATCATCGAATCACAAATAAAATAATTAACTAATTAATTTCTAAGTCCAGATAAATTTCTGGACCATGTCGGTCTACCGACATCTTTATCGGGTAATTATCGAGTCTAAGTCTCTAAACAGTTGTTCAATATCCATTTAGACTAATTAAATAACAGTCATATCATTTTTCATGACCTTATAATAATTATAAAATAATTATTACCATTTACCATAATTTTTGAAATTTCAGAATCATTATTAAATGATTTAAATATCAAACAATTCTATTATCGTTAATATTTAATCGACATTAAATTATTAATGAAACCATTGCCAAAATATTAAAGTTATGTATATTAACTCAAAATATTCTTAACGTATTAATATTACCCTTAAATGATTTTTAAAACATTTAAAATCATTATTAAATAATTACCATTAATATTTAAATATTAATGAACTATTTATCCAAATATGAAAAGTCATTAATTATAACTTAAAATATATTTAATTCATTTATATCCTTAAATGATTTTTAAATAAATAAAACCATTTTTAAACTATTTATGTAATATAATCATTAAATAAAATTAATATCATTTATATTAACTTAATATCATTAATATCAAATTAATAATGAAATTATCCTTTAAATATTAAAAGTTATATTTTATAACTTAAAATATCATTAAACACTTTATTTTCATTTAAAATTATTTTTAAAATAATAAAATCATTTTAAACTAATTTATTTAATATAATTATTAAATAAACTAAATATCATTAACAATAAATTAATATCATTAATATTAAATTAATAATATTTTTCATGACAAAATATCAAAAGTCATATTTTAAAACTTAAAATATTTTTATAATACTTTAAATAATTTTTAAAATCATTAATTTTATTTTCCATAATTTATTTAATATATTTATTAAATAACTTAAACATCAATAATATTAATTAATTAATGAAATTTCATCACAAAATATTAAAATTCATCACAAATGACTTAAAATATTTTCTAACACAATAATATAATTTTTCATGATTTTTCATGAATTAAAACCATTTTTAAATAATTTATTTAATATTATAACTAAATAAATAAATACCTTTTATATTCTAAAAATACTAAATATTTATGCAATATACTCAAAATAATTAAAATATAATTTTCGGACTTTAAAATAATTTTTTAGAATTTATTTTGTATTTTTCATAATTAAAAACTATTTTTTTCTATTTATTTATTAATTTCTGGAAAATAAATTACTATCTGTCGCTAAAGACCAGCTATAGCGACAGAACCGTCGCTATAGGTGTTGTTCATGTTCTTCATACAAACCCAGATATTCATACGCAGTCTCGAGGGGCTCTGTTTGACCACGATTAAAACCGTGTGCATTGTGATTCTGGTCATGTGGTTGATCAGACCGTGTAGTATAAATGCAAGACTACAGTATACAACAATAATCAGGATCATAACATGCATAAACAAAGATATCTGATCTCTCAAACAAGCTGTCAGACATGTTCTTCATTTCTGGGTTACCCAGAAATGAAGAACAGGTTGTCAGTTTATTTTTGGCCTTCTATCACATGTGATTTGTTTGATGTTTTGTGGTTTAAAAACTTTAGTGTTTAACCAACATGTAATACTACAGATCCATTTCATAAAATTATTCTAACAACATTTCAATCATGAGATCCACTCCGGTCAAACCATGTCAGAAGACATGCTCATCGGTTTTCTGGGTTTTCCAAAAAACAGATGTCATGGTCGTTCGGCCTGGTTTGACCAATAATTTCTTTCAACAACTAAGTTTTAGGTGATAAAAAAAAATACTATAATGTATTACAAACAACATACTACACCTTTAGATACAAAAACAAGAACATATCATCAAAACACTGCCAGATCCGTGCTCATAAAAGTCTTGTAAGACATATATGGGCTCGTTCTGGGTTACCCAGAACATGGCCAGTCATGGTTGGTCAACGGTATTTGACCATCCATATCTTGCAACCAACAACTGATCTGACTCTGATTTTAGTTCCAGAGAAAAGATCTCACAACATACTACAAGACCAAACATTAAAACAACAAAAACATAAAACATAGAAAGATCTACATGACCTGACATTTGGTTGTCATACATGAAAAACAAAATTTCCAGATTTGCAAAAACTTAAATTTCGAGCCTATAGATGTTATGGATCTGGAATTTAACAACCCAGATCACTAAATGACACCATAAACAACACATTACAACACCAAATCATAACTTCTAACATGATGAACAAGATTAGAATATTTTTTTTTGGGTTTAGGTTTTATACCTCTCATGATCAATTCTTGATTCTGTGTATCTGATCTGTTGTGGGTGCACGTGGGGCTTCAATATAGGACGTATATACTATATAATTTCGAAGCTTTTAGAGAGAGAGGGTTTAGGATGAGCTTGATGAAATTTTTAGCAATAATGCAATATTTTCTCTCTCTAATCTATATATATATATATATATATATATATATATATATATATATATATATCTAGATGCAATGAATATGGCTGCTAGGTGGCTGAAATGTGCTGGCTTTTGTCACATGGAGTGGTTGAAGTTGTTCAACAACTTAACCTATTGTCAAACCCTACATTTTAGCCTCAATTATGTAAGAGGGGCATTTTTGTCATTTGGTTTTTCATTTTAATGGCAAAATTATAATCTTGACAAACCCTTAGGGTTTAGGGTTTAGGTTTGGGTTTAGGGTTTGGACCATTTTAGGGTTTAATAGTAATTCTAGAATTTCCAAGATAGGGTTTGAAAAAAAATAAATAATAAAATAATAAAATTTTAGTTTCTAGAATACAAAATAAAGATTTCTAATTAATTAGGTTTCTTATTAATTAACACCTTACTAATTAGGTTTTAGATACACTAATTAACATTAAACTTTCCAAATCAACAATTAGGGTTTACAATTTAAATAAATTAGGGTTTATAAAATAAATATTAGAGTTTCTAGAAATTAATATTTCTAAATATTAATTAGGGTTTACCTAATCAATATAAATATTATATAATAAATAACATACATGCACCATATAACACAGTTATAGAACAGTGTCGAACTCAACCTGAGTTTTAAATTAGGATTTTTTATTTAGCAATTAGCTAATTATTATTTAGGATTTCTAATTTAAGAAATTAGGATTTTAATTTCTACATCACTAGTCGTTAATCACATTATTGTGATTAAAAATTCTCAATGTCGTGAATGACTTTCGCTTTAGATTTTCAATTCAATTAGGGTTCCAAAATTATAATTAGGGATTATAATATAGAATAATAATAATAATAATAATAATAATAATAATAATAATAATAATAATAATAATAATAATAATAACGGTTTTGAATAATTATGATTCTCCCTAATTAGGGTTAATACATAAACATCGATCATAAATCACATTAACATGATTACATAACAGTCTTAAGCCGGCATTCGGCTTTAACTTAGGGTTTAACAGCTGAAACTAGGGTTTTAGCATTTTACACCATAATTGACTAACCATTGTCAGTCCACAAACATACAGTACATATTTATAACACTTAAAAATCAAAATATCATAATTTTATATTATTATCCTCATTCCTTATTCCAGAACAAGAATTAGGGTTTATCAAAATATTACTAGGGTTCGATCGTAATATAATAAAACTGTTCACACATTAATAATTAAGTTAAAATAATTAACTTAACTATTCTAAAATAATTTCATATAATAAAATAAATATTTAAAAAAAAATTTATAATCATATCATATATTATTCAATTAATATAATTATCATATTTTCATGGAAAATAAACATTAAAAACATTCATGTAGTAAATATATTTTATATTCATCACATAAATACATACATAATACCTTTCTTACCTTTAAAATAAATAATTATTCTAAAATCATTTCATATATTATTTAAATAATATATACCTATACTTTCATAGAAATAATAATAAAAGCATTTCCAATAAGGAATTAATTAGTATAAAAAAATATAATTGATAATAAATAATAATTCTACAATAAATTTATTTGCAATATTTAATGTAATAAATAAATTTTATTTACCACACATATAATTATAATTAAACATTACCTTGACACATATCATTCATATTTATTTTAATAAATAAATAAAAAATTATACGCAAAATTTATGATTTATTTATATAGAAAATATCGGGTTGTCACAATATACATGTTACAATTCATATATCAAGTATAAAGATTGAGTTCCTTACTCAATCAGCATGATTTACTCAATCAATGTAGTCATAAGTTGACTTTAACATTTCATACATTCAACATATATATAACACATCATGCTCTTTTCAATAAAGATTTAAAATAATCAAATTCACATAACAAATAGGAACTGAAAGACTTGCCTTTACCAGCATTTTACCAACACGCTAATACTTCGCGTCCTTGCACAACCTACACTGTATGTGAGATTGATAATAAACAAAATCACTACTCGATCTCATGGTCAAATATATTCTAAGACCTTACTTTATCTTATTGTCCATTATAATGTCTCTATAGACATCTAACTGTGTTTTATATACAACTCAGTTTTATTTTCATTTTCATCACCACACATGCTAGACTATCGCACTTGTAGTTTAATGTGCATATATCACACCATTTTATTATACCAATTTGGTTTCAAAAATACATATTCAACACATTGTTTACATGCTTAATTTTCCTTCAAAAATCAAAAATTGCCCTTTTCGATTTCATTCCATTATTATTCTTGTATTATCATCTTTTCATACTCAGATGCACATAACATCCAATATTAGCCATTAGTTAGACACTTTGTATACCAAAGTTTAGAAACTTTATTATTCTTAGGCATTTTATCGAGCACGTTATGTGCATACATTAACGTATCTCAACTCTTGATCTTAAATGGTTAATTATGCGTAGAATGTGATAAAACATATCTATACTCATTACATATGTCAAAACATATTGTTAATCATCAAAATATATCATCACCCAAAATCTCAATTCAAACATAATTATAAAACTCATCTTCATAATTTCTTTAACAAAACGTTGTTTTCATTTTTAACGTAACTCCTTTGTTACATTTCCATTTTTGTTCCTTATTATATAGAATTAACCCTTACTTAGTGTACTACAACCTCATCTAAGCCTTAAAGTCATACCCTTTTCCATCTAAAATAGATTTTGCAATTCATCAACTACTCTAGAAAATTTTATTTTCTGGACAGCCTTACTAAACAATTCATTTCAGACATGATCCAGTCCATAAAATGGCTCACTCCCGCGTATCAAGCTAGTAAACTTCCATATCTACAACTTTGCAGTTTAAAGTTTCTTCAGATTCAAAACACACGAATTTATATGAATTTTTCAAAGTCAGAAACCGTAACAGTTTTATTTTCTGGGCAGATTGTTTTCCCTTCGGACCATCCTTACTAAAATAGACACTGCAAGAAATCTATAAGGAGTTTTCATGTGATTCCACTTTCAGAATATAGCTTACTTCTATAGCTTCGATTTGATATAAGGCTCACTTTCTAACTCATTATACTCAAAGAGATATGATTTTCACAAGATCACTCAACAATTACTCAAAACCTACGAATTTTGTTCTTCAAATTTTCTTTCCATTTCATTTTCTTTCTTGAATCCTCTTGTTTGATTCTTGATAATCCAAGATTAAAACAATACAAACAAGATTAAGCATGACCTACTACCCTAGAACATAAATCTACCCAAAAAAATTAAAGATTAAACAATGGTTTAGAAGTTACCTTCTTCTAGCTTTTTCTTCTTTTAGCTCCTCTCAATTCCTCTACTTCTCTCTATCTCTCTCAATTTCTCTATTTCTCTATTTTTCTCTTCCACCAAGACTCTTGCTCTAAAAAAAACTCTAGGATTTCTTCTTATGTAACTCCTCATTTGGGTAATAGTTATGTTAATAATTAATATAATAGTAACCCCCACTAATAACATAAGGTTTATGTTACAAAACTCTTACATGCATGACCAATATCACATTAAGCCATCTTAGTAGCATAACCTCATTTTTTTCATCATTAGTTAAGCAACATAATGGTTAGGCTATTCATTATATAATATTACTACTTTACTATGACATATAACATATTTCTAATGTCACACTTAAATAATTTAAAGTTATTTTATTAGTAAAATCAATTAAACATTAATAATAGAATGCACATCAATTATAAAATTATCTATCAAATTATAACGCTTAATTAAATTAAGTCATAACAACCAACATCAAATATTTATTATTCAATAAATAAATCAACTAAAATATTTATCTAACTCAAATAAATATTTTAATTAATTATACAAATCACATTCGTTATATTTTCCCTCCTTATTAGGATTTTGTCCTCGGAATCACCGAAATCTCCCTTACCTATTTTTCATCTCGTCTCTTTTAGAAGTCTATTGTAGAACAACTTCAATGCATTACCTTAACATAGGTTCTATATTTTCTGTTCCTCTCAACAATTCTTGAAAGTTTTTATTTCATAACATTTACTTAGACTTAATTATATTCTAAGTATTATACATTCTTTAACCCATCCATTATCTTTTATTCAACTTATAAACACTCAGGATATCACATTTTCTTCTAAAAATTTCGTCCTCGAAATTTTATTTATTAATCTTCATTCATTCGATTTATCAAAATAGATTTTACGTTACTCTTCATTTATTCATTGAGTTTTATGACAAAAATTCCTCGTCTAAGGATCTTCTCATCATCACCATAATCTTCACATCTCATTCTTCAAAGAACTTTATATTCTCTCTAGATAATTCATCTTCTTATTTATTTATTTTGTTTACGGATTTGTTATAGTTTTCTCAATTTCTCCCATCACCACATGTCATATTCTCCAACTTTTCTTTTCTGAGGAATACTCTCCTTTTCACTTCCATCTTCCAGAATAACAAGAATCTTCCACAATTGTTCAATAATTGGGAAGTAGTATTAATAACTCAAGAATTTAATAGATTCCAAATCATGCTGAGGGGTCATAAGACCTTGAACTATGTCCCTAGGTTATCAAGTATCTCGACTTGAACCTTTAACAGTCATAAAACTATACGGACCTTGAACTCTTCTCCATGTTTAAAAGTGCATCACCACCTTAAACCATCTTTAACAGAATGTTTAGTAATCACACAGACTGAAAACACTCTCTGCAAGTACTCTAGGTGATCAGCCTATCGTACCCCTGTGTCGTGCACAATGTATTACATCTTAACATCATAACGACTATATGCGTTACTTTCGGAACCATTGTCTCCGATAACATGTCCCCTTTTACATGGTTGTTCACCTCAGCTTTTCAACATCTGAATCCGCACAAAAATAATTTGGTTTGGCATAACTTCTAAAGAAACGCTTGAATTTCATGAACATCTTTCAATATTCGTCTAGTTGAACCAAATAGCATAGACTTCTACAACAATCCGGACATCAATCGAAATATACATAAACATATATATATTCTCATATCTTAAAGAAATCTCAAAAATCTTTTTATGACGTCATGATACCGCACTGTATTTACAGTTCGTTTGAGGATTCTGTCATTCAGTGATTTTATCATACTACATCATAACATAGTGGGCTGACGATCCTTAGATCACATCCAACACTAAGTAATACTGCATTGATGACTCCATCGTTTTTATTATCTCTACACCAGGTTCTATGATGCATTGATGATATAAAAAAAATACATTTTGATATATTTCAAATCATTTTTGTCTAGCCGAAGCAATTAGCATAGAAATACGAATTACGGTATTGTTTTTAAAACTCATTGGTTTCATCGTTTGATCCAATGTTTATCAAGAAAACAGAAGTACAAACATCAGCACGAAGTCAATAAATTTTGAAATTCTAGCGTAACTAGTAGATTTAGAATATCCAGGTATCCATCAACTTCAATCATTACTCCATTACTTCATTACTTAACCATTCTATCAATCTTCAACTACATCAATGCTCTCTATACTATAATCATTTTCTACCCAATATTTCATCAAACTCATCGCACGTTGGAAATCTAGGAACTTACCATAATAATATGAGTTTAAGAACTTGTCCTAGTCAAACCATAGGCGTCCATTCGCTGAGGGGTTCAAAACATACCATATTATTGTGAGTCATGAACTTACTATATGCATTAGTTTTAAGAACCGCACCTAATCCTAATAATATCTGACTAATCTTAATAGTTTGTAACTATCAAATATACACATGAGAAAAGCATCACCTTTTCGCCAGATATACATTGATAGCGCGACACCAACATTCTAATGATTATCAATGGGATAAACTAAGTGCAAGCACAAAACCCTCACCCATACAAAGTTTTGTACAACTTAACCATCACATGAGTCCTGAATTGAAATTCCACCTAACTCTATCTTACTCTTAACTTACTTTTTGCTCGATACGAATTCCTCGTATCACATAATCTATAACTCCTCGTGAGTTATCTCGTGCTATTTCATAGTAAATCATCTTCATAGCATCAAGCTATAATTATTCAATCATTACAGACCATCTTTCTTTTATACCTTTAAACAGATCACGTCGTGATCTTATTCTATAATCATCTCCCTTAAAATTCTTTTATTAGCTCATGATCGTTTTGCTTTACGTTCCTCTTTCTTTCCTTTTTCATCATTTACGACTTTATTTGTTATCTTGGCTATTCTTTATATCTCTTCAAGATTCTTCTTTGAATTTTGTTATTTATATAACAATTCTTCCTTTAAGAATTTCTAACTTCAGTTACCTTGCTCAACATTTCATTTGAGTTTCACATTTTCATCATACGTATCAATTTTTTATACTTGGTACAAATAGTTTCAATATGGTACGCTGAGTGGTTTCCCACAAACAACCAACAAAGTAGGTTTCGAGTTGCTAGTTCATATATACCTCCGCTCCATGAAGGAATTGTTTAGCCCAGATACCATACATTAACTATTAAAGAGTACGATTGTACCACACTTAGATATATCTTTTTGATTCTTAACTTCTTTATCACTTCTTATAGACATTGTCTATTTATTATCACCTTACATCCTTATTAATTGGAGTTGGGTAACCCCGCATTCATATTCCATATAGCTCTGTGAGATTCATCTTTGAATCCTCTCACGCATGTTTTAATCCCTTCTCTATACATTTCTTAAATTTCTTCTTATTCTTAAAGCTCTATCTGAGCTTATTCTTTCATTATCTTCACATATCTTCTCTAAGGTTATAGCCTAAGGTACTCTTACCTAAGAAACCTATCAGCTTTGATACCAACTGTAACGACCCCAAGATTTATACAATATAATTCTCAAATTTGGTCGTTAATAACACATCTACCTTCTGATTTTACATCATTATTCGATTTTAAACTTTATAAATGCGGAATAATTTAATTTTTATGTCTTTCTACTTTAATTCCCTGAATCAAAACCTTTATCATCTAAATGTCTTTGAATCAATCTTATTTTATGATTACTTTATCACTTTTATTATATAAAATTTTACATTTCAATCTGATAACCTTTACATATTAGATAACTCTAACTTTATCTTTACAACTCAACATAAAACTATACATCATAAAACATTTAGTACATCTCATGAATCTTAATCATGGTATAAAGAAATAATAACTTTAGCTAAAATATTAATCTTCGTGTATTATTTCTGATCCACGTCATTCAAGTAGCACATAGTGTTACCTTCAATCCTTAACGTGCAAAAAATGTTATTTGCAAGGTTGAGCTCGACAGCCCAGCAAAATCAAACAGTTTTCATGCATCACGTAGCACATAATAACATGCTCAACATATATCTCATAAACATTGGACTAACATAACATACATGTTACAGTTCATATAACAAGTATAAAGATTGAGTTCCTTACTCAATCAGCATACTTTACTCAATCAACGTAGTCATAAGTTGACTATAACATTTCATACATTCAACATATATATAACACATCATGCTCTTTGTAATAAAGATTTAAAACAATCAAATTACCATAGCAAATAGGAACTGAAAGACTTGCCTTTACCGCGTTTTACCAACACGCTAATACTTCGCGTCCTTGCACAACCTACACTGTATGTGAGATTGACAATAAACAAAATCAATACTCGATCTCATGGTCAAATATATTCTAAGACCTTACTTTATCTTATTATCTTTTATAATGTCTCTATAGACATCTAACTATGTTTTATATGCAACTTGATTTTATTTTCATTTTCATCACCACACATGCTAGACTATCACACTTGTAGTTTCATGCGCGTATATCACACCATTTTGGTTTCAAAAATGCATATTCAACACATTGTTTACATGCTTAATTTTCCTTCAAAAATCAAAAATCGCCCTTTTCGATTTTATTCCATTATTATTCTTGTATTATCATCTTTTCATACTCAGATGCACATAACATCCAATATTAGCCATTAGTTAGACACTTTGTATACCAAAGTTTAGAAACACTATTATTCTTAGGCATTTTATCGCGCACGTTATGCGCATACATTAACTTATCTCAACTCTTGATCTTTAATGGTTAATTATGCATAGAATGTGATAACACATATCTATACTCATTAAATATGTCAAAACATATTGTTAATCATCAAAATATATCATCACCCAAAATCTTAATTCAAATAGAATTATAAAACTAATATTCACAAATTCTTTAACAAAACGTTGTTTTCGTTTTTAACGTAACTCCTTCGTTACATTTCCATTATTGTTCCTATTTATATATAATTAACCCTTACTCAGTGTACTACAACCTCATCTAGTCCTTAAAGTCATACGTTTTCCATCTAAAATAGATTTTGCAATTCATCAACTACCCTAGAAAATTTTATTTTCTGGACATCCTTACAAAAAAATTTATTTTAGACATGATCGGGTCCATAAAATGGCTCAATCTTGCGAGTCTAACCAGTAAACTTCCATATCTACAACTTTATAGTTTAAAGTTTCTTCAGATTCAATACACACGAATTTATATGAATTTTTCAAAGTCAGAAACCGTAACAGTTTTGATTTTTTGGGCAGATTGTTTTCCCTTCGGACCATCCTTACTAAAATAGACACTACAAGAAATCTAGAAGGAGTTTTCATGTGATTCCTGTAAAGTCCCCGAACCCGGATACTTGAAACCCGAACTCGGTACTTCACGATACCATTTCTATGAGCGGGAATATTACTAATAATAATAACACTAATATAAATTATAAACTTATCTTACCTTTATCAGAGTTTATTCCCAAGTACGCAACCTTTACTATATGACACCGTAAACCTAATCTGTTTTCTTTCCGTTTCACTTGTTCTTGACCGATCCTTCTGATTGTTCACACTTATCTGAAAACATTTAAATTAAGCAAGGATGAGCATTTGAGTGCTCAAAAAGTATTATATATATATAAGCTGAAAGAATTTAAATATTTTCCTTATAATATCCATCTACAACAAGTCAATAGTTGTGAAGTATTCTGAACCGATATTAATAACATAACAACCCTCTTCAAATATTTGAAACTATGTACTGGCTATAAATAGTGTTTAAGTGACATTCTATGAATATTATTTTTATTTTCGAAAAGGTTTAGCAGAACTTCATCTGCAAACCGTCATAACTTACGGACACGGGGGTGATCAGCCCGTTGTGCCCTGCATTGATTAATACTACATTACAAGAACAATGTTATCATTTACTTGGTCTGCCTTGGGCGCATAAAAGTTTTCCCGTGAACGGGATGTTCATACTTGTCAGGGTTCCAGACAAAAGGTTTTATTTTATCCAACAATAATCTATAATTCAACATATACGTATAACAAAGGTGTATCAATATGTGATTAAATGCAATGATTATCCAAGTGGAGACACTTGTATAATCATTTATAGAAATTAACGAACAGAATATATATCTGAATTACCTTATACTAACATGTTGATAATCAATGGGCATATATAATATAGGTTTAACAATTTGTACAATAATAATATAATTCTGAAATATTATCACAACTGTCCATTGCATATAGAAAATGCAAAGGTAAGATACTTGCCTGATGCGCTGCTTACAATTCTCAACTTAGTTTTATCTTTTCTATCATGACCTATCATTAATCAAATCATTCGTTCGATTAGAACAATATACCTTAACACATAGTACTACATTTCGCAGTCAGCACATAACCTAATCACCTTATCACACATGTTCAACAATCTTGGCATCACAAACAAACATCAACTCATTCCTAATCACATTGTCACACAATTTTAACCACCATTGAATCACAAATAAAATAGTTAACTAACTAAATTTTTAAGTCCAGATCAATTTCTGAAACATGTCGGTCTACTGACAGCTTTATCGGGTAATTATCGAGTCTAAGACTCTATTCTGTATCTCAATATCCAAATAGACAACTTAAACAACAATCGTACTATTTTTCATGACCTTATAATAATTTTAAAATAATTATTACCACTTATCATAATTTTTGAAATATCAGAATCATTATTAAATGATTTAAATACGAAAATATCAAACTATTAATAAAACCATTGCCAAAATATTAAAGTGTATTTATAATAACTCAAAATATTTTTAAAACATTTATATTATCCTTAAATGATTTTTAAAACATTTAAAATCATCATTAAATAATCACCATTAATATTTCAATATTAATGAACTATTATCTAAATATTAAAAGTCATTAATTATGACTTAAAATATTTTTAAATCACTAATATCCTTTTTAAATAAATAAAATCATTTTTAAACTATCTATTTAATATAACTATTAAATAAATTTGATATCATAAATCATTAAATAAATATCATTAATATCAAATAATTAATGAAATTATCCTTTATATATTAAAAGTTATATTTTATAACTTAAAATATTTTTAAACACTTTATCTTTATTTAAAAATAATTTTTATAATAATAAAATCTTTTGTAACTAAATTATTTAATATAATCATTAAATAAAACTAACATCATTAATAATAAATTATTAATGAGAATTCTCCAAAAAAATATAGAAAATATATTTTGTAAAGTCAAAATACTTTCTAACACTTTATTCCTATTTAAAATGATTTTTAAATCAATAAAATCATTTTTAACTTATTTATTTAATTTAACAACTAAATAAATCTATTATAATTAATATAAAATTATTAATATTTTCATGACAAAATATCAAAAGTTATATATTATAACTTAAAATATTTTTATAATACTTTAAATCATTTTTATATGATTTTTAAATCATTAAAGTCTATTTTTTACAAATTATTTAATACACTTATTAAATAACTAAATATCATTAATATTAATTAATTAATTAAATTCGTCACAAAATATTAAAAGTTATCAAAAATTAACTCAAAATATTTTTAAACACTTTATTCATTTTAAAAATGTTTTTTATATAATTAAAATTATTTTTCTCTAATTTATTTAATACACTAATTAAAAAAATTAAATATCATTAATATCCAAATAATTATAAATATTAATGAAAAATATCCCAAATAATTAAAAGTTATTTTTCATAATTTAAAATAATTTTTAAAACTAATTTTGTAATTTTTATAATTAATTTTCTATTTTTAACTAATTTCCGGAAATTACAGAAATTAAAAATAAAATAAACTGTCGCTATAGGGCTTTAGCGACAGAAAGTGTCGTTGTTGGTGTTCTTCAAGCCAAACCCAGAAATTCTATCAGAATCCGGCTAACATCTTTGAGCGACAATTAATCTTAATCCAAAACGTTTCTGGACTCGGTTTTAGTTAGATCATGTATTACAAATACAAGACTACAAGATCTAACAATTAACATGAACAAATCACATAACACAAAACAGATATGATCGCCAAAACTTTCTGTCAGAGGTTATTCTTCATTTTCTGGGTTTCCAGAATTGAAGAACAGATCGACTGATCACTTTTAATCGCCAACATCTTGCAACATATGAACGATTTTTGAGATTTAAGAGCTTTAGTGTCTAGCCAACACGTAATACTACAGATCCATTACAATACATAACCATAACAATAATAGATCTAGTCGAAAATAGCCGGTCAACACATGTCAGAACACAGATTCATCTGTTTTCTGGGTTGCCCAGATAACATGAACTGTGCTCGAGCAGACCACTTTGACTGGCCACTACGATCGACTCGCTTGCTTTCAAGGAAAGTTTAAGGCATAAAATTAAATTACTAATACCAGTCTATAACATGGTTACACAAACAAACACATAACATCATCAAGCAGTTAGATCTAAGTGGGCAAAGAACATGTCAGAGGCTTCTGGACCTGTTCTGGGTTTTTTACAGATTTTGAAAGTCATGGTCGGTCAACGAGGTTTGACCGCCCATAACTTTCATTTCTAGCATGATTTGAGTTAACTAACAGTTCCAGATTACAGACAGCATAACATACTACAAGTATCAACCTTTACAACACAAAACCAATTACAGAAATAGATCTACAGTGTCGGACATTTGTTGTCAGGCCTTAAAATGAAAATTTTCCAGATTTTTGAAAATCATTGATTTACGTATCTAGATGTTATGGACTTGTAATATTCCAACCCAGATCATCATGTTAGACTATAAAAAACATATTTTAACAACAAATCACAAGATCTAACGACGGATCATTGGACAAAATTAATAGCTAGGGTTTATACCTTTGATGAACGATTTCTGATTTCTATGTTTCTGATTTGGTTATGGTGTTAGCATGGCTTGATAATGGAACTATAAAGCTTAACAATTTCGTTAGTTCTAGAGAGAGAGGGTTATTGATGAGAGTTGAACAAAAATTAGTGTAACAAATGATTTTTCCATCTCCTTAAATCTATTTATAGGTAACTTGATGCATGTATTGGCTGATTAGAGGCTTGTGTGCTGTCATTATTGAGCATGTGGAGTAGTTAGGTTTGGTAAGGTAGGTTACCAACTAAAGTGTTGCCCAATTTTGCAAGTTTCCTAATAAATAATATATAAAGGGCAAAATTATCATTAGGCTTGAAACTTTAATGGCTATCTTGGTAATCTAGACAAACCCTTAGGGTTTAACCCTAAGGTTCAACACATAGCAATTTCAAGGTTTAGCAATTAAGGTTTGCACAAAATAAATAAATGTAAATTTTAGTTTTCAAAATTATATAATTAGGGTTTTATAAGATCATAAAGGAATTGCTTTCCAGATTAACTTTACAAGCATAACATACATATTTATAGCACTGGAAAATCAAAACATAAATAATATTATATTATTATCACCATTCCTTATTCCAGAACTAGAAACAGGGCTTATAAAAATATTATTAGAGTTTGGTCGTAATATAATAAAATTGTTCCACACATTAACATTACACTCATAACTATACATATCTATAGTACTGACAAATAATAATATAATATTATTATTCTCATTCCTTAATCAAAACCTAAAATTAGGGTTTGGATTCCATATCTGATTTATTCTTCATATTTAACATTATAAATTAAGTCAAAATAATTAACTTAATATCTTGAACAAAATACATATAATGAAATAATCATTATAATTATTCTAAAATCATTTCATATATTATTTAAATAATATAAGATTATATTTTCCTTGAAAAATAATTTATAAAACATTTCCAATAAGGAATTAATTAGTATAAAAATTATAATTGATAATAATCAATAATTCTAAAAATAAATTTTATTGCAATACTTAATGTAATAATTAAATTTTATTTATCACACATATAATTACAATTACATACTACCTTGACACATATCATTCATATTTATTTTAATAAATAATAATAATAAAAAAATTATACGTAAAATTTATGATTTATTTTTATAGAAAATATCAGGTTGTCACAATTCCTTTTTCAGAATATAGCTTACTTCTATAGCTTCGATTTGATATAAGGCTCACTTTCTAACTCATTATACTCAAAGAGATATGATTTTCACAAGATCTCTCAACAATTACTCAAAACCTACGAATTTTGTTTTTCAAATTTTCTTTCCATTTCATTTTCTTTCTTGAATCCTCTTGTTTGATACTTGATAATCCAAGATTAAACCAATACAAACAAGATTAAGCATGATCTACTACCCTAGAACATAAATCTACCCAAAAAAATTAAAGATTAAACAAGGGTTTAGAAGTTACCTTGTTCTAGCTTTTTCTTCTTCTTTTAGCTCCTCTCAATTCCTCTATTTCTCTCTATCTCTCTCAATTTCTCTAATTCTCTATTTCTCTCTTCTACCAAGACTCTTGCTCTAAAAAAAACTCTAGGATTTCTTCTTGTGTAACTCCTCATTTAGGGAATAGTTATGCTAATAATTAATATAATAGTAACCCCCCACTAATAACATAAGGCTTATGTTACAAAACTCTTACATGCATGACCAATATCACATTAAGCCATCTTAGTAGCATAACCCCATTTTTCCATCATTAGTTAAGCAACATAATGGTTAGGCTATTCATTATATAATATTATTACTTTACTATAACATATAACATATTTCTAATGTCACACTTAAATAATTTAAAGTTATTTTATTAGTAAAATCAATTAAACTTTAATAATAGAATGCACATCAATTATAAAATTATCTATCAAATTATAACGCTTAATTAAATTAAGCCATAACAACCAACATCAAATATTTATTATTCAATAAATAAATCAACTAAAATATTTATCTAACTCAAATAAATATTTTAATTAATTATAAAAATCACATTCGTTACATTTTTCCCTCCTTATTAGGATTTCGTCCTCAGAATAACCAAAATCTCCCTTACCTAGTTTTCATCTCGTCTCTTTTAGAAGTCTATTGTAGAACAACTTCAACGCATTACCTTAACATAGGTTCTATATTTTCTGTTCCTCTCAACAATTCTTGAAAGTTTTTATTTCATAACATTTACTTAGACTTAACTATATTCTAAGTATTATACATTCTTTAACACATCCATTATCTTTATTTCAACTTATAAACACTCGGGATATCACACTCCCCCGAGTAATTGAGCACTTAAAATCTCATAACTGGCTTTTTCCCTGCTTCGGCGCTGCGACGCCACTCTCTTCTTTATCTCTCGCGCCGCAGCGTGATTTTACAGTACCCGGCTCCCTGGTTTGGTGTTGCAACGCCGCGTTACAAGACATGGCTGGCGCCGAGGTGCCAAGCCCTAACCCTAGAAAATTTTTCTAAGTCTTTGATCGTTCTGAGATGCTTAATTCCCGCTTCCGTAAACTTATTCACTATAACTCAGAACGAGGTCGTTCAAAATCTATTCTCTTCTTTATCTTATGTACTTCAATACCTATCAGACAAAACTTCGTTCTGAATCCATTAACGTGCCATTCGATTGGCTTGATCTTCACCCTCCGTTCATTTTATGTTTTTAACGCTCTTCATTTGCACATCTGTAATTCAGGCATCTGAACTCAAAACTCATTTGTTCTTGAGTCCACAACTCACGTTTTTTACGTTCTCTTACTTTCTTATGAAACTCTAAACATTTGGGTTCATTTACAAACTTTCTAATTCTCTTTCGTCCTTTATGAAATTTTTTCCATAACTTCAGTATAGCTCCGTTTTAAGCCATTCTGCATGAACGTTTATATATTTCCTAACCAAGCAACAAGAATCTAACTTATACGCGATGGTTTTAAACTTTTCCATCAACAACAATTATACTACGATGATTTTAAATTTGTCCATCAACAACGTTCTTCGTGTTCTTCGCGTGTTCTTCGTTCGTTCTTCCTGTGACAACCCGATATTTTCTATATAAATAAATCATAAATTTTGCGTATAATTTTTTTTAAGGATGAGGATTTGTACAAGATTATGTGTATATGTATTTATGTGGTAAATAAAAATATATTTATTACATGAATATTTACAAGTAAATTTATTTTAGAATTATTGATTATTATAAAGTATATTCTTATAATAATTAATTTTAAGATAGAAATATTTTTATTAATTATTTTCCATGAATATATAATCATATATTATTTAAATAGTATATGAAGTGATTTCTAGAATAAATATAATAATTATTTTATTATATGAATTTTTTGCACAGATTATTAAGTTAATTATTTTACCTTAATTATTAAGGTTAAATTGAAAGGATAAATCAGATATGGAATCCAAACCCTAATTTTGGATTATTGTCAAGGTATGAGAATAATAATATAATATTATTATTTGTCAGTATTATAGATATGTATGGTTAGGTGTGCAATGATAATGTGTGTAACAGTTTTATTATATTACGACCAAACCCTAATAGTATTTTTATAAACTCTATTTTGGGTTCTGGAATTAGAAATGGTGATAATAATATAATATTATTATATTTTGATTTTTCAGTGCTATGAATATGTACGGTATGACCGTATTGATAATGGTTGGTCAATTACGGTGTATTTTGACCAAACCCTGGTAATAATGTTAAACCCTAATCTGAAATCCAAATTAGAGTGTGAGATTGTTTTATAAGTATGTAATATAATTATGTCATGTATTAATGTATTAATTAGGTAAACCCTAATTAAAATTTTGGAAACCCTAATATTTAGAAAACTCTAGTTTTCTGTAGAAAACCCTAATTTCTTATAACTAGAAACCCTAATCCGGAAACCTAAACCGGAGATTTGATTTGTCAAGAATTGTGTTAATATGATTAATATCAAGTGTGATAAACTTTAATTACTAATTAAGGTAAACCTAATTAGTAAATTAAAACCCCAATGAAACCCTAATTAATATTTTGAGGCATTACTTCTAGAAACCCTAATTGCTATAATTAGTAACCCTAATTTGAAATTAAAGTTTGAGATTGTTGGTGATTATTGATAATGTGATTAATTAACAAGTATGGTGTTTATAATTATAAAATTTAGAAAACCTAAATTGTTAAACCCTAATTACTAAACTGAAACCCTAATTTAGTAATTGAAAACCCTAATTTAGTAATTTGGTAACCCTAATTATCAAAAGAATACACCCTAATTGCTAAATTAGCAAAGTCAATGATAATTATAAGATCTAAACCCTAATGTTACTGTATAAAGTAATTATAAAGTTAATCTAATTAACAAACCTAAATTGTCTAAATGTTAGAAACTAAAATTTAGTATTTTATTTTATTATTTTTGTAATAAACCCTAATTGCTAAATCCTAAATTTGAAATCCTAGTTGCTAAATCTTTAAGGGTTAAATGTTAAATCCTAAACACTAAAATGTCTAAACCCTAAACCCTAAAGCAATTTTCTAGAAATTTAAGGAAAAGACCAAAATGTCCCTCTTGCATTATTAAGCTAGAATTTATAGGTTTTGACATTAGGGGTGGTGGTTCACCAAACCAAAAACTCCTAACCACTCTAATTGACAGCAACAAGCCACTACATCAGCCAATTCATGCACCATGATGGTCTATATAAGGATTGAGAGAGAGAGAAAAAGTGATTTTGCTAGCCAAATTTATATAATACTCAACCAACCCTCATTCTCTCTCAAACCCACGAAAATTTGTAGCAAATCAGTCCCTTAGATCAGCCCTACGAAGTCCTATAACAGATCAGAAGCCAAAAATCAAGAAAATCAAAGAAAGGTATAAAATTTCATAAATAAGAAATCCTTTGATTCTTTGTTAATTGATGCAATTGATTTGTTAAATATGTGTAATAAGGAGTGTATTAATGTTCTGGGTCGTTAGATTCATGACCCATAACATCAAAGTGCTCAAAATCAATATTTTTCCAACTTTAAAAAATACCGAAATATGTTATTTTTAGACAAATGTCGAGCCTTATATCTCTGTGATTATTAAGTGTTTTTGGTGTTTGTAAGATGTTATGTGTAGTCTGTTATGTACTCTTTAAGATGAAAAATTAATAAAGGTCAGATCATTTATAGATCGGGAGTTATTCATGGTCAAAACCCGTTGACCGAAACTGCTCAAGAACACGAACCAAGATTTTTTTTGAGCAATTTCCGTGGTGAACTTTGACCAGCTATTTACTGTTATATCCTTTGTTGTTATATGTATGTTAAGTGTTATAGTTGTAGTCCTACATGAGTTCTACATACTGGAATTGATAGATCACAAAAACGTTACACGGATTGCAAGTTATAGAGGTCCAAATTAGGCACCTCGAACTGTTCTTCGTGAAAAACAGTTTTGATAACTACTTTGACGACTAATTTCTCTAAGATCTGATGTTGTTTAACCACGAAATTTGTTATGTACTTGTAGTATTACATGAGTACTACAAGATGTATGTGTTAGATCGCCTAGAAACCTTTTTTACAGAAAGTTATACATGGTCAAACCACCCCTCTAACACACTGGTTTATGTTTCTAGAAATCCTCAATAACACCTATAGCGACAGAAAGTGTCGCTATAGGCCTTTAGCGACAGTTTTATTAATAATTTTTGGAAATTAATTAATAAATAGAAAACAAATAATTTTTAATTATTAAAAATACAAAATAAATTATAAAAAATTATTTTAAATTCTGAAAATTAGTTTTTAATGATTTTAAATATATTTAATAAATATTTAATATTTTTGGTATATTAAAAGTAATTAATTTATTTAATTATAATATTAAATAAATTATTTAAAAATGATTTTTAATTCATGAAAAATCATGAAAAATTATATTATTGTGTTAGAAGATATTTTTGAGTTATTTTGATAACTTTTAATATTATTTGATAATTTTCATTAATAAATTAATATTAATGATAATTAAATTATTTATTGAATAAATTAAATAAAAGAATTAAAAATGATTTTATTATATAAAAAAATCATTTTAAATAATAATAAGGTATTTAAAAATATTTTAAGTTATAAAATATAACTTTTAATATTTAAAGGTAAATTTCATTAATTAATTATGATTAATGATAATAAAGTTATTTAATAATTATATTAAATAATTTAGTTTAAAATGATTTTATTATTATAATAATCATTTTAAATAAAAATAAAGTGTTTAAAGATATTTTAAGTTATAAAATATAACTTTTAATATTTAAAGAATAATTTCATTAATAATTTAATATTAATGATTATTTAATGATATTAAATTTATTTAATAATTATATTAAATAAATAGTTTTAAAATGGTTTTATTTATTTAAAAATCATTTAAAAAGGATATTAATGAATTAAAAATATTTTAAGTTATAATTAATGACTTTTAATATTTGGATAAATAGTTCATTAATATTTAAATATTAATGGTAATTATTTAATAGTGATTTTAAATATTTTAAAAATCATTTAAGGGTAATATTAATACTTTAAAAGTATTTTGAGTTATTGTACATAACTTTAATATTTTGCCAATGGTTTCATTAATAGTTTAATACTAATTAAATATTAATGATAATAGAATTGTGTGATATTTAAATCATTTAATAATGATTCTGATATTTCAAAAATTATAATAAATGATAATAATTATTTAATAATTATTATAAGGCCATGAAAAATAATGCGACCGGCGTTTAAGTTATCCAAATGGATATTGAACTACGGATTAGAGTCTTAGACTCGATATTTAACCGATAAAGTTGTCGGTAGACCGACATAGATCAAAAATTGATCTGGACTTAGATAAATTGGTTAATTAACTATTTATTTGTGATTCAATGGTTATCAAAGTTGTATGACAATGTGATTAGGAAGGTGTTGATGTTTGATTATGAGTCAACGATTGTTGAACATGTGTGATAATGTGAATAGGGAATGTGCTGACTGCAAGAGACAGTGTTATGTGTACGTTATGTTGTACTAATTAGTAAAATAATCTGATTAATGTTGGGTGATTTCATAAAAGATAAAACTAAGTTGCAAAGTGTAAGCAGCGCATCAGGCAAGAATCCTAACTTTGCATTTTCTTTATGCAATGGATAGAAGTGAGAAATTCAGAATTAATGTTATTATTGTACAGATTGTTAAACTTATATTATATAAGCCCATTGACTATCAACATGCTAGTATATGATAATTCAGTTATATATATTTTGTTCGTTAATTTCTATAAATGATTATACAAGTGTCCCCACTTGGATAATCATTGTATTTAATCGCATGTTGATACGCCTTTGATATACATATATGTTGAATTATATAAGACCTTTGTTATGAAAACCCGATATGAATGAACATCCCGATAATGGGAACAATTTTATGCGCTACGGCGGACAAAGGATGAACGATAATATCGTTCTAACAATGTAGTATTTATCAATACAAGGTACAACGGGGCTGATCACCCTCCGTGCCCGTAAGCAATGGCCGGTTTACAGATGAATTTCTGTTTAAACCCTTTCGAAAATGAAAACAATGTTCAAAGTATGTCACATAAAACTCATGTATAGTCTATACGTAGTTTTAAAAATTTGAATGAGGGTTGTTATGTTATTATTATTGGTACAGATTACTTCACAACTACTGACTAGTTGTAGAAGATATTATAAAGAAAACATTTAAATTCCTTCAGCCTATATATATATAATACTTGCTGGGCACTCAAATGCTAATCCTTGCTTAATTTAAATATTTTCAGCTAAGTGTGAAGTGAAAGTAATATGCACACAAGCCAATCATGTTTGATGATAAAGCATTACTTTGTAAACAATCTTATTCATTTATTAATAAAAAGTATTAATTTATTAAAGGCTTTTAATTATCTACATGATGCTGTTTCATAATATGTGATAAACCCATAGTTTTAAGCAATGCTTTTAGAATAATGATGATGATCATTCTAATGAGATCTAAATTCTTAGAAAGCTTAAAACTAAAATTGTTCCCAATCGTTGGATTACTAAATTGGGGATTAGTAAATTCGGATAGATTGGTACATACGTTGCTTGCTCATTGGATGAGGATGATTGATCTCGTGATCATTTGTGTGGAGACACTAAAGCAAGTATGTAGGTGCTTATTAGAGAATAAGTTCACTGAACGTGGCTCGCTAAGGAATACCTAATGGAGTTTTACTTGCATGTCAATAGGAATTCCTGTAGTGATAGTAGTACAAGTGATCCTTGGACTTGAGATCATCATAGTATCTTGTGTATGATGAGTTATACTTTGACTTATTCCTTAAGACCCTTAGGGTATATCAAAGGGTATGCTTGGGTATAATAAGTTGTACATGGAGATAATGTATGATCAATAAAGAATCTACCACTTCTAGTAAAAGAAGAGAAATGTCCTATGTGATTCGATAAATGACAACCCAGTAGTCCTTGGCCAATGCAGAATGAAATTAGAAAGGAGTTTCTAATTTGCATTATTTGGTGTTGTGCATTTAAGAGTCGAAATACATATAATTAAATAAAGTAAGACTTGACAGTAATTCCATGTCTTATATTTAATTGGGACATTGTATGGTGGAAGGATTGAATTGTACGGTAACTATTTACTCAAAGGTTCTTTTATGATTAATGTTGAAATCTATATTATCTGGAAAGTCGTTGATCGCTAGGGAGGCTTATCCCTATTATAGAATAAATATTATTTATATAAATAAATTATTAGTTTAATTTATTTATTTAAATAAGATTAGAATTGTTCTAATTGATTTATTCACAACCGGTTTAATATGGAGAACCTAAAGGGTCACACCATAAAAGGAAGAATAATTATTTAAGAAGTTAATGGCATAATCATAATAATATGTTAAGTATATTTAATTTAATCTATGGTGATAGAATAAATTAAATAGCTTAATATTTATTATTTAATATTTTAGAAATATTAAATATAAATTAATAAGAGGAGTCTTATTAATATTATTACAATTATTATTATTTTAATTTCTAAAAGAGTTTAGGAATTAATTTAATATAAGTACTCTCATTTATTCCTAATAAGATTAGGAGGTTAAATTAATTAAAAGAGTTTAATTAATTATCCCTAATAAGATTAGGAAGCTTAATTAATTAAAAGAATTTAATTAATTAAATAAAACCCAATTCCTTAATTGTTAAGGAGGGTTGCCTACATCTATAAATAAGAGGAGTCTTATTGTGGGTGGAGGGGTTGTTGACTTTTACAACATACGTTATTTCAATTATTGGAGAGTACGCCCCTTTTTCTATAGAGATAGAAAACTAGGGTCTTAGCCAAACACCCATCTTCTTAAATCCTTCTTCTTCCTTGGTGGATCACCTCTAGAGGCCAAACACTTGGGTGGCTAATGTTGATCAGAGGAAGGAACCAAACCCGGTGGATTCAAGTTGAACGCGAAAAGGATTGGAGGTGAACTTGTACCTGAGGAAGCTTGGATCTTCAAGGGTATGATTCTTGTTCTTTCTTTTTCGTTTAATTAATAATTGTGCATAAAGGGTGATCCGGGTTTATGGTTTGAAAATTTTTTAAAACTCTGATTTTTACACGTTTCCGCTTTATTTATGCAATTTGATTGCGTTCTTGAACATTACAAACCTAACATGAAGGACCAGAAGGATCAGTCAAGAACAAGGGAAAAGGGAAAGTTGCTGAATAACTTTTTATACTACTGTTTGTAATAGTTTTAGATTATGAAGACTATGATATATATATATATATATATATATATATATATATATATATATATATTTATATATGATATGACATGTAAAGAATGTTTAAAGGTTACGTACCTGGGAGAAAGACTCTGATGTATTTATAAATTTAAGTTTAAGTTTTATATTATTGTTATTATTATTAGAAGTATTCCGCTCATAGAAATGGTATCGTGAAGTACCGAGTTCGGGTTTCAAGTATCTGGGTTCAGGGACTTTACAAGTTGGTATCAGAACTATAGGGTTAGAAACCTTAGGTGGGTTAGACCTTAGGCTATAACCTTAGAACAGAGGAAAACGTTGAAAATATAAATAACTCATATAGAGTTTAAAGAAAGATGGATTGGATAAATTCATCGTCAAACAAACTAAAAGATCACTTATATAAAACCCTTATGTGTTATGTGTATATATTATATGGTAATCAGGATAATTGCTGTGTGTAGATGTCAGGTGAAAAAGAATTAGGATACCCACGGGTTGTAAAGAAGGAGCTAATATCGAAGCCAATAGCGGAAATAGAAGCTCACAATGAAACCAACTCGGACGAGGTGGTTATCGTGGAAAACATAGTACCAGATCCGGAAATAGTGGATCTGACAGATAATGATTCAGACTCTAAAGCTGAAATTGATCAAGCATCAATGGAGATGCAGGAATTGAGGAACAAGGTTTCTTCTCTAGAAGGGTTGTGGAAGACAGAAAAACTGCT
This sequence comes from Panax japonicus, assembly GCA_020205505.1. Classification (NCBI taxonomy): domain Eukaryota; kingdom Viridiplantae; phylum Streptophyta; class Magnoliopsida; order Apiales; family Araliaceae; genus Panax; species Panax japonicus. The sequence goes on from CM035114.1 coordinate 42,212,625, forward strand.
TAACAATCAATTGCGTCAATCGTTAATAGAAACAATGGAAGAGAAGGATAAGCTTCAAATCCAAATCAATCAGATGGGAGCCTCAAGCAACACTTCGTTTGCAGCTCCAAAAGATAAGGGAAAAAGGATGGTAGAAGACCATGATTTAGGAAAATCTGGGAAGAAGAAATGGAAAAGAATATGTTATCTTTGCGGCTATGAAGGGCATACTACTCTGTATTGTCCTGACTATAAACGAGGAGCATGTTTTGTCTGTGGAAAGGAAGATCATCAGGCGAGAAGCTGTCCAAGAAAGAAGACTTAGTAAATAGATAGTATAGGTTATGTTGTGTAAGCATGTTTAATATAATATGTGTGCTTAGTATGTCTGTGTAATGCATTATTATAAAACTTTTGTACAAGTGGTAAAGTAAATCCCAACTTTTGCAGTCACAAAGGGATAACTGATGTTTAAAGCACTATGTACTATGATATGTAAAATATTTTGAAAGCAATAAATGAATATGAATCAAAGTTTGAGTTATGAAACAAGTTAAATAAGTTTAAACTTATATGATAAGGTTTAGAATGTAAGTTAAATTATGTTTTATTTAACCAGATAATGCCGCCTCGACGACAAACTCGTAATCAAAGGGCAGAAGAATCTGTCAATAACATTGAAGGACAACCACAGCCAGATCCAATGCAGCAATTCGCAAATATGATAGCTCAGGCCATGCAACAAGGGACGACAGCAGCAGAGAACCAACAGGACAACCGTTTGGCAAATTTCAAGGACTTCGAAGCTGTAGGACCTCCCGAATTTAGAGGTACAAATGACCCTGTAGAAGCCCAAACTTGGGTTAGGGAAATTGAGAAGGCGTTTATAATAGCTAGGGTAGCTGAGGGGCAAAAGACCTCTTTTGCCACCTATATGATGAAGGGTGAGGCAAAGTTTTGGTGGGAAGCTAATCAGACAATGGCTGGGGAAGGTGTAGTTGCTTGGGAAAGGTTCAAAACGTTATTTTTCGAAAACTATTTTTCATCTAGTATGCAAGCTAGGATGGAAGTAAAATTTCTTGAATTAAAACAAGAGAATATGACTGTTGCGGAATATGCCGCAAAATTTAATGAATTGGCTAGGTTCGCCCTGCATCAAGTTGATACGGAGGCTAGAAAAGCGCGGAGGTTTGAGCTGGGATTAAAACCCTGACTCTACAACAAGGTGGCAGTATTGCAAATCCCTACATTTGCAACACTCATGGAGAAAGCACTTATTGCTGAGGAGGGAAGTGAGGCTATGAGCCTTTACAACGAAGAAAGGAGGAACAAGGGAAAAGTTGAGGGAACTGGGAAGGTGGAAGCAAATACTGGGAATAGGAGGGATAAGAGGAAGGTGAACAACTTTGGTGGGGTACAAGTAAAACAAGAAGGTGCAAATAAGAAGCCGAAGGTGCAAATAAGAAGCCGTTGGTGCAATGTGGGAATTGTGGGAAAAATCACTTAGGAGAGTGTCTGAAGGGAAAATTTGCATGTTTCAAGTGCGGGCAGGAGGGCCATATCTCTCCCAACTGCCCCAATTCTAAGACAATTGGTGGGTGTTTTATATGCGGATCAAAGGAGCATAAGGTGAAAGACTGTCCGAAAAGGAAAGCGGAGGCAACAGGTGTGAACATGGGGAAAAGCGGCGGAACTTTGGCAATCACGGGACCAACTTCATCCAGCAAGCCGACAAAATCTACCGCACGAGTCTTTAACATGACAGTCCAAGACACGGTGGCAGCTGGCAGTGGAATTCTAGGTACTTTTCGTATAACTTTTATTTTTATATATATATATATATATATATATATGATTTTTCTAATTATAGTAAATTATTTTATAAGGAAATTTTGAGGGAGGAATTTGAGTTTCTTTAGAAATCAAATTTCCGTATAATCAGAAAGACAAGCTTTTAATAAAAAGTTAAAGATCAGTCTGATCAAAGTGATTAAAATCTACTTGCAACGATTATGAATGTCATGTACTCTGGTAGGTATAGGTTTTAAAGTGGTGATTCCGGGGACGGAATCTTTATAAGGGAGGGTGAATGTGACAACCCGATATTTTATATATAAATAAATCATAAATTTTGCGTATAAATTTTTTTTAAGGATGAGGATTTGTTCAAGATTATGTGTATATGTATTTATGTGGTAAATAAAAATATATTTATTACATGAATATTTACAAGTAAATTTATTTTAGAATTATTGATTATTATAAAGTATATTCTTATAATAATTAATTTTAAGATAGAAATGTTTTTATTAATTATTTTCCATGAATATATAATCATATATTATTTAAATAGTATATGAAGTGATTTCTAGAATAAATACAATAATTATTTTATTATATGAATTTTTTGCACAGATTATTAAGTTAATTATTTTACCTTAATTATTTAGGTAAAATTGAAAGGATAAATCAGATATGGATTTCAAACCGTAATTTTGGATTATTGTCAAGGTATGAGAATAATAATATAATAATATTATTTGTCAGTATTATAGATATGTATGGTTATGTGTGCAATGATAATGTGTGTAACAGTTTTATTATATTACGACCAAACCCTAATAGTATTTTTATAAACTCTATTTTTGGTTCTGGAATTAGAAATGGTGATAATAATATAATATTATTATATTTTGATTTTTCAGTGCTATGAATATGTACGGTATGACCGTATTGATAATGGTTGGTCAATTACGATGTATTTTGACCAAACCCTAGTAATAATGTTAAACCCTAATTTGAAATCCAAATTAGAGTGTGAGATTGTTTTATAAGTATGTAATATAATTATGTCATGTATTGATGTATTAATTAGGTAAACCGTAATTAAAATTTTGAAAACCCTAATATTTATAAAACCCTAGTTTTCTGTAGAAAACCCTAATTTCTTATAACTAGAAACCCTAATCTGGAAACCTAAACCGGAGATTTGATTTGTCAAGAATTGTGTTAATATGATTAATATCAAGTGTGATAAACTTTAATTACTAATTAAGGTAAACCTAATTAGTAAATTAAAACCCTAATAAAACCCTAATTAACATTTTGAGGCATTACTTCTAGAAACCCTAATTGCTATAATTAGTAACCCTAATTTGAAATTAAAGTTTGAGATTGTTGGTGGTTATTGATAATGTGATTAATTAACAAGTATGGTGTTTATAATTATTAAATTTAGAAAACCTAAATTGTTAAACCCTAATTACTAAACTAAAACCCTAATTTAGTAATTGAAAACCCTAATTTAGTAATTTGGTAACCCTAATTATCAAAAGAATAAACCCTAATGGCTAAATTAGCAAAGTCAATGATAATTATAAGATCTAAACCCTAATGTTACTGTATAAAGTAATTATAAAGTTAATATAATTAACAAACCTAAATTGTCTAAATGTTAGAAACTAAAATTTAGTGTTTTATTTTATTATTTTTGTAATAAACCCTAATTGCTAAATCCTAAATTTGAAATCCTAGTTGCTAAATCTTTAAGGGTTAAATGTTAAATCCTAAACACTAAAATGTCTAAACCCTAAACCCTAAAGCAATTTTCTAGAAATTTAAGGAAAAGACCAAAATGCCCCTCTTGCATTATTAAGCTAGAATTTATAGGTTTTGACATTAGGGGTGGTGGTTTACCAAACCAACAACACCTAACCACTCTAATTGACAGCAACAAGCCACTACATCAGCCAATTCATGCACCATGATGGTCTATATAAGGATTGAGAGAGAGAGAAAAAGTTATTTTGCTAGCCAAATTTATATAATACTCAACCAACCCTCATTCTCTCTCAAACCCACGAAGATTTGTAGCAAATCAGTCCTTTAGATCAGCCCCACGAAGTCCCATAACAGATCAGAAGCCAAAAATCAAGAAAATCAAAGAAAGGTATAAAATTTTATAAATAAGAAATCCTTTGATTCTTTGTTAATTGATGCAATTGATTTGTTAAATATGTGTAATAAGGAGTGTATTAATGTTCTGGGTCGTTAGATTCATGACCCATAACATCAAAGTGCTCAAAATCAAAGTTTTTCCAACTTTTAAAAATACTAAAATCTGTTATTTTTAGACAAATGTCGAGCCTTATATCTCTGTGATTATTTAGTTTTTTTGGTATTTGTAAGATTTTATGTGTAGTCTGTTATGTACTCTTTAAGATTAAAAAAGAATCAAGGCCAGATCATTTATAGATCGGGAGTTATTCATGGTCAAATCTCGTTGACCGAAACTGCTCAAGAACACGAACCCAAATTTTTTTTGAGCAATTTCCGTGGTGAACTTTGACCAGCTATTTACTATTATATCCTTTGTTGTTATATGTATGTTAAGTGTTATAGTTGTAGTCCTACATGAGTTCTACATACTGGAAGTGATAGATCACAAAAACGTTACACGGATTGCAAGTTATAGAGGTCCAAATTAGGCACCTCGAACTGTTCTTCGTGAAAAACAGTTTTGATAGCTACTTTGACGGCTGATTTCTCTAAGATTTGATGTTCTTTAACCACAAAATTTGTTATGTACTTGTAGTATTACATGAGTACTACAAGATGTATGTGTTAGATCGCCTAGAAACATTTTGTACAGAAAGTTATACATGGTCAAACCACCCCCCTAGCACACTGGTTTATGTTTCTGGAAATCCTCAAGAACACCTATAGCGACAGAAAGTGTCGCTATAGGCCTTTAGCGACAATTTTTTTTAATAATTTTTGGAAATTAATTAATAAATAGAAAAAAATAGTTTTTAATTATTAAAAATACAAAATAAATTATAAAAAATTATTTTAAATTCTGAAAATTAGTTTTTAATGATTTTAAATATATTTTATAAATATTTAATATTTTTGGGATATTAAAAGTAATTAATTTATTTAATTATAATATTAAATAAATTATTTAAAAATGATTTTTAATTCATGAAAAATCATGAAAAATTATATTATTGTGTTAGAAGATATTTTTGAGTTATTTTGATAACTTTTTATATTATTTGATAATTTTCATTAATAAATTAATATTAATGATAATTAAATTATTTATTGAATAAATTAAATAAAAGAATTAAAAATGATTTTATTATATAAAAAAATCATTTTAAATAATAATAAGGTATTTAAAAATATTTTAAGTTATAAAATATAACTTTTAATATTTAAAGGTAAATTTCATTAATTAATTATGATTAATGATAATAAAGTTATTTAATAATTATATTAAATAATTTAGTTTAAAAATGATTTTATTATTATAATAATCATTTTAAATAAAAATAAAGTGTTTAAAGATATTTTAAGTTATAAAATATAACTTTTAATATTTAAAGAATAATTTTATTAATAATTTAATATTAATGATTATTTAATGATATTAAATTTATTTAATAATTATATTAAATAAATAGTTTTAAAATGGTTTTATTTATTTAAAAATCATTTAAAAAGGATATTAATGAATTAAAAATATTTTAAGTTATAATTAATGACTTTTAATATTTAGATAAATAGTTCATTAATATTTAAATATTAATGGTAATTATTTAATAGTGATTTTAAATATTTTAAAAATCATTTAAGGGTAATATTAATACTTTAAAAGTATTTTGAGTTATTGTACATAACTTTAATATTTTGGCAATGGTTTCATTAATAGTTTAATACTAATTAAATATTAATGATAATAGAATTGTGTGATATTTAAATCATTTAATAATGATTCTAATATTTCAAAAATTATAATAAATGATAATAATTATTTAAATAAGGCCATGAAAAATAATGCGACTGGTGTTTAAGTTAACCAAATGGATATTGAACTACGGATTAGAGTCTTAGACTCGATATTTAACCGATAAAACTGTCGGTAGACCGACATAGATCAGAAATTGATCTGGACTTAGATAAATTGGTTAATTAACTGTTTATTTGTGATTCAATGGTTATCAAAGTTGTATGACAATGTGATTAGGAAGGTGTTGATGTTTGATTATGAGTCAACGATTGTTGAACATGTGTGATAATGTGAATAGGGAATGTGCTGACTGCAAGAGACAGTGTTATGTGTACGTTATGTTGTACTAATTAGTAAAATAATCTGATTAATGTTGGGTGATTTCATAAAAGATAAAACTAAGTTGCAAAGTGTAAGCAGCGCATCAGGCAAGAATCCTAACTTTGCATTTTCTTTATGCAATGGATAGAAGTGAGAAATTCAGAATTAATGTTATTATTGTACAGATTGTTAAACTTATATTATATAAGCCCATTGACTATTAATATACTAGTATATGATAATTCAGTTATATATATTCTGTTCGTTAATTTCTATAAATGATTATACAAGTGTCCCCACTTGGATAATCATTGTATTTAATCGCATGTTGATACGCCTTTGATATACATATATGTTGAATTATATAAGACCTTTGTTATGAAAACCCGACATGAATGAACATCCCGATAATGGGAACAATTTTATGCGCTACGGCGGACAAAGGATGAACGATAATATCGTTCTAACAATGTAGTATTGATCAATACAGGGTACAACGGGGCTGATCACCCTCCGTGCCCGTAAGCAATGGCCAGATGAATTTCTGTTTAAACCCTTTCGAAAATGAAAACAATGTTCAAAGTATGTCACAGAAAACTCATGTATAGTCTATACGTAGTTTCAAAAATTTGAATGAGGGTTGTTATGATATTATTATTGGTACAGATTACTTCACAACTTTTGACTAGTTGTAGAAGATATTATAAAGAAAACATTTAAATTCCTTCAGCCTATATATATATAATACTTGCTGGGCACTCAAATGTTAATCCTTGCTTAATTTAAATGTTTTCAGTTAAGTGTGAAGGACCAGAAGGATCAGTCAAGAACAAGGGAAAAAGGAAAGTTGCTGAATGACTTTTTATATTACTGTTTGTAATAGTTTTAGATTATGAAGACTATGATATATATATATATATATATATATATATATATATATATATTTATATATATATATATGATATGACATGTAAAGAATGTTTAAAGGTTACGTACCTGGGAGAAAGACTCTGATGTATTTATAAATTTAAGTTTAAGTTTTATATTATTGTTATTATTATTAGTAGTATTCCGCTCATAGAAATGGTATCGTGAAGTACCGAGTTCGGGTTTCAAATATCCGGGTTCAGGGACTTTACACTTCCTTTTTAATCGATATTTTGATTATGAATTCAATTTTTCTTGGAATTTAATGGTATAGAACACCATTCCTTACTTATTTCACCTACTCTATAATCCACTCGGATCGTTCTAATTCATTATGAATCGTATATTACATTATGAAATTTATAAACTAAACTTTAAATTCTTATTTCTTCATTTTCTCATGGTTTCAACCATATGAAACCATCTTTACATCTTTTAGTTAATATTCTCATTAAACTATGTTTTAACATAGAAAAATTCATTAAAATTTTGGTTTTCGGATTACCTCTCTTCTTTAATCTTCCTCTGTCGGACAAAGGTTGCTCACGATCAAGCTTTTACACTTCATTTTCCTCTTCTTTCTCCCATCCGAACTCTCTCTCTCTCTCTCAAAGTGTAGGATTTTCAAAATCCCAATATAATGAAATGAGCTTCCTATTTATAAAAAACCAAGGCTAGGGGTATTTTAGTCATTTTGCCCCCAAACCTCCTTACTATTCATTACTTAAGCACTAAGTTTACTTACTTCTTAAGTTTACTTAGCCCTTAAGTTTACCATTTCCACCTCCTTAGTTAACATCCTTATTATTCACGAAACTTAGCCTGTATGTTTCGTGCTTCCGTCTTTCAGGTTTCGTCCGACAATTTTAAAAACTACGATTCTCGGAATCCAAATATTTTGGATATTTTGTCTTTCCTTTACCGATTAACTTTTACGTATTCTTTGAATTTCTGAAAAACTAAAAAACACTTTTTGGTGTCAAGCATTTTCCTTCATGTTTTCTCCTAACATAGTAAAACGAGTGAAAAGTACATAATAATACTTTTCATCATTTTTATTTCTTCTGATTTCTGCACGTTTATTGAGAAAAACTTTTATCGGCTTACTTAACTTTTCACGACATATTTTCATCAAATCTTTTGACGGAATGTCATTTCGACATACCGAACTCTCGAAAAGGCTTAGGTTATTCAAACCTTAACCCTTAGGTTTTGTCAGGTGAATAGTGCTTATTTCGTCTTTTTTCTCCAAAAATATTTTTGTTCCCTTAAAATTTTTATTTTCATCTTGAAAATTCTTACTCGTTTAGTCTAGCTCGTAGCCAGAATCCTCCCGATTAATAATTATCCTAGGTTCTAGAATGATTAATAAACACATAAAATAAAATATTATTAATAAAAATTTATTTTATTAATAACTAATTCTTTAAACTTAAATTCTGGACAATCCGAATTTCCAGGTTGTTACACTCTTCCCCCCTTATAAAAATTCAATCCTAGAAATTTCTTAAAACCACACCCTTACCCGGGTCATCACATTCACCCCTTCTTCACAGAATTTTGTCCTCGAAATTTTAGCTTACTCTTCTTCTCAACTTCTCTTCAAAGGAGTCCTAATCTTTCAAACATTCCCTCACAATTATAACTTTAGGAAGAATTATGAAGTAGAATGAACAATGAGGAATATAAAAATTCATTTAAAACATATCATACTTTTGCTGAGGGGTCAAATTGACCATGAACTCTAACTATGTTTAACGACATGACACCGTAAACTTTCTTCCACGGTCAGTTTACAATCACAAAGAAAACAAGCTACGGCTTCCATACGTAGGCGATCAACCCATTGTATAACCCCATTTCGGGGTGTGTTCACCTCAGACTTAATCATTAGATTTCGCACCAAAATAATTTCGTTTGGCACAACTCTTTAAAGAAAGCTCAATTTCCTTTTAAACATAATATACCATTTGTCTAGCTAAATCAAGTAGCTTAGACCATACCAATAAATTGGATATCAACTTGAAACATTCGTCTAGTCAACTCAATTGACATTGACTACTTCTTTATATTCTTTTTCAATTCATCAAAACATTTTATGATGTCATGACACCGTACTTTTCACGGTACGTTGAGGACTTTGTCAGTTTGTGATTAATTATACATCATACCAGAGCAGGTTATTGATCCTCAGATCACATCCAACATCAGGTTCAATTGCATTAATAACTCAATCCTTTTATCATCCTTACATCAAATGCACGGATGATATAAAATTCATTTTGATATTTCAAATCAATTTCTGTCTAGCCGAAACAATAAGCATAGACATACCAAGAATAGTTCTTTTAAAATCCATTGGTTCCAAAAGTTGAACTAATACTTTCATTTCCAAAATGCGAACACATAAGAACGATTTTAATAAACTTCGAAATCTAGCATAGCTAGATGACTTGGAATATCCTATTCTCCATCTTCTTTCATTGTCTTACTTGCGACAATACTAATTCTTTTCTAGCACCTTCAATACTAAGCCTACTGAAAATAACTTATTTTCAGTCTAAACATCCATATACCTTAGTACAGTTCATAACTTACAACACATTATGAGTTAAAGAACTTTCCATAATAATATGAGTTTAAGAACTATCCCAGACAGACCATAAGCGTCCATTCGTTGAGAAGTTCAAAAACCTACCATATAATTTTGAGTCATGAACGTACCATAAGTATGAGTTTCAAGAACTCACACCTACCTTATCGTTCTCTACCTATCAGGTACATATATAAGAAAATATTCACCTTCTCGTCATATACATCTTGACAGCGCAACCAATTCCAATGATTATCACTGTAATAAGCTAAGCAGTTGTTACACTAAGCATAAACCTCTGCCCATAACAAAGGTTCATAAAACTCAACTATCACATAAGTCCTCTGTCGATGTCGGGATTTTTAATGTCCCTTTTCATTACTTGTTCTTTGGTGTTCTCATGTTAATATGAGAGTTGTTTGAAAAAAAAGTGAAAAAGGTCTGACATGTGTAATGTCGACGATTTGACTTTAAGAGTCGCCAGTTTGTATTTTTAACTGGTTTCACCAATGCAACTGAAAAAGGTTTGCAAATTGACCTAGTGACGTGACACTGCTAAACGGGTCTGTGAAATCGAGATTTATTAGGATTCAGGGGCTTGATTATGCGGAGGGAAGGTGTTAGGCACCCCCCGACATCCGTGTTACCATGGTGAGCACCACTTTTCAAAGAAACTATTATATGAATATGTGCGTGTGTGTGGATCAATGTGCAATTATTTGAAAGTAGTACGAGGCCTCGTTCACACCTATATACACAGGGTTTGAATTTATAGAAAAATTCAATTTTAACCAGCATATAGCAATGGAGTTTTGTAAAAAGAAGTTTTTCAAACCCTGTGCTCAATAGGAATTGAGGCCATTTCATACTTCCATTTTATTAACAAATGTTTGGCTTATTTGCTTTAATTTTCGAGATGCAAAGCATCTTCGAGAAAATAATATACAACAGTGCCGAAATCCTCATGGGCATAACAGCCATCCAAGGAAAATCGCACACTGTAAATATGTACAAGCTGCGTACAGCTGAAAAAGTCCATCACGGGAACCGAATCTAGATTCAGTAGACTGAATCTATGATCACATGATTCGTAGGCTCACATTATAATGCAGTTTGTATAGAAAGCTGTAAGCAGTTATATATATATATATATAAGTATATATATATATATGCATGATCAACCACCACGACGAAGCAACTCCATGGGGGATCAAAAATTATAAATAAAGCGTAAATGCTATCAACTACCACGAAGTAAACTCCAAGTGGTATTTGAATGTAAATAAAGCTGTAAAAGCGATCAACCACTACGAAGTAAACTCCAGGAGAGACAAAATGTAAATAAAGGTGTAAAAGGCCACGAAGTAAACTTCAGGCCTGACTGAAATGTATATATATATATATATATATATATATATATATATATATATATAAGCAAATAAACGCTCCAGACATAAGTCTAGGCTCAATCGAGGCATAACTCGATAATGTTAGTCCATATATAAATATATACATATATAACTATATATATACAAACAGAAATGAAAACCACGGATCGAAGTCCGGGCATATGCACACAACATGAATCTCAATATGTAGTATAGTGTGTGCAGAGATGAAGAGAAATGCTTTATGGAGTGTAAGAAGGCTTACAGTGGGCTGCCAATGCAGGCTTCTATGACTCTAAATGGATAAACACTCAGCTCCCGCCGGTAAATGTATAGCTATATGTGAGCTAACAGGTGTTTAAAATGAGGAAACAATCAATATAGGGTATGTACAAAACAATTTGGACAGGGCTTCCTCGCCTCTCTTATTTTTTTAAATGGCTAGCCCAAGCCCTCTATTTATAGAGGGGGAGCCGCAGGTGTACCTGCAGCAGTCGCAGATGCACCTGTTGCTGCCAGGGGTTTTGTGGGTCCCATCATCTCAAAATACGTGCACTCATTCACTGTAATGTCTGTTCGAACATGCAGAACTTCAATCTGAGCATCATAACAAGGTATATAAGACCTTCTTCGGACTGCTTGTGTCGAGAGTTATGCAATAACATGGATTAGAAGTTGTACAAAGTCAGGAAGAGGTGACCATGCCCATGGTCTTCAAGATTCAAATTCTATCCAGTTTACTGCCATACGTAATAGTCACTCGGGATTGGAACTCCTTGGTTCTTGTAGGACATTGTTGTATGTATGTATGTCTGAAATGTTGAGACGACGTGCAGGTGTTGAGGTAGAAAGATGGTATTTGACTCCTCAGTGGGGTTATCACCGGTTCGAATTAAAAGCAGACGTTGCTCAGGGTTACATCTAAAATTGGACTTCTACAAGTGTTGAATGCCGCAATGTCATCTGTGAATGCCTGTCTGCCCGGTGTTAGCTACGGGTCTGAGGTGTGAGTGCCTCGCTAGGAGGTCTGTTTGAAGCTGATCGCATTTAAAACAAGCATTTCTGGAGTTATTACCGGAACCATAACAACATTCATTGGGGTATCTCCAAGGATAAAACTCGGGGTTATCTCCGAGGTTGGAAATGATGTTCCCGGTGTGTGTTCCGGGGTTGAGACTGAACTTATGGTAGTATCCGAAATTGATGTGAGCTATCTTCCAAGGTTATCTCCGAAAGACAAATCTGCCCTCCTGTAATGTTAGTAACAGGTGTGCAGAAAATTTTGAGTGTCTATAGATGCCCCTCTTTATTATATTCATGCAACGCAAGGAATGAATAGGATAAAGAATCCTAGACACTTGAAATGCAACAAGATAAACATTATGATATGTGCAGCAACATGATGCAAATGTATGATGCATGATTGTCGGTTAATACTGTTGGGATGACAATCACTGATGTCTTGGACATGCGATTCAAGTCTTCAAGGATGTTGGCGTTGGGGCTATCACCAAAGTCATGAATCCTAGACACAGACTTCATTCTCTACGGAGGTGCCTATTTTGTACAAGAGATCTGTAGGGATAAAGCTTTGTCTATTTGAGGATGTGTATAACATATCCCACCATCCTGTCGGCGTTACTTCCAATAGTATGTACTTGTCAGGGTTGCCTGACCTTCGCTGATGTGTGTATCACCGAATAGATCCATGTTGGGTGCATTGTCAAGACTGCTTGACATTCATTGATGTGTGTATCAAAGATTGCATTGAGTTTTAACCCTTACTAGGGAGTGTGTCAAAGCTGATTGACCTTCATTGATGTGTGTATCTGTAACGCCCCAGAAAATTGAACATTTTGTAATTTCTTTTAATAATGAATAAAATAATATTATTTATTATTATTGCGTGTTGAGATGATGGATGTCGTTCTATAACCTAGAAACGTCGTAAAGTAGTAGTATTTTAACTACGTGGGAGAATTAAAGTGTTTGAATTTCTAAAACGAAAATAAAAGTTTTCTGAGAAATTTTCTGAAAAACACTATTCATCAATTTCTGCTCGGGAATTATTTTTGAACTTCCGAGAAATACGTAATGTTATAATATCGAGATGATATCGATTATGTAATAATAATCTAAGTATGGAAAATGAAATATTTCGCATGCGTACCTAATTTGAGATAGTTAGGTTATTAAGCGTTAAAAGAATGAAGTTGTGATCGTATAAATGTGTAAACATTATATGGAGTAAGGAATGGAGGTATAATACGACGTATCGTATTATTATGTACGAAGAACGAGATATCGTATACTTTGAATTAATATACGAGATAGCATACGAGAATTATACGTAGGATATGTATGTTAAGTTATTGAATTTAAGATAATGGACTTGTGGGATTTCTAGTTTATTGATAGAAGCCCAAGTGTATGATTATCACAAGTCCAATCTATTGTAACTCAAGCCCAATAGGAAAGTAGTGGGATTAATTAACCAAGCCCAAGGTAAAGCCTTGACCCATGGGTCAAACCAAGTGAGGAAGTGGGTAGTCTTGATGGGCAAGGATTAAGTGTGATGACCAAGTGTTGTGGTGAGCAAGTAAAAGAAGTGACTAGCAAGAAGACTTGAAGGTTAAGTTATGAATAGTAAGGAGGTGGAATGAGGAGGTGGGATTGATTATTGTCCATTTTGCCCCAAGCTTTGGTGGCCTATAAATACCAAGTTCATTTCATTTTTGTTGGTTGTTTTGTTATCATCCAACACTTTCCTCTCAAACATATAAGCTACTTATTTGGTAGAGAGAATAAGTCACTTAAAGCACTTATAAGCCACTTCAACCTTTGATAGTTTCCAAAGCAAATAGAAGTCTTCAAGGGTAAGACTCATTTTCTTTTATCTATATCTTTTCTATGATAGGATTGATAGAGAAGGGGGATTGCTTGAGGATAACATGTAATAAGTTATAAGGAATGAACTTAAGCCGAATAAGTTGAATAAGCAACTTGAACCCTAATAAGTTATTAAGATCATGAAGGACTTGTCATATGATGATTAGTATGTTGTTTATAACATGAGAACATTGATTGAAGGACTTAAATTATTGGTAAGTCATGAGTATGAAGATTTCTAGTTCATAAGTTGAGAAAGTCAATGACTTATGGAAATAAGTCAAAACCTACTTTGATTATAAGTTGGTGTAATAAATAACTTGAAATGATGATATGTTGGTTAAAATCCACTTAGAACGCTTAGTATGGTTGATTTGACGAACTTCACACGATTAGACGATTAACGTCGAATTCGTGAAAGTCTCGGAATAGAAGTCATATTTTGTGTTGGAAGTCGAAAACGTTGGTTTTTGATGGAGACAAGTCATTGTAGTCATTATAGAGTTGCGGACTCGAAAATGACCGGATTCCGACTTAGAACGAAGAAATGAGCATTGAACGTTCACGAACGTTTATCGTTTTCGTTAAAATGAACTAATAGGTCAAATTTTAGCAAATGAAGTCAAATAGATAAAATTCTTGCATGAACGCATAGATTATGAAATTTGTGAACCGTAGGCTTTTGAACGGACCAATTCGGAGTTAAAACGAAGAAGTTATGCGTCCGGAAAGTTAGCAAAATTTTCAAAAACTACAAAATTTTCTGAGGACCAGAGTCCGCGCCGCGGCGCGACTCTAAGCCTTCTTGTCCGCAGCCGCAGCGCGAGGCCGGAGGATGACACACTGCTAACTCGCGCCGCAGCGCGAGTCACAGACCAATTAGTGGCGCCGCGGCGCCAGTGCAAGGAAGAAGATAGAGAAGAAGGGTTCCAAGTGTAGAATAAAAGAGGGATTAATAGTAATGAATTGTGATGTAATCACAACATAACTAAGACATTGTAAGGTGCTTGTAATACACTAATGCATGTTTATAATCAATCAAAGATGAGCGGGATATGAATGACGTAATGAAAGCCGAAACCCTTAATAACGAAACTAAGTTAGAATTACATTGAAATGAAGGGTAAGGTATACTAGAAAGCATACCTGGTTAATTATGAACTAATATGGTACGTTATATGATTATGAATTGTAGAATCATAAAGACTTAAAGTGTACGTGTATTAACCAGTAAGCAGACACTAAAGGCAAGTATTCTAACCCTTGTTCCAGTTCAGTCTGGGCAAGCTTTGTAATTCATGTTCTCTTTCACATGAAATCTAGAATGATGAAGTCTTAAGCCAATTTTTCCGGCTAGACTTATATTATGATTCTGTCAAGCATGATTTGTAAATTACCGAGTTATATTGGTATGGTTTTCAATCGAAGACCACGCATGTTCAAATGTTTTTGTCGTTTAACGACAGGCACGTGAGGTTGCCACAATTAAACGTATACACGTTTAAAGAATGTAGTGTTGATCAACATAGAGTACTATGAGCTGATCACTCAGAAGTGCTCGTAAGCTATGCCGGACTTACGGACTTAGTGCCGGAATGTCCTTTTCAAAAGAACTTATGTATGCTCATAATCTTGAGCCATAATTGTTATTCTGCTGAATATTGATAGAAAAATGTTTTGAAGGAAATGAAGTGCTATTTTGAATCACCAATAGTACTTCGTAACTATTGTTCAGTTACTGGAGATATATTAGTTCTATGTTTCAAGCATGTTGTTATTAGAATTATAGTACTTGCTGAGCTAGCCATGCTCACTCTTGCTTGAACCATATGAACACAGCTAAGATCGAGCAGACTGAAGGATCCAGCAAGGATAAAGGCAAGGCGAAGACAAAACCATAGCATACTTATGTAATAGTATAGGAAGAATGTCTGTAATATATTGATATTATGACAAGAACAAATGAAAGGGTTACAAAGAACCTGGGTAATGTAATATTATTTTGATATATATGGAGTTATATTAGTCCTCTTGTGACTATTTGAGGAAATGTGTGAATGAATGGTAGTACCGTGTAGCACCATTTGTCGGGTTGGAAGAGACCCGGATTTGGGGGCGTCACAGGTTGGTATCAGAGCAAGAGGTTATAAAACTTAAGGGGGGGAATTAAAACCTTAAGCCATAACCTTAGGAAGAATCAAAGAAATACAAGAAGAAAATAACCTTATAAAAATGCATTATGATTATGATATGTATGTTTATTATTCTACTAACGTGTACTAATCAACTCATTTGTTTTATGTAGATGTCAGGAGTAAACGGGATGTTTGTTTATGAACAGACCATAAGTGAAGAGTCGGTGAACCAAGTAGAGGTTGTACCGAACCCTATAGCAGCAGAGCCAGAAGTAGTAATCATTGAGTCAGAAGACTCAGAAGAAGCTGACTACATGTCAGTATTTGACGGGATGATAGAGGAGGAGGTAGAGACAGTCTCCTTTAACCCAGTGGCTATAGCAGCAGAGATAGCTCCTGGGGGGTCGATGATGTCTCTTTTTATGTCAGTATTGGATAGAAATATCCATTACTGTCAGGAGGTTAAGGAGCTGAAGGCAGAGCTTCAAATGCTTATAGAGGACAAGACTGATGTCGAGTCCATGTGGGAGCAGGAGCATGACGAGAGGATTTTGGCTAAGGACAAAGTCCAGGATTTAAAGCACGAGGTCTTGGAGCTTAAGGAGGAGCTCAAGACAAAAGTGCAGAAAATAGGGAGGATGTCCTATATCTATAGGAGTTCTCACACGGATTTTCAGCAGCAGGTAGCTGGATATCCGGTGGAGGTGGGGCAAACGCGGCATACTATTAGCCGTGATATCATTGCCGGTCTGGCCAAGGCAGATTTCAATAATGCCTTGAGGTAGATGTAGTTTAGTGGTGGTTAGAGTAGGTTGTAGATATTTTTGTAGGTAGTAGTGATGTAAAACCCTTTTTGTATAAGTAAAGGGTAGTCTTTTGTAAATCCCAATTTTTGGAAAGTGATAGCGGGAAAGTAATGTAATCAGCTTAGGCTGAGTATGTAACCGATGTAGTATTATACTACAAAGAATGTATATAAAGATCGTTTTATGGAAAGCAATGAGTTATGAATGTTTGGAGTTATTGTTTTATATTAATGATAGCTAATAAAGAAAGGAATAATAACGTAATGTGTTTATTGTATCAGGCAAAATGCCGCCGAGAAGAGTGCAACGAAATCAAGGTGCGGACGTAAATCAACCGGAGGGAGGTCCGGTTAACGCGATGCAGGAGTTTATTAATTTATTAACAGCCGCCTTTAATAGAACAGGGGCTAATATCCCCGTAAATCCAGGAGTAGAACGAGCTACTACCTTTAAGGATTTTAAGAGTGTAGGTCCGCCGGAGTTCAAAGGAACTACGGACCCAATCGAAGCCCAAACGTGGGTTAAGGAGATAGAGAAGGCATTTGTAATTGCAAATGTTGATGCGGCCCAGAAAGTTGCCTTTGCAACCTATATGATGAAGGGAGAGGCCAATTTTTGGTGGGAAGCCAATCAGGCTAGGGTCGGGATAACGACTTTAACGTGGGATAGATTCAAGGAGATATTCTTCGAGAACTATTTTCCCACGAGCATGCAGGGAAGGATGGAGATGCGGTTTTTAGAGCTAAAATAAGGGGAAATGACGGTTCCCCAATACGCTGCCAAGTTCAATGAACTGGCTAGGTTCGCTCCACACCAAGTGGATACCGAGGTGAGGAAGGCGCGACGGTTTCGAGCAGGGCTTGAAACCCTGGCTCTATAACCGTATATCCGTATTCCAAAGTACTTCTTTTGGGATCGTTTTAGAGAAGGCGATAATCGCCGAAGGTGGTAGTGAGGCGTTGAGCCAATACCACAAGGAAAAGAAGAATAAGGGGAAGGTTGACGGGAGAGTCAAGATTGAGGGAGCCAGTGGGAGTGGCGAGGGTCAGAAGAGGAAGGTAATTAACTCTGAGAATACCGGAGTGAAGCAAGGGGACCCAAAGAGAAGAATGGAGGCCTGCAAGACCTGTGGAAAGACTCATCTAGGAGTCTGTCTCAAGGGGAAGGCCGTCTGTTACAACTGCGGACAGGAGGGGCACATTGCGCCAAATTGTCCGAGTCCGAAAAAGAATCATGGATGCTTTGTGTGTGGGTCAACCGCCCACATGGCAAAGAACTGTCCGAAGAAGGGGACGGACGGGAATCGGGGCACTAATAGTGGTAAGTTAGCTATTGGGGGTCCAGTTCAGCAGGGTAGGCCGATGGGTCGTACCTTTAATATGACAGTCCAGGATGCGGTTGCATCAGGGGACGTCGTTGCAGGTATTATCCCGATTAACGATATCAATGCGTACGTGCTGTTTGATTCGGGTGCTACCTGTTCATTTATAGCATGCGGTTTTGCTAGACGATTAGGACTACTTCCTGAAAAGTTACCTATACCTGTAAATATTAAGGTAGCAAATGAAGATATAATTCCTATTGAAGATGTTCATAGAAGTTGTTGTGTAGATATACGGGGTTGTAAATTATCGGTAGATTTATTACCAATAAAGTTAGAAGAATTCGATGTAATTCTTGGAATGGATTGGTTAGTAAACCATGGTGCAATAATAGATTGTCAAAAGAAGTGTGTGAACATTAAGAGGTTAGAACAACCTCGGGTAGTATTTTATGGGAATAGATCGCCGGGACGTTCGTGTTGTCTAACCATGACACAAACTAGAAAATTACTGAGGAAGGGATACGTAGGATATCTGTGCCATGTTGTTGATACCGAAAGAGTGGTAGCAACCATGGAACAAATACCTATAGTGAGGGAATTCGCCGATGTATTTCCGAGTGAATTACCTGGTCTTCCGCCGGATAGGGAGACAGAATTTGTGATAGACATTGTGCCAGGAGCGGCACCAGTTTCCAGGGCACCGTATCGTATGGCGCCAGTAGAGATGAAGGAGTTGATGGTGCAGTTACAAGAACTGTTGGATAGGAAGTACATTCAGCCGAGTGTGTTACCGTGGGGAGCACCGGTACTGTTTGTCAAGAAGAAGGATGGATCGTTAAGACTTTGTATCGACTACAGAGAGTTGAACAAGTTAACGATAAAGAATAAATACCCATTGCCCAGGATCGATGATCTCTTTGATCAGCTGAAAGGGGCTAATTATTTTTCTAAAATAGATTTACGAACGGGGTATCATCAGTTGAAGGTTAGGAAGGAGGACGTGCCAAAGACAGCATTCAGGACTCGTTATGGTCATTACGAGTTTTTAGTGATGTCATTTGGGTTGACAAATGCACCAGCTGCATTCATGGATATGATGAACAGAGTGTTCAAACAATATTTGGACAAGTTCGTCGTGGTGTTTATAGATGATATTCTAGTCTATTCTAAGACGCCAGAAGATCATTCTGAACACCTTAGATTAGTGTTGGAGACATTAAGGAAGGAGAAGTTGTACGCGAAATTCACAAAGTGTGAATTTTGGTTAGAGAAGGTGCAATTTTTAGGTCATGTCATTGACCATGAGGGGATTTCAGTGGATCCAGCAAAGGTAGAAGCCGTGATGAATTGGGAACAACCGAAAACGCCGACTGAGGTGCGGAGTTTCCTAGGGTTAGCGGGTTACTATCGGAGATTTATCCAGGATTTTTCAAAGATAGCTACTCCGTTGACTAATTTGACGAGGAAGACAGTGAAATACGCTTGGACTGACAAGTGTGAGAACAGTTTCCAAGAACTAAAGAAGAGGTTGAGTGAAGCACCTGTGTTGTCATTACCCGATGACACGGGAAATTTTGTAGTTTATAGTGATGCTTCGCATAGAGGACTTGGTTGCGTGCTCATGCAGCATGGCAAGGTCATTGCGTATGCATCTAGGCAGTTGAAGGATTATGAGAAAGTTTACCCTACTCATGATCTAGAACTAGCCGCAGTAGTTTTTGCTCTAAAGATATGGAGACATTATCTTTATGGAGAAAAATGTGAGATATACACGGACCATAAAAGTCTAAAATATATCTTCACACAGAAGGAGTTGAATATGAGGCAGAGAAGATGGCTGGAGTTGATAAAGGATTACGACTGTGAAATCCTGTATCACCCTGGAAAAGCCAATGTAGTTGTCGATGCCTTAAGTAGAAAGGGTCGGGAAAAGTTGTCTTTGTTAACGGCTCAAAATGAGTTAATAACAGAGATGGCTAGAATGGAGTTAGAGGTGAAGCTGCCCAGTGAAGAAGAAGGACCAATGTTGTTTGCAATGGAGATGCAACCAACCATCGTAGAGAGAGTTAAAGAGGTGCAACTCAAAATTGATGAGTGTGACCGGATGAAGGAACGGCTGACCAACGAAAAAGATACTAAATATAGCCTTGATAACGAGGGATTGTTGAGATTTGATGGGAGAATTTGGGTTCCGGATGAGACGGAATTAAAGGAGCAGGTTCTACAAGAGGCTCATAGTTCAAGGTTTTCGATTCATCCTGGTAGCACTAAGATGTATCAAGATCTTCGACAGAGTTTCTGGTGGCCAAACATGAAGAGAGAGATTGCTGAGTACATTAGTAAGTGCTTAGTTTGTCAGAGAGTTAAGGCTGAACATCAACGACCTAGTGGCTTGTTACAGTCATTAGAGATTCCGGAGTGGAAATGGGAGAATATCACAATGGATTTTGTGGTGGGACTTCCGACTACTCATAAGGGGTATGATGCGATTTGGGTAATAGTGGACCGATTGACAAAATCAGCTCACTTTTTGCCAATTAGGGTTAAGTATAACTTAGACCAGTTAGCTAGACTTTATATTAAGGAAATAATCTCTAGACATGGAGTGCCAGTATCGATTGTGTCAGATCGTGATCCACGATTCACGTCGAACTTTTGGAAAAGTCTGCAAGAGCAGTTGGGAACGCAGTTGAAGCTAAGTACGGCGTATCATCCACAAACGGATGGACAAAGCGAGAGGACAATTCAGACATTAGAAGATATGCTAAGATCTTGCGTTATGGATTTCAAGGGTAGTTGGGATGATCATCTACCATTAGTGGAGTTTGCGTATAACAATAGTTATCATGCAAGCATAGGTATGCCGCCTTACGAAGCTTTGTATGGTAGGAAATGCAGAACGCCACTGTATTGGGATGAGGTAGGAGAACGCCGAATGTTGGGACCAGAATTGGTGCAACAGACAGCGGATATTGTTAAAAAGATTCAGATGCGTCTCTTAGCAGCTCAAGACAGACAGAAAAAGTTTACAGATCCGCATAGAGAGAATCGAGAGTTTGAAGTGAGTTCATACGTATTCCTAAAAGTATCTCCCTGGAAAGGAAAGATACGTTTTGGGAAGAAAGGAAAGTTAAGTCCGAGATTTATAGGACCTTTTGAGGTTTTAAAACGGGTAGGTGAGGTAGCTTACATGGTAGCATTACCTCCAGACCTAGAACGAATACATAATGTATTTCACGTTTCTGTATTGCGTCCTTATAAGCCGGATTATAAGCACGTGATAGAATACGAGCCTATTCATGTCGAGAAGGACTTAACATATGAGGAAACGCCAATTCAAATTGTCGATAAGAAAGAACAAGTTCTGCGGAACAAAAGTATAGTTTCAGTAAAGGTGATATGGAAGAACCACGATGCAGAAGAAGCAACGTGGGAGTTAGAAGAAATGATGAAAAAGAATTATCCGAATTTATTTGTGTAATTTTTTATATATAGCGAGATTCTGGGGACAGAATCCTTATAAGGGGGAGAGAGTGTAACGCCCCAGAAAATTGAACATTTTGTAATTTCTTTTAATAATGAATAAAATAATATTATTTATTATTATTGCGTGTTGAGATGATGGATGTCGTTCTATAACCTAGAAACGTCGTAAAGTAGTAGTATTTTAACTACGTGGGAGAATTAAAGTGTTTGAATTTCTAAAACGAAAATAAAAGTTTTCTGAGAAATTTTCTGAAAAACACTATTCATCAATTTCTGCTCGGGAATTATTTTTGAACTTCCGAGAAATACGTAATGTTATAATATCGAGATGATATCGATTATGTAATAATAATCTAAGTATGGAAAATGAAATATTTCGCATGCGTACCTAATTTGAGATAGTTAGGTTATTAAGCGTTAAAAGAATGAAGTTGTGATCGTATAAATGTGTAAACATTATATGGAGTAAGGAATGGAGGTATAATACGACGTATCGTATTATTATGTACGAAGAACGAGATATCGTATACTTTGAATTAATATACGAGATAGCATACGAGAATTATACGTAGGATATGTATGTTAAGTTATTGAATTTAAGATAATGGACTTGTGGGATTTCTAGTTTATTGATAGAAGCCCAAGTGTATGATTATCACAAGTCCAATCTATTGTAACTCAAGCCCAATAGGAAAGTAGTGGGATTAATTAACCAAGCCCAAGGTAAAGCCTTGACCCATGGGTCAAACCAAGTGAGGAAGTGGGTAGTCTTGATGGGCAAGGATTAAGTGTGATGACCAAGTGTTGTGGTGAGCAAGTAAAAGAAGTGACTAGCAAGAAGACTTGAAGGTTAAGTTATGAATAGTAAGGAGGTGGAATGAGGAGGTGGGATTGATTATTGTCCATTTTGCCCCAAGCTTTGGTGGCCTATAAATACCAAGTTCATTTCATTTTTGTTGGTTGTTTTGTTATCATCCAACACTTTCCTCTCAAACATATAAGCTACTTATTTGGTAGAGAGAATAAGTCACTTAAAGCACTTATAAGCCACTTCAACCTTTGATAGTTTCCAAAGCAAATAGAAGTCTTCAAGGGTAAGACTCATTTTCTTTTATCTATATCTTTTCTATGATAGGATTGATAGAGAAGGGGGATTGCTTGAGGATAACATGTAATAAGTTATAAGGAATGAACTTAAGCCGAATAAGTTGAATAAGCAACTTGAACCCTAATAAGTTGTTAAGATCATGAAGGACTTGTCATATGATGATTAGTATGTTGTTTATAACATGAGAACATTGATTGAAGGACTTAAATTATTGGTAAGTCATGAGTATGAAGATTTCTAGTTCATAAGTTGAGAAAGTCAATGACTTATGGAAATAAGTCAAAACCTACTTTGATTATAAGTTGGTGTAATAAATAACTTGAAATGATGATATGTTGGTTAAAATCCACTTAGAACGCTTAGTATGGTTGATTTGACGAACTTCACACGATTAGACGATTAACGTCGAATTCGTGAAAGTCTCGGAATAGAAGTCATATTTTGTGTTGGAAGTCGAAAACGTTGGTTTTTGATGGAGACAAGTCATTGTAGTCATTATAGAGTTGCGGACTCGAAAATGACCGGATTCCGACTTAGAACGAAGAAATGAGCATTGAACGTTCACGAACGTTTATCGTTTTCGTTAAAATGAACTAATAGGTCAAATTTTAGCAAATGAAGTCAAATAGATAAAATTCTTGCATGAACGCATAGATTATGAAATTTGTGAACCGTAGGCTTTTGAACGGACCAATTCGGAGTTAAAACGAAGAAGTTATGCGTCCGGAAAGTTAGCAAAATTTTCAAAAACTACAAAATTTTCTGAGGACCAGAGTCCGCGCCGCGGCGCGACTCTAAGCCTTCTTGTCCGCGCCGCAGCGCGAGGCCGGAGGATGACACACTGCTAACTCGCGCCGCAGCGCGAGTCACAGACCAATTAGTGGCGCCGCGGCGCCAGTGCAAGGAAGAAGATAGAGAAGAAGGGTTCCAAGTATAGAATAAAAGAGGGATTAATAGTAATGAATTGTGATGTAATCACAACATAACTAAGACATTGTAAGGTGCTTGTAATACACTAATGCATGTTTATAATCAATCAAAGATGAGCGGGATATGAATGACGTAATGAAAGCCGAAACCCTTAATAACGAAACTAAGTTAGAATTACATTGAAATGAAGGGTAAGGTATACTAGAAAGCATACCTGGTTAATTATGAACTAATATGGTACGTTATATGATTATGAATTGTAGAATCATAAAGACTTAAAGTGTACGTGTATTAACCAGTAAGCAGACACTAAAGGCAAGTATTCTAACCCTTGTTCCAGTTCAGTCTGGGCAAGCTTTGTAATTCATGTTCTCTTTCACATGAAATCTAGAATGATGAAGTCTTAAGCCAATTTTTCCGGCTAGACTTATATTATGATTCTGTCAAGCATGATTTGTAAATTACCGAGTTATATTGGTATGGTTTTCAATCGAAGACCATGCATGTTCAAATGTTTTTGTCGTTTAACGACAGGCACGTGAGGTTGCCACAATTAAACGTATACACGTTTAAAGAATGTAGTGTTGATCAACATAGAGTACTATGAGCTGATCACTCAGAAGTGCTCGTAAGCTATGCCGGACTTACGGACTTAGTGCCGGAATGTCCTTTTCAAAAGAACTTATGTATGCTCATAATCTTGAGCCATAATTGTTATTCTGCTGAATATTGATAGAAAAATGTTTTGAAGGAAATGAAGTGCTATTTTGAATCACCAATAGTACTTCGTAACTATTGTTCAGTTACTGGAGATATATTAGTTCTATGTTTCAAGCATGTTGTTATTAGAATTATAGTACTTGCTGAGCTAGCCATGCTCACTCTTGCTTGAACCATATGAACACAGCTAAGATCGAGCAGACTGAAGGATCCAGCAAGGATAAAGGCAAGGCGAAGACAAAACCATAGCATACTTATGTAATAGTATAGGAAGAATGTCTGTAATATATTGATATTATGACAAGAACAAATGAAAGGGTTACAAAGAACCTGGGTAATGTAATATTATTTTGATATATATGGAGTTATATTAGTCCTCTTGTGACTATTTGAGGAAATGTGTGAATGAATGGTAGTACCGTGTAGCACCATTTGTCGGGTTGGAAGAGACCCGGATTTGGGGGCGTCACAGTATCAATGGTTGAGAATGCGTTGTAACCCCCGCTGGGGATACATTGCTTCGATAGGTTTACTTGCCACCGGCTGAGATAACGTCAAGGTTGCTTTACCTTCATTGATGTGTGTATCAATGGTTGAGAATGCATTGTAACCCCCTCCAAGGAATACATGGATGTTTGAAATTGTTGCGTTGTGGCCTCTGCCGTGGAATACATGGATGTTTTAAATTGTTGCGTTGTGGCCCCCATCGGGGATATATCATCGATTCGTGACTTTGGCGTTTTAACCCCCGCCGGGAATACTTCATTAGTTCGTAGCTTCGGCGTTGTAAACCCCGCCGGGGATACTTCATTAGTTCGTAGCTTCGGCATTGTAAACCCCGCCGGGGATATTTCTTAAATTTATAACTTCGGCGTTGTAACCCCTGCCGGGGATACTTCGTAGGTTCATAACTTCAGCATTGTAACCCCCGTCGGGGATGCTTCTTAGGTTCATAACTTTGGCATTGCAACCCCCAGCGGGGATACTTCTTAGGTTCATAACTTCGACGTTGTAACCCCCGCTAGGGATATGTATTAGGGTTGTGACCCTGCACTAACGTCATCGAACCTTTGCGGGGTATTGGCGAGCATGATTTGTGAAAGTTGAGGCCATTGGCATAGTATACCTTGTGTACAGGCGAATACCAATGAGTGACATGTGAAGCCAGAGTTTAGCCCATGAAAACCATTATTCCAGGCTATTCCGCTCAATCGCGTAGCATTTTTATTCCTGATTTGGCCCTTTCAGCTTGTGACACCTCCTTTGCAACTCTAACTGGAGTGAGCCGGAGGTGTGTGACACATGAGTTGACTCCTACTTTGGAGGAGTATGCACGGTTGACGATGTTGCCGCTGGATAGACCTTGCATGCACATGGCGATTGGGGAGAAGAGTAGGCAATTCATGACCCTCATCAGATTAAGGCATAGAGTGGTACAGGACGAGATTACATCTGGCCATGTGATATCCCAGTATTTTCTATTTGACAGATTTGGCTCTGAGGATAGTTATGCATGACATTCTGGGGATCTCACCACACCGAAAGATCAGTGGCGTTTGGCTAGAGTGGATGTACTATTGTTGTGCGTATTGTCATATGTATATATGCCACGGTACATGGATGAGTTGGATATCGTCGTCATTATGGCAGTGAGATCTCTTAGGGAGGATCACACCATCCTACGAATGATTATGGCAGAGACTCTGAGGTCAGCCACATATTGCTGCACTTATCCGGTAGGAGTGTTTATAAGCAGCTCGGTCATGCTGTATGTGTGGTTTATGTCACACTTGGGACCGATTGGCACATTTAGATGGCATGGATATTGTTTCACCCATGATATAGCTATATCGTACTCCTTCCAGCCTGTAGAGTGTATAGACGTTGCATCTTGGTTAGCTTTTCTGGCAGGGATTGGAGATCCATTCATTATATTGCCGTGTACATGGCTTAGCTCACCCTACAGCTTCATTACTCATGCTTCAGGCATGGATTATCTTTCTCTAGCTGGTTTGAGAGGGATGATAACCTACCACCCATTGGCCGTGATGTGTCAGTTTGACCAGTTTTAGGATTTCCACCTATACGAGGGGGGTAGTGATTCAGCGTTTCGCTTCTCGTCATTTATCATCAGCGAACAGATCCAGGTTCTTAGCCTGTTGGGATCAGTGAGAGCTAGCTGAGTTTTTTGGTAGTCATCCGCGTTATTCTATAGAGTATTCAGCATGGATGGATACAGAGACTGCATCGGCTGCGGTAGTATCCACAATGCAGGGGTTTGATTCTGACAATGAGGAGCCTATGGAGGAAGCTGACATTCCCAACGATGGGGACTTGACTGCTGGGTTTCCAGTATTTGTTATGCATTCTCCCACCCTGAGTTCCACTATTACTTAGTATCTAGCATAGTATTTTGAGCAAAGCTTACATCTGATGACCTATGAGAAAGATTAGGCTAGGGCCGCGATCTTGATAGCTCTTAATGTAAGAGACACCACTCTATTAGAGAGGGATGAGGCTAGATCATCCATGGATGCATTGATTGTGGAGCGGGATGCCGCCCTATCTGCTAGGGATGTGGCCATTACAGACAGTACTTCTGGGAGATCCTAGACGGCTGGTATCCTTCCCGATATGAGTGCATACATTGATGAACATTATGTCACCGTTTAGTTAGCCTCAGATTTGCTAGCTCGTGTAGATAACCTTGGGCAGGAGCTTGCAGCATTGCCTCTATCTTCAGAGAGGGATGCTATGTTAGATCTAATAGTCCGCATACACACAGATCCATAGATAGCTTTGTATTTTCCCTGCACAGACTAGCTTAGCCATTCTGTCATGTACAACACATATGTATATATCAATCTGTATATATGGTAGAGAAATATATTTTTATTTACTTCCCATTCAGTTATACCTTGATATTTGCCTATTTTTTCAGGGCCTTATGATCTTGATGCATTCTGAACTTATCCTTGATATGTGGACATTGAGCCATCGCAAGATCTCTTACAACAGATCATTGATCTGTATGTATCCCTACCATCTTTGGTGTCTTGGGACTAGTTTCTGTATGGAAATGTGGAGAGGAGTGTGGCTTTTCCTCCTAAGATTGACCGCACCACAGATGGTCGCCAGTACTTCTATTTGTGAGAAGCCTAGTTAATTCCATCTCTTATGGATTGGTATTGCTCTTTGAGGTAGAACCGCAGCTTAGGT
Organism: Panax japonicus; assembly: GCA_020205505.1. NCBI lineage: Eukaryota > Viridiplantae > Streptophyta > Magnoliopsida > Apiales > Araliaceae > Panax > Panax japonicus. The sequence continues at coordinate 42,240,244 of CM035114.1, forward strand.
GGTCACCAAATCTCCTATTTGTGAGGAGAGGTTGGGTAATTCCATCCCCTTGGTCTGAAGCCAATGAAATGTGGTGGATTGAAGGTTGATCCCAGTACCGTGTGACAAGTATTTTTGTTCTGGTAGGGGTTAGACTGAACAATAAATGGCTGCCTACGTACTCCTATTGAAGAGGAGATCAAGTCTGCGTAGTTCGAACCAGATGTAATAGGTTCAACGCTAAATGTGAAAGGCAGATGGGTGGAGAAGCTTTATGTAAAGCCCCCGAATCCGGATACTTGAAACCCGAACTCGGTACTTCACGATACCATTTCTATGAGTGGAATAATACTAATAATAATAACCATAATATAAAACTTAAACTTAACTTATATTTATCAGAGTCTAATCCCAAGTACGCAACATTTACTACATTCTTTACATGATATATAATACATATCATTAACTTAGTACAGTCTATCTATTACAAATGATACCAATAACATATTTTGTTTGCTTTCCTTTTCACTTGATCCTGGCCGAGCCTTTTAGCTGTTCACACTTAGCTGAAAATATTTAAATTAAGCAAGGATGAGCATTTGAGTGCCCAACAAGTATTTTTATATATATATATATATAAGTTGAAAGAATTTAAATGTTTTCTTTATAATATTCTTCTACAACCAGTCAATAGTTGTGAAGTAATCTGTACCAATAATAATAACATAACAACACTCGTTCAAATTTTTGAAATTGTGTATTGACTATACATGGGGTTTCTGTGACATGCTATGAACATTGATTTCATTTTTGAAAGGGTTTAAACAGAAATTCATCTGAAAACCGGGCATTGCTTACGAGTACGGAGGGTGATCAGCCCCGTGAACCCTGTATTGATCAATACTACATATACAAGAACGATGTTATCGTTCACTCTGTCCGCCTTGGGCGCATAAAAATTTTCCCATTATCGGGATGTTCATACCTGTCGGGTTTTCATAACAAAGGTCTTGTCTTGTTCAACAATTATCTATAATTCAACATATATATATATATATATATATATATCACAGGTGTATCAACATGTGATTAAATACAATGATTATCCAAGTGGGGACACTTGTATAATCATTTCTAGAAATTAACGAATAGAATATATAACTGAATTATCATGTACTAACATGTTGATAATCAATGGGTGTATATAATATAGGTTTAACAATCTGTACATTAATAATAATAATTCTGAACTTCTCACTTCTGTCTATTGCATAAAGAAAATGCAAAGTTAGGATACTTACCTGGTATACTGCTTAAAATATGCAACTTAAATTTATCTTTTCTATCACGACCTATCTTTAATCAAATCATTTATTCGATTAGAACAATATACCTTAACACATGGTACTGCATTTCGCAGTCATCACATAACCTAATCACCTTATCACATATGTTCAACAATCATGGTATCACAAACAAACATTAACTCATTCCTAATCACATTGTCACACAACTTTAACAACCATTGAATCACAAATAAAATAGTTAACTAACTAAATTTCTAAGTCCAGATCAATTTCTGAAACATGTCGGTCTACCGACAGCTTTATCGGGTAAATCTCGAGTCTAAGACTCTATCTCAAAGTTCAACATTCGTAAATATCAGTCATATAATTTTTAAATGACTTATAATAATTTTTAAATAATTATTATCATTTATCATAATTTTTGAAATATCATAATCATTACTAAATGATTTAAATATCAAACAATTCTATTATCATTAATATTTAATTAATATTAAACTATTAATGAAACCATGGCCAAAATATTAAAGTTATGTATAATAACTTTGTAAGACCCCAAATAATTAATAAATGAAATTTAATTTTTTCTAATTATTATTTTGAATAGTAAGGGTTGATTTGATTAATATGGATAGTTATGGGTAAAATACGCAAATATTTCAAAATAAGCAAGTGGTTATAAAATATTCATTGTTGTCGGGGAATATTCGTTTGGTCGTGGAATATTCGTACTGTCGGGAAATATTCGTACGACGGCGCAGTCATGTGTGGGCCCCATAACGGAAAGCGATTGGATGAAGAAAACGACAAAAATAAATTGTTTAAAAATAACGGCGTAGTTGTTACCGTTAATACTCTTAAAATACTCTGTGGTTAAAACACAGTAGCACACGGTATTGCACCAATTATTGATTCTTACGTAAGAAGGCACTATTCAATAATGGTTACAGTAATTACTCTTCAGTATTTTATTTTATTGATTCAATAATTGCTGCATTGATATTTTATATTACTGTTGTTTCAATAATTGTCATTACACAGTATTTTTCATTATCAAAGCAATAATTCATATTATCTGAATAATATTATTAGATAACATTATTCGCAATGTCTAGAAAGTTCGGTCTAAGGAGAGGTATGGTCACCTAATTGCGCGCCAGTAAGGAGAAATTCTTATTGGAAAGTCCCCTCTTTCCTAGGAACTGCCTGGTTGTCAATATTGTGATTCTGTAATATTATTTGTGAATAATTAATTATTGATTCATATGATAAGAAAAATATTGATTTTATCTGGATATAGATGGAGAAAATTTTTTAATGTGACAATTGCTGAAAATTAATATGTTATCTTTTTCTGATAAAATAATTCATTTAAATATATTATTTTAATAATATATTAACGGTGATATTTTTATAATAAATGTGGGATATATGAGTATATGAGGAGGAAGAGTATTTTTGTGGCATTAAATGTTTACCACATATTTTGTGTGTTGGTGGACACAATTATTGACCGAAATTTGATTATAGCTTGTAAAATCGTCCGTTTGTGGATTTCGGCCAATTTTTGTTTGGAATTTGGAAAACCTTTCTTCTGCAAAGTTGTAGAGAATTGAATTTCCTATAAAAATTCGCGAGATTTTTATTTTCTGATAAAAGAGCAATTTATTATAAATTGTTGAAGTTTCAGAGTTCCGAAATAATTGATTTTTGGAGTTTAAAATGTTTTTTGTAAGAAAAACGTTTTTTTGTTGCAATTGAGTGGCGTACATGTGTTAGAAATGATCTGAATCAGTTGGTAAAAGTGGGCTTGACAATTATATATATATATATATATATATATATATATATATATTATTAATTTAATAAATTTTCTGCTTTGGTGTTCTAAGCATTTTCCTATAAATAGGTGCTTAGGTTAGAATTGAAAATCACACCAGAAACTGAAGTTTTCTCTCTCTATAATATTGATCGTATTCTTGTGAGTATTTTGAGTATACTTTGAGTATTGCTATACGGTGTAAGTTCAAGTCATAGCCTATATCCGGTATTTCAACTAGAAGTACTGATCTTCCGAGGTAAGGGATGTTATTTTCTTCTCAAATGATATTATTTCTTCTAATATCATTATGCCGAAGTATTGATCTTAACTTTTAATCCAATTTGGAACTTTTTGTGTCGGAGTTACTATTCACGTATATGGCACTATTCACGTATACGACACTATTCACGAATACGACACTATTCACCGAAAAATGAAATTTCTTCTTTTTGTTCAAAATATCTATTATGGATACTAGCTTTGATTGTATCCATGTTTTGATCATTCTTGAATTTAACACCACTATGATTATTTTTGAGCTATTTTTGGACATGGTTAACACAAAGTACGAATCCTTAATCCTTAATCCTTGTCATTTTGTTTCACTGGATTCGTTTCTTTAAAAATATTTTTCATCATCCTCAGTCTTAAATGATGAGATTATTGAATATCTTTGGCCTGTAGTGCAAAGATGAATGATTTCTGATGAATATCTTTGGCCCGTGGTGCAAAGATGAACAGGTGTTTAGATGAATATGACCAACTGATGAATATCTTTGGCCTGTAGTGCAAAGATGAATATGTGATTCCAGATATATATTGATTGATGTTACAGGGATAAAAGATAGACGATGACCTTTTAAATTCATACATAGAAGATAGTAGTTTGCATTCTCTACTTAACTCTTCTAATGAATTATTATTTCCGCTGCAAATATTGATTTAAAACTTGTTGTCTATTGTATTCTATTATATTTTTCCCTGTTGAAGACTAACGATAATTTATTGTATATTATCTTAGTCATAATATTCTTTACTTGGCTAGTTGAGCTCACCCTTTTCCTTTTTGTTCCATTTTTCTTCTCAGGAGGTGAGAATATAGCGAATACGAGTCGGGGTATGGAATGAAGGTTCTAGAGAAAGTTGTTTAGTAGTCCTCACCATTTTTGTAAAATAATGTATCAATAAATGTGATGAGGATATATTTGAGTATAAATATTGTCTAAAAGATAATGTTTGTATTCAAACTCACAGTTTTACTGTTGTAATAATAAAGTTGTAGTTATTTCTGTACCATGTATTGACAACTCAGAATGGGTGATGTATACCTATTTTGGGGGCATCACAGTTGGTATCAGAGCTTAGGGATATGATCTCTAGCGGAGATCGGGAATAGAACTAGGAGGGGAGAGACGAGTAAATCCTTCGCTAGTGTGTCCTACCTAAGCTGATTTGTTAGTTGGTCAGTATATAGGGATATTATGTGATATATTGATTTTCTTAATTAACCCTTGTTTTATGACAGTATTTGAGAATGTCGGCTGAGAATATTAACAGTGGAGTAAATGAAACCGTGGAGATGCCTGTACTCACCAACGAGGAGAACGTGCAACAGGCTGGCAATGTTCCTCCTGTGAACAACACCAATGAGCAGATGATGTACGAGGGGATGTTTAGAAGCTTTTTTGCAGTTCATGCAAAATCAGACGAGGGAGACTCGTGTTCAAAATACAGTAGGAAATGATAGCAATTCACGGGTTGTCACAGCCAAACAGTTCAAAGAGTTGGGACCACCAGAATTTAAGGGAAAGCCAGATCCGATCATGGCGGAAACATAGGGTCAAACAAATTACCAAGATATTCGATGTCTTGGGATGCACGGAGGAACAAAAGGTTCCATTCGCCACCTTTATGTTCCGTGGCGAGGCAGATTACTGGTGGGAGTCTGTGAAGCGTATCCATCCAGCCGCACTCAGCATGTCTTGGGAGACGTTTCAGAAACTATTTAATGACAAATACTTTTCTCGAAAGTGTTCGTCATATGAAGGAAGTGGAGTTCATCAGATTAGAACAAAATAACATGACGGTGTCTCAGTACGAGGCAAAGTTTGCAGAGTTATCCAGGTTTGCACCTCATTTGGTGGAGAATGAGGAACGTATGACGCGGATGTTTTTGAGAGGTTTGAAACCCGGCATACGGCAATATCTCATTTCTCATAAATTTTCTCTCTATTCAGATGTTGTAAACTGGGCTCAATTATTAGAGCGAGATAACGAGTACGGTCAACCGAGGGACCACAATCAGGATCATACCGGAGATAGCAGTCAACAAAACAACGATAACCTGCGGAGAAAGAAAAAGACGGACAGAAATGGTAACCACTCTGGTGGTAGCCATGGCCATGAGAATAGAAGAAGCGAGTCAGGAGGAGATTTTAAAAAGAGGAGATTCAACAATGATAATGTGAAGACGACAACACCAGCAGTAACTGGTTCTAAGAGAGGAGAACGACCACCGGTCATATGCTATAAATGCGGGAAAGAGGGACATATCAGTCCAAACTGCCAACAACAGTTTAAGGTATGCTATAATTTTGGAAAGGAAGGACATATTGTTCGAGATTGTACGGCAGAAAAACCTAGTTCAGCGGGGACGGTGACTCAAAAGACTGTCCCAGAAAAGTCAAAGTCAACGGTTCCTGGAAGAGCGTTTGTTGTGACTGGTCAAAATGTGAGGAACCTAAACGAGATGATCACGGGTAAGCTATTTATAAATTCTTGCGAAGTTTATACCTTACTTGATACCGGTGCTACCCATTCATTTATCTCTCCTGCTTGTGCTCAATGTTTAAACTTGACTTTGGAAAAATTAGACTTTGACCTATCTGTGGAAACTCCGTTAGGAAAAACTTTTATCACATCCACTATTTATAAATCTTGTTTGATTCAAGTTGGCACCATCACCTTACCTGTTGACCTTATCTCTTTAAAGATACTTACTTTTGATGTGATTTTAGGGATTGATTGGTTAACTACTTATCATGCCAAAATTGATTGTTTTCGTAAGGTTGTTAATTTTCATATTCCTAACCAACCTGTTGTACGGATTCAAGCAACTAAACCATTAAAATCAATCACTGTCATATCTAATCATAAAGCTATTCATTTATTGAAAAACAGATGTCAAGCTTTCTTAGCCCATGTTATGGATTTGAATAAAGACACGTCAAATTTGAATAATATTCCTGTTGTTATTGACTTTCCTGACGTATTTCCTGAAGAACTTTCGCGGTCTACCCCCAGAACGTGGAGTTGAATTCTTTATTAATCTTGAACCTGGTACAAAGCACATTTCTAAAACCCCATATCGAATGGCTCCTATTGAACTTCAGGAGTTAAAGGTCCAACTATAAGAATTATTGGACATCGGTTTAATTCGTCCTAGTACATCTCCTTGGGGTGCTCCTGTTTTATTCGTAAAGAAGAAAGACGGGAGTATGCGACTTTGTATTGACTATCGAAAATTGAACCATGTCACCATCAAGAATAGGTATCCTCTACCTCGTATTGATGACCTATTTGTCCAGTTGCAAGGAGCACAATTCTTTTCTAAGATCGATCTTCGTTCTGGATATCATCAACTGAGGATTAGAACTAAAGATATTCCAAAGACTACCTTCAGAACTCGGTACGGGCATTATGAATTCTTAGTCATGTCTTTCGGATTGACTAATGCTCCTGCGGCTTTCATGGATATAATGAACCGAGTATTCAAGGAATATTTGGATCAGTTAGTTGTTGTTTTTATTGATGACATCCTCATATATTCCAAAAGTCGTGAAGATCATGAGCACCATTTGAAGCTGGTACTCCAAAGGCTTCGTGAAAAGAAACTATATACCAAATTAAAGAAATGCGAGTTCTGGCTTGAGGAAGTAGCATTCCTTGGGCACGTGGTGTCGAAACATGAAGTATCTGTTGATCCTGCGAAGATTGAAGCAATACAAAGTTGGGAGTAACCGAAGTCGGTGACTGAAGTACGTAGCTTTTTGGGCTTAGCTGGTTATTATCGGAGATTCGTGGAAGGGTTTTCTTGAATCGCTACTCCATTAACCCAGCTAACTCAGAAGGATACAAAATTCGTTTGGAGCAAAGAATGTGAGAAGAGTTTCCAAGAGCTCAAAAGGAGACTCATTTCGGCACCTGTTCTAACAATACCATCTGGTACGGAATGATTTGTTATCTACAGTGATTCTTCAGGCAAAGGGTTAGGATGTGTTCTCATGCAACATGGGAAAGTCATAGCCTATGCCTCGCGATAACTTAAAGAGTATGAGAGGAATTATCCTACTCATGATCTAGAGTTGGCAGCAGTCGTTTTCGCGCTAAAGATCTGGAGGCACTATCTATATGGGGAGAAAGTTGAGATATATTCAGACCATAAAAGCCTTAAATATTTCTTCACTAAAAAAGAACTCAACATGCGGCAGTGACGTTAGCTCGAGCTATTGAAAGACTACGACCACACTATTCAATACCATCTTGGAAAAGCGAACGTGGTAGCTGACGCGTTGAGTAAAAGATCATATGCAGGAATAAGTGCGATGATGTCAAGTATACACATAGAGCCAACTTTAATAGAAAAAGTTAAGGTTTCTTAAGCCACCGACCCGGAGCTGATGATTATGAAGAAGAAAGTACAAGAAGGAGCTATTCCGGAAGCGAGAATTGATGAAGAAGGAATACTTCGAGTCCACTCTAGACTTTGTGTTCCTAACGACCCTGATTTGAAGTACAAGATTATGATGGAGGCACACAATACACCATTTGCAATCCATCCTGGAAGTACTAAAATGTATCGTGATCTTCGACATACATTTTGGTGGAATAATATGGAGATAGAGATTGCAAAGTTTATCTCAATGTGTTTAACTTGTCAACGTGTAAAGGCGGAGCATCTAGTACCTAAGGGTCCGTTGCAACCACTTGAGATTCCGAAATGGAAGTGGGAACACATTACCATGGATTTCGTTACGGGTCTTCCTACGGTTTCCCAAGACATCAATGCTATTTGGGTTATTGTTGATAGATTAACCAAATCTGCTCATTTCTTGCCGATACGGGAGACTTATTCCCTTGAACGTCTTGCTAGTATATATGTAAATGAGATTGTGAGGTTGCATGGCATGCCAGTATCCATAGTTTCGGATCGTGACCCAAGATTCACTTCAAGATTTTGGGTTAGCTTGCAAAAAGCTATGGGCACAGATTTACGATTCAGTTCGGCATACCATCCTCAAACGGACGGACAATCAGAGAGGACTATTCAAACTCTTGAAGATTTATTAAGACTCTATGTCCTAGACTTCAAGGGCAATTGGGATAAGTATTTACCATTGGTGGAATTCTCCTATAACAACAGTTATCAGGCAAGTATAGGTGTGGCTCCATTTGAAGCATTATATGGACGAAAGTGTCGCTCTCCAATATGTTGGGATGAGGTGGGTGAAGCAACATTGTTGGGACCCGAGTTAGTACGTATGACTACCAAAAAGATCCAAATGATTCGACAACGTATACGAATGGCACAAGATCGACAAAAGAGTTATGCGGATCTTCATCGAAAGGACGTGGAATTTAGTATAGGGGATCATGTATTATTGCGAGTTGCTCCATGGAAGGGGGTTACAAGATTTGGGAAGAGGGGAAAACTCAATCCACGATTTATTGGCCCATTTCAAATTCTTGATCGAGTAGGAAATGTAGCCTATAGACTCGCGTTACCTCCGAGTATGTCTCGTGTTCATAATGTGTTTCACATATCTGTACTTCGTAAATATGTGAAAGACCCGAACCATATTATTGAGTTAGAACCAAATGAGATAGCCGAAGACTTAACGTACGAAGAGGTACCTGTCAAGATCTTGGATAGGAAGGAGCATGTCCTACGCACAAAGGTGATACCACAAGTTAAAGTTTTGTGGAGGAATCATGCTATAGAGGAAATGACCTGGGAGTTGGAAACGGAAATGAAAGCGAGGTATCCTCATCTTTTCGAAACACCACGTACGCACGTCAATTTCGAGGACGAAATTTCATAAGGAGGGGAGGTTGTAAGACCCCAAATAATTAATAAATGAAATTTAATTTCCTCTAATTATTATTTTGAATAGTAAGGGTTGATTTGATTAATGTGGATAGTTATGGGTAAAATACGCAAATATTTCAAAATAAGCAAGTGGTTATAATATTCATTGTTGTCGGGGAATATTCGTTTGGTCGTGGAATATTCGTACTGTCAATGAATATTCGTACGACGACGCAGTCATGTGTGGGCCCCATAACGGAAAACGATTGGATGAAGAAAACGACAAAAATAAATTTTTTAAAAATAATGGCGTAGTTGTTACCGTTAATACTGTTAAAATACTCGGTGGTTAAAACACAGTAGCACACGGTATTGTACTAATTATTGATTCTTACGTAAGAAGGCACTACTCAATAATGGTTACATTAATTACTCTTCAGTATTTTATTTTATTGATCAATAATTGCTGCATTGATATTTTATATTACTGTTGTTTCAATAATTGTCATTACACAGTATTTTTCATTTTCAAAGCAATAATTCATATTATCTGAATAATATTATTAGATAACATTATTGGCAATGTCTATAAAGTTCTGTCTAATGAGAGGTTTGGTCACCTAATTGCGCGCTAGTAAGGAGAAATTCTTATTGGAAAGCCCCCTCTTTCCTGGGAACTGCTTGGTTGTCAATATTGTGATTATGTAATATTATTTGTGAATAATTAATTATTGATTCATATGATGAGAAAAATATTGATTTTATGTGGATATAGATGGAGAAAATTTTTTAAAGTGACAATTGTTGAAAATTAATATGTTATCTTTTTCTGATAAAATAATTTATTTAAATATATTATTTTAATAATATATTAATGGCGATATTTTTATAATAAATAGGGGATACTATGAGTATATGAGGAGGAAGAGTATTCTGTGGCATTAAATGTTTAACACATATTTTGTGTGTTGGTGTACACATTTATTGACCGAAATTTGATTATAGCTTGTAAAATCGCCCATTTGTGGATTTCGGCCAATTTTTGTTTGGAATTTGGAAAAACTTTCTTCTGCAAAGTTATAGAGAATTGAATTTCCTATAAAAACTCGCGAAATTTGAATTTTCTGACAAAAGAGCTATTTATTATGAATTATTGAAGTTTCAGAGTTCCGAAATAATTGATTTTTGGAGTTTAAAATGTTTTTTGTAAGAAAAACGTTTTTTGTTGCAATTGAGTGGCGTACATGTATTAGAAATGATCTGAATCAGTCGGTAAAAGTGGGCTTGACAATTATATATATATATATATATATAAATTATTAATTTAATAAATTTTCTGCTTTGGTGTTCTAAGCATTTTCCTATAAATAGGTGCTTAGGTTAGAATTGAAAATCACACCAGAAACTGAAGTTTTCTCTCTCTATAATATCGAGCGTATTCTTGTGAGTATTTTGAGTATACTTTGAGTATTGCTATACGGTGTAAGTTCAAGTCATAGCCTATATCCGGTGTTTCAACTAGAAGTACTGATCTTCTGAGGTAAGGGATGTTATTTTCTTCTCAAATGATATTATTTCTTCTAATATCATTATGCCGAAGTATTGATCTTAACTTTAAATCAAATTTGGAACTTTTTGTGTCGGAGTTACTATTCACGTATATGGCACTATTCACGTATACGACACTATTCACGAATACGACACTATTCACCGAAAAATGAAATTTCTTCTTTTTGTCCAAAATATCTATTATGGATACTAACTTTGATTGTATCTATGTTTTGATCATTCTTGAATTTTACACCACTATGATTATTTTTGAGTATTTTTGGACATGGTTAAAATAAAGTACGAATCCTTAATCATTAATCCTTCTCATTTTGTTTCACTGGATTCGTTTCTTTAAAAATATTTTTCATCATCCTCAGTCTTAAATGATGAGATTATTGAATATTTTTGGCTGTAGTGTAGAGATGAATGATTTCTGATGAATATCTTTGGCCCGTAGTGCAAAGATGAACAGGCGTTTAGATGAACATGACCAACTGATGAATATCTTTGGCCTGCAGTGCAAAGATGAATATGTGATTCCAGATATATATGTATTTATGTTACAGGGATAAAAGATAGACGATGAACTTTTAAATTCATACATAGAAGATAGTAGTTTGCATTCTCTACTTAACTCTTCTAATGAATTATTATTTCCGCTGCGAATATTGATTTAAAACTTGTTGGCTATTGTATTCTATATATTTTTCCCTGTTGAAGACTAACGATAATTTGTTGTATATTATCTTAGTCATAATATTCTTTACTGGGCTAGTTGAGCTCACCCTTTTCCTATTTGTTCCATTTTTATTCTTAGGAGGTGAGAATATAGAGAGTACGAGTCGGGGTATGGAATGAAGGTTCTAGAGAAAGTTATTTAGTAGTCCTCACAATTTTTGTAAAATAATGTATCAATAAATGTGATGAGGATATATTTGAGTATAGATATTGTCTAAAAGATAATGTTTGTATTCAAACTCACAGTTTTACTGTTGTAATAATAAAGTTGTAGTTATTTCTGTACCATGTATTGACAACTCAGAATGGGTGATGTATATCTATTTTGGGGGCGTCACAATGCATGTGGCAAAAGCGGTCTTTTGCCCCTCAGCTACCCTAACTATCACGAACACCTTTTTAATTTCCTTAACCCAAGTTTGGGGATTCTACAGGGTCATTTTTACCTTTGAATTCTGGCGGTAGGACCGCCTTGAAGTCTTTAACGTTCGACGATCGATTATCTGGGTGATCTTTCGCGGCTGGTATTCCGTTCTGCACATCTTGATCGTCTATATTTGCATGTTTCTATATTGAGTCTGGTTGTCCTCCAGCTTTGTTGATAGATTCTTCTATCCTTTGGTTTCATTTTTTGTCTTGACGGTATTTTCATAAATTATTCTTACATACTAAGCCTTATCGTAAACGTTTAACATATAACACAAAACTTTCTATTCAAATAATCATGTACTCAAAATATTAAATTTTGAAAACTCAGTCTACTATAATAACCAGTGACCAAATAAATATCTACTGTCTTTATACCAACTTATCCCATTAATCCAACATAGACTCATATTCATAACACTTGACATGCCATAGCACATTCTATTTTAAACATTCGCTATCCCTTTGTGACTTCAAAAGTCTGGATTTAAAACTTTATCCAACACAAAAGTTAAAAATATTTTATTACAAAAACATAGTTATCGCATATACCATACAGAAACATACATATTCAGCTAATACCAATACTACCTATTTCTTTTGCCTTCACTAAAGATTAACTATTTAGTATCTTATCTATTCTCATCATCCACAATAATCCATTCACAATTAACTATACCCAGTTCGTCAAACCACACTTATGAGTCCATAAACTTGTCACAGTTATATGAGTTTATGAACTTACCCTAGTCAGACCTTTGGCGTCCATTCACTGAGGGATTCATAAACATTTCATAAAACTATGAGTCAAGAATGTCACATAAGTATGAGTTTTAAGAACTCGTACTTAACCCTATGTTCTCTACCTATGACCTATCTATTTTTTATACACATGAGAAAGGAATCACCCTCTTAACATGCATATAGCAAATAGCGCGACACAAATATTTCAATGATTATCAGTGTCAGATACTAAGTAGTTTTTACACCAAGTACAATTCCCCGCCCATACAAGGAATCATACAACTTAGCTGCCGACATGAGTCCTCATTGAAATCCTCACCTAATCGTAACCCCTTTTTTTCCATTCGAGTTTCATTTAATCCGTATTCACAATCCTTTCTTGAATCTGTACCATTCTCACAGCAATCTTGCTTTAAATTTTCCAATCATAAGATTGATTCTTTCTGGTTGTCATAATTTTATCAGATCACGGTGTGATCTCATCGTATATTTTATGATTCAATTCTATGTCTTAATTGTTTTGTTTTACTATCTCCTTTCCATTCACTTTCAGTCCTTTAGACTCAATCTATTCACCATTATTGTTCAACTTTATTATTGTGGCTTAATAACTCGTCGAGATTCATCTTTGAATCGTACCGACCAACTAACTCTATATGAGTTATTTGTATTTTCAATGTTTCCCTCTGTTCTAAGGTTATAGCCTAAAGTCTAACCCACCTAAGGTTTCTAACCCTATAGCTCTGATACCATTCTGTAAAGCCCCCGAATCCGGATACTTGAAACCCGATCTCGGTACTTCACGATACCATTTCTATGAGCAGAATAATACTAATAATAATAACCATAATATAAAACTTAAACTTAACTTACATTTATCAGAGTCTAATCCCAAGTACGCAACCTTTACTACATTCTTTACATGATATATAATACATATCATTAACTTAATACAGTCTATCTATTACAAATGATACCAATAACATATTATGTTTTCTTTCCTTTTCACTTGATCCTGGCCTAGCCTTCTAGCTGTTCACACTTAGCTGAAAACATTTAAATTAACCAAGGATGAGAATTTGAGTGCCCAGCAAGTATTTATATATATATATATATATATATATATATATATATATATATATATATATATATATATATATATATATATATATAAGTTGAAAGAATTTAAATGTTTTCTTTATAATATTCTTCTACAACTAGTCAATAGTTGTGAAGTAATCTGTACCAATAATAATAACATAACAACACTCGTTCAAATTTTTGAAACTGTGTATTGACTATACATGGGGTTTCTGTGACATACTATGAACATTGTTTTCATTTTTGAAAGGGTTTAAACAGAAATTCATCTGTAAACCGACCATTGCTTACGGGCACGGAGGGTGATTAGCCCCGTTGTACCCTGTATTGATCAATACTAAATGTACAAGAACGATGTTATCGTTCACTCTGTCCGCCTTGGGCGCATAAAATTTTTCCCATTATCGGGATGTTCATACTTGTCGGGTTTTTATAAAAAAGGTCTTATTTTGTTCAACAATTATCTATAATTCAACATATATGTATATCAAAGGTGTATCAACATGTGATTAAATACAATGATTATCCAAGTGGGGACACTTGTATAATCATTTCTAGAAATTAACGAATAGAATATATAACTGAATTATCATGTACTAACATGTTGATAATCAATGAGTGTATATAATATAGGTTTAACAGTCTGTACATTAATAATAATAATTCTGAACTTCTCACTTCTGTCTATTGCATAAAGAAAATGTAAAGTTAGGATACTTGCCTGGTATGTTGCTTACAATACGCAACTTAAATTTATATTTTCTATCACAACCTATCATTAATCAAATCATTTATTTGATTAGAACAATATACCTTAACACATAGTACTGCATTTCGTAGTCAGCACATAACCTAATCACCTTATCACACATGTTCAACAATCATGGTATCACAAAAAAAACATCAACTCATTCCTAATCACATTGTCACACAACTTTAACCACCATTGAATCACAAATAAAATAATTAATTAACTAAATTTCTAAGTCCAGATCAATTTCTGAATTATGTCGGTTTACAGACAGCTTTATCGGGTAAATCTCGAGTCTAAGACTCTATCTCAAAGTTCAACATTCGTAAATATCAGTCATATAATTTTTAAATGACTTATAATAGTTTTTAAATAATTATTATTATTTATCATAATTTTTGAAATATCATAATCATTATTAAATGATTTAAATATCAAACAATTCTATTATCATTAATATTAAACTATTAATGAAACCATGGCCAAAATATTAAAGTTATGTATAATAACTTAACGTATTTATATTTTCCTTAAATGATTTTTAAAACATTTAAAATCATTATTAAATAATTACCATTAATATTTAAATATTAATGAACTATTTATCCAAATATTAAAAGTCATTAATTATAACTTAAAATATTTTTAATTAATTTATATCCTTTTTAAATGATTTTTAAATAAATAAAACCATTTTTAAACTATTTATTTACTATAATTATTAAATAAACTTAATATCATTAATCATTAAATAAATATCATTAATATTAAATCATTAATGAAATTATACTTTAAATATTAAAAGTTATATTTTATAACTTAAAATATCATTAAACACTTTAAAATGACTTTTAAAATATTAAAATCATTTTTAAACTAATTATTTAATATAATAACTAAATAACTTTAATATCATTATTAATCATTAATTAATGAAATTAACCATTAAATATTAAAAGTTATATTTTATAACTTAAAATATTTTTATAACACTGAAATCATTTTATATGATTTTTAAATCATTAATACTATTTTTCCATAATTTATTTAATATATTTATTAAATAAATTAAACATCATTAATATTAATTAATTAATGAAATTTCATCACAAAATATTAAAATTCATCAAAAATGACTTCAAATATTTTCTAACACCATATTATAATTTTATGATTTTCATGAATTAAAACTATTTTTAAATAATTTATCTAATATTGTAATTAAATAAATAAATACCATTTATATTCCAAAAATATTAAATCTTTTCGAAATTTACTTAAAATAATTAAAAACTATTTTCAGACTTTAAAATAATTTTAAATAATTTATTTAGTAATTTTAATAATAAAAATCTATTTTTTTCTAATTTTTAAATCATTTTTCGGAAAATAATAATAATAAACCGTCGCTAAAGGCCCCTATAGCGACAGAACCGTCGCTATAGGTGTTCTTGAGCCTGCCCAGAAATCATAAGGCAGTGAGCTAGTGCACTACTTTGACCGTAAATAACTTTCTCCTCTTAATGAATCTGGGAAATCTATGACTTGGGTCTTGTAGAGGAATTACCAGAATACAATTAAAAACAATCATAACGTTTAAACAACATCATATTTGGGAGATATAAGCCTCCAAACTATATGGCAACACTGTTCTTCATGAAAAACAGTTCGAGGTGCCTACTTTGGACCTCTATAACTTGATGATCGTGTAACGTTTATGTCATCTATCAACTCTAGTGTGTAGAAAACATGTAGGACTACAACTATAAAACTAAACATCATCATAAAATAATAGATCCAACCGAAAATCGCTAGTCAAAGTGCAACATGAAATTTGTTCATTAAAAATTTGGGTTCGGTAATTTGACAGATTTGGTCAACGGGTTTTGACCGGCTATAACTTCCGATCTACAATTGATATGGCCTTGATTAATTTTGCATATTAAAGATCACATATCAGGATACATGTTACAAACTTTAAACAGCAAAAACACTAAACACACACGAATCTATGGGGTCTGACATTTGACTACCAGACCATATTTTTGTTTTTTTTTTCAATTGTTGAAAAACTTTGATTTTGAGCACTTTGATGTTATGGGTACTGAATTTAACAACTTAGAACATTAATAGACTCCTTATTACACAATTTTAAACAATCAAATGCAACAAATAACATCGAATCGAAGGATTTCTAGTCTTAGGGTTTTATACCTTTTCTAACTTTGATTTCTTGATTTTTGACTTCTGATCTGTTGTTTGTGATCGTGGGGCTTTGATTTAGGACTGATATAGCAACAAATTTCGTTGGCTTTGAGTTGAGAGGAAGTGGTTTAGTGTTTGCAATAATAAGACTACCAAATGGGAATTTCTCTCTCCTTTAATCTATATATAAGCAAGCTAGATGCATGAATTGGTCATTCTATAGGCTGATTGGTGGCAATAATGTGCATGTGGAGTTGTTGGGGTTAGTAGAATTAGGTTACCAACTAAAGTTGTTGGCCAAAATCACAAGTTTCCTATAATAATGCAAAGAGAGGTATTTTAGTCTTTTAATAAATTAATTTAATGGTCATCTTGTAATCTTGTCAAACCCTTAGGGTTTGACCCTTAGGGTTTAACCCTAAGGGCATATAGCATTTGTATCAATTAGCAACTAGGGTTTGTACAAAAATAAATTAATTTTTAGTTTCTAAAATAATAAAATTGAGGTTTTGTAATTAGAGTAGGCTAATAATAAAGTTATACGGAAACATTAGGATTTAATATCACTAATCATAATTAACCTTGCCAATTATAGCAATTAGGGTTTATAATACCAAAAATTAGGGTTTATCATTAACACTAAAACTGTTTCATTAAAACGGATACTCACATTAACCTTACACACATAATACACATATCTATAACACTGGCAAATAATAATATAATATTATTATTCTCATTTCTTGATCAAAACCCAGATTCAGGATTTGGATTCCATATCTGATTTACCTTGCATAAATAACATTCTTAATTAAGTTAAAATAATTAACTTAACATCCTGAACAAATTCATATAATGAAATAATCATTATAATTATTCTAAAATCATGTCATATATTATTTAAATAATATAAGATTATATTTTCCTTGAAAATTAATCAATAAAACATTTCTAATAAGGAATTAATTAGTATAAAAATTATAATTGATAATAATCAATAATTCTAAAAATAAATTTATTTGCAATACTTAATGTAATAATTAAATTTTATTTATCACACATATAATTACAATTACATACTACCTTGACACATATCATTCATATTTATTTTAATAAATAATAATAAAAAAATATTATACGTAAAATTTATGATTTATTTTTATAGAAAATATCAGGTTGTCACACTTTATGGCTGAAGAAAGGTGTAGAAATGTTTTTGTTATTTTTGTTTTTGTAGATGAAGGGCAGAAATGTTTTTGTTGTTTTTTTATTGCGACCGAGCCATATAGAATATGTCTTCCTACGTAGTCCCGGGTATTAGGGAGATCAGGTCAGCGTAGTTCGCCCCTCAGGACGAATTGCAGCCAAAGAGAAGTGTGAATCCCATGTGCATCCTATACTGCGGGGAGAAGAAAGTCTGATCCCATAATGGGGACAAACTGCAGGTCTGGAAAAAGTTTCATCCCGTCTTCAGGATAAACTGTAAGCATAGAAAATTTTAATCCCGTCTTCAGGAAAAACTGCAGGTATGAAAAGTTTAATTCCATCTTCAGGATAAACTGCAGGTATGAAAAGTTTAATCTCGTCTGCAGGATAAACGGCAGGTATGAAAAGTTTGAAATGAAGTGAAACCAGGCTGCTGGTTTGAAGTGTATGTATCCTTGAGGGGTAGAAGAGTTTGTAAAAAGGGAGGGTTCAAAACCGAAATGACTGGTGATTGGATGATCAATACCAGGATGTTTGCTTGATGGTAACTTTAGACATAGTACTGTTTCACGGTGTTCGAGTTAATAAGATGTGGAAATTCATCGCCATCGATTTCCTGTAGTCTGAGAGAGCCTCTTGTCAATAACTCCTTGACAATAAACTGGGCCTTCCCAGTTAGGAGAAAATTTTCCTTTAGATTGATCTTTGTTATCAATGATCTTCTTCAAAACCAAGTCATGTTGTTTGAATTACCGTAGCCAGACTTTTCTGTTGTAGGATCTGGCAATCCTTTGTTGATATAACTAACCATGGAAGATAGTCACGTTTCGTTTTTTGCCTATTAGAGACAATTGGTGATACCTGTCTTGTACCCATTAGTCTTCATCCAACTGAGCATCCATCAACACTCTGAGGGATTATATTTCCACCTCTATGGGGAGCACTGCTTCCATCCCATATGCTAATGAGTAGGGGGTTGCCCCAGTGGAAGTATACATTGAAGTTCTGTAGGCTAATAAAGTCAGACGCAAGAGGTCAGGCCATCCTTTGTGATTGGAGGACATTTTCTGCATGATCTTCTTGATATTTTTATTAGTCGCTTCAACAACACTATTCATCTTTGGACGGTAGATGACGGAGTTAATGTGTTTGATGTGGAATTTACTGCATAACCCCTCCATCATTTTGTTGTTGAGGTTCTTAGCATTATCTGACACAATGACCTCTAGGTTGTCCATATTGACAGACTACATTATTTCTGATGAAAGCAATGATGACTTCTTTAATAACCCTGGGTAAGGAGGCTACTTCTACCCATTTAGTGAAGTAGTCGATCATGGTGAATATGAATCGATATCCATTACTAGCTTTGGGCTCGATGGGCCCGATCACATCCATTCCCCACATTGAGAAGGGTCATGGCAAACTCATAGTGTGGAATTCCCTTGGAGGGGAATGGATATCATTCCCATGAATTTGGCATTGATAGCACCTCTTGACGTGATCATCATAGTCAGCTTTGAACGTAAGCCCATAATGCTCTGTTTTGAGGATTTTCTTGACAAGTAAGGGGTCCGTTCATGTGTGGGCCACATACTCCACCATGGATCTCACCCATGAGCCTCTAAGCTTAATCTTTATCCAGAAATCTGAGGAGACCTAATCCTGCATCTCTTTTGTATAGTGCATCTCCGCTTAGGTAGAATTTCATAGCCAGTCGATGGATCCGCCTCCTTTCAGTAAGGCTTGCCTCAGCGGGTGTAGATCCATCTCGCAAATACTCCTTAATATGCTGATTCCAAGGGTTGTAGATGGGAGGTAGCTCATCCGATACTTCTCCAACATAATTCCCATAAACTCGGGCCTTTTGCAGGGCAAATGTGATGCGTGACATGTTTTCCTTGTCAGGTATTTGAATCAAGGAGGCCAACGTTGCTAATGCATCCGTAAAATCATTCCTATTATGTGAAATGTGTACAAAAGAGATTTCTTCGAACTCCAAAGCCATCTATAACACTTGCCGATGGTAAGAAAGCAAATGTAATTCTTTAGTTTGATAAATTCCTGTGGATTGTTTGATTACCAATTCAGAATCCCCAAAGACAGTTAACCTCCTGATTCCCATTGAACGGGCAAGTTTTAGCCCAATGATACAAACTTCATACTTAGCTGTGTTGTTGGTGCTAACAAACTGCAATTTGACAGCGATGGGATACTGCTCCCCCATACCGGACACTAGAACTGCTCCAGGTCCAGAGCCTTCTATTTTAAATGGTCCATCAAAATACATTCTCCATGTGTGGCATACATCGTACAGATGGTGTTGTTGAACTATCATTACCCCTTCATCGTGGAAATATGTTTCTAAGGGTTTATAATCCCCTGCAGGTGTGGCGGCCAGTTGATCCACAATTCCTTGACCGTTGATAGACTTTTGCGTCACGGAGATGATGTAAAATTGATGTAGGATCAACTGCCATCTTGACAGTCGACAATTTAGTATGGGCTTACTGAACACAAACTTGAGAGGATCCACGCGGGATATGAGATTGGTTATGTGACCATGGAGGTAATGTTATAACCTCATAGATGCCCATGCTAAAGCATAACAAGTCTTTTCTATCAGAGTGTACTTGTGTTCACTGGTGCTGAATCTTTTGCTAAGGTAATAGATAGCTCGTTCTTGGCATCTATCATCTTTTTTCCCCAGCATGCAGCCCATGGCATTGTCATTAATGGACAGGCACATGAATAAGGGAACATCATCCCTGGGAGGTACCAAAATAGGAGCATTAACCAGCTGTTCTTTAATGGTATGGGAGGATTTCTGACACTCATCGTTCCATTTCATGGAGGAGTTCTTCCTTAATAATTTGAAGATAGGCTCATAGGTTGCTGTGAGTTAAGAAATGAAACTGCTAATGAAGATGATTCTTCCCAAAAATCCCCGTATTTCCTTCTTTGTATGAGGAATGGGCATTTCCTTGATGGCCTGGATTTTGGTAGGATCTAGTTCAATCCCTTTGTGGCTGACTAGGAAACCTAGCAACTTGCCTGATTTGACACCAAAGGCGCACTTGGTTTGATTCAACTTCAAGTTGTATTTACGCAACCTGTTGAATAACTTTCTGAGATGGTCTAAGTGGTCTTTCGAGATTTTACAATGATGTCATCCACATAGATCTCTATCTCCTTATGCATTAAATCATGGAAAAGAGCCATCATAGCTCACTGGTAGGTTACCCCGGCATTGATGAGGCCGAATGACAATTGTCTGTAGCAAAAGGCTCCCCGAGGTGTGATGAAAGTAGTTCTCTCATGGTTTTCTTTAGCGACCATAATCTGGTGGTACCCCGCAAAGCAATCAGCAAAGGTGTACATGTCGTATTGAGCAGTATTATCAAAGAGAATGTGGATAAAAGGCACAGGAAATCTATCTTTAAGGCAAGCTTTATTCAAATCCCGGTAATCCATGCAAACTCGCACCTTTCCTCCGGGTTTAGATGTAAGACCCAAACTTTTATGAATAAAGATGAATTTTCTATAAATATCATTCTTGAATATTATGGAGTAAATTTGTTATAATGTTATAGTTGTGGGTAATATTTATAAATTTTGCAAAGTACGCAAGTTGTTATATAATATTCGATTGGTCGGGGAATATTCATTTTAACTGGGAATATTCGTACGGCGGCACAAATATTGGTGGACCCCACAATGAAATTATTATCGGATTGAGAAAATAACAAAAATATTTTTATGAAATTAACTGCGGAAGTTTTATCATTAACTGTTGAAATACTAGGTGTTAAAAGTACAGTAATACGCGTTGTTGCATAGTAGCACGCGGTATTGATTATTGATGCTTACGTGAAAAGTCACTCAGTTTTGTTCAATTATTGCTACAGTAATTGTTGTAGTATCACACGTTATTTGATTCAAATATTGTCGATATTTTATATATTATTAAATCAATAATTGAGAAGACAGAGTTATTAATATTATTATTTTCAATATTGACAATGTCTAGAAGTTCTGTCAAGGAGAGGTTTGGTCACCGAATTGAGCGCCAATAGGGAGAAATCCTTATTGGAAAGCCCCCTCTTTCCTGGGGAACGACCTGGTTGTTAAATATTGTGAATTATAATAATGATGATAAATGTTGTTAAAAATATTGAGGGAATTTCATGAAGTATTTTTTTACTTATTTTATGGACCCCCATTTACCTATTTTTCAAAATAATCGGTATAAAATTATTTAATGTAATAAAGGTGGGGGCCCACGAGTGGGGCCCATGTGTGTTACAAAGTCTTGGGAGGAGGAAAATTTGGTTACTGGAATTGGGGAGGATTGATCAGGGAAGGAGTACGATTATTATATATATATATATATATATATATATATATATATATATATATATATATATTATATTATAAATTTGTTTTACTTGAAAAAAGGACGGTTGCCTGGGGGAAGGGGCAGAGATTGTCACGGGAGGAGTATTATGGTTTATATATATATATATATATAAATTTTGTTTTATTATATAATAAATAGAATATATTATATTATATATAAAGTTATTTGTTTTACTTGATTATTATATTCAATTTTTTTAAAAAAAACAAATCATTCGAATTTTTTTAAAAAACAATTGTGCGTCCATGATATTATTTTGTAAATAGTATCCTTTCCATTCTCTTATAAATAGGAATGCTTTGTTAGAATTGAAAATCACACCAGAATCAGAGAATTCTTCTTCTATAATCTTGAGCGTATTTCTTTAGAGTTTTAGAAAGCTCTAAGCGTAGAAAACAGTGAAAGTTTTTTTCAAGAATATCACTGCTATACCAGTTAGAATACTCTTCTTTTCAAGGTAAGGGATGCTATTTTTGTTCAATATTCGCTTGAAATAATATTTTCTTTCATACTATGTAGTATGTAAGTAATATTATTTTGTTTTAGATTTCAAATTCTATACTTGTTTTATTAAAGTTTTGGCTTCTATACTCCATGAAATTAGTAGAATATCTTTCATATTTGCGCTTCATCCAGTATCTTTTCATGGAAATATTATTCTGAGCATTCTTGATAAGTTTTAACTTTTTCATGTCAGAGTAGTATTCACAAGGTTACTATTTCTGAAATACTATTCATGGGGTACTATTCACTTGAGTACTATTCATTCGAAGTACTACTCATGATAAAAATTGATTTGTTTTCGATCCAAATTATTTTTGGTACAATATTATTCTTGAATTTTACTTCATAAAGCAGTATCATGTTGACAATTTGGACGTTATTGATTTCTGGATAAATTAAATTATAAATCTTTAAATATTTATCCTTGAACTTGTTTTATTGAATATCATTGTCATCATCCTCAGGTTTTTATTATGTTGAAAGTCATCTATGGCCTGTAGTGCATAGATGGACTTGGTATGATTATGACCAAGGATTATTCGGTATAATCATAACCGTAATGTTTTAAATGATGCGGTAAAAGTCCTCATTGGTCCGTAGTGCATTGATGGACAGTTGTTGGCATGATTATGACCATTGATGAAAACTTGAATATCCTTGGCCCGTAGTGCATGGATAATTTGTGGTCGTGATACTAATGAATAGCATTGGTCGTAGTGCAAGGATGATGTGGATTATTTATTAAGCTGAGTCTCAGCGATAAAAGTGATGAAAAACCTTTTAAATCCTAAAAGATGGTAGATTTTATTCTCTACTTGACTCTTCTAATGGATTGTTTGTTCCATTGCAGTTAAACTTGATGTTTGTTATATTTTATTAGTTTAACAATGTTGATGGCTAACGATAAATTTTTCTGCATTATCTTAGTCATAATATTTCTTACTAGGCTAGTTGAGCTCACTCTTTTGCTTTCATTGTTCTCTTCAGGAAATGAGAACGTAGCAGGGACTAGTCGGGGAACGGAGTGACGGTCCAGATGATAGCATTAGTAGTCCTCACTATTCTATGAAATAGTGTGATAATAAATATATTGAGAACTCCATTTGAGTTTGAATACTGTCTAGAAGACAATATTCATATTAAACTCTCAGTTTATGTTTTGTCGTATTTTACACGACATTTGTATTATTTTGTTGTATTTAAATTTTGTACTATATATTTGGCGACTCAAGATGGGTGATGTATACCTATTTTGGGGGCGTCTCATTAGGCACAAGAACAATGGTGAATATCCACTCTGGATATGTTGACACTATGATAATGCCAGCTTGAAATTGTTTCACAATTTCATCTTTTACCTTTAAACTCCACTCAGGTTTCAATCGCCTGAGCTTCTACCTAACTGGCTTGAATCCCTCCTTAATGGGAAGACGATGGAGAATAATGTCAGTGGACAAACCAATCATGTCTTCATGAGACCATGCAAACACATCCTGGAATTGGGTTAATAACACAACTATGTCATTCCGGTGGTTTGGGGTGAGGTCTGAACCAATCTGTATTAACTTAGGGTTTTCTAGGGTTCCAAGATTGAAAGAAATGGTTTGGTCAAGGTTGGGTTTAGGTTTATCTGCAACCCATTCCTTAATCTCCTGAGGTGTCTCAATGTCCTCTTGTATGTCTATCAAGTCTAAGTCCAACTTTGCATCAAAGTTACAGCCCTTGTGGAGAGAAGGCACGCCATCAGCAAGTATATGCACATCTAAATTCAGAGTCCTGAAATCAAAAGATGCTTTCACTTAATATATGAAAATGTTTAATCATATAAGTGTTAGCATGTACTGATAAAATAACTGCTAATACTGCATAGAAAAGTAAGCAATTAAAGTTATCTACAGGGCAGAGGGATTTTCTACCCATTTTACCCTCGTCAACCAATGCATGAAATGCTGCTCCAATTGTCGATGGCAAAGTCCTGATGGACTGCAGTGATGGAGGGATTGTCATTGTCCTCCTTCTCCCGAATGATAACCATGACATCTGGGCAATCATCGTCTGGGGTATATATATTTATATGTTCATCATGAACAATGACGCATATGTCGGACATCATCAAAGCGATGCCATGTTTGCATTTCTGTTCCCTTTTTCAACTTTGGGATCAGGAATCAACACCTCTTTTGCTTTGAATGTTACTGGTTTGGGAAACAACATAGTCATAACATGTTTTGGCACCTTAACTGGAGACTATATCAGCTCATGCGGTGCAGATGGAAAATATCCTGACAGAAACTTGAGGAATCTGATTATGCTTATGAGGATTCCTATGACGGGAACTGGCAGAATAGCCTAGTCCGGCTATCACAATCTGACTTGATAATTGAATAGGGTGCTTAATACCCTGTTAATTTTTACCAAGCCCTTGTCTAGGCTGATGAACCAATGACATCATTTCTTGAGTGGCCAACATAACCTTGGCAAAAATCTTGGGTAAGGGAAGTGGCGCTCCAATAGGTTGGTATTGGGTATTACTCACTTCCAAAGTATGAAAACTAGCCGGGTCAACTTATGAATTGAAGCTGATGATTGGTAGGTCTCCTTGTTCAGGATATTCTGGCTCAGCGTTAACAGTGACTAGATTGTTATTGATAATGTATTTGAGTTGTTGATGTAATGTGGAGGGAACAACTCCAGCCATATGGATCCATGGTCTCCCCAATAGCAGGTTGTTTCCTGAATCTATTTTGAGGACGTGGAAGGGTACATTGAATGTATTTGGACCAATCTAAATTGGCAACTCAATCTTTTCGACAGAATTTCATCAGGATCCATCAAAAGCTTTATTAACCGTATGGCTGCTTTGGATCCGTTTGAGATTGATATTCATCTTCACCAAGGTGTCATAAGGACATATATTCAGAGACGAACCTCCATCTATCAAAACTCCAGCTAACATATACCCGGAGGACAAAATTGCGATGTGCAGTTGCTTGTAATGACCGGTCCCTTCGGGAGGTATATTGTCATCAGTGAAGGATATCACATTGTTATTGAAAATTTGATCAACCATATGTTGAAATTTTTCCACATCCACTGATTTTGGCAAGTAGGCTTCTTCCAAAACCTTGAGTAAGATCTTCTGGTGATATTTGGAAGAGAAAACAAAGTCCAGTATTGATATCTGATGTGGAGCTTCTCTTAAGCTTAAAACCATCTTGTCTTCATTATGGCCCATAGTGCATAGGAATTTTTCAATCTTCTCCATAGGAGTCATCCCCTTTGCCTTGAGGGTAGGCTTCATAACCCTTTGAGGAAGATACAGTGGATTATCCTTCGACACTGTAGCAGTAGTATGAGACATGGATCCTTTAGGTTCTCTATAATTCCATGGAACTTTGTGTAAGCTAACAACAAGATATTGTGGTCTGAGAGGTAAAGAAATTAGCTCTGGTACGGCCACTTTCAAAGGATTATCAGCTCCTTTAAGTTGAATTTCTTGTATAGGAAATGCTTTGACAGTCTCAACATCCTCGTCGGATATAACTGCTACTGATCCCTTCCATTTGGTAGGACATGCACTACCACCTTCAAGTTGCACAGTGTCGTCATCTGCCATTTATAGGACACCGCTATCAATAAGATTTTGAATGAGATGGCGGAGTGCCAAACATTCGTCTGTGCTGTGACAGCAAGAATATGAATGATATTGAAAAATTCCATCTGCGTTGAATCGTCCTACATGGGGATTGATTGGAGGTAGAAGGGAGGTAATTCTTCCTTCATTGATCAACATTTGAAATATTTCCTCTATAGGTTGTCCCAGATAGGTGAATTCCCTCTGATTGGCAAAATCCTGACGGGCTTTAGCATTTGCTCTCTTTACAACCTTATCCTCCATAGCTTCGCTTTCTGAAGGTGATGATGGAGTATTCATAACAAATGGAAGGAGATAGGCATGCTTTTGTCTGATTAATTGGCGTGTGATTTGATGCTGGTGGGTCACCAGTTCTGCCAATTTCTCAATTTGCTTGCAAAGAGCTTTCATCTTTTGTTCCATAATAAATTAGAACTTTGCATAATCCCATCTGTCAACACTGTCTTTGAATGTTTGGGATGGTTCGCCTTTAAAACTTGAACTCTGTCCGGTGCTCCAACTGATCATATTGACCTCTTCTTCTTTGTGTTGAGGAAGAGGGTTCTCTTGTACATGAGGTTGATCTGATTTGATAATCACGATCTCACCATTGTCTATCAAGTCTTTGATCTTGTGTTTCAAGGCTCAATAATCTTGAGTATCATGTCTAGGTAGCTCCGGCATGATAAGCACACTTCCGAGTAGCATTAAACCCCCTCCCATTAGGGTTAGCTGGTGGAAGAAGACTTGTAATTTTCTTTTGAGTAGTCAGAAGAGAAAGAATATTCTCGAGCGAGTCTCCTACGGGTTTCGAGGTCGCTTTGCTTCTCCATTCTTAGGAAATGGAGGGTTTGAAGACTGTTCTTGAAAAGGGGAGTAGTTTCTCCTCTGTATAGGCATGTTCTGACTGCCTTTTTGACCTTGTAGTATCAAGGAAACATCCTCTTCTTTCTTTTATGGACCCTCTGGGGGTTGTTTCCATAAGATCCGGATAGGATGTGCTCAGCAACGGCTTTAAGAGCAACTAGGTCTTGAATATTACCAAACTTCAATCCCATCTCAGCCATCTCTCCGTGTTTAATCATTTCAGAGAATGGTTTGCCAATACCATCTAAAACTCTCACATATAAAGGAGCTTCCTATACGTCTATGAAAATCATGACCATTTCTGATTTCGTCATGGAAGGAATAACTTGAGCAGCAAGGCGCCTCCACCTTTGAGAATACTCTCTAAATGACTCATTAGACTGTTTCTTGGCCTTAGTAATTTGATACCGGTCATGAGCCATCTGAGATTGAAAACTGTATTGAGTGAGGAAGGCATGAGTTAGCTCTTCCCAGCTATGGATCTTTGAATTGTCCAATCTGGTATACCATAAACGGGCTTCTCCAGTCAGACTATTCTGGAACAGCTACATTCTGAGCTTCTCATTTTCCACATAAGATCTGAGTTCTCCGTCGTATTTTTCAAAATCAGTCGTCTCCCTAATCCGTCGTATTTTTCAAAATCAGGGGTTTTAAATTTCTCTGGATAATGATCACCAGGGAATATGCAAAGGTCAGCATATAAAACACTTCCATATGCTCCAATCCCTTTGAGAACACGGATAATTTCCTCCATTTGGAGGACCTTCTTCCTGATATCACCGGTGTCTGGATCTCCTTTGAGATGGGTGTTTTCACGGTCTTTGTTGGTCGTATCCAACTGAGGTTCTGGAATTGTTTTTTCCAAACCTTGAGCTCCCCCTTGTGTAGAGGATTCTGTATGTCTAGGTATCTTTGTACCCTGAATAGACTGATGAAATTCTTTCAGTAGAACTGTCAAGTCTGTGATTTATTTACTTAATCCGTCAAATTCTTCTGGGGAAACAGTATTAAACTGGTTAGAAGAAGACGTGATTGGCTATAGGCTAATGGCCTTTTTGAATTTTGAGCGGGTAACAGGCTCAATTGCTTCTCTACAAAAGACTTGTGTATTTTAGTCTTAGGGATAATGTAAATGTTATCATGATGTGCCCGTTTTAGGAATATGGTCCTGCAAAAACAGTTTTTAATTGATAACATGTCATGTATGCACATATATTCTTCATATTTTCCATTACATATAAATGATCATGGAATGAAATTACAAGTAAAATGCTTTTACAAGTAATTTAAAATTGAAAGTGTAATAACCGTGAATTTTAAGTCACTATATATGTATGTACATTATTGGTATTTAAAACTTTGTGTTATGTAGTTATTTAATATGTGACAACCTATGTGAAGGGGTGTGTGGGTCAATTAACATATATGCTAATGGTATATACATTTATAGATTTCATTAAAAATAAAAGCTTCGTAACCTAATTATACATTAGGTGAGACAATTAAATAACCTAAGGGTTATGGTAATAAGGAAAAGTTAGTATTTAATATATATACTAACTTAAGTGGGTAAACTTATTATTTCAAGTGACTAATAATTTTAAACCTAATTCTTGTAAGTCTACTTAGGTTATGAGCTAAAGCCACATGTTTAAGTAATTAATTTCATAATATTAGGAATGGAAACCCTAAATCATCAAATTGGGTAACATATATTAAAATTGCTAGATTGTGTTTAGTACATAGCCCAAAACAATTAAAGAGGGAGCCCAAATGAAGTCATTCAAACCAATACTTAGCCCACTTGATTAAGGGTATTTTAGACTTTTGATAAATCTAATTTGTGCAATAAACTAAAAGCAAAATGGGGGAGTATTGGGGGCTAAAGGAACCGGCCATTTAGGCCTTTTTATGGCAAGATGGTTATGCTAATCAAGTCCCTTATTTGATAACTCTTACACACAAGTACATGTGTGTCAAGCCCTCATTGGTTGCAATCTATTAAGCACTCTTAATTACAAGTTTAAGCTAATTGAAAGGATAAGTCAAAGCCTTTATCCATGTGTCAATAAAAGTATGGGGGTTATTAGTGAATTACCCATTTCATTTTGTAGACACCTTTCATTCTTCCAACATCTCATTTTCTCTTCATCTTCTTCTTCTATCTTTTGCTCCCAAGCTAGACAACTTCAAAAGAGAGAAAAGAGAGAGAGGGTTCCAGCCATAGAGAGAGAGAGAGGAGTGCTTGTTTGTTTATGCATCCTATGTTTAGAAACTACTTTGGAAAATCAAGAAAGGTAGCAACTAAATCAAGGTATAACCTACCTTCATCTCCCTCTTTTACTTTGTTTGTCTAGCTTGACTTTTGTTGGGGTTATGTTCAAATACTTAAGATACCCTAGTCCTACATATCATCATGTATGGAACTAAGTATCTTGAGTGATAGATCAAAGGCTTAGAGGAAGAAATGAGCATACGTTCTCCAAGGGTGAAAACTCTTGTTTTTCTTCCACTAAATCTTGTGTAACTCAAGTTTTACAACTTAGATTTGTGATCCGTTAAAGGGGGGGTGCTAAATACATGAGTTACCTAGTAAACCGAAGTGATAGAACACAAATCTAGCAAGTTTTGAAACCTTTAGAACTGTTTCCCCAAAATAGTCCACTTTGTATGTTTAGGCTTTGAAAACCCTAAAATAGCTACTGATCTGTTTTTCATGGGGCTATTTCGGTCAGTTTCTTGTCTTTTAAAAATCTAGGAAAAATCACAAAAGTATCTTAAGAAGTTAACTAACTTCATGTAGGAAAAAGAACGGACGCGTTTCGATGAATAGGTTGTGCGTAATGGCCATTTCCGTAAAGGACTCTGAAATATTAACCTTCGAATATCTCACTGTGTATACACTGGAAAAGTCCAAAATTTTTACAGTAGGTTCATGTATGTTAGGAGAACATACCCTGAAAATTTTATATTTTTCTGAGCAAAACTCAATTTATGAAAAATAGAGCAAGATCCGAGTGTTTTGAGCACTTTAAAAATAGTAAACCATTTTCTAAAATTCCAGGAAAATTTGGGGATCCTTGTATGTTCATATCCTATCAAAATTCAGAATTTGAGAATTTTTAGAGTTAGTTTACTATTTTTCCTAAAAATTATTAAGTTATGAATAAAAGGAAATAAATAGTTAAATGATGTCTTTAATGAGAAAAATATGATTTTTATGCTTGAATACTCATAATATATTATATCATGAATATCCTAGAGTATTTTGGTAATTTATAATAATAAATACTATTTATGACCTTTTATGGATATTAAATAAGAGGTTAATAAAGGATGAACAATTAGAATAAATTATTTATTAATTTAATAAATCATTGAAATATTTTTATAATAATATAATATGATATTGTTAATTAAATAAAATATTAAAATTAAAATTTCATTAAAATATTATTAAATGATTATTAATATTAGATTAAGATATTAATCTTAGATTAAAATATTATTAAAAGATTAATAATATTAAATTAAAGTATTATTAAATGATTAATAATATTGGGTTAAAATATTAATCTTAGATTAAAATATTATTAAAAGATTAATAATATTAGATTAAATTATTATTACTAAATAATTAAAATATTATTAAATAATAATATTCGAGATTAAATAAAATGTTATTAAATGTAATAACATTAGTAAAGAAATAAAATATTATTAAATGATTAATAATATTAGTAAATTGATTGAAAGTATTATTAATTTATTAACGATGTTAAAACATAAGTAAGATATTATTAAGGTAATAATATTAATGCATGATTAAATTATTATTAAGAGGATTAATAATATTAGTAAGGTATTGAAATATTATTAAGATGTTAATAATATTAGTAAGTGAATGAAAGTATTATTAGTGAACCAATAATACTAGGAGGTGAATTAAATAGTATCAAGATTAATAATATTAAGTGAATTAAAGGTAGTTGTTAATTAATTGTAACATTATCAAGGCAGGATAATGTTTATAAGAATTAAAGGTAATGTATCTATGTGATTACATAATCTAAGGATATACTATGACTAATTGAAAGATTAATTATAGGTCTCTCAAAGGAAGATAAGTTAACTGCATAGTGGATATAAACTAATTGTGTAGATGTAGTCTACAGACGAGGCAAGTTTCCTAACTCAAACTCGAGTTATTATTTTCAAAACATGTTAGTGAATAATTATTGATGATTATTCATATCTATATTGATTATTGAAATTTGCACTTTGTGTAATTGAATTCCTGTTCTACTATTATTGAACTGTGAATTGAATTAAAGTTCTTTCATTGATGAACTATTTATGAAATAGATTAATGCTTATTGTATCAGCTAGATCAAGCATGTCTAAATTTCTTAAAATAAAATGTATTTTAAATAGTTGTTCTTATTAAATTGATATGATAAGAACTCTTGACTGAGAAAAGGACGAATTTGATTAAGGCATGATATCAATGCCAGATTATTAAGTGTTTATGCATAAATCACGAGGTATGAAAGGCTGATCCCCTTGAATATCAAAACTTATTAAGAGGTACAGTTTAAATAACTGAGCACCTTGGCAAATGTTCATGGTTATTTCAAAACCACTCAGTTCATGTTATTCAATTATCTAATATTTAACTGTTGATTATTAATTCATGTTCCTTCACAATCTTATACTATTGTTGAACATTGAACGCAATATTTCTTTCTATGTCATGATATATCTCCCTTGAATATAAACTTGCGAAGTAAATTAGTTGGTTACCCTTGCTATATCATGACTTCTATTTTAGTTAAGCCCGAAGGATCCAACACAAAGGTAAAGGGCAAGGGAAAGATCCAGGAGTAGTTTAGGATGAATGTTAATTTAATTATTATCTGATGGAATTTCTTAAGTAAACTATTTGTAAATTGAATGGTGTGTTTAAGGTTAAGGTTATAAAGGCCTTGGGACCATGTTATGAGACTTTATTATAATGAACAATGTATGTTTATTATTTTCGTAATAGTTATAGAATGTTTATGATGATGATAGATCGTGAGCACCGAATCTGAGGTTAGAGAACCTGGATTTGGGGGCGTCACAACTTGGTATCAAAGATGTAGGTTATAAACATTAGAAATGCAAAACCTAGGTTATAACCTTAGTGGAAAACTCTTATAGAGTATGTTAGGAGATGGATTATAGAAATTCATCGAGTATGTGTTGTACTTAATAAAATATTGTTTCATTTCATCAATGAATATATTTTATTGCAGTACTGATGTTGTATCCTTGTTTTTATAGGATACCGAGTGATAGCCAGGGGAGCCATTTTGTAGGCCAGGAGGAGGCCATTCCAGAGGAGGTGACGGACACCTCGAAGGATGTGATGATCAGTAACCTGTTAGAGAAAAACTATGCTCAAGAGCAAAGGATTTTGCAGTTGGAGGCAGAGAATATGAACCATCAGTACATGGAGCAGCGGTATAAGGATGCTACTCATCAGGTATTGATGGAGCTAGCAGAGACGCGAGTCCAGCTAGAGCATGAGAAGGCAAAGTTCGCAACACTGAGCGTAGAGCATCTGGCGATGCAGGGTGAGTTTGACGTGGAGATTGCTGATAAGATACGTGTGTAGGAGGCATTTCACGAGTCAGCCAAGTGGGTGTACCAACTGGAGATAGCATTGCAGGCCATGAAGGTCAAGGTCGAGACTTTAGGACTGGCATTAGACGCAACATATGAGGGCCAGCGCAGTGGGACTAGGAGGGCACATTTTGAGACAAGTGAGTTAAGCCGATCCGTTCGGCGTAGGGTTATGGAGGGGTTATTTCCCCAGGAGCCTGTGCAGGTGACCCAGCAGGGCCACTAGTGATGATTATGTGATGACCCATTTGTAGATAGATGCATTAGTACCCCTTTTGTGTAATAGGGTTTTATGATGATGTAAACCTCAACAGGTGTGAGGTAGTAGGTAGTTAGGTAGTATCCCTATTTGTGTTCGTAGGGAAGTATCATTTTAAGTGAATCCCATCTTTTGTGATTAAATGGGATAGTAGCATTTATAAAAATATACCTTTTTTAATCATGTGAGACGCTAAAGATTGGTATATGAATATAAATGCATTATTATTTTGATATGTTGTTGGAAAATTTAAATAGTAAATTGCCTATTTAATGTTATGTGAATCTCGTAGACTGATTTGGAATTTTTAAAAACAAACTTAACCCACTAATCAGAAAGAAAGACTTCCAAATCTTGGTAATTTAAAACTCTCAAATAATGATCATCTGATTGTTTGAATACAGTAGCGTGTTACATGCTAAGTACTTATATGATAATAAAATCGAGTAATGTGTTAGAATTTTGTTTCACTAGATAATGTCGCCTAGACGTGGACTAAGGAACCAAGAGATCGAAGAGTCAGGTTATAATGCAACGGGAGCTAAACAAAACCCAATGCAAGACATTATCAACATGATGGCTGAAGTTATGAGGAATCAAGCTCAACTTGTGGGAAATCAGGTGGGGAACAAATTAGTCAACTTTAAGGACTTCAAGGCAGTTGGACCGCCGGAGTTTAGAGGAACAGTAGACCCGATAGAGGCCTAGACATGGATAAAGGAGATTGAGAAGGCTTTCGTTATTGCTAGAGTAGCAGAAGAGCAGAAAACAATCTTTGCCTACCTACTTAATGAAGGGCGAGGCTAACTATTTGTGGGAGACCAACCAGAACAAAGTTGGGGCCGGAATTGTGACTTGGGAAGCGTTCAAGAAGTTGTTATTTGAGAACTACTTCCCAGAGAGTACACAGGAAAGGATGGAGATCAAGTTTTTAGAATTGAAAAAGTAGAATATGTCAGTGTCAGAGTACGCTGCGAAGTTCAATGAATTGGCTAGATTCGCTCCACATCAGGTGGACACGGGGGTGAGAAAACCAAGAAGGTTCAAAAATGAACTAAAGTCGTGGATTTATAATAAGGTACCGGTTTTACAAATCACATCACTCTCAACTCTGTTGGAAAATGCTCTCATAGCAGAAGGTGGAAGTGAAGCGGTCTCAAAGTACAATCGTGAGAAGAACAAGAAGAAAGTAGAAGGTGGGAACCAGAATGTTAGTAATAGCGGTGAGAACAACAAGAAGCGGAAATGGAGCAGTGGGCGTAGTAATTTGAAGAGTCGACAAGGAATTATGCAACAAAAGAAGTCGGTGTGTGGGAACTATTTTTGGGTCACTAGGGGGAGTGCTTGAAAAGAAAAATGATATGTTATACCTGTGGACAAGAAGGGCATACCTCACCCAATTGTCCTAAGGTGAAGAAGGGAGGCTTCTTTAACTGTGGTGAAGTGGGACATCGGACCAAGGATTGCCCTAAGAAGAAAAGCACGGATGGAGAAAACGGCAACAGGGGCAATAACACTAAGACAACAAGTGGAGGACCAGCCCTGCCAAACAAGCCGACAGCGAGGACATTCAATATGACAGTGCAAGATACCGTGACATCCAGGGAGGTGGTGTCAGGTATAATTCCGATCAATGATATAACTGCCTATGTGTTATTCGATTCGGGAGCTTCATGTTCTTTCGTATGTGATGAATTTGCTCAAAGATTAAGTTTACCTCTCGAACAATTAGATCACCCAATGAATGTAAAAGTAGCTAACAATGAAATTATCCCTGTAGACTATATACATAGGAACTGTGGTGCAGATGTAAGAGGGTTTAAGCTTAATATGGATTTGATACCGATTTATCTTGAAGAGTTTGATGTAGTCATTAGGGTGGATTGGTTGTTAAGTCACGGAGCGATCATTGACTGTAAGAAAAAGTGCGTACGCCTAAAGACTCTAAATAAGTCAAAGGTGGTATTTCATGGCGGTAAATCGTCGAGACAATCGTGTTGTCTGACGATGATGCAAGCAAAGAAGTTGCTTAGCAAGGGTTGTATAGGTTATTTAGCTCACGTTGTTGATACCCGCAGAGTCGAGGGTGAACTGGGTCAGATACCTATTGTAAGGGAATTCGTTGACGTCTTCCTAGATGAGATTCCGGGATTGCCACCAGATAGAGAGATAGAGTTTGTTATCGATTTGGCACCAGGAACATCACCGGTATCCAAAGCCCCATATCGTATGGCTCTAGTAGAAATGAAGGAACTGATGGTTCAACTACAATAATTGTTAGATAAAGGATACATTCGACCAAGCGTATCACCGTGGGGAGCACCTGTCTTATTTGTAAAAAAACCAAGGATTCATAAAGGTTTTGTATCGACTACCGGGAGTTGAACAAGGTCACCATTAAGAACAAGTACCCATTTCCCAGGATCGACGATTTGTTTGATCAATTGAAGGGGGTGAAATACTTTTCAAAAATTGACTTGAGGACCGGTTATCACCAACTGAAGGTGTGGTAGGAGGATGTTCCAAAGACGACATTCAGAACTCGGTATGGACACTTTAAGTTTCTGGTAATATCTTTTGGATTATCGAATGCGCCAGCAGCATTCATGGACTTGATGAACAGAGTGTTTAAGTAGTATTTGGATAAGTTTGTTATCGTGTTCATCGATGATATTCTGGTATATTCAGAGACAGAGAAAGAGCACGCTAAACCTCTAAGGATAGTGTTAGATACTTTAAGAAGGGAGAAGTTGTATGTCAAGTTCTCCAAGTATGAGTTTTAGTTGCGGAGAGTCTAATTTTTGGGTCACTGTTATCGACAAGGATAGTTTTTCGGTGGATCCAGCAAAAGTAGAAGCGGTTATCAACTGGGAACAGCCAAAGTCGCCGACAGAAATTAGATGTTTCTTGGGATTAGTTGGATACTATCAGAGATTCATCTAGGATTTTTCAAAGATAGCATCGCCATTAACCAACCTTACTAGAAAGGCGGTGAAGTTCGTTTGGACAGAAAAATGTGAAGAGAGTTTCATGGAATTAAAGAAGAGGCTCAGTCAGGCACCTGTGTTGTCTTTACCAGACAACACGAGAGGATTTATAGTGTATAATTATGCATCACACAAGGGTCTTGGCTGTGTGCTGATGCAGCATGGCAAGGTTATTGTGTACGCTTTACCTCAGCTGAAGGACTATGAAAAGTGTTATCCGACTCATGACTTGGAGTTAGCAGTAGTAGTTTTTACCTTGAAAATTTGGAGGCACTATTTGTATAGCGAGAAGTGTGAGATATATACGGATCATAAGAGTCTGAAGTATATCTTTACGTAGAAGGAGATAAATATGAGGCACTACTGATGGCTAGAATTGATCAAGGATTATGATTGTGAGATTCTGTACCATCCAGGCAAAGCAAATGTAGTGGCAGATGCCCTGAGTAGAAAAGGCAAAGAGAAGTTACTGAAGTTGACCATTCAAGAGGAATTGCTGAAAGATTTCGAATGACTTGACTTAGAGGTTAAGTATCCGATGGAGACCAATGAGAGATTATTTACAGTGGTAGCGAGCCCAACTTTATTAGATAAGGTTAAAGAGGCTCAAGAGAAGGACGAAGATTGCAACAACATCAAGAAGCGGTTAGCTGAAGGGGATGAATTGAAATACAAAATTGATGGCACCGAACTACTAAGATTCGAAGGACGAATTTGGGTACCGTAAGTGCTAGAGCTAAGAGAAGAGATTTTGCAAGAAGCACACATTACGAGGTACTCAATACACCCAGGGAGCACAAAAATGTATCAAGATTTTCGTTAACACTTTTGGTGGCCAAACATGAAGAGAGAGGTTGCAGAATGCGTCAGCAGATGTCTAACTTGTTAGAGAGTCAAGGCAGAGCATTAACGACCGAGTGGATTACTACAGCCTTTAGAGATTCCAGAGTGGAAATGGGAGCACATCACGATGGATTTTGTGGTGGGACTTCCAACAACGCAAAAAGGGCATGATGCCATATGGGTGATTGTAGATCGTATTACGAAGTCAGCTCACTTTTTGCCGATCAAGATCAGGTAAAGTCTGGACCAGCTTGCCAAATTATATATCAAAGAAATTATCTCGAGACATGGCGTACCAGTATCTATTGTGTCAGATAGAGATCCGCAATTCACGTCAGACTTCTGGAATAGTCTTCAAGAAAGAATGGGGACGCAACTACGGATTAGCACCGCGTATCATCCACGGACTAATGGGCAAAGTGAGAGAAAGATTCAAACACTTGAAGACATGTTCAGAGCTTGTGTGATGGACTTCAAGGGTAGTTGGGAGAATAATCTTCCATTAGTAGAATTCGCATACAACAATAGCTATCACGCCAGCATCTGAATGCCACCGTACGAAGAATTGTATAGGAAGTAAATGTAGAACGCCCTTATGCTGGGATGAAGTGGGTGAACGTCGACTGTTGGGACCAGAACTGGTGCAGTAGACTGTAGAGATCATCAAGGTTATAAGAGCCCGACTAGTAGCAGCTCAAGATCGCCAAAAGAAGTATGTAGACTTACATCGCCAGAAGAGAGATTTTGAAGTGGGAAGCTATGCATCTTTGAAAGTATCTCCTTGGAAAGGGAATATAAGGTTTAGAAAGAAAGGTAAACTGAGTCCGAGATTTATTGGACCCTTCGAGATTTTGAAGAAGATAGGCGAAGT
The DNA here is from genome assembly GCA_020205505.1 of Panax japonicus. Lineage (NCBI taxonomy): Eukaryota > Viridiplantae > Streptophyta > Magnoliopsida > Apiales > Araliaceae > Panax > Panax japonicus. The sequence goes on from CM035114.1 coordinate 42,278,214, forward strand.
GGCGTACGAGGTAGCTCTACCTCCTGAACTGGAACATATTCATAATGTGTTTCATATGTCAATGCGACGACCATATAAGCCTGATTACAAGCATTATATCGTACGAGCCAATTCTGGTCGAAAAGGATTTGTCATACGAGTAAATTCCGGTTGAAATTTTAGATAGAAAAGAATAGAAATTGCAAAATAAGGTTATACATTCTGTAAAAGATCTTTGGAGGAACCACAATGCTGAAGAAGCTACGTGGAAACTCGAAGAAAAGATGAGGGAAAAGTATCCACAACTTTTTGAGTAATCGTATAGGTAATTCCGGGGACGGAATTCTTATAAGGGGGGGGGGGGGGGAGGATGTAATAACTGTGAATTTTAAGTCACTATATATGTATGTACATTATTGGTATTTAAAACTTTTTGTTATGTAGTTATTTAATATATGACAACCTATGTGAAGTGGTGCATGGGTCAATTAACATATATGTTATAGTTATGGATATATACATTTATAGATTTCATTAAAAATAAAAGCTTCGTAACCTAATTATACATTAGGTGAGACAATTAAATAACCTAAGGGTTATGGTAATAAGAAAAAGTTAGTATTTAATATGTATACTAACTTAAGTTGGTAAACTTATTATTTCAAGTGACTAATAATTTTAAACCTAATTCTTGTAAGTCTAATTAGGTTATGAGCTAAAGTCACATGTTTAAGTAATTAAATTTCATAATATTAGGAATGGAAACCCTAAATCATAAAATTGGGTAACATATATTAAAATTGCTAGACAACTGTTTAGTACATAGCCTAAAACAATTAAAGAGGTAGCCCAAATGAAGTAAAATTCAAACCAATACTTAGCCCACTTGATTAAGGGTATTTTAGACTTTTGATAAATCTAATTTGTGCAATAAACTAAAAGCAAAATGGGGGAGTTTAGGGGGCTAAAGGAACTGGCCATTTAGGCCTTTTTATGGCAAGATGGTTATGTTAATTAAGTCCCTTATTTGGTAACTCTTACACACAAGTACATGTGTGTCAAGCCCTCATTGGTTGCAATCTATTAAGCACTCTTAATTATAATTTTAAGCTAATTAAAAGGATAAGGCAAAGCCTTTATCCATGGGTCAATAAAAGTATAGGGGTTATTAGTGAATTACCCATTTCATTTTGTAGATACCTTTCATTCTTCCAACATCTCATTTTCTCTTCATCTTCTTCTTTTATCTTTTGCTCCCAAGCTAGCCAACTTCAAAAGAGAGAAAAGAGAGAGAGGATTTCGGCCATAGAGAGAGAGGAGTGCTTGTTTGTTCATGCATCCTAAGTTTAGAAACTACTTTGGAAAATCAAGAAAGGTAGCAACTAAATCAAGGTATAACCTACCTTCATCTTCTTCTTTTGCTTTGTTTGTCTAGCTTGAGTTTTGTTGGGGTTATGTACAAATACTCAAGATACCCTAGTCCTACATATCATCATGTATGGAACTAAGTATCTTGAGTGTTAGATCAAAGGCTTAGAGGAAGAAATGAGCATATGTTCTCCAAGGGTGAAAACTCTTGTTTTTCTTCCACTAAATCTTGTGTAACTCAAGTTTTACAACTTGAATTTGTGATCCGTCAAAGGGGGGTGCTGGATAAATGAATTACCTAGTAAACCCAAGTGATAGAACACAAATCTAGCAAGTTTTGAAACCTTTGGGACTGTTTTCCTCAAAATAGTCCACTTTGTATGTTGAGGCTTTGAAAACCCTAAAATAGCTACTGATCTATTTTTTCATGAGGCTGTTTTGGTCAGTTTCTTATCTTTTAAAACTCTGGAAAATATCATAGAGGTACCTTAAGAAGTTGACTTCATGTAGGAAAAAGAACGGACGCATTTCGATGTATAGGTTGTGCGTAATGGCCATTTCCGTAAAGGACTCCGAAATATTAACCTTCGAATATCTCACTGTATATGCACTGGAAAATTCCAAAATTTTTACAGTAGGTTCATGTATGTTAGGAGAGCTTACCCTGAAAAGTTCATATTTTTCTGAGCCAAACTCAATTTATGAAAAATAGAGAAAGATCTGAGTGTTTTGGGCACTTTAAAAATAGTAAATCATTTTCTAAACTTTCAGGAAAATTTGGGGATCCTTGTAAGTTCATATCCTGTCAAAATCCAAAAGTTGAGAATTTTTGGAGTCAGTTTACTATTTTTTCTAAAAATGATTAAGTTATGAATAAAAGAAAATAAATAGTTAAATAATGTCTTTAATGAGAAAAATGTGATTTTTATGCTTGAATACTCATAATATATTATATCATGACTATCCTAGAGCATTTTGGTAATTTATAATAAAAAATATTATTTATGATCTTTTATGGTTATTATATAAGAGGTTAATAAAGGATGAACAATTAGAATAAATTGTTTATTAATTTAATAAATCATTGAAATATTATTATAATATTAATAATATTATAATATGATATTGTTAATTAAATAAAAATATTAAAATTAAAATTTTATTAAAATATTATTAAATGATTAATAATATTAGATTAAGATATTAATCTTAGATTAAAATATTATTAAAAGATTAATAATATTAAATTAAATTATTATTAAATAATTAATAATTTTGTGTTAAAATATTAATTTTAGATTACAATATTAGTAAAAGATTAATAATATTAGATTAAATTATTATTATTAAATAATTAAAATATTATTAAATAATAATATTCGAGATTAAATAAAATATTATTAAATGTAATAACATTAGTAAAGAAATAAAATATTATTAAATGATTAATTATATTAGTAAGTGAATAAAATATTAGTAAATGATTGAAAGTATTATTAATTTATTAACGATGTTAAAGAATAAGTAAGATATTATTAAGGTAATAATATTAATGCATGATTAAAATATTATTAAGAGGATTAATAATATTAGTAAGGTATTGAAATATTATTAAGATGTTAATAATATTAGTAAGTGAATGAAAGTATTATTAGTGAACCAATAATACTAGGAGGTTAATTAAATATTATCAAGATTAATAATATTAAGTAAATTAAAGGTAGTTGTTAATTAATAGTAACATTATCAAGACAGGATAATGTTTATAAGAACTAAAGGTAATGTATCTATGTGATTACATAATCTAAGGATATACAATGACTAATTGAAAGATTAATTATAGGTCTCTCAAAGGAAGATAAGTTAACTGCGCAGTGGATATAAATTAATTACGTAGATGTAGTCTACAGACGAGGAAAGTTTCCTAACTCAAACTCGAGTTATTATTTTCAAAGCATGTTAGTGAATCATTATTGATGATTATTCATATCTGTATTGATTATTAAAATTCGCACTTTGTGCAATTGAATTCCTAGTTCTACTATTATTGAACTGTGAATTAAATTAAAGTTCTTTCATTCATGAACTGTTTATGAGATGGATCTATGCTAATTGTATCAACCAGATCAAACATGTCTAAATTTGTTAAAATCAAATGTATTTTAAATCGTTATTCTTATTAAATTGATAGGATAAGAACTCTTGACTGAGAAAAGGACGAATTTGATTAAGGCATGATATCAATGTCGGAATATTAAGTGTTTATGCATAAATCATGAGGTATGAAAGACTGATCCCCTTGAATACCAAAACTTATTAAGAGGTACAGTTTAAATAACTGAACACCTTGGTAAATGTTCATGATTATTTCAAAACCACTTAGTTCATGTTATTCAATTATCGAATATTCAATTGTTGATTATTAATTCACGTTCCTTCACAATCTTATACTATTGTTGAACATTGAAAGCAATATTTCTTTCCAAGTCATGATATATCTCCATCGTATATAAACATGCGAAGCAAATTAGTTGCTTACCCTTGCTATATCATGACATCTATTTCTGTTAAGCCCGAAGGATCCAACACGAAGGATAAGGGAAAGGGAAAGATCCAGGAGTAGTTTAGAATGAATGTTAATTTAATTATTATCTAATGGAATTTCTTAAGTAAACTATTTGTAAATTGAATGGTGTATTTAAAGTTAAGGTTATAAAGACCTTAGGACCATGTTATGAGACTTTATTATAATGAACAATGTATGTTTATTATTTTCATAATAGTTATAGAATGTTTATGATGATAATAGATCATTAGCACCGAATCTGAGGTTATAGAACCTGGATTTGGGGGCGTCACAGAAAGCATGAAGAGACTTTCCTCCGCGTTTGGTTTATCAGAGGTTGACCTATCTTAGGGTTACTCTCGTGGCTTTTTGGCATGAAGGTTCCCAGATCAACGCAATCTACTTAATGGGAAGTTAATCTGGTCTTTCAACTAGAGCGAATCTGGGTGGTTCCTTTCCTGAGCCTCATTGGAATTAGTCTTCCTACGAGTCCAATAATCAAACACCGATGGGATAGCCTCCTAGTGGAGGAACCACACAACATACACTCACATACAACGTGTCTCACCGTTTATGCAAAATGATGACATGTGCGAAGCAATAATATCACCGAAAGATATTTAGCAGTGAAGTAAATAAAATGCATTCGTACACATTCATCATAAATGTAAATGTAACATTCACACACAAGCATATAACAATTTTGAAAAAGCTTGTAATAGCGGCTTAAGCCCTCTTATTGGAGTGCCTAGCAGAGTCGCCACCTGTCGACGTCGGGATTTTTAATGTCCCTTTTCGTTACTTGTTCTTTGGTGTTCTCATGTTAATGTGAGATTTGTTTGAAAAAATAAGTGAAAAAGATCTGACATGTGTAATGTAGACGATTTGACTTTAATAGTCGCCAATTGGTGTTTTTAACTAGTTGCACCAACACAACCGAAAAAGGTTTATACATTGATCCAGTGATGTGACACTGCTAAACAGGTCTATGAAATCGAGATTCATTAGGGTTTGGGGGCTTGATTATGCGGAGGGAAGGTGTTAGGCACCCCCCGACATCCGTGTTGCCACGGTGACTGCCACTTTTCAATGAAACTATTATATGAATGTGTGTGTGTGTGAATCAATGTGTAATTATTTAAAAGTAGTGTGAGGCCTCGTTCGCACCTATATACACATGGTTTTAATTTCTAGAAAAATGCAGTTTTAACCAGCATATAGCAATGAAGTTTTGTAAAAAAGAGCTTTTTCAAACCCTGTGCTCAATAGGAATTGAGACTTTTTCATACTTCTATTTTATTAACAAATGTTCGGCTTGTTTGCTTTTATTTTCGAGATGCGAAGCATCTTCGAGAAAATAATATACAGCATTGCCGAAATCCTCATGGGCATAACAACCATCCAAGGAAAATCGTACACTGTAAAAAATGTACAAGCTGCTTACAGCTTAAAAAGTTCATCATGGGAACCGAATCTAGATTCAGTAGACTGAATCTGTGATCACATGATTTCTAGGCTCACATGATACTGCAATTTGTATGGAAAGTAGTAAGCAGTTATATATATATATATATATATATATATATATATATATATATATATATATATATAAAAGTTGTATATATATATGTGTGTGTGTGTGTGTGTGCATGATCAACCACCACGAAGCAACTCCATGGTGGATCAGAAATATAAATAAAGCAGTAAATGCTATCAACTGCCATGAAGTAAACTCCAGGCGGGACTTGAATGTAAATAAAGCTGTAAAAGCGATCAACCACCACGAAGTAAACTCCAGGCGGGATGAAATGTAAATATATAAAATTTGTGCTCATCGGATATGTCTAACAACAATTTTATATATAAACATATATATATAAAAGCAATAAACGCTCCGGATGTAAAATCCAGGATCATCAGATATGTCTGACAATAATTATATATAAGTATATATATATATATATATATATATATATATATATATATATATATATATATATATATATATACAGGATCAAAAGTAGACCTCTTAAGTAGTAGAACTCTCTTAAATAATAGAACTTTATCAAAACGACGTAGTTTTGATAAGACGCAGTGGCATTTTTGTAAATACCATGCCATCGCGTATTTACAAAAATGCCACCACGTCTTATCAAAACTACGTCGTTTTGATAAAATTATATTATTTAAGGCATTCTCCTATTTAAAAATTCTACTCTTGATCCTTACTATATATATATATAAACAAATAAATGCTCCGGATGTAAAATCCAGGCTCATCAGATAGAGTCTGACAACAGTTTATATATATATATATATATATATATATATGCTCTAGACATAAGTCTTGGCTCAATCAAGGCATAATTCGATAATGTTAGTCCATATATAAATATATACATATATAAGTATATAGATACAGACAGAAATGAAAACCACAGACCGAAGTTCGGGCATACACACACAACATGACTCTTAATGTGTAGAATAGTGTGAGACACCAAATTTTATGAATAAAGATTTAAATTTCTCGAAATATTTATGGTGTGGATTTGATATAATGTTATACTTGTGGGTAATATTTACAAATTTTGCAAAGTAAGCAAGTGGTTATATAATATTTGATTGTTTGAGGAATATTCGTTTTAACATGGAATATTAGTACGACGGCACAATCATTGGTGGACCCCACAACGAAAGTATTGTCGTAGTAAGAAAACGACAGAATTATCTTTTATTAAAAATAACGGCGAAAGTGTAACTGTTAAAACTGTTGAACTACCCGGTAGTAAAAGTACAGTAATATGCGTGGTTGTACAGTAGCACACAATATTGATTATTGATGCTTACGTGAGAAGTCACTCAGTTATACTCAATTATTGCTACACTAATTGCTGCATCATATCTCTCATATTATTGATTCTATTATTGTCACAATATCATCTTCATAATATGATATATTATTAAATCAATAATTGAGACAATAAAGTTATTCATATTATTATTTGCAATATTGATAATATCTAGAAGTTCTGTCAAGGAGAGGTTTGGTCACCTAATTGCGCGCCAATAAGGAGAAATCCTTATCGGAAAGCCCCCTCTTTCCTAGGAACGACATGGTTGTTAAATATTATGAATTATAATATTAATGATGAATAAGTTCGTGTTGATTAAAGATGAAATTGATAGTTCCATTGTGTTGGAATTATTAGTGTTAGTGAAAATCGATATTTATTTTTATAATAATTGATGTCTGGAGGTTATATTGATCAATCGGGTAATTAATCGGATAAATGAGGAATTAATTGATATTAATTCACGTGATTATAACTATTTGTTCACATGTGTGTACTATTAATTCACATTCATTTATTATTAGGGGAGTTGGTGCAAGATTGATAATACTTGCATGACTAAATTAAAAATGGAGGTATAGAGGGAGGTACTATACTGTAATTCGTATTTTCACATGATTATAACTATTGATTCACATGATTAAACTGTTGATTCACATTATTTACTATTAGGGGAGGTGGTGCAAGTTTGATAATACTTGCAGGACTAAATTAAAAATGAAAAAAGTGAGGAAGGTATTATAGTGTAATATTTCGAGCCCCAAAACGTGCAATTATCGAAACTATATTTTTCTATAAATAAAAGATCATTCTTCCTTCATTTCTCACCAATTCACAAAAGCTATAGAGCAATTATTATAGAGAAAAATTATAGAGAGAAAGAAGAATAGAAGTCTGCTACCTCATTATTCCAGTATCCAGTTTTTTCTAAGGTAAGGGGTATTATTATTTCATATTCGTGAAGAGAGTTATTTTCTTTCAATACTCGTAAGAGTTGTTATTCCATTCTTTATTATTATGTTGGAATAACCTATCCATGCAAAGTTCCGCATACATGGTGAAATTCTTCTGTTATTCCATTCTTTATTATTCTGTTGGAATACCCTATTTGTACGGTCTACCGCGTGCCTGATGAATTCTATTTTTATTCCATTCTTTATTATTTTGTTGGAATATCCTGTCTGTGCAGATTACGCATGACCTGGTTTAATTCTTTATTATTCTGTTAGAATATCCTATCTGTGCGGGTTACGCATGACCTGGTTTCATTCTTTATTATTCTATTGGAATAACATGTCTGTGTGGATTACGCACACCTGGTGAATTCTTCTGTTATTCCATTCTTTATTATTCTGTTGGAATAACCTGTCTATGTGGATTACTGTATGCATGGTGAATAATCCTTCGTATTCATTCCTTATTAAATTGTGGAAATGATCTGTCTACGTGGATTACCACATGCTGGGAAAAAATCCATTTGCGGTTTCATATATTCTATTATACTCAGTTGGTTAAATTGTTGGCTTCTATACTCCATGAAATTAGTGGAATATCCTTGATATTTGTGCTTCATCCAGTATCTTTTCATGGAAATATTCTTCTTAGCATTCTTGAATTTTACTCCACAAAGAAGTATCATGTTGACAATTTGGACGTTATTGATTTCTGGATAAATTAAAATTATAAATCTTTAAAATTTATCCTTGAACTTGTTTTATTGAATTATTATGTCATTGTCATCATCCTCATGCTTATATTGCGATGAAAGTCATCTTTGACTTACGTGCATAGATGGACTTAGTATGATTATGACCAGGGATTATTTGGTATAATCATGACCGTAATGTGATGAATGATGTGGTTAAAGTCCTCATTGGCCTGTAGTTCATTGATAGATAGTTGTTGGTGTGATTATGACCAGGGATTATTCGGTATAGTCATGACCATTGATGATTACATGAATATCCTTGGCCGTGACGTAGGGATGATTCAATTTTATTTATTAAGCTGAGTCTCAGCGATAAAGTTGATGAAAAAAATTTTAATCATAGAAGATAGTAGATTTTATGCTCTTCTTGACTCTTCTAATAGATTGCTTATTTCCCCTACCGTTAAACTTGATGTCTATTGTATTATATCAGTTTAAAATTATTGAAGGCTAATGATAATTTATTCTGCATTATCTTAGTCATAATATTTTTTACTGGGCTAGTTGAGCTCACCCTTTCTTTCACTGTTCTCTTCAAGAAATGAGAATATAGCTGGGACGAGTCGGGGAACGGAGTGACGGTCTAGATGATTGCATTAGTAGTCCTCATTATTCTGTTAAATAGTGTGACAATAAATGTAATGAGGACTCCTTTGAGTGTGGATATTGTCTAGATGACAATATTCTTTTTAAAACTCTCAGTTTATGTTTTGTCGTATTTTACACGACAATAGTATTATTAAGTTGTATTTGAATTTATACCATGTATTTTCTGGTGACCCAATATAGGTGATGTATACCTATGTTCGGGGCATCACAGTTGGTATCAAAGCTTAGGGATATGATCCATGGCTGAGATGTGAGACAAGAACTAGGAGGGAAGAGACGGGGAATTCCTTTGCTAGTATGACCTACTTAAGTTTATTTGGTATTTAATTGGTCGGTCAGAGTATAGGGATAATATGTGATTTGATAATTTACCCTTATTTTGTGGCATTATTTAAAAATTTCATCGAAAATGTTGAGATAAGCAATGAAACACATGAGACCGTTGAGTCACCACAGATTAATACCCAGGATAATGTGCAACAGGAAGACAATAATTATCAGGTAAACAATAACGATCAAATGATGAATAATGGGATGTTCAGAGGTTTTATGCAATTCATGCAACATCAGGCGAAGGCGGCTCTTGTCCAAAATGCAGGTGGAAACACTGATAACTCTCGGACGGTCACCGCTAAGAAGTTCAAGGAGCTGGGACCACTGGAGTTTTTTGGAGAGCCAAAACCACTTAAGGCAAAGACGTGGATACAGCAGATCAACAAGATATTTTGTGTCTTGGGATGCTCCGAGGAGCAAAAGGTTCCCTTTCCCACCTTCATGTTGCGAGTAGAGGCAGATTACTGGTGGGAATCCGTAAAGTGTACTCAACCTGCCGCACTGAAGATGTCTTGGGAGAAGTTCCAAGAATTGTTCAACGATAAGTACATTCTTGAAAGTATTCGTTACATGAAGGAGGTAGAGTTCATCAAGCTTGAGCAAAACAATATGACCGTGGCGCAGTATGAAGCTAAGTTTACCGAGTTGTCTCAGTTTACGTCCCACTTGGTTGATAATGAGGAGAGAATGATGCGGATGTTTCTAAGAGGTTTGAAACCCGAGATACGTCAATACCTTATCTCTCATAAACTGTGTTTTTATTCAAATGTTATGAATATGGCTCAGTTATTGGAGTGTGATAATGAGTTAACCCAACCAAGAGAGAGCAGCCGGCAAGTCGATAATACCAGTGGTAGCAGTCATCGAAGTGATGACAACAAACGTGGAGGGAATCAACATACCAGAAATGGTAATCACTTCGGTGGTAATCATGGACATGACAATAAGAGTGGACATTTCAAGAAGAGGAGATTCAATAATGATGGAAAGCTGTCAGCACCAGCACCTGTTGTTATGGAAGGAGAACGATCGCCGGTCGTATGTTACAAATGTAGAGGGGAAGGACACATATATCCAAACTGCACGATGAAGTCCAAAGCATGTTACAATTATGGAAAAGAAGGTCACCTACCCCGATTTTGTCGTGCACTAAAGTCAAGTCCAGCTGGGACGGTGGCACCAAATGCGGATATGGACAAAACAAAGTTAGTGGTTTCAAGGAAGAACATTTTTTGTGACTTCTCAAAAAGCTGAGTAACCCGAATGAAGTTAGCATGAGTTAGTTAATTATAAATTTTTGCGAAGTCTATACCTTGTTAGATACCAGTTCTACCCATTCTTTTATCTCTCCTGCTTGCGCTCAATGTTTAAATCTGACTCCGGAGAAATTAGACTTTGACTTATCGGTTGAAACTCCGTTAAGAGAAACCTTTGTTACCTCCACTGTTTATAAATCTTGTTTGATTCAAATTGACACTTTCACTTTGAAAATACTTGCATTTGATGTGATTTCAGGGATTGATTAGTTACTACTCATCAAGCTTTTCGTAAGGTTGTTAGCTTTTATATTCCTAACCAACCTGTTATGCGAATTCAAGCAACCAAACCACTAAAGTCAATCACTGTCATATCAAGCCTTATAAAGAGCCCCGAGCATTTTGCTGGTGACTTCCTTGTGTGGAAGGCACCAAAGCCAGACTATCCGTAGGGGACGTTGTGAATGACGATGGTAAATTGATAGATATCAATGTGACGTACTATCCAAGTCTTGGACAAGAGTCATAGTTTTGAATGACATTTCTATTATTAATAAATTTCCTAATGTATTCTCTAAAGACTTCCTAGCCTAGCCCTAGAGCGTGAAATCAAATTTTGTTTTGACCTCAGTACAAAACCCATTTCTAAAACCCTTAAATATTTCTTCACCTAGAACGAATGTATTATGCGCCAAAGACGTTGGCTCGAGCTGTTAAAGATTATGACTATACAATTGAATATCATCATGGAAGAGCGAACGTGGTAGCTGACGCGTTGAGTAGAAGATCGTATACGTTTACGAGTGCGATGTTGTTAACATAAAAACCCATTTCGTATAACTTACAAATGATGAAGATAGAGTTAAAGACTCTAGGGACCCACGTGAAGATAACGAATATACGAATAGAATCGACTTTAATCGATAAAGTTAAAGCCGCTCAAGCTACACACCCGAATCTAATGAATGTGAAGAAAAAGGTTCAAGAAGGTGTTATCTCAACCCTCGATTTAATTGGCCCACTTGAAATCCTCGATCGAGTAGGAACTGTGGCCTATAGACTCGTTTTACCGCCAAGTTTGTCGCATGTTCATAACGTTTTTCACGTATCGTTGTTAGTAAAAACTTGGTCTTGGGGGACTTTGGAGCCAAATTTTAGAATAATTAATGAATATGAAAAAATTATTAAATCATGATAGAGCATGTTACAAGCTTTCCATAGCCTCAAAAACTGAACTAATTCTGAAAACGGATGAAGAATTTACGAAGATTTGAAGTATGTGTTTCAAAAGTTGTAAAATTTGGAAAATTAGAGTTAAGTGCCAAAGATCGAGCGCCCAGGCACTAGGCTCGGTGCTTAGAATCTAATCTTGGGCACCTAGGAACTTGCCCAAGGCCAAATTTGGGCGTCTTGGTGCTGGTCAAGTGTTAAGCCAAAATCTGTCCGGACGTCCTTTAGTAAATTAGGCATAACATTTTCATACAAACTCTGATTGAGGTAATTTAGGATGATTTGAAAAGATAATGAGTAGACCTAAAACTTTGATTCTTTATATTTTGAGATTTGAGGTCGGTATCAAGGCCTAAAATGGCTATTTTAAGGACTAATGTGCATTCAATGGCAATCAGAGGACATCGGGCATGCACGTATGCAACGTGTAATATTTTCAACGATAAAGGTATTAAAGGTATCCTCACCTCTTCGGCATACCAGGTACATACATAAATTTCGAGGGCAAAATTTCATAAGGAGGAGAGATTGTGAGTCCCCAGATTTTATGAATAAAGATTTAAATTTCTCAAAATATTTTTTTTGAATATTATGGTATGAGTTTTATATAATATTATAGTTGTGAGTAATATTTACAAATTTTACAAAGCAAGCAAGTGGTTATATAATATTTGATTGATCGAAAAATATTCGTTTCAATAGGGAATATTCGTATGACGACACAATCATTGGTGAACCCCACAACGGAAGTATTTTCGTTGTAAGAAAACGACAAAATTATCTTTTATAAAAAATAACGACGAAAGTGTTACCATTAAAACTATTGAACTACCCGGTAGGAAAAGTACAGTAATACGCATGGTTGCATAGTAGCATACGATATTGATTATTGATGTTTACGTGAGAAGTCACTCAGTTATACTCAATTATTGCTACAGTAATTGCTACATCATATCTCCCATATTATTGATTCGATTATTATCACAGTATCATATACATAATATGATATATTATAAAATCAATAATTTATATAACAAAGTTATTCATATTATTATTTGTAATATTGATAATGTCTAGAAGTTCTGTCAATGAGAGGTTTGGTCACCTAATTGCGCGTCAATAAGGAGAAATCCTTATCGGAAAACCCCTTCTTTCCTGGGAACGACCTGGTTGTTAAATATTGTGAATTCTAATATTAATGATGAATAAGTTCGTGTTGATTAAAGATGAAATTGATAGTTCCATTGTGTTGGAATTATTAGTGTTAGTGAAAATCAACATTTATTTTGATAATAATTGATGTCTCGAGGTTATATTGATCAATCAGGTAATTAATCGGATAAATGAGGAATTAATTTCTATTAATTCACATGATTATAACTATTTGTTCACATGTGTGTACTATTGATTCACATTCATTTATTATTAGGGGAGTTGGTGCAAGATTGATAATACTTGCATGACTAAGTTAAAAATGGAGGTATAGATAGAGGTACTATACTGTAATTTGTATTTTCACATGTTTATAAATATTGATTCACATGATTGAACTATTGATTCACATTATTTACTATTAGGGGAGGTGGTGCAAGTTTGATAACACTTGCAGGACTAAATTAAAAATGAAGAAAAATAGGAAGGTATTATACTGTAATATTTCGATCCCCAAAACGTGCAATTATCGAAACTATATTTTCCTATAAATAGAAGCTCATTCTTCCTTCATTTCTCACTAATTCGCAAAAGCTTTAGAGCAAATATTATAGATAGAAATTATAGAGAGTTTGAAGAAGAGAAGTCTCCTACCTCACTATTCCAGTATCCAGTTTTTGCTAAGGTAAGGGGTATTATTCTTTCGTATTCATAAAGAGAGTTATTTTTTTTCAATACTTGTAAGAGTTGTTATTCCATTCTTTATTATTCTGTTGGAATAACATGGTGAAATTCTTCTTTATTCTATTCTTTATTATTCTGTTGGAATAACATGTCTGTGCGGTCTATCGCATGCCTGGTGAATTCTGTTGTTATTCCATTCTTTATTATTCTGTTGGAATATCCTGTCTGTACGGATTACGCATGACCTGGTTCCATTCTTTATTATTCTGTTAGAATATCCTGTCTGTGCGGGTTACGCATGACCTGGTTCCATTCTTTATTATTCTGTTAGAATAACATGTCTATACGGATTACGCACGCCTGGTGAATTCTTCTATTATTTCATTCTTTATTATTCTGTTGGACAATTTGGACGTTATTGATTTCTGGATAAATTAAAATTATAAATTTTTAAAATTTATCCTTGAACTTGTTTTATTGAATTATTATGTCATTGTCATCATTTGCATGCTTATATTGTGATGAAAGTCGTCTTTGGCTTACGTGCATAGATGGACTTGGTATGATTATGACTAGGGATTATTCGGTATAATCTTGACCGTAATGTGATAAATGATGTGGTAAAAGTCCTCATTGGCCTGTAGTTCATTGATGGATAATTGTTTGTGTGATTATGACCAGGGATTATTCGGTATAGTCATGACCATTGATGAATACATGAATATCATTGGTTGTGATGCAGGGATGATTTGATTTGATTTATTAAGCTAAGTCTTAGCGATAAAGTTGATGAGAAACTTTTTAAATCATAGAAGATAGTAGATTTTATGCTCTACCTGACTCTTCTAATGGATTGCTTATTCTGCTGCAGTTAAACTTGATGTCTATTATATTTTATCAATTTAACATTGTTAAAGGCTAATGATAATTTATTCTGTGTTATCTTAGTCATAATATTTCTTACTGGGCTAGTTTAGCTCACCCTTTCTTTCACTATTCTCTTCATTATTAAGTTGTATTTGAATTTTGTACCATGTATTTTCTGGAGACCCAAGATGGGTGATGTATATCTATGTTGGGGGCGTCACAAATAGTGTGTGCAAAGATGGAGAGAAAGGCTTTATAGCGTGTAAGAAGGCTTACAGTAGGCTGCCAATGTAGTCTTTTATGACTTTAAATGGATAAACACTCAGCTCCCGTCGGTAAATGTATAGCTATATGTGAGCTAACATGTTATTAAAATGAGGAAACACTTAATATAACGTGTGTACAAAGCAAATTATACAGGGCTTCCTCGCCTCTTTTTTTTAAAATGGCTAGCCCAAGCCTTCTATTTATAGAGGGGGGAGCCGCAGGTATACCTGCGACAGCCGTAGATGCATCGCACGTGCACTCTAATGTCCGCTCGAACTTGCAGAACTTCAATCTGAGCATCAAAACGAGGTATATAAGACCTTCTTCGGACTGTTTGTGTTAAGAGTTATGCAATGACATGGATTAGAGGTTGTACGAAGTCAGGAAGAGGGGACCATGCCCATGGTCTTCAAGCTTCAAATTCTATCTGGTGTACTGCCACGCGTAATAGTCACTCGGGATTTGAACTCCTTGGTTCTTGTAAGACATTGTTGTATGTATGTATGTCTGAAATGTTGAGACAACGCGCAGGTGTTGAGGTAGTAAGATGACATTTGACTCCTCAACGGGGTTATTGTCGGTTCAAGTTGAAAGTAGGCTTTGCTCAGGGTTACATCTGAGATTGGAATGCTGTAAGTATTGAATGCCGCAATGTCATCTGTGAATGCATGTCTGCCTGGTGTTAAATTCGGGTCTGAGGTGTGAGTGCATTGGCAGGAAGTCTGATTGAAGCTGATCGGATTTGAAACAAGCATTTCCGAAGTTATCGCCGAAACTTCAACAGCATTCCTTGGGGTTATCGCCAAGGATGAAACTCAGGGTTATCTCTGAGGTTGGAAATGGTGTTCCCGATGTGTGTTCCAGGGTTGAGACTAATCTTCTAGTAGTATCCGGAATGGATGTGAGTTGTCTTCTAGGGTTATCTCCGAAAGACGAATCTGCCCTCCTGCTATGTTAGTAACAGGTGTGCAGAAAATTTTGAGTGTCTACATCCTCAATTGAAATTTTACAACTTCTAAATTTCTCTTTACTTAATACTAATTTTCTTTAATTCATATGATATCCTTTACATCTTAATCTGAGTTCTTCTTCCCATACTGCTTCGTAGTACTATAAATCATTCATTGTTTAATAGCTCATCTGTTACTACGGTTCACTATGATCATATGGTGATCTTCTTATCCCTCTCTCTACGATTATAGTCTTAGGTACTCTTACCTAAGATTTATAACCTATCAGCTTTAATACCAACTCGTAATTCCCCGAAATCTGGTCTATCTTCACAACCAGATTTCGTATGTCACGAGTACATCATTCATCCAAACATACATCATTTTATACTAAAATATAACAACATACATTCTAATTTCCCAAGTTCTAAAACCTTATAACTCATTTTATTGCAAATAATGATAATTAAATTATTCTTTACATCTTACACGAGTGACTTTCATCTGCCACTAAGGATACATAAAACTTCATTTAACTTATTTTATATTACAAGTCTTCGCTTGATCTTCATGCTCATTCACATAATGAATGGCACTCCATCTGGATACGAGCCATCTTGATCTTTACGGGATCCTTATGTTCTTCTAACATCGTTCGCTAAATTTTTTTTCCATTTAAATCAAGTATGAGAATTCAATTGCCTGGAAAGTCATAGCAGTTGAACAAACAACTTCAAGAATTTAAACATTCTTTTAAGACTTCGATAACCGTACAAAGGTTATGAAGCAGCTTGATTAATATGAATAATCTCGATTCCTATCATTTTAAAACATTAGTTACATTCATTTTAAAATACTTTCATTCTTCTACCTTTTTCATACACATTCTGTCAGGCTAGAATCATTAGCACATACTTAACAATAACGAATCATGTATAAACAGAGCATTCTCTTATTAAACAGTTAAATCACATAACATTTCATCTCATAGAAACACCGAAGTGTTCACATTGTGGCACAAGGCCTCATATATTCTACCACCTTGCACAAATATCGCACATTCGCATATAGGCAGAACTTCTCAAGTTCAACATCTGAGAAGTTTAAGAAACTAGCATTCATTTAAAATATGAATGAAGTTAGGAAACTTGCCTTACGCACAGCTACAACTTACGTTGAACAGCTCATTCTAGTTCCTATGTAGCACATAGGAAAAATAACACATACCCCAATTAGTCTTGTATATTTGACTTATGCATTAGTTTGTTTAACTTTACTTCTTAGGGTTCGCGTTCTTGCAACCTAAGTTTACCCGACTACTTTCATTACCGTTCTACGGCTTCTTGACATACGGAGATGTCTTACTTATACGTTCATCATATTTGATGTTTTACATTCTTATTTTCTTATTATAACTTCTCTAGGACTCAGCACACATTGCTTCTCTGCTAGTAGTCCATATGGTACTCTGAGTGGTTTCCAATAAACAACCAACAAACAAGTTCCCGTCTCGTCTACACTACCATCACAGTGAATTAGATCGGTTGCCAGTTTTGTATATACCTTCACTCTCTGAAGGAATTGTTTAGCCCAGCTCGCATATGTCAACCATCAAAGGCTACAATTGCACCACAACCTAACTTATCTTAACTTATACGAAAAATTAAACTATAATCTTTGTTAAGTCAATTTCTCATTTAGCAACTAAATACCACACCTCAAGATTCACTCTTCATCGTCTAAGTCATACAGTCTTTTGTTTACTCAGAGCGATCATTCCATTTAATCATTAACTCGGCTTCATTATGTTAAATGTTATTGTCTTTAATTCAACTTCTTTACCATTCACGGTTTAATCATTGGTCTTCATTATCATACGGTCAAACCATACACGGGGTATAGGTTCAGCCCGTTTAATATTTGCGTACACTCAACCTTCACGTCGGTTAAAGTGTTCGACGCTTACATTTCATTCTAACATTCTTATCCGACTCACATTCGGCTTTCGTTAATTTTCTTATCGTTTGCTACGGCTTTCTTAATACCATTCGTTATTCTTCCTTAATGTCGAAGCCACACGGTTCGCGGTATGCTAAGACCGGTCATTCAACGTAAATACGTTGCATTCATAGCGTCTATATGCTTTACACTTATCTCTCACTACCATATCATAACACCAAATGTTATATGTTACTCTCGTCACTCAACGTCTAAGGAATCACAAGTATAGCAATCCTTCACGCTCGTTTATCGCGACTACGGTCCCCGAATATCAGTTTCTTAACCCGCATTCATATTCTTTTAATCTCCTTTAATCTTTTCATTCACTTGATTAAGAATTACGTTTGAAGAACTATATGATCATATTTCTTTCTTGCACACCCCCTAGTAATTAAGCACTTAAAATCTCATCACTGGCTTTTTCCCTTCTCCGGTGCTGCGGCGCCACTATCTTCTTTATCTCTCGCATCGCGACACGAGTTTGTAGTACCCAGCTCCCTGGTTTGGCGCTATAGCGCCGCCTTACAAGGCATGGTTGGCGCCGCGGCGCCAAGCCCTAACCCTAGGAAATTTTTCTAAGTCTTTTATCGTTCTAAGATGCTTACTTCTCGCTTCCATAACTTATTCGCTATAACTCAGAACAAGGTCGTTCTAAAGCCATTTTCTTCCTTATCTTATGTACTTCAATACCCCTCAAACAGAACTTTGTTCTGAATCTGTTAATGTGCCATTCGATTGGCTTGATCTTCACCCTTTGTTTGTTTTACGTTTTTAACGCTCTTCGTTCGCTCATCCATAAATCAGTCATCCGAACTCGAAACTTGTTCATTCTTGAGTCCACGACTCATGTTTTCTACTTTCTCTTACTTTCTTATGAAATTCTATACATTTAGGTTCATTTACTAACTTTCTAATTCTCGTTCGTCTTTTACAAAACTTTTGCCATAACTTCGGTATAGCTCCGTTTTAAGCCATTCTTCATGAACGTTTCTATTATTCCTAACGAAGCAACAAGCATCTAACTTATACACGATGGTCTTAAACTTGTCCATCAACAACAATTATACTATGATGGTTTTAAATTTGTCCATCAACAGCGTTCTTCGTGTTCTTCGCGTGTTCTTCGTGTTCTTCGTTCGTTCTTCATTTTTAATCGATATTTTGATTACGATTTCACTTTTTCTTAGAAGTTGATGTTATAAAACACTATTCCTTACTTATTTGACCTACTCATTCATATAATCCACTTGGATCGTTCTAATTCATTATGAATCGTATACTTTCTTAAGAAATTTATAAACTAAACTTTAAATTCTTATTTCTTCATTTTCTCATGGTTTAAACCATATAAAACTATCCTTGCATCTTTTACTTCATATTCTCATTAAACTATGTTTTAACATAGAAAAATTCATCAAAAGTTCGATTTTTGGATTACCTCTCTTCTTTAATCTTCCTCCGTCGGACAAAGGTTGCTCACGAGCAAGCTTTTCCACTTCCTTTTCCTCTTCTTTCTCCCATCCGAACTCTCTCTCTCTCTATCAAAGTGTAGGATTTTCAAAATCCCAAAATAATGAAATGAGCTTCCTATTTATAGAAAACAATGCTAGGGGTATTTTAGTCATTTCGCGCCCCCAAACCTCCTTACTATTCATGACTTAAGAACTAAGTTTACTATTTCCACCTCCTTAGTGAACCTCCTCATTATTCATGAAACTTAGTCTGTAAGTTTCGTGGTTTCGACTTTCGGGTTTCGTCCGACAGTTTTAAAAACTGCGATTCTCGAAATCCAAATATTTTTAGATATTTCATCTTTCCTTTACAGATTAACGTTTACATATTCTTCGGATTTCTAAAAAACACTTTTTGGTGTCAAGCGTTTTCCTTCACGTTTCCCCTAACGTAGTTAAACGAGTGAAAAGTATATAACAGTACTTTTCGTCATTTTTATTTCGTCCGATTTCTGCACGTTTTTTGAGAAAAACTTTGATCGGCTTCTTTAACTTTTCACGACATATTATCGTCAAATCTTTTGATGGAATGTCATTTCGACATACCGAACTCTCGAAAAGGCTTAGGTTATTCAAACTCTAACCCTTAGGTTTCGTCGACTGAATAGTGCTTATTTCATCTTTTTCTCCGAAAATATTTTTGTTCCCAAAATTTTTTTATCTTCATCTTAAAAATTCTTACTCGTTCAGTCTAGCTCGTAGCCTGAATCCTCCCGATTAATAATCATATAGCACAAAATATTATTAATAAAAATTTATTTTATTAATAACTAATTCTTTAAACTTAAATTCTGGACAATTCGAATTTTTTGGGTTGTTACACATCAAATATTAAACATACAGACATCACATACTGGCATACAAATATAGACTACACATTAAAATCCATTAGAATCCCATAATGGAAGTTAGTTCATTTCTGAATCAACAGCCATTATGGGATTGAAGCAAAACATAGAAATGAACAATGAAAGCAAGAGATATAAGGGAAATGAGAATCAAATCTATTAAACCTTGCTTCAAAGCTTATTCCCAAGCTTTTCATGTCCACTTTCATCAACAAATTTAAACCAAATACTTATAAACAATAATCTATAGAGAGAAGCTCAAAATAAGAGAGGAAATGCTATAAACTCTCCCTAGAGTCACAAACCCTAATAATGGTAATAAAAACTGAATAATACATCTCTGGTAACCAATCAAATTGTCTAAAGATAGCAAACACGTCATCCCATTTCAAATTATAAAAGTCGACATTTTATAATAATTGTGACCGGCGCGGCCGCGTGGTATTACATTGTGACTCAGGCGTGGGCACGCTGTCTGTTCTGTTGCCGAGTGCATGGCGCGGGTGCGCCATGTCCCTTTGTTCGTGAGGCGCAGCCACGTGGTAGCCTGGTCTGCCTCTGTCCTTCCTCTGGCACGAGTGCGCCATGGCTAGCTTTGATGGCAGCGCGGCCGCGCTGCTGCTTGCTGTCTACTGGTGTTTGCTTCCTTCATTGTTGCTACTTGCTTACTTCTTCTTCTTCATTTCTTTCTTCTTCTTTTAGCCACATTCAAGCTCTTTCTAGCTTTCCTACTCACCTACTTGATCTCAGTTGCCATCTTCATTCTAGCTCAAGTCCACCATGCCAAGCCTTCAATGCTATTTCCATTCCATTACATGCCTTAGGTTGCTTTAGGAGTTCCAGCTATACACACTGCAAAATAAACACAACAAGAAAATAAAACATACCAAAAATACTTAAGTTGAGCAGATTTCCAGTGAGTTGGTAACCAATAAGTAGGTATAAAACCTACTTATCAAATACTCCCAAACTTGAACTATTGCCTGCCCTCAAGCAATCAACGCAAAAATAAAATAAAATAGACAATGCAACTACATGTTATCCAAACTACACTATCATGCAAGTGAGTCCCAAGATTTCCAGCTATATTAGAATTCCAATCAAATCTGCCTCAGAGAATTATCCAGATTCAAGAACAAAGTATCAAACAAAGCTACAAACATAACACCATACAATCAAATAATCCAACTCACTATAAAGATGTTGTGTGTGTGTGATGTGTTCACAAATAAGCTTGACAGAAGCAAAGATTATACATGTTATACTTCTTAAGAAAGAAAATTGAAGTTCAAATCAAGAACTATATATACTAACGAAACAACAACTACTCCAACAAATAAATACAAAATAAGGTTCAATAATAGGTTTATTCTGCTTTATTTTTACTCACGAGGGCGATTTTTGCACTTTCTCGCATTGTTTATTGATTTCTTTTCTTTTTCCCATGACTGTGCAATGCCTCATTCCATTAGGCTAATAGTGCTACCCCTTAGCGAGCTTTCAACCAACGACTCCAAGACCATAAAAGACCTTAGGGCGCTAGGTGTAAAGACAATCCCCTCGGGCGTACTTGCTCAAGTAACAAAGGCCCCGAAATAAGACTAGCCAAGATAATTTTTTTATATTTTTCTCTTTTTCTTTTCTATTTTTTTATATAGCAAGCATACCCATGTGTTCCCAAAGTTTGAGTATTAGTGTTTTCATAATCTATGTCCACTTCCTACACAATTCTATTTTTAAAAACAACATTTTCTACTCAACAATCAAACAAGTTATCCTTTTACCAACAAACAAACATGAACACTTATGTGTTAACCGATAGCATCTAAATAACAAGTATGTATCAAATCATGTATAGCAGTATAACTAAGCTCATTTTATCAACCAAATTCAAGAATCCATCAAATTTCTAAATTCATCATTGGCTAAACTAGAATTCCACTAACTAGATACTTGGGATTTGCAACTAAATAGTTAACTAAAATAGTTAATAAGAAATAAATTTAAAAAAATTTCTACACAATTAAAATAAACACATAAACATGCAAAAATTATACTAAACATGCATAAAATGATGTAAATTAAACTACACTACTAAACACCCAATACCCCAAAACTTATAATATCATTGTCCCCAATGAATGAAGGTAAAGAGTTACGAGAACTCCCCTAATTTTTAGCATTACCACCCTCCTCGGGTGATGAGTCTGGCGGTGGAAAAGGCACGACTGTCCCGAACTGAGGCTACTCTAGCATTGTTCCTTGCTATGTAAAAGCCTCGTCTAATGACCGCGATAATCTATTTGCAAATGCCGGGAAATTATCATACATGACATCCACTTTTCTCTCTAATCTTCTAAGGCAATGATTATCATTTTCTACAATGGCATGGGCTAAAGTTCCTGCTTACGTTGGCTGCGTGGGCTGCGGAGATAGCACCGACGATGTGTCTGGAAGAATGAAGCCATTGCCCCTCAAATGTGTTGTGCCTCCTACCCAATCCTCAAACTTAGCAATCGTGGCATGAGTAAATCTTGGCTTGGATATTGCATTTGTTCATTGGCCCAAGTGAACCTCGCTCGTGCACATAAGTGAGCTACAATGGATGCATGTGGGATGCTTCATGTGGTGCTTCCCCTCATGTAATGTAACATATTTTGGTGTATGAGGTGGCCAAAGACTATATATTTTCCTGTGGCTATTCCTTACAAAATTATAGCCCGCTCGGTTGTGATATCATGCTGATGTGATGATGGCACTAGCTTTGCACAGATAAATAAATTTTAGGCCTTGGCATAGCGATTGAGGGAAGAACTTAGAAAATGTGTAGGCTGGTTTGTGCCCGACTTGTAATTCCACTGCGTATCAGGCACACACAAGTCAGCTATGACCCTATCTAAGTTGGTCTCGAATCTTGCAGCCACCACCTAGTTGGCACATCTATTTGGCGGGTCAGGCAAATTGAACACTCCTATAATCGTCTGTGGACGATAATCCACTTGAGCTCCCCTAACAAATGATAGCCCAGTCATAGTCTCCTTGGCGTTGGCATAAAACTCACGAGCAATAGCAATAGGAGCAGGCATGGGGGTCGATACAAGTCTAACCCAGCATCTTTTTCGTATCATGTCCCAAAGTTTTCCATCTTGTTTGTCAGGTTTTAATCCCTTGTTCCTTCAGAAAGGTTTTGGCTGCAATCCTGTAATACTCTACCTGAGCATCTAGGCTGATGAACTTGGTGAGGTTGACTATGTCCTCACTTTGTCTTCTTGAAGATGATGACTCAGGGATACGGGAACGTGCTCTCTTGGGTGCCATAGCAAATGATGAAGAAAACCCTAACACAAAAGTGAACTTGACTGAAGAAGATACACTCTTTATAATACCACCCCAAACTTGTTACTTTGATCAACTCTACAAACCCTAGTTATTTCATTGTAACTAAATAGATGAGAAGTAGAGGAAGTTGAATGTGGGAAAGAGAACAGAATGCGTAGAATTCGTGGTGGGTTGAGGAGTTAATATTTGAAAAGAAACTATTTGGGAAATGTGAAGAGATAGAGGCATCGATTTTAAAAATGAGATGGGGAGGCGCATGCTTCAGAATGATAACTGATATAAGAACTGGTCTGGGGAACATTTTTAAAATGTTTAAAATTCTCTGCAACTGTACTCGGGCGCGACCGCATTGAGTTTAAGTCTGTTGATGGTGCGAGCACGCTGATGGTAAGCATGTGAAGGGCGTGGGTGCGCTGTGGACCAGGATGAAAAGAAGCCCGACGCAGGCGCGCCATATATGAACTACTCAACCACGTAGTTGTACTTCCCTAGCCCCTGAAGTGAACTGATCTGCAGTTGAAGTAGAAATAAGTAGCCAATGACACTCTTCAACTAACCTGCATATAAAGCATTTACAAGTATGAGATATACCAATTCCCAAATCAAAATATGTACTAAATAACATGTATGAATGAATGTATATCCTAAAATGCTCTTTATATTATCCCTATCAAAAATGATATGTGCATTCAGCTCTAACAAACCTTGTGTCAAAAATTTTATACTCTAAAGAATTAAACATGAGATGAGAAATAGACATGATTCACAAAGAATTAAACAAGAGAAGATAAAAGAAATAATGGGGTGCCTCCCATTGAGCACTAATTTATAGTCAGTTAGCTTGACTATCTCTGCTCCGATCATGTAGTAGAAAGAATTGAGGTGACCTTCTGCCTGTCAACCTCACCACCAAAATAATGCTTAAGCCACTGTCCATTGACCTTGTAGGGCTTATCCGGGAACTTATCAAAAATCTCGATCGCATCATGTGGATATACCTTCTTCACAGTAAACGACCCTAACCACCTCGACTTGAGCTTCCCTGGGAAGAGTTTGAGTCTAGAATTAAACAATAATAATCTCGACCCTGGTTCAAACACATGTTCCATAATCTTGTGGTCATGCCATCTCGTCACCTTTTCCTTGTACAATTTGGAGTTCTCGTAGGCTTGCAATATAAATTCATCCAACTCATTGAGTTGGAGTAGACATTTTTCTCATATAGCCTTTAAGTCAAAATTCAGCTTCCTTATTGCCCAATATGCCTTATGTTCGAGCTCCATGGGAAGGTGACAAGCCTTTCCATATACAAGCTGAAATGCTGACATTCCCAATGGTTTCTTATAAGCAGTCCCGTAAGCTCATACTATGTCATCTAACTTCAATGACCAGTCTTTCCTTGTGGGATTCACGATCTTTTCTAGAATTCTTTTCACCTCACGATTCGATACCTCTGCTTGGCTATTAGTCTGGGGATGGTAAGTTATAGCAATTCGATGAATCACCCCATATTTAGCCAACAAAGCTGTGAACTGACAATTAAAAAAATGGTTGCCTTAATCTCTAATAATGTCCCTCAGAGTCCCAAAACTTGTGAAAATGCTCCTTTGTAAAAATCTTAGGACCACCTTAGCTTCATTAGTTGGAAGAGCTGCCTCTTGCACCTACTTGGATACGTAGTCGACTACCAATAAAATATCTAGGTTCCCACATGATGAAATAAAAGGCCCCATGAAGTCTATCCCCCAAACATCAAAAAATTTCACCTCGAGGATTGTATTAAAAGGTATTTCATTTCTCTTGGATATATTCCCAACTCTCTGACATCAGTCACATTTCTGAATAAAACTATAAGCATCTTTAAAAATTGTCGGCCAGTAAAATCCTGCTTGCAAAACTCTAGTCGTTGTCCTTTCACCTCCATAGTGACCTCCATACAATGACGCATGACAACGCTAGAATATACTCTCTATCTCGCTATATGGGATACACCTCATTATCATTTGATCGGCACATTGCTTGAACAAGTATGGCTCATCCCATATAAACCATTTTACATCATGCAGAAATTTCTTCTTTTGATGCACAGTCAAGTAAGAAGGGATTATCTTGCTCACTAAGTAGTTTGCATAGTCTATGAACAATGACACTTCACCTTTCACCATAAATAATTGCTCATCTGCGAAAGACTCGTTGATCATAACCTTGTCATTAACATCCCTTCCTTGATTTTCCAATCTAGATAAGTGGTCCGCCACTTAATTCTCAGTCCCTTTCTTGCCCTTAATTTCTAAATCAAATTCTTGCAAAAGAAGTATCCACCTGATTAGACGAGGTTTAGAATCTTTCTTTGCCACAAAGTATCGGATTGCTGCATGGTCTGTGTACACTATCACCCTAGCCCTAATGAAATATGCACGAAACTTGTTGAATGCATACACAACTGCTAAAAGTTTCTTCTTTGTGGTTGTGTAGTTTAACTAAGCATCAACGAGGGTCTTACTCGCATAGTAAATCACATGGAAGATCTTATCCCTACGCTGGCCCAAAATAGCCCCCATAGCAAAGTCAATTGTATCACACATTAATTCAAACGAATGGTCCCAATCTAGTGATGTGATCACTGGTGATGTAGTCAACTTTTTCTTCAAATGTTCAAATGCAGTCAGGCATTCTTCATCAAATTAAAACTGCACATCTTTCTCTAATAAATTGCAAAGTGGCTTCAGGATTTTGGAGAAGTCTTTTATAAACCTACGGTAGAAGCCTACATGCCGTAAAAAATTGCGAACACCTTTAACAGAAGTAGGTGGAGGCAAATTCTCAATAGTCTCTAGCTTAGCTCGGTCCATCTCTAATCCTTTCATCAAAACCTTGTGTCCCAATATTATACCATCTTGTACCATAAAATGGTACTTCTCCCAATTTAGAACCAAATTTGTTTCAACACATCCGTTCAACATCATCACTAAATTTTCTAAACATAGGTCAAATGAATCTCCAAACACTAAGAAGTCATCCATGAAGACTTCAACATTGTGATCAACCATATCTGAAAAAATTGCTATCATACACCTCTAAAATGTGGTTGGGGCATTGTACAACCTAAAAGACATCCTTCTGAATATGAATGTTCCATATTAACAAGTGAATGTAGTCTTTTCCTGGTCTTTTGGAGCTATCATACTCTGATTATAACCTGAATACCCATCCAGAAGGCAATAGTACTTGTGACCTGATAGCCTGTCCAATATTTGATCAATAAACGGAAGGGGAAAGTTATCTTTCCTTGTAGCTTTATTAAGTTTGCGATAATCCATGAAGACTCTCCACCCCATCACTGTGACAACCCGAGAATTTGGAGAATATATTAAAATCATAATTGATTGATTTAAGGTTCAATATTAGGACCTAGACAGGAAATAAGTGTATGGAATTGGCAGTTATGTAATGAAATTCCAAGAATTTCAAAAGTTTTGAACAAAACTTGAATTATGTGATAGACTGTAAGTGATAGTCTAGTAATGAGGTATAAGATTATGGTAGATTTAAAATTCTTTTGAAGAATTATCAGGGATAAGTATCGAAGTGAATACTAGTCGGTATATTTGGTTACATATGTGAACCGTAATGATTTGAGATCAAGGATTGATCAGATAAGTTATAACTTTAGAAAACCCTAAAGTTATGTTAATCATACGTTTATTAAGTTAGAAAAATCTAACGGATTGTTAGAAATCGTAACGGTACGCTCAGAAACTTTAGTTTCAGTTCCGGGAATTCGAAACCCTAAATTCATGATATGAATATGGTGATTAAGTTAGAAAACTCTAACGATATATTCTGAAACCCTAGTTTCAGTTTCGAGAATTTAAACCCTAATTTGGGAATCCTAAATGCAAAGTATTAAACCCTAAGGATTAAAAAGTTGTGTGTAAGGAATATGAACATTATGTGAAGGTTTATCTTTGTTTATTATATAAACAAACAAAAGAAACTAGTGTAACCCTAATTATATATTAGGAATGAAGGATTTTATAACTTAAGGGTTATGGAAAAAGAGAATTTTGGTATTTAGAATACTTACTAATTCTAGGAGATTTATTTTACATATCTTAAATGATTAATGTTATAACCTAATTTTAGCTAGCCTAATTGGGTTAAGGAAATAAATGTTCATGAGCAAGGATTGGTGTTTTAATGGAGAAGTGAAAACCCTAATTAAATGAATTGGGTTGGATGAGAATTTAAGGTAGATGACTATGTATATGTATAGCCCAAATGATGGTCGAAGAAATTAGTTAGAGATCAAGAAATACATTAAAGGAATGGCTCAACTTTTAGCCAATTGAGAGAGGGAATTATTGGACTTTAAGTATGCTAGATAAGAGATCAATTTTTATGGATTAGAAGGCCACTTGGCCGGCCATACAAGAGATAAGAGAAGGGGAGTTGAATGTATTAATTGCTCACTTTAGTTGTTTACCAACCCACCTAAATAGCCTAGCCTTTTATAGCTTAGTATATAATTATTAACCAAGGCTAGCAAGCTAAGATATTGGGAGACTAGTAAAAATTAAAATGTGGGAGAAAGAGAGGCCACTTGGCCGGGTAATGAAGAGGTGAAAGGAGAGGGAGATGTGCATGCACATCATCCATTTATATACCACATAATTGGCAATAGATAATTCACCCAATTAGGCTATGTGTCACATTTTTTTAAGGTAACTTGCAAATCTTGGCAAGATATTGGTTTGGTGACTAACCCTAAATCCTAGATTGCTCAAAACCTAAACCCTAAGGGATGCAACAATTGAGAAATCTAGAAATAAAAGGAAAGGACTAAAATACCCTTTGTGGATTTTTTTTTGAGAAAGCTTGCAAATCTTGCCTTATCTTTGGTGGTTCACCAACCCTAACCCTAACATAGCATAGCATGTGACTAAAGCCATACAAATCATCCTCCTAGCAATGAGATTCATTGAATCAATTTGATTAAATTAAGAAAAGTAAGAAAAATCTCTCACTTTATTTATCAAGCCAACTAAATCTATTTTCTCTCTAGAATTTTCGTGTATGAGAGAGTGAGAGGGAGGGCTAGTTCGGCAGCCTCATGGTGGAGAGAAGGGAGAGTTTTAGGTGAGGCATCCAAGCTCCATGATCAAGCTAAGAAGAAGAAGAAGGTTTAGCAAGAAATCAAGCTAAGGTATAACAAAATTTCCACTTATGTAGTCTAATTTTCTTTTTGATTTGATTTGATTTTTTTACAACTTGAAGTTGTGATCTTGAGGTTATAACCCTAGATCTTGGTGTTTAAAGGTGTTCTATGTTTAGATCCAACTCTTTTATGGATCAAAAGTATGAAATGGAGGTTAGGTTTTTCAAAAGATAGAAAACCTAAATTTTTCTTAGCTTTGATTGTGTTGATGCTTGTTTGATGAAATAAGAAACTTTGTTTCTAAACTAAAACTATGTATATACATGTTAATAAGTGTTTATTGTTTGGATCTAACCATGATGGGGGTTGATTTGGTGGAAATCAAAAGGAATTGAAGAATGGAAATTTTCTGGATAGGTTTTGAACTTTTAAAGTGTGATCAAGCTTTTGGATCTTTGAAATATATGATGGATATTTGTGATTTATGTTCTTGGGATGATAGATATATGTGTTAAGGGTAAACTACCTTTGGAATTACTCAAATAGGTTGAAAAATGACCAAGTTATGAGATTTCTCCCAAACTACTCAAAGTTAAGAAAACTGTTAAAAGGACAGTTTTGTAACAGCCACTTCCGGGCTAATTTCTGAGAGCTTAACTTGTCCAAATATGGATTGAGATATATGAAAACTGTAGTTAGGAAAGATAGGAATCCAACAAAAGTGACGGATCATTAATTGGAGTTATAGATTTCATTTTATTTAAGTTTTGGTAAAGGACTCCAAAACTGCCAAAGTGCAAAAAGTTTCTGCCCAAAATTTTCTAGGGGCTGTTTCGGAAATTTAATTAATGAGAAAAATTCTAGGCTTTTGGGAAATGAAAATATATGGTATTATGTAGCTCGTGTCCAAAAATGAGCTAATTTCGAGTTAAAACGTCCAAGTTATGACCATTACAATTTTTGTGATTTTCCGACGGAAATCGCTATAAACGGAGTTCTACAACTCCGATTGCCACGAAATTTAAAATGAAGCATCACGTTAACATATATAAGGTTATGCCAAGAGATGGGCAATACTGGAGTTAAGCACGAGGTAGCTAATTTCTTAAGCTACGCACTAGAAATTAATTTTTTAAAAATACCAAAGGAAGTTGGAAAATTATGGAAAAATAATTTTTGTGCATGAAATACATGTATATGTGTTTGACCAAAGGATAGGAGAATAATCAACTGATTTGGTATTTTGGTGATACGAATTTAGAATACAGCTTGCTGGATTATATAAATTGTGATTCCAGTTTGCTGGATTGAGAAATAGTTTACTGAATTGAAAATATGTTGAATCCAGTTTGCTGGATTTCAGTTTAGATTACTGGATTGAAAAGAAGTTGACTGAATTGATGGATTGGTGAATCTAGATTGCTGAATTAGAAATTTAGTTGTTAGATATAGAATCCAGGTTGCTGGATTAGTATTTAACTTACTAAGTGTTAGCGAATAACTTATGTAATGAAAAAGGCGAGTGTTAAATCATATAAATGTGATTCTAAGTAATTTTAAGTGCTTAAGCAGAGTTTAACTGAACTTAAACTCGAGTGTTGACCGACTAGACTGTCGGAATGTTAGAATTATGTCAGTTTTAAGTCAAACTAAAATAGTTTGACCTGATACTAAGTCTTATGTGAATTATAGACTGATAGGGTTATGTGGTAATGTGTTTAGATTATTCTTTGGATATAATTATAACAGCATTATACTGTGATGATATTATTCTAATTATTGGAGATCTATATTATTAATATTAGGTCTTCGGGTAAAGCGTTAAAAATTGCATTGCGGTAATCAACGGTTCAGGCAAGTTTCTTTGACTTAACTCTAATAAGAGTAGTTTCTTCAAGCTTATGGTTAATCATTGCTGATTGCCATGAAATTTGTACTCTGTACATCTTGCATGTATAAGTCAGGTATGAAAGGCTGATTTCCTTTATTACCAGTTGGTTCAAAAATGTTTGTTCATGTTTAATACTTGTTCAGTCAAAAATTTGTTCGTGCTAGTTCTCAATTATATTGATGAATTATAGCAAGCTCATTATTTATACTCTTCAATCATGATATATCGTTATATTGTTGTATATAAACTTGCTGGGCAACTTTCATGCTCACCCTTGCTATATCATGATAAAACATTGCAGATAAAGCGAATGCGTTCGGATACAGGAAAATGATAATGCCAAGTTCAGGTTGGGGCAATATATGCAGCTATTTTGTAATAGAATAGTTGATAATAATGTTCGGTGTTAAATAATTTATGAATTGTGTTTAAGTTAAGGTTACTCAACCTTGGGGTAATGTGTAAAATGTAATGTATAAACAATTTATGTTTATATCTTCCGCAATTAGTTATAGAAATAGTATACCGGATCCGAGGTGATTTGGGACCTGGATTCGGGGTTATCACAGTTGGTATCAGAGCTGTTGGTTATGAAGCTTAAGTAGAAATACTTGAGACCAATAACCGCAATGATTAGGATAAGACTAACTCGAATAGAGTTAATTGGTCGGTAAGATTCAAAGAGGAATCTCGGCGAGTGTAAAGACACAGAGTTCCCTAACTCTGATAATAAAGTTGGACAATAATGGTGAATAGATTGAGTCTAAAAGACTGAAAGTGCAGGGAAAGAAGATCGTAAAATAAAACGATCATAGTGCATGGAATTGAATCGTAATATATACGATAAGATCACCCCGTGATCTGATAAGGTTATGATGTGGGAAAAGAATCAATCTAATGATTGAAAAATTACAGCAAGATGCTGTGTATCAGTTGTACTATGAAATTGTACTATAAAAACTCATGAAAGAGTTATGAATTGTAAATACGGATTAAATAAAATTCGTATGGAGCAAGTGTGGAGCTAGAATTATGTGGGATTTCAATTGAGGACTCGTGTCAGCCGCTGAGTTGTATGATTCCTTATATGGGCGGGGAATTTGTACTTGGTTTTAGAATAACTTAGCTTCCTGGTCGATGTAGTGGTTAGGTTGACCAATTCTTTGTATGGGCGGGGAATTGTCCGCTTAGCTTTCTATATTGATTAGTGGTTGAGTTTGGTTTGACAACCACTTAGTTTCTGGCACTGATAATCATTGAAATGTTTGTGTCGCGCTATTTGCTATTTGCGTGTTAAGAGGGTGATTTATTTCTCATGTGTATGACAGATAGATAGGTCATAGTTAGAGAATATAAGGTTAAGTACGAGTTCTTAAAATTCATACTTATGTGACATACTTGACGCATAGTTATATGAAATGTTTATGAACCCCTCAGCGAATGGACGCCAAAGGTCTGTCTAGGAAAGTTCGTGAACTCATATGATTGTGGCAATTTATGGACTCATAAGTGTGGTTTTATGAACTGGGTATAGTTGTGTGTGAATGAAGTTTTAAGGATAATAGGAACAGATAGAATGTTTAAGAAAATGATTTGAAATATCAAAATTTGTTTTTAATTATCACTCATGTACCATGTAACCTGGTGCAGAGATGATAAAAATGTGATGGAGTTGTAAATACAGGAATACTTAGTGTGAGTTTGATCTTTGCTCTCGTTTTGAGTATCTTTGATAGATACCCGAGAAGTTTGAGTATCTTTGATAGATACCCGAGAAGTTTGTATATTTTTAATAGATACCCGAGAAAATAAGTTCAAGGTCTTGCGTGATCGCTCAGTATAAATGGTGTAAGGTGCACGGGTAAGGTGTAAGGTGAATTTCGGGGACAAAATTCTTATAAGGAGGGGTGAATGTGACAACCCGAGAATTTGGAGAATTTATTAAAATCATAATTGATTGATTTAAGGTTCAATATTAGGACCTAGACAGGAAATAAGTGTATGGAATTGGCAGTTATGTAATGAAATTCCAAGAATTTCAAAAGTTTTGAACAAAACTTGAATTATGTGATAGACTGTAAGTGATAGTCTAGTAATGAGGTATAAGATTATGGTAGATTTAAAATTCTTTTGAAGAATTATCAGGGATAAGTATCGAAGTGAATACTAGTCGGTATATTTGGTTACATATGTGAACCGTAATGATTTGAGATCAAGGATTGATCAGATAAGTTATAACTTTAGAAAACCCTAAAGTTATGTTAATCATACGTTTATTAAGTTAGAAAAATCTAACGGATTGTTAGAAACCCTAACGGTACGCTCAGAAACTTTAGTTTCAGTTCCGGGAATTCGAAACCCTAAATTCATGATATGAATATGGTGATTAAGTTAGAAAAATCTAACGATATATTCTGAAACCCTAGTTTCAGTTTCGAGAATTTAAACCCTAATTTGGGAATCCTAAACGCAAAGTATTAAACCCTAAGGGTTAAAAACTTGTGTGTAAGGAATATGAACATTATGTGAAGGTTTATCTTTGTTTATTATATAAACAAACAAAAGAAACTAGTGTAACCCTAATTATATATTAGGAATGAAGGATTTAATAACTTAAGGGTTATGGAAAAAGAGAATTTTGGTATTTAGAATACTTACTAATTCTAGGAGATTTATTTTACATATCTCAAATGATTAATGTTATAACCTAATTTTAGCTAGACTAATTGGGTTAAGGAAATAAATATTCATGAGCAAGGATTGGTGTTTTAATGGAGAAGTGAAAACCCTAATTAAATGAATTGGGTTGGATGAGAATTTAAGGTAGATGACTATGTATATGTATAGCCCAAATAATGGTCAAAGAAATTAGTTAGAGGTCAAGCAATACATTAAAGGAATGGCTCAACTTTTAGCCAATTGAGAGAGGGAATTATTGGACTTTAAGTATGCTAGATAAGATATCAATTTTTATGGATTAGAAGGCCACTTGGCAGACCATACAAGAGAGAAGAGAAGGGGAGATGAATGTATTAATTGCTCACTTTAGTTGTTTACCAACCCACCTAAATAGCCTAGCCTTTTATAGCTTAGTATATAATTATTAACCAAGGCTAGCAAGCTAAGATATTGGGAGACTAATAAAAATTAAAATGTGGGAGAAAGAGAGGCCACTTGGCCGGGTAATGAAGAGGTGAAAGGAGAGGGAGATGTGCATGCACATCATCCATTTATATACCACATAATTGGCAATAGATAATTCACCCAATTAGGCTATGTGTCACATTTTTTTAAGGTAACTTGCAAATCTTGGCAAGATATTAGTTTGGTGACTAACCCTAAATCCTAGATTGCTCAAAACCTAAACCCTAAGGGATGCAACAATTGAGAAATCTAGAAATAAAAGGAAAGGACTAAAATACCCTTTGTGGATTTTTTTTTGATAAAGCTTGCAAATCTTGCCTTATCTTTGGTGGTTCACCAACCCTAACCCTAACATAGCATAGCATGTGACTAAAGCCATACAAATCAGCCACCTAGCAATGAGATTCATTGAATCAATTTGATTAAATTAAGAAAAGTAAGAAAAATCTCTCACTTTATTTATCAAGCCAACTAAATCTATTTTCTCTCTAGAATTTTCGTGTATGAGAGAGTGAGAGGGAGGGCTAGTTCGGCAGCCTCATGGTGGAGAGAAGGGAGAGTTTTAGGTGAGGCTTCCAAGCTCTATGATCAAGCTAAGAAGAAGAAGAAGGTTTAGCAAGAAATCAAGCTAAGGTATAACAAAATTTCCACTTATGTAGTCTAATTTTCTTTTTGATTTGATTTGATTTTTTTTACAACTTGAAGTTGTGATCTTGAGGTTATAACCCTAGATCTTGGTGTTTAAAGGTGTTCTATGTTTAGATCCAACTCTTTTATGGATCAAAAGTATGAAATGGAGGTTAGGTTTTTCAAAAGATAGAAAACCTAAATTTTTCTTAGCTTTGATTGTGTTGATGCTTGTTTGATGAAATAAGAAACTTTGTTTCTAAACTAAAACTATGTATATATATGTTAATAAGTGTTTATCGTTTGGATCTACCCATGATGGGGGTTGATTTGGTGGAAATCAAAAGGAATTGAAGAATGGAAATTTTCTGGAAAAGTTTTGAACTTTTAAAGTGTGATCAAGCTTTTGGATATTTGAAATCTATGATGGATATTTGTGATTTATGTTCTTGGGATGCTATATATATATGTTAAGGGTAAAATCCCTTTGGAATTACTCAAATAGATTGAAAAATGACCATGTTATGAGATTACTCCCAAACTACTCAAAGTTAAGAAAACTGTTAAAAGGACAGTTTTGTAACAGCCACTTCCGGGCTAATTTCTGAGAGCTTAACTTATCCAAATATGGATTGAGATATATAAAAACTGTTGTTAGGAAAGATAGGAATCCAACAAAATTGATGGATCATTAATCGGAGTTATAGATTTCATTCTATTTAAGGTTTTGTAAAGGACTCCAAAACTGCCAAAGTGCAAAAAGTTTCTGCCCAAAATTTTCTAGGGGCTGTTTCGGAAATTTAATTAATGAGAAAAATTCTAGGCTTTTGGGAAATGAAAATATATGTTATTATGTAGCTCGTGTCCAAAAATGAGCTAATTCCGAGTTAAAACGACCAAGTTATGACCATTACAACTTTTGTGATTTTCCGACGGAAATTGCTATAAACGAAGTCCTACAACTCCGATTGCCACGAAATTTAAAATGAAGCATAACGTTAACATATATAAGGTTATGCCAAGAGATGGGCATTACTGGAGTTAAACACGAGGTAGCTAATTTCTTAAGCTACGCACTAGAAATTAATTTTTGAAAAATACCAAAGGAAGTTGGAAAATTATGGAAAAATAATTTTTATGCATGAAATACATGTATATGTGTTTGACCAAAGTATAGGAGAATAATCAACTGATTTGGTATTTTGGTGATACGAATTTAGAATACAGCTTGCTGGATTATATAAATTGTGATTCCAGTTTGCTGGATTGAGAAATAGTTTACTGAATGGAAAATATGTTGAATCCAGTTTGCTGGATTTCAGTTTAGATTACTGGATTGAAAAGAAGTTGACTAAATTGATGGATTGGTGAATCCAGATTGCTGAATTAGAAATTTGGTTGTTAGATATAGAATCCATGTTGCTGAATTAGTATTTAACTTACTAAGTGTTAGCGAATAACTTATGAAATGAAAAAGGCGAGTGTTAAATCATATAAATGTGATTCTAAGTAATTTTTAAGTGCTTAAGCAGAGTTTAACTGAACTTAAACTCGAGTGTTGACCGACTAGACTATCGGGATGTTAGAATTATGTCAGTTTTAAGTCAAACTAAAATAGTTTGACCTGATACTAAGTCTTATGTGAATTATAGACTGATAGGGTTATGTGGTAATGTGTTTAGATTATTCTTTGGATATAATTATTATAGTATTATACTGTGATGATATTTTTCTAATTATTGGAGATCTATATTATTAATATTAGGTCTTCGGGTAAAGTGTTAAAAATTGCGTTGCGATAATCAACGGTTCAGGCAAGTTTCTTTGACTTAACTCTAATAAGAGTAGTTTCTTCAAGCTTATGGTTAATCATTGCTGATTGCCATGAAATTTGTACTCTGTACATCTTGTATGTATAAGTCAGGTATGAAAGGCTGATCACCTTTATTACCAGTTGGTTCAGAAATGTTTGTTCATGTTTAATAGTTGTTCAGTCAAAAATTTGTTCGTGCTAGTTCTCAATTATATTGATGAATTATAGCAAGCTCATTATTCATACTCTTCAATCATGATATATCGTTATATTGTTGTATATAAACTTGTTGGGCAACTTTCACGCTCACCCTTTCTATATCATGATAAAACATTGCAGATAAAGCGAATGCGTTCGGATACAGGAAAATGATAATGCCAAGTTCAGCTTGGGGCAATATATGCAGCTATTTTGTAATAGAATAGTTGATAATAATGTTCGGTGTTAAATAATTTATGAATTGTGTTTAAGTTAAGGTTACTCGACCTTGGGGTAATGTGTAAAATGTAATGTATAAACAATTTATGTTTATATCTTCCGCAATTAGTTATAGAAATAGTATACCGGATCCGAGGTGATTTGGGACCTGGATTCGGGGTTACTACAATCACTGTCCTGGTCGGTATCAGCTCGTTGTTCTCGTTGGAGACTATAGGTCCCTTTCTTTGGCACACACTGTACCAGGCTAACCCAAGAGCTGTCTGATATCGGATAAATTATCCATGTGTTTAACCACTTTAAAACCTCCTTCTTTACCACTTCCTTCATAATTGGATTCAATCCACGATGTTGTTTTACTGAAGGTTTACTATCATCTTCCATCATGATCTTATGCATACAGAATGATGGGCAGATCCCTTTTATGTCTGTTATGGTTCATCCAATGGCTGATTTGAACTCTCTTAGAACTCTTAGCAGTTTTTCTTCCTAGCACGATGTGAGTACAGAAGAAATAATAACAGGTGACTTTGAACAATCATTTAAAAATGCATACCTTAAGTGGTCAAGAAGAGGTTTCAGTTCAAGATCTGGAGGCATCTTAAGAGATGTCTTGAGCAGTGCTGATGTCTCCCCAGAAAGCTTTAGTGGCTCGATCAGAGTCTTGAATCTTCTAAACCGTGGCGTTGTGTCAAAAATCTGAACAAATTCTACAATCTCATCATCTTCCATTTTTGAATTTTTGAAAATAGCACTCTTCAAAGGCTCTTTTTCCACCAAATTTCCCACTTCTTCATTCAAAATCTTGTCTACCATATCAATTCTAAAACATTCTTCTTCTCCTATAGGAAACTTTATAGCCTTGAACACGTTGAAGGTGACTTCTTGATCATGAACCCTCATTGTTAACTCACCTTTCTGAACATCTATTAAAGTTCATCCCGTGGCTAAGAAAGGTCTCCCAAGGATGATAGGTATACTTTTTTCTTCTTCATAATCTAAGATGATGAAGTCAGCTGGGAAAATAAGTAATGGATCTTTCAGCAAGTTGTAGAGTTATATTCGTCGGCCTTGGAGCTGGCAATCCCAACTGATTAAATATTAACAGAGGCATTAAGTTGATGCCCGCCCCTAAATCACACAAGAATTTATTAAAACACATCTTTCTGGTTGAACAAGGTATTATAAAGATGTCTGTGTCCTTTACCTTCAGAGGTAGCTTACGCTGAAGCACTGCACTATACTCTTTAGTCAAGGCTACAGTTTCGAAGTCCTATATTCTTTTCTTCCTTGACAATATTCCCTTCATGAGCTTTGCATAACTTGACATCTGTTTCAATGCCTCAGCGAAGGGTATATTTATTTGTAGCTTCTTGAACACCTCCAAAAACTTAGCAAATTACTTATCATCTCTCTATTTCTGCAATCTTTGTGGATATGGAACAAAGGGATGAACAAGTGGTGGACTAGTCACTGGTTTCTCAGATAACTCTTCACTATTCCTCTCCACTCCCATCTGTTCAGAACCTTCTGTTATCAAACTTTCATCAGAATCATTTTCCTCCTGGCGTGGCCACGCGGTATCCCTTTGTACAAGTGGCGCGGGCGCACTGGCTTGAGTATCAGCCATTTACTTCCATGACCTTAGAGTAATGGCCTGACACTATTCCTTTCCCTCTCTTCTTGGATTTGCTTCCGTAGTACTTGGCAAGGTCCCTTGTGGTCTATTGTTTAACATACTGGCCATTTGACCCATCTGAGTCTCCAAATTCTTTATAGCCATAGCTTGGCTCTTAATTATAACCTCTGTATTCGCCATGTACTTCAGCATCATCTCCTTCGTTTCTAACTTTTTCTCTGGCTGAGGTGCAGGTGGTCGATGATGTTGTGGTTGTTGTTGGAATCCTGGAAGGTAAGGTGCTTTTAGTGCATATTGTTAGTGAGATGGTTGTGATTAGTACTGATGTTGAGATTGAAAATGATAAGGTTGTTGGTGTTGATTGTTGGTCTAGCTAAAATTAAGATGGTTGCGGTTGTTGGGGTTATAAGCATTCTAAAATCGATTTTGGTTCTTTTGGTAGTTGCTTACAAACTGTATTGATCCTGAACTAATGGCACACTAGTCGGTTTGATGCAACCCCGCATATATCTCGCATACATAAGCAACTGGCTTCACTTTATTTTCTGCCAAAGAATCAATCTTCTTTGTCATAGCTGCCATTTGAGCTGACAATTGTGTAATGGCATCCACCTCTAACATCTCCAAAACTTTAGGTTATGGCATCCTAGCTGTAGGATTTTGAAAATCATTAGTTGCCATTGTCTTTATGAAATCATAAGCCTCTTCATAACTTTTGGCCCATAAGGCTCCTCCCGCAGCAGCATCTACTATCGGCCTTGACTGGCAACCCAGTCCATTATAAAAAAGTATGTATTACCATCCAATCTGGCATTCCATAATGGGGGCATTTCCTTAGCATCTGTTTATAGTGTTCCCAGGCTTCATACAGTGTTTCATTGTGACGCCCCCAAATTTGGACCTCCTCTTGGTCACTCGAATCCGGTTCATCACGTTCTCATAATAAAACCATAATAACTAAATAACCCATTCACAACGGAAAATCTAATTTAGAATAATACACAATGATTTATTATAATTATTCCCCAAGTCTCGGAACCTATAGTACTTAATAGATTACATAATAGTATTGAATAAAGACCTATTACATAATCCTACTTAAGTTTAAGCATAGTCTACAAATTGTCTTAACATAACATAATAGCTTTTAAACAAAAAGGAACAAGCTAGTCGGTAGCCTTGCCCTTGTCTGTTCTAGAAACACCTCCATGTTCCTCCTTAACTGAAAGGTTTTAAATAAGCAAGGATGAGCTCAAATTGCCCAATAAGTAATATACAACAAGGGTGTAAGATATAATATCAAAAGGTTTGAAATATTGAAGTGTCATTTCTAGGATAGTTCAAAGTGTCAGAACAACATCATGAATAAGGGATATGACAATTCAATATAAATCAACAGATATATATATATATATATATATATATATATTAATTCAATGACTAACAATGTATACAACTGGATAAGTAGTTTATACTGAGCAGTCACTAAGGACCATTGAACGTCCACTAGAGTTACCAATGTTAAACTGATAACCAAAAATATCAAGTACTATAGATAATTAGTCTACAATACTTTACGTTATGCATAACACCACAATAATATTTATTCATGTGTTGCGGTTTCAAACAACATACATTGCCCTTACCAAAAGGGTTGTCCAACTCAGTTTTCAAGATTTTCGCACCAATCAATTGGTTTAGACAATTTTTTTTATAAACATGCATATCGTCTAGCCGAATCAAATGGCATCGACTCTTATAAAATATTCAAGGGAAATACCAATTTCAACATGAGTAATAGCTTTCACAAGGGTTTAACATACTAGCTCATTTGAACGAGAAAGTAATATAACTTGTATTCAAAGGGATAAGCTTACGGTATTTGTCGAATAAAATAATGCAAGGGTTTAGGATACTTGCACAACATATATTTGTGTAAGGTTAGAGAAACTTGCCTTAAGCGTAGTCTATCCACTTTAATAAATCAACACTTTTGAATCATATTCATAGCGTATTATATGATCAAGATATTCATTAGCTAACATAGTCTTTAAACAAGCTTGTCACGATTCAAGTACACACATACGGTACAAAATCAGATCATAACTTAAACTCCTAGTCATTTCTATAAGTAATTTAAGAATACTCAAAGTTAGATTCTTTTTACTCATGTACCTTCCTAATACGAGGTAACCACCAATACATTATTTAAACATCATTTTTAGACATGTATCAGTAGGTTTTAAGTTACTTTTAGCAATATAAGCATCACATAGTTACTGTCCAAAAGATCAGAACTCACCATCTGGGATTCCAGATTGGCGCATTAGCGCCATGGCTAAGCCTAGGACCGGCGCAGCTGCGTCGTCCCATGACCCAGCCAAAACTCAGCTACTGCCTTGTGGTCTCTGTTTGGCTTGAACACACAATCATATTTTGTCATGTTAAAGGCTTTCACATGCTTCTTAGATCAATCTAGGTCCCTTCTTGTATAACATGGTTCTAAGTTCGATCATTTCAACAATTTAAGGTCATTCAAGGTCATGAAACCACAAAGTCTAGCATTCTTGCTTTCCAAACATACAAGATAGTTATAAAACTCATATTAGGCATGTTTGTGTGTATTCATAACACATACGTGAAACTAACACCGCTTTAGTTGAAAATAGGCTTTGTTCATGCTTTTCTTGAAATGTGCTACATAAGCATGGTATATATATGTTTATGCTACATGAGAGAGTCTAAGAGTGTCATAAAACATGATCACAAATGTTAGATTCTAGTCTTCAAGTTATCATGACAATATTCATATTCTAAACTTACTAGTATGTCCAACTTGTTCATGTTTCTTTGCTAATCACTTAAACATAATCTAAATGTTTATTCATGCATTTCTAAGTCACACTAACATGCTTTGCAAAGTCAGAATATACATCATGTAGAAATCATGCAAGCTAGCTTACTAGGCTAAGTCTTTCCTTGAAAACATTTCTAACACTAGGCTTAATATGTTTGTTCATGCTCAA
The DNA here is from genome assembly GCA_020205505.1 of Panax japonicus. Classification (NCBI taxonomy): domain Eukaryota; kingdom Viridiplantae; phylum Streptophyta; class Magnoliopsida; order Apiales; family Araliaceae; genus Panax; species Panax japonicus. Next base: position 42,319,473 of record CM035114.1, read on the forward strand.
AAGGACTATGTACATTACAACATGCTCATCTATGTACAAAATCAGTCATGTATAGCTTATTAGGTTCATAATTTAAAGAACATGATCTTTAAAATAGTTTGTTTTCAAAACTTAGTCCAAATCTCCATGTAAACCATACGCCTTCATTAACCATGCAAGTCTAGTCTAAACATGCTCACATTAGGTTAACGTATCCATATATATACATCATACACATGCTTTCATGCTTGCTTGAGCCAAAACAACTAGCTAATATTGATCAGATTTGAAAATAGACTGCTCAACTGGATTCAGCAACCGGCGCAGCTGCGCTGCGCCTCAATACAAATGTGGCGCAGTTGCGCCGTGCCTGGTTCAGGCACAGAAGCAGTCTGCTTCGGCAGAACTTCAGCCCAACCTCAAAATTACTCATGATATTGATTTTAATCCATTATATATCAGTTGCATCATGCACATATGGTTATATAACAACTATATGGACATTACCCAACCTCATTAACATAAAATTCCAAGAATTCAAGATTTTGAATTTCACGACTCAAGATTCCATTTTTACAGAAACTGAAAATGGCAACAAGGAAAAAGAGTTTATACCTCTATAATGTGATAGGAACTTGCTCCAATGAACTTTTAAGCTCTAAGAATGTTTGTATGCTCTCAACCTTCACTTAGTAATTCTCAACACTTGGAAAAATGGAAGGAGAGCTCTTATTTATAGAAGAATCAATATACAGATTTTGAAGTTTTCCATTGAATCAAACTCATGTGTTAAAGGATTGTATGAGGGTTAACAAGGAGTGGTTGGATTGTGGTGGAAACTTATCATAACCACCACTCCCTACCACGATCATTTCCTAGCAAGCTTGGAAGGAAAATGAAGAACATAGGCCTTAGCCTTTTGTTATTACACGTAACTGAAGTTTGAGGTAAATGGGACACTCATTTTGGGACAACTTAATTACTCAGCATTCTAGCAACACGTAGACTATACTTATGCACAACCCTTATTCTTTTGTTATCTCAACCATACATTAACTATAACTATATGTCACACTTTAATAATTAATGCTTCAAGGTAGTAGATGAAAAATGGAAATGTAATATATAAATATAATCCATGTACATTTTATCACACTGGTACACTTTTATAGTTCATGGTATATTATTTCCATACATGCCCACATACATATTGTCACATAGATAATATATTTATAACATATAGTTCTAATATATTTAGTCACAATGCACATACAATATAGTTTTATAAGACTTAATACATAGTCACACTACACTATATGGTATAGTTGTATTATTACTCATATGCACATAACTGTCAATATAATATTATTATATTACTAACTTACTCATTTATGTGAAATAATTAAATCATGCACTTTCTTAATTAATTAACACCAATATCAATTAATCATTGATCAATATATTTATGGATTTCCATAACCATTACTTATCTATATAATAATCACCTATTATTAATTAATTACCAAGAAATCAATATTCCACCACAACCATTATCAATTAAAAAACATTTAATAATCACATATTAATTAACCTCATTAACATCAGTTAAAAAAATCCATAAATATACTACAACAACAATTAACAATTAATATTACTTAATTGTTTGATTTATAATTTCTTTGTTAACTAATATTACTGTTAATATTTCTCATCACCATGCCACACAAGGCTTCAATGAGTTCATAACAAGACTCCACATATCCTCAATGATTCAGTTATTCATTATAATTGAGTTATCTCATTTCATAACACGAAATCATTCATATTCAAATAAATATTTATTTCCATTAATATATTTATTTAATAATACGTGGAAATTCTCAGGTATTACATCATCCCCCTTATAAAAATTTCGTCCCAGAATTGCTACAAGGTTACACAAATAGATGGGGATAATCCCTCATCATCCGATCTTCTAACTCCCACGTTGCCTTCTCGACTTAGTGGTTAAGCCAAAGCACTTTTACAGAAGAAATAACTTTATTCCTTAAGGTTTACTCTTTCCTATCTAGAATTTGGACAGGAATTTCTGCGTATGCTAAATTCTTTTCCACTTAAATAGGTTCATAAGAAATCACGTGTTTGTAGTCGGACTTGTACGGGCGCAACACGGATATGTGAAACATGTTATGGATGTGCTCCAACTCAGGTGGTAGTGCAACTTTGTATGCTACTTTGCCCACTCGCTTTAGTATCTCGAATGGTCCTATGAATCTTGGATTCAGTTTTCCTTTCTTGCCAAAATGGATCTTTCCCTTCCCTGGAGATACCATCAGGAATACAAAACTGTCGACTTCAAAATCTCGGTCTTGTCGATGCAAGTCTGCGTACTTCTTCTGGCGATCTTGAGCTGCTACTAGTCTGGCCCTTATCACTGACACCACATCCACGGTTTATTGCACTAACTCTGGTCCGAGTACTCGTCGTTCTTCGACTTCATCCCAACATAATGGCATTGTGCACTTCCTTCCGTAAAGAGCTTCATACGGTGGCATTCCGATACTTGCATGGTAACTATTATTATACACAAATTTGACTAAGTGTAGGTGGTCGTCCCAATTTCCCTTGAAATCCATCATGCAAGTCATAAGCATGTCCTCTAGCATTGGTATTGTTCGCTCACTTTGTCCGTCTGTCTGAGGATGATAAGCAGTACTTAATCGTAATTGTGTTCCCATCCTCTCTTGCAAGCTTTTCCAGAATTTTGATGTGAAACGCGTGTCTCGGTCAGAAACAATTGACATCGGCACTCCATGTCGTGAAACAATTTCTCTTACGTACAGACTTGGTAATTGATGTAAACTGTAGCGGATCTTGATAGGTAGAAAATGTGCGGTCTTCATAAGTCGATCTATGATAACCCAAATGGCATCCAAACCTCTCTGCATGACTGGAAGTCCTACCACAAAATCCATCGTGATATGCTCCCATTTCCACTATGGTATTTCCAATGGTTGTAATAAACCACTCAGTCGCTTAGGCTCGGCTTTGACTCGCTGACACGTAAGACATCTACTAACATACTCCACAATTTCTCATTTCAGATTTGGACACCAAAAATGTTGTTTTAAGTCCCGATACATCTTTGTACCCCCTGGATGAATGGAATACGTTATATTATGAGCCTCGTACAAAATCTCCTCTCTTAATTCAGCCACTGCCGGTACCAACACTCTGCCTTGAAATCGTAAGATACCGTCTTTATCTATTCTAAACTTTTCTTCCCCTTTTTCTGTGATCCTTCTTCTGATTTTCTCACATTCTCCATCCTTCTCTTGGGCTTCCTTTACTCTATCCAACAATGTCGAACAAGCTTCCATTACAAATAACTTCTCTTCAGACCTCTTGGGTCCCTTTAATTCTATTTCCAATTTCTCCATATCTCTTATTAACTCCTTCTGAGTTGTCAGTTACAACAATTTCTCCCTTCCTTTCCTTCTCAGAGCATCGACAACTACGTTTGCCTTCCCTGGGTGATAAAGAATGTCACAGTCATAATCCTTGATCAATTCTAACCACCTTCTCTGGCGCATATTCAACTCCTTCTGTGTGAAGATATATTTCAGACTTTTGTGGTCCGTGTATATCTCGCATTTCTCTCCGTACAAATAATGTCTCCATATCTTCAACGCAAAACTACGTCCGCTAACTCTAGGTCATGAGTAGGGTATCGTTTTTTCATAATCCTTCAATTGTCGTGATGCATATGCAATAACTTTGTCGTGTTGCATAAGCACACAACCAAGTCCTCTATGCGATGCATCACTATACACCACAAATCCTCTTGTATCATCTGGTAATGATAATACATGCGCCTCGCTTAATCTCTTTTTCAACTCTTGAAAACTCTTTTCGCATTTATCGGTCCATACAAATTTCACCGTCTTCCTCGTCAAATTAGTCAACGGGGTTGCTATCTTAGAAAAATCTTAGATAAATCTTCGATAGTACCCAGCTAACCCTAAGAAACTTCTCACATCCGTCAGAGTTCTCAGTTGTTCCCAATTACTTACTGCTTCGACCTTTTCGGGGTCTACTAAGATTCCATTTTCATCCACCACGTGGCCTAAGAATTGAACCTTCTTCATCCAAAATTCTCACTTAGAAAACTTCGTATACATCTTCTCCTTTTGTAGTGCCTCCAAAACTATCTTCAGATGTTTGGCGTGTTCTTCCCCCAGTCTTCGAGTAGATCAAAATATCGTCAATGAAAACTACTATGAATTTATCCAAGTATGGCTTGAAAACTCGATTCATCAAGTCCATGAATGCTGCCGGAGCATTAGTTAAACCGAATGACATTACCAAAAACTCGTAATGTCCAAAACGGGTTTGAAACGCAGTCTTTTGTATATCTTTATCCCGCACCTTCAGTTGGTGATATCCCATCCGCAGGTCGATCTTCGAGAAACACTTTTCTCCCTTCAGTTGATCGAATAAGTCTTCTATCCTTGGTAATGGATATTTTTTCTTGATTGTTACTCTATTCAATTCTCGATAATCAATACAGAGCCTCATCGATCCGTCCTTTTTCTTAATGAATAACACTGGTGCTCCACAAGGAGAAACACTCGATCGAATATAATATTTAACCAATAAATCTTGAAGTTGTATCATCAATTCTTTCATTTCTACTGGCGCCATACGATATGGAGCTTTCAAAATCGGCGTCGTTCCCAATGTTAAGTCTATTACGAATTTGATTTCTCTGTTTGGCGAGAGGCCAGGCAGATCATCCAGAAACACATCCTGAAATTCACTCACTACGGGTATATCTTTAATTTCTACTCCCCTTTTCAGAGTATCCACAACGTAAGCTAATTAACCTACACATCCTTACTTTAACAATTTCTTGGTCTGCATCATCATAACGCAACACGATTTCTTAAGCGGTGAGCTACCATAAAACACTACCTTAGACTTACTCGGAGTCTGAAGGTTCACACATTTGTTCTGATAGTCAATTACTGCTGCATGGTTATATAACCAATCCATCCCCAATATTACGTCAAATTATCCTAGTCTAATAGGAATCAAGTCTACACTCAGTTTATGTTCTCTAATGTTTGCGTGACAATTTTGATAGACGTATTCTACAGGGATTATTTCCTTATTCACAACTTCTATGTTCAAAGGATCTTCTAAACATTCTCGGGGTGTACTAAGTTTACTAGCAAATTCTTTAGATACGAACAAATAGTGGGCACCCGAATCAAATAATACATAAGTGTTTATATTATTGATTGGGATTATACCTGACACCATGTCCATTGTAGCTACGGCGTCTTGGATGGTCATGTTAAAGGTTCGAGCGGTCGATCAGTTGGGTTGCGCAGGTCCACCAATCATCCACTTACTTCCTCCTACTTGGCTTCCGTCAGCTCCACCGCTTCCTTTCTTCGGGCAACCCTTTATCTGGTGCTCTGTTGATCTACAAGCAAAACATCCTTTGATCTTCTTCGGCTTTGGGCAATTTGGCGATATGTGCCCTTCTTGGCCGCAATTATATCAAGTGTTTTTCCTCTTCCAGCATTCTCCCTGATGGCTTCTTCCACATTTGTTGCAAGCTTCGGTCCTCTTCTTGAAGTTTCCCTGGTGACTTCCACCATGGTTATTGTTTATGTTGCTGTTATTCTCCCATTTTCTCTTTCCGGAGTTACTTCCTCTGTGACAACCCGAGAATTTGGGCAATTTATTAAAATCTTAAATGATTGATTTAAGGTCAAATAATAGACCTAGACAGAAAATAAGTGTATGTGTTTGATGTTATTGGGATTGAATTTTGAGGATTTCAAAATTCGGTGAAGGATATAGGTGAATTATTCAAGATTAAGGATTTATGTGAATATGTTTTGTGTTTATGGTTATGTATGTGTTCAAAATGTGGTTAAGGGTCATTACATCTGTGATAAACCCCAAGTATATATTAAGAACGACGACGTTCAGTTAGAAAACTCTAACGATTAATAAAAAAACCCTAGAAATTGGTTATGGAAACCCTAGTTTCAGTTCCGGGAGTCCGAAATCCTAAATCGGATATTGAAAATCCTAGATTGGGAATGCAATGTATGTGCAATGTTAAACGTCATTAATTTTAATTTATTAGGAAAAACCCTAATGAATTACTAGAAATTCTAGTTGTTTATTTGAAAACCCTAATACCAGATCTGAAAACTCTAATTTCAGATCCTGATAAAATGGAAGCCCTAATCTGGGAATATAACGGAGAATTATAATGCTCAAGTAATTTAAATTATAAGTCTAATTAGGGTAAAGGTTAATTAATTAGCAAACCCTAATTTCCAATTTTAGGAACCCTAATTGTTTCGTCAGAAACCCTAATGCTCAGTTGTGGATTTAATTGTTTTATTAGCAATGTTAATTAGGAAACCCTAATCCTAATTATTTCAATTTATGAGTAATTAGAAACCCTAATCTAATTACGAATATTTAATTTCTAAGTTAGAAAATTAATTTTTTTATTAGAAACACTAATTATTGGGTTATAAACCCTAATCTGTGATATTGACCCTAATTGCTTAATTATCGATTTTAATTAGGCAATACTAATCCTAATTAGTAAGATTTAATGTATGATTAAGGAATTTTAATATAATTAGTAAATCCTAATTATAATTTTGAAATGTTAATTTTCTTATTTGAAAAACCGAAATTTGAAATTGTAGAAATTAAATTACAAAGTTAAGGGTTAAAACCTAAACCCTAAAATGTTAAATCCTAGACCTTAGATTGCTCAAAACCTAAACCCTAAGGGTTTGCAACTCATGAAAATCCTAGAAATAAATGGAAAAGACAAAAATGCCCTTTTAGATTATTTTTAGAAAACTTGCAAATCTAGCCAAGATCATGGGTTGGTGAACAATGTTAAACCCCAGATTTTGTGAATAAAGAATTAATTTTCTCGAAATAATTTTTTAATATTATGGTGTGAATTTGAGATAATATTATAGTTGTGGATAGTATTTATAAATTTTGGAAAGTATGCAAGTTGTTATATTATATTCGATTGGTTAGGGAATATTCTTTGTGTCAGAAAAATATTCGTACGACGGTACAATTATTAGTGGACCCCACAACAGAATTATTGTCGGATTGAGAAAACGACAAAAATATTTTATTGAAAATAACGGCGGAAGTTTTACCGTTGATACTGTTGAACTACTGGGTAGTAAAATTACAGTAATACGCGTTGTTGCATAGTAGCACACGGTATTGATTATTGATATTTATATGAGAAGTCGCTCAGTTTAATTCAATTATGGTTGATTAATAATATGAATTATTATAGCGATGATGACGTTTTGTTTTATTCATATTATTAACGTAATAAAACAGAAACATCTTTTTATATAAAACATAATACTTTATTAAAGTTATTCTATAAATAGAATATATTATATTTTATTATGCATAGTGTCGCATAGTATTTTGCATAGTGTTTGCATAGTAAAAATCTTTTTATATAAATAGAATATATTATATTTTATTTAAAAGATTTTTCTTTAAATATGGACCGTCAGATTAAAGTAAATCAATCTGGACCGTTCATGGATTAGTTACTATGCATTCCATTTTCCTATAAATAGAAGCTCATTCCTTCATTATTTTCTTACGAATTCATTGAAACTCTAGAGAGAGAAATTATAGAGATAAGCTATAGAGAGAAAATTATAGAGAGAAAGAAGAAGAGTATTCTGCTACTTGACTACTTCTATATCCAGTTTCTGTTACGGTAAGGGATATTATTCTTTCTTATTCATGAAGAGAACTGTTGTTATTCCATTTCTTATTATTCTGTTGGAATAACCTGTATACGTGGTCTACCCTATACTTGGTGACATTCTTCTATTATTCTGTTGGAACATCCTGTCTGTGTGTTTTACACCGGACCTGGTTCCGTCTTTATTATTATTCCGTTGGAACATCCTGTCTGTGTGTTTTACACCGGACCTAGTTTCGTCTTTATTATTATTCCGTTGGAACATCCTGTCTGTGTGTTTTACACCGGACCTGGTTCCGTCTTTATTATTTTGTTGGAACATCCTGTCAGTGTGAATTTCACCTGACCTGGTTCCGTTATTTAGTATTCTGTTGGAATAACCTGCCTGTGCGAAGTTCCGCATGTATGGTGATTTCTGTTGTTATTCCATTCTTTATTATACTCAGTTGGTTAAAGTTTTGACTTCTATACTCCATGAAATTAGTAGAATATCCTTGATATTTGCGCTTCATCCAGTATCTTTTCAGGAAAATATTCTTCTGAGCATTCTTGAATTTTACACCACAAAACAGTATCGTGTGGACAATTTGGACGTTATTGGTTCATGGACAAATTAATTCTTGAACTTGTTTTATTAAATTCTTATATTATTGTCATCATCCTCATGTTTATGTTATGTTGAAAGTCATCTGTGGCCTGTAGTGCATAGATGGACTTGGTATGATTATGACCAGGGATTATGCGGTGTAATCATGACCGTAATATTACAAATGATGTGGAAAAATTCCGCATTGGCCCGTAGTGCATTGATGGACAGTTTTTGGTATGGTTATGGCTATGGATTCTCTTCAGCCGTAGTGCAAAGATAATTGTTTTATGGCATGATCAGGACCGTTGATGAAAACACAATTATCTTTGGCCCGTAGTGCATGGATAATTCGTGGTCGTGATACTAAAGAATATCCTTGGCTTGTAGTGCAGGGATGATTTAATGATGTGGATTATTTATTGAGCTGAGTCTCAGCGATAAAAGTGATGAAAAACTTTTTAAATCATAAAAGATAGTAGATTCAATTCTCTCTACTTGACTCTTTTAATGTATTGCTTATTCCGCTGCAGTTAAACTTGATGTCTATTATATTTTATCAGTTTAACATTGTTGGAGACTAATGATAATTTATTCTGCATTATCTTAGTCATAATATTTCTTACTGGGCTAGTTGAGCTCACCCTTTCTTTCACTGTTCTCTTCAGGAAATGAGAACATAGCAGGGACTAGTCGGGGAATGGAGTGACGGTCCAGAGGATAGCATTAGTAGTCCTCACTATTCTGAGAAATAGTGTATTAATAATTGTAATGGGGACTCCTTTTGAGTTTCTATGATCTCTAGTAGACAATTATTGTATTCAAACTCACAGTTATGTTTTGTCGTATTGTACACGACAGTTGTATTAGTAAGTTGTATTTGAGTTATTACCATGTATCTGACGACCCAAAATGGGTGATGTATACCTAATTTTGGGGGCGTCACAGTTGGTATCAGAGCTTAGGGATATGATCCCTGGCTAAGATGTGAGACTAGAACTAGGAGGGGAGAGACGGGGAATTCCTTCGCTAGTATGACCTACTTAAATTTATTTTGTATTTAAATTAGTTGTTCAAAGTTTAGAGATATTATGTTACATGTCAATTAATCTTTGTTTTGTGGCAGTGTTTGAAAATGGCATCCGAGAATGTTGAGATTATCAATGGAGCACAGGAGACCGTTGAGTCTCCACAGATCAATAATCAGGATAATGTGCAACTAGAGGACAATACTCCTCATGAAAATAATAACACCGATGAAATGGTGAATGATGGGATGGTCAGAGACTTTATGCAATTCATGCAACAACAGGCTAAGGCAGCTCCTGTCCAAAATGCAGGTAGAAATACTGATAACTCTCGGACGGTCACCGCTAAGCAGTTTAAGGAGCAATTCATGGAACAACGGGAGAAGGCGGCTCCTGTTCATAATGCAGGTAAAGACAATGGCAACCCACGGTTGGTCACCGCTAAGCAGTTCAAGGAGCTGGGACCACCGGAGTTTTTGGGAAAGCCAGAACCACTTAAGGCGGAGACGTGGTTAAAGCAGATCACCAAGATATTTGATGTCTTGAGATGCTCCGAGGAGCAAAAGGTTCCTTTTGCCACCTTTATGTTGCGTGAAGAAGCAGATCATTGGTGGGAATCTGTAAAACGTACCCAGACTGACGCACTCAAGATGTCTTGGGAGAAGTTCCAAGAGCTTGTTCAACGACAAGTACTTTCCTGAAAGTATTCGTCACATGAAGGAGGTAGAGTTTATCAAGCTGGAGCAAAAGAATATGAACGTGTTGCAGTACGAGGCTAAGTTTGCGGAGTTGTCCCGGTTTGCATCCCATTTGGTCGATAATGAGGAGCGAATGGGGCGAATGTTTCTGCGAGGTTTGAAACACGATATACGTCAATACCTCATTTCTCATAAACTTTGTTTATATTCAGATATTGTGAATAGAGCTCAGTTAGTGGAGTGTGATAATGAGTTATCACAACCAAAAGGTAATGACCAGCAACACGATAATAATCAACATTTTTGAATCCTATTCATAGTGTATTATATGATAAAGATATTCATTAGCTAACACAGTCTTTAAACAAGCTTGTCACGATTCAAGTACGCACATACGGTACAAAATCATATCATAACTTAAACTCCTAGTCATTTCTATAAGTAATTTATTAATACTCAAAGTTAGATTCTTTTTACTCATGTACCTTCCTATTACGAGGCAACCACCAATACATTATTTAAACATCACTTTTAAACATGTATCAGTAGGTTTTAAGTTACTTTTAGCAATATAAGTGTGACGCCCCCAAAACAGGTATATATCACCCATCTTGAGTCGTCAAATACATGGTACAAAATTCAAATACAACTTAATTATACAATAGTCGTGTAAAATACGACAAAATATAATCTAAGAGTTTTAATAAGAATATTGTCATCTAGACAATATCCACACTCAATGGAGTCCTCATTACATTTATTGTCACATAACAGAATAGTAAGGAATACTAATGCTATCATCCGGACCGTCACTCTATTCCCTGACTAGTCCCGGCTACGTTCTCATTTCCTGAAGAGAACAGTGAAGAAAGGGTGAGCTCAACTAGCCTAATAAGAAATATTATGACTAAGATAATGCAGAATAAATTATCATTAACCTTCGACAATGTTAAACTGATAAAATACAATAGACATCAAGTTTAACTGTAGCGGAATAAGCAATCCATTAGAAGAGTCAAGTAGAGCATGATATCTACTATCTTCTATGATTTAAAATGTTTTCATCAATTTTTATAGCTGAGACTCAGCTTAATAAATAAACCATATCATCGAATCTTCCCTGCACTACGGGCCAAGGATATTCATTAAATCATCAATGGTCATGACTATACCGAATAATCCCTGGTCATAATCATACCAAAAAATTGTCCATTAATGCACTTCATGCCACTAAGGACTTTCACCACATCATTCATCACATTATGGTCATGATTATACCGAATAATCCCTGGTCATAATCATACCAAGTCCATCTATGCACGTAAGCCAAAGATTACTTTCATCACAATATAAGCATGAGGATGATGACAATGATATAAGCATTAATCAAACGAAAATAAGAATAAATATTAAAGACTTTAAATTTATCCAAATATTATCAATCACTTAATAAACTCATAATCTAATATTATTAATATTATAACAATATTTTAATCACTTCTTAAACTTATAAACAATTTATTTCAATTATTTTTACTTTATCAAATAATGCATTTAATCATTCAAAAATGCCATACTCATAAGATTTTGTCAACAATGATCAAATCCCTCATCATAAAATTTATATATACCCTATATAGGATTCTCAAGCCATAAAATCCTCTTTTTCAATTTTGTTACTTCACATAACATATTTAATTCATTTACTCAGTATAACACTTTACATCCTGGATCCAGAACATACCAATATAGCTAGAAATGTACCTTCTCAGCTTCATTCTTCGGCTTCATGTATGTCTCCGGGATGTTTGTTGATTGGCTACTCAGTCTTTTTTCCTCTCCAGTCTGCTCCCCCTTAGATGCATGCTTCATTACTTCATCTTCATGATGTTCTGACTCAGATGCATGCATTATCTTCTTCTTTATCTTCTTCTTTTCTCTTCAGACTTTGTTTTGGCTCTCCCTCAGACTTTGTTTCCATTAGGTCATCCTTTGGCTCCCCCTTAGATGATGATACACTTGCTGTTATTTTGACCTGCTTCTTCTTCTTCTTCTTCTTCTTCTTTTTTGCTCTCCTGCACTTTCTCTTTTTTTCAACCTTCATTCTTTTCTCCTTGCTCTTCCTTGAATACCTCTTTTTCTCCCCCTTTTTTATCATGAATCATTTGGGAAAGTTGTTGGACATTTGTCATAAGCTGCTCTATCAGATAAGATGAGTTGCTAACTACAGTCTTGAGTTCTTGTTAGCTTATGTGATGCCCCCAAATTCAGGTACTTCAAACCTAAACTCGATGCTTCACGATACCATTTCTTTGAGCGGAATAATAACAATAATATAAACATTAAGGTTAATTTACATACATCAGAGTTTTTTAATCCCCTAGGTTTCCAACCTTTAGTACATTACATTACCTGATAATAATAAATATCATCCTTATCTTAATAAAGTCTAAATATTACATATGATAGCATAGAACTTATTATGCAACCTTCCCTTTTTCCTTGTTCTTGGCAGAGCCTTCAAGTTGATCACACTTAGCTGAAAACATTTAAATTTAAAGAAAGAATAAGAATTTGATTGCCCAACAAGTAATAGCAACAATAAATATTAGCTGAAAGAATTAAATGTTTTTTTGAATGACACTTCTATAACGAATCAACAGTTGTGAAGTAAGGTGAACCAATAATAACAACATATCAATTCTATATCAAATTTTTGAAACTACGTATTGACTATAAATGGAGATCAGTCGACAGACTTTGAACATTGTTTTTTATTTTTGAAAAGGTTACACAGAACTTCATCTGTAAACTATAATAAGATACAGGCACGAGGGTGATCTGCCTGTTATGCCCTATGTTGATCAATACTACATGTTCGAATGATATATTCGTCCAGCATATCCATCTTAGGCGCATAAAAGCTTTCCAAAATTTGGGATGCTCATACTAGTCTAATTTCCGAACCAAAATAATTCAGTTGGATATAATAAAGTTCTATCTTATTTAACAATATTTTTAAATCTGTGTCTAGCTGAATCAAATAGCTTAGACGGCTTTTAAGTCAATGTATACATACTGAAAACCAATAAGTATGTACCAACATGTGATAAAATATAATAATTATTATCCAAGTGAGGATACTTGTATAACCATGCTTAGAACTTAACGAACAGAATACATATATGGATTGTACACCAATACTATACTGATAAACAATGATCAGATAATTTAAGAACTTGTATGAATACAATTATTTGGATACGTAATCAATAACAACAGAGTTAATAATCTGGCATAATGATAATATAATTCTGAAACTTTCTTACTCATGTCCATTGCATAAAGTAAATGCAAAGGTAGGATACTTGTTTGATCTTCAGCTTACACAACTTAGTTTTATCTTTTATATCAAGACCTATCATTAATAAGATCATTTGTTCGATTAGAATAACATACTATAACACATAGTACTGCTATTGGCAGTCAGTACATAACCTAATCACATTGTCACATATGTATAGCAGTCATTGGATCACAAACAAACACTTATCAAGTCATCCTATTTAAGTCCAGATTAATTTCTGAAACATTTTGGTGTACCGACGGCTTTATCGGGTAATTATCGAGTCTAAATCTCTATCATGTAATTCAATATCCATTTAGATAACTTAAATATCAGATATATTAGTTTTAAATTACTTATAATAATTTTTAAAAAATTATTATACTTTATTATAATTTTTCAAACACCGGAATCATTATTAAATGATTTAAATATTAAATAAATCTATTATCATTAATATCTAATTAATATTTAAAATATTAATGAAACCCTTGGCAAAATATTAAAGTTATTTATAATAACTTAAAATACTTTCAAAGAAATAATATTATCCTTAAATGATTTTTAAAATAATTAAAATATTTTTAAACAATTACCATTAATATTTAAATATTAATGCAATATTTATCAAAATATTAAAAGTCATTAACTATAACTTAAAATATTTTTAAAACATTTATATCCTTTTTAAATGATTTTTAAATAAATAAAATCATTTTTAAACTATTTATTTAATATAATTAATAAATAAATCTAATATCATTAACATTAAATTATTAATGAAATTTACCTTTAAATATTAAAAGTTATATTTTATAACTTAAAATATTTTTAAACACTTTATTTTTATTTAAAATGAATTTTATAATATTAAATTTATTTTTAATTAATTTATTTAATATAATTATTAAATAAATCTAAATATCATTAATGATCTTATTATTCGATTGGGGCTTTGATGTTTGGCAAGCACAACGGGATCTTCTTCTATCTTCTCCTCCTCATCCCACCAAGGATTCAAAATTTTACTCGCTCTTATGTCATCAAGAGTTTCGCCGATGACATGACTACCAAGTGAGCATGATTTTGCAAATCTGACTAACTCTTTGATCTTTGGTGGAGACCCATTTAGATCTTCGTCGACCTCTGTTTCATTATCCCCAATTATCTCCACACTTCCGATATCTTGTGGCTCATCCAGTCACAGATTTGGTTCGGGTTCTCCGTCAATTTCGTCATCCATGTCATAAAGCCAAGTGTTTAGATGAAGGTTGCATACGGCTTCGGTCATTTGATCTTTCTTATTCTGAAGATTCTGAATTGACTTCTCTTGATTAATCATTCTCTCCTCATTTGATGCTATAAACTTGGACAACAATTCCTCCAATCTCGAATTATCTGTCTCAGTTTTGGAATTCATATATTGAGGACCATGAGTTGAAGTGGTGATGAGTTGTTCCATCTGGTGCTGAAAATTATGGCTCGATATTTCTTGACTCATCATCCTCTCCTCTTGGTTCGCTATGACTTTTGACAGTAATTCCTCCAACTTTAACTTTTCTTCTTTTAATGGAGGTTGATATGAGAATTCTGGCATGTATGTTGGTTTTGGAGTAGAGTATTGATCTTGATAACTATAGCTCCATGAATATTCCAGGTGATACCCCCAAACTTTATGATAAATGGGATAAGAATAGTTATTGAGGTAGTTACCACCATACTGTACCGACCCAAGATTGATGGTGCATTGATTACTCGGGTGATTGCCAGCACAATAATTACAAGTAACTGCTATCCTTCGATTACGTTGGGCTTGCAAAAAACGTCCAACCTCCTCGAAAGTGTCTGAAGTTGTACTGATAATGCAGAAAATACATTGAGTCCATCAATCCCCACTCCCTTGGTTGAGTCATACTCGAATATGGCCTTTGATAATTGAATCCAGCTATGGTACCTGAAACGAGAGAAAAATAAGAAGATAATAAAATAAAATAAAAATAAAGAAAGAAAAAAAAATATTCAAATTAAGACTAATACTAATTTGATTGAAGCTAATATTGAAAAAAATATATTAAACTAATTCTCTGGCAACGGTGCCAAAAACTTGCTTGGTAAAATCTAATTATGCACAACACGCAAGTATACGTGGTCAACAAGTAATAAAGTGAAAGTAGAGTATCGTTCCCACGAGGAATTGTTTAATAAAAATCACCAAGTACTAACCCGTAACCAACTCAATCTTATTTAAATGAATGAATTTCAAATTATATAATTAAACTACTATTAAATTCCACTAGTTAAATTAAGATTACAGAGATTTAAGATAACAACTTCACTTATTGCTTCATTTAAGTTAACACACTTCTCATCAATTATTCTCTATCCTGAATTGTTAATCAAAAACACTGTAAAGTAGATAAAACTAACTCTCGATGCATAATATCCATACTCACTTAAATCTACAGATGATAGAATTAAACAAGACACCCTAATTAACTAATCCACTATATCTCTATGTGAATCACTACAACAAAAAGTCCTATCAGCGACCGCCTATCAGCGACCACCTGTGGTCGCTGATATCTATCTACGACCATCTGCGGTCGCTAAAAGGCGTCGCACAAAATCTGGTCGCTAAAATGCACATCAGCGACCACTATTAGCGACCGATTCTTAGCGATCGATATCAGCGACCGAAAAGGTAAATCCGGTCGCTAAGATGAGTCAGCATGGGCCATGGCCAAAGCTGACGTGTTTCACGTGACGTGTCAGCGACCGGCATCAGCGACCATATGCGGTCGCTGATATTAAAAAATAAAATAACAGAATCTTGCTATTTTTGCATAAATCCCAAACTATAACACATAATAAACCATTCAAAACCAATATGATTTTGAATAAATATAATAACATTTTAAAAATTGTTTAAGTAACAATATACAAACATCCTAAGAATGAAACAAGTACAAACTTATATTATAACTATAATACTAATCTAAAACAGGTACTAATCAAGCATCACCGCCTCCTTGATCACCCTGTAATATTAACAAAATAATAAAACAAGTTATAAATATTTACTAACTATGTTAATATTGGTATATTACGACAATATACAACAAATTGATTTTATACCTCGTCGCCATCCTCGTGTTGTGATGCTGTTGCTGCCGCTACTGCTTCAGCTAACTCCTCAGCACTCAGAGCCCCCAGATGTCCGCCCAGTATCTTCAGAAGATCCCGATCTTGACATATAGCTCTCACACAGTCAGCCGGAGTATGAACAACTGGATTGCTAGATGACTGTGTAGACTGGGTAGAAGAGCAGCATGAGCCACTGAAGGATGGGCGTCGTCGTTGTCCTTGACCTTTAACGTAGTTCTTCTTCACAACAGACGCCCTCTCCCACAACTCTTGATAGATAGACGGACGTGGAGTGCCTTCAGGATAGCGCTCATTCAATAAACGCTTATAAGTGTCCTGCATGTCATCATGTTAACAATTAAATAGTTAAAAATAAATTAATTAACTTTGTAAGCATTAATTAAAGATCAAGTTGTTAAAATTTATTACCGCTATCTGGATAGCCTCAGGCAGACCATCACGGGTGGCCACGTACACATCCAGCCAATGGATAGGGTGACCTTGAGACTGAGACTCCTATACAAAAATAACACAATATTACTAAGTAAAAATGGGATATATTTTCTACAATTCATGATTGAAAACATATTAAAACTTGTAAATACGTACCCTGGCAGTGATATGCTGCAACTGTGAAATACTGCCGCCCTTGTATGTTCCTTTAGCCTTTTCGCCTTCGGATACACCCGAGGCTCTGTTGGTGGCGGCAGTCTTTCGTCTTTTCACCCAGTTCTCAGCTCTCCATTGGGTACACATCTCAACCCATATGGACTGGGTGCACCACCAGGGGCTATGCTCGTGCATATAATCTTCTCCCTGGCCTGGAAGGTCGATCTCGGCATTGTGAATGGCTTTTTGTCGTTCTTTATTTAAGTTATCCTTGGTACGGACCGCGCACTTCTGCCAGAATAATGTCTGAATCACCGAAGCCTGCGCGTCCTCCCATCTATACCTTTTCTGCAAATAAAACAACAATAATAACATTACTAAAAATTATTCTTTGAATATTATATTAATATAATCTGTCATAATTAATAAAAACATACCTGAAATTCAGTCCAAACTGCATCCTTATGGGCGAGAGGTGTGCTCGCCCATGTAATCACTGGCGTAGGCCAGTTCTGTAAGCATAATTGTGAAATGCACTTCACAATTTTACTATCTTGAAAATCACTACAATATACAGTAATTTACATTAAAATATATTTATAACAATGAAAATATTAAACCCTTATATATACACGATGTTTAACTTACGTGCTTTCTGGAGGAGGACGGATCTGTATAAGAATGCGATCATCCGGATTAGCCGGGGCCTTCGGCACATGATTAGGGCCCCGACCCAACCCGCGCTTTCATGCTGCAGGTTCAGAAGACATCTATAAATAAAAAAATTAGGATGTTAGTATGAAATTATGAATGACAATTAATTGTATGAAATAGTTAACTACGATTATCATAAGTGAAAGATACATAAACATGACTGCAAAATAGTTAACTACAACAACTACAAATGATATAGTTAAGGATATAGAGAACATTACTATATAGAGAACATAAACGAAAGGTACATAATTATGAACTAAACATGAACATGAACATGAACATAAACATACATTTTGTACAATTATAACTACACATACA
The DNA here is from genome assembly GCA_020205505.1 of Panax japonicus. NCBI lineage: Eukaryota > Viridiplantae > Streptophyta > Magnoliopsida > Apiales > Araliaceae > Panax > Panax japonicus. The sequence continues at coordinate 42,337,699 of CM035114.1, forward strand.
TGAACCATTTAAATCGTTGTCTGATGAGTCAGAATCATTTTGTACAAGTATCGGAGATTCATAACCATCTTCTTCAGATTCTGTGTCAGTGTCAGTCAATAACTCTTGCTCAATATCACTGTCATCTGGCACAATAACTGTCTCGGGATCCAATTCATCAGGTTCATCTCCACCCTCTAACTGGATTACATCATTATTGTCCTCTATATTTATTATAGGAGGTCTCTGAAGCATTTCCTCTTGGTAGAAATCCTCGTCTATTACTTGGACATGACTACGCGCGGGAGTATGAATTACAACTTGCCAATCTATAGGTGGTCTATCCCTTTTCCTAACAGGACTAGGAGTATAGTAAACTCGTACTGCTTGAGTTGGTAAAACAAATAGTTCGTTGGAGTACGCAGACCTATGGAGGTCAATATCGACGATTCCATGTCTGTCAACACGTATCCCTTTTTCTGAATCAAACCAATGGCACTTGAACAAGTGAATATAACCCCCGTACGTGCCCTTGTACGACAACTCTACGATTTCCTCCAACACCCCATAAAAGGCACGACCAAGCTCATTGTAACAATCTCCTTGGACACACACTCCAGAGTTCGTTGTTCTTTTACCGCGCCCATATGCCTTTGTGTGAAATTCACAACCATTTATTTTGTAACCATTGCGGGTGACTTGGTCCCTGTCTGGTCCCATAGCTAGGACTTGTACATTAGCTGGAATCGTTGATCCCTCAGTCAAAGCCTACAAAAACTCCATCTTATTAAATGAAGTCATAGTTAACATGGAGTATATTATATATATATATATATATATATATATATATATATATATATATATATATATATATATATATATATACTACGTGCTTAAAAATTGAACTTACTTTGTCCTTTAGCCAAAATGCAAAGTTTTTATCCCGATTGATTTGAATATCTTTATCAGTTATGCCGGGATGCTTCACTTTTAACTCGTCATCGTACAATCTATACCATGTTATAAACATTAACATATTGGAATAAATTTTCAACTTAAAAGATAAATTATCAAGTTTATATGTGTACCTCACAAATTCGTCAATTTCCTCGCAATTGAGAAGAATGTAAGTATGTGCAGCATGTAATTCTTGCTCAGAGAGGAATATGCGCTTCCCTTTTCCATAAGCGCGGCCCGATAGACCAAATACAGAGAGCCGACCATTTAGTTCAATATTTCCCCCATCATCATGTCTCGATACTCGATTGGCCTTTGTCAAGACTTCGTCCGAAAAATAGTCTGAGACAAACGTAGATATCTCATCGAAACTGTATGCCTCACATATCGACCCCTCAACATAAGCTCTATTCTTCACCTTCCTCTTAAGGTTTCCCATCACCCTCTCGAAAGGGTACATCCATCTATATTGAACTGGACCCCCAACACGAGCTTCATAGGGAAGATGAATTTGCAAATGCTCCATGGAGTCAAAAAATCCAGGTGGGAATATTTTTTCCAGTTTACACGTGATCTCTATGATGTTATTCTCAAGTACAAACATGTCCTTCTCATTCAATGATTTTGAACACAAGTCTTTGAAGAAACGACTAAGATCCGTCAAAGCATCCCATATTGGTTTATCAAGCAGATCCCGAAATGCTATAGGCATGAGTCTCTCCATGAACACATGACAGTCATGACTCTTCATTCCTTGCAATTTCCCACCCGTAACACACCTTGCAATGTTTGACGCATATCCATCTGGTAGTTTCAGAGTCTTAACCCATGTGCACACATCTTCAACTTGCTTTTTGGACAATGTGTACCTTGCATGCGGTTTGACAATCTTACCATTAGGAGATTCATAAAGTTCTAATCTAGGACGCTTACAAATATCTTTCATGTCCAAACGTGCCTTATCGTTATCTTTTGTCTTCCCCGTAACATTCATCACAGTGTTAAACACATTGTCAAACACATTCTTCTCAATATGCATCACATCTAGATTATGACGAATCAAATTTGTAGACCAATATGGCAGTTCCCAAAAGATGCTTCTCCGAACCCAGTTATGAGATTCACCAAACCCATTGATTATGTTTGTGACATCAACCTTACCAAATGGGATAACCGGCAATCTCATCACACGATCTCGCATCTCTGTTCCCGACAATCGCGGTGCAGGCATATCATTATCTACTTTCCCTTTCCTGAAGTGTTCTCTATTTCTTCGAAACGGGTGATCTATCGGTAAGAACCGACGATGACAGTCAAACCAACAAGGCTTTCGACCTTTTGATAGATTAAATGACTTTGTATGCTCCATACAATACGGACAAGCCAACTTCTCGTGTGTACTCCATCCAGCTAACATACCATAAGCTGGGAAGTCACTTATAGTCCACATAACCGCTGCCCTAAGGTTAAAATTTGTTTTCGTTGCAACATCCCAAGTCTGTACTCCATCCTCCCACAATACCTTCAACTCGTCTATAAGAGGTCTCAAGTAAACATCTAAGTTCTTTCCAGGACTCTTAGGACCAGGAACCACGAGTGAAAGAAACAAGTATGGCTGTTTCATACACATCCAAGGAGGCAAGTTATACGGAGTAACAATCACAGGCCAACATGAGTACGGAACAACTGAGTGGCCAAACGGATTGAAACCATCGGTGGACAATCCAAGCCTCACATTTCTAGTTCTCCATCTTTAGCTGGAGATTTCGCATGCCAACTCATATGTTCAGCTGTTCTTGAAGATATGTACAATCTTTTTAGTCGATGTGTTATTGGAAAATACCTTAGAATCTTAAACGGTATACTTGATATTTTTGTAGTCACACCCTCTTTATTAGGCCTAAACCGATCATGACTGCAAAACGTGCACCTTGTCAACTGTTCATTTTCCTTATAAAACAACATGCAATCGTTGGGACATGCATCGATCTTTTGGTATCCAAGACCCAACTTCTTCACCATTTTCTTACAAAAGTAATAGTTACCAGGTAATTTCTCACCGTCAGGCAACATACTCTTAATGACATTCAAGAGCGACTCAAAACACTCATGGCTCATGTTGTGATCAGCCTTGATGTTAAGTAATGTCGCCACTGCAGACAATATAGTGTGTTTGGTGCAACCATGCCACAATGGCTCGCTACCCTCGTCTAACAACTTAAAGAAGTCTTTGGCATTAGAATTCATAGGTTGCTCTCTGCCTTGCTCCCAATCAAAATCTGGCCCTGCAATATCATGAACCATTTCATTCATTCGATGAGTACTACTGCCCGAATTGTGTACTTCTGTGATGCCACCATCTCTTCTCTGCCCATGTGCCCACCAGCATTCTTCGTAATTTCTCATGAACCCAGAAACAAGTAAATGATAGTTTACCATGTCTCTGTCCATATAATTTACATTCTTACACTTCAAACATGGACATCGTATCTGCGACTTACCATTCATACATTCCGGGTGACTATACGCATACTCCAAAACCACCTGGCAACCAGCTCTAAATTCAGCTGTAGCACCTATCTGGGCACTTGACTTTCGTCGTGCCATCCAACTACGGTCTGAATAGAGGTCCATGATTCCACGGTACCTACTATAGACAACATTATAAATGTTAACATATGACTTGAGCATACTTGTAAGCATGCATATGATTAACATTTAAGCATACTTGTAAGCATATGAGTTGAGCATACTTGTAATTATATGACTTGAGTATACTTGTAAGCATCTGATTAACATCTGAATATGTTAACCAATGATTAACGAACGAATGATTAACAGTCTCTTTATTGACCAAGTGTGTCTAGTTACCTTCTCTGTTACACTAACAGTTCCTTAGCACTGCCTATTTTGGAAGTCTACGGAGTGGAGTTATAAAACTAGCAACTTTATATTGGCCCCATTTGCATTGGCACAGCCCAAGAGTTCATAATTGTACATTTTATGTCTAAACAATCCACTAGTCATCTTCATTGTACCATCACTTGGGCTTATTTACCCATAGTCTTCATCCTCTTTCTTCCTTCCTTTTATATATATATATATATATAGAATGTTCTTGAGGTTAGTGTCATCTCAAGGACTGTTTCAAGACCTATTACTGTATTTGGAGAGGGAGGGAAATATGCTAATCCTCACATCTTGTCTTGGATAAAAGAGGTTATCCAATGAACTCTTCCCAAACATACTGAATTTCTAATCGACTACAATTAAGTAACCCATAAATATAGCTCCTTATTAGGTGATACACAGACGCATAAGAAATCTTTGCTAAAATCAAGGTGAGTCTCAAGAAACAACCCAATTTTGAATAACACACAAGGTTGAATAACACATATTAAAACACATATTCAGTATATTCCCAATTTCAACACATATTAAAACACATATTCAGTATATTCCCAATTTCAACACATATTAAAACACATATTCAGTATATTAAACACATATTAACCCTAAAAATAATTTAACCTAAAAGTTTTAGTAATCTCATAAAACTCTTTGCAACAATTTCAGTATATTCCCAATTTCAATAAGAAGCTATAAATTTCAGTAATCCCAAATGCAATAATCCCAAATTCATACCACAACGAACTACTAAAATTCATACCCAAATTCATAGCTCTAAATTAACTCTTAAAACAAAAATTCAGTAGCAATATAAGATAATTTATTGTATGAACTAGCTTTGCCCCAAACTATTGTACAAGAAATTCAGTAGCAATATAAGATAGTGCTTTCATAGTTAGGTTACCTATGGGCGGCGGACAGCAACGATGGATGGATGTATAATATATTTCAAAGTGCTTTTGAACTCTCAATAATGGATGGATGTTTTTTTTTATTTTCATTTTTAGAAAAATTAATTAGTTATCAATGCAATGTCGGTGGTATAATTGTATTTTACTTGGGTATTAGGTACTACTTGTAGGATGATGATATTGAGGATGAGCATGATGAAGATTCAAGCAATGAAAACGACGACGAAGATGCATCGTTTATTGTATTTTGAAAAACTTTTATTACATTTTTCCATGTGGTAATATCAATTCCCTACTTTTATTGTATTTGGAAAAACTTTTAGTACACTATCTTTGATAGAATATTTGTAATACTACTCATCCATAGAGAACTTATCTATTAATATTTATAAATAACTAGTGTAAGATAAAAGAGTACATGTGTACCACTTTTGGTAATTTGAACTTCAGTCATGGTATAAAATAAATAGGGTGCTAGTCTAATCAGCTCAAGTCCAGGTATGATCAACATGTGGAATGGACCTTCTCCTAATATACATTTCTAACCTATTTAGAGAAACACAAAATACTGAAAACTACATACAAAATTTATTTAACATTAAGTACTTGAACTATTAATCTGCATATGACAATACAAGTAAACAAAAATATAACTTAAACCAGACACTTCATAACTTCCTAGCTTACTGAATTAAATTTATCACAAAATAAGCAAGAATCCTTATGGTTCCTGCAGTATTATTGATTCTCACATCACCAAATCAAAACCAATGCAAATAAAAACAAAAAAGAAACATTATTGAACAAGATGAAAATATTGTAGCATCATACTATTCACTACACTATTCAGCTATCATAGGTAACAAATTCATAAAAATCACACTAACAATACTTTGCAAAATTTCTGATTTGAGAGAACACTATTGAAGAAGATGAAAAATTTGTAGTTAATACCTGAGTTTTTTAGATGGGCGACGGTGGTGGCGACGCGGTAGCTTGCAATTTCCCTCCCCCTTCTCTTCTCCCCCTTCTCCCTATTCTCCCTCTTCCGTTCTCCCTCTTTTTCTTTCTTCTGTTGTTCGTCGAGTGAATGCCTGACTGTGATTATGTTTAAGAGGATCAGCGACCGCCATCTGCGACCGCTTGCGGCCGCTAATTTTTAATGACGTGTACTTATCAGCGACCACTAGGCGGTCGCTGATAAGAATTGGTCGCCAAAAACATCCGCGCCAACGTTTCGCACCAAATTTTGGGAGGGAAATTCAATCTAGCGACCGCTTAGCGACCGCATGTGGTCGCTGAAATAAACTAGCGACTAGAAATACTATCGGTCGCAAATGGCCGTCGCTATTATCATTAACAGCGACCAAATTGTGCGGTCGCTGAAAACTTTGGTCGCTGATAGAGGTTTTTCTTGTAGTGAATTACAATTAAAAAGGATTTAAAGCATAAGTTCTCTATAAGATTACATATGGCGTAAAGGCATATCTCTATCCTAAACAAGAATCATGAATTCCATCTATGCAGAATACAAACACATGCTATTATAATTAGATCTAAATCTAAACTTCATCTCTCGAGTTCATATAGATTATCACGGTAACTGATGGCCAATCAATTAAATAATTAAGTCCAAATCACAATAGACAATCCTCACAAAAGAACATAATAATTGATAGCGAATCATATTATAATAAACTACATAATAAGATTCATTGTAATCTCAAACAAAGAATTAGTTTATGGAATTAAAACTAAGAATCCACACTTCAATACACATTAAAAGATAAGAATAAAAGAAGATGAGAAGATAGAATTTATTGTCTGTAGATTTGATGTTTTCTCCATGCTCTTACTTCGAATCCGTGTGTTTGGTCATGATACAACATAATTGACCAACCATTATACAACATAATTGACCAACCATTATACAACAAATTAATACTAGTGTTTGGTCATGATACAACATAATTGATCAACCATTATCGGTCCACAAATACATTATATATTTGTAGCACTGAAATATAATTAGTAGTATATTATTATTCTCATTCTTTGTTCAAAATCCAGAATTAGGGTTTGGATTCCATATCTGATTTATCTTGTATATATAGCATTATTAATTAAGTTAAAATAATTAACTTATATAATCTGAACTAAAATTCATATAATAAAATAGTAATTATAATAATTCCAATAATCATTTCATATATTATTTAAATAATGTATATTCATATTTTCAGGGAAAATAAATAATAAAAATATTTTTACTAAAAATTAATTATAAAAATATAATTTATAATGGCAAATAGTTCTAAAAACAATTATTTGAAATTATTCATGTAATAAATAAATTTTTATTTATCATATATAAACATATACTTTACCTTGCACATATATTCCCAACTTTATAATAAAATAAAATTTTATACGCAAAATTTTTGATTTTAATTATATAGAAAATATCGGGTTATTACGGCTTAGCTCCAATTGTAGAGAGAGAGAGAGACTGCTTTAGAAAGTCAATCTTGTCAAAGAGGGACAAGATTTTATCTGTATTATCCTTCTGAGCTTGCATAGCTTCTTCCTTCTGATCATTGATAAACTTCAGATTGATTTGATCTCTTTCTTTGATCTTGAGAGATATATGTGATATTGTGGCGTAAAATCTATTTTGAAGCATACTATCTCCTTCTTCTTACAATATCTTAGCTTCTGCAGCAATGAGAGATATCTTCTCAACCAACTCATCAGAGTTCTTTAGTAACTCTTGTTTTGGAGAGGTTTGGTCATTTGATTGAGCATATTGCCGCTGATCATCAGATTGGACTCCACGATTCTCATTCTTAGATAATTTTTCAAATGTAGTGAGAATCTGATAGATCGTTGAGTGTCAATCACTGTTGGAAGATGAAGGAATATCAGATAATTTTGCTTGGGCAGAGTAGAACTTCTCAAACTGAGCTTGATCATCTTCAATGGTAGAATGAAAGGACTCTACGATCATGAACTTGGGTATAATTCTTCTATCATCCAAACCTATTCTACAATCGTAGGGAATGTAGTGATTGCCAGCATGTCGAGAGACTTTGATGTGCGGCTGGTCTTTGATCAGCTGTGTTATAAATTATTTTACTCTTGGAAAGTTTTGTGAAACCAACTCCAAATTCAGAAAATATGAATAACACCAGCTGAAGTAACTTTCATCTTTACCAGTATATGCCTTTAGCCAGGGCATCTATGGGTAGAACCATTTTATCAAGGGATTGTCAGGATTGTACAATATTGTAGTACAATCTAAGTCCATGTTTTTCCAAATTTTAAACAAATCTTCAGTAGACATTGTTACTACTTTGAGTCATTCATTCCCATGATTTATCCATCTTTCTGGTAGCACGTCTTATGGTTCATCAAAGACTTCCATCACTAATCTTCTGCGAACTCTTTTTGGAGAGGGAACATGATAGTCTATTGATTCCTAATCTGCAGAACTGGAGTATGTCTCCATCTCTTCATTTTCTGACTTTGAGCTTGAATCATGCTGGATCATTTCATCTGATTCATTAGTGGATCCTTCTTGCTGATTTTCATCACTTGTTCCTTCTTTTGTACCTTTCAGCATTTTCTTCATTGGATTCAGACTCATCATCACTTAATTTAATGATTACAGTAGAAGATTCTCCTTTCTTCTTTAGGAAAGATCTAGCAAGCAATCTGTTACTCTTTCTTCTCCTTGGAGATTCAGCAATAGGAGGTTCAGTCTTTTCTTCATCTTCAGATTTTGAAGTCTTTGAATCATCAGATGAGCTTTTTTTGGGATTTAGCCATAGGGACAGAGATTCCTCTTCAGACCCTGAGTCCTCTGAAGTAGCAAAAGAACTCATTGGAACTTCAGCAGTGGGAGATCTAGTTTCTTCAGATTTAGACCCTTCCTTATCAGCATAATGACTACTTGAGAATTCATTCATAGAGTTTTCAGTTCTCTTTTCTTCTCCTGAGTTTACTCTTTTCTCTTCAGTAAATAGACTTCTTTGTTGAACTGATATTGACTTCTTCATCACCTTTGCTTTCTTCTTGGATGGCCTTTCAGACTTGGATTCTGGAATGATTGAATCCTCATCATGTGATAGCTTTTCCTCCATATCATTTGCCTTATTCTTCTTAGAAGTTCTCTTGTTGATGCTGCCATATGTCACTAGCCTTTTGTTTTCCATTAGATTCTTCTTCCAATTCAGAACTTCACCTTCATCATCCTTAATTTTACTCTTCAGCTTCTTCTTCAGAATGATGCTTAGAAATCTCATATGAAAAACCTTTGTAAGTGGTTTGTCTGTTGACTTCTTCTTTTTCGCCTTGTCAAGCCACTCAAACAGTAAGTCTAACAGTATGGCACCAAAATTGATTTGCTTTTTGAGAACAATGGCAGTTATTATTCTTAGTTGATGATCACTTATTGTATCATGAGCAGTGTCTTTGCTCAAAATGCACTTCCCTACTATCTCAACAAGAAACTCGTATTCTTCAGGAAACTCCTTCTTCTTCATATTCTTCAAAATAAGGTTTCTTTTGTAGCTCATAGTTTTCTTCCCTTCTTCAATGTTGACCTCTTCAAGGTTCTTCAGACCTGAGTTTGCAATACCTAGGCACTGTTTAATGTCTGTAGGTTTTAACTTCAGGATCAAGCCTTTGACCCTAGTCGACAGAGTTCCAGAACTCGTAGTCTCATTTGAGTAGAACTCTTTCACCAGGTTTGAGTAGATTCGGGTGCTTGATTCTAGGCATTCAGACAATCCGACCTTCTTTACCAACTGAAGAATATCTCTGAACTTCTTCTCAGATTTCTCAAACTTCTTAGTTCCAAGTTGAATGCCAGTGATTACATGCACATCTTCCATTTGAAGAGTTAGGGAATTCTGGGTTTATGTCTTTGTGATAGTTTTGTGAGATATCAAGCAGCCAATTGAGGATAGATGGTTGTTTGAGAGGATTTGATAGTTTAGAGGAGTTTAGGTTTTGGTTTGGGATAAGAGTGTGTGGATTGGATAGGCTTTCTGGTTTTTGATGAATTCTCAAAAGTATAAATGTCATTGATTTGAATTTTCCCTCTTATAATTGTTCCCTCCACGTTTCTTAGTGGGACATTTGTAAGACTTTGATAGGTCACAGTCTGTAACCTCTTCTAACACGTCAGTTTATCAGATTTGACTTATCTTCAGTTGACTATTGACTTTCTTCAGTTCGTGGAGTGGCCTTATGACTTAGATTAGTATTCCACGACTTCTTGGACTAATTTACAACCTTTGTGCCTTCTTCGAAGATCGTATTATATGGGTATGCTTTAATAGACAACTTTTTAATTAAACTTGAAGAGAGTGGCAATACTTATTTTCAGTTTGTATTCTTCTAAGGAGTTACTGCTTGCTTTAGTAGAGATTCTTGTGATGCCAGTCAATTTCTGCATTTCTTCAGGATTAAGGTTACTCAGGAAGGGCCAACCTCTTAGTTCAATACTAAGGATCAGTTTTGTCCCTGAATGAAGATCTTTATAAAATTGTGGCAATAATAACATCACATTAGTCTTTTCTGCTTAAGAGTTTACTTATCAACTCTGGATACTCTTTGGTGTTGGTATTTGTTTAGGCTGCAATTGTGGTGTCACCATGCCCTTACACTACGATTAATGAGACTGAACGAAAGTACTCCACGATTTGAGTGGTTGGTTGATATGGTTACCAGTAGCACATTTTGGGACGTTATTACTGACTATGAATCTTCATTTGGTTCATCAGTTATAGAGTTTTGGGACTCTTTAACTAGGACATTTCTATTTTGGGTTAGCTCATGTCTCTGTGATCTTGACAGGAGTGGTCTTGATATTTGTGGAGTGGTTAACAGGCATGTACCCTGGTTGACATATTCTACAAGCTTATCTCAGATCTTCTTGCAAGTATTCCACTTCTTCATTTTGCTCCCTAAGCTTTATCATCTTTATCATTTTCATCTAGAACTTCCTCAAACTGACAAACAACTTTAGGCTAAAATAATCATGAATGTATAAACCTAAATGAGTCATAGGAAGGTATCATCAGAACTGATCACTCCATGATTGTTGTTAAGACTACGAACGTAGTCTTTCTCATCCAGGCTTCAATATCTTTTGTACTTGTGAAGGTATTCTTCAGTGGTGCATTCCTCATCATTAGTTTAATGATCCTTTGATATGAATTTCCTGGATGTTATCCTTTGGAATGATATAATTTTCATGGATAAGACCAATAGATATCTTTTATCTTGATATGATTAGCCTGCTTTCATATGAACATCATCAATTGTGTGATTCTTCATTAATGGGGACTCAGCAAGTCTTCAAGAATAATCTTTGACTTTTTGTTCAGGCTAAGATATCGTTGCATCATCCACCTCTGATGGGTTGGCAAGTCTAAACTCTACGATTGGTAGTGACTCGATGATTGAGAAGAATGAAGACTTCTTTGATTTGTGGCTATGTTTTCCCTTCTTAAGCAGCTGACCTTGTATCTATTTGAATCCTTGTGACTGAAGCTATCTACTTTAGTATTCCTTGTGTGGTCAGATAGATCAAGTACCTATAGGTTAAGTAAGATTCTATTTTTGTTACCCATTGTAGACACTCAAAATTTTTACATTCCTGTTATTAACCTTGCAGGAGGGCAAAATCGTCTTCCAGAGATAACCCTGGAAGTCAAATCAGTTCAATCCCGGAGACAACCCCAGGATACTCAGTTTTCCATCTCAGAGATAGCCCTGAGATACTCAGTTCCAGTCCCGGAGACAACCTCGGGAGATTCAGTTTTAACCTCGGAGACAACCCCTAGGAATGCAGTTCCAATTCTGGAGATAACCCCGGAGCAGTCAGTTTCAACCTCGGAGATAACCTCGAGGCACTCAATTTCCAACCTCGGAGATAACCCTAAGAGGTCAGGCATACCTCAAAGACAACCCTGAGGACATTCATTACTCACATCAGCCCAATCTCAGAGATAACCCTGAGCAATAACTGCTACATAATCCCAAAGTCAGAAATAACCATGGTAAGGGGAAAAATCAACATTTTGCTACCTCGATGCTACATTCACGTCGTCTCAACATCATTTCACCCCACATTCTACACAAAAGTGTCCCACAAGAACCATAGCTCAAAATCCCGAGTGACTACTAAACAAGACAGCACACGGGATATAATTTGATGACCTGAAGATCTGGTTATGGACCCATCTTCTTGACTTCGTAAAAACCTCATATCCCGTGTCATTGTGTAGCTCTCGACAACATCATTCCGAAAAGGTATTATATGCCTCAATCGGATCCCAGAATTGAAAGTTATGAAGGTTCAAGCGGACGACACATTGCATACACGCATGTACTTTGAGACGGCGAGGCCCACATAGCCCGGGGCACCCCGGGTAGGCCGCAGGTGGACGTGCGGCTTCCACAGGTAGACCTACGACTCCCCCTCTATAAATAGACGACTTGGGGTTGCCATTTTAAGAACAGAATGGGACAAATAAAAATCCCGACGTAGACAGGTGGCGACTCTGTTGGGGACACCAGTAAGAGGGCTTAAGTCGCTACTCAATAACTTTTCAAAAATTTTATCTTCTTGTATGTGGATGTTGCATTTACATTTAAATGAATGTGTACTAATGCATTTATTTATTTCACTTAGAGCTTCGCACCATATCAGTCTGTTATATTAGTGCTTTGCACATATCATCATTTCCATACGGTGAGACGCGATATATGTGAATGTATATTGTGTGGTCCCTCCACCAAGAGGCTATCCTATCGGTGTTTGATTAGTAGACTCATAGGGAGACTAATTCCAATGAGGCTAAGGAAAGGCACCACCCAGATTCGTTCCAGTTGAAAGATCTGATTAACTTCCCATCGAGTAAATTGTGATGATCTGGGAACCTTCATGCCAAAAAGCCGTGAGAGTAATCTAAGATAGGTCAACCTCTGATAAACCAAATGCGGAGGGAAGTCTCTTCATACCTTCCCATTTCAATTACTTATAATTTCATCTATGACTGAGTTTGAAATGGTGATGACCTTCATAGACATTCAAGAAGCTCCCTTTTATGAGAGGGTCTTAGCTGGCATAGGTAAGCCATTTTCTGAAATGATCAAACATGGAGAAATGGCTGAAATGGGATTGGAATCAAGGAATATTCAAGACCTTGCCGCTCTAAAGGATGTAGTTGAACACATCCAGTCTGGTAGTTATGGAAACAACCCCCGGAGGGTCCATAAGAAGAAAGAGGAGGATGGTTCCTTGATACTGCAAGGATAAAAAGGCAATCAAAACTTACCTATCCATATGAGATATTATTCCCATTTTCAAGCACAATCTTCAAACCCTCCATTGCCAAAAAGTGGAGAAGTCGGATGTACAAGAGTGTTCACACCCTAAGGGGATTCATTCTAAAACATTCTCAAACTTCAAACAGAGCAGAAGAAAATCACTCATCTCCTTCCACCAGCCAACCCGAGTGGAAAGGGTTTCAATGCAAGCAAGACATGTGCTTACCATACTGGAGCTCCAGGCCATGACACTCAATATTGTTAGGCCCTTAAGCATAAGATCAAGGATTTAATTGATAATGGTGAGATTGTGGTGACCAAGCTCGATCAACCACATGTTCAAAATAACCCTCTTCCTCAACACAAGGAAGGGGATGTTAATATGATCAACTGGAGTAGTGGGCAAAGCTCCAACTATATGGGTGGTTCATCACAAATCAACAAGGATAATTCTAACAAATGGGATTATTCATAGTTCTAATTCATGATGGAATGAGAGATAAAGGCTCTTGGCGAACAAGTCAATCAATTGGCAGAACTGGTGATCCATTAACACTAAGTCGCGCTTTAATTATTCAGTCAGGAGCATGCTAATCTCCTTCCTCTCATTATAAACCCTCCCCCACGTATTCCATAAAGTGAAACATGGGAGGAAAAGCTTGCTGGAAAAATAAAAGCTCAAGCATGTTGGGACTTCTCCAACAAAAGGGAATTCACCTATTTAGGCCAACTGATGGAAGAGATATTGAAGATGCTAATTAACGAGGGGGAAAATCATAGCATTGCTACCTCCAGTTAACCCACGCTAAAAGTGGTTTGATGTTAATAGAGTATGTCAATACCACTCCGACTCTCGCAATAACAGCACTAAAGAATGCTGGGCACTCCGCCATCTTATTCAGAACATGATTGACAGTGGTGACCTGCAAATGGCAGATAACAATGATGTATCATCTACTAGTGGGAATACATTTCCTCCATGATGGAAGGAAGTCGTAGCAGTTATATCCATTTAGGGAGAGTTTGTTGCCTCACCACTTACAACCAATTAAACTCAAAGGTGTTGAAAACCGTTTGAAACTGGCTGCACCAAAGCCAATCATATTGCCGTTCAGGCCATATTATCATGTTATCAGCCTTTAGAAAGGGTCATGGAACTATGGGGAAGCTGAAGGATCCACATCAAATACAACTGTTGTAGTGTCAAGAGAAAATCCATTATATCTTCCTCAACGGGTGAGGAAGCCTATCACCAAATCTAGGGGGAAAGTGCTCAGGGAAAAGATTGAAGAATTCCTCCGTATTATGGGACACAATGAAGCCAAGGTGGTTCTAAGCTTGAAAGAAGCTCCACAACAAATTTCTAATCTAGACTCGGTTTTCTCTTCAGAAGATCATCAGGAGGTCTTACTGAAAGTATTGGAAGAAGCCCACTTGCCAAAAATAGTGGATGTTGAAAAGTTCCATCATCTAGTTGATCACATCTTTAACAGTAATTTTATATCCTTCAGCGATGATGACATACCTCCCGAAGGGACGGGTTATTGTAAACTATTGCACATAACGGTGATGTCCTCCGGATATGTGGTCGGAGGAGTACTCATAGATGGGGGATCATCCTTAAACATCTGCCCCTATGCCACATTAGAGAAAATGAACATTAATCTCAATAGGATATGAAACAGCCATATAATTGTCAAAGGTTTTGATGGATCGGTCCACATACATTCTACGTATCCTTTTAAGGGCTTAAGATCACTACATTATACAGTCTACTTTTGGGAAGACCTTGGATTCATATGGCAGGACCCGTCCCTTCCACCCTTCATCAGCAACTTAAACATATCATCAATAGTGATCTGGTCACTGTCAATGCTTGAGCCAGAGTGTCCTATTCAAGGTGACATACCTTTCATCAGTTTCAATGCAGAAGTTGAGCCTGTCAGCTTCCAGGCCCTTGATGTGAGCAACACTCACTATCATCCCATTGGGGCGCCACCTCTGATACACAGAGTTTCTGCTGAGGTAATGTCAGTAAGTCAAGAGATGATTTCCTTGGGCTTTCAAACTAGGTAGGGGTTAGGAAAGGATCATCAGAGCATCAAGCACACAATTCAAATTCCCAATCAGATAGGGACAGCCGGACTAGGCTATTCTCCTAGGACCAATCATAGGAACCCACGTAAGCATAAACTGGTTCCTTCATCTACAAGGCGTCTGCTCAAACCTATAGGTGATAATCCTGTACGGCCTTTATTAAAGGTTCCTACCCCTGTGGTATCCATGCTATTTCCTAAGTCGATACCGATCAAAGAAAAGGAAGTCTTGATTCTAGACCCTGAGGCAGAGGAAAATGAACGGAGACGTAAATAAGACATTGCAAGGCGGTTATCAAACATGCACGTCATGGACCATACGGAGGGTATGAACATAGACATCCTAGATAATGATTGTCCAGACATAATGGTCATCATTCAAGAGAAGGAGGACAACAACAGCCCCTTCATCACAGATGTCCACCAGGACTTCACCCTTAGCAATTGGAGCAGCACTCCTTACATTTGTTGACAAGGGTAAAAAGGGTAGAAACTCCTCTGCCCTGTAAATAACCATAACAACTTACTTTTGTTGTACAGTATTAGCAGTTTCTTTTTGTCATTACATGCTAACACTTTTTATGATTGAACAGTTTCATATATTAAGTGAAAGAATTTTGTTTCAGGACTCTAAAGTTAGATGTACCTAAACTTGCTTATGAGGTGACTTTTCTTCACAAGGACTGTAACTTTGATGTAAAGTTGGACTCAGACTTGATGGAGATTGAACAAGATGACTATGAGATACCCCAGGAGATCAAAGAATGGGTTGAAGACAAGCCCAAGCCAAATCTTGATCAACCACCTCTTTCAACCTTAGAACCTCGGAAAACCTCAAATAAATCCAAATTGGTACAGACTTCACTCTAAACCAAATGAATGACATGGTTACTCTATTGACCCAATTCTAGGATGTGTTTGCATGGTCTCATAAAAAAATGGTCAGTTTGTCCACTGACATCGTCATTCATCGCCTTCCCATCAAAGAGTGATTCAAGCCAGTCAAGCAGAAACTCGGATGATTAAAACTTGAGTGGAGTTTAAAAGTCAAAGAAGAAATTATGAAAAAATTTCAAGTCAGCATCATCATGGAGTCAACTTACCCTGAGTGGCTATCCAATATAGTCCTCGTGCCTAAACCTAGAGGAAAGGTGCGAGATTGCGTGGATTATAGGGATCTGAATAAATTTTATCTCAGAGATATCTTTCCCGTGCCATTCATCCATATACTCATTGACAATACAGCTCAGTATGACATGTACTCCTTTGCTGACTGCTTTGCGGGGTACAATCAAATCATAGTTACTGAAGAGGATCGTGAGAAAACTGCATTCATCACTCCTTGGGGAACCTTTTACTACAAACGGTTGTTATTCGGCCTCATCAATGCCAGAGCTACCTACTAGCGAGCCATGATGGCTCTTTTTCATGATCTAATGCACAAAGTGATAGAAATCTATATGGATGACATCATTCTCAAGTCCTGAAGGGAGGAAGACCACCTAGACCATCTCAAGAAGCTCTTAAATAGGTTGCATAAGTATAACTTAAAGTTGAATTCAGCCAGGTTTGCCTTTGGCATTAAATCAAGCAAGTTGTTAGGATTCCTAGTCAGCCACAAAGGGATTGAGCTGGATCCTACAAAAATCCAGGCCATCATGGAAATTCCCATACCTCTAACAGAGAAGAAATATGGGGATTTTTGGGAAGAATCAACTTCATCAGCCAATTCATTTCCCAACTCACAACAACCTGTGAGCCTATCTTCAAGTTAGTAAGGAAGAACTCCTCCATAAAATGGAATGATGAGTGTCAAAAAGCCTTCCTTGCAATCAAAGAGCAACTGATCAAAGCTCCTGTTTAGTACCTCCCAGGGATGATGTTCCCCTATTTATGTACCTATTAATTAATGACAATATCATAGACTATATGATGGGACAGAAAGATAATAGAGGCCAAGAAAGAGATATCTATTACCTCAGCAAAAGATTCAGTAGCAATAAACATAAGTACACTCTAATTGAGAAAACTTGTTGTGCTTTAGCATGGTCTTCCATGAGATTATATCATTATCTCCATGGTCAGACAACCCATCTCATATCCCGCGTGTATCCTCTCAAATACGTGTTCAGGAAATCCATGTTAAATTGTTGACTATCTAAATGGCAATTGATCCTATAACAATTTGACATCGTCCACGTGACTCAAAAGTCTATTAAAGGTCAAGGAATTGCAGATCAACTGGCCAGCCTCACCTTCAAGGGATTTCAAGCCCTTGGAAACATACTTCCCTAATGAAGGGGTAATGACAGTTCAGCAACACTATCAAGACAATACACGCCAACCATGGAAGATGTATTTTGATGGAGCTATAAACATGGAAGGTTCTGGAGCTGGAGCATTTCTAGTATCCCTTATGGGGGATAAATATCTCGTTGCCATCAAATTATAGTTTTCCAACACCAACAACACAGCTGAGTATGAATATTTTATCATGGGTTTGAAACTAGCCCAGTCAATGGGCATCAGACGGTTAACTATCTTTGGAGATTCTGAATTGGTAATCAAATAAACCACTGGGATCTATCATACCAAAGAGCTACATTTGCTTCCTTACCATTGGTAGGTTATACATTGGCTTCGGAGTTTGAAGAAATAACCTTCCTCCACAATCCTCAGAATAGGAATGAATTTGTGGATGCGCTAGCAAGTTTGGCCTCCTTGATCAACATACTTGACAAGGAAGACATGCCAAATATCACAGTTGCCCTGTAAAAGGCACCAGCTTACAAGAACTACACTGGAGAAGTATCGAATGAACTGCCTCCAATCCAACACCCTTGGTATCATTATATAAAGAAGTATCTACGAGATGGATTTACACCTACTGAGGTGAGTCAGACTGAAAGGAAGCGGATCCATCGAATGGCTATGAAGTTCAGCCTGAGCGAAGACGCACTCTACGAAAGAGATGCAGGACTAAGTCTTCTCAGATGTCTGGACAAAGACCAAGCTCAAAGGCTCATGGATGAAATCCATGGTGGAGTATGCGGCCCATACATGAGCGGCCCTCTACTCGTCAAGAAAATCCTAAGAACAGGGCATTAATGACTCTCTCTCAAGGCTAACTGTGATGATCACGTCAAGAGATGTTACCAATGCCAAATTCATGAGAATGTTATCCATTCCCATCCAAGGGAGCTCCACAATATGAGTTCGCCTTGGCCTTTCTCAATGTGGGGAATAGACATGATCGGGCCCATCGAGCCCAAAGCCAATAATGGGAATCGGTTTAACTTCACTATGATCGACTACTTCACCAAGTGGGTAGAAGCAGCCTCTTCCCCCCGGGTTACTAAAGAAGTTATCATTGGTTTCATTAGAAATAATGTCATTTGTAGATATAGACAACCAGAGGTGATTGTGTCGGATAACGCCAAAAACCTCAACAACCAAATGATGGAGGAGTTATGCAGTAAATTACACATCAAACATCTCAACTCTGTCATCTACCATCCAAAGATGAATGGTGCTGTTGAAACGGCTAATAAGACTATCAAAAAGATCATGCAAAAGATGCCCGTCAATCACAAATGATGTCCCGACTTGTTGCCTCTAACTCTTTTAGCATGTAAAACATCAATGCGCACTTCCACTGGGGCAACTCCCTACTCATTAACCTATGGGATGGAAGTAGTGCTCCCCATTGAGGTGGAAATGGAATCCCTCAGGGTGTTGATAGATGCACATTTGGATGAAGACCAATGGTTACAAGATAGGTACCACCAATTTTCTCTAATAGATGAAGGGCGAGCCGCAGCTATCTTCCATGGTCAGTTATATCAATAAAGGGTTGCTATATCCTACAATAAGAAAGTTTGGCTACGGCAGTTTAAACAACATGACTTGGTCTTGAAAAAGGTTCTTGACAACCAAGATCAGTCCAAAGGAAAAATCACCCCAAACTGGGAAGGCCCATTTGTTGTCAAGGAGGTATTGACAGGAGAAGCCCTCAGATTATAAGAAATGGATGGCGATGAATTTTCGCAAATCATTAACTCAGACACTGTGAAACAGTACTATATCTGAAGTTACCATCAAGCAAGCATCCTGGGTTTGGATCACCAAATCCCCAGTCAATTCAGGTTTTCTAAACCTCTCACTACATACAACCTTTTCTTCACATCAGTTTGCCCCATCATGGACAAACACACTTTCCAACCAGCAGTACGGTTCCAGATCATTAGATCCATCACTCAACTCAGGTTTTCAAAACCTTTCACACCTTCAGTTTGGCCTACCAGGGATCAAACATTTCACACCTTCATTTTGTCCATCCAGGGATAAAACTTTTCACATCTGCAATCTGTCCTATACACGGGGCGAACTACGCAGACCTAATATCCCCAATACACGGGTGTACATAGGCAACCATTTTTATGGTCCGGTCTCACCACAAAAAAAAACATAAAAAAACACATCTCTACACCTTTTACCTCATACAACTTTGAACCTTTTCACACTAGGTTTAAACTACGCACACCTGATCTCCCCTCATCAATGGGAGTACATAGGCGGTGGTTCAGTCTCACCCCTACCAAAACACACAAACTTGTCAATGGTACTGGAATCATTCTTCAAGCCATATTTCATTGGCTTAGACCAAAGGGATGGAACTACCTGGTCTCCCGACACCAATGAGAGAACTGGCGACCATCTAAGTTGCGGTTAAGTCCTTAAAGAGAAATACCAATCCATAAGAGATGGAACTATCTGGGCTCCCCATATAAAGGAGTATCGGCGACCATTTATGGGGCGGTCAACATCAGAGAGGAAAGCCACATTCCTCTCTATAACCACATATAGTAATAAGTCCCAAGACACCAAAAAGGGTAGGGAATACAAGATCAACGATCCATTCTGAAAGATCTTGAGACATCTCAATCCGTCAAGGAGGAGTTCAGAATACATCAAGATCACAAGCCCTGGAGAAAAAGGCAAATCTCAAGCAAGTAACAAGGTATAACTAAAAAGGTAAGGGAATCAAAATATATTTCACTACCACATATATAGTATTGTTTGATATATACAATGTGTATTGTACATGACAAAAATGACTAAGCTAGTCTGTGCAGGAAAACCGAATCCCATCTATAAATCAGTGTATATACGCACTATCAAATCCAACATGGCATCCCTCTCAAAAGAAGAGGGTAACTTTGTGAGCTCCTACCCAAGGGCATCTGTAAGACCCCAGTTTTTATAAATAAAGATGAATTTTCTATAATTATTATTTTTGAATATTATGGAATAAATTGGATATAATGTTATAGTTGTGGGTAATATTTATAAATTTTGCAAAGTACGCAAGTTATTATAAAATATTCGTTTGGTCGGGGAATATTCTTTTTGTCGGGGAATATTCGTACGACGGCACAATCATTGGTGGACCCCACAACGGAAGTATTGTCGTAGTTAGAAAACGACAAAATTATCTTTCTATAAAATAAACGGCGGAGGTGTTACCGTTAAAACTGTTGAACTACTCGGTAGTAAAAGTACAGTAATACGCGTTGTTGCATAGTAGCACACGGTATTAATTATTGATGCTTACGTGAGAAGTCACTCAGCTATACTCAATTATTGCTACAGTAATTGCTGCATCATATCTCTTATATTATTGATTCAATTATTGTCACAGTATCATCTGTATAATATGTTATATTATTTAAACAATAATTGAGACGACAAGTTATAAATGATTAATAATTGTTGAAAGATTAAATATGTGTTGATTAAAAATAAAATGATTTTTGGTAATTTTTATTCAATTCTTGATGTATATAAAGAGTCTATTATTAGACGTTTGTGGTAAGTTTAATTATTTATGGGGGGCCATATGTCATCATCTAAGAGTCTCTTTCATAAATAGTAATTACTTTCGTAAATAGTAATTACCTTCGTAAATAGTAATTACCTTCGTAAATAGTAATTACCTTCGTAAATAGTAATTATTTTCGTAAATAGTAATTATTTTCGTAAATAGTAATTACCTTCGTCAATAGTAATTACCTTCGTCAATAGTAATTACCTTCGTAAATAGTAAATACTTTCGTAAATAGTAATAAATCTTCTATAAATAGAGGCCTAGGGCTTCATTATTTTTCACGAATTCGTTCAAGCTATAGAGAGAGAAAGTATAGAGAGAGTAATAGATAAAGAAGAAAAGTATTCGGTTACTACACTACTGCAGTATTCCTAAGACGGTAAGGGGTGTTATTCTTTCTTCTTGAAGAGAACTTATGTTATTCCATTCTTTGTTATTCTGTTGGAATAACCTGTAAAAGTGGCATACCCTATACATGACCTGTATACGCGGTGTACCCTATACTTGGTGAAATCCTTATGTTATTCCATTTCTTATTATTATGTCGGAATAACCTGTATACGCGGTTTACCCTATACTTGGTGACATTCTTCTATTATTCTGTTGGAACATCCTGTCTGTGTGTTTTACACCGGACCTGGTTCCGTCTTTATTATTCTGTTGGAATATCCTATCTGTGTGTTTTACACCGGATCTGGTTCCGTCTTTATTATTATTCTGTTGGAATATCCTATCTGTGTGTTTTACACCGGATCTGGTTCCGTCTTTATTTATTATTCTGTTGGAACATCCTGTCGGTGTGAATTTCACCTGACCTGGTTCCGTTATTTATTATTCTGTTGGAATAACCTGTCTGTGCGGTCTATCGCATGCATGGTGATTTCTTTTGTTATTTCATTCTTTATTATACTCAGTTGGTTAAAACTTTAACTTCTATACTCCATTAAATTAGTAGAATATCCTTGATATTTGCGCTTCATCCAGTATCCTTTCATGAAAATATTCTTCTGATCATTCTTGAAATTTACACCACAAAACAGTATCGTGTTGACAATTTGGACGTTAATAATTTCTGAATAAAATAATTCTTGAACTTGTTTTATTGAATTATTATATCATTGTCATCATCCTCATGTTTATATTTTGTTGAAAGTCATCTGTGGCCTGTAGTGCATAGATGGACTTGGTATGATTATGACCAGGGATTATTCGGTGTAATCATGACCGTAATATTACAAGTGATGTAAAAATTAAAAGTTCTCATTGGCCGTAGTGCATTGATGGACAGTTGTTCGCATGATCATGACCACTAATGAATACACAAATATTCTTGGCCGTAGTGCATGAATAATTGTGGTCGTGATACTAAAGAATATCCTTGGCCGTAGTGCGGGGGTGATTCGATGATGTGGAATATTTATTAAGCTGAGTCTCAGCCATAACGATGATGAAAAACCTTTTAAATCATAAAAGATAGTAGTTTTTATTTTCTACTTGACTCTTTTAATGGATTGCTGGTTCCGCTGCAGTTAAACTTGATATTTATTGTATTTTATCAGTTTAACACTGTTGAAGGCTAATGATAATTTATTCTGCATTATCTTAGTCATAATATTTCTTACTGGGCTAGTTGAGCTCACCCTTTCTTTCACTGTTCTCTTCAGGAAATGATAATATAGCTGGGACGAGTCGGGGAACGGAGTGATGGACCAGAGAATAGTATTAGTAGTCCTCATTATCCTGTTAAATAGTGTGACAATAATTGTATTGAGGACTCCTATTGAGTTTGTATGATCTCTAGTAGACAATTATTGTATTCAAACTCACAGTTGTATTTTGTCGTATTATACACGACAGTGATATTAGTAAGTTGTATTTGAATTCTGTACCATGTATCTGACGACTCAAGATGGGTGATGTATACCTAATTTTGGGGGCGTCACAGTTGGTATCAGAGCTTAGGGATATGATCCCTGGCTAAGATGTGAGACTAGAACTAGGAGGGGAGAGACGGGGAATTCCTTCGCTAGTATGACCTACCTAAGTTTATGTGCTATTTTATTGGTCGGTCAGAATATAGGGATAATATGTTACATGTCAATTAACCTTTTGTTTTGTGGCAGTATCTGAAAATGACATCCGAGAATGTTGAGAATGACAATGGAGCACAGGCGATCGTTGACTCACCACATATCAATAATCAGGATAATGTGCATCAGGAAGGCGAAAATCCTCATGCAAACAACAACACTGACCAAATGACGAATGATCAAATGTTCAGAGGTTTTATGCAATTCATGCAACAGCAGGCGAGAGCAACTCCTGTCCAAAACTGTAGATGGAAACACGGGAAACTCTCGGGCGATCACCGCTAAACAATTCAAGGAGCTGGGACCACCGGAGTTTAAGGGAGAGCCAAAACCACTTATGGCGGAAACATGGATAAAGCAGATGACCAAGATATTTGATGTCTTGGGATGCTTCGAGGAGCAAAAGGTTCCCTTTGCCGCCTTTATGTTGCGCGGAGAGGCAGATTACTGGTGGGAATCAGTAAAACGTACTCAACCTGCTGTACTGAAGATATCTTGGGAGAAGTTCCAGGAGCTGTTCAATGATAAATATTTTCCCGAAAGTATTCGCCACATGAAGGAGGTGGAGTTTATTAAGTTGGAATAAAATAATATGACCGTGTCGCAATACGAGGCAAAATTTGCGGAGTTATCGCGGTTTGCATCCCACTTGGTGGATAATGAAGAGAGAATGGCGCGAATGTTTTTAAGAGGTTTGAAGCCGGAGATACGTCAACATCTTATTTCTCATAAACTGTGTTTGTATTCAGATGTTGTTAATAGGGCTCAGTTAGTGGAGCGCGATAACGAGTCAACTCAACTAAAAGAGAGCAGCCGGCAAAATTATAATACCAGCGAGAGTGGTCATCGAAGCGGTGACAACAAGCGTGGAGGGAATCAGCAGGCCAGAAGTGGTTACCACTTCGGTGGTAATCAGGGCCAAAACAATAAGAATGGACATTTCAAAAAGAGGAGATTCAACAATGATGGAAAGAAGTCTGCACCAGCACCCGTTGTTAAGGAAGGAGAAAGACCACCTATCATATGCTTCAAATGCGGAGGGGAGGGACACATCAGTCCAAATTGCGCGATGCCGTCCAAAGCATGTTATAATTGTGGAAGAGAAGGTCACTTGGCCCGATTTTGTCGTTTACCAAAGACAAATTCAGCTAGGGTGGAGGCACCAAAGGCCGTCCCAGAAAGGTCAAAGCCGGTAGTGCAAGGGAGAGCGTTTGTTGTGACCTCCCAGAAAGCAAGGAACCCGAATGAGGTCATCACGGGTAAGCTTATCATAAACTCTAACGAAGTCTATACTTTATTTGATACCGGTTCTACCCATTCTTTTATTTCTCCTACTTGCGCTCATCGATTAAATTTGACTCCGGAGAAATTGGACTTTGACTTATCTGTGGAAACTCCGTTGGGAGAAACCTTCATTACATCCACTGTTTATAAGTCTTGTTTGGTTCAAATCGGTACCCTCACATTACCTGTAGATCTTATTTCATTGAAAATACTTGCATTTGACGTGATTCTAGGGATTGATTGGTTAACTACTTATCATGCAAAAATTGATTGTTTCCATAAGGTTGTTAGCTTTCATATTCCTAATCAACCTATTATGCGAATTCAAGCGACCAAACCATTAAAATCAATCACGGTCATCTCAAGCCATAAAGTTATTCGTTTATTAAAAAACGGATGTCAAGCTTTCTTAGCTCATGTCACAGATTTAAACAAAAATACGTCAGTTTTGAACGATATTTCTATTGTTAATGAATTTCCTGACGTATTCCCTGAAGAACTTCCTGGCCTACCCCCAGAGCGTGAGATTGAATTTTGTATCGACCTTGAACCTGGTACAAAACCCATTTCTAAAGCCCCATATCGAATGGCTCCTATTGAACTTCAGGAGTTAA
This sequence comes from Panax japonicus, assembly GCA_020205505.1. Classification (NCBI taxonomy): domain Eukaryota; kingdom Viridiplantae; phylum Streptophyta; class Magnoliopsida; order Apiales; family Araliaceae; genus Panax; species Panax japonicus. Next base: position 42,362,770 of record CM035114.1, read on the forward strand.
AAACCCAACTGCAGGAATTGTTAGACATTGGCTTTATTCGTCCTAGTACTTCTCCTTGGGGTGCTCCTGTTCTATTCGTGAAGAAGAAAGATGGGAGTATGCGACTTTGTATTGATTATCGGGAGTTAAATCATGTCACCATCAAAAATAGGTATCCATTGCCACGTATTGATGACTTGTTTGACCAGTTGCAAGGAGCCAAATTCTTTTCAAAGATCGATCTTTGTTCCGGGTATCACCAATTGAAGATTAGAACCGATGACATTCCAAAGACGGCTTTCAGAACTCGGTACGGGCATTATGAATTCCTAGTCATGTCCTTTGGATTGACTAATGCTCCTGCTGCCTTCATGGATATGATGAACCGAGTATTTAAGGAATATTTGGATCATTTTGTGGTCGTCTTTATTGATGACATCCTTATTTATTCCAAAAGCCGTGAAGATCATGAGCAACACTTGAGGCTGACACTCCAAAAGCTTCGTGAATATAAGCTTTATGCCAAGTTGAAGAAATGCGAGTTCTGGCTTGAGGAAGTAGCATTCCTTGGGCACGTGGTATCAAGTCGTGGAATATCTGTTGACCCAGCAAAGATTGAAGCTATTCAAAGCTGGGAGCAACCTAAATCAGTGACCGAAGTACGTAGCTTTCTCGGTTTAGCTGGTTATTATCGAAGATTCGTGGAAGGATTTTCTCGAATCGCTACTCCATTGACTCAGCTGACTCGGAAAGATACAAAGTTCGGTTGGAGCGAAGAATGTGAGAAGAGTTTTCAAGAACTCAAGAGGAGACTCATTTCAGCACCTGTTCTGACAATACCGTCTGGCTCGGAGGGATTTGTCATCTATAGTGATGCTTCGGGTAAAGGGCTGGGATGTGTTCTCATGCAACATGGAAAAGTCATAGCCTATGCCTCGCGACAACTCAAAGAATATGAGAAGAATTATCCTACTCATGATCTAAAGTTGGCAGCTGTTGTCTTTGCACTTAAAATTTGGAGGCATTACTTGTATGGGGAGAAAGTGGAGATCTTTACGGATCATAAAAGCCTCAAATATTTCTTCACTCAAAAGGAACTCAACATGCGACAACGACGTTGGCTTGAACTGTTGAAAGATTATGATCATACCATCCAATACCATCCTGGAAAAGCAAACGTGGTAGCTGACGCATTGAGTAGAAGATCACATGCAAGTACGAGTGCGATATTGTCAACGCAAGGGCCCATTTTGTGTGACTTGCAAAGGATGGGGATAGAGTTAAAGACTCCAGGGACGCATGTGACGATGGCGAATATACGAGTAGAACCGACTTTAATCGATAAAGTTAAAGCTGCTCAAGCTACAGACCTGGAGCTGATGCGTATGAGGAAGAAAGTGCAAGAAGGTGCTATGCCGGAAGCAAGAATCGATGAAGAGGGAATACTTCGAGTCAACTCCAAACTTTGTGTTCCTAACGACCCTGATTTAAAGTATAAAATCATGATGGAGGCGCACAATACACCGTTTGCAATCCATCCTGGGAGTACCAAAATGTATCATGATATTCGTCATACATTTTGGTGGAGCAATATGAAGAGAGAGATAGCGTTGTTTATCTCAAGGTGTTTAACTTGTCAACGAGTTAAAGCGGAGCATCAAGTACCAAAAGGTCCATTGCAACCACTTGAAATTCCAGAATGGAAGTGGGAGCACATTACCATGGATTTCGTTACCGGTCTTCCTAAGGTTTCTCAAGGCATAGATGCGATTTGGGTTATTGTTGATAGATTGACCAAGTCTGCTCATTTCTTACCGATACGAGAAACTTATACACTTGAACGTCTTGCTCGTATGTACATAAACGAGATTGTAAGACTGCATGGTATACCGGTATCCATAGTTTCTGATCGAGACCCAAGATTTACTTCACGATTTTGGGTTAGTTTGCAAAAAGCTATGGGTACAGACTTACGATTTAGCTCGGCATATCATCCTCAGACGGACGGACAGTCGGAGAGAACTATTCAAACTCTTGAAGATCTATTAAGACTCTGTGTCCTTGATTTCAAGGGAAGTTAGGACAAGCTCTTACCATTGGTGGAGTTTTCCTACAACAACAGTTATCAAGCAAGTATTGGCATGGCTCCATTCGAAGCGTTGTATGGAAGAAAGTGTCGTTCTCCAGTATGCTGGGATGAGGTGGGTGAAGCAACATTGTTGGGACCGGAGTTGGTACGTATGACTACGGAAAAGATTCAAACGATCCGACAACGTATAAAAACCTCACAAAGTCGACAAAAGAGTTATGTTGATCTTCATCGAAAGGACGTGGAATTCAATATAGGAGATCATGTGTTGTTACGTGTTACTCCATGGAAAGGAGTTACAAGATTTGGAAAGAGAGGAAAACTTAATCCTCGATTCATCGGTCCATTTTTAATCCTCGATCGAATAGGAACTGTGGCCTATAGACTCGCTTTACCGCCAAGTATGTCTCGTGTTCATAACGTTTTTCACATATCCATGTTACGAAAATATGTGAAAGACTCGAACCACATTATTGAGTTAGAACCGGACGAAATAGCGGAAGATCTGACGTATGAAGAGATTCCTGTTCAAATCTTGGATAAGAAGGAACATATTCTACGCTCCAAGGTTATACCTCAAGTCAAAGTTTTGTGGAGAAACCACGATGTTGAGGAAATGACTTGGGAGTTAGAATCTGAAATGAAATCAAGGTATCCTTACCTCTTTGACATACCAGGTACGTACCCTAATTTCGAGGGCGAAATTTCATAAGAAGGGGAGGTTGTAAGACCCCAGTTTTTATAAATAAAGATGAATTTTCTATAATTATTATTTTTGAATATTATGGAATAAATTGGATATAATGTTATAGTTGTGGGTAATATTTATAAATTTTGCAAAGTACGCAAGTTATTATAAAATATTCGTTTGGTCGGGGAATATTCTTTTTGTCGGGGAATATTCGTACGACGGCACAATCATTGGTGGACCCCACAACGGAAGTATTGTCGTAGTTAGAAAACGACAAAATTATCTTTCTATAAAATAAACGGCGGAGGTGTTACCGTTAAAACTGTTGAACTACTCGGTAGTAAAAGTACAGTAATACGCGTTGTTGCATAGTAGCACACAGGTATTAATTATTGATGCTTACGTGAGAAGTCACTCAGCTATACTCAATTATTGCTACAGTAATTGCTGCATCATATCTCTTATATTATTGATTCAATTATTGTCACAGTATCATCTGTATAATATGTTATATTATTTAAACAATAATTGAGACGACAAGTTATAAATGATTAATAATTGTTGAAAGATTAAATATGTGTTGATTAAAAATAAAATGATTTTTGGTAATTTTTATTCAATTCTTGATGTATATAAAGAGTCTATTATTAGACGTTTGTGGTAAGTTTAATTATTTATGGGGGGCCATATGTCATCATCTAAGAGTCTCTTTCATAAATAGTAATTACTTTCGTAAATAGTAATTACCTTCGTAAATAGTAATTACCTTCGTAAATAGTAATTACCTTCATAAATAGTAATTATTTTTGTAAATAGTAATTATTTTCGTAAATAGTAATTACCTTCGTAAATAGTAATTACCTTCGTCAATAGTAATTACCTTCGTCAATAGTAATTACCTTCGTAAATAGTAAATACTTTCGTAAATAGTAATAAATCTTCTATAAATAGAGGCCTAGGGCTTCATTATTTTTCACGAATTCGTTCAAGCTATAGAGAGAGAAAGTATAGAGAGAGTAATAGATAAAGAAGAAAAGTATTCGGTTACTACACTACTGCAGTATTCCTAAGACGGTAAGGGGTGTTATTCTTTCTTCTTGAAGAGAACTTATGTTATTCCATTCTTTGTTATTCTGTTGGAATAACCTGTAAAAGTGGCATACCCTATACATGACCTGTATACGCGGTGTACCCTATACTTGGTGAAATCCTTATGTTATTCCATTTCTTATTATTATGTCAGAATAACCTGTATACGCGGTTTACCCTATACTTGGTGACATTCTTCTATTATTCTGTTGGAACATCCTGTCTGTGTGTTTTACACCGGACCTGGTTCCGTCTTTATTATTCTGTTGGAATATCCTATCTGTGTGTTTTACACCGGATCTGGTTCCGTCTTTATTATTATTCTGTTGGAATATCCTATCTGTGTGTTTTACACCGGATCTGGTTCCGTCTTTATTTATTATTCTGTTGGAACATCCTGTCGGTGTGAATTTCACCTGACCTGGTTCCGTTATTTATTATTCTGTTGGAATAACCTGTCTGTGCGGTCTATCGCATGCATGGTGATTTCTTTTGTTATTTCATTCTTTATTATACTCAGTTGGTTAAAACTTTAACTTCTATACTCCATGAAATTAGTAGAATATCCTTGATATTTGCGCTTCATCCAGTATCCTTTCATGAAAATATTCTTCTGATCATTCTTGAATTTTACACCACAAAACAGTATCGTGTTGACAATTTGGACGTTAATAATTTCTGAATAAAATAATTCTTGAACTTGTTTTATTGAATTATTATATCATTGTCATCATCCTCATGTTTATATTTTGTTGAAAGTCATCTGTGGCCTGTAGTGCATAGATGGACTTGGTATGATTATGACCAGGGATTATTCGGTGTAATCATGACCGTAATATTACAAGTGATGTAAAAATTAAAAGTTCTCATTGGCCGTAGTGCATTGATGGACAGTTGTTCGGCATGATCATGACCACTAATGAATACACAAATATTCTTGGCCGTAGTGCATGAATAATTGTGGTCGTGATACTAAAGAATATCCTTGGCCTGTAGTGCGGGGGTGATTCGATGATGTGGAATATTTATTAAGCTGAGTCTCAGCCATAACGATGATGAAAAACCTTTTAAATCATAAAAGATAGTAGTTTTTATTTTCTACTTGACTCTTTTAATGGATTGCTGGTTCCGCTGCAGTTAAACTTGATATTTATTGTATTTTATCAGTTTAACACTGTTGAAGGCTAATGATAATTTATTCTGCATTATCTTAGTCATAATATTTCTTACTGGGCTAGTTGAGCTCACCCTTTCTTTCACTGTTCTCTTCAGGAAATGATAATATAGCTGGGACGAGTCGGGGAACAGAGTGATGGACCAGAGAATAGTATTAGTAGTTCTCATTATCCTGTTAAATAGTGTGACAATAATTGTATTGAGGACTCCTATTGAGTTTGTATGATCTCTAGTAGACAATTATTGTATTCAAACTCACAGTTGTATTTTGTCGTATTATACACGACAGTGATATTAGTAAGTTGTATTTGAATTCTGTACCATGTATCTGACGACTCAAGATGGGTGATGTATACCTAATTTTGGGGGCGTCACAGTATCAACACAAGCCAATAGGTCCACAACCATCTACATGGTGACATTATGCTCATCAATAAATGTGCTCATCTCTGCAATGATATCAGTAGTGTGAGACCTCAATGCAGTACTATCTGCAATAGCAGCATCTCGGGCAGATATAGCGCCATCCCGCTTAGTAATAATTACATCTCTAGATGATCTAGCCTCATTCCGCTCAGCAACAGCGGTGTCTCTGTAAGTTAAAGCATCATCTATCAACTAGAGCGGTATCTCTCCCAAAAAGAGCTATCAACATCAAGGCCCTTGCCTGATCTCTCTTAAATGTCATTAGATAGAGACTCTGCTCTAAAGACTCTGCCAAATATGGGGTTATAGTAGCAGTCATACTGGGAGAATCAATCAGAGCTGCTATCAACCCAGTGAATAGCTCATCCTCGGTAGGAGAATCAGCGTCCTCCATGGGCTCCCCACCATCAGAATCAATCCCCGGTCGATGTATCTCTTCCTCTATCCATGCAGAATACTCTGTAGAATGACCCAGATGGCTAGTAATGAAATTAGCCCTCTTACGCTGGGCCCAACAAGCATAAACCCTTGATCTATCCTCTACTGACAAATACCGAGAAGACAAATGCTGACCCAATGCTCCCTTAAAAGGATGAACATACTGAAACTGGTCAAATTGTGCCATCACAGCCAGTGGGTGATACTTGGTCATACCCCTCAAACCAGCTAGAGGAAGGCAATCCATGTCAGGTGCATGAATAATGAAGTTGTAGGGAGAACTGAGCCCTGAACACAACAAAATGTCAAATGGATTCTCGATCCCTACCAAGAACACCGACGAAGAAGCAGCGTTTGTAGACTCCACCGGCTGAAAGGAGTAAGACATGGCTATATCATGGGAAAAACAATACACATGGCGTCGGAAGGTGCCAATTGTTCTCAAGTGTGATATGAACCACAAATACACCAAGACCGAGCTTCCTGTAAATACCCCTGTAGGGTGGGTGTGGCAATACATGGCCAACTTCAAGGTCTCTACCATAATCATTGGTACAATGGTATGTCCCTCCTTGAGAGCCCACACTGCCATAACAACATTGATGTCCAAATGATCCATGTATAGTGGCATGTATAAATAAGCCACTACACAAATCAATAGTACATCTAATCTGGAAATATGCCACTGATCCTCCGACGTGGTAAAATCTCTGAAGTGTTGTGCATAATTGTCCAATGAGCCAAATTTATCTATCAAAAAATGCAGGGACACTATATGCCCAGAGGTGATCTCATCCTGGGCTACTCTACGCCTCAAACACTGGTGAGGGTCATGAACTGTCGGCTCGTATCCTTTATAGCCATCTGAGCGCAAGTCCTGTCCAATGGCAAAGTCGTCAACCGCTCATACTCCTCTAAGGTAAGAGTCAACTCTTTGGTCTTAAACCAGAACACCTACCTTATTGGTACCCTGTGCTCTAGCATGCCCTCTACAAAGCCTAAGGGAACCTGGAACATCAAAAGGGTCATATAGTTCTTCAACACCCGATCTGGAGGTGACAAACTATCATACCATGATCTCAGACAAGAGGCTACCAATACTGGTGGGGTGTGATCAATGCGGCTAACTGTCGAGGAAGACATCTGTGTGGGTCGTATCATAAGACCATCCATGAGTTAATGCTGAACATCTTTGGACATACATATGCATAACATAATAAATGCATGATAAACAATAGATAGAAATATGGTGTAGGTAATGGAAAATAGTACATATATTCCTAAGTACGTCATCATCTAATACAACATCTCTGTATACAGCTGGAAAATACAGGGAAATGGGGCATAGCCGCCCAACAACTAACTAAGGCCTATCAAAAGATATAACGAGAATAGAGCACAACCACCCAGTATCTAACAGAGGCCTATCAAAAGATATAGCGAGAAATACATCAGAATAAGTCAATAGTATTGATGTCTACATCATCTAACCTATCCATCTGATATAACTCCTTTGGAGTCATTGGATCTCCGCCAAGAGGTATGTCAGACCGATACTATGGAGGATCTACACTGGAAAAACCATATGGGCCATCTGAAGGGCCAGCCCCTAAGCTAGAAGGATCAAAAGTATCCTCCTTTGAAGGATCTCTACCTAAATTCCGGATGAAAAAATGTGTCCAGTCCAACAGTCAGGTCAAGCTATCAATCAGCGTCAAATGAGTAAGCTCTCGGACGCAAGCCATCTAATCTGTCATTATCACGGATCCAGGAACCATATCCTCTATGCACTGAGTGGCATGGGTCTAGGCTCTAATGGTATGAGGGGACCACTAGTGGTAGAATACCTCCTGAGTGAGCGAACCCTCTGACAAAGTAAAGTCGTCATCTCCCATCAACGGAATATCACTGATCGATGACTGCGACACAGGCCAATAACACCTGGCAGGAGGACTGATCGGTATATGAATCTCTCCTGTAATGCTCCTGATAGCACGCTCTCCCAAATAGAGCTCTCATCCTCCATCTGTGAAGAGAGGAATCTGACGGGTGGACATCGCATACTCGACACTAGTCAGGAAACCACCCTCAATGGTCCCCCGAATAGGAAACCTATGTAATGACATCGGCTGTCAATAACTCCAACTGTAAGTGACAATGGGTGAAACCCACAGCTACAAGAACCTTCGCCAATGTGGAGTGATGCCATCACCGTCCTCGTGGGTAGGTGTCTAAACCTAACACACTAATGGCACGCAAGCATGGAAGCCTCTCATAGGCCCAAAACTGCCAATACATGGGCAAACATCTGCGATCAGTCAACACTCTTAACTTATACATGGGAAATCAAAAAAGAGAAACACACCAGCAGAAACGGATAAAATCCTAGCCAAGCCTCCGTCAAGCCCTGCGAACGAATACACATTCCCTTAAGGAAATAGGCGAAGGTATAGGAGCCCCAGTCATACTCTTTAATACGGTCCACCTCTCGTGTGGCGCTGACTAAAGCGAACGACACCGTGGAAGAGTTATTCGCTATGAAACAACCCCAAAGGATGGCCATGAACAATTACTAAAGAATGTGATCCCTGACTCTGACATCATCAGCTATGGGTTCACTCAACGCCCCACTCATAGCATTTATGCTCAAAGGACCAGCATGGACTATCCTGCCTTTGAGCACCGCAGTCGAGACTCCTAGCAAGGATCTAACGGCAGTCAGAGTAATGTTCGCCGCATAAGGCATTGGCGCCCCTCCAAACTTCATATCGGTAATAAACCGTCAATCCATCGGCGTCGTCATCACCTCACAATCAAGCAAATGGAGAGACTGAGTCTGGTGAAACCATCGCTCAGACAATTTCCTGAGGTAACCTTAGGGACAACGGCGGGGGAGAATGGAAAAGAACACCTCAAAGCCCTAACCATGCACAATCTCTCCATACTTTGGATGAAGAGTCTGATATATAAAGTGTATGTTGAACCAGTTCACTCAAGGCTACATAAAGTTGGGAACCTGCACCACAAATGCAAATCAATATCAGAACATTTGCTCCTCATCAATAGGAAAAGGGAAGATCAAACCCTACTTTTACCTCATTCGTATGCAAGTAGACCGAGGGGTGGTAACTCAAATCATCCAAAAGCTCTAGAATCGTCATATTGATTCCTGGAAGATCCCTGCGGGGAGTATAAATAGCAGGAGTGGGAGCCGTAATTGGTACATCTTCCTCCTCATCCTCAACATCCAATACCTCAACTTGGATAAGATGAATCACTACCTCAACGAAACAATGAGGCTGTTGAACTGTGTGAGGCCGAGGCACATCAGAAGCTCTCCTCTCACAGCTGAAGAGGTCCTGCGGGAACTGCTCGATTAATTTGGATCCATATATCTGGATAAAAGTCTCTAAATCACCTCAGAAAGGGTGTGGTAAATTCTAACTTGGAGCCTTTTTAATGCATTTTATGTCTATATTCATGCATGCATTACTTTAACATACGTTTACAGTAGAGTTAAAAATGCATGTTCATTTAATTTCTAGACTCGTGAAAAATTTTGCCAGAGTCTCCTTTATAAAAAGGACTATCCACATACACGTAAGCGTGACTAGGTGTCAATTCAGTAGCACACCGACACAAAGTCATAAACATCTTATATGCATAAAAATGTCAAAGTTATAATCCATAAGGGTAGTCTAATTACTAGGATTACTTTGTTTTACAACCTTTCTCATTTGTCCTCAAATAGGATAAGAAATAGAAAAAAAGGGTGCCAATTTGACTGTTTCAAAAGTTAAATTTTTTCACATAATTATGTTCAGCATTGTTAAATACTAAAATTTACTATATTGAATATCTTTTATCAAGTCATATGAGCATGCATAATCACTAATATGTGTTAATTCATTTTTAAACGGACAAAAACTAGAAAAGATGACATGCATACGTTACCAGGATAGTGTGGAACACTTGTATGATGATAGATTTTGCAGAAAGTAGCCCAAACTCTGTAGATCTGAAGAATAACTCTTGGATTCTCTATGTAACACGGCTTAAAAATGACTTATAATAGAGAAATGACCATCAAATACCACCCACAGATGGCCACAGGTGTACCTGCGGCTGTCCTAGATGGGTCCCACCCCCTCTGGCTTGATCCAATTTGAGTTACAAAGGAGGTCCCACAAGCTGAAAGTTAAATCAGGAAAAAAGACGCTACGCGATTGAGCGAAAAAGCCTAAAATCCTGATTTTTAGAGATCAAACTGTGGGTCGACATATTACGTTGGTATTCATCCAAACATAGGGTTCACAACACCAATGGTCATAGTTATTGTAAACTACACTCGACAATACCTCACAAAGGTCTGATGCCGTCAGTTTGGGGTCGTAACTCCAATCATTACCCTACCAATCATAAAAAATCTCTCCCCAGCGGAGACTTTATACAACTTCAACATTGAAGGACATTACCGAAGGTCAAGTAACCTTGACATTATTCAGTCATTGGCACATAAATCCAGCGAAGCATCGGAAGTGGTCTAATGATCTCAGTCGTTGAAGTACATTTCAGTGAGGGTCAAGAAACCTTAATATTGTTCAGCCAGTTGTCACATAAACCTAATGAAGCATCAGAGGTGGTCCAATGATGGTAACCATTGAAGGACATTTCAATGAGGGTCAGGCAGCCCTGACAACACAAACTGTTTGCAGTAACTCTAACAGAACATTGGAAAGACTCGACGATACAAACTAAAGAAAGCCATCCTCATCGAGGAGGACCGATGATGAAATCTGTTATACAAGTCTTCATTAGACAAAGCACAATTTCCTAAGAGTCTCTCATACATGAGAAGTACATCCTTAGTGGGAAATCTATACTCGGGATTAAGGACTTTGGTGATAACCCCAATGTCAACATCCTGGAGGTTCTTGTGAGCTTTGGAGTAGACATCCAAGTATTTCATCAATATCATCAGTGATAGCTCCAGTCCCCAACAAATGTCATGGGAGTAGACAGTCATCATGTTTCATTAGAAAATGGTCCAACAAACAATCAGCATTCATCTCCATCATATTGCATTACATTGCATCATGATTATCTTGTCAAGTTTCAAGTGTCTAGTATTCTTTATCTTATCCATGTCAATACATTGCATGAATATGATAAAGAGGGGCATCTGTAGACACTCAAAATTTTTGCATTCCTATTACTAACCTTGCAGGAGGGAAAATCGTCTTCTAGAAATAACCCTGGAAGTCAAATCAGTTCAATCCTGGAGATAACCCTGGGATACTCAGTTTTCCATCTCAAAGACAACCCCGAGATACTCAGTTCCAGTCCTAGAGACAACCCCACATTCTACACAGTTGTGTTCCACAAGAACCATAGCTCAAAATCTCGAGTGACTACTATAAGTGACATCACACCGAATAGAATTTGAAGACCTGAAGATCTTGTTATGGACTCATCTTCCCAACTTCGTACAACCTCATATCTCATGTCATTGTGTAGCTCTCAAAAACAGCATTCAAGAAATGTATTATACGCCTCAATCGGATGACTGAATTGAAAGTTATGAAGGTTCAAGCAGATAATGTGTTGCATGTGTGCATGCACTTCGAGACAACGGGTGGACCTGCAACTCCCCCCTCTATAAATAGAGGGCTTGGGGTGGCCATTTTAAGAACAAAAAGGGATAAATAAAAATCCTAACGCCGACACCCATGATTGTTTGGTTCCTGCTAGGTTAGTTTTCTCAAGATCTCAATCCCTTATATTCTTAAATTTACGTCACATTTGCACCAATAATCACATTTATTCATATATTGGATTTAGATATGACATTTATGATGCATGATGATGAGTGTGTGAATGATTAAATATTTTGATAGGACAATCTTTTTCTTTGATTGTTTCACTCTTTGCTTGGTTGTGTTCATAGATCTTGAATGTTCTCAGAGTAGGAATCAACTCTATTATTTATTTGCATGTAGTTGATTCATGGAGATGATCATTTTCTAAGAATCTTCAAGATACTCCTCTAGTGTTGATCATACTCTATATTTTTATCAAGAACACAGAACATTTATTTTGTATATATTTTCATATATACCAATCCTTTAGCAAGAGTTAATCCACTTAAGCTTCATAGGATTTAGATTATTTAACTACATACTCCAGATTTCTTTTAAGATGATATCTTCAACCTGAACTTTGAATAGAGAGAGAGTTTGTTGGCAATTTAAGTATCCAACCTTAATGTACTCTCTCTCTTCCCATTTTTAGGAAGAGTATGGTTTCTTGATAGAGTATTTTTGTAGTACATAAGGTGATGCAACATAATGTTCATGTAAGTATTAATAAGGAACCGTACCTTTACGCTGTCAGTTTCTTGACAGTCATTTGTCTTGCTATAGTAATGTAAGGCATTGATGTGCAAATCTTTACATTCATTGCTAACAACTTGTTACTCTATTTGACCTTAGATCAATCAGGCATCGTCTTGGAGTTAACAACATAGGAAAGCCTTGGCAGCTTTAGTTCTTTGATAATCTTGAGTCTCAAAGATCAGATCCAACTGATTAGCAAAGTACATATTGAACGAAATTTTCTTTCTACTCTGCATAGACATTTCTCTGCATGTATAGAACTTTCATCTTTCATAATAGAGGATGATAGACTCTTTCCTTTTAATCCCCTTTTTAACTTCCCATCACTAGTCTGCAGACTACTGATTTACTTTGGACATGGATTGGTCTGCATTCAGTTATAATAGGGACCAATCTGAGCAACTTTAGGTGAATATGCATATTTACCTGTACGTATAATTTCCAACATGTGAGCTCATCAGTAATTACAAACGACTTACTACTAAACTAAGTTTAGAACATGGTTTGTGCCTAGGATCAAACTCAAAGCGTTAGCTTTTAGAATGTAATATGAGAACCTACTTTGATACCAATAATTAGTTCCCAAAAGGCCACACGATAGATCTAGAAGGAGGGTTGAATAGATCCTTTAATTTTCAAAAATCTTTTACAATTTTAGTTTTCATTGCTAAGTAATTAGCAGATGGAAAACTTAGGAATTATTTCAAACATAGAAGAATAAGTTAAAGTTTCCCTTCATAGATATTTTTTTGACCATATTTCTAAACTTTGTTTAGATGTAAGTAGTTATCATATTCATAGCAGTTAGATTCATAATGTAAATGACAGTATGTAAAAGATATAAGGGATTTTAAGTGGTTCAGAGACTCAAGCTTCTAATCCACTCTTCTGGTTCAACAAGCATTGATTCCACTAAGAAAAACTTTACATCTTCAAATCACTAAGATTCCTTCAAGGCCAGTAGCCTTGGAACTCTAGTTCACTAAGAACTCTTCAAGTTCAGCAGACTTAGAACTTCAGTTCACTAAGAACACTTCAAGGCTAATAGCCTTAGAACTCAGTTTAGTCCCTAGGACAAGGACCCCTCAGGCCCTGGCTTCTTGTAGTTGGTGTTGTCAGTGCTGAGCTGATAAGATGACTTTAAGCTTATTCATCCTTTGATACTTAGCAGCTTATTGTGATCCTCTATGGATTCTGCATCGAGACTGGATCACTATTGGATGGACTGCTAAGTTGTTTATGAAGTTTGATCTCTTTGAGTACTTAGCAGTTTGTCTCTTCTAATTTGGTGCAGCTGATCTGATCTCAGCTTGCACACCTTCACCACTTGAGGTTTGCTAAGTCTTTACACTCTTGGTAGACTTCGTCTAGCACTTAGCATCCCCTGAACCTTGGTTAGGTTGTATACAGATTTAGTTTTGTATCTGTTATTCTTTAGCTCTTGGTGGTTCTTAGTGATTCGTAGACTGGCTCTTTGAATCTGCTCTCTAATTTTCTAATCTTTTGAATTCTATTTTCTTGGCCTTCTCGGCTCTTAGCTTGGGTGAAATTTTTAATGGCATTTTCATTGTTGTTGAGTGAAGCCTTTTTCTGGTAGAGCTTTTCTCCTTTCTTGTTTCACTTCTACTTTCTTAGTCTCGCTACCACTGAGACATATTATGTTTTGCTCTGTAGAACTCGTAGAGTCAACAACTTGTCAAAACCAACAACTTTTTCTTTCAAGCTTTAGCTATTAAATAAACTTTCATAAGCTTCTCGTTGGATTACAGTTGTTGGAAGCTATTTGAATTGATTCACAGATCTCGAGTTATTTGGTGCAGACTGCTGATGTGACGTGAAGCCCCTTCTTCACTTTTTTGACACTCAGTCTACTAGTTAACCTACCACATTAGAGATGTCACTTTGATATGTCAGGCTGGTAGTCACCTTTATTTCTTCTTTCTAATTTCTAGATCAGAACACCAAGAGTTGTCATTCTGTATCTATGTTTTCAATCAACAACATTCAAATGTTAGTCTTTGTATTGATACGTTGCCAAGGCTTCAATACTCATATAATTGAACTCTAGGATTCTAATGTAGATGGCCGAACTCTACGATTCTAAGAGTGTTCTTTTAATTTGCAATGCAGAACCTCTCTTCCTTTAATCATACAGTGCTTCAACACTTCTGATTGCCTTGACTTGCATTAGTTACTTACAACTTGTTTGAATGTTCTGTCCCTCCTGAGATTCAAGACTCATCTGATTGACCATACTCAGCTCTCTTTCTCATTGTGATCTCTCGTTCACATATCATCAATGGTTTGACCCATGCTTAATCTTCTTTTTCTATTCTTCAAAGGTTGGTCAGTATATTTGTATAGACCGCATCAATTTTTGCTTCTTATCTAGATAGCACTACGATCATGGTTACACCCAAGATTGTCATCTCTTTTTTATCTTGACAGTTACTGCATTGTTGACTTCCTTTTGTTAGTCACATTATCTGAAGTCTTCTTAATGTTGCTTGTGAAAGACTTCCCTTGAATGGCTTCACATTTCAATCAGGATGCTGATTGAATGGGTGCTTTGATCTTCTGTTTGCTTGCAAGCCATTTGGTGAATGCTCTTTGGCTTCCTTTAGGTAGATTACATCTGTATAGTTCTGTCCAAAGGCTTCATTCTTTGAATGCTTTGGGAGTTCCCATGTATTGAGAATCACGTTAACACTACAATTCTTCCTTGGCATTGTGAGCACTGATAGGCTTTGTTGAAGACTTTATTCTGCAGACTACGATCTAGCTTTGGTTATGTAGACTCTACGACTCTGAGATCAAATTGTATACCAGACTATGATTTTTTCTTTAACACTTGTTGTCCTTATCTGATTTCACTCGACTAAGATTTCTGCCTCTGATATGATCAGTAGACTCCATGACTTCAAGTGTGGTCTATGTAACAACCCGGAGAATCCGGATTGTTCAGAATTTAAGATTTAAAGAATTAGTTATTAATAAAATGAATTTTTATTAATACTATTATGTGCTATGTGTTTATTAATCGTTCTATAACCTAGAATGATTATTAATCGGGAGGATTCTGGCTATGAGCTAGACTGAACGAGTAGAAATTTTCAAGACGAAAATAAAATTTTTCCGGAGACAAAATATTTTCGGGGAAAAAGACGAAATAGGCACTATTCATCCGTTTCTGCTCGGAGATTTATTTTGAAATTCCGAGAAGTTATAGATTACGTAAAATGTTGAGACGTGATGGAATATTTAATAATATTTCAGTTATGGCCAAAGACAAAATATCCAAAAATATTTGGATTCCGAGAATCGCAGTTTTTAAAACTATCGGACGAAAACCGTAAGACGGAACTACGAAACTTAAGGGCTAAGAAAACTTAAGGGCTAAGTTAACTTAGTCCTTAAGTCTTGAATAGTAAGGAGGTGTGAATAGTGATTTTAGGGGCGAAATGACTAAAATGCCCCTAACCTTGAAAATCTATAAATAGGAAGCTTAATCTCATTTATTTGGATTATTGAAAATCCCACACTTTGAGAGAGAGAGAGAGATTTCGGATGGGAGGAAGAAGGAAAAAGAAAGCGGAAAAACTTGCTCGTGAGCACGCTTTGTCCGACGGAATGAAATTAAAGAAGAAAGGTAATCCAAAAACCTAACATCTAGATAATTTTTCTTTAAGTTTTTATGTTAAAAACATAACTTAATGGGAATAAGAAGTAAAGATGTTAAGAATTATTTCATATGGTTGAAATTGTAAGAAAAAGAAGAAATAATAAATAAGAAATTTAGTTTATAAATTTCTTAAGGAAGTATAAAATTCGTAAGGATTTTGAGTGATCCGAATGAATCTTATGAATGAGTAGGTTAAATAAGTAAGGAATGGTGTTCTATAACATCAAATTCCAAGAAAAAGTAAAATCGTAATCCAAAATATCGATTAAAAATGAAGAACGAATGAAGAACACGAAGAACACGCGAAGAACGCGAAGAACGTTGTTGATGGACAAATTTAAAACCATCGTAGTATAATTGTTGTTGATGGACAAGCTTAAAACCATCACATATAAGTTAGATGCTTATTGCTTGGTTAGGAACGTTAGAAACGTTCATGAAGAACGGATTAAAATTGAGCTATAACGAAGTTATGGCGAAAATTTCGTAAAAGAAGTTCGATAATTTGAAAGTTAGTAAATGAACCCAAATATGTAGGGTTTCATAATAATGTAAGAAAATGTTGAAAACGTGAGTCGTGGACTCAAGAACGAACGAGTTCCGAGTTCGGATGACCGAATTACGGACGAACTAACGAAGAACGTTAAAAACGTTAAAATGAATGAAGGGTGAAGATTAAGCCAATTGAATGGCAGGGTTAATGGATTCAGAACAAAGTTCTATTAATGAGTAATCAAAGTACGTAAGATAAGTAAGAAAATGGCTTTGGAACGACTCCATTCCGAGTTATAACGAAGAAGTTATGAGATTTCGAAGTACGCATCTCAGAACGACCAAAGACTTAGAAAATATTTTCGGGAAGAAGGTCTTGGCGCCGCGGCGCCAGGCATGCCTAGAATGGTGGCGCGGCAGCGCCAAGCCGGAGAGCCAGACACTGCTAACCCGCGCCGCAGCGCGAGTCTTAGTGTAGAGAGTGACGCCGCAGCGCCAGCCTCGGCAGTTTGACACTGCAGAGTGGCGCCGCAGCGCGAGAATTGTAAAGGGAAGTGGCGCCGCAGCGCCGGTACAGGGAAAAAGCCAGTAATGAGATTTTAAATGCTCAACTACTGGGGATGTGCAAGAAAGAGATATGAACATGTAGTTTTACTAATGTAACACTTAAGTGAGTGTTTTAAATCTTTGATGAAGATCGAATGAAAAGGTTGAACGAGATTAAAAGAATGTAATTACGGGTTACGGGACCGATAGCCGGGGACCATAGTCTCAATGAATCGAACGTGAGGGATTGCTATGATGGTGATTACTTAGACGTTGATGGACGATAATAATGTATAACATTTCGATGTTATGACATGGTAATGAGATATGAATGTAAAGCGTATAGACGCTGTGAATGCAACGTTGATGCAATGAACGATCGGTCTTAGCATACAACGATCAGTATGGCTTCGACATTAAGAAAGAATAATGAACATGGGGTTCATGGGATGGATAACGATCGAAAGTGATTAAAACCTTGAGTAAAGGTTGAATGAGAGATTAAGAAACGAGCAACGTTAACGTTGAATACGTAAACGATCCTCGTGAATCGTATTCGCGTTTGACGAACGTGCTAAGTATACCCTGGTTGTATAACTTAGACGTTGATGAATGTAGTAAGTAAGATACGAATGGTATCAAGAAAGCCGTATCGAACGGTAATGAGATTAATGAAAGCCGAATGTGAATCGGATAAGAATGAATCCTGAGGTATGGCAATTACTTGCTAGAAAGCCAAAAAGGAATAAGAAATTAACTTAACGAACATTATAATTTAATAATTCGTATAAGTTAAGAGAAAGTTAGGTTGTGGTGCAATCGTAACCTTTGATGGTTGACATATGGGAGCTGGGCTAAACAATTCCTTCAGAGAGCGAAGGTATATACGAAACTGGCAACCGATCTAACTCACTGTGATGGCAGTGTAGATGAGACGGGAACTTGTTTGTTGGTTGTTTGTGGGAAACCACTCAGAGTACCATATGGACTACCAGCAGAGAAGCGATGTGTGCTGAGTCCTAGAGAAGTTATAAGAAGAAGATAAGAATGTTAATCATCAAAGATGATGAACGTTTTGAGTAAGACATCTCCGTATGTCATGAAGCTGTAGAATGGTAATGAAAGTTGGTCGCGTAAACTTAGATTGCAAGAACGCGAACCTTAAGAAGTAAAGTTAAGTAAACCAATGCGTAAGTCAAGTATATGACTAATTGGTGTACGTGTTATTTCCTTATTTGTTATAGGGAATGGAATGAGCAGTTCAGCGTAAGTTGTAGCTGTGCGTAAGGCAAGTTTCCTAACTTCATTCATATTTTAAATGAATGCTAGTTTCTTAAACTTCTCAGATGTTGAACTTGAGAAGTTCTGTCTATGTGCGAATGTGTGATATTTGTACAATGTGGTAGAATGTATGAGGCCTTGTGTCACAATGTGAACACTTTGGTGTTTCTATGATATGAACTGTTCTGTGATTGAACTGTTCAATAAAAGAATGTTCTGTTTATACATGAACCGTTATTGTTAAGTCTGTGCTATTGATTCTAGCCAGACAGGATGTGTATGAAAGAAAGTAGAGAATGAAAGTATTTCAAAGTGGATATAACTGATGTTTTAAAATGATAGGAATCGAGATTATTCCTATTGTTCAAGCTGCTTCATAACCTTTGTTCGGTTATCGAATTTCCAAAGGAATGTTAAAATCTTGAAGTTGTTATTCAACTGCTAAGACTTGCTGAGCAATTGAATGCTCACACTTGCTTTAAATGAAAAACATTTTCAGCGAACGATGTTAGAAGAACATAAGGATCCCGTATAGATCAAGCTGTCGGTATCCAGATGAAGTGACATTCAGAATGTGAATGAGCGAGAAGATCAAGTGAAGACTTGTAATGTAGAAAGATGAGAATTAAACTATAGAATAGTTTAATGAACGATTATGTATCCTTGGTGGCGGATAAAAGTCACTCGTGCAAGATGTAAAGAATAATGTAATTATCATTATTTGTAATGAGAAAGGCTATAAGGTTTTTAGAACCTGGGATTTGAGAGTGTATGTTGTTATATTTCAGTATATAATGATGTATGTTGGATGAATGATGTACTAGTGACGCACGGAATTCGGGTGTGAAGATAGACCGGATTTCGGGGTGTTACAAGTTGGTATCAGAGCTGATAGGTTATAAATCTTAGGTATGAGTACCTAAGACTATAATCGTAAAGAGAAGGATAAGAAGATCACCACGTGATCATAGTAAATCGTAGTAACAGATTATCTGTTAAACGATGGATGATTTATAGCTAATGCTATGAATGAATGGTACTACGAAGTAGTACGGGAAGAAGAACTCAAATTGAGTGGTCAAGGATAATATACAAGTTAAAGAAAATTTGTATTAAGTAAAGAGAAAGTTAGAAATTGTAAGATTTCAATTGAGGACTCATGTGATGGCTGAGTTGTATGAATCTTTGTATGGACAGAGGTTTGTGCTTGGTGTAACAACCACTCAGTTTCTTATAGTGATAATCATTGAAATTGGTCGCGCTATCAAGATGTATGTGACGAGAAGGTGAATCTTTTCTTATGTATATACTTGATAGATGGAGAATGATAAGATAGGTGCGGGTTCTTGAAACTCATACTTATGAAAAGTTTGTGACTCATAGTTATATGCTATGTTTCTGAGCCCTAAGCATATGGATAGTCCTTGATTTGTTCTTGGATTACATATTGCAAAGATAAGTTCTTAAACACATATGGTTGTGGAAAGTTCCTAAACACATAAAGTGTGGTAAGTGGATGAACTATACTAAGGTATAGGAATGTGTAGACTGAAAATGAGTTATTTTCAGTAGACTTAGCATTGAAGGTGCTAGAGAAGATTATGTATTGTCGCAAGTAAGACAATGAAGGAATACGAAGAATAGGATATTCCAAGTCATCTAGCTATGCTAGATTTCGAAGTTTCTTGAAATCGTGCTGATTTGCGCGTTTTGAAAATGAATGAATTGGTTCAATTTTTGAAACCAATGGATTTTAAAAGAACTATTCTTGATATGTCTATGCTAGTTGATTCGGCTAGACAGAAATTGATTTGAAATATCAAAATGAATTTTATATCATCAGTGCATTTGATGCAAGGATGGTAAAAGGATGGAGTTATTAATGCAATTAAACTTGGTGGGGAATTTGATCAGAGGATCAACAACCTACTATAGTATGATGCATAATGATGAAGTCATAAACTGACGAAGTCCTCAACGTACTATGAAGAGTGCGGTATCATGACGTCATGAAACGTTTTGATGTATTATAAAAGAATTTAAAGAAGTAGTCGATGTCAATTTAGTTGACGAGACGAATGTTTCAAGTTGATGTCCAATTTATTGGTATGGTCTAAGCTACTTGATTTGGCTAAGACGAATGGTATGTTATGATTAAAAGAAAATCGAGCTTTCTTTGAAAAGTTATGCCAAACCAAATTGTTTTGGTGTGGAATCTGATGAGTAAGTCTGAGGTGAACATACCCTGAAATGGGGTTATACGATAGGCTGATCACCTATGTATGGAAGAGGTAGTTTACCTTCTTTGTGATTGTAAACTTACCGTGTAAGAAAGGTTTACGGCGAAAGGTTGTTTAACCTTGTAAGAGTTCATGGTCGATTTGACCCCTCAGCAAAAGAATGAAATGTTTTAAAGGAATCTTTATATTCCTCATTATTCCTTTCACTTCATGATTCTTGATAAGTTATGAAGGGTAGGGACTGAATGAAAGAAAGATAAGAACTTCTTTGAAGAGAAGTTGAAAAGAAGAGTAAGTTAAAATTTTGAGGACGAAATTCTATGAAAAAGGGGTGAATGTGATGACCTGGGTATGGGTATGGTTTGAAGAAATTCCGAGGACGGAATTTTTATAAGGGGGAAGTGTAACAACCCGGAGAATCCGGATTGTTCAGAATTTAAGATTTAAAGAATTAGTTATTAATAAAATGAATTTTTATTAATACTATTATGTGCTATGTGTTTATTAATCGTTCTATAACCTAGAATGATTATTAATCGGGAGGATTCTGGCTATGAGCTAGACTGAACGAGTAGAAATTTTCAAGACGAAAATAAAATTTTTCCGGAGACAAAATATTTTCGGGGAAAAAGACGAAATAGGCACTATTCATCCGTTTCTGCTCGGAGATTTATTTTGAAATTCCGAGAAGTTATAGATTACGTAAAATGTTGAGACGTGATGGAATATTTAATAATATTTCAGTTATGGCCAAAGACAAAATATCCAAAAATATTTGGATTCCGAGAATCGCAGTTTTTAAAACTATCGGACGAAAACCGTAAGACGGAACTACGAAACTTAAGGGCTAAGAAAACTTAAGGGCTAAGTTAACTTAGTCCTTAAGTCTTGAATAGTAAGGAGGTGTGAATAGTGATTTTAGGGGCGAAATGACTAAAATGCCCCTAACCTTGAAAATCTATAAATAGGAAGCTTAATCTCATTTATTTGGATTATTGAAAATCCCACACTTTGAGAGAGAGAGAGAGAGATTTCGGATGGGAGGAAGAAGGAAAAAGAAAGCGGAAAAACTTGCTCGTGAGCACGCTTTGTCCGACGGAATGAAATTAAAGAAGAAAGGTAATCCAAAAACCTAACATCTAGATAATTTTTCTTTAAGTTTTTATGTTAAAAACATAACTTAATGGGAATAAGAAGTAAAGATGTTAAGAATTATTTCATATGGTTGAAATTGTAAGAAAAAGAAGAAATAAGAAATAAGAAATTTAGTTTATAAATTTCTTAAGGAAGTATAAAATTCGTAAGGATTTTGAGTGATCCGAATGAATCTTATGAATGAGTAGGTTAAATAAGTAAGGAATGGTGTTCTATAACATCAAATTCCAAGAAAAAGTAAAATCGTAATCCAAAATATCGATTAAAAATGAAGAACGAATGAAGAACACGAAGAACACGCGAAGAACGCGAAGAACGTTGTTGATGGACAAATTTAAAACCATCGTAGTATAATTGTTGTTGATGGACAAGTTTAAAACCATCACATATAAGTTAGATGCTTATTGCTTGGTTAGGAACGTTAGAAACGTTCATGAAGAACGGATTAAAATTGAGCTATAACGAAGTTATGGCGAAAATTTCGTAAAAGAAGTTCGATAATTTGAAAGTTAGTAAATGAACCCAAATGTGTAGGGTTTCATAATAATGTAAGAAAATGTTGAAAACGTGAGTCGTGGACTCAAGAACGAACGAGTTCCGAGTTCGGATGACCGAATTACGGACGAACTAACGAAGAACGTTAAAAACGTTAAAATGAATGAAGGGTGAAGATTAAGCCAATTGAATGGCAGGTTAATGGATTCAGAACAAAGTTCTATTAATGAGTAATCAAAGTACGTAAGATAAGTAAGAAAATGGCTTTGGAACGACTCCATTCCGAGTTATAACGAAGAAGTTATGAGATTTCGAAGTACGCATCTCAGAACGACCAAAGACTTAGAAAATTTTTTCGGGAAGAAGGTCTTGGCGCCGCGGCGCCAGGCATGCCTAGAATGGTGGCGCGGCAGCGCCAAGCCGGAGAGCCAGACACTGCTAACCCGCGCCGCAGCGCGAGTCTTAGTGTAGAGAGTGACGCCGCAGCGCCAGCCTCGGCAGTTTGACACTGCAGAGTGGCGCCGCAGCGCGAGAATTGTAAAGGGAAGTGGCGCCGCAGCGTCGGTACAGGGAAAAAGCCAGTAATGAGATTTTAAATGCTCAACTACTGGGGATGTTCAAGAAAGAGATATGAACATGTAGTTTTACTAATGTAACACTTAAGTGAGTGTTTTAAATCTTTGATGAAGATCGAATGAAAAGGTTGAACGAGATTAAAAGAATGTAATTACGGGTTACGGGACCGATAGCCGGGGACCGTAGTCGCAATGAATCGAAAGTGAGGGATTGCTATGATGGTGATTACTTAGACGTTGATGGATGATAATAATGTATAACATTTCGATGTTATGACATGGTAATGAGATATGAATGTAAAGCGTATAGACGCTGTGAATGCAACGTTGATGCAATGAACGATCGGTCTTAGCATACAACGATCAGTATGGCTTCGACATTAAGAAAGAATAATGAACATGGGGTTCATGGGATGGATAACGATCGAAAGTGATTAAAACCTTGAGTAAAGGTTGAATGAGAGATTAAGAAACGAGCAACGTTAACGTTGAATACGTAAACGATCCTCGTGAATCGTATTCGCGTTTGACGAACGTGCTAAGTATACCCTGGTTGTATAACTTAGACGTTGATGAATGTAGTAAGTAAGATACGAATGGTATCAAGAAAGCCGTATCGAACGGTAATGAGATTAATGAAAGCCGAATGTGAATCGGATAAGAATGAATCCTGAGGTATGGCAATTACTTGCTAGAAAGCCAAAAAGGAATAAGAAATTAACTTAACGAACATTATAATTTAATAATTCGTATAAGTTAAGAGAAAGTTAGGTTGTGGTGCAATCGTAACCTTTGATGGTTGACATATGGGAGCTGGGCTAAACAATTCCTTCAGAGAGCGAAGGTATATACGAAACTGGCAACCGATCTAACTCACTGTGATGGCAGTGTAGATGAGACGGGAACTTGTTTGTTGGTTGTTTGTGGGAAACCACTCAGAGTACCATATGGACTACCAGCAGAGAAGCGATGTGTGCTGAGTCCTAGAGAAGTTATAAGAAGAAGATAAGAATGTTAATCATCAAAGATGATGAACGTTTTGAGTAAGACATCTCCGTATGTCATGAAGCTGTAGAATGGTAATGAAAGTTGGTCGCGTAAACTTAGATTGCAAGAACGCGAACCTTAAGAAGTAAAGTTAAGTAAACCAATGCGTAAGTCAAGTATATGACTAATTGGTGTACGTGTTATTTCCTTATTTGTTATAGGGAATGGAATGAGCAGTTCAGCGTAAGTTGTAGCTGTGCGTAAGGCAAGTTTCCTAACTTCATTCATATTTTAAATGAATGCTAGTTTCTTAAACTTCTCAGATGTTGAACTTGAGAAGTTCTGTCTATGTGCGAATGTGTGATATTTGTACAATGTGGTAGAATGTATGAGGCCTTGTGTCACAATGTGAACACTTTGGTGTTTCTATGATATGAACTGTTCTGTGATTGAACTGTTCAATAAAAGAATGTTCTGTTTATACATGAACCGTTATTGTTAAGTCTGTGCTATTGATTCTAGCCAGACAGGATGTGTATGAAAGAAAGTAGAGAATGAAAGTATTTCAAAGTGGATATAACTGATGTTTTAAAATGATAGGAATCGAGATTATTCCTATTGTTCAAGCTGCTTCATAACCTTTGTTCGGTTATCGAATTTCCAAAGGAATGTTAAAATCTTGAAGTTGTTATTCAACTGCTAAGACTTGCTGAGCAATTGAATGCTCACACTTGCTTTAAATGAAAAACATTTTCAGCGAACGATGTTAGAAGAACATAAGGATCCCGTATAGATCAAGCTGTCGGTATCCAGATGAAGTGACATTCAGAATGTGAATGAGCGAGAAGATCAAGTGAAGACTTGTAATGTAGAAAGATGAGAATTAAACTATAGAATAGTTTAATGAACGATTATGTATCCTTGGTGGCGGATAAAAGTCACTCGTGCAAGATGTAAAGAATAATGTAATTATCATTATTTGTAATGAGAAAGGCTATAAGGTTTTTAGAACCTGGGATTTGAGAGTGTATGTTGTTATATTTCAGTATATAATGATGTATGTTGGATGAATGATGTACTAGTGACGCACGGAATTCGGGTGTGAAGATAGACCGGATTTCGGGGTGTTACAGTCTACGATTGTTGACTTGGCTTGGCAAGTGCTTGAACCAACTCTACGATTTTGAGTGAGGCCCTCTATGGCAGGATACGATCTATAGCCACTTTCTCGATACTCTACAATTCTACATTGGCTTCTGCAATCCCTCGGCTGGCTCGACAAACTATGATTCTACCTTGATAGTCTACGAATTCTTTGTTTCTCCTGGTAGACTTCGAAGGCTTGTGCAGTACTCGACGATAAGATCGACCTATCTATTACATTATATGAGATCAACCTAAAAAGTTTGATCTTTCTATATATATATAGTCCTTGTACATCATATTCTTTTTAAGGACTTTACAAAGTTGTTTTGTTCATGTAGAATCAACCTAACATATTTGATCATTTCAGTATAAGTCCTTGTACATATATTCCTATTATCTATTCAAGGACTTTACAGCTTATTTCAATGCAGACATATTTGCATATTCATAAATTAAGATCATAATCAAATCTTATATAAATAGGAATATCATTCACATGCTTATTCCTAACACAATCCTGTGGGAACACCAGTAGATATAAATCTACACTTGTCTAAAAATAAAGGATAGAGCATATCATAACCTGAGTATGTACAAATAATTGGAAGCCTTATGTACTAAATGAATTATACACGTCCTGACATAGCACAAGTTGTCAATAAATTGAGTAGATTTATAAGCAATCTAGGACAAGATTACTGAAAAGCGATTATAAGAGTTTTAAGGTATTTAAAATACACTCAAAATTTTGGATTGCACTACTCAAGATATCCAGCAGTACTTGAAGGATACTGTGATGCGAATTGGATATCGAATACAAAAAGACTCTAAATCTACAAGTGGTTTTTTTTACGTTATGTGGAGGAGCAGTATCATGGAAATCTTCTAAACAAACATGCATTGCTCGATCAACAATGGAATCTAAGTCTATTGCTTTGGATAAGGCTGGAGAAGAAGTTGAATGGCTTCGTAAATTTTTAGAAGATATTCCTATGTGGTCTGAACATATGCCACCTATTTGTATCCATTGTGATAGTCAAATAGCAATTGGAAGGGCACAGAGTCACGTGTATAATGGTAAGTCTAGACATATTCGTCGTAGACACAATACCATAAAACAATTGCTCTCTAACAACATTATATCTATTGAGTACATAAAGTCGAAAGAAAATATAGCGGATCTGTTGAATAAAGGTTTGACTAGAGACCAAGTAAAAATAACTTCGAGGGGAATGGGTTTAAAGCCTATAAATAAGGATCGTCATGATGGAAACCCAACTTAGTTGACTGGATATCCCAAGATCTAGGTTCAAAGGGACAACTAAATTATAAACGATTCAACCAAATCATTATGTAGAAATTAATTTCTTCTGCTCATTCCTATGATACGAAATAGTGATACCTACAGCGGTTACAGGATAAGTTATGCTTTTAATGATTCTTAAATCTTGATAAACATGTGGAGTATGGCAGGATACTCTTATTAAGAATCACATATGTGAGTGTGAACTGGGCCAATTCTATGAGAAGGATAAGGCTATACTTCTCTAAAGCACTCATAAATTTGGGATTGTTCAGGGACAAAATGAACAAAATCATGAGAACTAAATAATGTCTTAAAAGATTCCGTGTGAATTACTATTGTCTCGATTTACACAAATGATTGGATAATTTAAGATATCACGTTCACTAGACAATCAGTAAACCTGATAGTCTTTCACAAGTGAAGGTTTAAAGCCAAAAGCTACCTCTCTCGATACAAATTGTTGGAAGATTGCATATTCAAAATTTGATGTTGAAAGTAAATATTTATGATTATGTAAAGTCCTTCAAGGAACACATGTACAAGGATGATAAGTAAGTTTTATACCTACTTATCCGATATCTATTTCTTGAATTTATTATTTAAACTCACGTTCCTTAGTTACTTTTCATGTATTTCATGTTCATTTTGTAAGTTATACATTTGGGAGCGGTGTGAGCGACTATTGGTAAGGAAAAGCAAGGAAAAAGCAATCCGAACATCGTTTATGCTTTCATGTTCAATTCATGTTCTTGGCTTGGAGCTTAGACTATATTGTAAAACGTTTTCTTAGCTTTCTGGAACATCTTGAATCATTCCAATCGGTGTTCGGATGACAGAGTTGAGGCATTTCTACTAACGAATGACATTGAACTTCACCGTTTTGCGTGGTCATTTACATAGCAGTCACTCCACTCCAATTTCGACCATCATGCGTTTATTATTTCTAAAAGATCAAAGAATGAAAGTTGTAGATCTAGTCGATAGCTCCAATTTAATAGGTCGCGGGCCCCGTAACTCCTCTCGATTTAAAGGTTATGGCAGTTTTAGCGGAGGAGGTTCTAGCAGAAAAATGTTATGGCTGATTGGTACCCAGCCGGGGCTGGGCCATTTTGTGCCTTAGGATCCAGTCGGGGCTAGGTGTCTGGGAGTTTTAGCAGCTTGCTATCCAGCTGGGGCTGGCTTTTACAAAGGCAAATACCTAACCGGGGCTGCGTATGCGCGAGAATGAGTAGATTTTGTCAGAATTTGAGTCCAAAAAGGATTGTTTCGAGTTGTTTGATTCAAGGACTTCCAATAGGACTTAAAGACATGTACAAAGGCTTTTAAAAGGAGGGGAATAACACAGATTAGAGGATATTATGTGGAGAATATGAGGATATTGGAGAGCATTCTATTAGATTAGATTAGAGTAAATTAGATCAAAACACTAGTTTTTATGAGATTTGGAGATTAATGCAACTTGGAGACCATTGAAGATTCAAAGTAGGAGCAAGGTGGGAGCGTCAAATCTACAGACAATAGATTTTATCTTCTTTACTTCTTCTATCTTTATCTTTTAATAATTATTCAATTGTGAATTCTTAGTTTAAATTCAATAATCATTAACTAAATCTTTGTTTGAGATTACAATGGATCTTATTGTGTAGTTTATTTTAATATGCTTCGTTATCAATTAGTATTTTCTATTATGAGAATTGTCTATTGTGATTTGGAATTAATTGTTTAATTGATTGGCCATCAATTACCATAATAATCTATATGAACTCGAGAGATGAAGTATTGATTTAGATCTAATCATGATAGCATGTGTTCAGGATTTTGTTAGTAGCTTAAACTTGATGAGTGTTAAGGTAGAGATATGCTTGACGCCATATGTAATCTTATAAAGAACTTGCTCTTAAACCTTCTTCAATTGTAATTCACATAGAGATATAGTGGGTTAGTTGTTTAAGGTGTTTAACGAATTTCTATCTTAATTGTGGATTGACGTTAATACGGTATTAGTGCATCGAGAGGTGGTTAATACTACTTTCGTGTTCTTGATTAACAATTCGGGATAGAGAATAATTGATGAGAAGTGTGTTAACTTAAATGAAGCAATAAGTGAATTTGTGATCTTAATTCTTCATAATTTGATTTTTAATTAGTGGTAATTAGAATTAGTTTAGTTAAATATTTTAATTTATAACATTAAATTCATTTGTTTAAATAAGATTGAGTTGGTTACGGGTTAGTACTTGGTGATTTTTATTAAATAATTCTCTGTGGGAACGATACTCAACTTATCACTTTATTACTTGTTGACCACGTATACTTGCGTGTTGTGCGTAACTAGATTTTACCCAACAAGTTTTTGGCGTCGTTGCCGGGGAATTAGTTTAATACAGTTTTACCAATATTAGCTTCAATCAAATTAGTCTTCATTTAAACATTTTTATTTTTATTTTTAATTCTCTTCCTATATTTCTCTCTTTTCAGGTACCATGGATGACTTTGCGTATCAATGGCCATACACGAACATGACTCAACCAAAGAAAGCGGAGATTGACAGACTCGTGACACTCTCCGCAATGTCAGCACAAATTGAAGAACTTTCGAGGAAGTTGGACGTTATCGCAGCCCAAAAGAGTCGAATGATGGCAGTTACCTGTGGCTATTGTGCTGGCAATCACCCGAGTAATCAATGCACCATCTATCTTGAGCCGGTACAGTATGGTGGTAACTACCTCAATCAGTATGTATATGATAATTATCATCAAGTTTGGGGGTATCACCCGGATTCTTCATAGAGTTACAACTATCAAGATCAATACTCTACTCCAAATCCAACATACACACCGGAATTCTCATATCAACCTCCATTAAAAGAAGAAAAGTCAAAGTTGGAGGAATTGTTGACCAAGTTCATAGCATCAAATGAGGAGAGGAGGATTGATCAAGAGATATCAATGCAAAATCTGCAAAAACATGTGGATCAAATACTCAAAGCCTTGAACAACTGTCCTCAAAACAATCGGTGTTATGATGAGGATTCCGAGATTGATGAAGTGCCCGAGCCAAATCTACAACTGAATGAGACACGAGATGTTGAAAAAGAGGAGACAAGTGGGGATAATGAAAATAAGGTCGGTGAAGAACTAACTATGAGTACCAACGAGGATGAACCGATGTTATTAGTGCCCCAAGTTCCTTCTCCGCCAAAGATCAAGGGTCCAGTTAGATTTACAAAATCGTGCCCGCTTGGTAGTCATGTCGTCGGCAAGGCTCTTTATGACATGAGAGCTACTACAAATGTGAAGCCATGGTGGGATGAGGAGGAAAAGATAGAAGAAGAGCCCGTTGTTCTTGCCAAGCCTCAAAGCCCCAATCGAATCATAGGCTCAACGGACGAAAAAGCACCTAGTTATTCAACATTCTCAATTGGGCATATATTTAAACAAAGTATGCTAGGTGACTTTAACTCGATGGCTATCACAAATGAGAACCTACCAAAAGCTATATTATTTTCGATGGATAGAGGGTTCCTCAACTTTCGAAGAGGAATTGGATAGCATTGACTGTGACAACCCAAAAATTTTTAAAATCTTGAATGATTAGAATAAGGTTAAAGAATAAAACCTAGATGGGAATTTGAGTATTTATTAAAAAAATTCAAGTAAAACCTATATGGTTTGATATTCGAATGAGAATAGAGAAAGTATGGGTTACAAAATTCCTAAACCCTAGAAATGAATTAATATGTACTTGAAGGAATATCAAGAATAAGGTATTATGATACCTGTAAATTTGATATGAACGAGATAGTCTAAGAAGTGTTATATAAGTACATATGGAAATTTTATTATTGGAGATAAGATTTCACAAGAAGAGATGATATGTGCTATATATATTTTAGCAAGAGGAATGATGAATCAAGTTAATGACATAATGATCAAGATAAAACTATGTTAGTAATTAACATAGCTTGAGTGTTGGCCTTGACTGGCAAATAAGAATTTGAATAAGTATAAAATCGTTAGTTAATACGATTAGCAATAAGAAGGGAGTAATTTAAAACTCAAAATTTGAGTTAGAGATAGAATTTTTAAAGCATGGACTGCTCGGTTGTGTCCGGAACGTCGAGTTTAGTCAGAATGGACAGTAAACACAAAATGTGTAAAGGTTGACTTTTGGTTAAAGTCAACAGTTGACTTTTTATGGAGAAAAGTCAAAATTAGTGTGAGAAATAAAATATGTTATGATTATTTGAATTATGTGAATGATTAAATAAATATACATTATATAATGTGAATACATTTATTTTGTGTATAAAAGTGAAGTAAGAATTAAGTTATGTAACCTAATATATATATTAGGTGTGATAATTAAATAACCTAAATGGTTATCGTTATTTAGTGGTCTTAATATTTTATTTTTATACTAGTGACCTAATTTAAGAGAATTGTGGAACATGTCACAATTTATTAAATTATTTTGTTCGAATATGTGAGTAAATGAATATGAAGAATTATGTGATGATTTAAATTTGTTTAATTATATAAACAAATAAAATAAACTAATGTAATCCTAATTATATATTAGGAATGAAGAATTTAATAACTTAAGGGTTATGAGATGAGAGAATTATGATATTTAGAATATATAAACCAATTATAAGAGATTTATTTTATACATCTCAGTTAATTAATTTTATAGCCTAATTATAGCAAGTCTAATTAGGTTAAGAAATTAAATGTACTTAAGTAAGGATTTTTATTTCACTTGAGTGCATTTAAATCCTAATTTAATGATAAGGGTAGAATGGAATAGAATTAAAAGCAATGAGCTATAATAATATCATAGCCCAATAATTTATTTAGAGTCCAAAAGAATTTGATTTAATGGACTAAAGGGGTTATATTGTTTAAACAAGCACAATTAATATATTAAGCATGGGACTTGTAGTTAATATGGGTTAAGGGCCATTAATTATTAATCTAGCTCAAAATATTATGTGTGGGACAAGAATTATAATGGCTCAATCTAATTGTAGAGGAAGCCTAATTTTATTTTGTTAGTAAGCAAAATAAAATAACAAGTCCAAAGAGATTAATTAAATGTCCAAGTGTTGGCCTAATTTTAGAAGGACTTTTTGGTCATATGATAAGAAAATAAAAGGAATTTAGGTTATGCCAACTTGGAAGATTATTAGACCACTTGGCCGAATATTTTTTTAAAAAAAGAAGAAGAGATAAAATAAGGAAAGAGGGAGAGAGAAAGAAAAGGAGGAAAAAAAAGGGAAAACAAGAGAAGAGAAAGAGCGATCGGGAAAGAGGAAATAGAGAGAGAAAGAGGAGAAGGCGGCAGCCATGGAAGGGGAAGAAGATGGGGAAAATCTCCATGAGAAGAAGAAGAAGAAGAAGAAGCAAATGTATAACCTCTCTCTCTCTAATCTCTTTCTATGGAATTTTTTTTATGAAAGAGGTTTTTAATTTGGGTGTATAAAACCCTAAGATATATGTGTTTTTCTTTGATTCTAGTATGGATCCACCCATGATGGGTGTTGATTTGGTTGGAAACCAAAAGGAAAAGAAAAATAAATTTTCTAGTTTTGAAAATCGAAATTTTTATGTACTTTGAAAATCCTCCGTTTTTGATCTATGTATTATTTTTGCGATCCGTCAAAAAGTAGTGCTAGATATATCTGTTGGCTAGTAAACCCAAGTGGTAGGACTCAAAAATATTGAGTTTTCATGGGGTAATGACTGATTATGTCAAAACAGTCCCGTTTTTCTAACAAAATATTGGGCAGATTCGTGGCAGTCTGAAATGAGGGTAATTTCGTCCAGTTTTGGTGCTTTAAAACTTCTGGTCTTTTGGTATGTTGTAGTACTCTGATTTATCTTTCCATACACTCCGGAATGGACTAATTCCGACTCCGGATGAGGTAGTTATGGCGTTCGGAAGAAGAGTAATAAAACTATTTCTCAAATCCCGAACAGCCTCCTTGATGTAAATTTTTGGACTGTTGTGTTCTGAATTTGGAAACATGTCGTGAGACAAAAGTTGTAGCCCTGTAAGTTATCTTCGAATGGGCTTAAGAATCGCTCAAAAATGTTTTAAAACGCGAGAGTTATGACCGTTTTAGCGAGGCTGGGTAAAATCTAGAAATTTGGAAAATAAGGTTTTCCGACGTGAGACCCTTAAGCATGTTTTGAGTATATTTTTGATGAAGTTTTGGGTTGGGTTTGAGGTGTTGTGATGTTTATGACATTTTGAAATGCTTAAATAAGTTTATTAATTAAAAAAATAATATAGTAAATTGATTTTTACTATAAAAGCTATACATTAGCTGTTTAAACTCCGAATTTGCGAGTAGAGGTAAAAGATATTTCTGAAATGAAATTTAAATGGTTTAAGTTTCAAAATGTAAAATATTTATATACTCAAATGTGAGGGACCTTTATTTGGTTTAGAAAGGTTAAAATGAATTAAGTTTCTAAATAAACTAATATTCGTTTTGAGTAAGAATAAGTAATATTAGTTTGTATAAAACTAATAATAGTTATTGATGAATATACATGCATGTTTTGTAACATATTCGATTATCTAATATGTGTGTGCATGTAAATATAATTCTGTAGGAATTGTGGAGAAACTCTAAGTTAAATTTTGTGATAATCTCCAATCAAGGCAAGTTTTTCGGTTCTATGATG
Source organism: Panax japonicus (assembly GCA_020205505.1). NCBI lineage: Eukaryota > Viridiplantae > Streptophyta > Magnoliopsida > Apiales > Araliaceae > Panax > Panax japonicus. The sequence goes on from CM035114.1 coordinate 42,395,653, forward strand.
TTTGTGGATTAAATGTGATTATGTGGTGAGTTACATACCATGCTTTATGAATTGTTAATGTCAAAATATGACCAAGTTAATTGGGTTATGGAACTCAATTTATATGTGATATGTGATAGCACGTATTGTATAATGTAACTCGATAAATTAGAAATGTATAATGCATGGATGTATGCTTTGTAAGGAATTATTGTTGCATGTAGGATATGCATAGTAAAGAATACATGTTGCAGGCATATATACATAATAAAGGAAATATAGTGTATATGGAAATTGTGTGCTATGTGAAACATGATAGACTGTTAAATTTGCTGGGCTGTCGAGCTCAATCTTGCAAACATAAGCTTTTTGCAGGTTAAAGATGTTAGGCAATATTACTTGCTATACAGATGATGAAGATTGAACGGTGTGCAAAAATGAATACATTTCCTTGAATTAGAAATGGTATAAATCTATGATTGATAGTTTTGTCAAATGTAATTGGCAGCTATGTACAGTTTGAAATGTTGAAAGGATAAAGAAGGTTTATTTTGAAATGAGAATAGATATGATTCTAAAATTAATGAATCATCAATATAAAAAATATGAAGTATTGAGACTTAAGCCTTTAATACGTTTACACGGATTATACAAATCACATAATAAATATGATTTTAGTATAAGAAAGAATTGTAAAGGTTGCGGTTCAGGGAATGGATAACTGGAAAGAAAAAAAATTAATTATTTTGAAATTTTTAACTATTTTACCATTAAATAATATTCTAAAGCTAGAACAAGGTAGTATTATCGCACAAGATCGGGAAGGAAAATAGTCTCGATTTTGGGGGCGCTACATTGACCAGAAAAAGTCAGGCTGAAAGACTATAAATCAAGCGCTGACTGGGAGGCAACCCAAGAATTTTTTATATTTATATGTTTTACTAGTTTATTTAGTTGATAGGAATTAAGTTTCTTATTAAGTTATATTATAATCTAATCCATGTTGTCTCTCTTCATTGCAGGTATTGGAGGTCCAATGGATAGCAAAATGATAGTCGCCGCCATCGCCACTAGCACCTCACATTTAGCTGATTACAGGGAAGTTCTCTTCTACTTATCGCTATATTCTTACAATGAGGACATTGTTATTGCTAAGTTTGGGGGAGTTTGTTTAATTCATTATCGCATGTTTAGTTTATGTTATGTTATTTTGCATATGTTGTTAATTTAGTTTAGGTTCATTATAAAAAAAATAAAAAAAAATCAAAAATTTCAAAAATAATAGTTAGTTACTATGTTTATCATGCATGAGTCCAGCTGTTTGATATTTACAGTTTGTTTTGGCCAATGATGAGATTGGGATCGAGTAGACAAGTAGCGTACTGACTATTTGAGCTTTGATGTGATTTCTTGTTATGAATTGAATTTTTTTTCTGTTTGAAACTGGTATAATAAGGATAGCACAATAAAAACAACTTGTTGATTGATTGAGTTTAAATTGATACATAATAGGACTCTAAAGGATAATGCTAGTTTGAATGAAAGAATGAGAAGAATAAGTAGTGATGACTAAAGTTCGATAAAAACTTAAGTTCGGGAAAAAAATTTGGGATATATAAGCTTCAAAAAAAAGAAAAGAAAAAAAATGAAAAAAAATATATCGTGGCTAGTTTTGTTTCGGGGCCTTTATTACTTGAGCAAGTACGCCCGAAGGGGTATCTTAAAACCTAATGCCCTAAGGTCTTATATGGTCTGGGAGTCATTGGTCGAAAGCTCGCTATGGGGTAGCACTGTTAGCCTAATGGAATGAGACATTGCACAGTCATGGTTAAAAAGTAAAAAAAAAAAGAAAAAAAATAATAAAACGGGAAAAGAGCAAAAAGCCCCCATAATGAAAAGTAAAGCATAAGTATCCCGGATTGGACTCTTGAACTTGGTGGATGTTTGACTTTAGTTGGATCTAGCTTGTTCGTGAATTTTTGAGTTTACACTGTATGATGCCTTTGAAGAGACTTGTTATGTGTTAAATTTGATTTTATATCAGTTAACATTGTTGTGGAGCACACACGCACTATACCAGTAATAACAGTTTAAGATTTGATGATTGACTAAGAAATTGTTGATTGGTTTTGATATGAAGTATTATCATGTTTACTTGATTGCTCTAAGGTCGGTTGAATAGATTTGTGTTTATCAATACTGCTGGATTCGTAGGCATGTAGATTAATTCCATTCCATTGCATTGCATTACATTTTTGTTTTTTTTTGCTTGAGGACAAGCAATAGTTTAAGTTTGGGGGTATTTGATAAGTATGTTTTATACCTACTTATCCGGTATCTATTACTTGAATTTATTGCTTAAACTCATGTTTCTTAGTTACTTTTCATGCATTTCATGTTCATTTTGTAGGTTATACATTTGGGAGCGGTGTGAGCGACTATTGGTAAAGAAAAGCAAGGAAAAAGCAATCTGAACATCGTTTATGCTTTCATGTTCAATTCATGTTCTTGGCTTGGAGCTTAGACTATATTGTAGAGCATTTTCTTAGCTTTCCGTAACATCTTGAATCATTCCAATCGGAGTTTCGGATGAAAGAGTTGTGGCATTTCTACCAACGGACGACATTGAACTTCACCGTTTTGCGTGGTCATTTACATAGCAGTCACTTCCACTCCAATTTCAACCATCATGCGTTTGTTATTTCTGAAAGCTCAAAGAATGAAAGTTGTAGACCTAGTCGATAGCTTCGATTTGATAGGTCGCGGGCCCCGTAAATCCTCTCGGTTTAAAAGTTATGGCAGTTTTAGCAGAGGAGGTTCCAGCAGAAAAATGTTATGGCAGATTGGTATCCAGCCGGGGCTGGGCCTTTTTGTGCCTTAGGATCCAGCCGGGGCTGGGTGTCTGGGAGTTTTAGCAGCTTTCTATCCAGCTGGGGCTGGCTTTTACAAAGGCAAATACCCAGACGGGGCTGGGTATGCACGAGAATGAGTAGATTTTGTCCGAATTTGAGTCCGAAAAGGATTGTTTCGAGTTGTTTGATTCAAGGACTTCCAATAGGACTTAAAGACATGTACAAAGGCTTATAAAAGGAGGGAAATAACACAGATTAGAGGAGATTATGTGGAGAATATGAGGATATTAGAGAGCATTCTATTAGATTAGATTAGAGTAAATTAGATCAAAACACTAGTTTTGATGAGATTTGGAGATTGATACAACTTGGAGACCATTGAAGATTCAAAGTAGGAGCAAGGAGGAGCGTTAAATCTACAGACAATATATTCTATCTTCTTTACTTCTTCTATCTTTATCTTTTAATGATTATTCAATTGTGGATTCTTAGTTTAAATTCAATAATCATGAACTAATTTTTTGTTTGAGATTACAATGGATCTTATTGTGTAGTTTATTTTAATATGCTTCGTTATCAATTAGTATTTTCTATTGTGAGAATTGTCTATTGTAATTTGGAATTAATTGTTTAATTGATTGGCCATCAATTACCGTAATAATCTATATTAACTCGAGAGATGAAGTATTGATTTATATCTAATCATGATAGCATGTGTTCAGGATTTTGTTAGTAGCTTAAACTTGATGAGTGTTAAGGTAGAGATATGTTTGACGCCATATGTAATCTTATAGAGAACTTGCTCTTAAACCTTCTTCAATTGTAATTCACATAGATATATAGTGGGTTAGTTGATTAAGGTGTTTAACGAATTTCTATCTTAATTGTGGATTGACGTTAATACGGTATTAGTGCATCGAGAGGTGGTTAATACTACTTTCATGTTCTTGATTAACAATTCGGGATAGAGAATAATTGATGAGAAGTGTGTTAACTTAAATGAAGCAATAAGTGAATTTGTGATCTTAATTCTTCATAATTTGATTTTTAATTAGTGGTAATTAGAATTAGTTTAATTAAATATTTTAATTTATAACATTAAATTCATTTGTTTAAATAAGATTGAGTTGGTTACGGGTTAGTACTTGGTGATTTTTATTAAATAATTCTCTGTGGGAACGATACTCAACTTATCACTTTATTACTTGTTGACCACGTATACTTGCGTGTTGTGCGTAACTAGATTTTACTCAACAAAGGACTTAGTGGTAGATCAAACTTGTTAGGTTGATCTGAGCTTTAATGTTTACCATTCTAAAAATAAATGTATAGAAGAAAAGATCAAAGTTAGGTTGATCTATATCTTGAGATATAATAGATAGGATTCAGCAGAATCGTAGTCTATCAAGATGATCAAAATTTTATAGAAGCCAAGGCAGAATCGTAGAGCATCAAAAATCGTAGTCTGTCTGCTTTAGAGGGCCTCTCATAAAATTGTAGAATGGTCCAAACGCCTACCGAGTCAAACTCAAGAATCATAGAGTGTTCTCGGAAGCGTAGAGTCTGCAAGACAAGCAAGTGAAGATCATAGTGTGCCAGTAATTAAGAGAAATCGTAGTGTTCTCATCCATCAGTACCAGATCAAGCTCTAAGGTGGCAAGACACCACGATCATAATTGTAGAGCATCATCTATCTACATCAGAAGCATCGAGCCTTGCCCATTTGTTTAAGAATAAAAGTCAACAAATGTGGAATGGATTATAGACGTTAAGACTATCGGGAGTCCCAATGACACAACAGTTATCCTTAGTATGTAACAAAGAAGTGTATTGAAGAAGCTAAGGAAAGTAATATGGGTCAGTAGAAAACACCTTTTCAGGCGTTAAGTGAGATAGCAGTCTGCAGTGTCAGTGGGCCAGGCGACTGGACATAAGTTTTTTAGAAAGTCTCCATCAGTGCTTAGAAATGTCAAATAAAATTAATGCTTCAACGGACGTTTTCTAACAAAGACAGCTTATATGCAAAAGAGAAGGAGATGAAAAAGATCAAGTAAGCAAAGAACGAAAACGATGAAGAACATTCAACGCTCAACTCTACGATCTGAAAAGAAAGCTTGCTCAGCTACTCAGTTCTTTCGAACATAAGCTTAACGGCAACTGAGTAGCACCATTCAAGAACTCCACCATCATCAAGTGAAGTAAGACGTTCCATGTGTTGGGTAAAATCTAATTACACACAACACGCAAGTATACGTGGTCAACAAGTAATAAAGTAATAAGTTGAGTATCTTTCCCATAGAGAATTATTTAATAAAAATCACCAAGTACTAACCCATAACAAACTCAATCTTATTTAAATGAATGAATTTTAATTTATAAGTAAACTAATTCTAATTACCACTAGTTAAATTAAGATTATGGAGATTTAAGTTCATAACTTCACTTATTGCCTCATTTAAGTTAACACACTTCTCATCAATTATTATCTATCATGAGTTATTAATCAAGAACACTAAAGCAGATAAAACCACCTCTCGATGCATAATACTCATACTCACTTAAATAGACAGATGATAGAATTAAGCAAGACACCCTAATTAACTAATCCACTATATCTCTATGTAAATTACAATTAAAAAAGATTTAAAGCACAAGTTCTCTACAAGATTACATATGGTGTAAAGGCATATCTCTATCCTAAACACGAATCATGAATTTCATCTATGCAGAAATCACAAACACATGTTATCATGGTCAGATCTAAATCTAAACTTCATCTCTCGAGTTCATATAGATTATCACGGTAATTGATGGCCAACCAATTAAGCAATTAAGTCCAAATCACAATAGACAATCCTCACAATAGAACATAATAATTGATAACGAAGCATATTAAAATAAACTACACAATAAGATCCATTGTAATCTCAAACAAAGAATTAGTTCATTGAATTAAAACTAAGAATCCACAATTAAATAAACAATAAAAGACAAATATAGAAGAAGATGAGAAGATATAATCTATTTTCTATAGATTTGATGCTCTCTCCTTGCTCCTACTTTGAATATTCAATGGTCTCCAAGTTACTTCAATCTCTAAAACTCATTAGAACTATTTTCTAGTCGGACTTTTCTTTTGTAGGATCGTGGTATCCTTTGCTGATATAACTGACCATGGAAGATAGTCGCGGTTCGCCTTTCGTCTATCAGAGACAATTGGTGATACATGTCTTCTACCCATTGGTCTTCATCCAACTGAGCATCCATCAACACTCTGAGGGATTCCATTTCCACCTCTATGGGGAGCACTGCTTCCATCCCTTAGGCTAATGAGTAGGGGGTTGCCCCAGTGGAAGTACGCATTGAAGTTCTGTAGGCTAATAAAGTCAGAGACAAGAGGTCCAGCCATCCTTTATGATTGGCAGACATTTTCTGCATGATCATCTTGATATTTGTATTAGCCTCTTCAACAGCACCATTCATCTTTGGACGGTAGATGATGGAGTTAAGGTGTTTGATGTGGAATTTACTGCATAACTCCTCCATCATTTTTTTTGTTGATGTTCATAGCATTGTCTGACACAATGACCTCTGGTTGTCCATATCGACAGACTACATTGTTTTTGATGAAAACAATGATTACTTCTTTAGTAACCCTGGGGAAGGAGGCTATTTCTACCCATTTGGTGAAGAAATCGATCATGGTGAATATTAATCGATGTCCATTACTGGCTTTGGGCTGGATGGGACCGATCACGTCCATTCCCCACATTGAGAATGAACATGGTGAACTCATATTTTGGAGTTCCCTTGGAGGGGCGTGGATAGCATTCCCATGAATTTGGCATTGATAGCATCTCTTGACATGATCATCACAGTCAGCTTTGAGTGTAAGCCAATAATGCCCTGTTCTGAGAATTTTCTTAACAAGTAAGGGGCCGCTCATGTGTGAGCCACATACTCCACCATGGACCTCATCCATGAGCCTCTGAGCTTGGTCTTTGTCCAGACATCTATTGAGACCTAATCCTGTATCTCTTTTGTAGAGTGCATCTCTGCTCAGGTAGAATTTCAAAGCAAGTCAACGGATCCGCCTCTTCTCAGTTAGGCTCGACTCAGCGGGTGTAGATCCATCTCGTAGATACTCCTTGATATGTTGATACCAAGGGTTTTGGATGGGAGGTAGCTCATCCGATACATCTCCAACTTAGCTCCCATAAGTTGGGGCCTTTTGCAGAGAAAATGTGATGAATGACATGTTTTCCTTGTCAGGTATGTGAATCAAGGAGGCCAATGTAGCTAGTTCATCCGTAAAATCATTCCTATTACGAGGAATGTATAGAAAGGAGATTTCTTCTAACTCCAAAGCCAACTGTAAAACTTTCCATTGGTAAGGCAACAAATTTAATTCTTTCTATGGATTGTTTGATTACCAATTCAGAATCCCCAAAGACATTTAATCACCTGATGCCCATTGAACGGGTAAGTTTTAGCCCCATGATACATCCTTCATACTCAGCTGTGTTGTTGGTGTTGACAAACTACAATTTGACAGCGACGGGATACATCTCCCCCGTACCGGATATTAGAACTGCTTCTAGCTCCAGAGCCTTCTGTGTTAATAGCTCCATTAAAATACATTTTCCATGTGTGGCATGTATCATACTGATGTTGTTGCTGAACTGTCATTACCCCTTCATCGGGGAAGTATGTTTCTAAGGTTTTGTAATCCCCTACAGGTGCGGCGGGCAGTTAATCCTCAATTCCTTGACCCTTGACAAACTTTTGTGTCATGTAGACGATGTCAAATTGCTGTAGGATCAACTGCCATCTGGACAGTCGATAATTCAGTATGGGCTTACTGAACACATACTTGAGAAGATCCACACGGGATATGAGATGGGTTGTGTGACCATGGAGGTAATGTTGTAACCTCGTGGAAGCCCATGCTAATGCACAACAAGTCTTCTCAATCAGAGTGTACTTGTTTTCACTACTGCTAAATCTTTTGCATAGGTAATAGATAGCTCGTTCTTGGTCTCTATCATCTTTTTGCCCCAGCATATAGCCCATGGCATTATCATTTATGGACAGGTACATGAATAGGGGAACATCATCCCTGGGTGGTACTAAAACAGGAGCATTAACCAGCTGTTCTTTAATGGGGAAGGCTTTTTAACACTCATTGTTCCATTTCATGGAGGAGTTCTTCCTTAACAGTCTGAAGATGTGCTTACAGGTTGCTGTGAGTTGAGAGATAAACCTACTAAAGAAGTTGATTCTTCCCAAAAATCCCCATATTTCCTTCTCTACCTGAGGAATCGGCATTTCCTTGATGCCCTGGATTTTGGTAGGATCCAATTCAATCCCTTTGTGGCTGACTAGGAAACCTAGCAACTTGCCTAACTTGACGCCAAAGGCACACTTGGCTGGATTCAACTTCAAGTTGTACTTACGCAACATGTTGAAAAGCTTTTTGAGATGGTCTAAGTGGTCTTCCTCCTTTCGAGATATGACAATGATGTCATCCACATAGATCTCTATCTCTTTGTGCATTAAATCGTGGAAAAGAGCCATCATAGCTCCCTGGTAGGTTGCCCCGGCTTTGATGAGGCCGAATGACAACCGTCTGTAGCAAAAAGTTCCCCGTGGCATGATGAAAGTAGTTTTCTCACGATCTTCCTCAGCGACCATAATCTGATGGTATCCTGCGAAGCAATCCGCAAAGGAGTACATGCCGTATTGAGCAGTATTATCAAAGAGAATTTGGATAAAGGGCATGGGAAAGCTATCTTTAAGGAAAGCTTTATTCAGATTCCGGTAATCCATGCAAACTCGCACCTTTCCCTCAGGTTTAGGCACGAGAACAATGTTAGATATCCACTCCGAATATGTAGACACCATGATAATGCCAGCTTGAAATTGTTTCACAATTTCTTATTTTACCTTTAAACTCCAGTCAGGTTTCAATCGCTTGAGCTTCTGCCTAACTGGCTTGAATCCTTCTTTAATGGGAAGGAAATGAAGAACAATGTCAGTGAACAAACCCACCATGTCTTCATAAGACCATGCAAACACATCCTGGAATTGGGTTAATAGTGCAACCATGGCATTTTGTTGGTTTGGGGTAAGGTCTAAACCAATCTGGATTAGCTTATGGTTTTCTAAGGTTCCAAGATTGAAAGAAGTGGTTTGGTCAAGGTTGGGTTTAGGCTTATCTGTGACCCATTCCTTAATCTCCTGAGGTGTCTCAATGTCCTCTTGTAATTCCATCAAGTTTGAGTCCAACTTTGCATCAAAGTTATAGCCCTTGTGAAGAGAAGGCACCTCATCAGCAAGTGCAGGTACATATAAATTCAAAGTCCTGAAACAAAGTATGCTTTCACTTAATATATGCAACTGTTTAATCATACAAAAGTGTTAGCATGTACTTGATAAAATAGCTACTAATATTGTAAAGAAAAGCAAGCAATTAAAGTTATCTATAGGGCAGAGGGATTTTCTACCCATTTTACCCTCGTCAACCAATGCATGGAATGCTACTCCAATTGTCGAGGGCAAAGTCTTGAAGGACTGCAGTGATGGAGGGATCGTCATTGTCCTCCTTCTCCCGAATGATAACCATTACATCTGGGTAATCATCGTCTGGGGTATATCTGTTTGTATGTTCATCATGAACAATTACGCATACGCCCGACATCATCAAGGCGATGTCATGTTTACATTTTCGTTCCTTTTCTTCCATTTCAGAAATAGGAATCAGCACCTCTTTTGCTTTGAATGGTACTGGTTTAGGAAACAGCATGGCCACAACATGGGCTGGTACCTTTACTGGAGATTGTATCAACTCATGAGGTAAGGGTTGAGAAAATTGCCATGAGGCGAAAGCCTAAGGAATCTTCTTGTGCTTATGAGGATTCCTGTGACTGGAACTGGCAGAATAGCCTAATTCGGCTATTCCAATTTGACTGGATACTTGAATAGGGTGCTTAATACCCTACTGACTTTTACCAAGGCATTGTCCTTGCTGATGACCCGATAACATCATTTCTTGAGTGGCCGACATAACCTCGGCAGAAATATTGGGTATGGGAAGTGGTGCTCTAATAGGACGGTATTGAGTGTTACTCACTTCTAAGGTATGAAAACTGATCGGTTCAACTTCTGAGTTGAAGCTGATGATACTGTTGTTGATAATGTATTTGAGTTGCTGATGTAATGTGGAGGGAACAACTCCAGTCATGTGTATCCATGGTCTCCTTAATAGCAGGTTGTGTCCTGAATCTATCCTGAGGACGTGGAAGGATACATTGAATGTATTTGGACCAATCTCAATTGGCAACTCAATCTTTCCGACGGAATTTCATCGGGATCCATCAAAAGCTTTGATAACCGTATGGCTGCTTTAGATCCGTTTGAGATTAACAATTCATCTTCACCAGGGTGGCATAAGGATAGATATCTAGAGACGAACCTACATCTATCAAAACTCCAACTAGCATATACCCTGAAGACAAAACTGTAATATGCAGTGGCTTGCAATGACCAGTCCTTTCGGGAGGTATGTCGTCATCAGTGAAGGATATCACATTTTTGTTGAAAATGTGATCAACCATATGTTGAAATTTTTCCACATCCACTGATTTCGGTAAGTAGGCTTCTTTCAAAACCTTCAATAAGATCTTCCGATGATTCTCGGAAGAGAAAACCAAGTCCAGTATTGATATCTGATGTGGAGCTTCTCATAAGCTTAAAACCACCTTGTCTTCATTATGGCCCATAGTGCGGAGGAATTTTTCAATCTTCTCCATAGGAATCTTCCCCTTTGCTTTGGGAATAGGCATTATCACCCTCTGAGGAAGATACAGTGGATTTTCCTTCGACACTGTAGCAGTAGTATGAGACGTAGATCTTTCAGCTTTTCTATAATTCCATGGAACTTTGTGTAAGCTGACAACAGGATATTATAGTCTGAAAGGTAAAGAAATTGGCTCCGGTGCGGCCACTTTCAAAGGATTGTCAGCTCTTTGAGTTGAATTGTTTATATGGGAAATGATTTGACAATCTCATCATCTTCATTGGATATAACTGCTACTGATCCCTTTCATTTGGTAGGACATGTACTCCCACCCTCAAGTTGCATAGTGTCATTATCTGCCATTTGCAGGACACCGCTATCAATAAGATTTTTAATGAGATGGCGGAGTGCCCAACATTCATCTGTGTTGTGACCACGAGAATAAGAATGATATTGACACACTCCATTGGTGTTAAATCGTCCTGTACGGGGATTGATTGGAGGTAGAAGGGATGTAATTCTTCTTTCATTAATCAACATTTGAAATATTTCCTCCATAGATTGGCCCAGATAGATAAACTCCCTCTGATTGGCAAAATCCCGACGGGCTTTAGCATTGGATCTCTTTGCAACCTTATCCTTCATAGCTTCGCTTTCTGAAGGTGATGGTGGAGCCATTCATAACAAATGGAAGGAGGTAGGCATGCTCTTGTCTGATTAATTGGCGTGTGACTTGATGATGGTGGGTCACCAGTTCTGCCAATTGCTCAATATATTTGCAAAGAGCTTTCATCTTTTGTTCCATAGTAAACTGGAACTTTGCACAATCCCATTTATCAACACTGTCTTGGATGGTCGGGGATGATTCACCGTTAAAACTGGAACTCTGTCCACTGCTCCAACTAATCATGTTAACCTCTTCTTCTTTGTGTTGAGGAAGAGGGTTGTCTTGCACATGAGGTTGATCTAGTTTGGTGACCTCGATCTCACTGTTGTCTATTAAATCTTGGATCTTGTATTTCAAGGCGCAACAATCTTGAGTATCATGTCCAGGTGCTCCGGCATGATAAGCACACTTCCTAGTAGCATTAAAACCCCTCCCATTAGGGTTGGCTGGTGGAAGAAGACGTGTGATTTTCTTCTAAGAAGTTAGAAGAGCCAGAATATTCTCGAGCGAGTCTCCTAAGGGTGTGAACATTCGAGGACACTTTACTTCTCCACTTTTAGTCAATGGAGGGTTTGAAGACTGTGCTTGGAAAGGGGAGTAGTTTCTCCTCTGTATAGGCATGTTCTGACTGCATTTATGTCCTTGTAGTATCTAGGAAACATCCTGCTCTTTCTTTTTATGGACCCTCCGAGGGTTGTTTCCATAAGATCCGGATTTGATGTGCTCAGCAACGGCTTTAAGAGCAGCTAGGTCTTCAATTCAATCCCATCTCAGCCATTTCTCCATGTTTAATCATTTCAGAGAATGGTTTGCCGATACCGGCTAAAACTCTTTCATAAAAAGGAGCTTCCTGTATATCTATGAAAGTATGACCATTTCTGATTCAATTATGGAAGGAATACCTTGAGCAGCAAGGCGCCTCCACTTTTTAGCATACTCTCTGAATGACTCATTAGATTGTTTCTTGACCTTGGTAATTTGGTACCAGTCAGGAGCCATCTGAGATTGAAAAATGTATTGAGTGAGGAAGGCATGAGCTAGCTCTTTCTAGCTATGGATCTTGGAGTTATCTAATCTGGTATACCATGAATGGGCTTCTCCAGTCAGACTCTTCTGGAACAGTTGCATTCTGAGCTTTTCATTTTCCGCGTAAGATCCAAGTTCTCCTATGAACACCTTTAAATGTGTATAAGGATCCCCTAATCCGTCATACTTTTCAAAATCAGGGGTTTTGAATTTTTCCCGATAATGAACCCCAGGAAATACGCAAAGGTCAGCAAATGAAATGCTTTCATGTGTTCCAATCCCTTTGAGAACACGGATAGTTTCCTCTATTTGGAGGACCTTCTTCCTGATGTCACCGGTGTCTGGATCTCCTCTGAGATTGAAGTTTTCAGGGTCTTTGTTGGTTATATCCAACTCAGGTTCTGAAATTGTTTTTTCTAAACCTTTAGCTCCTCCTTGTGAAGAGGATTCTGTATATGTAGGCATCTTTTTACCCTGAGTGGATTGATTCAATTCTTTAAGCAAAATAGCCAAATTTGTGATTTGTTGACTTAATCCGTCAAATTCTTCATGAGAAACAGGATTAGACTGGTCAGACGAAGATATGATTGGCTTGTAGGCTCGTGGCCTTTTTGGATTTTGAGCGGGTAACATGCCCAATGATTTCCCTACAAAAGACTTATGTAGTTTAGTCTTACGGTAATGTAAATGTTATTATAATGTATCCGTTTTAGGAATATTATCTTGCAAAAATGGGTGTTAATTGATAACATGTATGCACAAATAATCTTCATATTTTCCATTACATAAAGATGAACATGGAATAAAATTACCAGTAAATGCTTATACAAGTAATTGAAAATGGAAAGCATGAAGAGACTTTCCTCTATGTTTGGTTTATCGCGGCTTTTTGGCATGAAGGTTCCCAGATCATCGCAATCTACTTGACGGGAAGTTAATATGGTCTTTCAACTGGAGCGAATCTGGGTGGTGCCTTTCCTGAGCCTCGTTGGAATTAGTCTTCTTACGAGTCCAATAATCAAACACTGACAGGATAGCCTCCTGGTGGAGGGACCACACAACATGCATTCACATACAACGTGTCTCACCGTTTATGCAAAATGATGACATGTGTGAAGCACTAATATCACAGATAGATATTTACCAGTGTAGTAAATAAAATGTATTCGTATACATTCATCATAAATGTAAATGCAACATTCACACACAAGCATATAACAATTTTGAAAAGCTAGTAATAGCGGCTTAAGCCCTCTTTACTGGAGTTCCTAGCAGAGTCGCCACCTGTCGACATCGAGATTTTTAGTTGTCCCTTTTCGTTACTTGTTCTTTGGTGTTCTCATGTTAATGTGAGATTTGTTTAAAAAATAAGTGAAAAAGGTCCGACATGTGTAATGTTGACGATTTGACTTTAAGAGTCGCCAATTGGTGTTTTTAACTAGTTGCACCAACGTAACCGAAAAGGTTTGCACATTGACCCAGTGATGTGACACTGCTAAACGGGTCTGTGAAATCGAGATTTATTTGGGTTCGGGGGCTTGATTATGCAGAGGGAAGGTGTTAGGCACCCCCCGACATCCGTGTTACCACGGTGACCACCACTTCTAAAAGAAACTCTTATATGAATATGTGTGTGTGTGTGTGGATCAATGTGAAATTATTTGAAAGTAGTGTGAGGCCTTGTTCGAACCTATATACATAAGGTTTGAATTTATAGAATAATTCAGTTTTAACCAAGATATAGCAATGAAGTTTTATAAAAAGAGGTTTCTCAAACCCTGTGCTCATTAGGAATTGAGACCTTTTCATACTTCCATTTTATTATTATTATATTCGGCTTGTATGCTTTTATTTTCGAGATGCGAAGCATCTTCGAGAAAATAATGGACAGCAGTTCCGAACTCCTCATGTGCATGACAGCCATCCAATGAAATTCGTACACTGTAAATATTGTACAAGCTGCTTACAGCTGAAAAAGTCCATCACGAGAACCGAATCTAGATTCAGTAGACTGAATCTGTGATCACATGATTCCTAGACTCACATGATACTGCAGTTTGTATGGAAAGTAGTAAGCAGTTATATATATATATATATATATATATATATATATATATATAAAAGCTTTAAATATATATATGTGTGTGTGTGTGTGTGCATGATCAGCCACCACGAAGCAACTCCATGGGGATCAGAAATGGAAATAAAGCAGTAAATGTTATGTGCCACGAAGTAAACTCCAGGCGGGACTTGAATGTAAATAAATCTGTAAAAATGATCAACCGTCACGAAGTAAAGTCCAGGCAGGACAAAATGTAAATAAAGTTGTAAAAGGCCACGAAGTGAACTCCAGGCCTGACAGAAATGTAAATATATATATATATAAGCAAGTAAACGCTCCAGACATAAGTCTAGGCTCAATCGAGGCATAACTCAATAATGTTAGTCTATATATAAAATATATATATATATAAATATATATATATATATAGATATAAATAAAAACCACGGACCGAAGTCTGGGCATACGCACACAACAAGACTCTCAATGTGTATAACAGTGTATGCAAATATGAAGGGAAAGGCTTTATAGAGTGTGAGAAGGCTTATAGTGGGCTACCACTATAGGCTTCTATAACTCTATATGGATAAATACTCAGCTCCCGCCGGATAAAAATATAGCTATATGTGAGCTAACAGATTTTTACAATGAGAAAACACTCAATATGGATGTGTATAGAGCAAATTAGATAGGGCTTCCTCGCCTTTTCTCTTCTTAAAATGGCTAGCCCAATCTCAATATTTATAGAGCTTCTAGCTGCAGGTGTACCTGAGGCAGCCGCAGATGCACCTGCGGCTGCCCTGGCTACCCAGGGTTCTGCGGGTCCCGTCGTCTCAAAGTACGTGCACTCGTGCACTGTAATGTCCGCTCGAACTTGCAGAACTTCAATCCGAGCATCCGAACGAGGTATATACGACCTTCTTTGGACTGTTTGTATCAAGAGTTAAGAAATGACATGGATTAGAGGTTGTACGAAGTCAGGAAGAGGGGACGATGCCCATAGTCTTCAAGCTTCAAATTCTATCTGGTGTGCTGCCTCGCGTAATAGTCACTCGAGATTGTAACTCCTCGGATCTTGTGGGCACTGTTGTATATATGTATGTATGAAGTATTAAGACGACGTGCAGGTGTTGAGGTGGCAAGATGACGTTTGACTCTTCACCGGGGTTATCGTCGATTTGAGTTGAAAGCAGACGTTTCTCGGGGTTACATCTGAGATCGGACTGCTTGTTTAAATGTCGCAATGTCATCTGTGAGATTGCATGTCTGCCCAGTGTTAGCTCCGGGTCTGAGGTATGAGTGCCTCGGCAGGAGGTTTGAGCTTGAAGTTGATAGCATACATTTGAAACAATCATTTCCGGAGTTATCGCCGAAACTACAACAACATTCCTTGGGGTTATCGCCAAGGACGAAAGTCGGGGTTATCTTCGAGGTTGGAAATTATCCTCCTGGTGTGTGTTCCGGGGTTACAAATGAGGTTTCCGGTGTGCGTTCTAGTTTTGGGACTAAACTTCCGGTAGTATCCGGAATGGATGTGAGCTGTGTTCCAGGGTTATCTCCGAAAGATGAATCTGCCCTCCTGCAATGTCAGTAACAGGCGTATAGAAAATTTCGAGTGTCTACAATGTGCTGTAGAGACTGTAAAGACTCAAAGGGAAAGTAATTATACTGTAGTAGGCGCTAAAGGTAAGTTTTCTTATCGCTTGTCTAACCTTCGTGTTAGCCAGGTTTTCAGTGATTCATGTTATGAAATGCATGTATGGTTTTAAAGAAAGGGTCGATGCCAGTTTTGACTCGGCTAGACTAAACTTGAAGAATTGATTGATTTATTTTCAAGTCTTTCAATATAAAATTGATAACGCTATCCTACGCTAATTATTTGGTACGGATTCAAGGTAAGCCTGAGTATGAATAAACAAATGTATTTTACATCGATTATTCGATGGGCACGTGAGGTTGTCAAAACTTAAACATTAATACGTTTAACGGATGTAGTGTTGATCAACATAAAGTACTATAGGCTGATCACCTAGAAGTGCTCGTAAGAAATGTCGGACTTACGGTCTTAGTATCGATTTGTCCTTTTCATGAATAAAAGCTAAAGAAAATGTTCATGGTCTATGGACCTACTCAGAATTTCCAATCTACTATATGTTCTTTGGAATTGTTTTATGAGATGAGATGTGTTATTCAATGTTTCATAGTACTTCATAACTATTGTTCAGTTAATGAAGAATAATCATATGATTCTCAAAGTGGTATCTTTATAATATATTGTTAGACTTGCTGAGCTAGTTATGCTCACTTCTTGTTTGAATCATATGATTGTAGCTAAGGTTGAGCGAATTGAGGGTTCTAGAAGAGATAAAGGCAAGGCGAAGATGAACGACTAGTTTATTCTGTAACAGACTAGTATGTTTGTATGAATTATATTACAATGAACAAAGAATGTAACAGTTTCAGAACCTGGGAACGGGATGTATTATTATTAATATAATAAGAATGTCATTGATACACATATTTTAATGTTGTTTCAATAGAATGAATGTACAGTTATGAGTACCATGTAGCACCATCTGTCGGGTTGGAAGATACCCAGATTTGGGGGCGTCACAGGTTGGTATCAAAGCATTAGGTTATAAAACTTAAGGGGGAAAGAACCTTAGGCTAATAACCTCGTTAAGGAAGGAAAATTCCAAAGGAAGTAAACGCGAGTCAAATGAGTTAATAAGGTATTGAGGAAAATTAGTACCAAAATATTTAAAAGATGAAAATTAATCCTAAATAAATTAAATGTGACTTATGCTTATACTATTGTGTATTATGTACTAATCAACATGTTATGTGTTATTGTAAATGTCGATCGATAGCTTGATGTATAGAGATATACACATGGTGAGTGAAGAGCTTGTGAACAGAGTAGAGCCTGTATCTATGCCAGTGGCGGAGGTACCATTAGAGTTAGAGCCAGAGGAGTACTTTTCTAAGGAGAACTACTCCGAGGGAGAAATGGATATAGCATTATATCTTAATATGATGATGGATGTGGAGGAGGAAATGGAGGTAACATCGGTTAATACGGTGGTACCTGCACAAGAGTCAACATCTCCAAATGCAATGAGAGCATTGTATCTGGCAGTGCTTGACAGGAATGTGCAACTGGCTACAGTTGTGCAGAATCAAAATGAAGAGATTAGTTATCTCTATGAAGCAAAGGAGTCTACAGAAGCAAATTTTGAGTCAGAGCACGAAGAAAAGGTGCTTATGACAAATAAGGCTAGGGACTATAAGAAAGAGGCTGATGAGCTACGTAAGAAACTGGTTAAAAGAGACCAGATGATAGCACAGATGTCTTACATCCACGAGAATGCTCATAAGGATTTCAAGCTGAAAGTTGCTTGTTATTCCACTGAGTCGGGACAGACTCGACATGCTATTAGTCGAGATATTGTGTCGATACTTGCGAATGAGAAACATGAGGACGTTGTTATACATTATTAGAAGTCTAGAGTTATAAATGTGTGTGTAGTGGCATAAAACTCTCTTTTTGTATAAAAAGGTAGTCTTTTTGTAAATCCCAACTTTTGTAAAGTTCAATTGTGGGATAGAAATGTAATAACTTTTGCCTATGGAGACAAATTGTAAATAGTTTTAAACTACGAAGGAACATATTTAGTTATTATTGTGAAATAATAACTAAGTAAGTAAATAGATAATAATGAAATTTTATTTATTTAATCAGAAAATGCCTCCGCAGAGAAGACAACGTAATCAGGAGGCGAAATCACATAATGATAATCAAGGGGGTCAAAACAACCCTATGCCAGAGTTTGTTAATTTATTAATGGCTACATTTAACCAAATCGGGGGTAGAGTACATGCGGGACCTAGGGTAGCTAAAACAACTACCTTTAAAGAGTTTAAAAGCGTAGATCCACCGGAGTTCAAAGGAACGATGGACCCAATAGAAGCCCAGACATGAGTAAAAGAAATAGAGAAGGCGTTTGTTATTACAAACGTAGCTGAGGCGCAAAAGATTTCTTTTGCGACTTACATGATGAAAGGGGAAGCCAACTTTTTGTGGGAGGCTCACCAAGGTGGGGCTAGAACTGATGTGGTAACGTGGGAACAGTTCAAGAAGATTTTCTTCGAGAACTATTTCCCTACAAGCATGCAAGGGAGGATAGAGATTAAGTTCTTAGAACTTAAGCAAGGAGACATGACGGTTCCTCAGTACATAACCAAATTCACTGAATTGGCAACGTTTGCTCCACACCAAGTGGACACTAAGGAGAGGAAGGCTCGTAGGTTTGAGCAGGGCCTGAAACCCTGGCTCTATAATAGAATTTTTGTTTTCCAGAGTGCTTCCTATGGGACCATTCTAGAGAAAGCGATTATAGCAGAAGGTGGTAGTGAGGCGTTGACCCAATACCACAAAGAGAGAAAGAATAAGAGCAAGGGAGAAGGTGGAACCAAGGCAGAGAGTGTCAGTGGTAGTGGCAGTATGCCAAAAAGAAAGAATTTTAACTCCGGGAATACTGGAGTGGGACAAGGGGATCCTAAGCATAGGATTGAAGTATGTAAGACATGTGGAAAGACTTATTTAGGAGTCTGTTTGAAGGGAAAGTCAGTTTGTTATAACTGTGGACGAGAGGGTCATATATCACCCAATTATCCTAATCCTAAGAAAAACCATGGCTGTTTTGTTTGTGGGTCATTGGACTACATGGCAAGAAATTGCCCAAAGAAGGGGTCGGAGGAAAGTAAAAGTGCTAGTAGTGGTAAGTTAGCCATTACTGGACCACCATCGTCGGGTAGACCTATGGACCATACTTTTAGTATGATGGTCTAAGATGCAGTTGCATCAGCAGATGTAGTAGCAGGTATCATTACAATTAATACAATGAATGCTTATGTGTATGTTTGATTAGAGTGCTACTTGTTCTGTTATAGCATGTGAAGTTGTTAAGTGATTAACTTCATTTCTGAAGGGATTATAAATATCTTTAAACGTTAAGGTAGAGAATGAGGAAATAACTCTCATTGAATATATTCATGGGAATTCTTTCATGGATAAGGAAGGTAATAGAGTATCGGTAGATAAGTACCGATAAAGTTGAGAGAATTTGAAGTAATTCTCAGTATGAATGGGTTAATTAACCATAGAACTTTAATAAATTATCATAAGAAAAGTGTAAACCTTTGGATTTCTAAGGAACCCAAGGTAGTATTTTATGGTAATAAATAACCGGGACGCTCTTGTTGTCTAACTATGACACAACTTAGGAGAATGTTAAGGAAGAGGATGCGTCGTTACGTTTGTGTATCGACTATCGTGAGTGGAGTAAATTAGTGGTTAAGAATAAATACCTATTGTGAGACCCCAAATTTTATGAATAAAGTTTTAAATTTCTTGAAATTATTTTTTGAATATTATGGTGTTGATTTGATATAATGTTATAGTTGTGGATAATATTTATAAATTTTACAAAATAAGCAAGTTGTTATATAATATTTGATTGGTCGGGGAATATTCATTTTAACAGGGAATATTCATACGACAGCATAATCATTGGTGGACACCACAATGGAAGTATTGTCGTAGTTAGAAAACGACAGAATTATTTTTTTATAAAAATAACGGCGACTGTTACCGTTAAAACTATTGAACTACCCGGTAGTAAAAGTACAGTAATACGCGTAGTTGCATAGTAGACCACGGTATTGATTATTGATGCTTACGTGAGAAGTCACTCAATTTGTTCAATTATTGCTACAGTAATTGCTGGATAGTATCTCACGTTATTTGATTCAATTATTGTCAATATTTTATATATTATTAAATCAATAATTGAGACGACAAAGTTATTAATATTATTACTTGCAATATTAACGATGTCTAGAAGTTCTGTCAGGAAGAGGTTTGGTCATCTAATTACGCACCAATAGAGAGAAATCCTTATTGGAAAACCCCTCTTTCCTAGGAACGACCTGGTCGATTAATAGTGTGAATTATAATAATGATGATGAATTTTGTTTTATTATTATTATAAAGTAATAAAACAGAAAACTTTTTATATGAAACAAAATACTTTTATAAAGTTTTGTTTTATTTGATTATAAATAGAATATAATATATTTTATTATGCATAGTGTTTGCATAGTAAAAATTTTTTATATAAAATATAATACTTTTATAAAATTATTTGTTTTATTAGATTATAAATAGAATATATTATATTTTATTATGCGTAGTGCTTGCAGTGTTTGCATAGTAAAATCTTTTTATATAAAACAGAATACTTTTATAAAGTTATTTATTTTATTAGATTTTAAATAATATATATATATATATATATATATATATATATATTATAAATAGAATATATTATATTTTATTGCATAGTATCCTTTCCATTCTCCTATAAATAGGATGCTTAGTTAGAATTAAAAAACACACCAGAAGTTCAGAGAATTCTTCTTCTATAATCTTGAGCGTATTTCTTTAGTTTAAGAAAGCTTTAAGCGTAGAAATTAGTGCAAGTTTTCTTCAAGTATATCCCCGCCCTACCCGTCGGAATACTCTTCTTTTTAAGGTAAGGGGTGTTATTTCTTTCGTATTCATGAAGAGAATTATTTTTTTTCAATACCCGTAAGGGGTATTATTTTTTCGTATTCGTGAAGAGAGTTATTTTCTTTCAATACTCGTAATGGTTGTTAGTCCATTCTTTATTATTATGTTGGAATAACCTGTCTATGTGAAGTACCGCATACATAGTGAAATTCTTCTGTTATTCCATTCTTTATTATTCTATTAGAATAACCTGTCTGTGCGGTTTATCGCATACCTGGTGAATTCTGTTGTTATTCTTTTCTTTATTATTATGTTAGAATATCTTGTATGTGTGGATTACGCATGACCTAGTTTCATTCTTTATTATTCTGTTGGAATATCCTGTCTGTGCGGATTACACATGATCTGGTTCCATTCTTTATTATTCTGTTGGGAATAACCTGTCTGTGCGGTCTATCGCATGCATGGTGAATTATTCTGTTATTCCATTCTTTATTATTCTGTTGGAATAACATGTCTATGTGGATTACCGCATGCATGGTGAATGGTCCTTCGTATTCATTCCTTATTAAATTATGGAAATGATCTGTCTACGTGGATTACCGCATGGCGGGCAAAAATCCATTTGCAGTTTCATATATTCTATTATACTCAGTTGGTTAAAGTTTTAGCTTCTATACTCCATGAAATTAGTAGAATATCCTGGATATTTGCGCTTTATCCAGTATCTTTTCATGGAAACATTCTTCTGAGCATTCTTGAATTTTACTCCACAAAGCAGTATCATGTTGACAATTTGGACGTTATTGGTTTCTGGATAAATTAATTTATAAATCTTTAAAATTTATCATTTAACTTATTTTATTGAATTATTATGTCATTGTCATCATCCTCATGCTTATATTATGATGAAAGTCATCTTTGGCTTACGTGCATGGATGGACTTGGTATGATTATAACCAGGGATTATTCAGTATAATTATGACCTGTAATGTGACGAATGATGTGGTGAAAGTCCTCAGTGGTCTGTAGTGCATTGATGGACAATTTTTGGTATGATTATGACCTGGGATTATTCGGTATAGTCATGACCATTGATGATTTAATGAATATCCTTGGCCCGTAGTGCAGGGAAGAATCGATGATATGGTTTATTTATTAAGCTGAGTCTCAGCGATAAAGTTGATAAAAAACTTTTTAAATCATAGAAGATAGTAGATTTTATGCTCTACTTGACTCTTCTAATGGATTGTTTATTTTTACTGCAGTTGTTGATCTAAAACTTGTTGTCTATTTTATTCTATCAGTTGTTATACTGTTAAGGGCTAAGGATAATTTATTCTGTATTATCTTAGTCATAATATTTTTTACTGGGCTAATTGAGCTCACCCTTTCTTTCACTATTCTCTTTAGGAAATGAGAACATTGCTGGGACGAGTCGGGAAACGGTGTGACAGTCGAGATGATAGCATTAGTAGTCCTCACTATTTTGGTAAATAGTGTGACAATAAATGTAATAAGGACTCCATTGAGTGTGGATATTATCTAGATGACAATATTCTTATTAAAACTCTCAGTTTATGTTTTGTTGTATTTTACACGACAGTTGTATTATTAAGTTGTATTTGAATTTTGTACCATGTATTTTGTGACACAGGATGGGTGATGTATACCTATTTTGGGGGCATCACAGTTGGTATCAAAGCTTAGGGATATGATCCCTGGCTGAGATGTGAGATAAGAACTAGGAGGGGAGAGACGGGGAATTCCTTCGCTAGTATGACCTACCTAAATTTATTTGGTATTTAATTGGTTGGTCAGAGTATAGGGATAATATGTGATATGTTAATTAACCCTTGTTTTATGGCAGTATTTGAAAATGACATCCGAGAATGTTGAGAATAGTAATGGAGCATAGGAGACCGTTGAGTCTCCACAGATCAATAATCAAGATAATGTGCATCAGGAAGGCGACAATCCTCATGCAAACAACAACACTGACCAAATGATGAACGATGGAATGTTCAGAGGCTTTATGTAATTCATGAAACATCTGGAAAGAGCGGCTCCTGTCCAAAGTGCAGGTGGAAACACTGGCAACTCTCGACGGTTTAAGGAACTGGGACCACCGGAGTTTTTTGGAGAGACAAAAACACTTAAGGCGGAGACGTGGATAAAGCAGATCAATAAGATATTTGATGTCTTGGGATGTTCCGAGGAGCAAAAGGTTCCCTTTGTCACCTTCATGTTGCGGGCATAGGCAGATTACTGGTGGGAATCTGTAAAGGGTACTCTATCTGCCGCACTGAAGATGTCTTGGGAGAAGATCCAAGAACTGTTCAACGACAAGTATTTTCCCGAAAGTATTCGTCACATGAAAGAGGTAGAGTTCATTAAACTGAAACAAAACAACATGACCGTGTCGTAGTACGAAGCAAAGTTTTCTAAGTTATCCCGGTTTGCGTCCCATTTGGTTGATAATGAGGAGAGAATGACGCAAATGTTTCTAAGAGGTTTGAAACCCGAGATACATCAATATCTTATCTCTCATAAACTGTGTTTGAATTCAGATGTTCTTAATAAGGCTCAGTTATTGGAGCGCGATAATGAGTCAACCCAACCAAAAGAGAGCAGCCGGTAAAATGATAATACCAGTGATAACAGTCATCGAAGCTGTGACAATAAGCATGGAGGGAATCAACATGCCAGAAATGGTAACCACTTCGGTGGTAATTGTGACGCCCCGAAATCCGGTCTATCTTCACACCCGAATTTCGTGAGTCACTAGTACATCACGATCCCATCTTCTTCCAACCATACATCATTATATAACTAAATATAACAACATATACTCTCAAATCCCAGGTTCTGGAAACCTTATAACCTTTTTCATTACAAATAATGATAAATACATTATTCATTTCATCTTACAAGAGTGACTTTTAATCCACCACCAAGGATACATAACAGTTCCTTAAACTAGTTTATAGTTCAATTTCATCTTTCTATATTACAAGTCTTCACTTGATCTTCTCGATCATTCACACTCTGAAGGGAACTTCATCTGGATACCATCAGCTTGATCTTTACAGGATCCTTAAGTTCGTCTAACATCATTCGCTGAAAATGTTTTTCATTTAAAGCAAGTGTGAGCATTCAATTGCCCAGCAAGTCATAACAGTTGAACAAACATCTTCAAGAATTCAAACATTCTTTATAACTTCGATAACCGAACAAAGGTTATGAAGCAGCTCGAATAATAGGAATAATCACGATTCCTATCATTTTAAAACATTATTCGCATGCACTTTGAAATACTTTTATTCTTCTACCTTTTTCATACTCATCAGGTCTGGCTAGAATCATTAGCACAGACTTAACAATAACGGATCATGTATAAACAGAACATACTTGTATTGAACAGCTCAATCATAGAACAGTTCATATCATAGAAACACCGAAGTGTTCACATTGTGGCACAAGGCCTCATATGTTCTACCACTTTACACCAATATCGCACATTAGCACATAGACAGAACTTCTCAAGTTCAACATCTGAGAAGTTTAAGAAACTAGCATTCATTTAGAATATGAATGAAGTTAGGAAACTTGCCTTACGCACAGCTACATCCTACGCTGAACTGCTCATTTCGGTTCCTATGTAGCACATAAGAAAAACAGCACATACACTAATTAGTCATGTATAATTGACTTATGCATTAGCTTAACTTTACTTTTTAGGGTTCGCATTCTTGCAACCTAAGTTTACGCGACCACTTTTATTACCGTTCTACAGCTTCATAACATACGGAGATGTCTTACTTTTACGCTCATCATCTTTGATGTTTTACATTTTATCTTCTTCTTATTACTTCTCTAAGACACAGCACACATCGCTTCTCTGCTAGTAGTCCATATGGTACTCTGAGTGGTTTCCCACAAACAACCAACAAACAAGTTCCCGTCTCATCTACACTGCCCATAACAGTGAGTTAGATCGGTTGCCAGTTTTGTATATACCTTCGCTCACTGAAGGAATTGTTTAGCCCAGCTCCCATATGTCAACCATCAAAGGTTACGATTGTACCACAACCTATACTCATCTTAACTTATCCGCACTATTAAACTATAATATTCGGTGAGTTAATTTCTTATTCCTTTTGGCTTCCTGGCAACTAAATACCACGCCTCAGTATTCACTCTTTATCGTCTAAGTCATACAGTCTTATGTATACTCAGAGCGATCATTCCCTGCAATCCTTAACTCGGCTTTGTTACGTTAAAGGCTATTATCTTTAATTCAACTTCTTTACCGTTCATGGTTCAATCCATTACCTTCATTATCTTACGGTCAAACCATACACGGGGTGTAGGTTCTATCCGTTTAATATTTAAGTTCCCTCAACCTTCACGTCGATTAAAGTGTTTAACGCTTACATTTCATTCTAACGTTCTCATCTGACTCACATTCGGCTTCCATTAATCTCATTACCATTCATTACTGCTTTCTTAATACCATTCGTTATTCTTCTTTAAAGTCGAAGCCATACAGTTCGCTGTATGCTAAGACTACTCGTTTACCACAACAACGTTGTGTACACAGCGTCTAAACGCTTCAAATCTATCTCTAACTGTCATGACATAACATCGAAATGTTATTCATTACACTCGTCGCTCAACGTCTAAGGAATCACAACCCTAGCAACCCCTCACGTTCGTTCATCGCGACTACGGTCCCCGGACATCGGTTATGTAACTCGCATTAAAAAATATTGTTTGTCTTTTAATCACTTTTAATCTTTTCGTTCAACCTTCATTAAAAGTTAATACACTTTATTAAGTGTTTCATTAATTGAACTATATGTTCGAATTTCTTTCTTGCACATCCCCCAGAAATTGAGCAGTAAAAATCTCATTTCTGGCATTGCACAGCACCGGCGCTGCGGCGCCATGCTCCTTCCTTAATCTCGCGCCGCGGCGTCACTTAGCAGTGACCAAGGGACGGGACTCACGCTGCGGCGCCGGCCTCCAAGGCATAACTCCGCGCCGCGGCGCCAAGCAAAAACCCTAGAAAAATTTTTCTACGTATTTTACAAGCTTGAGACGCTAACTTCACAATCTCATAACTTCTTCGTTATAACTCGGAACGAGGTCATTCCAAAGTCATTCTCTTCCTTATCTTATGTACTTTAATACCCCTCAGACAGAAGTTCATTCTAAATTCGTTAATGTGCCATTCGATTGGCTTGATCATCACCCTTCGTTTATTTTATGTTTTTAACGCTCTTTGTTCGTTCATCCGCAATTCAGTCATCCGAACTCGGAATTCGATCGTTCTTGAATCCACGACTCACGTTTTCAACATTTTCTTACATCTTTATGAAACCCTACATGTTTGGAATTCATTTACTAACTTTCTAATTCTCGTTTGTCTTTTACGAAATTTTCGCCATAACTTCGTTATAGCTAAGTTTTAATCCGTTCTTCATGAACGTTTCTATCATTCCTAACCAAGCAATATGCATCAAACTTATACGCGATGGTTTTAAACTTGTCCATCAACAACAATTATCCTACGATGGTTTTAAATTTGTCCATCAACAACGTTCTTCGCGTTCTTCGTTCGTTCTTTAATTTTAATCGATATTTGGATTATGATTTCACTTTTTATTGGAATTTGATGTTATAGAACATTATTCCTTACTTATTTCATCTACTCATTCATATAATCAACTCAGATTGTTCTAATTCATTATGAATCATATACTTCTTTAAGAAATTTATTTACTAAACTTCAAATTCTTATTTCCTTATTTCTCATGATTTTAACCATATGAAATCATCCCTAACATCATCTACTCATTATCCTCATTAAGTTATGTTTTAAACATATATATAACTTAAAGAAAATCTAACATAGAAGTTAGGCTTTAATACCTTTCCTCTTTCTTTTTCTTCCGCTAGATAAAACCGGCGATTTGCTAGCTTTTCTATTTCACGAACATTTTTGATCCGATCAATCATGCTCATGATCTTCCTTCTCCCTCTCCATCCGAATTCTCTCTCTCTCTCTCAAATGTAGGATTTTCAAAAATCTCATTTAAATGAAATCTAGCTTCCTATTTATAGATTTTCCAAAGTTAGGGCAAAATAGTCATTTCACCCCCCCTTAACCTCCTTACTATTCATTACCTAACAACTAAGTTAACTTACTCCTTAAGTTTACTTAACACTTAAGTCTACTTAACCTTTAAGTTTGCTTAACTTTTAAGTTTACTTAATACTTAAGTTTACTTAACACTTAAGTTTACTTAATACTTAAGTTTACTTAATACTTAAGTTTTCTATTTCCACCTCCTTAGTTAACCTCCTTACTATTCACGTAGCTTCCCTTGAAAGCTTCGTGGTTCCATCTTTCGGGTTTCGTCCGACAGGTTTAAAAATTGCGATTCTCGGAATCCAAATATTTTTGGATATTTCGTCTTTCCTTTACCGATTAACTTTTACGTATTCTTCGGATTTCCGAAAAACTGAAAAACACTTTTTGGCGTTGAGCGTTTTCCTTCACATTTTACCCTAACGTAGCTAAACGAATGGAAAGTACATAGCAGTACTTTTCATCGTTTTTATTTTATCCGATTTCTGCACGTTTTTCGAGAAAAACTTTTATCGGCTTACTTAACTCTTCACGATATATTATCAGCAAATCTTTTGACGGAATGTCATTTTGACATACCGAACTCTCAGAATGGCTTAGGTTATTTCAAACCCTAACCCTTAGGTTTCATCAGGTGAATAGTGCCTATTTCGTCTTTTTCCCTGAAATATTTTTGTTCCCGGAAAATTTTCATTTTCGTCTTGAAAATTCCTACTCGTTCAGTCTAGCTCGTAGCCAGAATCCTCCCGACTTATAATCATCCTAGGTTCTAGAACGATTAATAACCACATAGCACATAATATTATTAATAAAAATTCATTTTATTAATAACTAATTCTTTAAACTTAATTTCTGGAAAATCCAAATTTCTGGGGCGTTACAGTAATCATGGCCAAAACAATAAGAATGGACATTTCAAGAAGAGAAAATTCAACAAGGATGGAAAGACGTCAGCATCAGCACCCGTTGTTAAGGAAGGAGAACGACCACCTATCATATGCTTCAAATGCGGAGGGGAGGGACATATCAGTCTAAACTGTGCGCAGCAGTCCAAAACATGTTACAATTGTGGAAGAGAAGGTCACCTAGCCCGATTTTGTCGTGCACCAAAGTCAAGTCCAGTTGGGACGATGGTACCAAAGGCGGATACAGACAAAACAAAGTCGGTGGTTTCAAGAAGAGCGTTTTTTGTGACTTCTCAAAAATCAAGTAACCCAAACGAAGTTAGCACAGGTTAGTTAATTATAAATGTTTGCGAAGTCTATACCTTATTAGATACCGGTTCTACCCATTCTTTTATCTCTCTTACTTGTGCTCAACGTTTAAATTTGACTCCGGAGAGATTAAACTTTGACTTATCGATTGAAACTTCGTTAGTAGAAACCTTCGTTACCTCCACTGTTTATAAATCTTGTTTGATTCAAATCGACACTTTCATGTTACCTGTCGATCTTATCTCTTTGAAAATACTTGCCTTTGATGCGATTTTAGGAATCGATTGGTTAACTACTCATCATGCTTTTCGTAAGGTTGTTAGCTTTCATATTCCTAACCAACCTGTTATGCGAAATTAAGCAATCAAACCACTAAAGTCAATCATTGTCATATCAAGCTATAAGTAAAGAGCCCTGATCCTTTCGTTGTTTACTTCCTTGTGTGGAATTCACCGAAGCCAAACTTTTTGTAGGGGACGTTGTGAATAACGGTGGCAAGTTGATATGTATCAATGTGACGTACTATCCAAGTCTTGGATGAGAGTCATAGTTTTTAAATGATATTTCTATCGTTAATAAATTTCCTGATGTATTCTCAGAAGACTTCTTAGCCTAACCCTAGAGCGTGAAATCGAATTTTGTATAGACCTCAGTACAAAACCCATTTCTAAAACCCTTAAATATTTCTTCACCTAGAACAAACGTATTATGCGCCAAAGACGTTGGGTCGAGCTGTTGAAGATTACGACTATACCATTCAATATCATTATGGAAGAGCAAACGTGGTAGCTGACACGTTGAGTAGAAGATCGTATGTGTTTACGAGTGCGATTTTGCTAACACAAAAACCCATTTCTTATAACTTACAAATGATGAAGATAGAGTTAAAGAATCTAGGGACCCACATGGTGATATCAACTATACGAGTATAATCAACTTTAATCGATAAAGTTAAAGGCCGCTCAAGCTACACACCAGGAGCTGATGAATGTGAAGAAGAAGGTTCAAGAGGGTGTTATTCTAGAAGCAAGACTCAACGAAGAGAGGAAATCTCAACCCTCAATTTAATTGGCCCATTTAAAATCCTCGATCGAATAGGAACTGTGGCCTATAGACTCGTTTTACCGCCAAGTATGTTGCGTGTTCATAACGTTTTTCACGTATCGATGTTACGTAAATATGTGGATGACACGAACCATATTATTGAATTAGAACTAAACGAGATAGCAGAAGATTTAACGTAAGAGGAGATACGTGTTAAAATCTTGGATAAGGAGGATCGTATTCAACACTCAAAGGTTATACCTCAAGAGTTAGAATCTGAAATGAAGTCAAGGTATCCTCACCTCTTTGGAATATCAGGTACGTACATAAATTTTGAGGGCAAAATTTCATAAGGAGGGGAGATTGTGAGATTCCAAATTTTATGAATATAGATTTAAATTTCTCGAAATATTTTTTTTGAATATTATGGTGTGGATTTGATATAATGTTATAGTTGTGGGTAATATTTATAAATTTTGCAAAGTAAGTAAGTTGTTATATAATATTCGATTAGTTGAGGAATATTTGTTTTAACAGGGAATATTCGTATGACGGCACGATCATTGGTGGACCCCACAATAGAAGTATTGTCGTAGTTAGAAAATGACAGTATTATATTTTTATAAGAATAACGGCGAGTGTTACCATTAAAATTGTTGAATTATCCGGTAGTAAAAGTACAGTAATACGCGTGGTTGCATAGTAGCATACGGTATTGATTATTGATGCTTACGTGAGAAGTCACTCAGTTTTGTTCAATTATTGCTACAGTAATTGCTGCATAGTATCTCACGTTATTTGATTCAATTGTCAATATTTTATATATTATTTATTTTATTAGATTTTAAATAATATATATATATATATATATATATATATATATATATATATTATAAATAGAATATATTATATTTTATTGCATAGTATCCTTTCCATTCTCCTATAAATAGGATGCTTAGTTAGAATTGAAAAACACACCAGAAGTTCAGAGAAATTCTTCTTCTATAATCTTGAGTGTATTTCTTTAGTTTAAGAAAGCTTTGAGCGTAGAAATTAGTGCAAGTTTTCTTCAAGTATATCATCGCCTTACCTGTCGGAATACTATTCTTTTTAAGGTAAGGGGTGTTATTTCTTTCGTATTCATGAAGAGAATTATTTTTTTTCAATACTCATAAGGGGTATTATTCTTTCGTATTCAAGAAGAGAGTTATTTTCTTTCAATACTTGTAACAACCCGATATTTTCTATATAAATAAATAAGAAATTTTGTGGATAAATTATTTTTTTATTATTTTAAAGATGAGGATTTGTGCAAGATATTGTGTATATGTATTTATGTGATAAATAAAAATATATTTATTACATGAATATTTACAAATAATCTTATTTTAGAATTATTGATTATTCTTATGGTAGAAATGTTTTATTAATTATTTTCCATGAAAATATAATCATATATTATCTAAATAATATATGGAGTGATTTTTTAGAATAAATATAATAATTATTTTATTATAGGAATTTTAGTACAGATTATTAAGTTAATTATTTTACCTTAATTATTAAGGTTAAATATGAAAGAATAATCAGATATGGAATCCAAACCCTAATTTTGGATTATTGTCAAGGTATGAGAATAATAATATAATATTAATTATATTTTAATTTTTCAGTGCTATGAATATGTACTGTATGTACGTAATATTGAGGGTTGGTCAATTATGGTATATATTGACTCAAACTCTAGCATTAATTGATTTAACCACGTTTATCAATGTAAATGGAAAATTTAAGACTATTATATAACTGTGTTATATGATATATATATATATATATATATATATATATATATATATATATATGTTGTGTGTTATGTAAATTAGGAAACCCTAAATATTAAATTTAAAACCCTAGTTTATATTTGTATTTTCTAAATATTAGAAAACCCTAATTATAATTATTTAACCCTAATTATCAAAACCCTAAACCCTAATTGCTATTTTCACAAGGTTAATTATGATTAGTAGTACAAAACCATACTGTTCATGTATAATATATTACTAACTTACCTAATTAACAATTTTAATTTTTCAAAATTTTAGTAACTAAAATTTATTTTATTTTATTTTATTTTTGTGCAAATCCTAAATTGAAAATCCTACATTTGATTTGTGCTAAATCTTAGGGTCAAACCCTAAGGGTTTGCCAAATGACAAAATGGCCATTAAATTTCCAAGCGAAAAGACCAAAATACCCTATTGAATTATTGGATTTTGACAAGGGTTAGAGTTGTTGGAGTTGGTGAACAACTATGTTGACAATTGTGACTTACAATCTCAGTAACCAGCAACATACATCAGCCCATACATGCATCATACACATTATATAAATAGATTTGGAGAGAGAAAAATCTCATTTGCCCACTTATTTTGCACAAACTCTCATACTAGAGCCTCTCTCTCTAAATCCTATGAATTATCCTTCATAAATTAGTCACAAAACAAGCCCCACGATCAGCCATAACAAATCAGAAGCTAGAAATCAAGATTAGTTCATAAAAGGTATAAACCCTAGCCCAAAAATCTGTCCAATTTTTGTTGTTAGATTTTATGTTTGATGTGTTAAATATGTTGTATACGGTGTCTAAGGATGATCTGGGTTGCTAGATGTTAGATCCATAACATCTAGATGCTCGAATTTGAAGATCTACAAATTCTGGAAATTTTTTAAACAATCGTCTGACAACGAATGTCAGGTCGTCTAGATCTCTGTAAGTGTTTGATTTTTATGTTTTAAGTGTTTAAGCTTGTAGTGTGTCATGAGATCTGTCTTCTAAAATTCATAGGAGATCCAGATCAGGCCTAGATTGATAGGTATTGTTAGTCAAAGGTCGTTGACCGACCATGACCGAACCATTTCTGGGCAACCCAGAAATGGGTTTTCAGTGTCTGACAAGTTATTGATGAGCCTTGATCTCGCTATTGGATGTTGTTTTGTTGTTTTTTCTTGTAATCCATTTGTACTTTGTGACGCCCCCAAAATTAGGTATACATCACCCATTTTGGGTCGTCAGATACATGGTAATAACTCAAATACAACTTACTAATACAACTGTCGTGTACAATACGACAAAACATAACTGTGAGTTTGAATACAATAATTGTCTACTAGAGATCATAAAAACTCAAAAGGAGTCCTCATTACAATTATTAATACACTATTTCTCAGAATAGTGAGGACTACTAATGCTATCCTCTGGACCGTCACTCCATTCCCCGACTAGTCCCTGCTATGCTCTCATTTCCTGAAGAGAACAGTGAAAGAAAGGGTGAGCTCAACTAGCCCAGTAAGAAATATTATGACTAAGATAATGCAGAATAAATTATCATTAGTCTCCAACAATGTTAAACTGATAAAATATAATAGACATCAAGTTTAACTGCAGCGGAATAAGCAATACATTAAAAGAGTCAAGTAGAGAGAATTGAATCTACTATCTTTTATGATTTAAAAAGTTTTTCATCACTTTTATTGCTGAGACTCAGCTCAATAAATAATCCACATCATTAAATCATCCCTGCACTACAGGCCAAGGATATTCTTTAGTATCACGACCATGAATTATCCATGCACTACGGGTCAAAGATAATCGTGTTTTCATCAACGGTCCTGATCATGCCATAAAACAATTATCTTTGCACTACGGCCGAAGAGAATCCATAGCCATAATCATACCAAAAACTGTCC
Organism: Panax japonicus; assembly: GCA_020205505.1. Taxonomy (NCBI): domain Eukaryota; kingdom Viridiplantae; phylum Streptophyta; class Magnoliopsida; order Apiales; family Araliaceae; genus Panax; species Panax japonicus. The sequence continues at coordinate 42,428,773 of CM035114.1, forward strand.
ATCAATGCACTACGGGCCAATGAGGACTTTTTCCACATCATTTGTAATATTACGCTCATGATTACACCGCATAATCCCTGGTCATAATCATACCAAGTCCATCTATGCACTACAGGCCACAGATGACTTTCAGCATAACATAAACATGAGGATGATGACAATGATATAAGAATTTAATAAAACAAGTTCAGGAATTAATTTGTCCATGAACCAATAACGTCCAAATTGTCCACACGATACTGTTTTGTGGTGTAAAATTCAAGAATGCTCAGAAGAATATTTTCCTGAAAAGATACTGGATGAAGCGCAAATATCAAGGGTATTCTACTAATTTCATGGAGTATAGAAGTCAAAACTTTAACCAACTGCGTATAATAAAGAATGGAATAACAACAGAAATCATCATGCATGCGGAACTTCGCACAGGCAGGTTATTCCAACAAAATACTAAATAACGGAACCAGGTCAGGTGAAATTCACACCGACAGGATGTTCCAACAAAATAATAAAGACGGAACCAGGTCCGGTGTAAAACACACAGACAGGATGTTCCTACGGAATAATAATAAAGATGGAACCAGGTCCGGTGTAAAACACACAGACAGGATGTTCCAACAGAATAATAGAAGAATGTCACCAAGTATAGGGTAGACCGCGTATACAGGTTATTCCAACAGAATAATAAAAAATGGAATAACAACAGTTCTCTTCATGAATAAGAAAGAATAATATCCCTTACCGTAACAGAAACTGGATATAGAAGTAGTGAAGTAGCAGAATACTCTTCTTCTTTCTCTCTATAATTTTCTCTCTATAGCTTCTCTCTATAATTTCTCTCTCTAGAGTTTCAATGAATTCGTAAGAAAATAATGAAGGAATGAGCTTCTATTTATAGGAAAATGGAATGCATAGTAACTAATCCATGAACGGTCCAGATTGATTTACTTTAATCTGACGATCCATATTTAAAGAAAAATCTTTTAAATAAAATATAATATATTCTATTTATATAAAAAGATTTTTACTATGCAAACACTATGCAACACTATGCAAAATACTATGCGACACTATGCATAATAAAATATAATATATTCTATTTATAGAATAACTTTAATAAAGTATTCTGTTTTATATAAAAAGATGTTTCTGTTTTATTACGTTAATAATACGAATAAAACAAAACGTCATCATCGCTATAATAATTCATATTATTAATCAACAATAATTGAATTAAACTGAGCGACTTCTCACATAAATATCAATAATCAATACCGTGTGATACTATGCAACAACGCGTATTACTATACTTTTACTACCCAGTAGTTCAACAGTATCAACGGTAAAACTTCAGTCGTTATTTTCAATAAAATATTTTTTGTCGTTTTCTCAATCCGACAATAATTCTGTTGTGGGGTCCACCAATAATTGTACCGTCGTACGAATATTTTTCCGACACAAAGAATATTCCCTGACCAATCGAATATAATATAACAACTTGCATACTTTGCAAAATTTATAAATACTACCCACAACTATAATATTATCTCAAATTCACACCATAATATTAAAAAATTATTTCGAGAAAATTAATTCTTTATTCACAAAATCTAGGGTTTCACATACTTGGGTATATGGACTTCAAGATTAAGCTTGTAGATCTCCTAAATATCTAATGGATCGAAGTCAGTGGAAGGTCAAACCAGGCCAGAAGATCACGAACTTAGTTTTCTGGGTAACCCAGAAAACTTAAGTGCGTGATTTCTGACAAGGTTTGACCAGCTTATATCTTTTGATTTTGTTGTTGTTTATTCGATTTTATGTAATGGATCTCTAGACTTACATGTTATCTACATACAGCATGCATTGGTTCACACAAAACACACATGAATCAAATGTTATAGAAGGCCAAAAAATTGACAGACAACCTGTTCTTCATTTCTGGATAACCCAGAAATGAAGAACATGTCTGACAGCTTGTTTGAGAGATCAGATCTCGTTGTTTATGCACGTTATGATGATGTTTATTGTTGGATCGTGTAGTCTTGTATTTGTACTACATGATCTAGCAAACAACAGACCCAGAAACACAACACACTAAAATAAGCTTGGTCAAACTAAGCAACTCGAAAACTGGTATGAATGTTCTGGGTTTAGCCAAGAACACGAAGAACACCTATAGCGACGGTTCTGTCGCTATAGGCAGTCTTTAGCGACACTTTTATTAAAAATTAATTATTTAAATTCTAAAAATTATTTAAAAATAGTATTTAATTTTCAAAAATTATAAAAATTATTTTAAAAATTATTTTTAAGTTATAAAAATTAAATATTAATAATTTTAAATATTTTTCATAAATATTAGTATTTATTTAAATATTATTGCTAATTAATTTATTTATTAAATACATTAAATAAATTAATTAAAAATGAGTTTATTATATTAAAAATCATTTTCAATGATAATAAGTTATTTAAAAATATTTTAAGTTATAAAATATAACTTTTAATATTTTAAAGCAAATTTCATTAATTAAATTAATATTAATGATAATTAAGTTATTTGTTAAATGAAATAAATAATTAAATTAAAAATGATTTTATTATTTTAAAAATCATTTTAAATAATAATAAGGTATTTAAAAATATTTTAAGTTATAAAATATAACTTTTAATATTTAAAGGTTAAATTTATTAATTAATGATATTTAATGATATTAAAGTTATTTAATAATTTTATTAAATAAATTAGTTTAAAAATGATTTTATTATTATAAAAATCATTTTAAATAAAAATAAAGTATTTAAAGATATTTTAAGTTATAAATATAACTTTTAATATTTAAAGGATAATTTCATTAATAATTTAATATTAATGATATATTAATGATATTAAATTAACTTAATAATTATATTAAATAAATAGTTTAAAAATGGTTTTATTAATTTAAAAATCATTTAAAAAGGGTATAAATGAATTAAAAATATTTTAAGTTATAATTAATGACTTTTAATATTTAGATAATAGTTCATTAATATTTAAATATTAATGGTAATTATTTAATGATGATTTTAAATGTTTTAAAAATCATTTAAGGGTAATATTAATACGTTAAGAATATTTTGAGTTATTATACATAACTTTAATATTTTGGCAATGGTTTCATTAATAGTTTAATATTGATTAAATGTTAATGATAATAGAATTGTTTGATATTTAAATCATTTAATAATGATTCTGATATTTCAAAAATTATGGTAAATGGTAATAATTATTTAATCATTATTATAAGGCTATGAAAAATAGTGCGACTGATGTTTAAGTTTACTATTTGGATATTGAACTTAGGGATAGAGTCTTAGACTCAATATTTACCCGATAAAGCTGTCGGTAGACTGACATATTTCAAAAATTGATCTGGACTTAGAAAATTTAGTTAGTTAACTGTTTATTTGTGATTCAATGGTTGTTAAGGTTATGTGACTATGTGATTAGGAATGTGCTGACTGCAATAGGCAGTGTTATGTGTTACATTATGTTATACTAATCAGTAAAATGATTTGATTAATGATAGGTGATCTCATAAAAGATAAAACTAAGTTGAGATTAGTAAGCAGCGCATCAGACAAGTATCCTAACTTTGCATTTTCTTTATGCATTGGACAGAAGTGAGAAGTTCAGAATTATTATTATTAATGTACAGATTATTAAACCTATATTATATACACCCTTTGATTATCAACATGTTAGTATATGATAATTCGAATATATACTCTGTTCGTTAATTTCTAGAAATGATTATACAAGTGTCCCCACTTGGATAATCATTATATTTAATCACATGTTGATACACCTTTGATATACATATATGTTGAATTATATATTATTATTGAACAAGATAAGACCTTTGTTATGAAAACCCGACAGGTATGAACATCCCGATAATGGGAAAATTTTTATGCGCCCAAGGCGGACAGAGTGAACGATAACTTCGTTCTTGTACATGTAGTATTGATCAATACAGGGTACAACGGGGCTGATCACCCTCCGTGCCCGTAAGTCATGATGATTTACAAATGAATTTCTGTTTAAACCTTTTCAAAAATGAAAACAATGTTCATAGTATGTCACAGAAACCCCATGTATAGTTAATACGTATTTTCAAAATTTTGAAAGAGGGTTGTTATGCTATTATTATTGGTACAGATTACTTCACAACTATTGATTGGTTATAGAAGAATATTATAAAGAAAACATTTAAATTCTTTCAGCTTATATATATATATATATATATATATATATATAAATACTTGTTGGGCACTCAAATGCTCATCCTTACTTAATTTAAATATTTTCAGCTAAGTATGAACAACCCAAAGGATCTGCCAAGAACAAGGGGAAGGGGAGAGTTGTTGAATGACTTTTTATGCTATCTTCTGTAATAGTTTAACTTTATTAGGACATGGATGATAAATATTATTATTATCATGTAATGAATGTTAAAGGTTTCGTACTTGGGATTTGGGAAACTCTGATAAAATGTAAATTAAATTTGATAAATCTATATTATTGTTATTATCATTAGTATTATTCCGCTCATAGAAATGGTATCGTGAAGTACCGAGTTCGGGTTTCAAGTATCCAAATTCGGGGATCTCACAATACTCGTAAGGGTTGTTATTCCATTATTTATTATTATGTTGGAATAACCTGTCTTGCGAAGTACCGCATACATGGTGAAATTCTTCTGTTATTCCATTCTTTATTATTCTGTTAGAATAACCTGTCTGTGCGGTCTATCGCATGCCTGGTGAATTCTGTTGTTATTCCATTCTTTATTATTATGTTGGGATATCCTGTCTGTGTGGATTACGCATGACCTGGTTCCATTCTTTATTATTCTGTTAGAATATCCTGTATTTGCGGATTACACATGACCTAGTTCCATTCTTTATTATTTTGTTGGGAATAACCTATCTGTGCGGTCTATCGCATGCATGGTGAATTATTCTATTATTCCATTCTTTTTTATTCTGTTGGAATAACATGTCTATGTGGATTACCGCATGCATGGTGAATGATCCTTCGTATTCATTCCATATTAAATTATAGAAATAATCTGTCTACGTAGATTACTGCATGGCGGGAGAAAATCCATTTGTAGTTTCATATATTCTATTATACTCAGTTGGTTAAAGTTTTAGCTTCTATACTCCATGAAATTAGTAGAATATCCTGGATATTTGCGCTTCATCCAATATCTTTTCATGGAAACATTCTTCTGAGCATTATTGAATTTTACTCCACAAAGCAGTATCATGTTCACAATTTGGACGTTATTGGTTCCTGGATAAATTAATTTATAAATCTTTAAAATTTATCCTTGAACTTATTTTATTGAATTATTATGTTATTGTCATCATCTTCATGCTTATATTGTGATGAAAGTCATCTTTGGCTTACGTGCATAGATGAACTTGGTATGATTATGACCAGAGATTATTTGATATAATCATGACCGTAATATGACGAATGATGTGGTGAAAGTCCTCAGTGGCCTGTAGTGCATTGATGGACAATTTTTGGTATGATTATGACCAGGGATTATTCGGTATAGTCATGACCATTGATGATTTAATGAATATCCTTGGCCCATAGTGCAGGGAAGAATCGATGATATGGTTTATTTATTAAGCTGAGTCTCAGCGATAAAGTTGATGAAAAACTTTTTAATCATAGAAGATAGTAGATTTTATGCTCTACTTGACTCTTCTAATGGATTTCTTATTTTCGCTGCAGTTGTTGATCTAAAACTTGTTGTCTATTGTATTCTATCAGTTGTTATACTGTTAAAGGCTAAGGATAATTTATTTTGCATTATCTTAGTCACAATATTTCTTACTGGGCTAATTGAGCTCACCTTTCTTTCATTATTCTCTTCAGGAAATGAGAACATAGCTGGGACGGTCGGGGAACGGAGTAACTGTCCAGATGATAGCATGAGTTGTCCTCATTATTCTGTTAAATAGTGTGACAATAAATGTAATGAGGACTCCATTGAGTGTGGATATTGTGTAGATGACAATATTCTTATTAAAACTCTCAGTTTATGTTTTATCGTATTTTACACGACAGTTGTATTATTAAGTTGTATTTGAATTTTGTACCATGTATTTGGCGACTCAAGATGGGTGATGTATACCTATTTTGGGGGTGTCACGCCTATGGCCCAGGATCAATGATCGATTTGATCAGTTAAAAAGGGGCAAAGTATTTTTCAAAAATAGAATTGTGTATGGGGTATCGTTGGATGAAAGTAAGGAAAGAAGATGTACCTAAGACGACGTTCAGGACTTGTTAGGGTTATTACGAGTTTCTGGTTATGTCCTTTGGGATGATTAATGTACTGAAGTTAGATTTTCCGTAAGGGGCGCCGACCAAGTCGGTGGTAAGCTGATAGGTACTCTTGTGAGGTGCTATGGTTGAAAGTACCATTAGCGGCACAGAGTGTTCAAATGATATTTGGACGAGTTTATCAGAGTGATCATTGGTGATATTGTAGTCTATTCTAAGAAAACAAAAGATCACTTTGAACATTTGAAGATAGTGTTGGAAATACTACGGAGGGAGAAGTTGGATACAAAATTCACTAAGAGTGAATTTTAGCTTAAAAGATATATAGATTTGTTATTAATAAGTATGTTGGAAAGTGAGAAAAGGAGTTTTCAAGAACTAAAAAGGAAGGTTAAATGAGGCGTTTGTATTATCTGTACAAGATGATACGGAGAAATTTGTAATTTATAGCGATGCTTCGCATAGAGGACGGGGTTGCGTGCTCATGTAGCATGGCAAGGTCATTGCATATGTATCACTGCTAGTTAAGGATTATGAGAAGGTTTATCCTACTTATGATCTGGAATTGGCAGCTGTAGTTTTTGAATTAAAAATTCGAAGATAGTATTTATACGGGGAGAAGTGTGAGATATACACAGACTATGAGAGTCTGAAATATATCTCCACATAGAAGGAGTTGAATATGAGGTAAAGAAGGTGATGAGAATGGGTAAAGGATCACGATTGTGATATCTTATATCATATAGGGAAGATAAACTTAGTAGCCAATGTGTTAAGTGAGGAAGGGTAGGGAAAAGTTATCGATATTAATGACCCAGAATGAGTTTATAACGGAGATTACGAGAACGGAGTTAGAAGTAAATTCTGGAATGGAGTGGTAGAAATGTTATTCACAAGGTAGACTCAATCCACGAAAATGGAACGAGTCAAGGAAGTACAACTAGGTATTAAGGGATCCAAGCAAATGAAGAAGATGATGGACGATGAAGAAAAGATCAAGTATCATATCGCTTTGAAGGAGGAATTTAAGTTCTAAATAATTTCGAAATAAAAGAAGAACAAATATGGAAGAGAGATAGTGTAATGTGTTAGTAAATGTTTAACTTCCAACTCAAATTATTGATAGGAAGTGACAAGTCATGTAAATTAAGATAATATCATCGGTGAAGGTGAATGTGAGGAACCACAATGCCGAAGAAGCAACGTGGGGGCTCAATGATTAAAATAAAGGAAAAAAAATTCAATGGTGTATGTATTATTAAAGAGATTCTGGGGACAGAATCCTTATAAGGGGGAAAGAGTGTAACGCCCCAGAAATTCGAGCAAATTGTAAAATAATTTTATTTGATTTAATAATGAATAAAATTAGATTATATGTGATAATAAGATGAAGGTCGTTCTATAACCTAGATACGTCGGAACGTCATAGTATTTTGGCTACGTGAAGGAATTAAAGTTTTTGAATTTTCAAGACAAAAATAAAACCGTTCCGAGAAATTTTTTGAAAAACACTATTCACGCATTTCTGCTCGGGAATTATTTTTAAACTTTCGAGAAATACGTGGCGATAGAATATCTAGGTAAAGTGGATTATCCAATAATATTTCAGTTATGGTAAACACAATTGTTTGCCTACGGACTTAAAACCTAACGGTTAGGGAAAGTTATTTCTGAGAAGGAATTTAAATGTGTATAATGAATTAAAGCGATGATCGTATAATACGTAGGTATTGTATGAGGTAATGACTGCGAGTAGGATACGAGGTATTATACGAGTATGTATGAATGATGATATGTCGTATATGAATAAGTATATGAGTTGGAATTCGAGATGAATACATAAATTATACGTTATAAGGCTTTAAGCCAAATGAATTTAACTTGTAGGATTGTGTAGAACATTATAAAGTCTAATGAGAATTGATAAGGCCCAAATATAGGAATGGATAAGTCCAATTTGAATTAAAGTTTGAGGTCCAAATATAAATTAATGAACAAGCCCAATGTTTGTTTAATGTAAGCCCAAAGTAAGAATCCAAAGGGTATGTATGAACCATGGGGCAAACCATGGATAATCCAAAGTAGGGAGCAAGTATACTTAATGGCTAAGTAAGTGTGGTAATCAAGTATACTTAATGGATAAGTAAGTGTGGTAATCAAGTATACTTAATGGCTAAGTAAATAATGTTATGGCCAAGCAAAGGAAGTAGGGAGCAAGTATACTTAATGGCTAAGTAAATGTGGAGGCCAAGTTAACTTAGTGCTTAAGCTAGGAATAGTAAGGAGGTGGAGTGGATTTATGACCATTATACCCTCACTTTGAGATTCCTATAAATAGCAAGCTTAGGATTTCATTTGTTGGTTGTTTCATTTCATCAAAACATTATAAGAGCTTATTGGCTTGAGAGAAAAAGCTAGAAAAGCTAGAAAGTTAGACTTATCAATTCAAGAAGCAATAAGAAGAAGATTAAAGCTTAACCAAGTAATCTACAAGGGTAAGAACTTAAACCATGAATCTCTTTCTCTTCATTTGCTAAAGAAGTGAGTAGTGGTAGGATTTGTATGCTAAGAAGAAGTAGGAATGATGAATCAAAGGACTTAAGTCTTAATAAGTCCTGAATAAGCACTTTATTCATAGATAAGTTATAAACCAAGGAAGAACTTGTAGGAACTTGTCTTATGTTTATAATAATGAAGTTGTATGATAATAAGAAGCAAGGATGGTGGTTAAAAGATTTAGACCATGATAAATCATGAGAAACGGAATTATAAGTAGTTTATACTTTTATAAGTTATAAACTCATGAAGAACAAGTAATAAATTTTCATGAATATAAGTTAATGGTATATGTACGTTAAGATGTTAGTATGATGGATTTAATCCATTTAAAACGGTTTAAAATCAATAGTAACGAAGCTATGTCGGAATTCACACGATTAGCTGATAATCGTCGAATTCGTGAAATTCTCAGAATAGAAAGTCAAATTTTGACTTTGAGCTCGGAAACGTTGGTTTTTGATGGAGTATAGTCTCATTTTGTATTCTAGAGTTGCAGACTCAAAAATGACCAAATTTCGACTTAGAACGAAGAAACGAGCGTCGAACGTTCACGAACGGTTATCGTTTTCGTTAAAATGAACTAATAAATGAATTTTGAGTTAACGGATTTGAAAATAGAAAATTCTTGCATGAACACGTAGAGTATATAATTTTTGAGCTAAGGGCTTTTGAACGAGCCAATTTGGACTTATAACAAAGAAGTTATGAGCCCAGGAATTTCACCTAAGAAATTAATTGTCAAAATTTTCTGGTACTGATGTCTGGCGCCGCAGCGCCAGATAGATATCTTTAAACCGCGCTGCAGTGCCAGAGCAAGGGGAGTGCCACTGCAGAGTCACGCTGCAGCACCACTCGTAGGCATGAGTCTCGCGTCGCAGTGCCGAGGCCGGATCTTGGGTACTAGAAAGTGGCACCGCAGATCCACTAGTACAAAGGGATGTCGCGCCGCGGCGCCGGCAAGGGGATTTTGTTGACCAAGTTGTTTGTGAACCCAATGGGTTGAAAGACAAGTATGGGAGATGTAATTACTCAATGAAAATAATAAAACCTTTCCTAAATCACTTTTATAGTAATGACTTTAGGAATTTAATGTTGTTAAACGACAAACGTAAAGTATAAGAACATGAACTGTATTCAATAATGATGATGACTATAATGTTGAGAGTTACAAGTAAAAGTTGTTGAGTAATACGTGAACATGAATGGTATACAATAAGTGTACTTAACCAATGACGATCAAGTTTTGAATAGTAACGTAGGAACAGTAGTAAGTCGTGAGGAAGGATGACAAAGTCGAAACGAGTTGTATTAATGAAGTAAATCCACTTAAGACATAGAAGAGAAAGAAGATGGTAGGAACGATGTAAGTTATAACGGTAAGCCGGAACCAATAATAACAAATGTAATACATGATTAGATTGAGAAGAAGGGTAAGATTCATTAAGAACCATGTATGTTCATTCATGACCTAATGTGGTATGTTATGTGGTTATGTGTTGTAGAGACTGTAAAGACCCAAAGGGAAAGTAATTATATTATAGCAGGCGCTGAAGGCAAGTTTTCTTATCGCTTGTCTAACCTTCGTGTTAGCCAGGTTTTCAGTGATTCATGTTATGAAATGCATGAATGGTTTTAAAGAAAGGGTCAATGCCAGCTTTAACTCGGCTAGACTAATCTTGAAGAATTGATTGATTTATTTACAAGTCTTTCAATATAGAATTGATAATGCTATCCTACGCCAATTGTTTGGTACGAATTCAAGGTAAGCCTGAGTATGAATAAACAAATGTATTTTACATCGATTATTCGATGGGCACGCGAGGTTGCCAAAACTTAAACGTGAATACGTTTAACGGATGTAGTGGTGATCAACATAGATTTCTATAGGATGATCACCTAGAAGTGCTCGTAAAAAATGTCGGACTTACGGTCTTAGTATCCGGTTGTCCTTTTCATGAATAAAAGCTAAAGAAAATGTTCATGGTCTATAGACCTACTAAGAATTTCCAATCTACTATATGTTCTTTGGAATTCTTTTATGAGATGAGAAGTGTTATTCAATATTTCATAGTACTTCATAACTATTGTTCAGTTAATGAAGAATAATCATATGATTCTCGAAATGGTATCTTTATAATATATTGTTAGACTTGTTGAGCTAGTTATGCTCACTTCTTTCTTGAATCATAAGATTGCAGCTAAGGTCGAGCGAACCGAGGGTTCCAGTAGAGATAAAGGCAAGGCGAAGATGAACGACTAATTTATTCTGTAATAGACTAGTATGTTTGTATGAATTATATTACAATGAACAAAGAATGTAACAGTTTCAGAACCTGGGAATGGGATGTATTATTATTAATATAATAAAAATTTCGTTGATACACATATTTTAATGTTGTTTCAATAGAATGAATGTACAGTTATGAGTACCATGTAGCACCATCTGTCGAGTTGGAAGATACCCGGATTTGGGGGTGTCAAAAAATCCATGACAATCATGAAGTAAGTATAGATGAGGTATTCAATTTTAACTCTCCTGATGTAGATATTGATGACTTAAGAACTGCACTACATGGCATAACATCTTATTTGCATTAATACATGAAGCGGTTCAGAGTTCTGTCTAAAGATTATTCTCTTCTTCAAAAAGAGAAAGAGAAAGTCCAGGAAGAACTGGAAACAGCTCTTCTAAGCACTAACTCTGTCTCCAAACTTGAAGCTAAGAATAAACTCTTAAAACAGACCAATGAACTCGACACACAAAGAGAGTCAAATATAACCTCTAAGATTGAGGAACTAAAAAAGGCAATCTCAGTAGTGGAACAAATCCTTTTCATCCATGGACTCCCTGATCTCCAGTCAAAGAAGTACATCTGACAGAACGGGTTTAGGTTTTGGGGAATCCACGTCAGAACCATATATGGAAAAGATAAAGGAAACTAACTCTAGTGATGCTCCAAATTTTAATATAAGCATTACATTTGTGAAATCCTCACAGAAGTACCAGTCCATCCCTGCTCTTCTGATCCAATCCATGTTCCTAGGCATAACGGATCCCATGCTAGCCTAGGATTCAAAAAAAGAGAAGAGTAACTTAGACACTACTCTTCAACCTCGAAGGGTCATAGAGTTGAAGAAAATTAACTCCACAAACCAACTGGGTAGGAACAGTAGAGTTAAGCCTCACTCTAAAAATCATGAATCACAAGGATACATGGAAAAAAAGAACCATTATAAAGGGAGGATTGCTAAGAACCAACATAAGTCCAAATGGAGGAAGAATCCACATACACACACAACCATGCATCATACTAGATGTTACATATGTCATAAAATTGGTCATAAGGCTACAATATGCTACAATAACTCACTGCATATCAAACCTAAAGTCAAACAGATTTGGGTTCCCAAGGGTAATAACAAGGTAGGACGCACAAAAGTATGGGTACCAAAATGAAAGTCTAATTTTGGCACAGGAATAGAGCTCCACGATCACAACTTGGTATCTGGACAGTGGATGCTCAAGGTACATAACCGGGAACAAAGCCCTCCTGTCTAACTTCATAGAGTTAGAGGGTTTAACAGTCATATTTGGAGACAACGGCTTTGGCAAGATAAAAAGGTATGGATCAGCGAGGAATGGTGCAGTGTCCTTTAGTAAAGTAGCCTATGTGGAAGGACTAAAACAATATCTCCTAAGTATAAACCAACTCTACGACAAGGGTCATCAAGTCACCTTCCTCAACAATAAATGACAAGTCAGAGATCTGAAGACATCCTCTATAAAGCTGACAGGAACAAGAGAAGGGAACGTCTATACTGTTAATCTTGGTCAACTAAGTTCTGACGAGCTAGACAATATGTTTTATGGCTAAAGCTTCTAAAGAAATGAGTTGGCTATGGCACAGAAGTCTATCTCATCTCAACTTCAAAAGCATGTCAAAATTGGCCTCTAAGGATTTGGAAGCAGGCTTACCTAAGCTCAACTTTATCAAAGAAAGGCTATGCAACGCCTGTCAGCTTGGAAACAGACTAGAAGCTCATTCAAAAGTAAAACTGTCAACTCAATTGACAAGTCTCTGCAGTTGCTTCACATGGATCTATTTCGCCCAATTCCAACAACAAGTCTTGGAGGAAAGAGATACTCACTGTTCGTAGTAGATGACTATACCAGATTTACATGGGTATTCTTTCTAAACTCAAAAGATGAAACAAGCTCCCAACTCATCAAGATGTTCAGACTGGTGATGAATAAGAAAGGGGAGAAAATCAAGGCTATAAAGAGTGATCATGGTAGAGAATTTGACTTCTCTGAGATGGACTAGTTCTGCACAGACAATGGCATCAGTCACAACTTCTCAGCTCCACGAACTCCTCAGAAAAATGGAGTAGTTGAGAGAAAGAACAGAACATTGATAGAGGCTGGAAGAACTCTACTAGCAGCAGCTCGTCTGCTTGAATACTTCTGGGCAGAAGCTATCAACACTGCATGCTACACTCAGAACAGATCTCTTGTGCACTTTAAGTTAAAGAAGACTCCATATGAACTATGGAGAGGAAGAAAGCCAAGTGTCAGCTACTTTCATGTATTCGGCTGTGCTTGCTATATTCTCAACAATGGAAAGCAGTATCTGACAAAGTTCCAACCCAAGTCAGACGAAGGAATTTTTCTTGGATATGCCACAGACAGTAAGGCTTATAGAGTATTCAACAAGAAGATGCTAAGTTTCGAAATCTCGATTCACATCATTTTTGATGAAATAGACTTGGACAAAACTGTATCTCAAGACACTACGAACGACAACTCAGACACTACGAACGACAACTCAGACACTATGAAATATAACTCAGACACTACGAACAAGGTTGTCAAGACCAACACCACGATCGTAGTTCCAGGAAATGAAATTGTCAAGCCCTTAAAGGAGATCGTAGAAACAGATATGTCAGATAATGAACATCCACATCAAGAAGCAGAAATTGATCTTGAAGAATTCAGACAAGAAGGCAGCAGGTCAAATGTTCCAACGGGAAATAGATGGGCAAGAGATCACACTTAAGAGCTAATCATTGGAGATTCAAATGCAAGAGTTAAAACAAGATCTGCCACCCAAAATGAATGTTTCTATCTAAGCTTTCTGTAACAAATGGAACCCAAGAAGATAGAAGAAGTTATGGAAGACTCAAGTTGGATAGAAGTCATGCAATAGGAAATTAATCAGTTTAAGAGAAGCAAAGTATAGAGATTAGTTCTAAGACCAAGAAACCACCCAGTAATTGGCACCAAGTGGGTCTTCAGAAACAAGATGGATGAAGATGGGGTGAAAACACGGAACAAGGCAAGACTAGTAGCCAAAGGTTACTCTCAAGAAGAAGGCATCAACTATGACGAGACCTTCGCTCCTGTTGCCAGATTACAAGCCATCAGGATATTTCTTGCCTTTGCTGCTCACATGAAATTCAAAGTATTTCAAATGGATGTCAAAAGTGCATTCTTGAATGGTGAACTTTGTGATAACCCGGGATTTGAATAATCCAAATTTTATGAATAATTTTTTTTAATTTAATATTGACATTGACTGTTAATATTGTACTACGTATCTGTGATATGAGTCCTGAGAATTAGTCAATTTATATATTGACTGAGAAATTAGAGTAGAGTTGTGTTTAGCAGCTTTAGAAACCCCAACACTAATTTCTGAATAAGGATTCGATAGAAAATATAATTTAAATAATTATATTGATATGTATGTGTTTGTACCGTATAGAGATTTTGATCAAATGATTGATCGGATAAGGTTTAAAATTTATAAACCCTAATAAGAGATTAGAAACCCTAATCTAAGGATTAGAAACCCTAATACACAGTTAGAGAAACCTTAATTATACGACAGGAAACCCTAATTTCAAATTCGAGAATCCTAAAACCTTAATTAGGAAACCCTAATCTTAATTGGCAAGCCTAATGTGTTTATTAAACTTAAATATGATTAGGAAACCCTAACTTAATTAGGAAACCCTAAATGTGATTTAGAAATTTTAAATTTTCTAATTAAAACCCTAATTTAGAAATTTTAGAAACTAAAGTTTTAAAACCTAAGGGTTAGAACCTTGGGGTTAAACCTTAATTTTTTGTGCAAATGTCAAGTATGCCATTAAAATTTTAATGCTAATGACCAAAAAGCCCTTTTTATATTCTTTATTATGTAACTTATAATATTTGCCAAGACCTTTAGTTGGTGAACCACTATCTTGACTTTGTGACATAAATCTCAAGCAATATCAGTTTCTTATATCAGATCTAAGCAACCTATTATCATATATATAGATTTGGGAGAGAGAAAATCACATAACTTTCCCATTTTTCATACAAGCTCTCACCAACTTTTTCTCTCAACCAAACCTCCGAATATAGAAAGTATATCAGTCACTAAATCACCTCTAGAAACACCAATATCAGATAAGGAGATCTAAGATCAAAGATTTAGCAAGAAGGTATAAACCCTAGATAGCCCTTTGATCTTGTATGCTTGTAAAAATTTTTGTTTAAGTGTTTAATCGTGTGTTATATGATGTTTTTAGATGATCTATGTTGATCCATCATGGATTCATAGCATCAAAGTGCCTTAAAATGATGATTTTTCAAAAATTGTTCTTGAGCTTGAAATGTAGTCTAATAACGAAATGTCAGGGGTTTTAAATCTTTGTCTGTTAATAATTTTTGTTATTTTAAAGTTTGAATCTGTAGCTTGTTATGTGGTCTTTGTTCTGCAAGTGAAAACAGGGTCATTAGATATCCAGGTTATAAGATATAATCGGTCAAAACCCGTTGACCGGGCTTGATCGATCAAAATATGGGCAACCCAAAAAGTATAAAATTGTGTCTGACAACCTTTAGAACGGCTGGATCTGACAGATTTGATGTCGTTTGATGATGTATTTGTAACCACTTTGTAGCTTGTTAACTGGACTATAGATTAGTGCTTCTAGAACATTCAAACAGTAAATAGATCGAATGTAGCAAGTGGTCAAATAGCCTACTCGACCATGATAGCTGTTTTTCTGGAAATTCCAGAAAACCGGATGAACAGCCCCTGACAGACTTTGACTAGTTTATAACTTGTGATTGTGTTATGTTTTGACTGATCTATTGTTATATTATTGTTCCTTGACATAAGGACTCCATATTTAAACCATTATATCACTTCAATCATGACTGGAACCTAGATTAAATGGAGCGTGAAAGTAACTGGTCGACTACCTGGGTTTCTGGAAAACCCAGGAATGCTCTGACAGTAGGTTTGCTAGTCCAGATCTTTTTGTTGTGTTGATGTATGACTTAAATAGTTGTTGATAGTTGTAGTACTACATACTGACTACAATATCAATGCTTGAGATAACCCAGATCATGATCAGATTGTGATTTATAGTCGGTCAAACCATCACCCTTGAACTCGGGTCTGACAGTGTTCTTGAATAATTTAAAAATAATTTTAAAAATGGTTTTAAAAATTATTTAAAAATAGAAAATAATTTATAATAATTACAAAAATGGTTTTAAAAATTATTTTAAAGTATGAAAATAATTTTTGATTAATTGGGATATTTTTCATTAATATTTATAATTATTTGAATATTAATGACATTTAATTTATTTAGTTAGTATATTAAATAAATTAGATAAAAAAGATTTTAATATTATAAAAATCATTTTAAATAAGAATAAAGTGTTTAAAAATATTTTGAGTTATAAAATGTAACTTTTAATATTTTTAGAGAATTTTAATTAATAATTTAATATTAATGATATTATATATATTTAATTATTAAATTAAATTAATAACTTAAAAATTATTTTATTGATTTAAATGAGAATAAAGTGTTAGAAAATATTTTGAATTATAAAATATAATTTTCAATATTTTGGAGAATTTTTATTAATAAATTAATATTAATGATATTAGATTTATTTAAATATTATATTAAATACATGATAGAAAAATGATTTTATTGATTTAAAAATCTTTTAAAAATGAGAAAATGGTTTAAAAATAATTTAAGTTATATTTAATGACTTTTAATATTTTGATGATAAATTCATTAATATCTAAATATTAATGGTGATGATTTTAAAATGATTTTAAAATCATTTAAGTAGAATATTGATGATTTAAAAATATTTTAAGTTATTGATAATAACTTTAATATTTTGACAAGTATGTCATTAATATTTTTATATTATTAAATATTAATGATGATAAGATTATTTGATAATTAAATCATTTAAAAATGATTTCAATGTTTAAAAAATTATTACAAATTATAATAATTGCTTATACATTATTAAAAGCTTCCGAAAAATATTATTAATGATATTTGACTTATCTAAAATGATATTAAAGCTTAAAAACCGAATTTAATTGACAATAACTGTGTTAATTATTAAATAGGGTGACCAGAAAACCGAGATGGGATCGAAGTCCGGTTCCAAAATAATTAGACTTGATAAGTGTTCATATAGGTTATAAACACTGATGTGACTATGTGGTAATGTGCCTATGAGAAGTATTGACAGTAAATTACAATGATGCGTGTTGTGAATTATTATGCTAATTGTGAGACCTATATTGTGATTATAGGTCTTTCAAACGCAGATAAGCATTTTGTGTAGTTGTAATCAGCGAAGAAGGCAAGTTTCCTAACTCAACCTTGAGTTAATACTTTTTAAATAATATAGTGGTTAATTATTGTTAATTATACCACGTCCAAGAATTTATTGTTGATTATTCGTAGTTAGTGCATGTTTAATGATTCAAATTGAATTGTTGATTCTGAAAATACTCGGAGAATAACTAGTGTTGGATATATACATCCGTAGAAGTTAATATTGACAGTACAAATAATTCATGTTTATTGTCGAATTATGTTGAGAAATGTCTTAGCTAATTATTCTGGCTAGACGAACATTTGTTAGAACTTGATAGATTCGAGAAAAGAAGATAATTCAATTATTATTGATAGATCAATGCCAGTTGTTTCGGCTAGATCAAAAAAAGAAAACTTGATAGGTTTGAGAAGAGAAGTGATTAGAAATTAAAATCATTGTATTTCGTTTTTAAATCAAATTCTGATTCAAAGACTGAGAAGAACAACCTTTTATTATAAAAAGGGTAGAATTTTTGGTCGTATATTCGGCCATTGCTCGCATTCTAAATATTATGTATAATATAGGGTATAATAAAGCTTATCACTTTATATATACTTGCAGAGGGGTATGATTTAATCTTTATGGTTATCTGATACACCTGGGTATATCAAAGTCAAATCTTTGATAGTTACTCGAGAAGAAAAGTTCAAAATCCAATGGATCGCTCAGCACAAATCTGGAAAACATTCCACTTTGCTATTTCGTAGAATTTAGTCTGGATTATTCATTTGAATATCATAGAAAACCTTGAAAGTGTTGTACTCTTTCATTATCAGATTATTATTGTGTAGAATACGAGAAGACCTGTTATTTATTCCTATACATTTATCGTATGTCTTAACTTGTGGGGCAAACTTGTTGCTCACCCTTGTTAAATAAAACTTTTCAGCTAGGGACGAAGTAGTAGAAGGTGTTGTGAAGAAGAATAAAGGAAATGGCATCGTGATAAATTAGTTATGATTAGCATATTTATTATGTTGTTTATAAACCTTTTTTGTATATTTAAGGGGTATGTTTGTAATGTTAAGGTTAGTGGACCTGGGACTAATGTATTAACAACATATGTTAATGTGATATGCATTACTATTTCTATATGAATGGGTAGTTAGATGGTATTATATTATGGATCGTGAACACCAAACTCGGGGGTCAGGTAACCCTGATTTGGAGATGTCACAGGTTGGTATCAAAGCTGTAGGTTATAAACCTTAAGTGGGGTGGGGAAAACCCTAGGATTATAACCATAAGCGAGATAGAGAATACTCATTTAGAGTACTAAGTGAGTGATTGCCGAAGTGTATCGATAGTGAGATAAGTGGACACATAGTGTGAGAATTTTGTAATGGTGAAGTACTAATCAAGTTATTTAAACTGATTGTAGGATGTCGAGAGAAGATAAGATGAGTACGGAGATGCCAGCGGCTGTCGTACCAGTGCCAGTAGCCGAGGTGCCAGCACAAAGTGAGTCAGTAGAGGAGGTGGGAAAAGATGAACCTATGGTTAATCTTGGGAGTGATCATGATGATTATCCCGAGATGTATCTGAGTGGTGATGAGGAGGCAGAGTCTGAAGAAGCTAAGGTGGAGTTAAAGAATAAGAACAAAGTTAGAGAGAAAGAACAAGAATCTGCAGAAGTCCAAGAACTCCAGAGTAAATTATTTCTCTTGGAGGAGTTGTGGGAGACGGAGCGAGTGTTATGCGAAATGACTGAAGAGTAGAACGAGTTGAAAGCGCAGGTGGAGAGAATGAAGACTGAAGGTGGTGGATCGTCTGAAGGAACCAGCAAGAAGGGAAAGAAGACTAAGAGAAAGAGGGACAAAGACAGCGATAATTCTAAAAATTCAAACCCGAAGAAGAGGAAAGCCTGGAGCAAGTGTGGAAAGACCAACGTAGGAGAATGCATGATGTGGAAGAACGTGTGCTTCAATTTTAAGCAGTAAGGACATATTTCTCTACATTGTCCTAAGCCGAATTTGAGGAAGTGTTTCTCATGTGGAAGAACAGGTCACGGATTCAACAAGTGTCCTAGGAAGAAGAAGACTGGTGAAGGGAGTCGACGGCAGATAGCTTAAGTTTGAGCGTTAGTATCTTTTGGTAAAATATTATGATATTAAGTGTTGTAATATCGAGAATGATGTGTGAACATATGTAAATATATATGTTTGTATGAATGAAATCATTATTTTCTATAAGAATATAAGATTAAGATTAATTTGTGGGTTCTTAAAACTCATACTTGTGGTAAGCTCATAACTCATAATTATATTAAATGTTTTGAACCCTTCAACGAATGGACACCAAAGGTCTGACTAGGATAAGTTCATACATTTATATAATTGTGGCAAGTTCCTGAACTCATACGTGTGGTAAGTTTGATGAACGGGGAATAGCTATGTGTAAATGGAGAATGACAACTTTTTATGTAAAGTTGGAGAATTAAAACTTTTTGTGAAAAGTTATGTGTTAAATCCTGAAATTTATTTAACAAGGGATAGTAATATGTGTTAAGTACAAAATGTACTATGTGCTATTTGAATAAATATGCGATTATATGAGAAATATATGTTGAATTCTTATTATATTAAGAATTTGTATAGAGAAAGAGGATTAATGTAAGATTTTTATTTAAATTAGATCATGCTGCCAAGGAAGGGAGGTCTAAAGGGAAATATAGAAGAACAATTTTTGAATCTGAATTAGAAGAATATGTCAGTGGCAGAATATTTTGTCAAGTTCAACGAGTTAGCTAAATTTTCTCCACATGGAGTGGACACTGAGGAGCTTAAAGCATAATGTTTTAGGAATAGATTGAAATCGTTGGTACTCGAGAAGTTAGATGTACTGCAAATTAATTCATTTTCAACTTTATTAGAAAAAGCCATTATCGTTGAGGGAGAAATTGAAGCTGTATTAAAGAATAGTCAAGAACAAAGAACGGAGGCTAAAGGAAATAATATGATAGGTGGAAATGGAGGCAGGGATTTTAATAAACGTAAGAGGGATGATAATGTTAATTTAGGAAATAATCTAAAGGAGAGTAAGAGGAAGGGTATGCCGTGTGTAGTTTGTGGGAAGCGTCATCAATGAGGTTGTTTGAAGAAAAAATGAGTCTGTTTCAACTGTGGCCATGAGGGACACATGTCTCCCGAGTGTCCCATTCCAAAGAAGACACGAGGTTGTTTTGCGTGTGGATCAATCGATCATTCGGTGACTATTTGCCCAAGGAAAAGAATGAATAAGGGAACCAGCAGCAGAACAATATGGATCAAAGAATCAGCTCAACAAGGAAGACCAACATCATTCACTTTTAGCATGACAGTTCCAGATGCAGCAGCTGCCCATAAAAAGGCGACAGGTAACGAGTTCGGTTAGAAATTAAATTACGCGAGAAATATGAGTTAGATAATTGCTGTGAATTTTTTTTCTTTTATAGATCCAAGTCACAGGTTAGAATATAAGACATAATTTATTATTGTGTTGATAAAAATAAATTGATGCTACAACTTTAATAGATTGTAGAGAATTAAAAAACGGTGATTCCGAGGACGGAATCCTTTTAAGGAGGGGTGAATGTGATAACCCGGGATTTTGAATAATCAAAAATTTACGAATAAATTTTTTTTATTTAATATTGACATTGACTGTTAATATTGTATTGTGTATCTGTGATATGAGTCTCGAGAATTAGTCAATTTATGTATTAACTGAGAAATTAGAGTAGAGTTGTGCTTAACAGCTTTAGAAACCCTAACACTAATTTCTGAATAGGGATTCGATAGAAAATATAATTTAAATAATTATATTGATATGTATGTGTTTATACCGTATAGAGATTTTGATCAAATGATTTATCGGATAAGGTTTAAGATTTATAAACCCTAATAAGAGATTAGAAACCCTAATGCACAGTTAAAAACCCTAATTATATGACGGGAAATCCTAATTTCAAATTCGAGAATCCTAAAATCCTAATTAGGAAACCCTAATCTTAATTGGCAAGCCTAATGTGTTTATCAAACTTAAATATGATTAGGAAACCCTAACTTAATTAGGAAATCCTAATTGTGATTTAGAAATTTTAAATTTTCTAATTAAAACCCTAATTTGGAAATTTTAGAAACTAATGTTTTAGAACCTTAGGGCTAAACCTTAAAGGTTAAACCTTAAGGGTTTGTACAAATGTCAAGTATGCCATTAAAATTATAATAATAATGACCAAAAAGCCCTTTTTATATTCTTTATTATGTAATTTGGAATATTTGCCAAGACCTTTAGTTGGTGAACCACTATCTTGACTTTGTGACATAAATCTCCAGCAATATCAGTTTCGTATACCAGATCTAAGAAACCTTTTATCATATATATAGATTTGGGAGAGAGAAAATCACATAACTTGCCCATTTTTCATTCAAGCTCTCAACCACCTTTTTCTCTCAACCAAACCTCCGAATATAACAAGTATATTAGTCACTAAATCACCTCTAGAAACACTAATATCAGATAAGGAGATCTAAGATCAAAGATTTAGCAAGAAGGTATAAACCCTAGATAGCCCTTTGATCTTGTATGCTTGTAAAAAATTTTGTTTAAGTGTTTAATCATGTGTTATTTGATGTTTTTAGATGATCTATGTTGATCCATCATGGATTCATAGTATCAAAGTGCCTTAAAATGATGATTTTACAAAAACTGTTCTTAAGCATGAAATGGAGTATGATAACGAAATGTCAGGGGCTTTAATGTTATGTGGTCTTTGTTCTGCAAGTGAAAACAGGGTCATTAGATGTCCAGGTTATAAGATATAATCAGTCAAAACCCGTTGACCGGGCTTGACCGATCAAAATCTGGGCAACCCAAAAAGTATAAAACTGTGTCTGACAACCTTTTGAACGGCTGGATCTGACAGATTTGATGTCGTTTGATGATGTATTTGTAACCACTTTGTAGCTTGTTAATTGGACTATAGATTAGTGCTTCTAGAACATTCAAACAGTAAATAGATCGAATGTAGCAAGTGGTCAAAGAGCCTACTCGACCATGATAGCTATTTTTCTGGAAATTCTAGAAAATTGGATGAACAGCCCCTGACAGACTTTGACTAGTTTATAACTTGTGATTGTGTTATGTTTTGACTGATCTATTATTATATTATTGTTCCTTGACATAAGGACTCCATATTTAAACCATTATATCACTTCAACCATGACTGGAACCTAGATTAAATGGAGCGTGAAAGTAACTGGTCGACGACCTGGGTTTCTGGAAAACCCAGGAATGCTCTGACAGTAGGTTTGCTAGTCCAGATCTTTTTGTTGTGTTGATGTATGACTTAAATAGTTGTTGATAGTTGTAGTACTACATACTGACTACAATATCAATGCTTGAGATAGCCCAGATCATGATCAGATTGTGATTTATAGCCGGTCAAACCATCACCCTTGAACTCGGGTCTGACAGTGTTCTTGAGCTCAAGAACACCTACAGCGACAAAAAGCGTCGCTAAAGGCCTACAGCGACGGATTATTTAATTTCTAATTTTTGATTTTCCGAAAATTATTTACAAATAGAAAATAATATATAATAATTACAAAAATGGTTTAAAAAATTATTTTAAATTATGAAAAATAATTTTTGATTAATTGGGATATTTTCATTAATATTTTTAATTATTTGAATATTAATGATATATAATTTATTTAGTTAGTATATTAAATAAATTAGAGAAAAATAATTTTAATATTATAAAGATCATTTTAAATAAGAATAAAGTGTTTAAAATATTTTGAGTTTATAAAATGTAACTTTTAATATTTTTAGAAAATTTTCATTAATAATTTAATATTAATGATATTAGATTTATTTAATTATTAAATTAAATAAATATGTTAAAAATGATTTTATTGATTTAAAAATCATTTTAAATGAGAATAAAGTGTTAGAAAATATTTTGAATTATAAAATATATTTTTCAATATTTTTGGAGAATTCTCATTAATAAATCAATATTAATGATATTAGATTTATTTAAATATTATATTAAATACATGATAGAAAAATGATTTTATTGATTTAGAAATGAGAAAATGATTTAAAAATATTTTAAGTTATATTTAATGACTTTTAATATTTTGATGATAAATTCATTAATATCTAAATATTAATGGTGATGATTTAAAAATGATTTTAAAAATCATTTAAGTAGAATATAGATGATTTAAAAATATTTTTAAGTTATTGATAATAACTTTAATATTTTGACAAGTATGTCATTAATATTTTTATATTATTAAATATTAATGATGTAAGATTATTTGATAATTAAATCATTTAAAAATGATTTCGATGTTTGAAAAATTATTATAAATTATAATAATTGCTTATAAATTATTAAAAGCTTTTGAAAAATATTATTAATAATATTTGACTTATCTAAAATGATATTGAAGCTTAGAAACCGAATTTAATTGATAATAATTGTGTTAATTGTCCGATAGGGTGACCAGAACAGCGAGATGGGACCGAAGTCCGATTCCAAAATAATTAGACTTGATAAGTGTTCATATAGGTTATAAACACTGTTGTGACTATGTGGTAATGTGCCTAGGAAAGTATTGACTGTAAATTACAGTGATGTGTGTTGTGAATTATTATGCTAATTATGAGACCGGTATTGTGATTATAGGTCTTTCAACCGCAAATAAGTATTTTGTGTAGCTGTAATCAGCGGAGAAGGCAAGTTTCCTAACTCAACCTTGAGTTAATACTTTTTAAATAATATAGTGGTTAATTATTGTTAATTATACCACGTCCAAGAATTTATTGTTGATTATTCGCAGTTAGTGCATGTTTAATAATTCAAATTGAATTGTTGATTCTGAAATATACTCGGAGAATAACTAGTGTTGGATATATACATCCATAGAAGTTAATATTGATCGTAAAAATAATTCCTGTTTATTGTCGAATTATGTTGGGAAATGTCTTAGCTAATTATTCTGGCTAGACGAATATTTGTTAGAACTTGATAGATTCAAGAAAAGAAGATAATTCAATTATTATTGATAGATCAATGTCAGTTGTTTTGGCTAGATCAAAAATAAAACTTGATAGGTTTGAGAAGAGAAGTGATTAAAAATTGAAATCATTGTATTTCGTTGTTAAATCAAATTCTGATTCAAAGACTTAGAATAACAACCTTTTATTATAAAAAAGGGTAGAATTTTTGGTCGTATATTCGGCCATTGCTCGCATTCTAAATATTATGTATAATATACGGTATAATAAAGCTTATCACTTTATATATTTGCAGAGGGGTATGATTTAATCTTTATGGTTATCTGATACACCTGGGTATATCAAAGTCAAATCTTTGATAGTTACTCGAGAAGAAAAGTTCAAGATCCAATGGATCGCTCAGCATAAATCTGGAAAACATTCCACTTTGCTATTTCATAGAACTAATTCTTGATTATTCATTTGAATATCATAGAAAACCTTGAAAGTGTTGTACTCTTTCATTATCAGATTATTGTTGCGTAGAATGCGAGAAGACCTGTTATTTATTCCTATACATTTATCGTACGTCTTAACTTATGGAGAAAACTTGTTGCTCACCTTTGTTTAATAAAACTTTTCAGCTAGGGACGAAGTGGCAGAAGGTGCTGTGAAGAAGAATAAAGGAAAAGGCATCGTGATAAATTAGTTATGAGTAGCATATTTATTTTGTTTGTAAACCCTTTTTGTATATCTAAGTGGTATGTTTGTAATGTTAAGGTTAGCGGACCTAGGACTAATGTATTAACAACATATGTTAATGTGATATGTATTATTATTTCTATATGAATGGGTAGTTAGATGGTATTATATTGTGGATCGTGAACACCAAACTCGGGGGTAAGGTAACCCGGATTTGGGGGTGTCACAAACTTCAAGAAGAAGTATATGTGGAGCAACCTCCAGGTTTCATCAATCCAACTCTTTCTAATTATGTCTATAGATTAGACAAAGCCTTATATGGTCTTAAACAAGCACCTAAAGCATTGTATGAAACACTAACTAACTTTCTTATTCAAAATAGTTTCACTAGAGGTAGAGTAGATACCACATTATTTCTTAGAAAGCATAAAGATAAAGTCTTATTAGTTCAAATATATGTTAATGACATTATCTTTGGTTCTACTCATGAAAAACTGTGTAAGAGATTTGCCAAGCTTATGCAGAACAAATTCGAAATGAGCATGATGGGTGAGCTAAATTTCTTCCTTGGATTGCAAGTAAAGCAAACTGATGAAGGAATCTTCATAAACCAATCCAAGTACATTAAAGAATTACTTAAAAAGTATGGCATAGAATCATCCTCTCCCATGAAAACACCAATTGCTCCAGCAATTAAGCTTAACAAAGATGAGAAAGGTAAAAGCATTGATATAACTCAATACAGAGGTATGACAAGCTCTCTTCTATATCTAACTGCCAGTAAGTAAACCAGACATAATGTTTGCAACATGCATATGTGCTAGATTTCAAGCTAACCATAAGGAATCACACTTGATTGCTGTAAAAAGGATTTTTAGGTACCTCAAAGGAACACCTCACTTGGGACTTTGGTATCCCAAGATTTCCTCCTTTGAACTAACAGGATATACAAATGCTAATTTTGTAGGCTACAAGATCGATAGAAAAAGTACTGGTGGCACATGTCAGTTGCTAGGAAATAGACGTGTGTCCTGGTTTAGCAAGAAGCAAAACTCATTATCTACCTCAACAGTAGAAATTGAATACATTGCTGCTAGCAGCTGTTGTGCTCAAATCTTATGGATGAAAAATCAGCTAGCAGACTATGGGTTTGATTTCAAATTTATACCTATTCATTGTGATAACACAAGTTCCATAGCAATAACACACAATCATGTCATTCATTCTAGGACTAAGCATATAAAAATAAGATATCATTTCATTAGGGATCATGTTCAAAATGGAACTATATCTTTGCAATACATCCCTATTAAAAATTAACTTGCTGATGTGTTTACAAAGCCTCTAGATGAATCAAAATTTAATAAATTGATAACTGAGTTAAGCATGTTAAATCAACAACCTTAAACTCTGTGATCTAGTTTATGCTAACCATGCATATATAAAAGGCTTTGTTCAAGATCATAGAGATGACTGAAGAAGGATGACGATCGTAGAGCTGCCTCGATAGGTCAAAGACGCATCCTATGATGACAAAACATTCAACAAATCTAAGCAATCCCTCTGATGAGTGCCTTAGGGACAAACCTAACCCTTAATTCACTCTAAGAGGTTGGCCCTTCCTGAGCTACCTTAACCTAGACGGAGTGTTGAGTCAACGTTCATCACAAAGACCAAGGCAGACAACGTTCGTAGAGCAGATTCAGAAGTGAACTCAATAATCATAGTGGAACTTCAACGATTATAATGCAACCTCGACGATCGTAGTCATCTCAAAGGATACACTATCTCAGGGGGAGCTAAGGGTTGATCAATCTTTTCCACTACATTAAAAATCATGGAGCCAAGCAGGACTCGACACATGCCCCATTTTGAAGATTGAGAGGAGGGAAGTTACAGGTACAGTTTGAAAAAGTCTTTTTAAAAATGCACCTTAGAAGTTCAAAAAGCTTATTCATCTCATTCTCTCTCTACCAGCAGAAACCCTAACTATTAGAAATGCTCAACCAATTTTAGTGTAAGAAAATCAATGGCGGTTTCAAACGTTATCACTGGTTACCGACTTTACTTTGATGAGTTCAAGACAGCTGACCCTCAATTTCATAAAATTTTATCTCTGTTGAAGAAAGCGGGTCTGAAAGAAGCTCTGGGTAGCAGTACATGGATCTACCCAAAGCTAGTAAAGGAGTTCTACAACAATGGAGTCTTTGAGAATGACATCATCACCACAATGGTCAAGGGAGTATAAATTAAACTCAAGGCTAATGATATAAACTCAGCCCTAGGTTTCAAATCAAAGGGACTTCTATCTATGGAGGTCATCTACTTTCATGAAGGACTAAAAAAGATGCATCACAAAAAGAAACAGATCGTCAAGGGATACAAGAAGAAGGATTTTCCCAAAAAGTATGAGTTTTTGGCTGACATTGTTGGAAAGTGCATATGCTGCAAAAGCTCTGGCCATGACTCTGTGAATGAAGTTCAACTAAAGCTTATGACAACAATCTGTCTTACGATTCAACTCAACTATGGGGCCCTACTCATCGATTGGATTGGGAAATGGATACTAAGTTCAAAGAAATCAAAGAGCTCGAAAAAGATGCTTTATGGACAGTTCATAAGCATAATTCTGCAATCAGCACTGGATGACAAAATTGGGGAAAATGAAGGAGAAATCTCGTCAAGACATATGTACTTGAGAATGTAAAAGCCTTGAAGGAAGAAGAAAAGAAAACAGCTAAAGAAAAAGAGCTTCTTGAAGTTGTTGCACCACATAATACTCCAGCTGAGGGGGAATTGCTTGAAGTTAAAATGGGTGATTGAATTGAGGGGGAGCCTCACGAAGTCTCTATGTCAGAGAAGGCTACAGCTGAGGAGGAATTGCCAAGAGATCATCATGAACTTTCCTCAGTCCCTTAAAAGATCTTAGAAATGGAAAAGGTTAACTCTATAGAGGTAGAGAATGTAGAAGAACAAAGAAGAGAAGTGGAAATGATTGATGTAGTAGAAATCTCAAATGAAGACAGGGAAGAAGAGAATGATGAAGTTGAGATAATCGCAGTAGGCTGGGATGGATATAGGAGAGCCAATTACAATCAACTGTTCTTCTACTTGCCTATGATGCACTTTTACAGAGCTCAAATCCTTAACTCTTGGGATCACATGTTCTGGAACTTTAAAGCTTATCCAGCAATCTTAGTGCTAGCTCGTGGATTTCCAAGCAATCTCACGTTTGCCAAAAAGCTGATCACTAACGATTCCTCTTTAGAAAATAGGCGTGAGGTACAATCTATTCCCATCTCTTTTAGAGTTAGTCACTGTCCACCATCAACATTCAATCAATTATATGAATTGGCAAGATGGTTGGAAGTAATTCTGCATCCTCTGTATCAATTTCCAGTTACAGAATCCCAACATTCTGCAACTGATGAACCAAATTTGCCTAATTTTGTGATGATCCAGTCTCCTGCCCTTTCTCACTCTACGATTATTGATTCAAATCCAATCGTAGAGTTACCTACTCAAATCGTAGAGTCACCTCCTCTTGAGACTAAACCTCACACACCTGCTCCTCCATCAAACATCCCTTCCTCATGAACCAATAACTATTTCAATCTTGATCTTGCTCTTTATAATATGCAAGATCAACATACTAGAGCCTCTCCTCCAAATAATTATCAACTCCTTGAACTAATATCAGATCTTCCTACCAAAATGGAGTTGTCCAAAGCATCTCAGAAGGTGACCAAGGATATACAAGAAGATCTTGAAGTACACTCAGACCTTGTTCATCTGAGGCTTACTCATTTGATCGATGCTGCCAACACCCTCCCCAGCAACCTAAGTACTAAGCTTACGAAGAAGCTTAGGGAGATCATAAAGGAAATAATTCATAGCATCAATGAAAGGGATCAAATTCATTTTTAGGCTACCAAGAAGCACAATGAAGCAGTTCTTCTTCTACAACAGAATCAAGAAACTCAAAATAAGCTTATGATGAAGAGTCTCACAAGTCTGCGAACTCAAATGCAAGAATTCTAAACATTTTCAATGGGCCAAATGCAACAAACAAAAATTGTCTTGGCCATTCAAAAAATGAGAGAATCTCTAACTGATTCTTTGATCCAAAAAAATCGTGCAGACATTGCTGACTCCCAGAATCAGCTCCACGAGCTCGTTCAAGGCATGACTCGATTATCTGAAGATATTCAAACCCTTGATGCTGACATAAAGAGGAGAACCTAGTATTTTGAATAATCCAAAATTTTCGAATAAATTTTTTTTTTAATTAATATTAATATTAATTATCAATTTTGTGACAAGCTTCTATGATATGTGTATCAAGAAGGTCAATTTATGTATTGACTAATAAAATTAGAGTAGAGTTGTGCTTAACGGAGAATAAAAACCCTAACCCTAATTATTGGAACGGGATTAGATAGAAAATATAATTAAAATAATTATATTACTATGTATGTGTTTGAACGGTATAGAATTTTTGATCAATGATTGATCGAATAAGGTTTAATATTAATAAACCCTAATAAGGGATTGATGTGACGCCCCCAAATCCGTATAATCATCGATTACAGAACTTGGTGCTCACGATACAACATACACCATCATCTAACTAAGTAAACCTTAACAATAAGGAATAATAATATTTATCCGGGTTCCAAATCGCCGCGGATTCGGTACGTTAATTCTATCACTAATGTGGAAGATATAAACATACATTGTTTATACATTAAACTTTTACACCTCAGTCCCAAGGTCTACAACCTTAACTTAATACATACCTTCAATATTAAAAAGGTTTACAATGCTATTTTCAATAGAAAATTTATAGATTTAACTGCAACATAAATTAATCTTGCACTTGGACTTTGCTTCTGTCCTTATTCAAGCTTTCTCCTTAATCTGAAAATTTTATCATGATATAGCAAGGGTGAGTAACAAATTTGCCCAGCAAGTTTTACATACATTGAAGATATATATCATGATTGAAAAGAATGAATAAGCTTTCAAGTTTTCAACAATATAATAATTGTGAAATAACATGAATCAAGTTTCAATGATTGAATGACTGAACCAATAATATTGGATGTCAACAAAGACTATGAACAATTTAACTGAACCTTATGGTAATGAAGGTGATCAGCCATTCATTCCTGAAGAACATATGCAACATGCACTTAGTGCGAATCAATAATCAGTATAGACGTGAATAATCATCAATAATCATTCACTAACATGCTTTGTAATATAACTCGAGTTTGAGTTAAGGAAACTTGCCTGCATAGTCGATTATCGCTACGCAATCTAATTTAATCTCTCGGAAAAGACCTATCAGTATAAAATTGATCTTTTAATCAGTATAACATACTTGTTAGCTCATAATGCTATTACTTAAGACATAAATTATCTAACACTTAATCAAATATTAGATAACATCTTAACCCATTAGTATTATTATCATTTTATAGTATTTAGATTCTTTACTAATATTATTAATCATTTAATAATATTTTAATCACCTTCTAATATTATTAATCATGTAATAATATTTTACTTATTTCATAAATAATAAAGGTCTCACACATTTTAAGATACAAATATTTTACATCTTGAAACTTAAACCATTTAAATTCATTTCAGAAATATCTTTTATCTCTACTCGCAAATATGGAGTTTAAACAGCTAATGCGTAGCTTTTATAGTAAGACTCAATTTACTATATTATTTTTCTATCATTTGTCCAAACACATAATATACTTCATTGAATATCAATTTCAATAATTACATAGAAAAATAACATAAATCTCTCATTTAAATCTCCCGTCGAATATTATTAATATATAATAATATTTTACACTAAGGTTGTCAACCTTTTAATAACATTCTAGTCTAATACTACTAATAATATCTCAATACAATATTATTAGTCACATAAATAATTTATGACATTAATCACATAAATAAACAATTTATTTCAATTGTTTTTCCTTTCCGAAATCAATAAACTCGTTTAAACATTCTAAAATGTCATAAACATCATAACACTATAAACCCGACCCAAAACTTCATCAAAATCTGCATAAAACATGCTCAAGGGTCTCACGTCGGAAAAATTTATTTTTCCATATTTCTAAATTTTACCCAGCTTCGTTCAAACAGTCATAACTCTCTCGTTTTAAAACCTTTTTGAGCGATTCTTGAGCCCACGCGAAGATAACTTCCAGGGCTACAACTTTTGTCTCACGACATTTTTCCAAAATCAGAACACAACAGTTCAAAAAAATTAGACAAAGGAGGCTGTTCGGAATTTTGGACAGTTTAACATACTCTCCTTCCGAATGCCATAACTACCTCATCCGGAGTCGGAATTAGTCCGTTCCGGAGTCTATGGAAAGCTAAAACAGAGTACTACAACATATCAAAAGCCCATAATTTTTAAAGCACAAAAACCGGACCGAATTACCCTCGTCTTAGACTGTCCCGAATCTGCCCTTTTTTTTATAAAAACTGGACTGTTTTCACCAAATCAGCTACTACACCATGAAAACTAAATATTTTTGAGTCCTACCACTTGGGTTTACTACTACACACATATATTTAACATCCCTTTTTGACGGATTGCAAAAAGAAGTCATAGATTTAAAATGGTGAAATTTCAAAGTATAAAGAAATTTCGGTTCCCAAAACTAGAAAATAAATTTTCTTTATTCTTTTGATTCACCCAAATCAACATCAAAATGAGTAAATCCATACATGAATCCATATATATCACATAGATCTCAGGGTTTTAAACCTCCAAATCAAAAACCCTCATCATCAATAAGCAGTAGACATGGCATCATAGCATCAACACAAAGTAGTTCCAATGGCCACTCAAGCATTTTCTTACTAGTTTCTAAAAACATATACATGGGTCATGGCTTACCTCTTGCTGCAAACTTCTTCTTATAGATGGAGATAGCTACTGATCTCTCCCTTCTTGCTTGCTTGATTATGCTCCTCAAATTCGTAGACAACCTTGACCCACTATCAAACTCTAATCCTTTCTTCTCTATTTTTACTCTCTTAGTTGTAATGTTGCAAAGTGAATGAATGCTTGAGTTGGGTGTATATATATATATATATATATATATATATATATATATATATATATATATATATATATATATATATATATTATTAAGACTGATATGCTCAGCCCCTTCACCTCTCCAACCATCAGTTATATATTCATGGATCATTATACACTAGTTAATGGTTATAAGGGAGGGAGTTAAGAACATGGAAAGCCTTTGCCAAATAATTATAACCTCCTCTTTCCTCACACTCTATATTATACGTA
Source organism: Panax japonicus (assembly GCA_020205505.1). Classification (NCBI taxonomy): domain Eukaryota; kingdom Viridiplantae; phylum Streptophyta; class Magnoliopsida; order Apiales; family Araliaceae; genus Panax; species Panax japonicus. The sequence goes on from CM035114.1 coordinate 42,461,446, forward strand.
TATACACTCCCTCCTTGTCCCAATATACTTGTCACGTGTGACCCACCAGCTGTTGTCTTGTATAAAATTAAAATAATAATCATTTAATCAATTAACAAGTCATTTTGACCATTTTGCCCCTTGCAGTCAAATGTGTCGATACTTATATCGATTCCTACTAAAGTCGACGTCCCGGACGTCATAGAACTCCCCGTTTCGTCAAAATCAACTTCAAAATTTGTAGTTGACTTTTCCCCCAAAAAAGTCAACCCATTGACTTTGACCAAAAAGTCAACCATGGCGCATTTTCGTGGTTACAGTCTATCCTGACTAATTTCGACGTTCCAGACTCAAATACGATGTATGCGTCTCTAAATTCCGCTCCGAACTCAAAATCATGTTTTAAATGTTGGCTTTCCCTCCTTTGTGGGAACTATATATTTCTTAATTACAGTATTTAGCATGCACCTTGGTAATATGTATGGTTTTATTTTTGGGTGATTTTCCCATGCATGACTCTTGGTATTAACAAGGCTTGGCTTGGAGTCTTCAAGAAGATACAAATCCTTATAAATCTGAGACATGTCCTATTTCTTTACAAATCCTTATAAATCTGAGACATGTCCCATTTCTAATAGAGGTAGAACATTCATTTTTGATACATTCTCCTATTTTGATAAATTTGTTCTTGGAGATTTGTTTTCTCATTGGTGAGTTATTTTCCTCTTGTGATTTACACCTGTGGGAAAGTCATATTTTTTTCCAACATTAAAGTCATCCCACGAAATTAATTAAAATTAATTCCATACTTAGCCAAATTGAATAGCTGACTCAACTGAAACAACCATTCCAAAACATCTTATCACATAACATATAATAAAAATAAATAATTCATCTAACAATAATTGTCATCTAAAAATAATTGTCACATACAAACGTAACTAAATTATTATACCACAATTTCATAAATTATTTATTTTTCTCAATAAATAAATTATTTAAAATATTTATTTAATTTAATAAATATTTAAAATTAATTACCAAATTTATTTATTTTCTTCAATATTTAACTTAACTATTGAACATCACTTTCCCAATATATGAATATATATTTCTTTTCACACCAGATCACATATTTAAAAATATATATCATGTATATATAAATACTCAAACTCAAAATATCTCATAATATGAATTTTAATTATTAAATTCTTATTTTAATAACTTATAAAAATTCGGGTTGTCACATCCTTCCCCCCTTATAAGGATTCTGTCCTCGGAATCACCGAAACCCTACTTTACTCAAGTTTTCATCAAATCTCTTCGTTGAATAACTTCAACATATTACCTTAATATAGATTTTATATTTCTACTCCCACCATTCTTGATAATAAATTATTGTAAGTTTTATTTCATAACCTTCACTTGAACTCAATTATATTTTGAGTATTATATATATTCATTAACCCATTCATTTTCCTTTTCTAAGGATCGTTATCATAAATACTCGGGATATTACATTCACCCATTCTTCTAAGAATTTCGTCCTCGAAATTTTATTTATTCATTCAATCTAACAAAATAGATTTTACATTAATACTTCATTCATTCATTGGGTTCTATAACCACTTCTTTTCACAAAGATCTTTTTACAATTATTAAACTTTTCTATTAAAAGTTTTACATTATTCTTTGAGAACTCATCACCTCCTCATTTCAAAATTTCTTTTCTCACTTATTCAATATATTTATCATTCTGTGACGCATTCTACGACTCACTTCTTTTTAAGGAATAACATCCTTACCACATTCGCCTTTTAGAATAGCAAGAATCTTCCATAATTGCTCAATAATTCGGGAGCAATATGAACAACTCGGGAATTTAAAAGATTCCAAATAATGCTGAGGGGTCATAAGACCATGAACTCATCTCTAGGTTTTATAGTGCTTCACCCCTGGTTCTTCACACTTTAAACCCTTTTAACAGAATGTTTATCAATCACAAAGACTGAAAACATTCTCTGCAAGTACTCCAGGTGATCAGCCTATCGTACCCCTACGTCGTGCACAACGTATTACATCTCAACATCGTAACGACTATATACGTTACTTTCGGAACCATTGTCTCCGATAACATGTCCCCTTTTATAGGGTTGTTCACCTCAGCTTTTCAACATCTGAATCCGCACCAAAACAATTTGGTTTGGCATAACTTTTCAATAAACGCTTGAATTTCATGAACATCTTTCAATATTCGTCTAGCTGAATCAATTAGCATAGAATTTTACAACAATTCGGATATCAATTGAAATATACATATATATATATATATATATATATATATATATATATATATATATATATATATTCTCATATCTTAAAGAAATCTCAAAAAAAAAAAAATTTGACGTCATGATACCGCACTGTATATACAGTCCGTTTGAGGATTCCACCATTTTATGACTTTGTCATACTACATCATATTATAGTGGGCTGATGATCCTTAGATCACATCCAACACTAAGTAATTCTGCATTAATAACTCCATCATTTTTATCATCTTTGCACCAGGTTGCATGATGCTTTAACGATATAAAAATACATTTTGACATCTCAAATCATTTTTTTGTCTAGCCGAATCAATTAGCATAGACTATTCTTTAAATCGTTCAAAAATCTTTACAAATTAGTTTTATCCTCTCAACAGGTAACGAGGTGTCGGTGGCCCGAAGTCCACGCATACACAATAGTCACCAGGAGTTGAGAATAAAAATTCATTTTTCAAAAGCACATAGTGCGTATTTAGCTTGATGTCAAAAACTTCGAAGTCTAGCATAGCTAGAAGATTTGGAATACCTATGCTTCCATCATTAACTTCACTTTCTCTATTGATCAATTTCTTAATAGATCTATCTATTCATATAATCCTCAATGCTCCATTCATATTTAGCTATACCCCAGTTCATCAAACTTACCACACATTATGAGTTCAGGAACTTGCCACAATCATATGGGTTTAAGAACTTATCCTAGTCAGACCATAGGCGTCCATTCGCTGAGGGGTTCAAAACATACCATATGATTATGAGTCATGAACTTACCATAAGTATGAGTTTTAAGAACTCGCAACTTAACCTTATATCCTCTACCTATTCATTATACACATGAGAAAAGAATCACCTTCTCAACATGCATATAGCAAATAGCGCGACATTAGGTTCCAATGATTATCATTACCAGAAACTAAGTGGCTGTCAAACCAAACTCGGCCACTAATCAATATAGGAAGCTAAGCGGACAATTCCCCTCCCATACAAAGAATTAGTCAACCTAACCACTATATCGACCAGGAAGCTAAGTGATTCTAAAACCAAGTACAAATTCTCCGCCCATACAAGGAATCATACAACTCAGCTACTGAACTGAGTCCTCAATTGAAAACTCACATACTCTTAACTTTCTCTTTTCTTAATACGGATTTTTTTTTAATCCGTATCTTAACATTTACCACTCTTTTCTGAGTTTACATTGTACCATTTCATAGTACCTTCTCTTTATAGCATAAAGCTATATCATTCCAATCACTTAACAAATCATATGTCATTCAATGATTTAATCTGATCACGCGGTGATCTTATTTTTGTAATCATTTCTCCTTATGCTTACGATCGTTTTATTTTACGATCTTCTTATTCTTCTCTTTAATCATATTATATTATGATTTTATTTACACTTTTCATCCTATAGACACCGTCTATTTAGTATCACCTTTCATCTCTATTACTGGAGTCAGGTAACTCCGGATTCTTATCCTTATAGCTCTTCAAAATTCTTCTTTGAATCTTCTTTATCTTTCTCTTTACTTTAATAATGAATTTCCGAAAATTCATCTCTTATCGATTAAACTCTATTCGAGTTTATTACTTATCATCTTCGCGGTTATAGCCTAAGGTACACCTACCTAAGGTTTATAACCTACAGCTCTGATACAAACTTGTGACGCCCCCAAATCCGTATAATCATCGATTACAGAACTTGGTGCTCACGATACAACATACACCACCATCTAACTAAGTAAACCTTAACAATAAGGAATAATAATATTTATCCGGGTTCCAAATCGCCGCGGATCCGGTACGCTAATTCTATCACTAATGCGAAAGATATAAACATACATTGTTTATACATTAAACTTTTACACCTCAGTCCCGAAGTCTACAACCTTAACTTAATACATACCTTCAATATTAAAAAGGTTTACAATGCTATTTTCAATAGAAAATTTATAGATTTAACTGCAACATAAATTAATCTTGCACTTTGACTTTGCTTCTGTCCTTATTCAAGCTTTCTCCTTAATCTGAAAATTTTATCATGATATAGCAAGGGTGAGCAACAAATTTGCCCAGCAAGTTTTACATACATTGAAGATATATATCATGATTGAAAAGAATGAATAAGCTTTCAAGTTTTCAACAATATAATAATTGTGAAATAACATGAATCAAGTTTCAATGATTGAATGACTGAACCAATAATATTAGATGTCAACAATGACTATGAACAATTTAACTGAACCTTATGGTAATGAAGGTGATCAGCCATTCATACCTGATGAACATATGCAATATGCACTTAGTGCGAATCAATATATAGACGTGAATAATCATCAATAATCATTCACTAACATGCTTTGTAATATAACTCGAGTTTGAGTTAAGGAAACTTGCCTGCATAGTCGATTATCGCTACGCAATCTAATTTAATCTCTCGGGAAAGACCTATCAGTATAAAATTGATCTTTTAATCAGTATAACATACTTGTTAGCTCATAATGCTATTACTTAAGCCATAAATTATCTAACACTTAATCAAATATTAGATAACATCTTAACCCATTAGTATTATTATCATTTTAGAGTATTTAGATTCTTTACTAATATTATTAATCATTTAATAATATTTTAATCACCTTCTAATATTATTAATCATGTAATAATATTTTACTTATTTCATAAATAATAAAGGTCTCACACATTTTAAGATACAAATATTTTACATCTTGAAACTTAAACCATTTAAATTCATTTCAGAAATATCTTTTATCTCTACTCGCAAATATGGAGTTTAAACAGCTAATGCGTAGCTTTTATAGTAAGACTCAATTTACTATATTATTTTTCTATCATTTGTCCAAACACATAATATACTTCATTGAATATCAATTTCAATAATTACATAGAAAAATAACATAAATCTCTCATTTAAATCTCCCGTCGAATATTATTAATATATAATAATATTTTACACTAAGGTTGTCAACCTTTTAATAACATTCTAGTCCAATACTACTAATAATATCTCAATACAATATTATTAGTCACAGAAATAATTTATGACATTAATCACATAAATAAATAATTTATTTCAATTGTTTTTCCTTTCCGAAATCAATAAACTCGTTTAAACATTCTAAAATGTCATAAACATCATAACACTATAAACCCGACCCAAAACTTCATCAAAATCTGCATAAAACATGCTCAAGGGTCTCACGTCGGAAAAATTTATTTTTCCATATTTCTAAATTTTACCCAGCTTCGTTCAAACAGTCATAACTCTCTCGTTTTAAAACCTTTTTGAGCGATTCTTGAGCCTACGCGAAGATAACTTCCAGGGCTACAACTTTTGTCTCACGACATTTTTCCAAAATCAGAACACAACAGTTCAAAAAAATTAGACAAAGGAGGCTGTTCGGAATTTTGGACAGTTTTACATACTCTCCTTCCGAATGCCATAACTACCTCATCCGGAGTCGGAATTAGTCCGTTCCGGAGTCTATGGAAATCTAAAACAGAGTACTACAACATATCAAAAGCCCATAATTTTTAAAGCACAAAAACCGGACCGAATTACCCTCGTCTTAGACTGTCCCGAATCTGCCCTTTTTTTTATAAAAACTGGACTGTTTTCACCAAATCAGCTACTACACCATGAAAACTCAATATTTTTGAGTCCTACCACTTGGGTTTACTACTACACACATATATTTAACATCCCTTTTTGACGGATTGCAAAAAGAAGTCATAGATTTAAAATGGTGAAATTTCAAAGTATAAAGAAATTTCGGTTCCCAAAACTAGAAAATAAATTTTCTTTATTCTTTTGATTCACCCAAATCAACATCAAAATGAGTAAATCCATACATGAATCCATATATATCACATAGATCTTAGGGTTTTAAACCTCCAAATCAAAAACCCTCATCATCAATAAGCAGTAGCATGGCATCATAGCATCAACACAAAGTAGTTCCAATGGCCACTCAAGCATTTTCTTACTAGTTTCTAAAAACATATACATGGGTCATGGCTTACCTCTTGCTGCAAATTTCTTCTTATAGATGGAGATAGCTACTGATCTCTCCCTTCTTGCTTGCTTGATTATGCTCCTCAAATTCGTAGACAACCTTGACCCACTCTCAAACTCTAATCCTTTCTTCTCTATTTTTACTCTCTTAGTTGTAATGTTGCAAAGTGAATGAATGCTTGAGTTGGGTGTATATATATATATATATATATATATATATATATATATATATATATATATATATATTATTAAGACTGATATGCTCAGCCCCTTCACCTCTCCAACCATCAGTTATATATTCATGGATCATTATACACTAGTTAATGGTTATAAGGGAGGGAGTTAAGAACATGGAAAGCCTTTGCCAAATAATTATAACCTCCTCTTTCCTCACACTCTATATTATACGTATATACACTCCCTCCTTGTCCCAATATACTTGTCACGTGTGACCCACCAACTGTTGTCTTGTATAAAATTAAAATAATAATCATTTAATCAATTAACAAGTCATTTTGACCATTTTGCCCCTTGCAGTCAAATGTGTCGATACTTATATCGATTCCTACTAAAGTCGACGTCCCGGACGTCATAGAACTCCCCGTTTCGTCAAAATCAACTTCAAAATTTGTAGTTGACTTTTCCCCCAAAAAAGTCAACCCATTGACTTTGACCAAAAAGTCAACCATGGCGCATTTTCGTGATTACAGTCTATCCTGACTAATTTCGATGTTCCAGACTCAAATACGCTGTATGCGTCTCTAAATTCCGCTCCGAACTCAAAATCATGTTTTAAATGTTGGCTTTCCCTCCTTTGTGGGAACTATATATTTCTTAATTACAGTATTTAGCATGCACCTTGGTAATATGTATGGTTTTATTTTTGGGTGATTTTCCCATGCATGACTCTTGGTATTAACAAGGCTTGGCTTGGAGTCTTCAAGAAGATACAAATCCTTATAAATCTGAGACATGTCCTATTTCTTTACAAATCCTTATAAATCTGAGACATGTCCCATTTCTAATAGAGGTAGAACATTCATTTTTGATACATTCTCCTATTTTGATAAATTTGTTCTTGGAGATTTGTTTTCTCATTGGTGAGGTATTTTCCTCTTGTGATTTACACCTGTGGGAAAGTCATATTTTTTTCCAACATTAAAGTCATCCCACGAAATTAATTAAAATTAATTCCATACTTAGCCAAATTGAATAGCTGACTCAACTGAAACAACCATTCCAAAACATCTTATCGCATAACATATAATATAAATAAATAATTCATCTAACAATAATTGTCATCTAAAAATAATTGTCACATACAAACGTAACTAAATTATTATACCACAATTTCATAAATTATTTATTTTTCTCAATAAATAAATTATTTAAAATATTTATTTAATTTAATAAATATTTAAAATTAATTACCAAATTTATTTATTTTCTTCAATATTTAACTTAACTATTGAACATCACTTTCCCAATATATGAATATATATTTCTTTTCACACCAGATCACATATTTAAAAATATATATCATGTATATATAAATACTCAAACTCAAAATATCTCATAATAAGAATTTTAATTATTAAATTCTTATTTTAATAACTTATAAAAATTTGGGTTGTCACATCCTTCCCCCCTTATAAGGATTCTGTCCTCGGAATCACCGAAACCCTACTTTACTCAAGTTTTCATCAAATCTCTTCGTTGAATAACTTCAACATATTACCTTAATATAGATTTTATATTTCTACTCCCACCATTCTTGATAATAAATTATTGTAAGTTTTATTTCATAACTTTCACTTGAACTCAATTATATTTTGAGTATTATATATATTCATTAACCCATTCATTTTCCTTTTCTAAGGATCGTTATCATAAACACTCGGGATATTACAATTGAAAACCCTAATCTCAGATTTAGAAAATTAATTGTACAGTTAGAAACCCTAATTGTACGCCGAGAAACCCTAATTTCAAAACTGGAAATTTTAAACCCTAAATTTCGAAACCTTAATCCTAATGGGTAAGACTATTGTGTTATTAAACTTAAATATGATTAGAAAACACTAATTATATTTTTATAAGTTAAATTTCTATTTTAGAAACCCTAATTTTATTTTAGAAAATTTATTTTTCTAATTAAACCCTAAATTTGAAAATTGTGGGAACTAGAAATTTTTAAAACCTAAAAGGGTTCAAACCCTAAACCTTATTGTCCAAACCCTAAACCCTAAGAGTTTCATAAAATTCAAATTCTAGAGAAAAATTAGAAAAGACCAAAATGCCCTTTTTGGAGATTTTATTAAATTACTTGTGAATCTTGCCAAATCAAGAGTTGGTGAACAACTCCCTTGACTTTTTGGCTCACAAAATCTCAGCAAATCTGCCTACATGACAGCCAACCTCAGCTCTTCATTGAATCTAAGCACTATATATTAGTTTAGAGAGAGATAGTGTATCATTTTGTTTAAATTTTTTCCAAGCTCCTACCAACTTCCTCTCACACATAAACCTCCGAAAATATAAGTTAAATTTGTCACAATATCAGCCCTAGATCAATCAAAAACATCTTGGAGAGCTTAGATCAAAAATCGGAATCAAAAAGGTATAACCAAATTTCTTAATTTCGATCTTTGATGCTTAAGAAAATTTGGTGTTTTGTGTTTATTATTATGTAATAGGATGTTTTTAGTTGTTATATAATGATCCATGATGGATCCATAACATCAAAGTGTGATAAAATCGAATTTTCAAAATCTGTTCTTGAACAAAATCTGTGGTCTTACAAGCTAATGTCAGGGGCCACAGATTCTAGTTCGTTTGTTATTTTTGTTGTTTAATCGTTGTTACATGTAGCCTTGTATGTGGTCTTTACTCTGTAAGTTGAATCAGTGTCATTAGATGTCTGGATCGGAAGATATAAACGGTCAAAGACCGTTGACCGGCCATGATCGGGTCGAATTCTGGGTAACCCAGAAATAGAAAAACCGAGTCTGACAGTGAGTTCTAATGATCGGATCTGTCAGTATGTTTATTATTTGATGTTGTTAATTGGTAAGTCTTGTAGCTGGTTATGTGTACTATAAATTAAAGTCTTTATATCCCTTATAACCTCAGCTTGATCGATCATGGAAGGTGGTCAAAGTAGACCACCCGATCTGTTCTTTACTTTTCTGGAAAACCCAGAATCAGTATGAACATGTTTTCTGACCAACTTTGACCAAGTGTTACATTGTGGATCTGTTTGTTTTTGAACCGATTTGTTGGTGAGGTGTTGTTCCTTGACAGAAGGACTACAAGTATGAACCACCAAACCACATGAACCATGACCAGAACATAGATTAATTTGAGGTTGAATATGGCAACTCGGCACTGTTTAAACCCAGAAAATTCCCAGGTCACGTTGTCAGTGACTTTAGGGGCTTGGATCTTGATAGTGTTGTGTGATATTACTTATATTGTTATTGATTCTTGTAGTGTTACATAAACTATACAAGATCGTGCTTAAAGATTTCCCAGAAACTATTTAGATCGAAAATGGTAAGCGGTCAAACCACCTACCATCGCCATTGCCGGAAAATCTGGGTTTGGCTCAAGAACACCTATAGCGACAGAAAGTGTCGCTATAAGGCTTTTAGCGACGGATTAATTAAATTATTTTCTAAAAATTTCGGAAATTAATAAAAAAATAGAAATAAATTCTAAAAATTACCAAAAATAGTTTTAAAAATTATTTTAAATTATGAAAAATAATTTTTAACCAATTGGAATATTTTTCTTTAATATTTATAATTATTTATAATATTAAAGGTATTTAATTTATTTAATTAGTTTATTAAATAAATTAGAGAAAAATGATTTAATATTATGAAAAATCATTTTAAATAAGAATAATGTATTTAAAAATATTTTGAGTTATAAAATGTAACTTTTAATATTTTTGGAGAATTTTTATTAATAATTTAATATTAAGGATAGTATATTTATTTGTTTATTAAATTAAATAAATACAATAAAAATGATTTAAATGATTTAAAAATTATTTTAATTAAGAATAAAGTGTTAAAAAAATATTTTAAATTATAAAATATAATTTTCAATATTTTTAGAGAATTTTCATTAATAAAATAATATTAATGATATTTTGATTTATTTAATTATTATATTAAATAAATGAATTAAAAATGGTTTTATTGATTTAAAAATCATTTAAAAATAAGAAAAATGATTTAAAAATATTTTAAGTTATAATTAATTACTTTTAATATTTAGATAATAATTTCATTAATATTTATATATTTATGGTGATGATTTAAAAATGATTTTAATTATTTTAAAAATCATTTAAGTAGAATATTGATGATTTAAAAATATTTTAAGTTATTAATAATAACTTTAATATTTTGACAAGTATGTTATTAATATTTTGATATTATTAAATATTAATAATGATAAGATTATTTGATAATTAAATCATTCAAAAATGATTTGAGTGTTTGAAAAATTATTATAAATTATAATAAGTGTTTATAAATTATTAAAAGCTTCCGAAAAATATTATAAACGATATTTGACTTATCTAAAATAATATTGAAGCTTAGAGACCAAGTTTAATTGACAATCAATGTGTTAATTGTCGGATAGGGTGACCAGAACACCGAAAATGGACCGAAGTCCAACCAGACTGATATAGTCAGACTTGATAAGTGTTTATATAGGTTATAAACACTAATGTGGCTATGTGGTAATGTGCCTAGGAGAAGTTTGACTGTAAAATACAGTGTTATGTGTTATAAATGTTTGTACTAATAGTGAGACCGACATTGTTGAATATAGGTCTTACGAACGCAGTTAATTATATTGTGTAGCTGTAATCAACGTGGAAGGCAAGTTTCCTAACTCAACCTTGAGTTATATTTCCTTCAATTATTATAGTGGTTAATTATTGCTAATTACACCACATCCAGGGAAGTTATTGTTGATTATTCGCAGTTAGTGCATGCTTAATAATTCAAATTGAATTACTGATTCAGAAATATACATTCGTAGAATTACTGTTGTTGAATATTCAAATCTGTAGAAGTTAGAATTGACAGTACAGATAATTCCTGTTCATTGTCAAATTGTGTTGAGAAATGTCTTAGCTAATTATTCTGGCTAGACAAACATTGGTTAGAACTTGATAAATTCAAGAAAATAATTCAATTGTTATTGGTAGAATCGATGCCAATTATTTCGGTAAGATCGATAAGTAAGTAGAATTTGAAATCACAGTATTTCGTTGTAAAATCAAAATATTGATTCTAAAACTGAGAAGAACAACCTTTTATATAAAGGGAACATTTTGGGTCGTGAATTCGACCTTTGCGCGCGTTTTGAGTATTATGCATAATATAGGGTACAAGGAGTTGGCCGGCTCTAAGTACTTGCAGAGGGGTATGATTTAATCTTTATGGTTATCTGATACTCCTGGTATGTATCAAAGTAAATCTTTGGTAGATGCCCGAGAAAATAAGTTCAAAGATCTTGTGTGATCACTCATTATAAATCTGGAAATTAATCCACTTTGTTATTGTGTAGAATTGATTCTTGTAGAATTTTGAAAGCGTTGTACTCTTTCATTATCAAATTATGGTGTTGCATAGAAAAGGAGAAGCCTTGTTATTGAATAACAAATTGTTTAGCTAATTCAAAGTTCCCCGAACTTTGGTTTCATTCTATCAAAATAGATAGGATATTATTGTTGATTCATATACATTTATTGTATAATCTTAACTTGCGGGGCAAATTTGTTACTCACCCTTGCTTTAAATACAACATTTCAGCTAGGGACGAAGTTGCAGGAGGTGCTGTGAAGCAGAACAAGGGAAAAGGCGTAGTTATAAATTAGTTATGTTAAATATATTTATTATGTTGTATTGTAAACCCTTTTTGTATATCTAAAGGGTATGTTTGTAAAGTTAAGGTTAGAGAACCTGGGTGATGTATTATGAAACTCTGATAAAAACTTATGTAAGATACTATCTATATATATTATAGGTAGTTAAATGTTATTTATATTGTGGATCGTGAACACCAAACTCGGGGGTCAGGTAACCCGGATTTGGGGGTGTCACAGGTTGGTATCAGAGCTGTAGTGACCAAGGTGTCACCAGCTGGTAATAGAGCTGTAAGTTATAAACTTTAAGTGGGGTGGGAAAAGACCTAGGATTTTAACCATAAGCGAAATAGAGAATACTCATTTAGAGTACTATATGAGAGATTGCCGAAGTGCAACGATAGTGAGAAATGGGGACACATAGTGTGAGGAGTTTGTACTAAGGAAGTACTAATCAAGTTATTTAAATTAATTGTAGGATGTCTGGAGAAGATCAAATGAGTACAGAGATACTAGCGACTGTTGCACCAATGCCACAAGCCGAGGTGCCAGCGCAAAATGAATCAGTTGATAAGGTGGAAGAAGATGAACCTATGGTTAATCTGGGGAGCGATCATGACGATTATCCTGAGAGGTATCTGAGTGGAGATGAGGAGGTAGAGTCTGAGCCAGCTATGGTAGAAATAAAGAATAAGACTACAGTTGAAGAACAAGATCAACTAGTTGCAGAAGTTCAAGAACTCCGGAGTAAGGCGTTTCTCTTGGAGCAGCTATGGAAGACAGAACGAGCGCTATACAAAATGACTAAAGAAAGGAACGAACTCAAGGCGCAGGTAGACAGAATGAAGACGGGAGGTGGTGGATCGTCTGAAGGGATGATCAAGCAGCAGAAGGACAAGAAGAAAAGGAAGAGGGACAACGATATCCCTAATTCAGAAAAGTCAAACTCGAAGAAAAAGCAAGCCTGTGGCAAGTGTGGAAAGAGCCATTTGGGAGAATGTATGTGGGGTCAGAATGTGTGTTATAATTGTGGCCAGAAAGGACATCTATCCCCAAATTGTCCTAAACCAAAGAAAGGAAGATGTTTTGCATGTGGTGGAACGAGTCATAGGGTTAAGAATTGTCCTAAAAGGAAGAAAGATGGAGAAAGTGGACAGCAGAAGGATTAAGTGTGTGGAGAATAATATTTTCTTTGATAGGAGATAAATTTTGTATGCCTCCACTTTTTGTGTAAAGTTGTTGTAATGAATCCCGACTTTTGTCAAAAAGGGATAGTACCTATTTGTAGTTGTATAGGTAATGTACTAAAAAGTACTATGTAATATTTGCATGAATATAAATACAATGATATGTTTGTATGAATGAAATCTTTATTTTCTATATAAATATAAGATTAAAATAAATTTGTGTGTTCTTAAAACTCATACTTATGGTAAGTTAATGACTCATAGTTATATGAAATGTTTTGAACCCCTCAGCGAATGGACGCCAAAGGTCTGACTAGGATAAGTTCATACACTCATATAATTGTGGCAAGTTACTGAACTCCTAAGTGTGGTAAGTTTGATGAACTGGATATAGTATTGTGAAAATGGAGAATAACAACTTTTTGTGTAAAGTTGTGTTATTAATCCTGTTATGATTTAAAAAGGGATAGTAATATGTGAAGTACTAAATGTACTATGTGCTATTTGAATAAATATGCAATTACTTGAGAATTATGTGTTGAATTCTTATTGTGTTAAGAATTGGTATAGAGAAAGAGTATTAATATAAGATTTTTTTTATTTAAATCAGATCATGCCGCCTAGACGACAGAATCGAACCCAACGAGAAGAACCCGCTATGGAGAATAGAGCTCCCGCAGGAAGAGGAAGAGCGAGGGAACAACCCGCTGATAGATTAGCCAATTTCAAGGATTTTAAAGCGGTAGGACCACCGGAATTCAAAGGAACCACCGATCCGATTGAAGCCCAAACTTGGGTAAAGGAGATGGAGAAAGCATTCATCATTGCACGTGTGGCAGAAGAGCAAAAAACGGCTTTTGCAACTTATCTGATGAAGGGAGAAGCCAATTACTGGTGGGAGACAAACCAAGCAAGAGCTGGTACAGATGTGGTGTTGTGGACGAGATTCAAGGAGTTGTTCTTTGAGAACTACTTCTCACCGAGTATGCAAGCTCGGATGGAAGTTAAGTTCTTGGAACTTAAGCAGGAGAACATGTCGGTATCTGAATATGCTGCCAAATTCAACGAACTGCCAAGATTTGCACCTCATCAAGTAGATACAGAAGCAAGAAAAGCGCGAAGATTCGAGAATGGGCTGAAACTGGGGATATTCAACAAAGTAGCTGTGAGCAATCAATATCATTCATGTGGGGGATTGTTAGAATTTGAGCCTAAATTAATGTGGTTGTCATTAATTATTTTTAATGATTCCATATATTAATGTGTTCTACTCCATGAGTAGATTAAATTAAGTATTTGGAAGCTCAAATCCATGGAATAATGAATGAGATATTAACTCCCAAAGATCACACTTGGAAATGATAAATGATAATAAACACTTATGGGAAAAATCCAAGTCCCACATATGTTAAGAATTAAACTTTTAATGTGTTTATATACAAGGATATTGCTCATTGGTTTGGGCCCCAAGGGACACCCCACTTTTGTGGAAGGGAAAGGACCTAGTCAAGACTTGGTTCGAACTCACACGCGCGCGCTGCCGTCGACCGGCCGGCCTGGCCTGGCTCTAGCTCGGGCTCGGGATCGTGGGTCTGGGTCCTTGTATATAATTTTTTAGACAATTTATTTAAATTTTAATTATTTAATTCTATTATCAAAACTGTGTCATTTTGATAAACGGTATTTATTATATTATCAAAACTGTGTTATTTTGATAAGCGGTATCTGCTGAAAGGGTATCAGTCTGAACGGACGGCCCAAAACTACATCGTATAGTCGCGCCTTTTCTACTAAGCCTAAAACTACGTAGTTTTGGTTTTGTTAATGCTTAAACTACGTCGTTTTATGGATCCGAATAGATGCGCTCATTCTGCAAATGATATAAACTACGTCGTTTTGACCAAAGGATGTCATGACATGTCTTTTTAGAAGCATCACATGTCTTTTCAAGGGTGAAGTGCCCATCCGAAGGGTCACCAACCCCTCTTATAAATAGATAAGAGGTAGATAAGAGGGGGCGGACTTCTCATTCACTCATTCACAAGCAATTGAGCATTATTAGTCTTTCTAGTCTTCAGTTTTTTCATCAGTTTTATAGTTATTTTGAGAGAGAGTTAGAGCTTTTATTTTGGTTCATAGAGTATATTTTTTGTAGTGTTACTAAAGTATACGGTGTCATTATATCTTGGGAGACAAGTGCTATCAACTCTAAGCACCATACGGATGGCATAATTGTCTTAAAGATATAATACCAAGTACTAGCCTTGACAAATCTTTTTCTACAATTTTGATTTATTTGATATAAGTTAATATATATGTAAGACCCCAATTTTTATGAATAAAGATGAATTTTTCTATAAATATCATTTTGAATAATTATGGTGTTGATTTGTTATAATATTAAAGTTGTGGGTAATATTTATAAATTTTGCAAAGTAAGCAAGTTGTTATAAAATATTCGATTGGTCGGAGAATTTTCGTTTTAACAGGGAATATTCGTACGACGGCACTATCATTAGTTGACACCACAACGTAATTATTGTCGGAATGAGAAAACGACAGAAATATCTTTTTATGAAAATAACGGCGGAAGTTTTACCGTTAACTGTTGGAATAACAGATGTTAAAAGTACAGTAATACGCGTGGTTTCATAGTAGCACACGGTATTGATTATTGATGCTTACATGAGAAGTCACTCAATTTTGTTCAATTATTGCTACAGTAATTGCTACATAGTATCTCGCGTTATTTGATTCAATTATTGTCGATATTTTATATATTATTAAATCAATAATTAAGACGACAAAGTTATTCATATTATTATTTACAATATTGACAATGTCTAAAAGTTCTTTCAAGGAGAGATTTGATCACCTAATTGTGCGCCAATAAGGAGAAATTCTCATTGAAAATCCCTTCTTTCCTGGGAACGACCTGGTTGTTAAATATTGTGAATTATAATAATAATGATAAATGTTGTTAAAAATATTGAGGTGATTTTTTTATGAAGTATTTATTGTAAAATTTACTTATTATATGAACCCCCACTTACTCGTTTTTCAAAATAATCGATAGAAAATTATTAAATATAATAAAGGTGGGGCCACATGTGGGGCACACGTGTTAAAAAATGAAATGGGATGAAATTTGTGTTTGTCACGAGAGGTTGGATGCTGAGAAAGGAAGGTGTACAATTATTAATTTTATTATTATTATAAGTTTGTTTTATATTCACACACACACACACACACACACACACACACACACACACACATATATATATATATATATATATATATAAATTACTAAATAAAACAGTTATATTCAAAAAAACAGTTTGATATTAACCCATTGCTTTAATTTACAAAATTTATTATAAGACAATGAAATCAAATTTAAACGTTCATACTCTTAATAAGAGTCCAAAAGATCAAACAGTTTTAATTCAAAGTTCAACTAGTGATGCTAATATCCAAATCCCAAGAACAATTCTTTGGAAGGATATTACCTTACCTAATCAATGACGATAATCAGACACTGGGTGACTGGGTTTTGATGAGGTAGCTTGAGTTTGACTAGCAAAAAGATCAAACAGTTTTAATTCAAGTTCAACTAGTGATGCTAATATCCAAATCCCAAGAACAATTCTTTAGCCTCAACCGCTGATTAAGCCTACTTAACCCCATTTCATCTAATGTTCTTATCTCGGTAAAATTGTAAGTTATCTTGTAATCAGTTTAAGTTATTATCAATAAAACTGTTTTATTTAGTACTTTAATTATGTTTGTATGCGCACTTGTTCTTCTTCTTTCATTTCTCTTCAGAGATTATCCTTCCGCCCCCAAATGGTATCAGAGCCAAGTAGTATGTTGTTAGTAACTGTTTAGTCAGATCTTTTAAATCAAACTCTCCTTCACTTTTCAAAATCTTCTCCTTCCTCAGTGTTCTGCAGTCACCTTACTTACCTGTAGTCCACTAGTTCGTGTCTAACCATTGTAAGTCTCCAGGGTGTGAGCAGTGTCGGGTTATAGAACATAGGTATGAGTCTACTTTGGGTAAACGGGGTATGTATGAATGAACCTTGAGTGAGATTTTATTTTAAAACAGTAAAGATGAGTAGATTATTCAGATCCAGCTCTTCAGTTAGTAACAGGTCAGCTTTGCCTCCAGTCCCAGACATAGTAAACCAAGAAGAACATAGTTATGAAAACCTTAATCAAGTTTTACATAATTAGAATATACCTAGAGTATCTCCCAAAGATATTTATCAGTCAACCTTGCAGATAAATTCAAAACAGATTATAATGTCAAAATAGTTGAAAGAGTTTATGCAATTAACAAGGAATACGAAAATTATAGTCTTTTATCACCTGAAGTTATTAAAAAACATAGGAAAAGGGGTTATAATTTTATTCATGTAGGTCTTGTTCAAGTTGCAGTCAAGCCACTCAACCGAAAAGGAATTAATTCTTCTATCTATCTCTGCCTTAGAGATGCTAGATTTTTAAATTATTATCCAAGTATTAATTGTGCCATGGAAGCAAGTTTGCATAATGGACCTATCCATTTCAATTGCTTTCCTGATTTCACCTTGAGTCTTAGTGATCAAAACTTATTTAAAGCTTTATCATTAAACATTAAAACTGATGGAGAGATTACTCAGATGATTGAGGGATCTCAACCCATTGCTTTAATTTACAGAATTTGTTATAAGACAATGAAATCAAATTTAAACGTTCATGCTCTTAATAAGAATCCAAAAGATCAAAGAGTTTTAATTCAAAGTTCAACTAGTGATGCTAATATCCAAATCCCAAGAAAAATTCTTTGGAAGGATATTACCTTACCTAATCAATGACGATAATCAGACACTGGGTGACTGGGTTTTGATGAGGTAGCTTGAGTTTGACTAGCAAAAAGATCAAACAGTTTTAATTCAAGTTCAACTAGTGATGCTAATATCCAAATCCCAAGAACAATTCTTTAGCCTCAACCGCTGATTAAGCCTACTTAACCCCATTTCATCTAATGTTCTTATCTCGGTAAAATTGTAAGTTATCTTGTAATCAGTTTAAGTTATTATCAATAAAACTGTTTTATTTAGTACTTTAATTATGTTTGTATGCGCACTTGTTCTTCTTCTTTCATTTCTCTTCAGAGATTATCCTTCCGCCCCCAAATGGTATCAGAGCCAAGTTGTATGTTGTTAGTAACTGTTTAGTCAGATCTTTTAAATCAAACTCTCCTTCACTTTTCAAAATCTTCTCCTTCCTCAGTGTTCTGCAGTCACCTTACTTACCTGTAGTCCACTAGTTTGTGTCTAACCATTGTAAGTCTCCAGGGTGTGAGCAGTGTCGGGTTATAGAACATAGGTATGAGTCTACTTTGGGTAAACGGGGTATGTATGAATGAACCTTGAGTGAGATTTTATTTTAAAACAGTAAAGATGAGTAGATTATTCAGATCCAGCTCTTCAGTTAGTAACAGGTCAGCTTTGCCTCCAGTCCCAGACATAGTAAACCAAGAAGAACATAGTTATGAAAACCTTAATCAAGTTTTACATAATTAGAATATACCTAGAGTATCTCCCAAAGATATTTATCAGTCAACCTTTGCAGATAAATTCAAAACAGATTATAATGTCAAAACAGTTGAAAGAGTTTATGCAATTAACAAGGAATACGAAAATTATAGTCTTTTATCACCTGAAGTTATTAAAAAACATAGGAAAAGGGGTTATAATTTTATTCATGTAGGTCTTGTTCAAGTTGCAGTCAAGCCACTCAACCGAAAAGGAATTAATTCTTCTATCTATCTCTGCCTTAGAGATGCTAGATTTTTAAATTATTATCCAAGTATTATTGGTGCCATGGAAACAAGTTTGCATAATGGACCTATCCATTTCAATTGCATTCCTGATTTCACCTTGAGTCTTAGTGATCAAAACTTATTTAAAGCTTTATCATTAAACATTAAAACTGATGGAGAGATTACTCAGATGATTGAGGGATCTCAACCCATTGCTTTAATTTACAGAATTTGTTATAAGACAATGAAATCAAATTTAAACGTTCATGCTCTTAATAAGAATCCAAAAGATCAAAGAGTTTTAATTCAAAGTTCAACTAGTGATGCTAATATCCAAATCCCAAGAAAAATTCTTTGGAAGGATACTTTTATAATAGTTCATGCTATCCAAAGATATATATATATATATATATATATATATATATATATATATATATATATATATATATATATATATATATTATTTAAAAGTTTTTGTTTTATTAGAAAATTTTATTGCATAGTGTTGTATAGTAAATCAAAAATTTTCAAACATTCGGCCGAAGAGTTTTGCCCGTGACTTTTCCTTCACTATGCATCTAAATAGTATCCTTTCCATTCTCCTATAAATAGGATGCTTAGTTAGAATTGAAAATCACACCAGAATTAGAGAATTCTTCTTCTATAATATTGAGCGTATTTCTTTCGAGTTTTAGAAAGCTTTGAGTTTAGAAAATAGTGAAAGTTTTCTTCAAAAATATCTCCGCTATACCAGTTGGAATACTCTTCTTTTCAAGGTAAGGGATGATTCACAAAGTACTATTCACGGGATACTATTCATGATAAAAATTGATTCATTTTCGGTCTAATTCATTTTTGGTACAATATTATTCTTGAATTTTTCTCCACAAAGCAGTATCATGTTGACAATTTAGACGTTATTGATTTTTGGATAAATTAAATTATAAATCTTTAAAAATTTATCATTTGCTTTCATTTAATTGAATTCTTATATCATTGTCATCATCCTCATGTTTATATTATGATGAAAGTCATTTGTGGTCGTAGTGTATAGATGGACTTGGTATGATTATGACCAAAGATTATTTGGTATAATCATGACCATAATGTTACAAAAGATGTTGTAAAATTCTTCATTGCCCCGTAGTGCATTGATGGACAGCTGTTTGCATGATCATGACCATTGATGAATACACGAATATCCTTGGCCCGTAGTGCATGGATAATTTGTGATCGTGATACTAAAAAATATTATTGGCCGTAGTGCAGGGGTGATTCGATGATGTTGGATTATTTATTAAGTTGAGTCTCAGCGATAAAAGTGATGAAATACCTTTTAAATCATAGAAGATAATAGATATCATGCTCTACTTGACTCTTCTAATGGATTGCTTGTTCCGCTGCAGTTAAACTTGATGTTTATTATATTTTATCAATTTAACACTGTTGAAGGCTAACAATAATTTATTTTGCATTATCTTAGTCATAATATTTCTTACTGGGCTAGTTGAGCTCACCATTTGCTTTCATTGTTCTCTTCAAGAAATGAGAATATAGCTGGGACTAGTCGGGGAACAGAGTGACGATCCAGATGATAGCATTAGTAGTCTTCATTATTCTGTGAAATAGTATGATAATAAATGTATTGAGGACTCCATTTGAGTTTGAATACTGTCTAGAAGACAATATTCGTTTTAGAACTCTCAGTTTATGTGTTGTCGTATTTTACACGACAGTTGAATTATTAAGTTGTATTTGAATTTTGTACTATGTATTTTGGCGACTAAAGATGGATGATGTATACCTATTTTGGGGATGTCACAAAACATATATATATATATATATATATATACACATATATATATTCCTTTTAGTTTAGTAACAATATTTGTTGTAATCCGTTTTGATTAGTAATCTTAGGTTTTTTTTATTCTATTTTCTCTGTCGTCATAGGCTTTTATTTTTAAATTCCTACAACTTTTTGGATGAACACATGGTTGGTTAAAATAATCAAAGAAGATACTATTAACTAGTGATTTAATGTCTTGTTTAAATGAATTTGATTCGACTCGAATTCGGGATTTGACCCAAGATTTATTTTGGTATCAGAATTTAATCTGGGTCGTTACATATGGTATTAGAGCCGACTCTCAAAAATTCTGATCTGATCATCTGATTAGGTTGAACTAAAAGGCTAGTTATATTATCCCATAATAGAGAGAGGTCCCGAAGGTAAGAACACAAAGTCGGCCGATATTATCCCACAATGACTAAAAAGACAAAAATATGTAGATTGTGTGTGACAGATTCTGACGAGAACGTCAGAAATTTAAGTGGGGTATGTAATATTCAGTCCCACATCAAAATATATGAGAAAATTTGTTTGTATATAAGAAATTAAGTTTTAGTCATCACATTTTGGCTAAGTATATGATAAACTAAGATAACACAAAAAGATAATATTGGACTAATAGTTTAAAGTCTTGTTAAGATGAATTTAATTCGATTCGAACTTGAAATTTGACCTAAAATTTTTTCTAAACTCTAGATTTGACCCAGGTCTTTATTGCAATAAATCACGACAAAATAGGAGTTAATCTCTCCTAATTGAGCAATAATCAAACATTGATCTCTTTCAAAATTCCTATTTGATTAAAGTTATGACTAATGTTGTAGACCTAATGTGGTATAAAAAATCTAATGACAGATATACAAAGAGTTCTTGAAATTTAATTGAATATAAAAAAAGGGAAAATGTAATGCAAAACAGCATGTTTGTTTGTACCTTTTATGATCCATGTAGTTTGACGAGATTTTGTAGAAACACAAAGTTTAAGAGTGGTGAATGGCACACCGTTACTAATTACCTGAATATGAAAAATATGATGGCCTAGGGACTTTTGTCCATTCATATTGACTGGATAAAACAGAAAGACTTGAATGTTACAATCCCTAGTTCCAAAAACACAAGATCATTATTGATTTTGCAAGACATCGTAGAGATATTTTTTAAACTTCAAATTGGTAAATTCATTTAATTTTAATTATAAATATTATAAATTATCTAAAAATTAATACTAATTATAATATTTATTAATTTGTAACTTTTATTGAATTTGAAAATGTTTTAAATCAAAGATAAAAATTAATCTAACTTACTTTTTTTCCTGTCAAAAAATAAAAATAAATAATAATCAATAATAATCCTATAATTTGAAACTGCAAGCAATAGGTTTTACACTACCACAGCTACTAGACCTGGAAATATACTTAGTTAACTGTTGGGTCAAACCATATTAACTGGAACCAAATGGGTTGATTAACAATTTTTATTTATTCAGGTCGGTTAAAGTTTGGACCCATATTTATTCATGTAACACCCCCTTCCCGAAAAGGAAAGGGAGGTCACGTGCAAAGCACAACAAACCTCAAAATAAGAAAACAGAGCACTAATAACCTCAAAATATTAATAGTGGTAAATCCATTAATAGCGTACTAAACACAATTCTCCAAATAGAGTCAAAATAATCAAAACTTAAAATTCAAAACAACCTAGATAGTCAAAGGCAACTCTCTCATCACACTAGCTAGCCCTGAATCACTCCTTCAACCTGCCGGAAGAAAAATACAGCATGAGCCAATTACCCAGTACGGATATAAAGATACAAAAGATATACAACTAAAATACAAAATCAACTGAGACAAAATATTGCCTCTAACAAAAATAAAATCTCTGAAGATTTGAATAGAATATATTCGAACCAACAGAATTAATGAAACAGACAAAATATTAAAGAAATAACGAACTGAAGTAACTAATCCGATGAATTGAATTGAACAGAAGCCAACAACTAATACAATAAAATAATAGGCTGAAACAAATGGCTAGGGTTATTTCATACCGATTGAGCTCAGAAATATACCTTGCCACATAGGCAAGTCAAAACAATGCCACACAGGCAAGTCAAAATAATGCCACACAGGCAAGTCAAAACCATGCCAGACAAGCAAGTCAAATGATGCCACACAGGCAAGTCAAAACCATGCCACACAGGCAAGTCAAAATAATGCCACATAGGCAAATCACACATTGGACCGCGAATCCAAATGTATGCAAATCGGATAGGTGTGTTTGGCACAACATCACCAATCCGCAGAACAGAAAACTAGGGTTAACCCATACGTCTCCCACAACAAAACACCAAACGGTCCACTTCCTCCAGAGCCCAAAACAGAGACGCCATGGACTAATCACACCGCCACGAAGAGTGTCATGTCTCTCGTGCCAAGACGACATGCATGTGGTACCCCCACAGGTGGTTATAGCTCAAGTATACCCTACGGTATATTTTAAAAAAAATACCATGTCACAACACATGCGACATAATACCAACAAAAGGGTTCTATATGTACATGTTGAACCAAATCAAATTATGGTCACAAGGTCTCAAAAAAAAGTAACAACATGTACCGCTCTACAATTATCAAAAATAAATATTAAACATGATAATCTAATCCAAAGAGTACAAATACGAGCCATATGTATCAACTCCAATATGAAACTAATATATTTATTTCACAGGAAACAATTATGTGAAATAATAGCGAAATTTGAACAAGCGACAAAACGAACAAATCAAATTTAACAAGAGTATCGCAGAAAGAGTACGGAATCCGTACCTGATACTTCCAAATCATTTATAGCACACTCCCCAAAATCTTACGCTCAAATGCCCACGATATCAAATACAAAACGTTATTCGTAACCTAAACATATTCACCTCAAATTAAAAACAATCCAAACTAATAATTCCAAAATAATTCATAATCTATTTAATATGCCTTTAATCATCGCCTTTTATCAATTATTAATACTCCAAAATTTTTATTCCAAATATAACTCTTTAAATTCCTTCCGTCCGATCTAATTACACAAATTAACATAAATAAATTAATATCTATAAGTTAAATTACTAATTACAAATTTACTTTTCCTAAGACTCACATTAATATAATTATAATTGCTACTAGTATAATTATTATTTATTCCTGTAACTTTCAAATTTTAAATATGTTTAAAAAAAATCCTACACAATATATTAACCAAAATATTATAATTGTTAACTAAAATATTATAACAGAATTCATAAATATAAAAGCCACACATAAATATACAAGTTGATCCCCTACAAAATTCATCCCTATTTCATAGCTTTATGTAGTATTTTAAAGTTTTACTCTCCTATTGTTTTTTTACTCCATATACGAACATGATATATATATATATATACATATATATATATATATATATATAGCCCCATTACCATCACAATATTAGAATGCCCATGACATACTCCATGTTATACAAATAGAAATCTAGATCTATTTTCTGGTCAGATCTACAGTTGGTAAAGAAATTATCAATTTCCTCTGATAAAAAACCCATGTTCACTTCGGTGGCTAGAAGTATATGAAGCTTCGAATCATCCGCTTCATCTCTTTGTCTGGTCATTTCTGGATCGAAAAGGAAGTAATCCTATTCGTCGGCCACATTTTTTGGTGGGCATTCCATCCAAAGCTTCGGCGATTAGGCCGAAGAATTTGAATTCTCCGAGATGGAGATGGAGATGGTCGCCTGAGATTGATGGGGAGAGAGAGTTTGCAGGGTTTTTTTTTTTTTGGGGGGGGGGGGGGGTAAGTTCAGCTTCTATATCTGTTTGAGGATCTATAGGGAGAGAGATTAATCCATCTGTTTGTTTATATTACTGTATTTGGTTAATTGTAAGTTCTGCTTCTATATCTGTTTGAGAGAGATGAACAGTACTGTATTTTCCTGAATTTGATCAATTGTATCTGATAATGATGAAAATGATGAACCTGATATATGCATTATTATTATTATTATTATTATTATTGTTATTATTATTATTAGTAGTAGTAGCATTATAATTGTTATTATTATTATTAATGTTATTATTATTGTTATTAGGGCACATTATTTTTAAGATAATAATAATTATTATTATTATTTCTGGCAGGATGAAAGACTGGTAGGAAGGAGAAGGGACTAAAGGATAAAATTTCATCCCCTAAGCAGCAGAGAAATGGAATGGACGCAAAGGGAGGAGGACATTTTTTGTCATTTTTTTGATTTTCGAGGTTAGCCTTCGAGATTGATTGGCATATATTGGTGTTCCTTGGTTGATTTGTTGAAGCCCTTGTTTATGTTTTCGAGTTATAGGTGCACAACTTTTCAATATTCTGCTTGTTTTTGTGAATAAAGATTATTACTAGTCAAAAAACCCAAAAAAACAGAGAGAAAGAGGAGTAAATCATTACTCTCTCCAAGACCTCATTTTTTTATTACTCCAAAAAGTGTGAGTGGTGTTACTTATAACGCGATTCATTTCGGTCAACGGGTATGCGGTACACTATATAGGCTAAAATGTGGTACGCTAAGGTAGCTTTATACGAGTGTTTATTATTAAGAATTTTCTTAGAATCTAAATGCGATATAACTATGTTTTATAAAAAAAATAGTTAAATCAACAAGTAGACTATTCTATAAGTATTTGTAGTATGTTAAGTTAAAATAATGATATTTGTACAACTTTAGGAAACATAACAAAAAAAAAAATTGGTACGTTAAATTATGAGTATCGGTACGTTAGAATATCATATTCGAAAAAACGCCAGTACAATACGCGGTTCACTAGATTAATAAGAGTATTTAGTAACTATAAGGAGAGGTAAATAAGGTCCTATCATTTTAACTATAATAAAATCCTCTTTCTTTATTAATAGTAATATAATAATGAAATCAAGTAAACTCTTCCCTGCCCTTACCATCTTTACTTTCTGTTACTCCGATTAAATGATGGGAACACAGCTTCCTACTTTCAAAGATACCTAAATGACCACTTTCCTTCTCTTGCTTTCAGTATTCTTTCCCTTGTGACAAATGAAGAATAATACAATTTATATTTATCTAAGTGAAATAAATTCTAAATAAGTGGACCTTTAGTGTCTAATCAAACTTATGGCATATTTAAGAGTAAGAGGGGGAGGGGAGGGGAGGGGGGGGGAACATAACATGAAATGAAAGCACCTTAAGAAACAAGATTAATAAAAGAACTGATGTTTCCATAATTTAAATGTACTACCAAAACCTTTCCCCGCTATTAAAAGTTATAAAACAATTAGGCATTTTAAGATGGAGAGAGAGAGAGAACCCAAGTAAGCTCAGAAATTAAAAGTTTGCTTACTCAAAGTACTTTCTTCCCAAATTACCTTGTTAGTGCATAGTCCTTGAAACCGTCGATTATGTACCGAGCTTCCAGTGTCCCAATACATCCACGCAAACGAGGCTCCCCACCATTCACAATTTTCTTCCATGTGACAAACAATGGACTGAAACCAGAATGTAATTTGGGCCACATGAGGACATCAAATATTGTGGGATTTATTGGTGAGTTATATAACAAGTCTAGTGGACAAGGATGTGGCACACCAGTAATACATACATATACATACATACATATATATATATATATATATATATATATATATATATATATATATATATATATATATAATTGTTTATCTAGTGCATGTGACATCTGAAAAGAGTCTCAAGAAGGCTCAATCCTGAGTTTGGTTGCTCAATTCTTTATGATTTCTTTACATTCTTATAAAGTAAAGTTTCTGAGCCACACAAACTCCCTGGATTATAGAACCAACGACTAAAGGAGCATTGTAAGTAACAAGTAAAACAGAGTTATCAATAAATCAAAAGCTACACTTTGAGAAAGAAAGGAACATGCCAATGCCAATATCAATTCCTCATAGCAAGAAACATCACTGACCCAGATAGAAAACAATATACTAAATATAAAACTAATAATTTGATACATAATACTCCCTCTGTCCCATAATAAACGTCTTAATTTGACTTTCATTATCAAATTGACCATTTTTATAATTATTAATTAAAAATATTATATAGAATTTCAAATTCTGAAACTTGACACTGGTAGTAAATTCTCTGTAGTTTATTATTGATCATAATCACTTGGCGTATATTTTGATTTTTTTTAATATTTATTAATTTAAAAAATGGTCAATTTGACCATGAAAGTCAAATTAAGACGTTTATTATGGAACGGAGGGAGTACTATATTAAAAAAAATTGTGGCATATAAACATATTAAAGAAACTTAAACTTGTTTACTTAGCTCTCAATACCATTACGAGTGAATACAAATAAAGAATATAAAATATTGTGTACAGCTAACATCATAAAAAGTTTTATATATATATATATATATATATATATATATATATATATATATATATATATAACATCCTCGTAGTGCCTACAATGAAAATTCACTTAAAAACATAACTATAAGGCTTTGCTGTGAAACATAGTGACAACCGAGGTAATATTTGTGACCATATTAACAGAATCCTAGATAAACAGTTATTCCTATTTTACATACCATTGTTATACTGGGAAGGACATAGCTTTTTTAAGAAATTTGTCATATAATGGTTAAAAAGCTTATCAGTAACACTTTCTTTATGACCTTGAAGTAGTTAGAATTAATTTAAATGTAATGCAAATAAAAACCAAGTCAAGCTTATTAAATCTAAGGGATCTATGTACCTCTTGATTTTTTATATTTTTTTTTACAGATTTAATGAAAAATAAAATTTTGGAAACACTGAACTTAAAGTGGGTTTCAAAAACTACTGCTTGAAAAGCACACTTGCACGGCTTATTGAGGACCAAAACAGAAGACAAACCAAAACAGAAGTCAGTTAACAGTAGCTTGCCATTGGGGCTGATTACACGAGGGAAATTGTTCAAGACACTCCAATTCATCATTTATGTATAGTGACAACCAATTTTCAAAACCATTAATCCATCATATGACAATATTACATAGTTCATTGCACTCTCTAGACCTCTATAGTGAAAAAAAAGGCAATCAATTGAAAAATAGAGTATCTCCCCAAACACACCACAATACGATCCATGAGAGATAGCACCTAAGAAGCAAGGTGATTCTGTACGTCGGTGATGAATCCTGAATCCCAGCTAATCCACGAATCCAGATTCTTAGATTCTTCAAAATTCTTTTAGGGGAGTCTTCTGTAGTTTCTTTAAATGAGAAAAATGAAAATATTGCTAATACCATACACTATACTAATTAATAAAATGTTTTATATACTAATACCATTCATGAAATTAGTGTAATAGCTAATTAGTAAGTTCAAGTATATAAAAATTTGTGTTTCTTAATTTTTTCATTTTTATGAAGTTATATTTATTAGTATTGGCATTTTTTTTCTCTCTCTATATATATGTGTGTATATATGTCTCTATGTATGTGTGTATATGTATAATTATATGGATATATATATATATAATTATATGTATGTAAAATCTACTATTTAATATGTAAATATGTGCCGAATTCCTGAATTCCCATTTTTTGAGATTTTCTGAACTGCGAAATCCCTGTATGGAGAACTTGAACCCTCAAACCCAAATCCTTGCTTCTTAGGATAGCACAAATGTGCATATTTCATAATGAGGAAAAAGAGTCGATCTATAATTTCTGGTCAAATGCTAGAGTCATATGATTGCTACTTTTGGTGGAACAGAAAGTAGAGCGTAGCCATGCAAACTCCAAGCATATTGCGCAGGGAAAATCTAAAACTTCTGTGAGAATAAGAAAAAAAATACTGAAACCAGGATAAATGAAATTTTCGCATTCAGTCTGATCAGGTAACTGGGAAAACCAAAAGACACTGCACAAATTTAGCACCACCTGATTAAAAATAGTCAACCCCCTAGAAAATAACATAGGTGATTAAAAATAGTCAACCCCCTAGAAAAACTAACATAGGTAAAATTCAAAATTGTGAGAAAACATTGAATAAAATATGAGAATTCGCATAAGTGCCTAAAAAACAGCAGATACGTCATAAACAGGCCCACGCTAAGTAACGCCACATCTTAAACCATTAAGAATCGTTAGCTTCAAGAGTCCCCTAATTTAGGACTTCCACAACATTTATCCTTTTACAATGTGCCAATATGAGCCACCAATGCATGCAATGCACTCTTAAAATACTATACATGCAAATCGGATCTGCTTTTCATTTTATGACCAACCTCATTACCGCAGAAGTGTGAGACAAATTCATGGGAATGAAATCATGATATGTTGTGAATCTTCATTTTTGAAACAGTATGCTGCTTCCCAAAGCAAACAGAAATGGTGTCTCACTTGTTGTAAGAAAAAATGCAACCCAAACATTATAAAAATAATGAAGAGTCCACAACATAATGCAGTAAAACTGTAAACTTTATCAAATTTTAAGGTTAATACTAAAAAATGAAAAGCTTCGGCAGGTAAATTTGCATGAGGGTGCCTATAATTAAAGTAAGAAATGGAGCAATTGCAATCAGATTATCAATCTTCAGCTCTAAAGCGCATCTAATAAATGGAGCAATTGCAATTGACATATCAAGCTTCAGCTCTACATTACATCTCAATGCAACCAACCAGATGAGTGAGTTTTATACCTACGAATTGAGTACTTGTAACTTGATGAAATTGTGAGCCTCGGGTATTTTTCTGTTCCTTTTTATGTGTTTTGTTTGTTTTTGTGTAGGAAAGGGAACCAAGCTTGGAACAGAGTTTGGAACGAAAAGTCCAGCATTATCAGTCGAAGTGGAATGACGTAGCAGCGGACAAGCAAGACTGAGTGCAGCCAAGCACGGCAATGCAGTCAGTTGGGGCGTTAGGGAGAAGGCGTGCACGGGCTTCAGCATTAGTCCGGCAATCAGCAGCGTGCAGCAAGCTCGCACGGAAGGCAGCAGGATTGGCGCGCGGGGAAGAAGGCCAGTGCCACAGCGCTAGTTATAAGCGCCACAGCGCTGGAGGTGCAGTAAGTGAGCGCTGCGGCGCTGCATGATGGTGCCGCGGAGTTGGTGAGCTGGGATGGCTTGTCAAGTTGTGCTGCTGTTTCATTCGAACTGGGACGCTTGGCATGCTCAGTTCAAATTGGAATATGCATCTATTAGATAAATATACATGATGGCTGATATACGGAGGATAGACGAAAGCAAGGATTGCTTATCAAATTTCCAAGGATCGAGAAGGATAACACGCAAAGGCGAGAAAGATTTGAAGGCAGAGCTTGGAGATTGAAGATCATCACAGATTTTTATCTCTAAACTTTTTCTTTTATATTTGTAATCCGAGGATGTTATTTAATTTGGTGATGATGTTTTCTTGCTACTTTTTGAACTAAATTTTCAATTAAGATTACAATGGAACTCAATGATTAGTTTAAATTAATTTACTCTCTTTTTTATTATTATTGATCATATGCGAATCGCTTGTTATATTTTGTGTTTATTGTTATTGTTATAATTGTTTGGCCAACAATTATTATGATAACCTATACGAAATTGGAAAGTGGACTTTAGGGTTTAGATTTAAATATGATGACATGCGTCTAAATTATTATTTTTAGAATTGAATAACGTGATTTGTGTATAAGATATGAATATATCTATGTATCATGTAACCATTGTGAGAATATGAACTTAATGAATCTGTTCTAAATTATTTCATATAGGAATATAGTGATTT
Source organism: Panax japonicus (assembly GCA_020205505.1). Lineage (NCBI taxonomy): Eukaryota > Viridiplantae > Streptophyta > Magnoliopsida > Apiales > Araliaceae > Panax > Panax japonicus. Next base: position 42,492,358 of record CM035114.1, read on the forward strand.
AATTTTAAGGAAATTTTTATCTAACCATCGGAAGAGGTTTTATAAATACTACAGAATTCTCAGTTAACGCTTTGTTATGATTAATCAATTGAAAAGAGAGTAAAGAGATTTAGACAAGACATTGGGAGAAATTGTAATCTTAGCTTTTTAATCTGACATTAATCTTTGCTTAGTAATTTATATTTTAGTTTAAATAATTTAATTGCATAACCTTAATTCATTTGTTTAAATAAAGATTGAATTGATGTAATTTTAGTATTTGGTCATTATTAATGATAATTCCTCGTGGGATCAACATCTTATTATATTACTTGTTGATCGTATATACTTGCACGTAATTGTCAAAAACGAAATCGGAGAAGAAGTTTTTGGCGTCATTGCCGGGGAATTATTCTAATAAATTTTACAATATTAATTTTAATCAATTTAATCTTATTTTAAATGTGTTTTTTCTATTTTAATTTTCGCGGGTACTCTTGAATTCTGTATGCAAACAAACACGTTCTAAAGGTCAGGAACCACTGCCTCACGAACAAGAAATTGAGAGAATTTTCAAAAGACTGTGCAAGTTCTGTCTAGATACACAAAATCAAGAGACCATGGCTACAGAAGAACAGAAATCGTTGAGGAATTACATTTTCACTTGTTACGGAAATCCAGGCAAGCATTCAAAGGTTTGGAGGTACTATCCAGATGATCTAGAATTTTGTACAGTTTGGGAGGCTGCCTAATGACGACTCAAACGATCATTTAATGAGCTTTTTAAAGATTTGTGATACATTCAAATATAGAGTTACAAACAATGCTATTCGACTCCGACTATTTCCTTTCACACTTCGCGACAAGGCAAAGAGTTGGTTGCATTCACTTCCGTCGGGTTCTATCACTACATGGACTGATTTGGCTCAAAAGTTGCTAGCAAAATTCTTTCCGCTAGCTAAGACTGCAAAGATGAGGAATGACATCACTTCGTTCGTACAGCATGATTCCGAGAGTCAGTATGAAGCTTGGGAGAGATTCAAAGATATCCGAAAATATCCACATCATGGCATTCCTAAGTGACTGTGATAGACACATAATTAATACATTTTAATATTCTCAAATTTATTATTTTATATGCTTATTTTATTTAAATAATACATTTTATTTTGTTTTATAAGAAATAATATTTATTTTTCTTGGGGAGCAAATAAATGATTTATATCTAACTTTTAAAGATGGAAAATGACTCATGGAGGATTACCATATAGAGATTGAAGTCAAAAAGGAAAAAAGAACAAAAGTGTTCAAGTTCAATGAATCTAAAATAGGGTTCAGATTTATTTTCCCTATAAATAGACCTCTTGTATTAGAGAGAAAAATATGAGTATTTTTGTATTAGTTTAGGATAAGAGTAGGAATAAATTACTTTTTTATTGTACGTTCGTTAGATAATCGTTAATTAAAGGGAGTTTTCTTATTTATTTTTAATCTTCTTCTCTTCTTTATTTTAGTTAGTTTATTTATTTTCATGTCTACTTAATTTTTTATATCTAGAATTAAAAAATTAAAAAATTATTCAAGATAATATTTTTCATCTTTTCTATTATTTATGCTTTTATGTTTAATTGATTACACCTTCATGTTTCGTTATTGAAATACCTTCGTTTTATAGTTTTACGTGATTTTAAATTAATCAAGAGGTTTTGATAGATTATTGTTAAGATGAGTTTTTCATAATCCATTCTTACTCGAAGAAGTTTTGATGGGTTATAGTTAATCATTAAATTTCCATACTCTATGCTTGCCCACGTTTATTGTAAAATTACTAAATTAAATAGAAGGGAGATCAAAATCATAATTAAGTTATAAAAATAAAAGAGATTTTCTTCAATTTAACAATGTGCACTTGCAGTTACATAATTTTAAGACATCAAAGTTTTCGACGTCGCTGCCGGGGACTAGACTTAATTTTATATTCTTTAATTTTTATTTATTCGAGTTAGTTTTTTTTTTCTAGTATTTTTTTATTTTTTAGGATTATCGAAGCGGGTAAACGGGGTATGTATGAATGAACCTTGAGTGAGATTTTATTTTAAAACAGTAAAGATGAGTAGATTATTCAGATCCAGCTTTTCAGTTAGTAACAGGTCAGCTTTGCCTCCAGTCCCAAACATAGTAAACCAAGAAGAACATAGTTATGAAAATCTTAATCAAGTTTTACATAATTGGAATATACCTAGAGTATCTCCCTAAGATATTTATCAGTCAACCTTTGCAGATAAATTCAAAACAAATATAATGTCAAAACAGTTGAAAGAGTTTATGCAATTAACAAGGAATACGAAAATTGTAGTCTTTTATCACCTGAAGTTATTAAAAAAACATAGGAAAAGGGGTTACAATTTTATTCATATAGGTCTTGTTCAAGTTGCAGTCAAGCCACTCAACCGAAAAGGAATTAGTTCTTCTATCTATCTCTGCCTTAGAGATGCTAGATTTTTAAATTATTATCCTAGTATTATTGGTGCCATGGAAGAAAGTTTGCATAATAGACCTATCCATTTCAATTGCTTTCCTGATTTCACCTTGAGTCTTAGTGATCAAAACCTATTTAAAGCTTTATCATTAAACATTAAAACTGATGGAGAGATTACTCAGATGATTGAGGGATCTCAACCCATTGCTTTAATTTACAGAATTTATTATAAGACAATGAAATCAAATTTAAACGTTCATGCTCTTAATAAGAGTCCAAAAGATCAAACAATTTTAATTCAAACTTCAACTAGTGATGCTAATATCCAAATTCCAAGAACGATTCCTTGGAAGGATACTTTTATAATAGTTCATGTTATCCAAAGGTATATATATATATATATATATTATTTAAAAAATTTCGTTTTATTAGAATATTTCTATTGCATAGTGTTGCATAGTAAATCAAAAATTTTCAAACATTCGGCCGAAGAGTTGTGCCCGTGACTTTTCCTTCACTATGCATCCAAATAGTATCCTTTCCATTCTCCTATAAATAGGATACTTAGTTAGAATTGAAAATCACACCAGAATCAGAGAATTTTTCTTCTATAATATTGAGCGTATTTCTTTCGAGTTTTAGAAAGCTTTGAGTTTAGAAAATAGTGAAAGTTTTCTTCAAGAATATCTCCGCTATACCAGTTGGAATACTCTTCTTTTCAAGGTAAGGGATGATTCACAAAGTACTATTCACGGGATACTATTCATGATAAAAATTGATTCATTTTCGGTCCAAATCATTTTTGGTACAATATTATTCTTGAATTTTTCTCCACAAAGCAGTATCATGTTGACAATTTAGACGTTATTGATTTTTGGATAAATTAAATTATAAATCTTTAAAAATTTATCATTTGCTTTCATTTAATTGAATTCTTATATCATTGTCATCATCCTCATGTTTATATTATGATGAAAGTCCTTTGTGGTCGTAGTGTATAGATGGACTTGGTATGATTATGACCAAAGATTATTTGGTATAATCATGATCATAATGTTACAAAAGATGTTGTAAAATTCTTCATTGTCCGGTAGTGCATTGATGGACAATTGTTGGCATGATCATGACCATTGATGAATACACGAATATCCTTGGCCCGTAGTGCATGGATAATTTGTGATCGTGATACTAAAAAATATCATTGGCCGTAGTGCATGAGTGATTCGATGATGTTGGATTATTTATTAAGTTGAGTCTCAGCGATAAAAGTGATGAAAAACCTTTTAAATCATAGAAGATAATAGATATCATGCTCTACTTGACTCTTCTAATGGATTGCTTGTTCCGCTGCAGTTAAACTTGATGTTTATTATATTTTATCAATTTAACACTGTTGAAGGCTAACGATAATTTATTTTGCATTATCTTAGTCATAATATTTCTTACTGGGTTAGTTGAGCTCACCATTTGCTTTCATTGTTCTCTTCAAGAAATGAGAATATAGCTGGGACTAGTCGGGGAACAGAGTGACGATCCAGATGATAGCATTAGTAGTCTTCATTATTCTGTGAAATAGTGTGATAATAAATGTATTGAGGACTCCATTTGAGTTTGAATACTGTCTAGAAGACAATATTCGTATTAGAACTCTCAGTTTATGTGTTGTCGTATTTTACACGATAGTTGAATTATTAAGTTGTATTTGAATTTTGTACTATGTATTTTGGCGACTAAAGATGGATGATGTATACCTATTTTGGGGACGTCACAAAACATATATATATATATATATATCTTAAAAAATACAAATGATTTTGAATTTTCCGCTCATTCAATAAATCATCTGGGCCGTCCAAAGTTTAGGATAAATCACACAATTCATCTATCTAATAAAATACAATCTATCTAATTCTATCTATATCTATATTCTATATATCTAATTATATCTAATAAAATATAAATGATTTTGAATTTTCCGTTCACTCAATAAATCATCTGGGACGTCCAAAGTTTGGGATAAATTCCACCATCCATCTATCTAATAAAATACAAATGATTTTAAATTTCTCGCTTACTCAATAAATCATCTGGGTCGTCCAAAGTTTGGAATAATTCCCAACGTTTATAGTGCCGGAGGCACGGGACTGTTGCTAGTATATATATATATATATTCCTTTTAGTTTAGTAACAATATTTGTTGTAATCCGTTTTGATTAGTAATCTTAGGTTTTTTTTTGTTCTATTTTCTCTGTCGTCCTAGGCTTTTGTTTTTAAATTCCTACAACTTTTTGGATGAACACGTGGTTGGTTAAAATAATCAAAGAAGATACTATTAACTAGTGATTTAATGTCTTGTTTGAATGAATTTGATTCGACTCGAATTCGGGATTTGCCCCAAGATTTATTTTGGTATAAGAATTTAATCTGGGTCGTTATATATGGTATTAGAGCCGACTCTCAAAAATTCGGATCTGATCATCTGATTAGGTTGAACTAAAAGGCTAGTGATATTATCCTACAATAGAGAGAGGTCCCGAAGGTAAGAACACAAAGTCGGCCGGTATTATTCCACAATGACTAAAAAGACAAAAATATGTAGATTGTGTGATGGATTCTGACGAGAACGTCAGAAATTTAAGTGGGGTGTGTAATATTCAGTCCCACATCAAAATATATGAGAAAAATTTGTTTGTATATAAGAAATTAAGTTTTAGTCATCACATTTTGGCTAAGTATATGATAAACTAAGATAACACAAAAAGATAATATTGGACTAATAGTTTAAAGTCTTGTTAAGATGAATTTAATTCGATTCGAACTTGAAATTTGACCCAAAATTTTTTCTGAACTCTAGATTTGACCCAGGTCTTTATTGCAATAAATCACGACAAAATAGGAGTTAATCTCTCCTAATTGAGCAATAATCAAACACTGATCTCTTTCAAAATTCCTATTTGATTAAAGTTATGACTAATGTTGTAGACCTAATGTGGTATAAAAAATCTAATGACAGATATACAAAGAGTTCTTGAAATTTAATTGAATATAAAAAAAAAGGGAAAATGTAATGCAAAACAACATGTTTGTTTGTACCTTTTAGGATCCATGTAGTTTGACTAGATTTTGTAGAAACACAAAGTTTAAGAGTGGTGAATGGCACACCGTTACTAATTACCTGAATATGAAAAATATGATGGCCTAGGGACTTTTGTCCATTCATATGACTGGATAAAACAGAAAGACTTGAATGTTATAATCCCTAGTTCCAAAAACATAAGATCATTATTGATTTTGCAAGACATCTTAAAGATATTTTTTAAACTTAAAATTGGTAAATTCATTTAATTTTAATTATAAATATTATAAATTATCTAAAAATTAATACTAATTATAATATTTATTAATTTGTAACTTTTATTGAATTTGAAAATGTTTTAAATCAAAGATAAAAAATAATCTAACATACTTTTTTTCCTGTCAAAAAATAAAAATAAATAATAATCAATAATAATCCTATAATTTGAAACCGCAAGCAATAGGTTTTACACTACCAAAGCTACTAGACCTGGCAATATACTTAGTAACTGTTGGGTCAAACCATATTAACTGGAACCAAATGAGTTGATTAACAATTTTTATTTATTCAGGTCGGTTAAAGTTTGGACCCATAATTATTCAGGTCGGTTATAGTTCTGAACCGGTTAACCATTTTTCAACCTATATTTATATAACACTTTTTAATTTAAACTGTGCACTTTATTTCCTAATTTATTTCTCCGTTGAGTGTTATACTGTTATACAATGATACACCCAACTACTCCACCCCCATCCCCATCCCCATCCCCATCCCACCCCACCCCACCCCACCCCACCCCACCCTCACCCTCACTACCCCCACCACTACCGACCTACCCCCACCCTACCCACCCCATCCAACCGCACCCACCCACCCTATCCTATTCTACCCACACCCTACCCTACGCCACCCTACCCTACCCCACTCCACCCACCCTACCCTTACCCCACCCCACTCCTTACCCAACTACCCCCATCCCCACCCCACCCTACCCCCACTCCAACCTCTCCCACCCACCCACCCACCCTACCACCATACCCTTATCCCAACCACCCTACCCCACCCTACCCTACCCACCTACCCTTACCCCACCCCAACCTCACCCACCACCCCACCCACCCTACCCTACCCACCCCACCCACCCACCCCACCCACACCACCCACCCTACCCACCCCACCCATCCCCACAACCTACCCTACCCCCACCCCACCCAACCAACCCCATAGACCACCCACCTACCCCACCCCCTACCCACCTACCCCCACCCCAACCTCACCCACCTCCCCACCCACCCTACCCATACCTTACCCAACCCACGCATCCCCACACCCTACCTTACCCTCACCCCACCCTACGCCACCCTACCCCACCTACCTTACACCACCCACCCACCCTACCCCACCCTATCCTACACTACCCCACCCCACCCCAACCCCCACCCCCACCCCAACCCAAACCCAAACCCAAACCCAAAAAAATAATGTGTACACCACATCATTTTTTTGGGAGTGGGGGGAGGGTGGGGGTGGGGGTGGTGGGTGAGGGTGGCTGGGTGGGGATAAGGTGGGTAGGGGTGGGTGGATGAGGTGGGTGGGTGGGGTACACATAATCGCTTAATATTATTTTTTTTGAGAAGGAGTGTTGGGTGAGTGGTTAGGTAGGTGGAGTGGGGTGGAGTGGGGTGGGTGGGGTGGGGTGGTGGGTAAAGGATATATACATAATCACATAATATTAGTGTCAAATCAGGCCTTCATTGAACACATAACCCATAACAATATTAAAATGGTTAATATGGTTAATATGATTTTTAACTATAACCATATGATTCCAACCCACATTATCCATATTAAAAATGGTTGATATGATTTTGGTTCTTAAATGGAACCATATTTTGAAAACCAAAACCAACCCATAACCATATTTTGCTAGGCCTAACAGCTACACTATCTAGCTGGGGAACTTCAATGTGGAGTAGCACAATGTTCTGAGTTCATCAAGTTCTTTCTAATAGTCTTTCAAAGTCTCCTCAAAATCAAATGAATTTGAAGATTAATTTAGTACAGATGACCACAAAAGAGGTTTGGTTAGAGTATAAACCATTCCTCGCCATCCAAATTTTTAGATGCAAGTTCCTTCTGAACCCAACTAGGTACACAGGTTCAGTCAAATGTGTTTGAAACAATCAAAGTTAGTAGTTGGGCTTAGCCCCAACAACAGAAGGAGCAACACCTCGGGTTGTCTTCACATAGGTGACATATTCACTATAATGCATAGTAAATAATGTACTCTGGTAACGGGTGAGTCGGATACTCTTCTGGAGTGCTTCGGTTATGGTGCCGTTGTAACCTGCTTTTCGTATCAGCGAGTCAATTGCTTCTGTTGTTGTCCAACCTGAAACCATTAATACAGCCAAACAATGGGAATTTAATGTCACCAAATTAAGTATATGGGTTAGTAAAATATTTTTTTCAAGTTTATGTGAAAGTTACAACTAATTTTATCCTTCAAGGATCTATACACAATTACAGCTTCTAATATTTGTACTCCACAAAGCTTCCAAGTGTTATCTTTCTCATGTTCATGAAGGTAATATCTGCACTGGTATTAGCTATAGACATAAAATCACCTGGATGTGCACATATTCACCAATAAGTGAAAGTGAGGAAGACAGTATCTACCGATGTTTCACCTGTACTTGTCTGATGTATAATGTTTAGAGGCTAATGATGACAACGAGTCCGAAGCCATGAAGAAAAATCTATTTATGTTATGAAAGTTTTATTATGTTTAATGTAATTATTTATTTATTTATTTTTGTATGGGGATTAGAACATTTAAAAGTGATTAGGATTTTAATATTTAGTAAGGCTATTTTAGTCGTTTAGTACTTTTATTATTCTCCCAGCTTTTGAGTCTATAAATATTTGATGTAATCCCCCACAAGTAAATAGCACTACAGATAATATTATTTATTACCAAGCTAAGAGCTTTTTCCCCGTTGACAAACTCTTGGCGTAGTAGTGTGCGGAACATCACCCAAGTAAAATATCCTTGGGGTAGTGGATTAGTGAGGTGTGGAACCTCGCCCGAGTTAATTTTCCATTATTTTTCAATTATTGTTCTTCAAAAGTTGTCCTACATTAGAGGCATACAGAAAAACGAGGTAATTTTGAGAAAACATTTTTAGATTCAAAATGTAGAACCAGTATCAAATCAGTGGTTAACAAAATGGCTTGAATTGGTAAAATTCACTTCCAAGACTGAATATAGGTCTGCAGACTTACGGTTCATGTCACCACTCACAGTTCTAGAGACAAAAAATGGAAGTTCATGAAGGCTTGAGTTCAAATCGGAAAACATCATGTCTCCAGACTCCATATAAAGTTTTGTAGTCCAAAACATACTGGCACTTGTAAATACTCCACGATAGAAACGAATAAATGCTGGACACTCATTTAACACAAGCCAAGACATTGCATCCAATTTCTGAGAATTCACCGTGTCAACTTGTGCACAATGTTGACACAGTTAGTAGTGTCTTTATGAATGCAACATTTGGGAATTACATCCTATGCAGGTCACGAGGAGACAAGCAACATGTAACAAAAATCAATAGACAGATTAAGAAACTAAAAGTTATCCTGTTGTTCGTCTTCTCAAAACTGATATTGCATGCAAACGACTTGTGTTCTTGTGGCTCAAAACTTCCCAGGTTATTAGAATGCCCCATTCTAATTGTCTTTAAAATCTTGTGAAAAAATACTAATTTGTTGTGCAGATATAACTAAGGCTCCAAGCTAAGCATGAGAACCCAATCTGGCAAAGCATTTCTATTCAGACCTATAAGCAGAAACCATCCTATTTACTCAAGATTCTAGCATAAAAGAGGACATATGCATTAGCAATTAAGGGTCACCTTCATGAGCAGCCACCTCAGGCAGGTATGTAGCACTTCGCCTTGTATTATAGTCAGGATCAGTGAATTCAATAATTATACCATGCTTCCCAACCTGCAAGATAGCACAATGTTTCTTTGAAAATGCTACAAGTAATTTTCTTCCTTAAAAGGGAAAAAGGAAAATGCAAACATGATTGGACCAGGTGGTAAAGGTGTATCTAACATACAATCAAGAACATCTTACCGTTGCAACAAGTTATGCAAATCTGATTAGCCTGTCTGTTACACGGGTCTAAGAAGGTAGACAAAAACTCGAGAAAATATAGAGAGCTATTCGTGATTGAATCATTAGCAAAGTAGATTGAACGAACTCCCAGGTAATAAAGTATAGCATTCCAGATATGACAAGAAACTTGAGAAATGTCAATAGTTCAAAAACCTTCTTGACAAACTGTCTAGTTAATATTAGAAAAGTTCCACCAAGTGTACATTTAGGGCATTTGGAAGTAACTCATGGAAAAACATTTTCCACTTCTTTAATATAAAATAATATCCATAAGTCATAAATTTATTGATGTGAAGAAAAATTCAATCTACTTTATATTTGGCTTAAGTTGTTGGCATTTTAGGGTTTGCGGAATGTGGTTAAATTGAGTTAGCATCAGTAACTGTATACAGAACATGATTGGGGACCTCCATGGACCATGTCCATGATTTAAAAGTTCAAAAAACTTAGAGAACAAACCTCCCAATCAAGGTAATGGGCAGCATTTTCATAATTAGTCAGAATGGAAACTGTACATTCCAAATTAGGCAACTCTTTAGGCTGTATGGGGGCAAATCGGCGATCCCTTAGAGCACTGAAAAAGCAGTAGAAACATATAATTGTATGAGCAACTGCTTAAGAGCATGGAAATGCGAAAAATATTGGACCGACTGAAATGCATTTAAAATATACCAATTTCATGCTATAGTAGAGATAGAGAGAGAAGCCACTAATTTAAACAGCAATAAACATAATGTTTGTACAATTTTCTTAGTTCTACTTACTTTTCTCCCAAAATAAGAGTCTTTTTTAACTTCTGGGAATGTAGTTCATATTCAGGTTTTTTCCATACACATTTTTCAATATCTTTTTCATAATCAAAAATTTTAATTTTGATGTTTACAATTTGGAGAACAAAAATTATGACATAAATTATGTCAAACTGTACTTGTAAGAAACCTTGATATGCTTAAAAAAGAAAATTCAGAGTCAAATGGGACTCCCATTTCAGAATGGAGGGAGTATTTACTATAAACTGTGACTGTCATGATAAGAAAATAAATTTGGAATTACTACTAATTTCAGCACAATAAATATAAAACATTAAAACTTCCGTTTTTAATTTTGCTCCCACATTAAAGTATAAGTTTAAAGTTCAACTCTTTGCAGCAGCTTCAGAGCTTCTATAATAAATAAGTAAATACCTCCGTACATTAATTATTTACTATGAAGCAGGGACTCAGACACGGGACACCGACACGACACGCGAACCGACTACGGCATTTTCCAAAAAAACAGGACACGACAAGTCGGGGACATTCAATTTTTTATATATCTTTAATAATATAAATGTATTTTTAACAATAAATAAATTTAATATTAATAGAGCATGATAAAAACATAAACAAATTTATAACACAGTAACAAACCCATTTTATACCGTCCCCATTTTAGGCAGCGTACATGGTCCTTATACAAATTTATACCTTATGCAGCCTACACCATATGGTCAATTCAAAGGTACCGATTTGAAGTAATTAGGTTTAAAAGGTACCAATTGCGTATGACGGGACATGTCCGAGTTTAAAAAGAAAAAGAAAAAGGAAGCTCATGGACACGTGTCGGGTGCGTATCGGAGGTGTGTCGGAGCGAATTCGGTGTGGACTTCCAGGACGTGCCAGTGCTTCCTAGATTATTTATATAATCATACATCTATTTTATTTTGTTTATATATTCAGCTTTGACAAAATGATATTGCTAAAGGTTACCATTTAATGACAATAGGTCAAGTGCTTAATCAGCCAAAATAAAGAAAAAGTCAGGTGTTTAATGTATGTATGTAACGATTTAGAATGTAGTTTATCCTTGTAATTAGGATTATAATATTTATTGAATAAAATAAATATTTTGATGGGAATGATTGTGTTATGTGATTAAAGGTCGAATTTAGACCAAGAATATGTGTATGCAAGTGTTAGAATGTTGCAAGTAGAATAAAAATAAAAAAATTTCAGGAAAAGACGTTAAAACACTATTCACGCCAAAAAGGCCTTATTCGTTTTTCGACTTTTCGAATTATGTCATAGTGTTTATTCAGGAAATGGGATGGAAAACGTAATCGAAATTACTAAACGTAAAAGTCAAATTTTCAACTAATCAGAAAAGTTAGAAAAACTAACTAGAAAGAAAACTAGAAACCAAGCCATGTAAGTTAAGGGTTGAGGCACCTAGGGTTAAAACCTAAAAACTTGGAGCCAAAGCTTGTGAAGTCCAAGTCTTGGTCAAGGTGTTGGATAAATGAGGAATGAAATAAGATGTGACAAAAAGCCAAAAAAGTGGGGGGAAAGGGGGGAGTACCAGGGGGAAAGCATAGGGGGCAAAAACTTACTACTTATAGTAAGTTTTAGTCCTTGCAAGCAAGCTCAATTAAACCACTTAACCAAAAAGTCATGATAATTAATCATTTTGTCCACCTTTAGTTAGCCTAATTGTGGATGGTTTAAGCTAGCCTTGGGGGATGGTTAGTAAGAAGTTGGATGATGAGGGGGTTGACTAATGAAGACCTTTTGTTGGGTGACCAACTTAGAAGCAAGACCAAACTATGTTTTATACATACAAACCAAGCCATTATCTTTTCATTTCTCATTTCATTTCACTAAGTCATTTGAGAGAGCAAGAGAGAATAGAGAGAGAGAGAGAGTCCACGGGTAGAGGAAGAGGAAGACGAACTAGTAAATCAAGCTCTCATCGAAGCAGAAGAAGAAAAAAACCTGCAAAGGTATACTTACAAACCCCACTTCTAAGTCATCACTTTTAAGCTTTTATTATGCTTTGTTGGTGGTTGTTTTTGTTTGTGGTGGATCATGAAAGATCCTGGAGATATAAGGTAGTAGTTTTGGTGTTTATAATTGTAAACTATAGGTAAATAACATGCAAAGTGGAACAATAATGAAAATACAAACCCAAGCATAAAGGATGGAAAAATGGACAATAGTGGACTGTTTTGGACTCAAATTTTGTAGTGCTCTAAAACTGAAAATTAAGTTCTGCAGTGAAGGCTATGCTCTAATGAGTTACGAACATCACCCAATTGGAATGAGGGTAAAACTTTTTGTAACGAAGCCACGACGGATTTTTTTTGTAAAGCTAGTTAAAAAATTGAAAATCTAGTTTGTACACTGACTTTTGAGTCATTTTTCTGAGTAGTTGGAGCTTCTGGAAAATTCTATTTTTAGGGGATTGTATAGTATGTAGAACAAGAAAGTCGTAGGCTCAAGAACGAATTCATTCCAACTTCGGATGAATGAGTTATGAAGCTTAGAAGTAGGTGCGTCAAATCTGCCTAAGCAGAAAACTAGTCAACGAAGGTTTTTCGAGTCACTGTTTTGGCTTGATATTGAGTATGAAATTTTTTTCCATTTGGGGGAATTTGTAAATGATGTTACAAGAAAGAAAATGGCTCGAAAACAAACTCATTCCGATATCGGATGAGTAAGTTATGACGTTCGGAAATAGGTGCTTCAAAATGTAAATGCTGAAAAACAGCACTAAAATCAGGATGTAACACTGATTTTCGGGACACTGTTTTAGCTAGTTAGAGTTGCTGAAAAATTGTGATTTTCTAAGGTTTTATAGAGTGCAATTCCAGCAAGAAAAGGGCTTAAGAACGGATTCATTCCGACTTTGAACGAGCGAGTTATGAGGCCCGGAAGTAGACTTGACAAAGCTGAGCGCGGCGCACGGCGTGCGTGGGCTGCCTGGGCGCTGGGCAGTGGGGCACTCTGGGGATGCTGCTGGCGGCCTGGGCTAGATGCCAGGGCGTGCCGTGGACGTGTCACCAAGTCATTTCACGACGCCGTGCAACATTTTTGATATAGTTCTAAAATGTTCCAAGTTATAAAAGACGAATAAAATAAAATGGAAAATAATGAATATAGACCATTATAGGGGTTGTTAAGAGAGTCGTGGCGTTCCTAAATGCCGCGATGCCATGAGATGTTTTTGAAGGATTGTCGCGTTACTTGCATTTTAAAATGCGAGCAACCAAAAATAAAAAGTAATGCAACGTAAACCAATATATGAAGTCTTTATGTGACTAATTGGTATGTTATTATTAATTAAATGTGTCGGGCATTTTTTGGACATTTTAAAAGTATAAACTAAAGAACGCATCAAACAAGTATTCTTAAACATTTTCACAAGTTTCTAACTTACAACAATTATTTTATTGCGCAAGTTTTTCAGCTTCATTTAAATATTAAATTGAAGTTCTAATTTACGCAATATTTATATATTATACGTACTCTAAACTTATGGAATTCTTTTGATAATTATACAAGTTATTCAGCTATGCTATATTGCATAAATTATTAAAGTTCGATATTCCATGAACTATTTTAAAGATAAGTGTCAATGTCTTTTACATCGGTTAAACAAATGCTAAAATATGAGTTGAATATTATAAATTTTTTAATGATCCAAACCGAATTAAATTGGTGCGGACTCGGACTTAAATCTGAGATGAACAACTCTACTATCAGGGGTGGATCTACACGAGGGGCAGCATAGGCAGCTGCTGGATTTTTTTTTATAGGTATAAGAACATGACAAATATGTAAATTAAAAAACTCAAAGGAGCAGATTAATAGAAAAGTTAAACTTGGAGGGACAAATTTTTTTTTATAAACCTACTAGTACAAAAATCTTCTTAGTTTGAAGTATACACATTATTTTACAAAAATCTACTATTGTTCGGTTGTTGAAATCTTCAAAGATATATAATTTGATTCTTGATTTTGTTGTTTATTCAAATATTTATACTTGCTGAGATTTGTAGCTCATTCTTGCTTTGAATTAAATATTTTCAGCCAAGTTCAAGCGGGCCAAAAGTTCAGGAAAGAAAGACAAAGGAAAAGTTTCTGAATGGGTAAAATGTATAGGTTGCCCCTGAACTTGGGTGATTTTGGTATTTAGCCCCTTTCTTTTGATCAACGCAAATCGAGCCCCTTTCTGTTCAAAAATTTGGATAATGAACCCCCAAGTGTCACATGTGCGTTGACCTGCTTACGTGGCACCGCTGACGTGGACCTAAACTTAATTAATTCCCAAAATTGATGTAGTTCCACGGATTTGATCCCAAAACCTCATGTTTGAGGTTTTGGCCATGAGACCACTCAAACACAAGTTTAACTACAAAATTACCCAAAGAATATAGCTATATACTAAATCAATTCATTTCCCCTAGCACAATATAATATAAATAATGATTAATATCATTTAATCAAAACAAAAAGGAGAAAATACTACAATTTAAAAAATATAACAGATTTACATTTTTTAATCATAAATCAACATATATTATTAACCAAAACCCAAAAAAAATATGTAAAGGGGCAGAGAATCTGGGTTTTGATTGTTCCACAATTACCCACAATGGATGATAAGCAATATAACACCTCCTTATAAACCCATCGTCTTTATATAATGTTACACAAATCTCTGATTCAAAATCTTATACAAATAGAAATCTAGATCTATTTTCTGGTCAGATCTACATTTGGTAAATAAATTATCAATTTCCTCTGATAAAAAAAACCCATGTTCACTTTGGTGGCTAGAAGTATATGAAGCTTCGAATCATCCGCGTCATCTCTTTGTCTGGTCATTTCTGGATCGAAAAGGAAGTAATCCTATTCGTCGGCCACATTTTTTGGTGGGCATTCCATCCAAAGCTTCGGCGATTAGGTCGAAGAATTTGAATTCTCCGAGATGGAGATGGAGAAGGTCGCCTGAGATTGATGGGGAGAGAGAGTATGCAGGTTTTTTTTTTTTTTGGGGGGGGGAGGGGGGTAAGTTCAGCTTCTATATCTGTTTGAGGATCTATAGGGAGAGAGATTAATCTATCTGTTTGTTTATATTACTGTATTTGGTTAATTGTAAGTTCTGCTTCTATATCTGTTTGAGAGAGATGAACAGTACTGTATTTTCCTGAATTTGATCAATTGTATCTGATAATGATGAAAATGATGAACCTGATATATGCATTATTATTATTATTATTATTGTTATTATTATTATTAGTAGCATTATAATTGTTATTATTATTATAAATGTTATTATTATTGTTATTAGGGCACATTATTTTTAAGATAATAATAATTATTATTATTATTTCTGGCAGGATGAAAGACTGGTAGGAAGGAGAAGGGGCTAAAGGATAAAATTTCATCCCCTAAGCAGCAGAGAAATGGAATGGACGCAAAGGGAGGAGGACATTTTTTGTCATTTTTTTGATTTTCGAGGTTAGCCTTCGAGATTGATTGGCATATATCGGTGTTCCTTGGTTGATTTGTTGAAGCCCTTGTTTATGTTTTCGAGTTATAGGTGCACAACTTTTCAATATTCTGCTTGTTTTTGTGAATAAAGATTATTACTAGTCAAAAAATCCAAAAAAACAGAGAGAAAGAGGAGTAAATCATTACTCTCTCCAAGACCTCATTTTTTTATTACTCCAAAAAGTGTGAGTAGTGTTACTTATAACGCTGATTCGTTTCGGTCAACGGGTATGCGGTACACTATATAGGCTAAAATGTGGTACGCTAAGGTAGCTTTATACGAGTGTTTATAATTAAGAATTCTCTTAGAATCTAAATGCGATATAACTATGTTTTATAAAAAAAATTAGTTATATCAACAAGTAGACTATTCTATAAGTATTTGTAGTATGTTAAGTTAAAATAATGATATTTGTACAACTTTAAGAAACATAACAAAAAAAAAATTGGTACGCTAAATTATGAGTATCGGTACGTTAGAATATCATATTCGAAAAAACGCCAGTACAATACGCGGTTCACTAGATTAATAAGAGTATTTAGTAACTATAAGGAGAGGTAAATAAGGTCCTATCATTTTAACTATAATAAAATCCTCTTTCTTTATTAATAGTAATATAATAATGAAATCAAGTAAACTCTTCCCTGCCCTTACCATCTTTACTTTCTGTTACTCCGATTAAATGATGGGAACACAGCTTCCTACTTTCAAAGATACCTAAATGACCACTTTCCTTCTCTTGCTTTCAGTATTCTTTCCCTTGTGACAAATGAAGAATAATACAATTTATATTTATCTAAGTGAAATAAATTCTAAATAAGTGCACCTTTAGTGTCTAATCAAACTTATGGCATATTTAAGAGGGGGAGGGGGAGGGGGAGGGGAGGGGGGGGGGGAACATAACATGAAATGAAAGCACCTTAAGAAACAAGATTAATAAAAGAACTGATGTTTCCATAATTTAAATGTACTACCAAAACCTTTCCCCGCTATTAAAAGTTATAAAACAATTAGGCATTTTAAGATGGAGAGAGAGAGAGCCCAAGTAAGCTCAGAAATTAAAAGTTTGCTTACTCAAAGTACTTTCTTCCCAAATTACCTTGTTAGTGCATAGTCCTTGAAACCGTCGATTATGTACCGAGCTTCCAGTGTCCCAATACATCCACGCAAACGAGGCTCCCCACCATTCACAATTTTCTTCCATGTGACAAACAATGGACTGAAACCAGAATGTAATTTGGGCCACATGAGGACATCAAATATTGTGGGATTTATTGGTGAGTTATATAACAAGTCTAGTGGACAAGGATGAGGCACACCAGTAATACATATATATACATACATACATACATACATATATATATATATATATATATATATATATATAATTGTTTATCTAGTGCATGTGACATCTGAAAAGAGTCTCAAGAAGGCTCAATCCTGAGTTTGGTTGCTCAATTCTTTATGATTTCTTTACATTCTTATAAAGTAAAGTTTCTGAGCCACACAAACTCCCTGGATTATAGAACCAACGACTAAAGGAGCATTGTAAGTAACAAGTAAAACAGAGTTATCAATAAATCAAAAGCTACACTTTGAGAAAGAAAGGAACATGCCAATGCCAATGCCAATATCAATACCTCATAGCAAGAAACATCACTGACCCAGATAGAAAACAATATACTAAATATAAAACTAATAATTTGATAAATAATACTCCCTATGTCCCATAATAAACGTCTTAATTTGACTTTCATTGTCAAATTGACCATTTTTATAATTATTAATTAAAAATATTATATAGAATTTCAAATTCTGAAACTTGACACTGGTAGTAAATTCTCTGTAGTTTATTATTGATCATAATCACTTGGCGTATATTTTGATTTTTTTTAATATTTATTAATTTAAAAAATGGTCAATTTGACTATGAAAGTCAAATTAGGACGTTTATTATGGAACGGAGGGAGTACTATATTAAAAAAAAATTGTGGCATATAAACATATTAAAGAAACTTAAACTTGATTACTTAGCTCTCAATACCATTACGAGTGAATACAAATAAAGAATATAAAATATTGTGTACAGCTAACATCATAAAAAGTTTATATATATATATATATATATATATATATATATATATATATATATATATATATATATATAACATCCTCTTAGTGCCTACAATGAAAATTCACTTAAAAAACATAACTATAAGGCTTTGCTGTGAAACATAGTGACAACCGAGGTAATATTTGTGATCACATTAACAGAATCCTAGATAAACAGTTATTCCTATTTTACATACCATTGTTATACTGGGAAGGACATAGCTTTTTTAAGAAATTTGTCATATAATGGTTTGATAATTTTAGAGGGTTAAAAACCTTAAAAAGCTTATCAGTAACACTTTCTTTATGACCTTGAAGTAGTTAGAATTAATTTAAATGTAATGCAAATAAAAACCAAGTCAAGCTTATTAAATCTAAGGGATCTATGTACCTCTTCATTTTTTATATTTTTTTTTTACAAATTTAATGAAAAATAAAATTTTGGAAGCACTGAACTTAAAGTGGATTTCAAAAACTACTGCTTGAAAAGCACACTTGCACGGCTTATTGAGGACCAAAACAGAAGACAAACCAAAACAGAAGTCAGTTAACAGTAGCTTGCCATTGGGGCTGATTACACGAGGGAAATTGTTCAAGACACTACAATTCATCATTTATGTATAGTGACAACCAATTTTCAAAACCATTAATCCATCATATGACAATATTACATAGTTCATTGCACTCTCTAGACCTCTATAGTGAAAAAAAAGGCAATCAATTGAAAAATAGAGTATCTCCACAAACACACCACAATACGATCCATGAGAGATAGCACCTAAGAAGCAAGGTGATTCTGTACGTCGGTGATGAATCCTGAATCCCAGCTAATCCACGAATCCAGATTCTTAGATTCTTCAAAATTCTTTTAGGGGAGTCTTCTTTAGTTTCTTTAAATGAGAAAAATGAAAATATTGCTAATACTATACACTATACTAATTAATAAAATGTTTTATATACTAATACCATTCATGAAATTAGTGTAATAGCTAATTAGTAAGTTCAAGTATATAAAAATTTGTGTTTCTTAATTTTTTTCATTTTTATGAAGTTATATTTATTAGTATTGGCATTTTTTCTCTCTCTCTATATATATGTGTGTATATATGTCTCTATGTATGTGTGTATATGTATAATTATATGGATCTATATATATATATATATATATATATATATAATTATATGTATGTAAAATCTACTATTTAATATGTAAATATGTGCCGAATCCCTGAATTCCCATTTTTTGAGATTTTCTGAACTGCGAAATCCCTGTATGGAGAACTTGAACCCTCAAACCCAAATCCTTGCTTCTTAGGATAGCACAAATGTGCATATTTCATAATGAGGAAAATGGAGTCGATCTATAATTTCTGGTCAAATGCTAGAGTCATATGATTGCTACTTTTGGTGGTACAGAAAGTAGACCGTAGCCATGCAAACTCCAAGCATATTGCGCAGGGAAAATCTAAAACTTCTGTGAGAATAAGAAAAAAAATACTGAAACCAGGATAAATGAAATTTTCGCATTCAGTCTGATCAGGTAACTGGGAAAACCAAAAGACACTGCACAAATTTAGCACCACCTGATTAAAAATAGTCAACCCCCTAGAAAATAACATAGGTGATTAAAAATAGTCAACCCCCTAGAAAAACTAACATAGGTAAAATTCAAAATTGTGAGAAAACATTGAATAAAATATGAGAATTCGCATAAGTGCCTAAAAAACAGCAGATACATCATAAACAGGCCCACGCTAAGTAACGCCACATCTTAAACCATTAAGAATCGTTAGCTTCAAGAGTCCCCTAATTTAGGACTTCCACAACATTTATCCTTTTACAATGTGCCAATATGAGCCACCAATGCATGCAATGCACTCTTAAAATACTATACATGCAAATCGGATCTGCTTTTCATTTTATGACCAACCTCATTACCACAGAAGTGTGAGACAAATTCATGGGAATGAAATCATGATATGTTGTGAATCTCCATTTTTGAAACAGTATGCTGCTTCCCAAAGCAAACAGAAATGGTGTCTCACTTGTTGTAAGAAAAAATGCAACCCAAACATTATAAAAATAATGAAGAGTCCACAACATAATGCAGTAAAACTGTAAACTTTATCAAATTTTAAGGTTAATACTAAAAAATGAAAAGCTTCGGCAGGTAAATTTGCATGAGGGTGCCTATAATTAAAGTAAGAAATGGAGCAATTGCAATCAGATTATCAATCTTCAGCTCTAAAGCGCATCTAATAAATGGAGCAATTGCAATTGACATATCAAGCTTCAGCTCTACATTACATCTCAATGCAACCAACCAGATGAGTGAGTTTTATACCTACGAATTGAGTACTTGTAACTTGATGAAATTGTAAGCCTCGGGTATTTTTCTGTTCCTTTTTATGTGTTTTGTTTGTTTTTGTGTAGGAAAGGGAACCAAGCTTGGAACAGAGTTTGGAACGAAAAGTCAAGCATTATCAGTCGAAGTGGAATGACGTAGCAGCGGACAAGCAAGACTGAGTGCAGCCAAGCACGGCAATGCAGTCAGTTGGGGCGTTAGGGAGAAGGCGTGCACGGGCTTCAGCATTAGTCCGGCAATCAGCAGCGTGCAGCAAGCTCGCACGGAAGGCAGCAGGATTGGCGCGCGGGGAAGAAGGCCAGTGCCACAGCGCTAGTTATAAATGCCACAGCGCTGGAGGTGCAGTAAGTGAGCGCTGCGGCGCTGCATGATGGTGCCGCGGAGTTGGTGAGCTGGGATGGCTTGACAAGTTGTGCTGCTGTTTCATTCGAACTGAGACACTTGGCATGCTGAGTTCAAATTGGAATATGCATCTATTAGATAAATATACATGATGGCTGATATACGGAGGATAGACGAAAGCAAGGATTGCTTATCAAATTTCCAAGGATCGAGAAGTATAACACGCAAAGGCGAGAAAGATTTGAAGGCAGAGCTTGGAGATTGAAGATCATCACAGATTTTTATCTCTAAACTTTTTCTTTTATATTTGTAATCCGAGGATGTTATTTAATTTGGTGATGATGTTTTCTTGCTACTTTTTGAACTAAATTTTCAATTAAGATTACAATGGAACTCAATGATTAGTTTAAATTAATTTACTCTCTTTTTTATTATTATTGATCATTTGCGAATCGCTTGTTATATTTTGTGTTTATTGTTATTGTTATAATTGTTTGGCCAACAATTATTATGATAACCTATACGAAATTGGAAAGTGGACTTTAGGGTTTAGATTTGAATATGATGACATGCGTCTAAATTATTATTCTTAGAATTGAATAACGTGATTTGTGTATAAGATATGAATATACCTATGTATCATGTAACCATTGTGAGAATATGAACTTAATGAATCTGTTCTAAATTATTTCATATAGGAATA
Organism: Panax japonicus; assembly: GCA_020205505.1. Classification (NCBI taxonomy): domain Eukaryota; kingdom Viridiplantae; phylum Streptophyta; class Magnoliopsida; order Apiales; family Araliaceae; genus Panax; species Panax japonicus. Next base: position 42,513,914 of record CM035114.1, read on the forward strand.
TAGTGATTTAATTTTAAGGAAATTTTTATCTAACCATCGGAAGAGGTTTTATAAATACTACAGAATTCTCAGTTAACGCTTTGTTATGATTAATCAATTGAAAAGAGAGTAAAGAGATTTAGACAAGACATTGGGAGAAATTGTAATCTTAGCTTTTTAATCTGACATTAATCTTTGCTTAGTAATTTATATTTTAGTTTAAATAATTTAATTGCATAACCTTATTTCATTTGTTTAAATAAAGATTGAATTGATGTAATTTTAGTAATTGGTCATTATTAATGATAATTCCTCGTGAGATCAACATCTTATTATATTACTTGTTGATCGTATATACTTGCACGTAATTGTCAAAAACGAAATCGGAGAAGAAGTTTTTGGCGCCATTGCCGGGGAATTATTCTAATAAATTTTACAATATTAATTTTAATCTATTTAATCTTGATTTAAATGTGTTTTTGCTATTTTAATTTTCGCGGGTACTCTTGAATTCTGTAAGCAAACAAACATGTTCTAAAGGTCAGGAACCACTGCCTCACGAACAAGAAATTGAGAGAATTTTCAAAAGACTGTGCAAGTTCTGTCTAGATACACAAAATCAAGAGACCATGGCTACAGAAGAACAGAAATCGTTGAGGAATTACATTGTCACTTGTTACGGAAATCCAGGCAAGCATTCAAAGGTTTGAGAGGTACTATCCAGATGATCCAGAATTCTGTACAGTTTGGGAGGTTGCCTAATGACGACTTAAACGATCATTTGATGAGCTTTTTAAAGATTTGTGATACATTCAAATATAGAGTTACAAACAATGCTATTCGACTCCGACTATTTCCTTTCACACTTCGCGACAAGGCAAAGAGTTGGTTGCATTCACTTCCGTCGGGGTCTATCACTACATGGATTGATTTGGCTCAAAAGTTGCTAGCAAAATTCTTTCCGCCAGCTAAGACTGCAAAGATGAGGAATGGCATCACTTCGTTCGTACAGCATGATTCCGAGAGTCAGTATGAAGCTTGGGAGAGATTCAAAGATATCCGAAAATATCCACATCATGGCATTCCTAAGTGACTGTGATAGACACATAATTAATACATTTTAATATTCTCAAATTTATTATTTTATATGCTTATTTTATTTAAATAATACATTTTATTTTGTTTTATAAGAAATAATATTTATTTTTCTTGGGGAGCAAATAAATGATTTATATCTAACTTTTAAAGATGGAAAATGACTCATGGAGGATTACCATATAGAGATTGAAGTCAAAAAGGAAAAAAGAACAAAAGTGTTCAAGTTCAATGAATCTAAAATAGGGTTCAGATTTATTTTCCCTATAAATAGACCTCTTGTTTTAGAGAGAAAAATATGAGTATTTTTGTATTAGTTTAGGATAAGAGTAGGAATAAATTACTTTTTCATTGTACGTTCGTTAGATAATCGTTAATTAAAGGGAGTTTTCTTATTTATTTTTAATCTTCTTCTCTTCTTTATTTTAGTTAGTTTATTTATTTTCATGTCTACTTAATTTTTTATATCTAGAATTAAAAAATTAAAAAATTATTCAAGATAATATTTTTCATCTCTTCTATTATTTATGCTTTTATGTTTAATTGATTACACCTTCATGTTTCGTTATTGAAATACCTTCGTTTTATAGTTTTTACGTGATTTTAAATTAATCAAGAGGTTTTGATAGATTATTGTTAAGATGAGTTTTTCATAATCCATGCTTACTCGAAGAAGTTTTGATGGGTTATAGTTAATCATTAAATTTCCATACTCTATGCTTGCCCACGTTTATTGTAAAATTACTAAATTAAATAGAAGGGAGATCAAAATCATAATTAAGTTATAAAAATAAAAGAGACTGAATTACTTATTATGTTTATTGTTTAATGGATTCGAATTCCTAGACTGCTTACTCATTATTAGTTTTCATATTCTAGTTAATCAATTCTCAATCATTATTTCTAATTCGCCTAAAATAGATATTAAGGAAACATTAAAATTAATCAAGTCTCTGTGGGTTCGACTTGTACTGGTCAGTTCTTCAATTTAACACTGTGCACTTGCAGTTACATAATTTTAATACATCAAAGTTTTCGGCGTCGCTGCCGGGGACTAGACTTAATTTTATATTCTTTAATTTTTATTTATTCGAGTTAGTTTTTTTTCTAGTATTTTTTTTTATTTTTTAGGATTATCGAAGCGGATCAACGGTGCGGAAAGACAAGATTATTGTTGCAATTTTCCTGGTATTTTGTATCTCAACTCAAAAAAAAAAATATTATCTTATTTTTTTTAGTTAGAAAACTAATTGTTGCTATCATACATTCACACGTAGAACACATACTGTTTAGGTTTTTTTGTCAAATATAAACTGTAGTGAATGCTGGAGGATTGAGGTACGTCAAATTTCTCATTCTTTCGTAATTCACATAGTTTTAGGACATTTTATTTGTTTATAGTTTTTTTTTTTTGTGAATTTTCATATTTAATCTAACATCAAGGGTACAACTTGTAACAAGATAATGTGAGATTTCATCACCCTTCCTTAGCCCACAAACCACCCATTCATTTTGCATAACCTTGCCTTAATAAAATCAAGTAGACGTTGGCCCTAGGAATTTTGAGCTCAATTAGGATAAGGGACTCGAAAAGAAGTATAAATTTTAAATTAATCAAACTACTGGTGTCTAGGTAAGTGGTTCTAAAGGCAAACGCCTAAAGGAGGTGTGGTTATTCAACTAGTTACCGCACCCACGAAGAGACTCCCACCTTTCTTACACTTACCTGGCTAGTGGTGTGATTAATTTCGAAATTTGTGGTCCTTAAAGTGTAACTTCAAACAATTAGGGGTTGTCTGAATTTTATTTAGGTTAGCCGTAGAATAAAGATTTTTATTTTTTTTTATTTTTTTGTGAGACTTTTGTGGTTTGTTTTTTATTTGTTTTGTGATTTGTGGAAAGATGGATTCTTATTATAGTTGGAATAATAATTTTGCTTGGAATCAATAACCCTATAATAAATTTTTTTCAACTTAAGAAAATTCTTATCTAAGTACATATTCATATCCATATTCGAATTCAGAACCTTAATATCCACAAGAATTTTCAAATGAAGAAAGAGAAAAGATTCAACACCTTAGAGACTATGCAAAACACAAATCAAGTTATATCTTGTTTAGAAATTCAAATGAGTCAATTAGCCACACAAATCAAGTTATATCTCGTTTAGAAATTCAAATGAGTCAATTAGCCACCATAATAAATGAACAAGAGGGGGGTGAATTTTCTAGTGACTCTGAGGTTAATTTTGAAAATCTTGATAGTTGTAAAAATGATGAGGAAAATGAAAAAACTGTATTCAATTCTACACAGTTTGAGTCAAGCGAATTTGAGGAGTCTAAAATTATGAGTCTATGCCTAAAATTGATCATGTCACATTTAATGAGTCGATTGAAAAAAGTCTATAAGCCTAAAGCTCCATACCTTAAAAGGCTTATTCCAAACAAAACACCTAGTGATTTTTTGGACCAACCCATTAAAGTTAACATAATCCAAAAGTTGTGAATGACCCAAGAAATAATTGAAAATAAACTCTTGATTGAAAAAAATCCAATTTATTTTTTCTTAAATCACCTTGACCAAAATTGAAATGAATTTGAATATTTAGATAAGGTCAATGAGCTGTTGAGATCCACTACAAATAAGTCAACTAAACTAGACCATGTATTTGAACCAATTCTTCCATCTTTTAAACATGTTAGTGAAAGTTTTCCTGAGGTAGACTTTAAGTATAATTCTCATGAAAATTCTGACTATTTTCAATTTCCTAGACCTCCTAAAAATAATGAAAATTTCACACTTATCCATTTGTATCATTCATTTTTAGTCACATACTTTTTAGGATATATGAAATTCGTAGGCATGTACATTTGTTTTCCTTCTCACCACATTTTTTTGCAGAACAAATTCCCCGCATAGAAGGTACAATTCTTTTATTTCTTTGTCCTCTATTTTACATTTTTATACATTGAGGACAATGCATGATTTAAGTATGGGCGAGTTTGTTTGTATTATTGTATTAGATTTTTTTTTAGGAAAAATATAGTAAAAAAATTGTTCGACTTTTTATGGATGGACTTAATTCTACAAGTGTCTATGGAACTAAACACAAGAGTAAGATTAAAAGATTTAAAACTCTTGAACCTTTGATTAGATACCAAATCTTAGTTTGAAATACCATCTAGAATAAAATTGATTTCATAAGCATTTTTCAGTGTTCTAAAAATCCCCACCTAAGTTTGTCTAGGCGCTAGGCCCCCCTGGCACCTCACCTAGGCCCAAAGCGGCGAAAAAATCCCTCCAGAAAATTAGGCGGGAGCTAGGTGGAGATTTTTTTTTAATAACTATCCAAACTAGATCTTGATATATTTTTTTTCTAATGATTTAGCATATTCATAATGCAAGTTTTAGCATATCAAATCACAATAAGTGAACAATATCAAGTCAATTATATAAATAATGATACATTTGTAATATTTAGTGTAATTCAATATAATTCTTAAATTTATGTTTAGTTTCTTAAGTTTTAATATTGAATTGAATTCTTGAAATTTTATTATTTAATAGCAATCTTTTTTAGGAATAAAACTAATACGTTAAAGATATGTTTGAAACAATTGCATGTTTGTGTTTGAACTTTGACATTGGCAATGTGAATGTGTTTGAACTTTAAGCAAAGACCTTTATTATCTTTATTATAAATTGTTTTGCTTTATATTATTGTTTAGTTTGGATAAATGTAAGATAAAACATTAAAATTGGCTTAAAATAAAAAATTCAGCCTAGGCCCCTTCCGGTCGCCCGCCTACCTAGCGCCTTTTAGAACATTAGCATTTTCGCACTTCATGTTTACACTTTTTCTTAGTTGTGGGGTATAAACTATGATTCGAGTAATTTCAAAAAAAATAGAAAGAAAAAAAAATTAAAAAAGAAAAATAAATAAATAAATGATTCAATGTCCATTGAACGAAATAATTGGGTATCCAAGCCTCAGGAAGCATCGATATTCACGCTGAAAAGTGTGGTGGATAAAAACATCTTGACTAATCTAATTTTGTATCCTTTGTTACTAGAGTTAGTAAGCCACTAAGGGTGTATTTACACCTAGTGCCCTAAAGTTAACTAGTTTGGGAGTCATTGGTTCAACGCTCGCTACATGGGTAACTCTGAAAAACCAAAGAAAATGAGACATTGTATAAGTAAAGAAAATGAAAAAAATGAGTTTGCTTGATTTTTATAGTAAAAATCCCTTCCAAGAGTTATATCACATACACAATGCATGCATCGCATGAAATTAATTTTATGAAGGATAGTGTCTAGAATGAAGATAAAATATTTTTGATAAAGTGAAAGTGTGATTTTGAATTTAATTTTGCTTATGTATTATGCCCATGGATATTTAGAAGTTTTATTTCAATTTCATAACTTTTTGAACTCAAAAAGATTGTTTTGAATTTTGTGAATATATTCACTGCAAACCCTCACGAGACACAACTCGTCCACTTGGAGTAACCTTGGGAGTTAAAGGCTTGCTGCACATGCTAAGTGCAATCGTGTTTCCTACAAAAATGGATTAGTATAATTTTTGTTTTATTTTTATTTTACTCGAGGACAAGCAAAAGCTAGGTATGGGGGTATTTGATAGACACATAATTAATACATTTTAATATTCTCATATTTATTAATTTATGTGCTTATTTTATTTAACCAATACATTTTATTTTGTTTTGTAGGAAATAACATTTATTTTTCTTGGGGAGCAAATAAAAGGATTTATATCCAACTTTTAAAGATGGAAAAGGACTCTTGGAGGATTACCATATAGAGATTGAAGTCAAGAAGAAAAAAAAGAACAAAAATGTCCAAGTTCAATGAATCTAAATTAGAGTTCAAATTTATTTTCCCTATAAATAGGCTCTTTTTTTTAGAGAGATGAGTATTTTTGTATTAGTTTAGGATAGGAGTAGGAATAAATTACTTCTGCATTGTACGTTCGTTGGATGATCGTTAGTTAACGGGAGTTTTCTTATTTATATTTAATCTTCTTCTCTTATTTATTTTAGTTAGTTTATTTATTTTCATGTCTACTTAATCTTTTGTATCTAAGATGAAGATGAAATTAAATAATTATTCATGATAATATTTTTCATCTCTTCTATTATTTATGCTTTTATGTTTAATTGATTTTGCCTTCATGTTTCGATATTGAAATACATTTGTTTTATAGTTCTTATTTGATTTTAAATTAATTAAGAGGTTTTGATAGATTATTGTTAAAATTTGAGTTTTTCATAATCCAAGCTTACTCGAAGAAGTTTTGATGGGTTATAGTTAATTCTTAAATTTTCATAGTCTACGCTTGACCACGTTAATTGTAAATTTACTAAATTAAAGAGAAGGGAGATCAAAATCATAATTAACTTATAAAAATAGAAGATTGAATTACTTATTATGTTTATTGTTTAATGGATTCGGATTCCTAGACTGCTTACTCATTATTAGTTTTCATTTTATAGTTAATCAATTCTCAATGTTTATTTCTAATTCGCCTAAAATAGATATTAAGGAAACATTAAAATTAATCTAGTCCCTGTGGGTTCGACCTGTACTTGTCAGTTCTTCGATTTGACACTGTGCACTTGCAGTTACATAATTTTAACACATCAAGCTGCAAGTTCAGACATTCTACAACAGGTTGTTCAGTTCGACTAGAACTAGTATCGATGTGGCTGCAGGTGGAGCTTTAATGTGGAAGAACTTTGATGATGCGTACAAGCTGTTGGAGATGATGGCTGCCAACAATTATCAGTGGCCCAGCCAAAGGCAGCAAGTATTTATGAACTCGATGCAGTTACGACATTGGCTACATAGGTTGCTACGCTGACAAAGAAGATTGATACTCTAGGGGTGCAGTCTCCGAATATGTCGGTAACTTGTGATTTATGTGCAGGGAACCATCCTAGTAACCAATGCGTCATCAGTTCAGAGTCAGTCCAGTACTACAACAGGCAGCAAAACAACAACAATCCCAATAATTATAATCATGCGTGGAGGACTCATCCGAATTTTTCATGGAGCAATAAAAATCAAGCCCAAACTTCAGCTCCAAGACAATCATACCCTCCAGGATTTCAGAATCAAGCTCCGCTACAACAGGAGAAGAAGTCAAACTTGGAAGAACTTCTTTCCAAGTACATAGCTTAGAATGAGACGAGGATGAATAGTCAGCGGATGACAATTCAAAATTTGGAAAACCAAGTGGGACAGCTTGCCAACGCCATCAACAATCGCCCTCAAGTAACTTTGTCAAGCGACACTGAGCCAGGAAAATTGCAAGGCGATTACACTCCGTAGTGGTAAGGAGTTACAAGGGACTGTTGGAGTACTCACCTTAAGGTCACAAACTATTAGGGAAGAGGATATTGATGATGAAAAGGAGGATAGCAAGAGTAGGGATCAGGAAAAGAAAGAAGGAGAAGATCCAGCATTGAGCTCTTATGGTAGTAAAATTCCTATTGTGCCCCATGTGCCATTCCCGCAATGTTTTCAGAAACAGAAGTTGGTGAAGCAGTTCTCGAAGTTCTTGGAAGTGTTCAAAAAGTTGCATATCAATATCCCGTTTCCCAAAGCATTGGAGCAAATGCCTAGTTACGTGAAGTTCCTGAAAGATATTCTATCCAAGAAGAGAAAGCTAGGCGAGTTTGAAACAGTGACGCTTACAAAAAGAGTGTAGTGCTATTCTCCAAAGGAAGCTACCACCGAAACTTAGGGATCAGACAATTTCACGATTCCATGCACAATTGGTAATCATTTCGTCAGTGGAGCTTTGTGTGACTTAGGGGCTAGCACTAATTTGATGCCACTGTTGATTTATCAGAAGCTCGGATTAAGGGAAGTTAAGCCCACAAATCTTACCTTATAACTTGCGGACAGGTCAATCACTTATCCTAGGGAAATAGTTGAAGATAATTTGGTAAAAGTAGATAACCTGAGTTTCCCAGAAAACTGTGGTTCTTGACTTTGAGGAAGACCGAGAGATTCCTATCATTCTTGGGCAACCATTCCTCGCAACTGGGAGAACGCTCATTGATGTGCAGAAATGCGAGCTTACCATGAGAGTAAACGATCAAGAGGTAACATTCAATGTGTTCAAGGCGATAAAATTCCCGAATGATGCGGAGGAGTGCTATCGGGTCGACATAGTCGACGAGGCGGTCAATGAAGTATTTCTGGGGAGTTGTACTTCTGACCCTCTTGAGGATGCTGAATTATATCTGGAGAGAACCAGAGTGTTCCCGCATAGAGCAGTTCAAATCAAAGAAGTTGACTCGACGCAAACAGTCAAATTAAAAGGGCAAAAATTGAAGCATGACTGGGGGATAAATTGATCACCAAAAGACCTCAGTCACCCTAGCCGACCCAAGATAAAAATTGAAGAAGTTAGGCTGAAGACTAAAAACAAGCATTAATTAGGAGGCAACCCAAGTTTAATTTGTATTTTGTTTTAGATTGCATGTTAGATAATTTTAGTTTTTATGTCAACTTTGATATGTTTGAGCACAAAAAAACAGATCCAAAATAAAAATAAAAATTTGGCTATAGTTTATTTAGTCTTTATTTAATAGCTTTTAATTAGTTGTGTCAAATGCTTTAAGGTACCAAGTACCAAGTATCGAACAAAAAGGGAGCACGCATGAAGGCCATGATCTGTAGACCAAGCATGTTGGGGCGCAACGTGCGGCAGCAGGGTGAAGGCGCGCTTGGTCAAGCGCGATTGGACACAATAGCCCCAGTGCTGGATTGGATTTGAGCGTCACAGCGCTAGACCTGTCACACCCCCAAATCCGGGTCTCCTTCAACCACTGATCTGGTATTAACGATACAACTTCATCAATTAAATCTACCAATAATTCTATTGGTTTAACTAGTCTGTTAAAGACATTATATCAATTTTTTACCTCCATCCCTGGATCGCAACATCTTTCCTTAATATTCACTAATATTATACTTGGTAAAAACTCATTTAATTAAAAACTAAATATCATACTCTTTATTCCAAAATCATAAACTTTACAATTTTCAGCTACATCTCAACTTACTCTAATGCATTAAATAAACAACTCCTCTAACCCTACTTCCTGTTGAGTATTCCATAACTTCATCTTCAACACTAAACCCTTCTTCTCAACTCCATCACCATTTATCTATCCTAGACTTTCAATATTAGCGACCAATCAGTTCCAGGAAAGAAGGGGCTTTCTGTTAAAGCAAACTCAATTAGTCAACCCCTTTCCTCGACAGAACCTTCTAGACATTGTCAATACTGTTAATCTAGCATAGTTAAATGACTTCAGATCTACAAGCTTAAGTGTAAAGTACACTATATATTTTTATAATAATTCTCAACTCGTTTAATCAAATCTCCAAAGTTATTACAACTTTAAATTCTATTACAAATAAAGATCAATTATCTACTGTTCTTTAACTTTCCCGTTCTACTGTCACTCTATTGGTAATACTTCCTTAACTGCAAATGAAACATATTTGCAAGAATGAGCATAAGATAGCTAAACAAGTCAAACACATGACACATAAGAGAACTCACACTTCTCTGATTCAAGGGACGAATAGCTCAACAAAAGATATCAACAATTGTTCATAATAGTAAATTGAGGATTGTTAAATCAAGAACTGTTCGTTAGTCATAAGACTTAAAACTCTCCATTCGTCAGAAGACTTAAAACTCTCTGTAGATATTATAAGGGGATCAACCTAATAATATCCTATGTTATACATAACACCTTCTATACTGACAACTTTCGTTTTCAACAATATAGGAGTCGGATACCAAACACATTATAAATTCCCCCAATGAATAAGTGTTGTTCATTTCAGTTACTAACCTACAGATTTTGGCCCAAAATAATTTGGTTTGGCACAATAAACTCAACTCAAATAAAGAATTATGACAATTCAATATATCATCAGTAATTATTCCGAAAGGAATAGCTCAATACTCGAGTTAAGCCAAATCAAATGGCAAATAACTCTTCTCAATAAATCATTTCATAATATATAATGAACTTCATAATTCAAAAAAATAATTAAATGAAATTCAACAATTTAAAACACATCGTTGCACTTTGCGCAAGTACATAAATTGAATGAGTTAGAAAACAAGCCCCATAGCGTCTTCTATGTTTCACTACTTTTTTGTCATTCGTATGGCCTATATTATTCATTAGGTTGACATACAGTTAGTCATAATCATGACTTTACAATCTTAGTATACTCAGATTAATCTTTAGTTTGAATTTTATTTCAATACTTTATTACTTAATTTTAATGTCAACACACATCATGCTTTATCTAATTTAATTAGTTTGTCTAATGAAGCAATTTAGGTAGCTGGTTTTATCAAGTTTTACAACATAAACATGCATAATCATGTTTTACTTTCCTTATTAGGACATTTACTTAAGTTAGCTTATCATAAACAGATGACTTGCTACTTATTAACACACAATTTATGTTTAGCATGCAATATTACATGATTTCGAATATATGAATCATTAACTAACAAGAATACGACAAGTCGTAAATTACCTCTTGAAGTTGCAAGCTTTACGATTATCTTGAATAAGCAAGACTTGATTTTCTACCTCTCAAATATATGTTATCTTACTATGCTCTCTCTTAGAATTGCTTTGAAATTTAATAAAGGTTATTAGTATGGCATAAGGGCTTTATTAATAAGCACGCAAGACTTGAGGTATAATGGTCATCACACCACAACCAATCAAAGTGGCCAACAAGGCCATCTAGCTCAACCTCTAACAAATGTACAACATGGCCAAATGCTAAGCCACTCACAAGTGACCAACAAGGTCAATGGCCTACCAAGTTTGACACTTGCAACCCAAAAGCCACATGTAACCTTTCTATGCTTGACAACACTAAAGCAAATAACTAATAAGCCACATCTTACCTCTCAATGCTTGACAACACACGAAGAGCTAGCAAAACTCAATTTGGTGACCAACTCTTCAAAGCAATTGACTTACAAGCTTGCAAGTATTACATACTTTCATAATGGCCAAAATATCCCTACTTCTCTACACCCTAACCGGATCCCACTTAATTTGGTTACTCCAAACTTTGTTTACATCTAGTTTGCTCATAAGCTAGCTTTCCTAACTAACCCGGTTAGGCAAAATTGTTGACTTTCCCAAAGTTGAATAGTGATTTCCTAGTTAAGTTTTACAAAAAAAATCTATACTTGTACTTATAATAAAATCATACACATTCAAACACAACACATAATTTCGATCACAAAAACATCATTTATTAATCATATAAGGTTACACTACAAGTCTTATAAGGATTCGGAATATTACATTCACCCCTCCTTATAAGAAATTTGTCCTCGAAGTAATGTCTCATATCCTCAATTTATCTCTAACCTTCTCTGCACTTAATATGAATTTTCTTAATCCATCATTTTATTACTTACAACTCTTTTAAGAGTTTATTTCTTTACTATCTCCAATAATAATTTTTTTCTCAAGCTATATCCTAAGGTACTTTACCCTAGAGCTATAACCTACTACTTTGATATCAAAATGGTACGCCCCCTAATCCGAGTCTGCTTCAATCCCTGATATGGTGCTGACGTGTTAGGCCAAAACGTGTAGAGAGGGACAGTAGGCCAAATCCAAAATACTTGGGATAAGTTGGGACGTGAAGAGCCTTTGCATGCATGCGGATGGAACCATTAAACACGTAAAGAGCAGGAATATACTAGATCATGGCAATCGAGAGTTGTACGTGTGAAAGGATACTCGATGGGCGTGCAAATGGGGTCTTTAGTTGTTGCGAATTTTACGTCATTTTTTTATTTCCTTTAGTTATGTTTTTTGTTTTTACATATTAGCATGATCTGTTTTACTTGGGTTGTATTCGATTTTATTGCAAGTGGCTTTGCTTATTTAAGTAGATAAAAATTATTAATGGAGGAAAAAAAGTAATCATTTGTTATCCAAACCTTGCGGTATTTTCTCAACCGAAGAGAAAACATCACTTTATCATTTTGAAGCTTTGATCGAGACCTATCATTGGTATCAGAGCTATGGCAACAAATAAGGAACGTATTGAGCAGTTGGAGGAGGGACTACACCGAATGGAGCTCGACATGGCGAACAGTCTGCAACATGTGGAAGAAACTCTCAACCGCCGATTTGAATTCTTGATCGCAAATCAGGAGAACTCCAACCCCGGCAACCATCATCAAGAAGGCAACCATCACCGAGAAGGAAACAACGAAGAACAGCTAGTGGTATCTTCCAAAACGGCAAAGCTTTAATTTCCTCGATTTTCAAGGGATAATCCGACGAAGTGGTTCAATTGTGTGAACCAATTTTTTGAATTCCAAAATACCCCCGAAGCACAAAAAGTATCCTTAGCCTCTTACCACTTGGAAGGAGAGGCCAACCAGTGGTGGCAATGGATCCGCAGGACATTCCAAGAAGAAGGACGAGTTCTCTTGTGGGCAAATTTTGAAGACGAACTATTGGGCTCGTTTTGGGCCTTTGGAGTGCGAAGATTTTGATGAAACCCTTTCAAGGATACGGTAGGATGGTTCATTGCGTGATTATCAACGAGACTTCAACGTTTGGGCAATCACGTACGAGGTTAGACGCAAAGGGCTCTTGTAGGAACATTTTGGGAGGATTAAAAGATGAAATTTCGGATGGTATCCGAATGTTTAAGCCTCATACCTTAAAAGAAGCCATCGGCTTAGCACGAAAGAAAGATGATCAACCTACCAGACAAAGGATGTTTGTCAGCCCTGCACCCCCGATGTGAGCTCCTCTTGCCCTTCCCCCTATCAACCGAGCAGCAACACCAGACCCTGCCAATCCTATCCGACGACTCACCTGGGAGGAAATGCAGCGGAGGAGAGCCCAAAAATTATGTTTTAATTGTAATGAACTATTTACTACAAGGCACAAATGTCAAGGTCCACATATACTCATGCTAGAAGGTTTCGATGGAAGCGACACTCGTGTGACAATGACTGAGACCAAGCTTCAGGAGATGCTTCCGAATTTGGACCTTGAGGACAAGGATCCACTTGATGGGGGAGGTATTGTTAGACCACGACGTGCCGAGAGGGACAATAGTCCAAATCCAAAATACTTGGGATAAGTTAGGACGTGAAGAACCTTTGCATGCATGCGGGCGGAACCATTAAGCACGTAAAGAGCAGGAATGGACTGGATCATGGCAATCGAAAGTTGTACGTGTGAATGGATACTCAGTGGATGTTCAAATGGGTCTTTAGTGGTTGCGAGTTTTACGTTATTTTTTATTTCCGTTATGTTTTCTGTTTTTACGTATTAGCATAATCTGTTTTACGTGGGTTGTATTCGGTTTTATTGCAAGTGGCTTTGCTTATTTAAGCAGCTAAAAATTATTAATGGAGAAAAAAAGTAATCATTTGTTAACCAAACCTTGTGGTATTTTCTCACCCGAAGAGAAAACATCACTTTATCGTTTTGAAACTTTGATTGGGACCTATCATGATGATACAACTTCATCTATTAAGGGGGTGTTTGTTTAGAGCTGAATGAAGCTAATGGCTGAATCGGTCAGCCATTCAGTGCGTTTGTTTTGAATAAAAATCATCTAAATGGCCGAATATGTTAGATTTTTGGGCCGAATGGCCAAGTGTAATTTTTTTGACTGGATGGGCTAGATGGGTTGAATAACTACTCAATGAAGTATTTTATATTTAATTTTTTTTTTACAATATTAACTATTATATTAAGTAATATTAAATAAATTTACAACAATTTTGAACTTTTTAGAGGGGTAAAATAATAAAATCTGTCAATTATCAAACAACTTTTTTCATTCGGTATTCAAAATTCTGTTTCATTCAGCTCATTCGGATTACTTAAACATTCAGAACTATTTTATTCAGTTTTTATCAAACATCCCCTAAATCTACCAATAATTCTATTGGTTTAACTAGTCTATTACAGACATTACATCAATTATTTACCTCTATCCCTGTATCGCAACATCTTTCCTTAATATTCACTAATATTATACTTGGTAAAAACTCATTTAATTAAAAACTTAACATCATACTCATTATTCCAGAATCATAAACTTTACGATTTTCGATTACACCTCAAAGTCATAAAAATTACAACTTATTCTAATACATTAAATATACAACTCCTCCAACCCTTCTTCCTCTTGAGTATTCCATAACTTCAACTTCAACACTAAACCCTTCTTCTCAACTTTATCACCATTAATCTATCCTAGACTTTAAATATTAGCAACCGGTCAGTTCCCAGGAAAGATAGGCTTTTCCGTTAAAGCAAACTCAATTAGGCAAACCCTTTACAGAAATTTCTAGACATTGTCAATACTGTTAATCTAGCACAGTTAAAATGACTTCTACATCTACTAGCTTAAACGTAAAGTACACTATACATTTTTATAATAATTCTCATCTCTTTTAATCAAATTTCCAAAGTTATTACAACTTCAAGTTCTATTACAAGTAAAGAAGACCAATTATCTACTTTTCTTTAACTTTCTCGTTCTACTGCCAAACTTTTGGTAATACTTCCTTAACTGCAAATGAAACATATTTGCAAGAAGAGAGTAAGATAGCTCAGCAAGTCTAACACATAACACATAAGAGAACTCACACTTCTCTGATTCAAAGGGATGAATAGCTCAACAAAAGATATCAACAATTGTTCATAATGGTAAACTGAGGGTTGTTAAACCAAGAACTGTTCGTCAATCATAAGACTTAGTACTCTCTGTAAATATTATAAGGGGATAAACCTAATAATATCCTATGTTATTATGTTATGCATAACACATTCTATACTGACAACAATCACTTTCAACAATATAGGAGTCGGTTACCCGACACATCACAAATTCCCCCATGAATAAGAGTTGTTCATTTAAGTTACTAACTTACAGATTCCGCCCCAAAACAATTTGATTTGGCACAATATAAACTCAACTCAAATAAAGAATTATAGCAATTCAATATCTCATCAATAACTATTCCAAAAAGAATAGCTTAATACTCGAGTTAAGCCGAATCAAATGACAAATAACTCTTCTCAATAAATCATTTCACAGTGGGGTAAAATGCATATGTTGTCCCATGAACTTTAGGTGTTTTTGGATATTGAGCTCATTTCTTTTGGTTAACGCAAATCGAACCCCTTTCTGTTCAAAAATTTGGAGATTGAGCCCCCAGGTGCCACATGTGCGTTGACCTGCCTACGTGACACATGTGACACCGCTGACATGTACTTCTCCAAATTAATTCCCAAAAATATGTTACTCCAAAGAATTGAACCTAAGACCTCCCATTTGAAATTTTGGTCAAAAGAACACCCAAACACCACATGTCTAACTATTAGATTATCCCAAGAAATAAGTTTTGTACTAAATCAATTTATTATTATTATTATTATTATAACCATAATAATAATAATAACAATAATAATAATAATTTATTATTATTATTTGTTCTTTGTTATTATTATTTTCCCAAGTGTACAAGAAAATAATGACATTTAAATAAATTACAAAGCTACAATTAGAAAAACTAATAAAAATTATTTACACAAATTAAAAAATTACACTTAGGTGAGCCACATTAATAATTGAAAACTTATTTATAATTGACAAAGAAATAATATCTAATGTTTGAAAATAAATATTATTTTTAGAAAAATTAAAATTAAAATATAGAAAATAATTAATATTTACAAAATAAGTAAAATTTCATCTAACGCATATATTTATAATAAATAAATACCTAAAAATAAAAATAAAATAACATATACTATCACTAAAAATACAAAACATCAATTAAATTAAAAGAAGAAAAGACCAACTCAAAAAAAATACAAAACACCTTTAAAAAATATAAAACATCTTCTCTTTTTCTTAAACAAACATTAATTCAAAATAAAACCCAATTTTAGTATATAATTTTTTTATAAAAAAATCAACTATTTGCGGGTAATATGATTTCGTTGGATTTGGTTCACGGATTAGTAGCAGAATTAGATCTTCCCTTCCTCCGCTAGACCGATTGCAAGATTTAAAGATTTGAACCGTCAAAGAAAATTCCTCCAAAAAATGGGCAAAAAAATCGATTTAGTATCGATTCTAAGAATCTAATTTTTCGAAGCAAATTGATGGTCAAAACTTATTTTATAGTGGCGCAATGGATTTGCTAGTTATGGTCCAAATCCACCCATCACTGCCACTCATCCCAACATTAATCACACCCAATCATCCCTCCACAAACAAATCAACCATCACCCAGCATAAATGAAGCAACCGTCGTGCACCACCACCACAAATCACCCATCGTCAGCAATTAAAAATTCAAACATCATGCAACAATATAAATACAGATTTGGAGAAATTGGAGAACATTTTGAAATAAAAAAGTAGACCGGGAGAAGAGAGAAGGCAGCGACATGCTTTGGTGAATTAGAGGAAGATCTCGTGCCGACCAACCATCGCGCTGCTAGTCTCGATCATGGTTCTATTCAACAGAGATTCGGGATAAAGATTTGGTTCTATTACGAGATTTGGTTCTACTCTGAGATTTGGGGAGATTTGGGGCTATTCTGAGATTTGAATCTAAGATTCAGGATTTAGATGTGGTTCTCCCCTGCATTAATTAGTTCCTCAGATAACAATAGTCGGTTGGGGGGAGGGAAGGGAATTTGGTTTGATTAGGTAGTGGGTTAATTAGCTAGCGGGTTAATTAGCTAGCTTGGGGGTGTGCTTAATAAATGTGTAGTTTAAACATAATAATTAGTTTTCAAAATTATTATTATTATTATTATGGTTGTTATTATTATTGTTGTTGTTATTGTTATTATTATTGTGATTATTATTATTATGGTTATTATTATTATTATTATGGTTATTATTATTATTATTAGTATTATTATTATTAATTATTAATGTTGTTATTGTTATTATTTATTATTATTATTATTATTATTATTATGGTTATTATAATAATAATAATAATAATAATAATAATGAATTGATTTAGTACAAAACTTATTTCTTGGGATAATCTAACAGTTAGATGTGGTGCTTGGGTGGTCTTTTAACCAAAATTTCAAATTGGAGGTCTTGGGTTCAATTCTTCGGAGTAACATATTTTTGGGAATTAATTTTCGAAAAGTACGCGTCAGCGGTGACACGTGCCACGTAGGCAGGTCAGCACACATGTGGCACCTGGAGGCTCAATATCCAAATTTTTGAACAGAAAGGGGCTCGATTTGCGTTGACCGAAAAAGGAGCTCAATACCCAAAAACATCTAAAGTGAGCAACATATGCATTTTACCCCTTCACAATATATAATGAACTTCATAATTCAAAGAGAATTAAATGAAACTCAACAATTTAAAACACATCGTTGCACTTGCGTAAGTACACAAATCGAATGAGTTAGAAAACTTTTCTGATAACATCTTCTATGCTTACGCAAATTTTTCGTCTTTCGTATGGCTTATATTATTCATTAGTTTGACATACGGTTGGTTAGTCATAATCACGACTTTACAAATCTTAGTATACTCTAATTAATCTTTAGTATGAATTTTATTTCAATACTTTATTACTTACTATGTCCTGATCCGCCCAGTTCGACCCACTCTTTGACCCGCGGTTTCGACCCAGCTAGATGTTGTTTTTTATTTTTTCATTTTAAAATTCTAGAAATTGTTTTATTAATTAATAAATACATGAAAATTAATTAAAAATAGTTATGATGTTTATTAAATTTTGATAATTTTACAGAAATTAATTATTACCATATAATTAATGTTTCAAGTGTAATTTTGAAATATTAATATATATTTGGTTAATTTTTGGTTAATTTCTAATATATTAAGCAATGGTTTATTAATTGTGAAAATTAGCAAATTTATCAGAAAAAATCCAGGAAAATTACATTAATCTTTTTATGATGTTAAGACATTGCTTTAAATTTTTCGGAAGAAATTAATATATTTGGGTATTTTGCTTAATTTCCAATTAATTATGCAATGATTAATTAATTGAACTAATTAGCATAATTATCAGAAAAATACAGTAACTTTTTATAATAATAAGCTACTTGGAAGCATTTTAATATGTTTATAACATACTTGGTATATTAATCGAGTAATATTGCCTATTGTTTAATTCCCTTTGTTTATATTTTGAAATATTAATCATTGGTTCTTGGAATTAAATTATCATGCTATAATTACACTTATAACCTTGTTCCTAATGGGAGAAATTTAGGTGGTAGTAATTTAATTAACTTATTCCCTAAATAACACGTCTTATGAACTAAAAAAATTAAATTTAAATAATTAGGCATTCATATGAATTGTGATTCCAAAGCCTGGCGAAGTCTCCCTTTAATATTTATGTCCCACTATTTTTATGTTAGTGATTCCAAAGCCTGGCGAAGTCTCCCTTTAATATTTATGTCCCACTATTTTTATGTTAATTTGGATCATGCGACAAAGATGATTTATATATTGTGGTAAACTAATTGAATATCTCTAATAAGATTCTCCCCTTTTTTTCCTTTTCCCAAAAGAAAATGGACATGACTATGTTGCATCTCTTAACTACCAAATTCGACAGTTATACAAAGAAAGTTGAACATACCTTTAGAGAACATTTTCAGGTCATATCGAATATGATTAAAATGTTAGGAGCTGCTGGCAACCCATTGCCAGATGAACAGCAAATTCAACCAGTAATATGCTCATTTCCCGACAATTGGAACAATCTCAAGGTTAACATAGCTCAAAATGAAAACATTAAATCTTTGGAAGATATATTTCATCACCTTGAGCGCTTAGAAGCTGAGCAGGTGGAGGTTGAGCGTTTAAGGACTAAACGACTAGAGAATGAACGCCTAAAGGCTCAACAAATAGAGATTGTTAATGCTAATGTGCCACGGAAGGTTGTAGAGTCTGGTAAGGACAATGCCAAGTTGATTTGTTACAATTGTGGCACAACAGGATACTTCACTGCACTGAGCCGAAGGTACTCACTTGTCTTGAACAAGCTATGTCTTTACGGACTCCCACTGTATTCGTTGCTCATTCTCTCCATATGTGGATTGTAGATTCCGGAGCAACGGACCACATAGCACGTGATCGGACCGGGTTCGTGGAGTATCGTCGAGTTCCAGCTGGTAGAAAAGTACTAATGGAGAATGACTCAAGTGTTGACGTGCTAGGAATTGACACTTACAAATTGGAGATGCGAGGATGCTCTACATTGATTCTTCATGATGTACTCTATGCACCAGATGTTCGACAGAATTTATTCTTTGTTCTTACAGTACTTAGTTTAGGCTACTCTATTCGTTTTGAGAATAATGGTGTTGTAATTTCTCGTGGGACTGAAATATTTGGATATGGTTTTATTTCTAATGGTTTTATGGTTTTAGATACTATTAATTCTAGCGTTAATAGTAATGATTCTTATTCTTTCCTTTAATAGTAATGATTCTTACTCTTTGCTTGTTGAAAATGATCATGATAGTTCAATTAAATGGCATGCTGGATTAGGTCATATTGGACAGGATAGAATGGCTAGGTTAGCTCGAGTAGGTCTTTTAGGCCCACTCGCTAAGGTCAATCTACTCACTTGTGAACATTATTTAGCAGGGAAATCAACTAAAAAACCATTCGGTAAAGCCACTAGGGCAGAAATACCCTTGCAACTCATTCACTCAGACATCTGTAGCCCTATGAATGCGAAAGAAAGGCATGGACGTTCCTATTTTTTTCACAATGATAGACGACTATATGCGCTTCGGGTACACTTTCTTGATCTTTCATAAGTCTGAGGTATTAGATTGCTTTAAAGATTATTTGATTGAGGTCGAGAAACAGTTAGATAAAAGTGTTAAGGCACTTCGAACTGACCGAGGCCACGAGTATCTGTCCCATCAGTTTAAAGAACTGTACAAGGAAAAAGGGATATTTAGGCAACTAACAATCTCTAGAACTCCGCAACAAAACGATGTGGCAGAGAGGAGGAACCGGTACGTTATTAGACATAGTTAGATCTATGATGGCGCAAGCAAATTTGCCCATCCCCTATTAGGGTGATACATTATTGACTGCGATGTATATACTTGATCGTGTGCCTTCAAAATCAATTCAGTCCACCCCATATGAAATGTGGACCGGCAAAAAGCCCGAATTGGGCGATATGTGGCCTTGGGGATCGGCAGCTTACGTACACAACACTTCTCATAAATATGGTAAGTTGGGTCCAAGGGTAAGAAGTGTATCTTTATACAATATTTTGAACACTCCAAAGGTTGTGTGTTCATTAGAGAGTAGCCTGATGGAACTGTATCCAAGATAGTCACGGGATGCGGAATTCCTTAAGATAAATTTCCCTAATAGAGGTGATGTGAGCAAGGAGATGAACCTTTATGAGATGGAGGAAGATTTGGACACCCCAAATCGTACAGTAGAAACCGAAGAAGCTATTCTTCAGGCTCCTGTAGATAGTGGGAGTGACATGCCTTCGAGCAACTCTCTTCCATCGAACGAGGAATGAAAGAAAGTCATGAATAGACAGAGATGGCTAAGATTAGACAGGAAACTAAGTTTGGGAAAAAATTTGAGATATATAAGCTATAAAAAAAATATGAATAAACAATGTGGCTAGTCTAGTTCTGTGGCCTTTGTTACTTGAGTAAGTACGCCCGAGGGGATGTCTCTACAACTAGCGCCCTAAAGCCTGATGGTTTGGGAGTCGTCGGTTGAAAGCTCGCTAAGGGTAGCACTGAAAAGCCTAAGAGAACTAGACATTGCATAGCCATGAGAAAAATAAAAATGAGAAAAGGGGAAAAAAGAGCAAAAAGCCCCCGTATGTGAATAAATAAAGCAAAAGTATCCTATTTTGACCTTTGAATTTAGTAACCGTTTGATTTTAGTTGGATCTTGCTTATTTTTGGATTTCTTGACTTTACGCTATATGAATCCTTTGAAGAGGTTTATTATGTGTTTTATTTAACTTTATGTCAGTTAGCATGGTAGTTGAGAACACACGCACTATACCAGTTATAACAGATTAAGATTTGATGATTGATTAGGAAGTTATTGATCTGTCTTGGTATGATGTACTATCATGTCTATTGTGATATCTCTGAGGCCATGTGAATAGATTTTGTTTTGTCTATTGCTGGATTCATAGACATGTAGTTAGTTGCATTGCATATTGTTGTGCTAGAGGACTAGCACGGTTTAAATTTGGGAGAATTTGATTAGTGGTTTCATACTTACAAATCGGATACCTATTTAGACTTAAACATTGTTTATTCCGTCTATTTTAGTTTCGTTTTACGTGTTTTTGTTTTGTTTGTTTTGTTTGCAGGTTTCATTACGTGTTAGTTTTGGTACAATGGTGGCAATGTGGTGGTAAAAAACATGGAAAAGCAAGGAGTCAGAAACAGCAATTAGTACCCCGTCGGGGCGGGCGTTTTACACGGGAAGTACCCCGCCAGGGCGGGGATACATGTGGCAAGAAAATCAGCACCCCGCCGGGGCGGGGGTTTCATGGGCTTAAATACCCGCCGGGGGGTGCGGACAGAAAGGAGGTGTTGTGCTGTAATTCAAACACTGCAAAGGCGTGGACAAAATGAAATTGACTTTGATTGGGACTGAAATTAGAACGTTTTTATCAGCTTTTACAGTAACTTATTCCAAGTAATGATTCATTCAATCAATCAATGAACAATTGCAACTTTTGAGTCCTAATTCCTGAAGATTTTTGGAGGAGTGGAGCAAAAGGAGCTAGAATCATGAATTTCAGAACTGAGTGCAAAGAATGGTGGTCTTATACTATCCTATCTCTTTTATTCAGTTTCTATAATTGGAATAATGAATTCTTTTATCTATTCAGTTTTTAATTCGTTAGTTATGAACTAAATTTCTTATTAAGCTTGCAATGGATCTTTAATGTGGAGCGATGATTATCATACTTTGATTTCAATTTAATATAGTTATCTTTTCAGTTCATCTATTGTGATTTGTGCTTAACTTATTAATTGATTGATCACTAATATTATGTGGACTTATATGGATTCGAGATATGAGATATGAATCTAGACTTGGTCATAATAGCATGTGTTCATGATTTCTACGTTCTTGATGTATGTTTAGGATAGAAATATACTTAATATCGCATGTAATCGTGTAAGAACTTGGAATTTAAACCTTCTTTAATTGTAATTCACATAGAGATATAGTGAATTAGTTAATTAGGGTGTTTGGCTTAATTCTATCAATTGTGGATTTAAGTTAATATGGTGTTAGTGCATTGAGAGATGGCTAATTATATTGTCGTGTTCTTGATTAATGAATTGGGATATTTAAGTGAATTGAAAAAAAGTGTGATAATCTGAGTGAAACTTAATGTTAAGTTGTAGGCTTAATTCTCTATTATCTGATTAAAATTTGTGGTAACTAGTTGTGTTGATTTGTTTTGATTTCTAGTTTATTAGTTTTTCATTAATTGCAATAATTAATTCGATTGGTTTAATAAAATTGAAATAAAACAAAGTTGTAATTGTTAAATTAAAATTAATACTTGTCTCTGTGTGAACGAAACTTTACTTATCATTATATTACTTGTTGATCACGTATACTTGCGTGCAGTGCTTAATTAGATTACACCCAACAAGTTTTTACCCTCCCCGGCGGGATACTAACTGTTATTTCTGACTCCTTGCTTTTCCATGTTTTCCACCACATTGCCACTATTGTACCAAAACTAACACGTAATGAAACCTGCAAACAAAACAAAACAAAAACACGTAAAACGAAACTAAAATAGAAGGAATAAACACCGTTTAAGTCTAAATATGTATCTGATTCGTAGATATGAAACAACTCATCAACTGAGAAATTCAGAGGCTTGGGCTTTATCCTACTGAGGTTTGCGCCTCGTTGCCTTGCGCTTCGAGGCGTAACAAGGCCTACGCCTTGATTTGAAACAAAAAACAGGTTCGTAAGATGCAACTTCTCTTTCTCTCTTCTTCCTTCCATCTCTCTGTTCTCTGTTCTTGGAAAAGAAAGTACTATCTGATCGATGATTAAATATCTTATGAATAATTACAGTTAGGTACCACAGTCTTTATAAATTTTTAGTTTAATCCCAAAAGTTTTCTTAAACTTCAAAATAGCCCCTAACATTTTACATAACAACTCCTATAGTTTCATTTTCTTTCATTTCAGCCCCTAAAGTTTCAGAAGTTACAGTTCAACCCCTGTTTCTTTATATTTTCTGCACTTAAGTCCCTAGAGCAAAAAAAACTTTTCTTGTGTTGATTGCTGAAAACTAAATCTTTTTCTCTAAATTATTCATCACCACAAAATTTATATATATTCAATATTTATCGATAACATATGTTTTCAAATCGAGGTTTATGTCTCGCCTCGCCCGGAGAAAAACGCTTCGTACTACTTTTAGCTTTTTCGAACATTGGATATACAAAATGGACTTGGGCCCAAAGGTGGTTAAGTAAGGCTCTCTTAGGGCTTAGAGATACTTAACCTAGTAAAAATTCAAATGTATCTGGGGTATTCTAAGTTTATGGATTGTAGCCTCTACGTGAACTAATTGAGTTTGGTGCAAGAGCTCCAGCATTATTTTCTTTAGAAAGGTAAATGTCTCTATGCTGGCCCTAACGGGTTTGATATAGAGCTCCAGCATTGCAGGTGAAGTCAGCGGTCGCATGATTTGGTAGTTAGGTTTACATGTTTTGGTTTGAGCTGGTTTTGGCAGATAAGAGAATTATGTCGTCCCTGCCATGGACGAGTGGGAGATGTTGGATTTTGGGTATACAAATGAGGCACCCATGCATAGTTGTTAAGTCGTCGCCTAGGCGACGCCTAGTCGGCAAGTCGGTTCAGAAGAGGCAAGGCGGGAGAACGACTTGGACGTTGACGGAAAGGCGAGCGCCTAGACAAAAAAAGCGTCGACTTGGGCAGTTTGGCGACGACTAGGACGCCTAACCTGTTGATCGATCGACTTGGGCTCAGACAAAAAAACTGAACTGCGTTTTTTATGAAACGACGTCGCATGAAGATAAAAAATATAAACTAACCCTACAACTCGATCAATCGACTGAACTCAGACAGAGGCGAGAGGCGAGAGGCGAGAGGCGAGAAGCGAGAGCTACTGACGGAGAAAGAGACGAGAGGCGAGAGCGAAGAAGAAACAGAGAGAGACTGACCCAGAGGAGCCGCGAGACCGAGAGGCGAGAGACGAGAAGTAACGCACGGCGGTCAGCGGTCGGCAGGTATGGCTTTCCTCTTCCCCTTTTCCCCTTTGCTCCTTTTCCCTTTTCCTCTTTTCTACTTGATAGCTGATAGGCATTTCCTGATACGCAATTCCTCTTTTTTTTTAAGCCTCCTGCCTGTACTATACTGCCTTGATAGTTGATACCTGCTTGACTTTTTTTTTTACCTTATCAGTTATCATTTTTTTTAAATCAGTATTATATATTTATATATGTATAATTATAATATATATATTTATATATATATATATATATAATTATAATATTACATAAATATATATAATTAGAATATTAGATATACTTGTTTGGCTGGATACTTAAATTCTTCAACTGTATACTTGTTTGGGTTTTTTTTCTTCTTTTTAATCATTCATTTCTGTTGGCTTTAACTTGTTATGTAAACTGTTTGGCTTTATTTTTTTCCATATCATTCATTTCTATTAATTATATCATATCTTTTTTTTAGTTTTAGCAAGTACATATAAATTATAATGCATGTTAGTAGTTACTGACTTATTGCTATAAATTACATGTAAATTAGTACTACTATTAATTATAATGCATGACTGTTAGTAATAATTTTGACCTTAACTACTATTGTTTTTAACTATTATTAGTTATTACTTATTACTACTATTATTTTGGGTGCATTATGAGATTGTGAATTCTTCTTGAATTTTATATTATATTATATGTTTGTCTTAAATTTTTTTATTTGATTTTAATGTGTAGATAGTAAAATGGCAGAAAGTTCGGGGGCCGATAATTATGATATAACGAAGGACACCAAAAGAAAAGCTAAATCGAACTATCCGGGTTGGAAATATGGATATTGGCCGGATTTAAGTAACAAGGATGTCGTGCAATGTATACTTTGTGGGAAGAAACGTCATTCGGGCATCAAAAGGCTCAAACAACATCTACCCGGAAATTATGGAGATATAGCTAAGTGTCCCAAAACAACAACAGAAATTATGAGAGATGCAAGCGGCTTTGAATAGTAGAAAAAGGAACAAGCCACTTGAGCTAGATTATGATGATGATGTAGTAGAAGTGCAAGAAGAACAATCATCTGCTCGTCCAATCATGGCTTCCAATACTTCTTCTAATACTATCCCAAGTTCTGGGATGGCTTCTAAAAGGAAGAATGTTGTATTTCAATTCCAAAATCCACAACCAAAAGCTAAGACTGTTGAAGCACTTCTAAGGAAGACTCCCGAAGAAGTTGTAGAGGAGAGGCATAGCAAGCGTTTGAGCTAAACGAGTATTGAAAGTCGTTTGACACCAGAGGAAAATGAGAGAGTCCAAATGCACGTTGCCGACTTTTTTTACGAATGTGGCATACCATTCAATGTTGCAAATTCAAGGAGATTTAAAGTAATGGTCGAGTCCATAGGGCAATATGGGCCGGGTTTCAAGCCTCCAACATATCACGAGTTGAGGGTTCCTTTTCTTGAGAAGGCAAAGAAGAAAACTGATGACTTAAAGAAGAAACATGAAGTGGCTTGGAAGGAATACGGCTGTTCACTCATGTCGGATGGTTGGACAGATAAGAGGGGAAGACACTTGTTGAATTTCCTTGTTAATAGTCCGAAGGGGAAATATTTCATGGGTTCTGTTGATGCCTCCAGTCAGTCTCAAGATGCCACAATGTTGGCAAATCTACTTGATAGCAAGATCGAGGAAATTGACCCCGAGTATGTTGTTCAGGTGGTCACAGACAATGCCTCTAATCACAAGGCAGCGGGGCATATACTAATGGAGAGGAGACCTACACTGTTTTGGACACCTTGTGCCGCTCACTGCCTTGACCTTATGTTAGAGGACATAAGCAAGTTGAAGCAATTTCAGCCCACAATCACAAATGCAAGGAGAATCACAACATTCATTTATAGACATGGTCGTCTTCTTAGTGCGATGAGGGAGAAAACGAATGGGAGGGATCTTGTGAGACCCGCAGTTACTAGATTTGCTACAGCTTTCCTCACCTTGCAGAGTTTGTACAAGAATAAAGATGCATTGAGGCATTTGTTCATCAGCGAGGATTGGTCAAAATCAAAGTTGTCGGCTACTGAAGTGAGGAAGAAAGTATGTGATACTGTTATTTCAACAACATTTTGACATACTGTTGAGGATTACATTAGGGCATCACAGCCACTTCTTATAGTCTTGAGGATTGTTGATAGTGATGAGAAGTCTGCTATGCCTGAAGTTATTGCTGCGATGGAATGCGCGAAGAAAAAAATCAAAGATGCATTTGATAACAAACAAAGACTGTATAAGAAGGTGATTGAAATTGTTGAGCGGCGATGGGAAAATCAAATGGAGAAAAAAATATATGGGGCTGCGTTGTTTCTTAATCCAGGCAAGTACTTTGATATCAAAGAGGAACGTCGGTTGTTTGCTAATGCTTTACGAGATGACTTCAATGACGTTCTTGCAAAGATGGTGCCCGAGTTAGATTTACTAGACAAGATAAGCAATCTAGCCGACAACTATGATGCTTCTCGCGATACTTTTGCAAGAGAAATGGTGATTAGGCAACGGAAAATAAAGAATCCTCGTACGTATATTAAAATATTTATAAAGATATATTATGATTATAATTTATATACATTCTTCATTTCATCCCTTTAAAAATATTTATATTTCTTATAAATGTTTGCTAGTTGATTGGTGGAATGCTTTTGGAGCGCGAGCTATTGAGCTATCCTCATTTGCAAAAAGAATTTTAGGCCTATGTTGTTCTTCTTCCGGTTGCGAGCGCAATTGGAGTACATTTGAGTTTGTAAGTACTTTCTATTGTTAGTTCAAATTTCAAAAGGAATAAATCATTCACTATTATTAAAATTTTATCATTAATATTATTGTTTTTTGTTCTATTTATTTTAGATTCATACAAAGAAGAGGAATAGATTGGAATACAAACAATTGAGTGACTTGGTGTATGTCCAATACAATCGAAAAATCGACTCAAGGTTCCAAAAGAGGCATGAACTTGACAATAATTTTGATCCATTAGTCATTGATGACTTTGAATGAAGTAATGAATGGATCGATAATGATGCCGATGTTCATCCCGGGGGGATCTTACATGGAATGATGTGGATCGAGCAACCGGCGCATCCAACACGCTTGAGGGTCGCAATCTTTCAAGGAGTGCTCGTGCTAATACTAGTAATAATTTAATGACATACCCTCGACGTGGTGGTAGTTCAACTTCAAGTGAATCAAGGTTGATAGATTCCGACTCCGATAATGAAGTTGATGAAGAAGATAGAATTCCAAATGATGATGAAGAAGTGGAGGATGATTTTGGAGAAAGACCACCTACGCCTTTGAATGAGAGTAGTTCTCGTGGAAGAGATGAAGATGACCTTTTTTATGATGATTTTGATTGAATGATGTTTCTAGACTAGTGTAGAGAGTCAAAACATTATTTTGGCTTGCTATGGTGGTGTTTTATTAGTTATTAGACAACATATTTGTGATGGTTGGTTGAAACTTTATTTTTTATGTGGTGTTTGTTGAATTCTTCATTTCTTTTACTAATTTTTAATATCAAGTGAGTCGTTTTTGGATTGTTATTGATAAATATTATGATAATTATGCCTTTAATGTTATTCCATAGTGTTATATTTTGAGTTTTAATGTATATAAAATTTTATTGCCAATATACTTGTTAAGTAAAATAAATAACATATAAATTGCACATTGTAAACGACTTGTCGCCTTACGGACGCCATGGCGGTCGCCTTGTCGCCTAGGCGTCCAGGCAGTCGGCTACCGCCATGACTCGCCGTGGCGCCGTAACAACTATGCACCCATGGAGGGTCCGACTCATTTGGTTTATTAGTCAACTTGTGATATTAACTAAGTTAATTACGTAACTGAGAGTTTGAGAGATTGTAGGGAAGTCAACTACTTTGGCCTATAAGGCTCACATCTCCTCTCAGTTGGAGAACGATTACTTTAGTTAGCCCAAAACCATATAAACTTTTATCAGTAACCTCTCCAAACACAGACCAAACCCTAGCTGCTACGAATCGTGGATTTGGACTCCATCCTCGTATTGTAGTTTGGAGACACCGTTGGGTTGTAGAGTACGATCAATTGCAGAAAGCTTTCCGCACCAAAAGTTCTATCACGCTTCAGAGGTATGAATTTATTATTTCGTCTTTGTGTAAATATGTCAAGACATGGATTATATTATTCCTTCACTTACCAAAAAAAAATATTCTTTGTAACACTTTTTGTCTTTAGTGTCAAGCCAAAGCATGGGTTTTGGTCTTCCTTGAATTTCGAATCTATGTCACAATAATTTTGTTTACATAAAAAAAGGCCTAATTCGAAAAAAATTCCCACAAAAACAGTTATGTTAAAGAAGCAATGGGTAAACAGTCAATTGCTCATTCCTATCAATTTGAAACCAATTTTGGATACTGCACATTGCCAAGATTTTGCAGCTTCTACCAATTTTGGATACTGCACATTGCTCATTCCTATCTCCCTTCATGATTATTCTTTTTTATTCTTTTTTTCTTTTTTTGAAGGGCACACACTATATATATTAACCACACAAAAATGTTAATGCAAAAATATGGAGTACTCAGGTGTTAATGCAACTGCGTACCTATTTACAATAAACTAAAAAATATATATACAAATATTAAGAAAATGTATCTGCAAAAAGTATCTACAAACAATATCATTATGAAAAAGGTAACTAGGAAATAAAGTAAACGAATTTACAGTTCTATGATACCTATTAACTGACAGCAATTTAGGGGGTGTATTCAATTAAGATTTTTAAAGACTTTTAAAAATTTTAAAAGTTTGGTTATATTCAATCAAGACATTTAAAGAGTTTATAAAAGTTTAGTGGTATTCAATTACAACTTTTTTAATGTCTTTAAAAGTTATGTGGCATTGAATTAAGATTTTTACA
Source organism: Panax japonicus (assembly GCA_020205505.1). Classification (NCBI taxonomy): domain Eukaryota; kingdom Viridiplantae; phylum Streptophyta; class Magnoliopsida; order Apiales; family Araliaceae; genus Panax; species Panax japonicus. Next base: position 42,543,353 of record CM035114.1, read on the forward strand.
AAGTCTATAAAAGTATTTTGGTATTCAAAAAGTCGTAGACTTTTCATATTTATATTAAATGGTAGTTTGACAGACTTTAGAAGAAGAATTATAACTATCAACCCATATCCAAAGTCTGACCTCATCTCTAAAGATTTCTAAAGACTTCATATCTCATCCTAATAAGCTAAATAAATTTAAAATGTAATTCACATGAATCCAATATTTCTAATTACTTCACATGAATCCAATATTTCTAATTACTTTATAATCTAGAAAAATTAATACTTCTGTTGTACCCACAAAAATAAAACATTTATTTTGTTTTTGTAGTCAACGTACAAAATTCAAAATTTTTAAATTTTGAATTTATTTGTTATTTAATAATAAACACACGTTATAATTTTATAATTTCGTAAATTAACTTGATCAGAGTTAAATGAAGAAAAAAAGTGAGAGAGAGGGAAAGTAATTTATATAGGAGTACGTACTTTATATAGGAGTACGTACTTTATATTGATATATAGTTGTATAAAATATATAAGTTCTTCAAGCTTTTTATCATCATTTTATTATATGTTACATTACTAAACTAAAAATTTATTAAAAAGAATATAAATTAAAAAATATTTTTTTATTTGAAAAATAACTTGCTATTTTAAAATATACATGAAACAAGTACATATTATTTTTATTTGCAAATTTTGATACTAAGACGAGGTAATATTCAAATATTTGAATGGAAATCGATATATATTGCAAATGTTTACATTAATTTTTTAATTGCTAGTTACGTAAATAAGTATTGATGACAACTTTTGTAGACCGGAGTGAAAAACAATAATTCCAAATAAGCGTACGCATATGCATAAAGTATATATAGCTCAATGAAAAGTAAGCTTAATTTTATATTGTGTCTGTAGTTTCTAAAGTTTTATTGGTATCCGAATATCCAAATGTATTATGAAATGAGTAGAATAATACGAACGCTTTCAACATATATAAAATCTCACGCCACAATAATATAATGACATTTACTCTAGTTCATGAAAAAGAGGGAGATGTGCACATTGGCTAATTAACAATTAATATAAGTTGCAAGATATATTATAAGTATACAAAAGTCTATCACAGTCTTGAATAAAATTTATAAAAGTCTATTACTTATTTCATAGTCTATAAAAGTCATTTTAAAAGTCTTTAAAGTCTTTGAAAGTTATTAAAATCTCACAAATTCTACAAAAGTATGTCACTTAAAAAAAGTATTTAAAAATCTTAATTGAATACACCCCCTTAGTCTTATGTTTTTGTAAAAGTGTTAACTTTTTTCTTAGCACAAATCTCCCTCATAGATACAGTTGCGCAAAATTGTTCCTCCAACCCCTTTTGTCAACACTGAATTTTATCAAATTAAATTTGACGGAAAGTACTAACATATTATTCATGCCTAAAGTAAAGTTATTAGAGTCATTATGGTAGCTAAATCTATTTGAAATGCATTTGAGAGCAACAAAATTCGCATTTACGATCCAAGAATGACAAATGTGAACTAAGAGGTCTCAAATTAGAGTTTGAATTCATCTTAATCAAACCATGGGTTTTAAATTAGGGCTAAAATTCATCTCAACCAAATCGTATTTTGTGAAATTAAAATTACAAATAGTCATTATGGTTTAAATTAGTGTTGCAAATGGAGTAGATAATTCGATTGCCACATTGGGAACATGATGACAGGCTTGTTAGCACTATAATAACCTTCATTTATGTAACGGAATAATACTTTAGCATTTTTTTGTCAAATTCAATCAACAAAAATTGCTTTATTATCAACGAAAAAGGATGGAGGAACAATTTTACATGATTAATGTATCTATGAGGAAGGCTTGTGCTAAAAAATAAATTTAGGGAACATTCCCATAAAAACATAACATGACAGAAGGATTAGATTTGCAATTTAGTCGAATAATCACAACCAAATATTAATGCAACTGCAGTCCAATTTGTAACCCAGAAAAAAAAAACATTTAGGGTAATAATTTCTGGCAAATGCTTTTACAATCACACAGTAATTTGAATAAAGTACATTATAAAAATAAATTACACATTGAAAAAAATAAAGCAAACTTATCATCTGCTAGTGACACCCAAATTAAAGTATTTCGATAGATATGGGGGGAAATTAAACTGCATTAGAATGTAAAATCATAACATCACACAATCAGATCAAAGAATTCAAACTCCCAAACAAAATCACTACTCCTATATGCAAGGAGAGGAGAGAGAAATCATACTGTTGACCCTCATCAAAAGCAGGAGGAGGGGTTTGTTCGCTGTTGTAGTGAGCAACAAGGGTATCGAAGCAATACACCGCCATTTCCCTATTTGCCGACACCATTTTTTTGCGCTCGCTTGTTGTTGAAGGAGAAATGAGTGAGGCGTAATTATATACACAAAAGCTAAAACCGACAACCACGGGTGAGGTTAATTAAATTGATCAGTAATCAATCAGTCGATTTGATCAATTAGTTATATGGTGCCGAATTGTAAAAAAAATGTAGATCCAGGGATTTCGTATTGGTAAAGAAGCCTTCGTTTTTTATTCTGAATCAGAAAATTATTTAGGTATAAAAGAAGAGACGCCACAAGAGAGTAGCGTACTCGAACAACCTCTCTTGTCCAAAAAGAATAAAGTTTGGTGTTTTGATTATTGAATAGGCAGCTTACTTTATTCTATTCCTACAAACGTTTAGAATATGGGAGCGTTATTACAACACTAGTTAACACTGGTTGATAACTATTGAAATGAATAGGCTATTGATTTAATAATTTATTGAGTTTAGTCAATATTAGATAAATAATAAATAAAAAGTACATAACTCAACAATGGTCTCGCGCCCCTAAATTTTACTTCGCCACCGTAGAACTCAATAGTTAGACCACTTTGTCAGGAATAAACATGTGGATGATAATCCTATTAACATATGATTTGATTATGATATATATATATATATATATATATATATGAATGAATATGCAAGTATGTTTGCATTAAGAAAGCTGTAAAGTCCTTTAATAAATAATAGAAACATATGTACAAGGCTTGTTTGATCGTCGAGCACTGCACAAGAAATCGTAGTCTGTCATGAGAGTCAAGGATAACTCAAGAACTATCGAGGTAGAATCGTAGTCTGCAAGATATTAGATCTCGGAGTTCGTAGACTTTCAGGAGAAACGAGGAAGAATCGTAGTGTGTCGAGTAAAGCTTCCTCAAAGCCGAAGTCTGCTGAGGAAGTTATGTTCAGAATCTTAGAGACAGCCTGCCTATGAGCCGATTGAGCATCTGCCAATGCTAGTCAAGAATCGTAGACTACACTCGGAGTTGTAGAGTGTACTAATGTCAAAGCTAATTCAAGAATCGTAGACTGCACTCAGGATCATAGAGTCTACTGATCGTATCAATGGCAGAGATCGTAGTCGAGCAAGATCAGATGAAGACAACAAGCACAATGACAGAAATCGTAGTATCAAGATCTGATCTCAAAGTCTTAGTGTCTGCACAGCCGAATCTGGATCATAGAGTGCAGAGCTAAGACCTTAACAGATGTGCTCACAAGGCGACAGTAGAATCGTAGAGCAAACACGATTCTCAACAATTGAGTACTCCCAGAATATCCAAAGGAATGAAGCCTCTGGTTGGTAATGCAAAGATATATCTCACCTGAAGGAAGCCTGAAAACACTCAACGAATGGCACGCAAGCTAATAGAAGATCTAAGCATCAACTCAATCAGCATCCAGGTTGAGTTAAGAAGCCATTCAAGGTAAAGTCTTCCACAAGATGATCATAAGAAGACTTCAGTAGCTAACTAAGGAAAGTCAACATATGTAGTGGCTATCAAGTAGAAAGATGACAACGATCCTAAAAGTAACCAGGATCGTAGTGTTTGCCAAACAAAGAAGAAACTGATGGAGTATACACAAAGATACTGGTCAGCCTCTGAATAACAAGGCTAAAGTGATTAAGTATTGGGTCAGTCCATTGATGATAAGTGAACGGGAGATCACAAGGAGAAAGCGAGCTGGACACACCATAAATCTGAAGTGTCTTGTTATTCAGAAGGGGCCAGAACAAGGAGTCAAGCCATCAGTATCTGAGAACAGTCGAGGCAAACAATAGTATTGAAGCACTGCATAAGAATAAGAAGATGTGTTCCACATTGGAGATCTAATGAACACTCTTCAAGATCGTAATGTTAATTCTACAAGTCAAGATGCAACAGTCAACAAAACACTACGATCAGGTCCAAGAAGATATGCATCAGAATCGTAGAGTTTGAACAACTAAAGATTGAGGCATTGGCAACGGCTCAATCTGAAGATTGATATTCGAATAGAGCTTATTGAGAGCATCGATGCAAAAGGACAACCTCTGATCTAGAAATCAGAAGGAAGAAATTAAGTTGAACTACCTGCCCGAGATATGAAAGTGACATCTCTGATGGGGTAGGTGAAACAGTAGACGTCAGTGTCAGAAAGTCAGAAAAGGAGATGTCATGTCACATCTACAGTCTACATCAAATAACTCAAGATCTGCGAGGCAATTCAAATAGCTTCCAACGACTATATTCCAACGAAAAGATTAGGAAGGAGTATAAATCAATAGAACCTCAAAGATCAAGAGTTGCTGAAAATTGCTAAGTTGCAGAATCGTTGAGTTGTTGAATGCTATTGTTGACTCTATGAGTTTCACTAAAAGATCAACAGAACAAGTCTTGGTAACAGTAAGACTACCAAGGAGGAAGTGAAGTAGCCTTGAAGAAGGACTTAAACGGATTAGAGCTTCACTCAACAAAGATGAGAATGCCATTGAAGATGGCAGCCAAGCTTAGAGCCGAGAAGGCCAAGAAGATAGCATTCAGAAAAGTGGCAGAGTACAAAGAAGATCAGGAGAGCCACTCTACGAATCACCATGAACCTAAAGCTGAAACTGAACAAGTGCAGAACCATGTCTGCAAAACATTCAAGAAAGGTTCTGGGAATGCTAAGTGCCAAAAGAAGTCTACCAAAAGCTCAAGGACTTAGCAAATTTAGATGGTGATGTTGCACAGCTGACATCAGATGAAGATGAGCAAAAAAGAGTACAGATCAGCTGCACCAAAGAAGATGTGGTCCAGACTCGAAGCAGAATGCAAAGAGGACAACACCAAGCTGCTAAGTACAGAAGATGTTCAGAGCTTAATGACATCTTAGCAGCTCAGCACCAACAACATCAACAACTACAACAACAAGAAGCCAGGGCCTGAGGGGTCCTTGTCCTAAGGGACTAAATAAAGATTCCAAGCCTGCTGGGCTTGAAAAGTTCTTAGGGAACTAGAGAAGTTCCAAGGCTACTGGCCTTGAAGAGTTCTTAGTGAACTAAAGTCCCAAGGCTGCTGGCCTGGAAGGAATCTTAGTGATTCAAGGTGCTGCCCTTCCTTAGTGGAAATCCTTCTAGTTGAAAGCAGAAGAGTGGATTAGGAGCTTGAGTCTCTGAACCACTTAAAACCCCTTATGTCTTTTACTTTATGTCATTTACATTATGTACATTAACTGCTATAACTGCTATGAATGTTTTAATTGCTTACTACTAAATTAACTCTACGAACAATGTATGATTGATTATGAATATATCAATGAAGGGGATTGTAACGCCCCAGAAAATTGGACCTTTGTAAACACTTTTAATAATGAATAAAATAATATTATTTATTATGATTACGTGTTGATAAGATGAATGTCGTTCTATAACCTAGAAACGTCGGAACATCGTAGTATTTCAACTACGTGAATGAATTAAAGTGTTTGAATTTCTAAGACGAAAATAAAAGCTTTCCGAGAAATTTTCTGAAAACACTATTCATCAATTTCTGCTCAGGAATTATTTTTGAACTTCTGAGAAATACGTAACTTTATAATATCTATGTGAGATGGATTACGTAATAATAATCTAAGTATGAAAAACGTAATATTTCGCATGCGGACTTAAATTTGAGAACGTTATGAATATTAAACGTTAAGAAGAAAATGTAATGATTGTATGATACGAAGTATTGTACTAGTATGTATGAAGAATGGAATAACGTATGTTACGAATTAATATACGAACTAGAATACGAGAATTATACGTATGGTATAATGATAAGGCTTTTAATTAAATGGAATTGACTTGTAGGATTATTAGCATAATGGTAGAAGTTCAATGGGAAGTGTTATGCCAGCCCTAGTGTTTGTTAATTAAGAGTCCATCCAATGTAATGCAAGCCCAATAAGAATTTGCTAAGTAATGAAACATAAGCCCAATGTAATGATCCAATTGATTAGGATCCATGGTGCAACCCATGGGTAGACTTGGTGAGCAAGAACTTTATGTGGTGATCAAGCTTTGGATAAGTGTTGTGATAAACAAGTTTACTTAGGACCAAAGCAATGAATAGTAAGGAGGTTAGATTAAGGAGGTGGAAAGCCTAAATGATCATTTACCCTAACTTTGAGAGCTCTATAAATAACAAGCTCACAATTCATTTGTTGCTTGATAAAATTTCATCCAACTCCTCTCAAGATAAGCAACTTAATTGTTAGAGAGAATAAGCCACATAAGCACTTATAAGTCATTTTAACCTTTGCTAGATTTTCCAAAGAGAAGTGAAGTAATAGTCTTCAAGGGTAAGACTCATGTCTATTATCTTTATCTCTTCTATGATAGGATTGATAGAGAAGTGGGATTGTTTGATAATAACATGTAATAAGTCATTGAGGAATGAACTTAAGCCGAATAAGTTGAATAAGCAACTTGAACCTAAATAAGTTGCTAAACTTGTGAAGAACTTGTCATATGTTTGTCATATGATGTTAGTATGTTCAATATAGTATGAGAACATTGATTGATGGACTTAATTTCATAGTAAGTCATAAGCATGAGAATTTGTAGTTGATTAAGTCATTGACTTATGAGAATAAGTCAAAACCTACTTTGATAATAAGTTGGTGTGATAAGTAACTTGAATTGTTCATGTGTTGATTAAAATCCATTTAGAATGTTTAGTATATGAAGCTTTGTCGGAATTCACACGATTGGACGGTTATCATCGAATTCGTGAAATTCTCGGAATGGAAGTCGTATTTTGTGTTTGAAGTCGGAAATGTTAGTTTTCGATGGAGACAAGTCATATTTGGCATTATAGAGTTATGAACTCGAAAATGACCGAATTATGACTTAGAACGAAGAAACGAGCGTTGAACGTTCATGAACGTTTATCGTTTTCGTTAAAAATGAACTAATAGGTGAAATTTTAGCAAACGAAGTTAAATAGATAAAATTCTTGCATGAACGTATAGAGTATGGAATTTGTGAACCGTAGGCTTTTGAACGAGCCAATTCAGACTTATAACAAAGAAGTTATGCGTCCAGGAAGTTCATAAAATTGAAAGTCTGTAAAAATTTCTAAGGCACAGAGTTGGCGCCGCGGCGCCAACCCAAGGCCAATTGGTGGCGCTTCAGCGCCAAGTATAGTGTCACTACCTTTTGCAGAGTCACACTGCGGCGCGAGTTATACAAAGAAGACTAGCGTCGCAGCGCTAGACTTAAGAGAGGCACAGAGAAGAAAGTTTACAAGTATGAAATGAATAGTAAGTCTTAGATAATGAACTAAAGAACTTAATGAATCATTATAAGGTATTTTTAAACCTTAATAATGTTGCCTAAAGGTTAGAAATAACAATCGAACGTAAATGTAATGTGAAGATAAGAACAACTTAACGGAAAGCCGGAAACCATAATAACAGATCTAAGTCAGGATTTAGATTGAGATGAAGGGTAAGATATAATAATATACCTACTTGATTATATAAGACCTAATGTGGTACGTTATATAATCATGTAATGTAGAGACTTAGAGACTTAAAGTGTACGTGTGATAATCAGTAAGCAGACGCTGAAGGCAAGTATTCTAACCCTTGTTCCAGTTTAGTCTGGACAAGCTTTGTAATTCATGTATCCTTTCGCATGAAGTTTTGTATGAGGAAGTCAAAGCCAATTCTTTCGGCTAGACTTAAATTATGTTTTTATCAAAGCATGTACAATGTTTACCAAGTTATATTGGTATAGTTTTCAATTGAAGACTGAGTATGCTAAAATGTTTTTGTCGTTTAACGACAGGCACGTGAGGTTGCCACAACTTAAACATATACATGTTTAATTAATGTAGTGTTGATCAACATAGAGTACTATGGGCTGATCACCCAGAAGTGCTCGTAAGCTATGCCGGACTTACGGACTTAGTGTCGGGTTGTCCTTTTCAAAAACAATAAAGAACATGCTCATAGTCTTAAGCCTTAGTTGATATTCTACTAAATACTTTTGTTGAAAAACTGTTTGCATGAAAAGAAGTGCTATTTTGAATTATCAAAAGTACTTCGTAACTATTGTTCAGTTACTGAAGATATATGAGTTCTATGTTTCAAGCATGTTGTTTATTAGAATTGTATTACTTGCTGAGCTAGTCATGCTCACTCTTGCTTGAACCATATGAACATAGCTAAAATCGAACGGACCGAAGGCTCTGACAAGGATAAAGGCAAGGCGAAGACGAACCCTTAGAGTTCTTATGTAATAGTATAGGTGAATGATTGTAATATATTTGATATTATGACAAGAACAAATGTATGAGTTATAAAAAACCTAGGGAAATGTAATATTATTTCTAATATATAGAAGATATATTAGTCCTTTTGAGACTATTCAATTGAATGAATGAATGAATGGTAGTACCGTGTAGCACCATCTGTCGAGTTGGAAGAGACCCAAATTTGGGGGCATCACAAGGATCTTTTACTTATTTCGCTGTGCTTGAAAAGATTCTTATGTTTGTCATATGCAACTTAATGAGCAATACAAAATAAACGAGAAAAAGTATTTGAAAATTAAAGGATCTATTCAACCCCCCCTTCTAGATCTATATTTTGCCTACTGGGAACTAACAATTGGTATCAAAGCAGGTTATCATGCTATATTCAAAAACTAATCGATTTGAGTCTGATCCTAGGCATAAACATTGTTCTAAACTTAGTTTAGTAGTAAGTCACTTGTTAGGTGCAGATGAACTCACACGTTGGTAATATTGTGTTCAGGTAAATATGTATACACATCTGAAGCTGCTCAGATTGGTTCATATTCTCGATCGCCATATCAACAAGACCAATCCTTGCTCGCAGTCAATCTTGTTGTTTTGAAAACCAGGCTAGAAAGCTTAAATGACATCAACAGAAAAGAGTCAAACATCCACCAGTCTGAAGAGATGAAAAGGCCATACATGCTAAGAAATGTTTTATTCAAAAAAGAAAGAAGAACCTCTCAAACATGTATCTGGCCAACCAGCAGCTAGATCTTGCATCTTCTAGACCACGACTGATTGACTGAACATCAACTAGAGCAACTGGTTGTCAGAAGCAAATGAGAAAACATGCACATCAATGCCTAAACTTAGTATATCTAAGATAAATGACAGTTAAGAAACTGACAGCAAAAAGGTACGATTCCTCACTAATATAGATATGAACATCATATTTGCACGTTACATATGTACTATAACAGTTTTCCTTCAAGTATTCATAATCTATCTAAAAAGGTGAAGAGAGAAAGTACACTAATGATGGAAACTCAAATGTTTATAAACTTTCTCTCTATCCAAGTTTTAGGTTGAAGATGAAAACTTGAAAGAGACCTGAAATGGTTTTAAGAGCATCACAGGTCGACTGAATCTGAAGTAATCTTTGCTGATGGGTTAATGTGTCTTGCACATCCTATGGTCTAAGTGTTTAATGACGCATAGAGTATGATCAGATCTACAAGAGAATCTTGAAGATTCATAGAAACTGATCACCTCCATGAATCAACCAGATACTAATAAATCGTAGAGTTGATTCTCACCCTGTGAACATTTAAACCCTGTGAACATAACTTTGCAAAAGATAAAACCATAAAGGAAAAGAGTGTTTTATTAAAATGTCATATTTCTCTCACTCTCACCACCATGCATCTCATAATATATTTTCTAAATGAAGTATATGCATGAATACGATTGATGGTGGTCAATATGATGATTATCCAAATATATAAGGAACATGGGTCTAGTAAACTAACCTAGGAGGACCCATTTAACCATGGGTACCAAAAATTAGAAATGTATAACCTGCAGGTATTTGGTCTATCTGATCACACTAAGGAATGCCAAGGCAAAAGACTTCAGTCAAGAAGATTCAACCATCAGAAGGCTTAGGACTGTTCAAAAATAATTCTGACAAAACTCCTATATGTCAAAGCCACTCAACTAAAGATGAAGAAGGGTCTTAGATGCTCAAGCATGCAAAACTTGCCCTCAAGGAAGCCCACATAAGAGGACCATCGAGCATCAAACATGAGGAACTTATTGCGGGAGCAGAACTTCACAAGTACAAGCTGACAAGGAAGACTACGTTCGTAGTGCTGTTAAAGGATCGTAGAATGATCAACCCTGAAGATACCCATTTCTACGATATAAGAAGATTTAATGACTTCAATTAGAAGGAGATATGCAAGGATGCTTTCTTACGTGCATGAAGAAAAGGAAATCACACTTCACTGAAAAGACAGCATCAACCATGGGGAAGTAGTGATCTGTTAAGGAACAACAGAGCTGAAATATTCTATGAAGCAATGTACCAGCTACAGAGTTCCAAAACTTTGTGGCTGATGAACCAAATGAATATCCATAGTCAGTAGGAACGTCTCAAAACGTACTACTGATAACCTATCAGCCACCAAACTCAAAATCATGGAGTGCCTACAATCAAACATCTGATCGTAGTGTAAGAGCAGGAGGACACCACGATTACTGCAAATGCAATTGACTAAAGATTGGGAGAGGACCTCCCCAAAAGAAAAGGTCAAAAGAGATATAAGTGCAAATTACTCCTAAAGTACTTCATTTGGAAAGCGCCTCAGGGACAAACCTGACCCTTAGCTCACTCTAAGAGGTTGGCCCTTCCTGAGCTACCTTAACCCAGAAGAATTGCTTAATCAAGTTCATTTCTAGGATCAAGACAGTCAATGATCACAGAGTAGAGTTTGAGACAACTACACGATCATGATGTAACCTCTACGATCGTAGTGCAACCTTAGCAATTGTAAAAATAGACTCGACGATCGAAGTCCTACAAGAGGCTACTCTTAACCTATAAGAAGCATGGAAGAACATGTCAATTGCTCAAATATTCAGATTATGGGAGAAAAGTTCGAATGATGATTGGAAAGATGTCTTGCTGAAGAGAAATGCCCAAGGCTTCATAAAGCAAATCAATGGCTGAATTATGAAGATTCAAAATGAGAAGAATTGCCAAAACCATCCACTACAACATTTCTCAAGTGTTGATCGTTGAGTCAACAAGGGAAAACGTAGAGTCCATAACTACCTTATCATGATACTCTTCGAACCAGAAAGGTTAACGGTCAATCCACGTCAATCAAACGTCTAGTCTTCTAAAAGAGACATTTAACTGAAAAGTTAATGGGGAGTTACAGCGCGTTACTAGGCATCGTGCAACCAATGGCTAGTTGACACGTCATAGCGTATGTAGTGTAAGAAGAAACTGTTATAAAGACAAATTCAAAATCTGCAAACAGTTACCAGAACCCATTGAACCTCTCTCCCTCCCTTTTTCAAACCTTAGAATCCTCTTCGAAGCCAAACCAATCAAACTACCAGAGCCCAAATCACATTCAACTAAATCTCTTTGAACCACATACTATATACCTTGAACTCCTCAAATGGCAGAATGGAAAGTTATAACGGATATTCAACTCGGCTTTACAAAGTTTGAAGAATTAGAGACAAAGTTCAAGGACATACTTGAACTCGTAAAGGAAGCTGGGTTCTCTGAGTGCCTAGAAGCCAACACTCCAGTTTATACAAAACTAGTGAAGCAGTTCTACTTAAATGCTTCAACGAACTCTAGGCTTCTGACTACTAAGGTGAAAGGATCTAGTCTGAAGATAAGAGCATCAGACATCAATCAATGTCTAGGGTTTCCCAATCAAGGTTTGATAAACCTGGATAAAGTCGACATTGAAGAAAGCAAGAGGCTAATGCGATACCAAAGAAACCCTAGTCAGAAGGATATGAAGAAGAAAGAATTTCCTGAGGAATTTGAGTTCCTTGCTGAGATAGTGGGAAAATATATACTGTGCAAAGACACTGTACACGACCATCAGTTGAAGATCATGTCTGCCATATTTCTGAAGAAGAAAATCAACTTTGGAGCTATTCTGTTCGATCAAATCTCCAAATGGATAGAAAAAGCTAAGTTAAAGAAATCCACAGACAAACCACTTACAAAAGTGTTTGATGGAAGACTACTAAGCATAATAATGAAGAAGAAGCTAGGAAGCAAGATCAAGGATAATGAGGGAGAACCTCTGAATGTGTACAAAATAATGTCTCCACAACTATTTGTGAATTGGAAGAAAAATCCAAAGAAAAATAGGAGGCTAACACAAACTGGAAGCAGCAGAAAAGTCTCTACAAAGAAGAGAAAAGAAAAGGAGGTGGAAAGCTCTGAGTCTAATGACTCTGCATCAATTGCTGCCACACCGGCAAAGAAGAAGTCTAAGAATGTGAAAAATGCAGAGGCTTCGTCAAGACATGCCTCCACTGACAAGAAGAAACAAGGAGCAGGAGAGAAACCAACATCAATTGCTGAAAACCCAAAAAGAAGGAGTAACAGACCACTCCAAGAACCACCCAAGAAGAAAGCAAAAGGGATGAAGAAATCAGTTCCAGTTCTCCAAGGAAGCACATCTAACAAAGAAGAGGACGTAGAGTCAAAAGAAGAAAAGGAAACTGATGATCTCAAGACTGAATCCCCGGAGATCAGATCTAGCAATAAAAGTGGAGCTGGATCCATGAAAGAAGATGTAAACTCTGCTGATGAAGAGGAATATTTAAGTCCTATGGCCAATTCTCAGAGTACTCACTTTGAAGTTGAAGAGAAGCTACAAAATGACCCATCTGAATCTCCAAATGCAAATGTTCAAATAAGCTCTCATTATGGATCAAAAGATGATGAGATCGAAAAAGAAATACCTGCCCCTGCCAATGCTGAAACTCAAGGAAGCTTGTCTGATGATTCAAAGGCCTCAGAGTCTAAAGAGGAAAAAGAGTCTGACTCTCCAATTGCTGAACCGCTAAGGGGAAGGAAGAGCTACAAATTACTTGCTCAATTTGCCTCCAAGAAGAGGGGTGATCACTCCACTTGCGGTCATTGAATTAAGCGATGATGAATCTAACTCACAGAAAGAAGATGCTGAAGATTGGTCTAGCAATGAAGAAGATGAATCCAAGGAAGATCTTTCTGAAGAAGGTTCTGGAAATGAAATTCAGCAAGAAGAATTCACTGATGAATCTGAGGAAAGGAGCCAACAAGATTCAAGCTCAAGAAGTGAAGAATTGAAGAAAGACTCTGGTTCTGAAAATCAAGAATTGGGAAAACCAGCAAACTATTATATCATCTCCCCAGCCAAGATTAACAAAATAGTGGAAGTCTCGAATGAATCATAAGAAGTACTTCCAGAAATTCCAAGCCTAGAACTGGTGGCTCAAAACCTCTCAAAGTTGAAAAGTGATGTGACAGTAATGATCAAAGACAAGCCACACTACAAGGTTTACAGACATGCTGGCAACCATTATATTCCTTATGATCGTAGAGTCGATTATGAAGGAAGAAGAATCATGACCAAGGAAATAATTGTAGGGTTTGTTTACTCTATTACTGATGGCATTCAAATCCAAAATGAGAAGCCTCCATCTGCTCAAGCACAAGTGCCCAACATTTGTTCATCAACCAATAGCGATTGGTACTCAACGATTGTTCAGATTCTCAATACCTTCAAAAATCTGTCAAAGGATAAAAATCGTAGAGTCCAATCTGAGGATCAATAAGAGACTGCCCAACCAGACAACCAAACTCCTATGGGACAGGAGCTGATGAGAAATTCTGATAATCTGATTGCGAAGATGTCTCAAATCACAGAATAGTCTCAGAGGCTGATAGCAACAGCAGATAATTCAGTTCAAAACAGACTTCAAGCTATTATGACTGATATATCTCTCAAAATCAAAGAGAGAGATCACATCTATTTAAAGGCCATACATGATCAGAAAGTTAAAGCTATACGAGCACGAGAGGCAAATAAAGAGAAAATCAAAGTCCTTTCTGACAAGATTGACAACATGAATCAGTCCTTCTCCATGCAACTTGAGTTAAGCCAACAAGAACTCAAGATTGAAGTTGGTAACTCCTCCTATCTGATGGAGCATCTTATGACCAACATAGAACAGCACTCCCAAGTGATTAATGACAAAAAGAGGGAGAAAAAGAGGCATAGAAAAAGGCAGAGTAAGAGGCACTCCAGAAAGGGTAAGAAGAGCAGAAAGAAAGAAAAGAAGAAGACAACAGAAGAAGAAGCTGGATCATCATCTGAGGGGGATCCAAAGGATGATGAGCCTGTATTTGCAAAAGGCTGAGGGGGAGTCAGAAGAAGAAGAAGAGGAGCATACATCTAAGGGGGAGTAGACAAAAGAAATATAGTCAATATCTCAGGATGAGCAGATGCAAGAAGATTGAATAGATGGATAACACATCAACAAACATTCGGGAAGCATACATGGAGCCAAAGAGGTACATCTCTAACTAGTTGGGCATGTCCTGGATCCAGGATGTAAAATGTCATAGTGTATTAAATTCCATATTATTATAAATGACATTCATGATTATCTGTTTTAGAAATACATCAGCTCACTGTATATAAGATTCATTCATAACATGCATATGCACTTATTATTTTTGTCATAATCAAATAGGGGGAGATTGTCAGGAATAAACATGTGGATGATAATCCTATTTACATATGATTTGATTATGATATATATATATATATATATATATATATGAATGAATATGCAAGTATGTTTGCATTAAGAAAGCTGTAAAGTCCATTGATAAATAATAGAAACATATGTACAAGGACTTGGAATGAATTGATCAAATATGTTAGGTTGATCCTACATAAGCAAAATAACTTTGTAAAATCCTTAAAAAGAAATGATGTACACGGACTATGAATATAGAATTGTCAAGCATGTTATGTTGATCTTATAATGTAATAGATGGGCTTGTTTGATCGTCGAGCACTACACAAGAAATCGTAGTCTGCCATGAGAGTCAAGGATAACTCAAGAGCTATCGAGGTAGAATCGTAGTCTGCAAGATATTAGATCTCGGAGTTCGTAGACTTCCAGGAGAGACGAGGAAGGATCGTAGTGTGTCGAGTAAAGCTTCCTCAAAGCCGAAGTCTGCTGAGGAAGTTATATTCAGAATCTTAGAGACAGTCTGCCTATGAGCCGATTGAGCATCTGCCAATGCTAGTCAAGAATCGTAGACTACACTCGGAGTCGTAGAGTCTACTAATGTCAAAGCTAATTCAAGAATCGTAGACTGCACTCAGGATCATAGAGTCTACTGATCGTATCAATGGCAGAGATCGTAGTCGAGCAAGATCAGATGACGACAACAAGCACAATGACAGAAATCGTAGTATCAAGATCTGATCTCAAAGTCTTAGTGTCTGCACAGCCGAATCTGGATCATAGAGTGCAGAGCTAAGACCTTAACAGATGTGCTCACAAGGCGACAATAGAATCGTAGAGCAAACACGATTCTCAACAATTGAGTACTCCCAAAATATCCAAAGGAATGAAGCCTCTGGTTGGTAATGCAAAGATATATCTCACCTGAAGGAAGCCTGAAAACACTCAACGAATGGCACGCAAGCTAATAGAAGATCTAAGCATCAACTCAATCAGCATCCAGGTTGAGTTGAGAAGCCATTCAAGGTAAAGTCTTCCACAAGATGATCATACGAAGACTTCAGTAGCTAACTAAGGAAAGTCAGCATATGTAGTGGCTATCAAGTAGAAAGATGACAACGATCCTAAAAGTAACCAGGATCATAGTGTTTGCCAAACAAAGAAGAAACTGAAGGAGTATAGTTGCAGAATCGTTGAGTTGTTGAATGCTATTGTTGACTCTATGAGTTTTACCAAAAGATCAACAGAACAAGTCTTGGTAACAGTGAGACTACCAAGGAGGAAGTGAAACAGCCTTAAAGAAGGACTTAAACGGATTAGAGCTTTACTCAACAAAGATGAGTATGTCATTGAAGATGGAAGCCAAGCTTAGAGCTGAGAAGGCCAAGAAGATAACATTCAGAAAAGTGGCAGAGTACAAAGAAGATTAGGAGAGCCACTCTACGAATCACCATGAACCTAAAGCTGAAACTGAACAAGTGCAGAGCCATGTCTGCAAAACATTCAAGAAAGGTTTTGGGATTGCTAAGTGCCAAAAGAAGTCTACCAAAAGCTCAAGGACTTAGCAAATTTAGATGGTGATGTTGCACAGCTGACATCAGATGAAGATGAGCAAAAAAGAGTAAAGATCAGCTGCACCAAAGAAGATGTGGTCCAGACTCGAAGCAAAATGCAAAGAGGACAACACCAAGCTGCTAAGTACAGAAGATGTTCAGAGCTTAATGACATCTTAGCAGCTCAGCACCAACAACATCAACAACTACAACAACAAGAAGTCATGGCCTGAGGGGTCCTTGTCCTAAGGGACTAAATAAAGATTCCAAGCCTGCTGGGCTTGAAGAGTTCTTAGGGAACTAGAGAAGTTCCAAGGCTACTGGCCTTGAAGAGTTCTTAGTGAACTAAAGTCCCAAGGCTGCTGGCCTGGAAGGAATCTTAGTGATTCAAGGTGCTGCCCTTCCTTAGTGGAAATCCTGCTAGTTGAAAGCAGAAGAGTGGATTAGGAGCTTGAGTCTCTGAACTACTTAAAACCCCTTATGTCTTTTACTTTATGTCATTTACATTATGTACATTAACTGCTATAACTGCTATGAATGTTTTAATTGCTTACTACTAAATTAACTCTACGAACAATGTATGATTGATTATGAATATATCAATGAAGGGGATTATTTACTTATTCCGCTATGCTTGAAAAGATTCTTATGTTTGTCATATGCAACTTAATGAGCAATACAAAATAAACGAGAAAAAGTATTTGAAAATCAAAGGATCTATTCAACCCCCCCTTCTAGATCTATATTGTGCCTACAGGGAACTAACACACTTGTTCGACACTAACTCGACTGTTGAGTTAACAAGACGAATAGAAGTGATGTTTAAAAACAAAAGTAATAAATTTCTCTTCTTATATGATATTATTTTAAACAATTACATGTACCATGTCAATGTCGGGATTTTTATTTGTCCCTTTTTCGTTACTTGTTCTTTGGTGAGATTTGTTTGAAAAAACAAGTGAAAAATGTCTGACATGTGTAATGTTGACGATTTGAATTTAAGAGTCGCCAGTTGGTATTTTTAACTGGTTGCACCAACGCAACCGAGAAAAGGTTTGTACATTGACCCAGTGATGTGACAATGCTAAACGGGTCTATGAAACCGAGATTCATTTGGGTTCGGGGGCTTGATTATACAGGGGGAAGGTGTTAGGCACCCCCCCGACATCCGTGTTGCCACGGTGACCGCCACTTTTCAAGTAATTTTTATATGAATGTGTGTGTGTGTGTGTGGATTAATGTGCAATTATTTGGAAGTAGTGCGAGGCCTCGTTTGAACCTATATACAAAGGGTTTGAATTTATAGAAAAATTCAGTTTTAAATAGAATATAGCAATAAAGTTTTGTAAAAGAGATTTTTCAAACCCTGTGCTCAATAGAAATTGAGACATTTTCATACTTCTATTTTATTATTAAATGTTCAGCTTCATTGCTTTTATTTTTTGAGATGCGAGACATCTTCGAGAAAATAATATACAGCAGTGCCGAACTCCTCATGGGAATGACAGCCATCCAAGGAAATTCAGACACCGTAAATAATGTACAAGCTGTTTACAGCTGAAAATGTCAATCACGGGAATCGAATCTAGATTCAGTAGATTGAATCTGTGATCATATGATTCCTAGGCTCACATGATACCGCAGTTTATATGAAAAGCAGTAAGCAGTTATATATATATATATATATATATATATATATATATATATATATATATAAGCTGTAAATATATATATGTAGACATGATCAACCACCCACGAAGCACCTCCATGGGGGATCAGAAATGTAAATATATAAAAGCGGTAAATATATATATATATATAGACATGATTAACCACCACGAAGCAACTCCATGGGGGATCATAAATGTAAATAAAGCAGTAAATGCGATCAACCGCCACGAAGTAAACTCCAGGCGGGACTAAATGTAAATAAAGCAGTAAAGACGATCAACCGCCATGAACTAAACTCCAGGCGGGACGAAATGTAAATAAAGCAGTAAAAGGCCTCGAAGTAAACTCCAGCCCTGACAAAAATGTATATATATATATATATATAGGTAATAAATGCTCTGAATGTAAAATCCAGGCTCATCAAATAGAGTCTGACAACAGTTTATATATATAAAGCAAGTAAACGCTCCAGACATAAGTCTAGGCTTAATCGAGGCATAACTCGATAATGTTAGTCCATATATAAATATATACATATATAAGTATATATATATAGATAGAAATTAAAACCACGGACCGAAGTCCGGGCATACGCACACAACACGACTCTCAATGTGAAGAATAGTGTGTACAGAGATGAAGAAAAAGGCTTTATTGAGTGTGAGAAGGCTTACAATGGGCTGCCAAAGCAGGCTTCTATGACTCTAGATGGATAAACACTCAGCTCTCACTGGTAAAAATATAGCTATATGTGAGCTAACAGGTGTTTAAAATGAGGAAACACTCAATATGGGGTGTGTACAGAGAAAATTGGACAGGGCTTCCTTGCCTCTTTTTTCTCTTGAATATGGCCACCCAAAGCCCTCTATTTATCGAGGGGGAGCCACAGGTGTACCTGCGGTAGCCGCAGATGCACCTGCGGCTGCCCGTGGTGCCTCGGGCTCTGTGGGTCCCATCGTCTCAAAGTACGCACATTCGTGCATTGTGATGTCCGCTCGAACTTGCAGAACTTCAATCCGAGCATCCGAATGAGGTATACAAGACCATCTTCGGACTGCTTTTGTTAAAAGTTATGCAACGACATGGGATTAGAGGTTGTACGAAGTCAGGAAGAGGGGACCATGACCATGGTCTTCAAGCTTCAAATTCTATCCGGTGTGCTGTCACGCGTAATAGTCACTCGGGATTGGAACTCCTTGGCTCTTGTGGGACATTGTTGTGTAGCAATGTATGTATGAAATGGTGACTGTAGATCATTTGTTGCAGCATACTATGACCCTGTTGATGTTTCAGGTTCCCACAGAATTCGTGGAGGGCATACTGGAGCACTGGGTATCGGAGAGGTAGGTTTTATGATTTGGGACCCAGGAGTTGACTCCTACTTTGGAGGAGTATGCACGTTTGATGATGCTACCATTGGATAGACCTTGCGTGCATATGGAGATTGGAGACATGAGTAGTCAGTTCATGACCCTCACTGGCTTGAGGCGTAGAGTGGTGCATGATGAGATCACATCTGGCCACGTTATATCCCAACATTTTCTTTTTGACAGATTTAGCTCTAAGGATAGTTATGCACGATATTCCAGGGATTTCACCACACCGGAGGATCATTAGCGTTTGGCCAGAGTAGATGTACTGCTATTGTGCATACTGTTGTATGTCTACATGCCACGATACATTGATGAGTTGGACATTGGTGTCATTATGGAAGTGAGAGCTCTCATGGAGGGTCACACCATCATACCGATGATCATCGCAGAGACTCTAAGGTCAGTTACATACTACTGCACATATCCGACAGGAGTGTTTACATGCAGCTCGGTCTTGCTGTATGTGTGGTTTATATCACACTTGAGACTGATTGGCACTTTCAAATGGCATGGGTATTGTTTCACCCATGATATAGCAATGTCATACTCCCTTCATCCTGTGGAGTGTATACATGCTGCATCTTGGTCAGCTTTCCTGGTAGGAATTGGAGATCCGTTCGCTATATTGTCCTTGTAAAGGGCTTAGCTCACCCTACAACTTCATTACTCATGCTCTGGACATGGATTATCTTCCTCTGGCTGGTTTGAGAGGCATGATTACTTATCACCCGCTAGCCGTGATGTGTCAGTTTGACCTATTTCAGGATTTTTATCCTTTTGAGGGGGTATCGAGTCAGCGCTTCACTTCTCGACATTTATTAGCAGAGGATAGATCCAGGTTATATGCCTATTGGGATCAGCGAGAGCTATCTAAGTTTTTTATCAGCCATCTGGGTTGTTCTACAGAGTATTCCGCATGGATGGAGACAGAGACTACATCAGCTGCGGTAGTATCCAAAGTGCAGGGGACTGATTCCAACGATGAGGAGCCTATAGAGGAGGCTGATATTCCCATCGATGAGGATTTGACTGCTAGGTTACCAGCATTTGTGATGGATTCTCCTACTACGAGTGCTACTGTCATTCAGCATTCAGCATATTATCTGTAGCAGAGTCTACATCTGATGACCTATGAGAGAGATCAGGCTAGGGCCTCGATGTTAACAACTCTTGATGGGAGAGACGCAACTCTATTAGAGAGAGATTATGCTAGATCAGCCAGAGATGCATTGATTATGGAGCAGGATGCTACCCTATCTTCCCAGGATGTGGCCGTCGCAGACAGTACTTCAGTGAGATCCCATACGACTGGCATCCTTGCCGACATTTATACATTTATTGATGAACATCATGCCACCATGAAGCTAGCCTCTGACCTTCTAGCTCGTGTAGATACCATTGGGTAGGAGCTTGCAGCGTTACCTCCTTCTTCAGAGAGGGATGCTATATTAGATCTGATAGTCCGCATACACACAGATCTATAGATAGCTTTGTATTTTTCATGCACAGACTAGCTTAGCCATTTTGTCATGTACAACACATATTGTATATATCAAATAGTATTATATATGGCAGAGAAATATATTTTGATTTACTTCCCTTTCAGTTGTGCCTTAATACTTGCTTGATAGTTGCCTATTTCTTCAGAGCTTGTGATCTTGATGCATTCTAAACTCGTCCGTGATATGTGGACATTGAGCCATCGCAGGATTTTTCTGAACGGATCATTGAGCTATATGTATCCCTACCATCTTTGGTGTCTTGGGACTGGTTTCTGTATGGAAATGTGGAGAGGAGTGTGGCTTTTCCTCTCTGAGATTGACCGCACCACAGATGGTCGCCAGTAATTCTATTTGTGAGAAGCCTAGTTAATTCCATCTCTTATGGATTGGAATTGCTCTTTGAGGCACAACCGCAGCTTAGATGGTCACCGATGAAATGTGGAGAGGTTGGGTAATTCCATCCCTTTGATCTGAAGCCAATGAAATGTTGTGGATTGAAGGTTGATCCCAGTACCGTGTGATAAGTATTTTTGTTCTGGTAGGGGGTTAGACCAAACCATAAATGGCTGCCTACGTAATCCTATTAAAGAGGAGATCAAGTCTGCGTAGTTTGAACCTGGTGTAAGAGGTTCAATGCTGAATGGAAAAGGCAGATGGGTGTAGAAGCTTTATTGATGAAGAAGGGTGTAGAAGTGTTTGTTGTTTTTATTTTTGTAGAGAAAGGGTAGAAATGTTTTTGTTATTTTTTTATTGTGATCGGGCCATATAGAATATGGTTGCCTACGTACTACCGTGTATCAGAGAGATCAGGTCAACGTAGTTTGTCCTTCAGCACGAATTACAGCCGAAGAGAAGTATGAATCCCATGTACAGGCTATACTGCGGGGAGAAGAAAGTTTGATCCCGTGATGGGGACAAACTGCAGGTGTGGAAAAAGTTTGATCTCGTCTTCAGGACAAACTGCAAGCATAGAAAAGTTTAATCCCGTCTTCAGGACAAACTACAGGTATGAAAGGTTCAATCCCATCTTCAGGATAACCAAAATTGTATGAAAGGTTTTGCAATGAGGTGAAACCAGGCTGCTGGTTTGAAATGTATGTTTTCCTGAGGGGCAGAAGAGTATGTATAAAGGGTTAGAAAACTGGAATGACTGGTGATTTGATGATCCAAAAACCAGGATGTTTGTGTGAGACCCCAAATTTTATAAATAAAGATTTAAATTTCTCGAAATATTTTTTTTAATATTATGGTGCAGATTTGATATAATGTTATAGTTGTGGGTAATATTTATAAATTATGCAAAGTAAGCAAGTTGTTATATAATATTCGATTGGTCAGGGAATATTCTTTTTATCGGGGAATATCCGTACGACGACACAATTATTGGTGGACCCCACAATGGAAGTATTGTCGTAGTTAAAAAATGACAGAATTATCATTTTATAAAAATAACGGCGAAAGTGTTACCGTTAAAACTGTTGAACTACCTGGTAGTAAAAGTACAATAATACGCGTGGTTTCATAGTAGAACACGGTATTGATTATTGATGCTTACGTAATAAGTCACTCAGTTATATTCAATTATTGCTACAGTAATTGTTGCATCATATCTCTCATATTATTGATTCAATTATTGTCACAGTATCATCTGCATAATATGTTATATTATTAAATTAATAATTGGGACGACAAAGTTATTCATATTATTATTTGTAATATTGACAATGTCTAGAAGTTCTGTCAAGGAGAGGTTTGGTCACCTAATTACGCGCAAATAAGGAAAAATCCTTATCGGAAAGCCCTCTCTTTCCTGAGAATGACCTGGTTGTTAAATATTGTGAGTTATAATATTAATAATGAATAAGTTAGTGTTGATTAAAGATGAAATTGATAATTCCATTGTGTGGTAGTGTTAGTGGAAATCGATATTTATTTCGATAATAATTAATATCTGGAGGTTATATTGACCAACCGGGTAATTAATTGGATAAATGAGCAATTAATTGCTATTAATTCACATACTTATAACTATGTGTTCACACATGTGTACTATTGATTCACATGATTTACTATTAGGGGAGTTGGTGAAAGATTGATAATACTTGCATGACTAAATTAAAAATGGAGGTATAGATGAAGGTACTATACTGTAATTATTTTTATCACAAGTATAAAACTATCGAGTCACATGATTTACTATTGATTCACATGATTTACTATTAGGGGAGTTGGTGCAAGATTGATAATACTTGCATGACTAAATTAAAAATGGAGGTATAGATGAAGGTACTATACTGTAATTGTTTATTTTCACATGTTTGGAACTATTGAATCACATGATTTACTATTAGGGGAGGTGGTGCAAGTTTGATAATACTTGTAGGACTAAATTAAAAATGAAGAAAAAGAGGGAGGTATTATACTGGAATATTTTGAGCCCCAAAATGTGCAATTATTGAAACTATATTTTTCTATAAACAGAAGCTCATTCCTTCATTATTTTTTACCAATTCACTAAAAGCTATAGAGCAATTATTATAGAGAGAAATTATAGAGAGAAAGAAGAAGAGAAGTCTGTTACCTCACTATTTCAGTATCTAGTTTCTTCTAAGGTAAGGGGTATTATTTCTTTCGTATTCATGAAGAGAGTTATTTCTTTCAATATTCGTAAGGGTTGTTATACCATTCTTTATTATTCTGTTGGAATAACCTGTCTATGCGGTCTATCGCATGCCTAGTGAATTCTTCTGTTATTCCATTCTTTATTATTCTGTTGGAATAACTTGTCTGTGCGGTCTATCGCATGTCTGGTGAATTTGTCTGTTATTCCATTCTTTATTGTTCTGTTGGAATAACCTGTCTGTGTGATCTAACGCATGCCTTGTGAATTCTTTTGTTATTCCATTCTTTATTATTCTGTTAGAATAACCTGTCTGTGCGGTCTAACGCATGCCTGGTAAATTCTTCTGTTATTCCATTCTTTATTATTCTGTTAGAATAACCTGTCTATGCGGTCTATCGCATGCCTGGTGAATTCTTCTGTTATTCCATTCTTTATTATTCTGTTGGAATAACATGTCTGTGCAGTCTATCGCATGCCTGGTGAATTCTTCTGTTATTCCATTCTTTATTATTCTGTTGGAATAACCTGTCTATGTGGATTACCGCATGCATGGTGAATGATCCTTCGTATTCGTTCCTTATTAAATTATGGAAATGATCTGTCTACGTGGATTACCACATTGCGGGCGAAAATTCATTTACAGTTTCATATATTCTATTATACTCAGTTGATTAAAGTTTTGGCTTCAATGCTCCATAAAATTAGTAGAATATCCTGGATATTTGCGCTTCATCCAGTATCTTTTCATGGAAATATTCTTCTGAGCATTCTTGAATTTTACTCCGCAAAGCAGTATCATGTTGACAATTTGGACGTTATTGATTTCTGGATAAATTAAATTATAAATCTTTAAAATTTATCCTTGAACTTGTTTTATTGAATTATTATGTCATTGTCATCATCCTCATGCTTATATTGTAATGAAAGTCATCTTTGGCTTACGTGCATAGATGGACTTGGTATGATTATGTCCAGGGATTATTCGGTATAATCATGACCGTAATGTGACGAATGATGTGGTAAAAGTCCTCATTGGCCTTTAGTTCATTGATGGACAGTTGTTGGTATGATTATGACCATAGATTATTCAGTATAATCATGACCATTGATGATTACATGAATATCCTTGGCCGTGATGCAGGGATGATTCGAGTTTATTTATTAAGCTGAGTCTTAGCAATAAAGTTGATGAAAAACTTTTTAAATCACAGAAGATAGAAGATTTTATGCTCTACTTGACTCTTCTAATGGATTGCTTATTTCGCTGCAGTTGTTGATCTAAAACTTGTTGTCTATTATATTCTATCAGTTGTTATACCATTAAAGGCTAAGGATAATTTATTCTGTATTATCTTAATCATAATATTTCTTACTGGGCTAGTTGAGCTCACCCTTTTCTTTCATTGTTCTCCTTAGGAAATGAGAATATAGCTGGGACGAGTCGAGAAATGGAGTGATGGTCCAGGATAAGTGGCTTTAGTAGTCCTTACTATTTTGTGAAATAGTGTGATAATAATTGTAATGAGGACTCCATTGAGAGTGGATATTGTCTAGAAGATAATATTCTTGTTTAAACTCTCAGCTATGTTTTGTCGTATTGTACATGACAGTTGTATAATTAAGTTTGTATTTGATTTATGTACCATGTATTTGGCGACTCAAGATGGGTGATATATACCTATTTTAGGGGCGTCACAGTTGGTATCAAAGCTTAGGGATATGATCTCTGGCTGAGATGTGAGATAAGAACTAGGAGGGGAGAGACGAGGAATTCTGTCGCTAGTATTGTAAGACCCCAACTTATTATAAATAAAATTGAATTTTCTTTTATTCATTATTCTAAATTAATAAGGGTTAATTTGATATAATACTTTGGTTATGGGTGAAATGTGAAAATATTTACAAAATAAATAAGTGGTTATAAAATAATCATTGTTGTCGGGGAATATTCGTTTGGTCGTGGAATATTCTTTTTGTCGGGAATATTCGTAGGACGGCGTAGTCAATTGTGGGCCCCATAACAGAAAACGGTTGGATGAAAGAAAACGAAAAAGATTGAGTTTTATAAATAACGGCGTAAATTATTACCGTTAACACTGTTGGGTTACCTGGTGGTTAAAATACAGTAATACGCGTGGTTGCACAGTAGCACACGATATTGCACAGTATTGTTGAATTATTGATTCGTACGTAAGAAAACACTACTCAATAATTGTTACAGTAGTTACTGTTCATTATTCTATTATATTGATTCAATAATTGCTGCATTGTTAGTTTATATTATTATTGTTTCAATAATTATCATTGCACAGTATTTCTCATTATCAGATCAATAATTCATATTATTTAAATAATATTATAAGATAACATTATTGGCAATGTCTAGAAAGTTCTGTCAAGGAGAGGGTTGGTCATCTAATTACGCGCCAGTAAGGAGAAATCCTTATTGGAAAGCTCCTTCTTTCCTGGGAACGGCCTGGTTGTCATAATTGTGATTCTGTAATATTATTTTTAAATAATTAATTATTGATTATTATGATAAAGAAAATAATCATTTTATTGGATATAGATGGAGAAAATTTTTAATGTGACAATTGTTGAAAATTAATATTTTATCTTTTTCTGATAAAATAATTCATTTAAATATATTATTTTAATAATATATTAACGGTGATATTTTTACAATGAATGTGGGATATATGAGTATATGAGGATGAAGAGTATTTTTGTGGCATTAAATGTTTAACATATGTTTTGTGTGTCGGTGGACACAATTCTTGACCGAAAATTGATTATAGACTGTAAAATTACTCGTTTGTGGATTTTGGATAATTTCTGTTTGGAATTTGGAAAAACTTCCTTCTGCAAAGTTGTAGAGAATTGAATTTCCTATAAAATCTCGCGAGATTCAAATTTTCTGACAAAAGGGCTATTTATCATGAATTATTGAAGTTCCGGAGTTCCGAAATAATTGATTTTTGGAAGTTTTAATTATTTTATATAAGAAAAACTTTTTTGTGGTTGTTGGCACATGGGTGGCTGATGTTTTTGACCAAAGAAGGCATGCTAGAGTTTTCAAAACATGTGTGTAGGAATTTTGAATAAATAATAATATATTTTATTAATTTAGTCTCCTTTGACGTTCTAACATTTTCCTATAAATAGAGGGCTAAGTTAGAATTGAAAATCACACCAAAAACAAAGTTTTCTCTCTTTCTCTCTCTATATTATCGAGCGTATTCTTGTGAGTATACTTTGAGTGTTGCTATACGGTGCGAGTTTCTGTCAGCACTATACCGAAATTCAGTTAGAAGTACGGTTATTTTGAGGTAAGGGATGTTATTTTTTCTTAAATGATATTATTTTCTTCAATATCATTATGCTGAAATATTGGTGAACTTTTTAATCAAATTTGGAACTTGTTGTGTCGGGGTTAGTATTCACGTATACGGTAATATTCACGTATACGACACTATTCACGAATACGACACTATTCACCGAAAAATGAAAATTTTTCTTTTTGTCCAAGATGTCTATTTTGGCTACTATCTTTGATTGTATCCATGTTTTGATCGTTATTTTTGAATTCTGCTTCAAAATTGGTTATTATGGGTATTAATGATCTTGGATAAAACTGTTATACGAATCCCTAATATTTGTCCTTCTATCTCACTAGATTCGTTCTTAAAAATATTTTTTCATCATCATCAGTCCTTAATGATGGTATTATTGAATATCTTTGGCCTGTAGTGCAAAGATGAATGATTAAACTGATGAATATCTTTGGCCCATAGTGCAAAGATGAACAGGTGTTGAGATGAACATGACCAACCAGTGATATAAATGAATATCTTTGGCCTGTAGTGCAAAGATGATTAAAGATGTATATTGATTGTTGTTACAGGGATAAAATATTGATGATGGACTCTTAAATATTAGAAGATAGTAGAATTCATCCTCTACGTGACTCTTCTAATGGATTGCTGTTTCCGCTGTAGTTGTTGATCTAAAACTTGTTGTCTATTGCATTCTATCAGATTTTTTTCCCTGTTGAAGACTAACGATAATTTATTGTATATTATCTTAGTCATAATGTTCTTTACTGGGCTAGTTGAGATCACCCTTTTCCTTTTTGTTCCATTTTTTTTCTCAGGAGGTGAGAACATAGCAGGATCGAGTCGGGGTATGGAGTGAGGTTTCTAGAAAGATGTTTTAACAGTCCTCACTATTTCTGTAAAATAGTGTTTGAATAATTGTAATAAGGACTTATTTGCGTGTGGATATTGTCTAGAAGACAATATTTATATCTAAACTTACAGTATGTATTATCGTATTTCACACGACATTTGTTTTATTGAAGTTGTAGTTTGCTTTATATACCATGTATTTGGCGACTCAGAATGTGTGTCGTATACCTGTTTTGGGGGCGTCACAGTTGGTATCAAAGCTTAGGGATATGGTCTCTGGCGGAGATCGGGGAATAGAACTAGGAGGGGAGAGATGAGTAAATTCTTTGCTAGTGTGTCCTACTAAGCTTATTTGTTGGTCGGTCATAATATAGGGATATTATATGACATGTTAATTTGTTTAATTAACCCTTGCTTTATGGCAGTATTTAAGAATGGCTGCTGAGAACGTTAACAATGGAGTGTACGAGACTGTGGAGCAACCTTTAGTCATAAACCAGGAGAACGTGCAACAGGAAGGCAATATTCCTCCTGTAAACAACACTACAGAGAAAACGATGAACGATGGAATGTTTAGGAGCTTTTTGTAGTTCATGCAAAATCAGACGAGGTAGACTCGTGTACAAAATACGGGTGGAAATGATGGCAACGCGCGGTCTGTCACAGCCAAGCAGTTTAAGGAGTTGGGACCACCAGAATTTAAGGGAAAACCGGATCCGATCATGGCAGAAATATGGGTCAAGCAAATTACCAAGATATTCGATGTCTTGGGATGCACGGAGGAACAAAATGTTTCATTCGCTACCTTTATGTTTCGTGGTGAAGCAAGCAGATTACTGGTGGAAATCTGTGAAGCATACCCAACCAGATGCACTCAACATGTCTTGGGAAAGATTTCAGAAACTTTTCAATGACAAGTACTTTCCTGAAAGTATTCGTCATATGAAAGAGGTGGAGTTTATTAGACTCGAACAGAATAACATGACGGTGTCTCAATACGAGGCAAAGTTCGCAGAGTTGTCCAGGTTTGCACCTGATTTGGTGGAGAATGAGGAACACATGACGCAGATGTTTATGAGAGTTTAAAACCCGAGATTCGTCAATACCTTATATCTCATAAATTTTCTTTATATTCAGATGTTGTAAACAGGGCTCAGTTTTTAGAGCGAGATAGTGAGTATACTCAACCGAAGGACCACAACCAGGGTCATATCGGTGACAGCAGTCATCAGAACGATGATAACTAACGAGGAAGGAAGAATACAGACAAAGGCGGTAGCCACTCAGGTGGTAATCGTGGCCATGATAATAGAAGAGGTGACTCAAGTGGAAATTTCAGAAAGAGAAGATTCAATAACGACGGGAAGACATCAGCAGCAGCACCAGCACCAGCACCAATAACAAATTCTAGGGGAGGAGAACGACCGCCAATTAGATGTTAAAAATGCGGGAAGGAGGGACATATCAGCCCAAAGAGAGATAACAGAGTTTATCTCAAGGTGTTTAACTTGTCAACGAGTTGGAGAATCAAGTGCCAAAAGGTCTATTGCAACCACTTAAAATTCTAGAATAGAAGTGGGAGCACATTACCATAGATTTCGTTACTGGTCTTCCCAAGGTTTCTCAAGGCATAGATGTAATTTGGGTCATTATTGATAGATTGACCAAGTCTGCTCATTTCTTACCTATACGAGAAACTTATTCACTTGAACGTCTTGCTCGTATATACATAAATGTGATTGTAAGATTCACTTCACAATTTTGGGTTATTTGCAAAAAGCTATAAGCACGGATTTATTATTCAATCCGGCATATCATCCTCAAATGGATGGGCAATCAGAGAGGAATATTCAAACACTTGAAGATCTATTAAGACTTTGTGTCCTTGACTTCAAGGGAAGTTGGGATAAGTTCTTGTCATTGGTGGAATTCTCCTACAATAACAGTTATCAAGCAAGTATCGGCATGGTTCCATTCGAGGCGTTGTATGGACGCAAGTGTCGTTCTCCAGTATGCTGGGATGATGTGGGTGAAGCAACATTGTTGGGACCAGAATTGGTACGCATGACAACGAAAAAGATTTAAATAAACCGGCAACGTATAAAGACCTCACAGGATCGACAAAAGAGTTATGTTGATTTTCATCGAAATGACGTGAAATTCTATGTTGGAGATTATGTGTTGTTACATGTTGCTCCATGGAAAGGAGTTACAAGATTTAGAAAGCGAGGAAAGCTTAATCCTCGATTAATGGGCCATTCGAAATCCTCGATCGAGTAGAAACTATGGCCTAATAGACTCGCCTTACCGCCAAGTATGTCTCATATTTATAACATTTTTCACATGTCTATGTTACGTAAATATGTGGAAGACCTGAACCACATTATTGATTTAGAACCAAACAAAATAGCAAAAGATTTAACGTATAAAGAGGTACCTGTTAAAATCTTGGATAAGAAGAAACATATTCTACGCTCCAAGGCTATACCCCAAGTCAAAGTTTTGTGGAGAAATCACGATGCCGAGGAAATGACCTGGTAGTTAGAATCTAAAATAAAATCAAGGTATCCTCAAAGTGAAGAAGATGGTTAAGGGGTTGAATCTCGGGTATGAGAAGATCGATGCTTGTGAGCAGGATTGCATACTATACTATGGGGAGGACAAAGATAAGGTGCAGTGTGATATCTGCAACTCACCTCGGTACAAGATCACAAAACATGGTTGGCATAAAACAAGGCACTATACTTTCACGACTAAGTTAAAAATGGAGGTATAGTTGAAGGTACTATACTATAATTAATTTTTTCACATGTTTAGAACTATTGAGTCATATGATTTACTATTGATTCACATGATTTACTATTAGGGGAGGTGGTGCAAGTTTGATAATACTTCCATGACTAAATTAAAAATGAAGGAAAAGATGAGGGTATTATACTGTAATATTTCCAGCCCCAAAATGTGCAGTTATGAAAAATATATTTTCTTATAAATAGAAGTTAATTCCTTCATTATTTTTCACCAATTCACTAAAGCTATAGAGCAATTATTATAGAGACAAATTATAGAGAGAAAGAAGAAGAGAAGTTTGCTACCTCACTATTCTAGTATCAAGTTTTCTTCTGAGGTAAGCGATATTATTATTATAGTAAGGGGTATTATTTTTTCGTATTCATGAAGAGA
The DNA here is from genome assembly GCA_020205505.1 of Panax japonicus. Lineage (NCBI taxonomy): Eukaryota > Viridiplantae > Streptophyta > Magnoliopsida > Apiales > Araliaceae > Panax > Panax japonicus. The sequence continues at coordinate 42,574,359 of CM035114.1, forward strand.
ATTATTTTCTTTCAATACTAGTAAGAGTTGTTATTCCATTCTTTATTATTATGTTAGAATAACCTGTCTATGCGAAGTACCGCATACATGGTGAAATTCTTCTGTTATTTCATTCTTTATTATTCTGTTGGAATAACCTGTCTGTGCGGTCTATCGCATGCCTGGTGAATTCTGTTGTTATTCCATTATTTATTATTTTGTTGGAATATCCTGTCTGTGCGAATTACGCATGACCTGGTTCCATTCTTTATTATTCTGTTGGAATATCCTGTTTGTGCGGTTTACGCATGACCTGGTTTCATTCTTTATTATTATGTTATAATACTGTCTGTGCGGTTTACGCATGACCTGGTTCCATTCTTTATTATTCTGTTGGAATAACCTGTCTGTGCGGATTACGCACGCCTGGTGAATTCTTCTGTTATTCCATTCTTTATTATTCTGTTGGAATAACCTATCGATGTGGATTACCGCATGCATGATGAATGATCCTTCGTATTCATTCCTTATTAAATTGTGGAAATGATCTGTCTACGTGGATTACCGCATGGCGGGCGAAAATCCATTTGAAGTTTCATATATTTTATTATAATCAGTTGGTTAAAGTTTTGGCTTCTATACTCCATGAAATTAGTAGAATATCCTGGATATTTGCGCTTCATCCAGTATCTTTTCATGAAAATATTCTTCTGAGCATTCTTAAATTTTACTCCACAAAGAAGTATCATGTTGAAAATTTGGACATTATTAATTTCTGGATAAACTAAAATTTGAAATCTTTAAAATTTATCCTTGAACTTGTTTTATTGAAGTATTATGTCATTGTCATTGTCATCATCCTCAGGCTTATATTATGATGAAAGTCATCTTTGGCTTACGTGCATAGATGGACTTGGTATGATTATGACCAGGGATTATTCGGTATAATCATGACCTGTAATGTTATAAATGATGTGGTAAAAGTCTTCTGTGGCCTGTAATGAATTGATGGACAGTTTTTTGTATGATTATGACCAGGGATTATTCGGTATAGTCATGACCAGTGATGATTTAATGAATATCCTTGGTCCCGTAGTGCATGGATGACTCGATGATGTGGTTTCTTTATTAAGATGAGTCTCAGCGATAAAAATTGATGAAAATATTTTAAATCGTAGAAGATAGTAGATATCATGCTCTACTTGACTTGTGATAGCCCCGAATCCGGGTCCCAAATCACCGCAGATCCGGTATACTATTTCTATAACTAATTGCGGAAGATATAAACATAAATTGTTTATACATTAAACTTTACACACATTTCCCCAAAATCGAGTAACCTTAACTTAAATACAATTCATAAACTTTCTATCACATAACAATATTTATCAAAATATAGTATTACAAAATAGCCTCACATTTTATCCCAAGCTGAACTTGGTATTATCTTTTCCTGTATCCAAACGCATTCGCCTTATTTGCACTGTTTTATCATGATATAGCAAAGGTGAGCATGAAGTTTCCCAGCAAGTTTATATACAACAATATAACGATATATCATGTTGAAGAGTATGAATAATGAGCTTGCTATAATTCATCAATATAATTGAGAACTAGCATGAACAAATTTTTTGACTGAACAAGTTTTAAACATGAACAAACATTTCTAAACCAACTAGTAATGAAAGTGATCAGCCTTCATACCTGACTTATACATGCAGGATGTACAGAGTACAATTTTCATGGCAATAAACAATGATTAACCATAAGCTTGAATAAAATACTCTTATTAGAGTTAAGTACAAAGAAACTTGCCTGAACCGTTGATTACCGCAACGCAATTTATATCGCTTTACCCGAAGACCTAATATTAGTAATATAGATCTCCAATATTAGAATAATATCATCACAGTATAATACTGTTATATTTATATCCACGGAATAACCTAAACACATAGCACATAACCCTATCAGTCTATAACACACATAAAACTTAGTATCAGGTCAAACTATTTCAGTCTGACTTGAAACCGACACAATTCTAACATCCCGACGGTCTAGTCAGAATTTTATCGAGTCTAAGTTCAATTTAAACTCCGACTACGCACTTAACAATTACTTAGACTCACATTTATATGATTTAACACTCGCCTTTTTCATTTCGTAAGTTATTCGCTAACACTTAGTAAGTTAAATACTAATCCAGCAACCTGAATTCTAAATCTAGCAACCAAATTTCTAATTCAGCAATCTGGATTCACCAATCCATCAATTCAATCAACTTCTTTTCAATCCAGCAGGCTGTATTCATCAGATTTTCTAATCCAGCAAACTGGATTCACAAATTACACAATCCAGCAAGCTGAATTCTATATCCGTTTTACAAAAATACCAAATCAGTTTATTATTTTCCAATCCTTTAGTCAAACATATATACATGTATTTCATACACAAAAAGTATTTTTTTCATAATTTTCTAACTTCCTTTAGTATTTTTTCAAATATCATTTCTAGTGCGTAGCTTAAGAAATTAGCTACCTCGTGCTTAACTCCAAACATTCCCATCTCTTGGGATAACCTTATATATGTTAACATGATTCTCCATTTTAAATTTCGTGGCAATCGGAGTTGTAGAACTCCGTTTATAACGATTTCCGTCGGAAAATCACAAAAATTGTAATGGTCATAACTTGGTCGTTTTAACTTGGAATTAGCTCAGTTTTGGACACGAGCTACATAATACCATATATTTTCATTTTCCAAAAGGCCGGAATTTATTTCACACTTTAAGTTGCCAAAACAGCCCCTGGACAGATCTGGACAGAAACTTTTTGCCATTTTACAGTTTTGGAGTCCTTTGCTAAAAGTTATATAAAACGAGATCTGTAACTCCGATTAATAATCCGTCAATTTTGTTGGATTCGTATCTTTCCGATATTCAATTTTCATCTATTACAATCCATATTTGGACATGTTAAGCTCCAGAATTTAGCCCGGAAGTGGCTGTTACAAACTGTCATTCTAACAGTTTTTATTACCTTTGTGTAGTTTGGGAAAAATTCCATAACTTGCTCATTTTTCATCCTATTTGGGTGATTCCAAAGGGTTTTTATCCTTCACACATAGATCTAGCATCCCAAGAACATAAATCACAAATATCCATCATAGATTTCAAGAAAAATCAAAACCTAGCTCATACTATAAAAGTTTAAACTTTTCCGGAAAAATTCTATTTTTCAATTCCTTTTGATTTCAACCAAATCAACACTCGATATGGTTAGATCTAAACATGAAACACTCATTAACACATAGATCTAAGATTTTTGAGTTTAGAAATAAAGTTTTTTATTTCATCAAACAAGCATCAACACAATCAAAGCTAAGAAAAATTTAGGTTTTCTACCTTTTGAAAAACCTAACCTCCATTTCATACTTTAGATCTAACTTTTGATCTACAAAAGAGTTGGATCTACATATTAAACACTTTTAATCACCAAGATCTAAGGTTATAAGCCTCAAGATCATAATTTCATATTGTCCAAAAATCAAATTAAACCACAAAGGAAAATAGACTACATAAGTGGAAATTTTTGCTATACCTTAGCTTGATTTTCTTTCTCCTTCTAAAAACTATGAGATGTATCTTGGGTGCATGAAGATCAAAGTCTTCTCTTCTCTTGCTCCCTTATTCCATCCGTCTCTCTCCTCTTTCTCCTCTAGTCTCTCTCTTTCTTTCTTCTCTAGTCTCTCTCTTTCTTTCTTAGTATATGCTAGAAAATATAATGAAATGAAAAAGGTAAGACTTAGATTTTTCTTGTAGTAAAAATGTATAGATATAATATGTATATGTAATACATTTCCCCACATTCTCATCTCTTTGTCTCTCTCACTTACTTAGTGGTTGCTTGCAAGAATGTACAAGAATGTTGGTGAATTAACCAAATGACACATATGAGGAGTTAGTCACCTAATAAAGTAAGCAATCATTACATTTTTCCTCCTCCCTTTACTTCTCTCAACCTCCGGCCATGTGGCCTTATTCTTGCCCAAAATTGGTTTCCTTTTATGCTTTATTTGATTAACTAAATGTCCAAAAAGTCCTCTCCCACTTGGGCTAAAAGTTGTGCCATTCCTTTAATGTTTTGGGCTTTCCAAAATTAACCCATTGAACATAAAAATTTAATTCATTGGGCCATGCAAATCAATCATAGTCCAACACTATTAATATAACCAAATGTCCATTATGTCCTTCCTTCAATTGGGCTCCAAATTTGGGCCACTTCTTAAATCTTTTGGGCTTAACAATAAAAATATTTGAGCCACTCAATTAATGTATTGCTTGGGCCTCTAACTAATTTCATTGGCCAACACTTGGGCTATAAAATATACATAGTTCAATACCTTAATTCTTATCCAACCCAATTCATTTAATTAGGGTTTTTACTTTCTCAATTATAACTTAAATCCTTACTCACAAGCCAATTTATTTCCTTAACCCAATTAGACTTGCTATAATTAGGTTATAAAATTAATCATTTGAGATATATAAAATAAATCTCCTAGAATTAGTAAGTATTCTAAATACCACAATTCTCTTTTTTCCTTAACCCTTAAGTTATTAAATCCTTCATTCCTAATATATATAATTAGGGTTACACTAGTTTCTTTTGTTTGTTTATATAATAAACAAATATAAACCATCACATAATGTTCATATTCCTTACACACAACTTTTTAACCCTTAGGGTTTAATACTTCGCATTAGAATTCCCAAATTAGGGTTTAAATTCTCGATACTGAAATTAGAGTTTCTGAATATATCGTTAGGGTTTTCTAACTTAATCACCATATTCATAAGATGAATTTAGGGTTTCGGATTCCCGGAACTGAAACTAGGGTTTCAGAACCGATTTCTACGATTTCTTATCCATTGCTAGGGTTTTCTAACATAACGTTGACGTTCTTAATATATACTTAGGGTTTAACACATATATAATTAATCTGGTCAACCCTTGACCCTTAACCACATTCTAAACACATACACAACCACAAACACAAAACATATTCTCATAAATCCTTAATCCTAAATAATTCACCTATTTCCTTTACTGAATTTTGAAATCATCAAAATTCAATCCCAATAACACCAAACGCATACACTTATCTTCTGTCTAGGTCTATTATTTGACCTTAAATCAATCATTTAAGATTTTCATAAATTGTCCAAATTCTTGGGTTGTCACATGACTCTTCTAATGGATTGCTTATTCTGCTGCAGTTAAACTTGATGTCTATTTTATTTTATTAGTTTAACATTGTTGAAGACTAATGATAATTTATACTGCATTATCTTAGTCATAATATTTCTTACTGGGCTAGTTGAGCTCACCCTTTTGCTTTCATTGTTCTCTTCAGGAAATGAGAATGTAGCCGGGACTAGTCGGGGAACAGAGTGATGGTCCGAGATGGGGTATTAGTAGTCTTCGCTATTCTATAAAATAGTGTGACAATAAATGTAATGAGGACTCTATTTGAGAGTGGATATTGTCTAGAAGGCAACATTCATGTTTAAACTCTCAGCTATATTTTGTCGTATATTACACGACGGTTGTATAATTAAGTTTATATTTGTATTCTGTACCATGTATTTGGCGACTCAAGATGGGTGATTGTACCTATTTTGGGGGCGTCACAGTTGGTCTCAAAGCTTAGGGATATGATCCCTGGCTGAGATGTGAGACAAGAACTAGGAGGGGAGAGATGGAGAATTCCTTCGCTAGTATGACCTACCTAAGTTTATTTGGTATTTTATTGGTCGGTCAGAGTATAGGGATAATATGTGATATGTCGATTAACCCTTATTTTGAAACTATATTATAGAATGTTATCTGAAATACAGGAGATGAGAAATGAGAAAATTATGATAGAGAGGAAATAACCGGGAAGGTACAATCTGAAAAGAAAACAAGGTATTCTCATCTCTTCAAACTACCAGGAACGTAAATTTTGAAGGCGAAATTTCATAAGGAGGGGAGATTGTGAGACCTTAAATTTTATGAAATGAAAGTATTCAATTTTCTTATAATTATTCTATTTAGTAAATGGTTAAATTGATAAAAGGTTAAAGTTAAGGGTGATATTTGAATTTTTTTTAAAGTAAGTAAGTTGTCATAAAATAATCGGTGATAAAAGTACAGTAATACGCGTGGTTGCATATTATCACACGGTATTGATTATTGATGCTTACGTGAAAAGTCACTCAGTTATACTCAATTATTGCTACAGTAATTGTTGCATCATATCTCTCATATTATTGATTCAATTATTGTCACATTATCATCTGCATAATATGTTATATTATTAAATCAATAATTGAGACGGCAAAGTTATTCATATTATTATTTGTAATATTGACAATGTTTAGAAGTTCTGTCAATGAGAGGTTTGGTCACCTAATTTTGCGCCAATAAGGAGAAATCTTTATCGGAAAGCCCCATCTTTCCTAGGAACGACCTGGTTGTTAAATATTGTGAATTATAATATTAATGATGAATAAGTTCGTGTTGATTAAAGATAAAATTGATAGTTCTATTGTGTTGGAATTATTAGTGTTAGTGAAAATCGACATTTATTTCGATAAAAATTGATGTCTGGAGGTTATATTGACCAATCGGGTAATTCACTGGATAAATGAGCAATTAATTTCTATTAATTCACATGCTTATAAATATGTGTTCACATGTGTGTACTATTGATTAACATGATTTACTATTAGGGGAGTTGGTGCAAGTTTGATAATACTTGCATGACTAAGTTAAAAATGGAGGTATAGTTGAAGGTACTATACTATAATTAATTTTTTCACATGTTTAGAACTATTGAGTCACATGATTTACTATTGATTCACATGATTACTATTAGGGCAGGTGGTGCAAGTTTGATAAAACTTCCATGACTAAATTAAAAATGAAGGAAAAGATGAGGGTATTATACTGTAATATTTTAAGCCCCAAAATGTGCAATTATGGTAACTATATTTTTCTATAAATAGAAGCTAATTCCTTCATTAATTTTTACCAATTCACTAAAGCTATAGAGTAATTATTATAGAGAGAAAGAAGAAGAGAAGTCTGCTACCTCACTATTCTAGTATCCGGTTTTCTTCTGAGGTAAGGGATATTATTATTATAGTAAGTGGTATTATTTTTTCGTATTCATGAAGACAATTATTCTTTTTCAATACTCATAAGAGCTGTTATTCCATTCTTTATTATTATGTTAGAATAACCTGTCTATGCGAAGTACCGCATACATGGTGAAATTCTTCTGTTATTTCATTCTTTATTATTCTGTTGAAATAACCTGTCTGCTCGGTTTATTGCATGCCTGGTAAATTCTGTTGTTATTCCATTCTTTATTATTTTGTTAGAATATCCTGTCTATGCGGATTACGCATGACCTGGTTCCATTTTTTATTATCCTGTTGGAATATCACGTCTATGCGGTTTACGTATGACATGGTTCCATTCTTTATTATTCTATTGGAATATCATGTCTGTGCGATTTACGCATGACCTGGTTCCATTTTTTATTATTCTGTTGGAATAACCTATCTGTGCGGATTACGCACGCCTAGTGAATTCTTCTGTTATTCCATTCTTTATTATTCTGTTGGAATAACCTGTCTATGTGGATTACCTCATGCATGGTGAATGATCCTTCGTATTCATTCCTTATTAAATTATGGAAATAATTTGTCCACGTGGATTGCTGCATGGCGGGCGAAAATCCATTTGCAGTTTCATAAATTTTATTATACTCAGTTGGTTAAAGTTTTGGCTTCTATAGTCCATGAAATTAATACAATATCCTGGATATTTGCGCTTCATCCAGTATCTTTTCATGGAAATATTCTTCTAAGCATTCTTGAATTTTACTCCACAAAGAAGTATCATTTTGATAATTTGGACATTATTGATTTCTAGATAAACTAAAATTTTAAATCTTTAAAATTTATCCTTGAACTTGTTTTATTGAAGTATTATGTCATTTTCATTGTCATCATCCTCAGGCTTATATTATGATGAAAGTCATCTTTGGCTTACGTGCATAGATGGACATGGTATGATTATGACCAGGGATTATTCGGTATAATCATGACCTGTAATGTTATAAATGATGTGGTAAAAGTCCTCAGTGGCCTGTAGTGCATTGAAAGACAGTTTTTGGTATGATTATGACCAGGGATTATTTGGTACAGTCATGACCATTGATGATTTAATGAATATCCTTGGCCCGTAGTGCAGGGATGACTCGATGATGTGATTTATTTATTAAGCTGAGTCTCAGTGATAAAAATTGATGAAAACATTTTAAATCATAGAAGATAATAGATATCATGCTCTACTTGACTTTTTAAATGGATTGCTTATTCCGCTGCAGTTAAACTTGATATATATTGTATTTTATCAGTTTAACATTGTTGAAGACTAATGATAATTTATTCTGCATTATCTTAGTCATAATATTTCTTACTGGGCTAGTTGAGCTCAACCTTTTGCTTTCATTGTTCTCTTCGGGAAATGAGAATGTAGCCGGGACTAGTCGGGGGACGGAGTGATGGTCCGAGATGGTGTATTAGTAGTCCTCGCTATTCTATAAAATAGTGTGACGATAAATGTAATGAGGACTCTATTTGAGAGTGAATATTTTTTAGAAGGCAACATTCCTGTTTAAACTCTCAGCTATGTTTTGTCGTATATTACACGATGGTTGTATAATTATGTTTGTATTTGTATTCTGTACCATGTATTTGGCGACTCAAGATGGGTGATGTATACCTATTTTGGGGGCGTCACAACCTAGAATTGGCAACTATAGTTTTTGCCTTAAAAATATGGAGGCATTATTTATATGGGGAGAAGTGTGAGATATACACGGACCATAAAGTCTGAAATATATCTTCACGTAGAAGGAGTTGAATAGAGAATGTGGTTAGAATTGATAAAATATTACGACTATGATATCTTATATCATCCAGGAAAAACAAATGTAGTAGCCGACGCGCTAAGTAGGAAGGGTAGAGAAAAGCTATCAATGTTAACGACTCAAAATGAGTTAGTAACGGAGATGACAAGAATGAAATTAGAAGTTAAATTACCGAATGAAGAGGTAGAGATGTTATACACAGTGGAGACTCAACTAACCATAGTGGAACAATTTAAAGAAGTACAATTAGGTAACGAAGAATGCGAACGAGTGAAAAAGAGGATGGAAGATGAAGAAAAGACTAAGTATAACCTTAATAAAGAAGGATTACTTCGTTTTGAAGGAAGAATTTGGGTTCCAAATAATTCTGAGTTAAAAGAAGAGATAATGAGTGAGGACCATAGTTCAAGGTACTCGATACATCCAGGTAGTACTAAGATGTATTAAGACCTTTGACAGAACTTTTGGTGGCCCAACATGAAGAGAGAGATTGAAGAATATGTTAGTAAGTGCTTAACTTGTCAGAAAGTTAAGGCTGAACACCAACGACCGAGTAGTTTATTGCAATCACTAGAGATTCCAGAGTGGAAATGGGAGCATATCACAATGGATTTTGTGGTGGGACTTCCAACGACAAGGAAAGGATTCGACGCTATTTGGGTAATAGTGGATCGGTTACGAAATCGGCTCACTTCTTACCAATAGGAGTTAGGTACGTATAACCTAGAACAATTGGCTAAACTTTATGTCAAAGAAATTATTTTAGGACATGGAGTGCCAATTTGGATTATATCAGATCGTGATCCACGATTCACATCAAATTTTTGGAGGAGTTTGAAAGAGCAAATGGGAACACAGTTGAAGTTGAGTACAACATATCATCCTCAGACGGATGGACAGAGTGAATGGACAATTCAAACGCTAGAAGATATGTTAAGATCTTGCATTATGGATTTTAAGGGGAGTTGGGATGAACATCTTCCTTTGGTGGAATTCGTGTACAACAATAGTTTTCACGCTAGTATAGGCATGCCGCCTTATGAAGCGTTATATGGGAGGAAGTGCAGAACTCCACTGTGTTGGAATGAAGTAGGAGAACGTCGGATGTTAGGACCTGAGATGGTACAACAGACGGCATATATGGTAAAGTTAATACGTACTCGATTGGTAGCGGCTCAAGATAGACAAAAGAAGTATCCAGATCCTTGCCGTGAGAAGAGGGAGTTTGAAGTAGGTTCATATGTCTTTCTGAAGGTATTGCCTTGGAAAGGGAAGGTACGTTTTGGAAAGAAAGGGAAGTTAAGTCCAAGGTTTATAAGACCTTTTGAAATTTTAAGAAGGTTAGGAGAGGAACATATATATAATGTGTTTCATGTGTCAGTGTTGCGTCCCTATAAACTGGACTATAAACACGTAATAGATTATTAATCTATTCAGATAGAAAAAGACTTAACGTATGAAGAACTTCTAGTTCAGATTGTTGATATGAAGGAACAAGTTTTGAGAAATAAGATAATACCTTCGGTGAAGGTGATTTGGAGGAACCACAAAATCGAAGAAGCAATGTGGGAACTCAAGAGTAAAATGAAGGAAATTTTCAAGAAAATCGGATTTTTATGTGAATTAAATTTTTATTTGATTATTTGAATTAAATGAATTTAATTGATTATTTATGTGACTAAGTTGTATGAAGGTCGTTTTATGACCTAGAATGTGCGGATGTGGTTAGGATTCTGGCTATGTGCTAGGATTAATTGTTTTGAATTTCCAAGACGAAAATAAAAGTTTTCGGAGAAATTTTCGTAAAAACACTATTAATTCGTTTCTGCTCAGGAATTAAGTTTGAATTTATGAGAAACGCGTAATGATAGGATTCTAAGACGAGATGGAATATCCAATAATATTTCAGTTATGGCAAACGAAGTTTTCACTTGCAGAGTTAAAAACTAAGGGTAGGGAAAGTGAGTTCCGAGAAGGAAATGAATGCGTATAATGATTAGGGTTATTATATGTGTGAAATATGAGTATGATATTAGTTAGTATACGAGTATAATATGAAGATTATTATGACGTATAATACGAATATCGTACGAATACTATACGAAGAGAATATGTGAGTTATACGAGTAGAATACGATTAGTTCTTAATGGACTCTTATTAATTGGACTTTGTCAAATCCAATTGGACTTGAATTATGTTAAGCCCAAAGTTTAGTAAATAAAGCCTAAGATTTAGTACTGTTAAAGCCTGATGTTAGGTTAAATCAAGCCCGATCTAAGAAACCGAATCGCGGATTAACCCGATGGATCACCACATGGGTAAAACCCATGGGGGCAACCCATATGGGACCCAAAGGTCATGTGGGCCGGCCACTTGGTGGCCAAGTAAAGTAATTTTACTTGGTTTCAAAGTAATGAATAGTAAGGAGGTTACCGAATGACCATTTTGCCCTCCATTGGATTTCCTATATAAGAAAGCTAGTGTTAGTGATTTAATTGTTTTACAAACTTTAACCAACATATTTGAGAGAGACAAAAGAGCTATAACAAGTAATCAAGTGAGCTTGAAGCAAAACATTCAAATTTTAAGCAAGAACGTGAAGAACATTAAGGTAATAATTCGTAAAACATTAGTCTACGATCCTTTTATTTTTATTTTTCAAAGAGAATCATGAATTGGTGGAGCATGTCTCTTCTAGAGTAATAAGATGGATATTAGTGAATTAAACATTGATAAGCCATGTATAAGTAGGAATCATAAGCGTTTAAGTTTAATCGCGGATAAGCCATTGAACGTTGATTTGGTTGTTGATGGACAAATTGAAAACCACCATTTATAGAGTATGTCAATATTGTTTGGTTAGGTTATAGATAATGAATCAATGGATTGGTTCCATTTGATTTGGCGTATAAAACATGAGTAACGAAGTTATGGCAAAATTTACGAAACCAAACGGTAAACGTTGAAATCGTAGAATTCTGGATTAGTAGTCAAAACTTGCCGTGTAATTTGGAAACCCTAGTTTTTGATGTTGTAGCGTGGTATAACATATTCAAGAGTCGTGGACACAAGAACAGTCGAATTCCGACTTAGAACGAATAAAACAATCTATGAACGCTCACGAGCATTAAACGAATGCTTATTAGGATGCTAATAGTGAATTCATTGTTAATGGATTTAAAAACTACTTTTGTTCGGATGAAATCGAAGTACATGAAATGAGTAAGAAAACGGCTTTTGAACAAGCCAATTCTGACTTAAAACGGCTATGTTATGAGTCCGGGAAGAATCGTAGGGAAAAAAGTAAAAAACATTCAAGGGCTCAGGGGAGGCACCGCAGTGCCACTCCAAGCTCTATTTGCCGTGTCACATCGCTGGGTAGGGAGACTCAGCTACTGGAGAATGGCACCACAGTGCCACCTATATAAAGTAAGTATCCCGCCGCAGTGCCAATAGTATACCAAAGGCTGGCGCCGCAGCGCCGGTAGTAGAGAAAAGTTGAGCAATTTAGTTTCTAATCCCAATCTATTGTAAACCAATAATGGGGCATGTATATGCTTAATATAAATTGTAAGACCAGTCCTATATAGTATATATATAGGGATGACTTTAAAAGATAAATGTCAGATTATAGTAATTAAACGGATAACGCGTTATATAAGGAAGTAAATTGTATTCAAACTTTGGTAATTAACCCATGATGATCAAGTCTTGGTTTAGTAACGTAAAACGTTAATAAACCGTAATTGTAAGATCCCAAATTTTATGAAATAAAAGTATTTAATTTTTCTTATAATTGTTATTCAGTAAATGGTTAAATTGATAAAAATTTAAAGTTAAGGGTGATATATGATTTTTTTTTCAAAATAAGCAAGTGGCTATAAAATACTCATTGTTGTCGGGGAATATTCGTTTGGTCGTGGAATATTCTTGTTGTCAGGGTGTATTCATATGACGACACATCCATTTGTGGGCCCCATAACACAATAACTGTCAGATGAAGAAAATGACAAGTTTGAGTTTTTATAAATAACGGCATAGTTGTTACCGTTAACACTGTTGGAATACCTGGTGGTTAAAATACAGTAATACGCGTGGTTGCACATTAGCACACAGTATTGCACAATATTTTTTAATTATTGATTCTTACGTAAGAAGGCACTACTCAATAATTGTTACAGTAATTACTGTTCAATATTTTATTTTATTGATTCAATAATTGCTACGTTGATATTTTATATTATTGTTGTTTCAATAATTTTCACTACACAGTATTTTCCATTATTGGATCAATAATTCATATTAATTGAATAATATTATTAGATATCATTATTGGCGATGTCTAGAAAGTTCTGTCGTAGAAAGGGGTTAGGTCATCTAATTGCGAGCCAGTAAGGAGAAATCCTTATCAGAAAGCCCCCTCTTTCATTGGAACAACCTGATTGTCATTATTGTGATTCTGTAATATTATTTATGAATAATTAATTATTGATTTATATGATAAGGAAATATTTATTTTATGTGGATATAAATGATGAATTAATGCTAAGGTGTTTTATATTTTGTCGGAATGGAGGAATTCTTAGAAAAGTGATAATTGTTAAAAATTGATTTTTTTTTTCTTTTTGATAAAATAATTCATTCAAATATATTATTATATTACATTATAAATGTATAATGTGATAATATAATAATATAATAATGGTGATATTTATACACTAAATTCACGGTGCATGAATAAAATGAGAGAAATCTAGAAATCATAAGAAGAACAAAATATGGGATTTTTAGAAAAATTAGTTCATTACTTGATTTTATAAAATCTATAACTCTTTGTGTATAATGAGTTGGGAGATAAGCCATACATCAAAAGAAAGCCCAGGAAGTAAGTTAACCGTAGAAATTGGAATCACCCAAAAATTTATTGTGGATTTTTCATGGTGACTGTTTAAATAAAACTGGTCTGAAGGACTCATAATTCAAAAAATCAGTGTTCTTGAGATATATTGCGTGAGTTATAATTTTTAATCCGACCGTTGGATCGCTATTAACGTATGATTTGTTATGAATTTTTGTGGGATTTTTTCTGGAAAAATTTGAAATGATAATTTGACGAGTTTTCTAGATTGTGTCAAAAAATGGCGATTTTTGGATGTATAGATTAGGAGTTATGAATTTTATGGAAAAAGACTATTTTAAAAGTAAACCCTTATAACTCCTTGTGGTTAACTCCAAAATTGGTAAAATTTTTATTGGGAGTACATGTATATAATAGCAGTATACTCTGTAAATTTCGGAATTTTTGGACAAAAGTACAGTTTATGATAAATGTCTAAATATTCGACAGTTTTTGCCATATGAAAATTGTAAATGAATTTTTAAAATTCCGAGAAAAATATATCTTCAATATGGGACTATATTCTGCTAAATCCCAGGAAAAAAAATTCTGGGACAGATTTGGTATTTTTCATAAAAATAGACTAGTTATGAATAAATGAATTAAATATGTTATGTGAAGTAAGAAAATTAGAAAATAGGATTTTATGGCTTGAGAATCCTATATAAGGTATATGCAGATTTTGGATGAGAGTTTTGGTTATTGGTGATGAAATCTTATGAGTTTGGTATTTTAGGATGATTAAATGCATTAATTAGTAAAGTGTAACCAATTAAAATAAATTGTTTATAAGTTTAAGAAATGATTAAAATATTGTGGTAATATTAATAATATTATATTATGAGATTATTAAGTGATTTATAACATTTGGATTAAGTTGTTATGAAATCATTGATTTAAAATATTATTTAATGATTAATAATATTAGTAAATGAATTTAATGTTATTATATAATGAATAATATTAAATGGAGTTTATAATATAATGAATAATGTTATTATCTTCGTTAAATATTTGTTGAAATATTATTTTATGTTCAAATAATTTTTGATATAATATTATTCTTGAATTTTACTCCACAAAGCAGTATCATGTTGACAATTTAGATTTTATTGAATTCTGGATAAATTAAATTGTTAAAGTCTTTAAAAAATTTATCCTTTATCCTATGTGATTGAATCTTTATATCCTTGTCATGATCCTCATGCTTATATTATGATGAAAGTCATATTTGGCCCGTAGTGCATAGATGGACTGTTGTTTATTGGTTTTACAGTTGTATGCCTTTGGCCTGTAGTGCAAAGAAGAACTGTTGATTGATATCTTTGGCCTGTAGTGCAAAGATGACCTGTTGTTGAATTTTTTGGCCTGTAGTGCAAAGATGACCGGTTATTAAATATCTTTGGGCAGTAGTGCAAAGATGACTTGTTGTTGAATATCTTTGGTCTGTAATGCAAAGATAAACTGTTAATGAATATCTTTGGCACATAGTGCAAAGATGAACTTATTAGTATGATTATGAGAAGGAACTGTGATTTGGTATAACCATGATCTTTGATGTTTCACGTAAGGACAGGTGATGTAAATTATCTTCGTATCGGATGAGAAGAGGAATTTAGAACCACAATTATGGTTATGAGTTATTCACATGATTGTGGACATGAACTGTTGATTGATGTTACAGGAATAAAACATTGTTGGAGGACTTTTAGCATGGAGAAAATAATGGACTTTTATTGGACTCTGCTAATGGATTGCTCATTCCGCTGCAACTATAGTTGAAAAGTTTTATCATCTACCATATGTTCTAAATCTCTGATTTATTACTGACGAAGGCTATTCATAATTTAATTTTCTTTAGTCATGATATTCTTTACTGGGCTATTTGTGCTCACCTTTTTTGCTTAATAATTTCTTTCAGGTAATAAGAGTGTAGCTGGGTCGAACGGGGATAACAGGGGAATAGAATGGTGGTCTATAGTTGTTGAGGTTCTCCATAAACAGTATGGAAATAATTTTATTGAGAACTTTAGATAAGTGTGTTGTATTTTATACGTTATTTAATAATTATATTGGTGAATCCAATAGCGTGAGGCGATCCCAATGTTGGAAGGGTGTTTTGTCACTATCATACAAGATGTCTAATGACATATAACCTTATATTATCATAAGACGGGGTCGTGCACATCCATTTGCTGAGTATATCTACGAGCACTACCTATATAATCTTGGAGTTTTGTTGAAATATAATTCTCAGTTGCAGACAGTGGAGATAGTTATATGTCAAGAGAAGACTCACCATTGAAAAGAACATGATAGTAATCTTCTCGTTTTTCTTTGGGGTCTATTGGGTCAACCAAGGATAATTCTCCAATCATATGATATCTATTATAACTTAGATGCATGGCCTCCCATGTATGAAGGTTTACTTGAGCATTTTCTAAAGATTTTAATTTCTAAAACAGTTATTGACTATTCCTTTATGTAATGTATTAGTGTGAGGTGCTATACAAGTAAAGGGATGAGAGTCACAGTTGGGATTAAAACTCACCAGTATATGTGTTGTCGTATTTTCCATGACAATGGTATTGAAGTTGTGGTTGTTTTATGTACTATGTATTTGGCGACTCAGAATGGGTTGGGTGATGTATACCTATTTTGGGGACGTCATAGTTGGTATCAGAGCTATAAGTAAAGAGCCCCGAGCCTCTCGTTGGTGACTTCCTTGTGTGGGATGCACTGAAGTTAGATTCTCCTTAGGAGATGTCGTTCTGCGATGGAAAGCTGATAGGTACCCTGGTGATGTGCTGACACAGGTTGGTGTCCAGAGTCACAGTTGGTATCAGAGCTTAGGGATATGGTCTCTGGCGGAGATCGTGGAATAGAACTAGGAGGGGAGAGATGAGTAAACCCTTCACTAGTATGTCCTACCTAAGCTGAGTTTTCTTACTTAAGTTGACAAATTATGATATGTCAAATAACCTTTGTTTTGAAGCTGTATTCTAGAATGATATCTGAAATACAAATGAGCAATGAAAAAATCATGATACACAGGAGATGACAGGGAGAATACAATCGAAAAAGAAAGCAAGATATTCTCATCTCTTCCAATTACCATGTACGTAAATTTCAGGGACAATTTCATAAGGAGGGGAGATTGTAAGATCCCAAATTTTATGAAATAAAAGTATTTAATTTTTCTTATAATTGTTATTCAGTAAATAGTTAAATTGATAAAAAGTTAAAGTTAAGGGTGATATATGAATTTTTTTCAAAATAAGCAGGTGGTTATAAAGTACTCATTGTTGTCGGGGAATATTGGTTTGGTCGTGGAATATTCATGTTTGTCGGAGTATTCGTATGACGGCGCAGCCATTTATGGGCCCCAGAACAGAATAACTGTCGGATGAAGAAAATGATAAGTTTGAGTTTTTATATATAATGGCGTAGTTATTACCGTTAACACTGTTGGAATATCTGGTGGTTAAAATATAGTAATATGCGTGGTTGCATAGTAGCACACAGTATTGCAAAGTATTTTTGAATTATTGATTCTTACATAAGAAGGCACTAGTCAATAATTGTTATAGTAATTACTGTTCAATATTTTATTTTATTGATTCAATAATTGTTACATTGATATTTTATATTATTGTTATTTCAATAATTGTCACTGCATAGTAAGGAGAAATCCTTATCGAAAAGCCCCCTCTTTCTTGGGAACAACATGGTTGTCATTATTATGATTCTATAATATTATTTGTGAATAATTAATTATTAATTTATATGATAAAGAAATATTTATTTTATATGGATATAAATGATGAATTAATGTTGAGGTGTTTTATATTTTGTCGGAATGGGGGAATTGTTAGAAAAGTGACAATTGTTGAAAATTGATATTTTGTCTTTTCTGATAAAATAATTCATTCAAATATATTATTATAGTACATTATAAATGTATAACGTGATAATATAATAATATAATAATGGTGATATTTTTACACTAAATTCACGGTGCATGAATCAAATGAGAGAAATCTAGATATCAAAAGAAGAACAAAATATGGGATTTTCAAAAATATTAGTTTATTACTTGATTTTGTAAAATCTACAAATCTTTATGTATAATGAGTTAGGAGATGAGCCATATATCAAAAGAAAGCCATGGAAGTAAGCTAACCGTAGAAATTGGAATCACCCAAAAATTCATTGTGAATATTTCATGGAGACTGTTTGAATGAAACTGGTCTGAATGACTCATAATTCAAAAAATTAGCATTCTTGAGATATATTGCATGAGTTATAATTTTTAATCCGACTGTTGGATCATTGTTATTTTTGGATATGTTATACATATATAAGTTGAGTATATGTCCACAAATTTTGAACCGTTAAAAATTAACGTATGATTTGTTATGAATTTTAAGAGGTGACTGATTCGGAAATTATTTTTATAAAAAAATTTTGGTGGGATTTCTAGAAGGTGGG
This sequence comes from Panax japonicus, assembly GCA_020205505.1. Lineage (NCBI taxonomy): Eukaryota > Viridiplantae > Streptophyta > Magnoliopsida > Apiales > Araliaceae > Panax > Panax japonicus. Next base: position 42,592,715 of record CM035114.1, read on the forward strand.
ACCCACTTTTGGTTGTTGTGGAAGTTACCTGATTTTTGGTGGGCCCCACTTGTGGGGGCTGAGTTTTATTCAAAATAACATGCGTAGAATTTTTTATTAATATTTTATTAATTTAGTTTACTTGTGGTTAAATCCAAAATTGGTGAAATTTTTATTGGGAGTATATGTATATAATAGCAGTATACTCTGTAAATTTCGGAATTTTTGGACAAACTTACAGTTTATGATAAATGTCCAAGTATTCGGCAGTTTTGGCTATATAAAAATAGTAAATGAATTTTAAAAATTCCAAGAAAAATATATCTTCAATATGAGACTATATTCTGCTAAATCCCAGAAAAGAAAATTTTCTGGGACTGATTTTGTATTTTTCATGAAAATAGACTAGTTATGAATAAATGAATTAAATATGTTATGTGAAGTAAGAAAATTAGAAAATAAGATTTTATGGCTTGAGAATCCTATATAACGTATATGCAGATTTTTGATGAGATTTTTGGTTATTAGTGATGAAATCTTATGAATTTGGCATTTTAGGATGATTAAATGCATTAATTAGTAAAGTGTGAATAATTAAAATAAATTATTTATAAGTTTAAGAAATGATTAAAATATTGTGGTAATATTAATAATATTAGAATATGAGATTATTAAGTAATTTATAACATTTGGATTAAGTTGTTATGAAATCATTGATTTAAAATATTATTTAATGATTAATAATATTAGTAAATAAATTTAATGTTATTATATAATGAATAATATTAAATGGAGTTTATAATATAATGAATAATGTTATTATCTTCGTTAAATATTCGTTGAAATATTATTTTCTATTCAAATCATTTTTGATTTAATATTATTCTTGAATTTTACTTCACAAAGCAGTATCATGTTGACAATTTGGATATTATTAAATTCTGGATAAATTAAATTATTATAGTCTTTCAAAATTTATCCTTTATCTCATGTGATTGATTCTTTATATCCTTATCATGATCCTCATACTTATATTGTGATGAAAGTCATCTTTGGCCCTTAGTTTATAGATGGACTGTTGTTTATTGGTTTTACAGTTATATACCTTTGGCCTGTAGTGCAAAGAAGAACGGTTGATTGATATCTTTGGCCTGTAGTGCAAAGTTGACCTGTTATTAAATATCTTTGGCCTGTAGTGTAAAGATGACCCGTTGTTGAATATCTTTGGCCCGTAGTGCAAAGATGACATGTTGTTGAATATCTTTGGCCTATAGTGCAAAGATGAACTGTTAATAAATATCTTTGGCCCGTAGTGCAAAGATAAACTTATTAGTATGATTATGAACAGGAACTGTGATTTGGTATAACCATGACCTTTGATGTTTCAGGTAATGACAGGTGATATAAATTATCTTCGTCCTGGATGAGAAGAGGAATTTAGAACCACAATTATGGTTATGAGTTATTCACATGATTATGGACAGGAACTGTTGATTGATGTTACAGGAATAAAACATTATTGGTGGACTTTTAACATGGAGAAGATAATAGACTTTATGGTCTATTTGACTCTTCTAATGGATTGATCATTCCGCTGCAACTATGGTTGAAAAGTTTTATCATCTACCATATGTTCTAAATCTCTGATTTATTACTGACGAAGGCTATTGATAATTTAATTATCTTTAGTCATGATATTCTTTACTAGGTTATTTGTGCTCACCTTTTTTTCTTCATAATTCCTTTCAGGTAATAAGAGTGTAGCTAGGTCGAACGGGGATAACAGGGGAATAGAACGGTGGTCTATAGTTGTTGAGGTTCTCCATAAATAGTATGGAAATAATTTTATTGAGAACTTTAGATAAGTTTGTTGTATTTTATATGTCATTTAATAGTAATATTGGTGAATCCAATAGCGTGAGGTGAACCCAACGTTTGAAGAGTGTTTTCCCACTATCATACAAGATGTTTAATGACATACAACCTCGTGTTATCATAAGACAAGGTTTTGCACATCCACTTGCTGAGTATATCTACGAGCACTATCTATATAATCTTGGAGTTTGGTTGACATATAATTCTCAATTGTAGACAATGGAGATAGTTATATGTCAAGAGAAGATTCACCATTGGAAAGAACATGGTAGTAATCTTCTCATTTTTCTTTGGTGTCTATTGGGTTAACCAATGATAATTCTCCAGTCATATGATATCTATTATAACTTTGATGCATGGCCTCCCATGTACGAAGGTTTCCTTGAGCATTTTCCAAAGATTTTAATTTCTAAAACAGTTATTAACTGTACCTTTATGTAATGTATCAGTGTGAGGTGCTATACAAGTAGAGGGATGAGAGTCACAGTTGGTATTAAAACTCACCAGTATATGTGTTGTCGTATCTTCCATGATAATTATAATAATGAAGTTGTAGTTGTTTTATATACCATGTATTTGGGTGATGTATACCTATTTTGGGGGCGTCACAGTAATGGAATATAGTTAAGTCAAGATGACTTTTATTATTGAAATAAATTCAATTAAGATATAGAAGAGAAAGAGGTTGGTAAAAATAATTTGATTAGATTGTTTGGTAGCTAATTACAGCGTGTTATGTGAATATATCATGTAGAGACTGTAAAGACCAAGAACTATTGAATAATTATTTGAAGACATTTGAAGGCAAGTTTTCTTAACGCGTGTCTAACCTTTTAGTTAGCCAAGTTTTTTGTGATTCATGTTATGTTATGCTATGCATGAATTGTTTTATGAAAGAGACGATGGCAGTTTTAACTCGGCTAGACTAATCTTAAGAGTTTGATGTATTTGTTTACAAGTCTTTCGATATAAAATTGTTAACGCTATCCTATGTCAAGTATTTGGTACGGATTCAAGGTAAGCTTGAGTATGAACAAGCAAATGTATTTTACATCGATTATTCGATGGGCACGTGAGGTTGCTAAAACTTAAACGTAAACACGTTTAACAGATGAGTGTTGATCAAATACAGTACTATAGGCTGATCACCTAGAAGTGCTCGTAAGATATATTAGACTTACGTTCTTAGTGTCAGGTTGTCCTTTTTAATGAATGAAAACCAAAAGAGACTGTTCATGGTCATTTGACCAGCTCATAATTCCTAAGTTATTATATGTACTCTGGAATTGTGTTATGAAATGAAAAGTGCTATTTAATATTTCATAGTACTTCATAGCTACTTGTTCAGTTAATGAAATAAACATATAATTCTCGACGTGGTATTGATATTATCTATTGCTAGACTTGTTGAGCTAGTTATGCTCACTTCTTGATTGAATTATATGATTGCAGCTAAGGCCGAAAGAACTCAGGATCCCAGTAGGGATAAAGGCAAAGCTAAGATGGATAAGTAGATTATATTGTAATAGACTAGTATTTTTGTAAGAATTATATTAGGATAAACGAAGAATGTATCAATTACAGAACCTGGGAAATGATTTATTATTATTATTATAATAAGAATGGAGTAAATATAATCATTTTGATGTTGTTTCAATGGAATGAATGTATAGTTATAAGTACCGTGTAGCACCATATATGTGGGTTGAAAGTACCCAGATTTGGGGGCGTCACATTCGCTTTCTTCATTACCTATTTGTACTTCTTTAACACGTTTCATTATGGTTGGTTGAGTCTCCATTGTGAATAACATCTCTACCGCGTCACTCGGTAATTTTACTTCTAGCTCCATTCTTTCCATCTCCGTTATTAACTCATTCCGAGTCGTTAACATTGATAGCTTTTCTCCACCCTTCCTACTTAACGCTTCAGCTACTACATTTGCCTTTCCTGGATGATATAAGATATCACAGTCGTGAAGATATATGACACCCCCAAATTTAGGTACTTAAAACCCAAACTCGGTGATTCACGATATCATTTCTATGAGCGGAATAATAATAATAATAACATTAATATTAAACTTAATTTACATATTAGAGTTTTCTAATCCCAAGTACGCAACCTTTAATACATTACAATACATGATAATAATAAATATCATTGTCTTAATAAAGTTTAGTTATTACAATACATGATTAAGGCTTGGGTACAAACTTCTACAGTTTGAATTTTTAACTCCTGAAGTTCAATAGGAGCCATGAGATTTTAGAAATGGGTTTTGTACCGGGTTCAAAGTCGATACAAAATTCAATATCACACTTTGGGAGTACGCCAAGAAATTTTTCAGGAAATACATCAGGAAATTTACTAACAACAGAAATATCATTCAAATCTGACGTATTTTTGTTCAAGTCCATAACATGGCTAAGAAAATTTGACATCCGTTTTTCAATAAAAGAATGACTTTATGGCTTGATATGAAAGTGTTTGACTTTAATGGTTTGGTTGCTTGAATTTGAATAACAGGTTGCTTAGGAATATGAAAACTAACAACCTTACGAAAGCAATCAATTTTGGCATGATGAGTAGTTAATCAATCAATCCCCAAAATCACATCAAAAGAAAGTATCTTTAAAGAAATAAGGTCAACAGGTAATGTGATGGTGCCAACTTGGATCAAACAAGATTTATAAACAGTGGATGTGATGAAAGTTTCTCCTAACGGAGTTTCTACAGATAGGTCAAAGTCTAATTTCTCCGGAGTCAAGTTTAAACGTTGAGCACAAGCAGGAGAGATAAATGAATGGGTAGCACCCGTATCTAGTAATGTATAAACTTCGCAAGAATTTATAATTAACTAACCCGTGCTAACTTCGTTCGGGTTCCTCGCATTCTGACCGGTCACGACAAACGCTCTTCCAGGAAACGTTGACTTTGACTTTTCTGGGACAGCCTTTTGAGTCACCATCCCCACTGGGCTTGGTTTCGCTACCGTACAATCTCGAGCGATATGTCCTTCCTTTCCACAATTATAACATACCTTGAACTTTAGTGGACAGTTTGGACTGATGTGTCCCTCTTTTCCACATTTATAGCATACGACCGGTGGTCGTTCTCCTCCCTTAAAACCAGTTGCTGCTGGTGCTGACGTCTTCCCAGTGTCATTGTTGAATCTCCTCTTTTTAAAATCTCCCCCCGACTCTCTTCTTCTATTTTTATGGCCACGATTACCACCAGAGTGGTTGTCGCTCTTGTCCATATTTTTCTTTCTCCGCTGGTTATCGTTGTTCTGATGACTGCTGTCACTGGTATGATCCTGGTTGTGGTCTCTTGGTTGAACGTACTCGCTATTTCACTCTAATAATTGAGCCCTGTTGACAACATCTGAATATAAAGAAAATTTATGAGAGATAAGGTATTGCCGAATCTCGAGTTTTAAACCTCTCAGAAACATCCTCCTCATTCGTTCCTCATTCTCTACCAAATGAGGTGCAAACCTGGATAACTCTGCGAACTTTGCCTCGTATTAGGACACCATCATGTTGTTTTGTTCTAGTCTAATAAACTCTACCTCTTTCATATGGCGAATACTTTCAGGAAATTACTTTTTGTTGAAAATTTTTTGAAACGTTTCCCAAGACATGCGGAGTGCGGAAGGCTGGGTACGTTTCACTGACTCCCACCAGTAATCTGCCTCGCCACGGAACATAAAGGTGGCGAATAGAACCTTCTGTTCCTCCGTACATTCCAAGACATCGAATATCTTGGTAATTTGCTTGACCCATGTTTCTGCCATGATCGGATCCGGCTTTCCCTTAAATTCTGGTGGTCCCAACTCTTTGAACTGCTTGGTCGTGACAAGCCGCGCGTTGCTATAATTTCTACCCGTATTCTGTACACCAGTCTGCCTCGTCTGGTTTTACATGAACTGCAAAAAGCTCCTAAACATCCTGTCGTTCATCGTCTGCTCAGTGGTGTTGTTTACAGGAGGAATATTGCCTTCCTGTTGCACATTCCTCTGGGTGGTGATTAAAGTTATTTCCACGGTCTCATTAACTCCACCGTTAATATTCTCAGCTGCCATTCTTAAATACTGTCATAAAACAAGTGTTAATTAAAAAAAATTAACATATCACATATTAACCATGTACTTCAACTGACCAACAAATAAGCTTAGGTATGACACACTAGCGAAGGATTACTCGTCTCTCCCCTCCTAGTACTATTCCCCGATCTTCGCCAGAGACCATATCCCTAAGCTCTGATACCAACTGTGATGCCCCCAAAATAGGTCCAATCCAACCAACCCATTCTGAGTCGCCAAATACATGGTACATAAACAACTACAACTTTATTAATACAACATAAAAACTATGAGTTTAAATACAAATATTGTAATCTAGACAATATCTATACTCAAATAAGTCCTCATTATAATTATTAATACACTATTTTAAAGAATAATAAGGACTACTAGAACAACTTCTAGAGCCATCATTCCATACCCCGACTAGTACTCGCTACATTCTCGCCTCCTGAGAAGAAAAATAGAACAACAAGGAAAAGGGCGAGCTCAACTAGTGTAAAGTCCTCGAACCCGGATACTTGAAACCCGAACTCGGTACTTCACGATACAATTTCTATGAGCGGAATACTACTAATAATATAACAATAATATAAAACTTAAACTTAAATTATAATTACATCAGAGTCTTTCTCCCAAGTACGTAACCTTTATTCATTCATTACATGTCATAACATATATAAATATATATATATATATATATATATATATATCATAGTCTTCATAATCTAAAATTATTACAATCAGTAGCATATAAAGTTATTCAGCAGCTTTTCCTTTTCCTTTGTCCTTGACAGATCCTTCTGGTCCTTCACACTTAGCTGAAAACATTTAAATTAAGCAAGTATGAGCATTTGATTGCCCAGCAAGTATTATATATATAGGCTGAAAGAATTTAAATATTTTCTTTATAATATTCTTCTACAACTAGTCAGTAGTTGTGAAATAATCTGTACCAATAATATTAACATAACAACCCTCTTTCAAATATTTAAAATTGTGTATTGACTATACATGAGGTTTCTGTGACATACTATGAACATTGTTTTTCATTTTTGAAAAGGTTTGAACAGAAATTCATCTGTAAACCGTCATGACTTACGGGCACGGAGGGTGATCAGCCCCGTTGCACCCTGTATTGATCAATACTACATGTATAAGAACGATGTTATCGTTCACTCTGTCCGCCTTGGGCGCATAAAATTTTTCCCATTATCGGGATGTTCATACCTGTCGAGTTTTTATAACAAAAGTCTTATCTTATTCAACAATTATCTATAGTTCAACATATATGTATATCAAAGGTGTATCAACATGCGATTAAATACAATGATTATCCAAGTGGGGACACTTGTATAATCATTTCTAGAAATTAACGAACAGAATATATATTCGAATTATCATATACTAACATGTTGATAATCAGTGGGTGTATATAATATAAGTTTAACAATCTGTACAATAATAACAATAATTCTGAACTTCTCACTTCTGTCCATTGCATAAAGAAAATGCAAAGTTAGGATACTTGCCTGATGCGCTGCTTACACTTTGCAACTTAGTTTTATCTTTTATGAAATCACCTAACATTAATCAAATTATTTTACTGATTAGTACAATATAACGTACACATAACACTGCCTATTGCAGTCAGCACATTCCCTATTCACATTATCACACATGTTCAACAATCGTTGACTCATAATCAAACATCAACACCTTCCTAATCACATTGTCATACAACCTTAATAACCATTGAATCACAAATAAAAAGTTAAATAACCAATTTATCTAAGTCCAGATAAATTTCTAATCTATGTCGGTCTACCGATAGCTTTTTCGAGTAAATATCGAGTCTAAGACTCTAATCCGTAGTTCATTATCCATTTGGATAACTTAAACACCAGTCACACTATTTTTCATGGCCTTATAATAATTATTAAATAATTATTATCATTTATCATACTTTTGAAATATCAGAATCATTATTAAATGATTTAAACAATTCTATTACCATTAATATTTAAGTAATATTAAACTATTAATGAAACCATTGCCAAGATATTAAAGTTATGTATAATAACTCAAAATATTTTTAAAGTATTTATAATACCCTTAAATGATTTTTAAAATATTTAAAATCATTATTAAATAATTACCATTAATATTTAAATATTAATGAACTATTTATCCAAATATTAAAAGTCAATAATTATAATTTAAAATATTTTTAAATCATTAATATCCTTTTTAAATAATTTTTAAATAAATAAAACCATTTTTAAACTATTTATTTAATATAATTATTAAATAAATTTAATATCATTAATCATTAAATATCATTAATATTAAATTATTAATGAAATATCCTTTAAATATTAAAAGTTATATTTTATAACTTAAAATATCTTTAAACACTTTATTTTCATTTAAAATGATTATTGTAATATTAAAATCATTTTTTTAAACTAAATTATTTAATATAATTATTAAATAACTTTATTATCATTAATCATAATTAATTAATGAAATTTACCTTTAAATATTAAAAGTTATATTTTATAACTTAAAATATTTTTAAATATCTTATTATTATTTAAAATGATTTTTAATATAATAAAATTATTTTTAATTCATTTATTTAATTCATTTAATACATAACTTAATTATCATTAATATTAATTTATTAATGAAAATTATCACATAATATTAAAAATAACTTAAAATATTTTCTTATATTATAATATAATTTTAAATGATTTTTCAAATATTAAAATCATTTTTAAATAATTTATTTAATATTATAATTAAATAAATTAATTACTTTTAATATTCCAAAAATATTAAATATTTATGAAATATATTTAAAATAATTAAAAACTAATTTTCAGAATTTAAATAATTTTTAATAATTTATTTTGTATTTTTAATAATTAAAAACTATTTTTTTCTATTTTTTATTAATTTCCGGAAATTTAAAAGAAATCTGTCGCTAAAGACCACCTATAGCGACAGAACCGTCGTTATAGGTGTTCTTGGTGTTCTTCAATAAACCCAGAAATTCATCACCAGTTACCGAGTATGCTAGTTTGACCATCAATAATTCTGTGTGTGTTGTGTTTCTGGGTCTGTTGTTCATCAGATCAAGTAGTACAAATACAAGACTACACGATCCAACAACAAACATGATCAAACAACCTAACACAAGCTAGATCTAAGCGTACCAAGATGCTGTCATAGCTGTTCTTCATTTCTGGGTTTTCCAGAAATGAAGAACAGTTCGTACTGCCTTCATTCGATCTTTATAACTTGCAACACATGAACTGGTTTCGTGATCTAAGGCTTTCATATTGTAGACGACATACAAGGCTACAACTCTATTACATAATATTGATCTAACAACAACACAATGAACAGAAAAGATTCGGTCAAACCCTGTTACAAATAACCTTCAAACTTTTCTGGAAAATTTCCAGAAATCCAAAATCGTGAGCGATTTAGCTACTTTGACCATCCATTAAATCCATTTCATATGTTATTTAGGTTATATAAAAGCTTTAAACTATATTCCATATACCAGTCTAGTAGTATATACATCAAATACAACAAAACAACTAAAATCTGCAAGATCTAGCCGATTCAAAACTTGTCAGACGCTGAAAATAATTCTGGGTTTACCCAGATTTCATCTGGTCATGCCCGGTCAACGGGTTTTGACCGATCATAACTTCATATCCACAACAGATCTGACTTTGATTCTTGTACTAGATGAATGATCTCATACAAGACTACAAAATGAAACACTTAAACAATAAAAACAATAAACACACAACAATCTACAGGCTCTGACATTCACTGTCAGAGAACAAAAAAATAATTTTCCAGATTTTTGAAAAACATAAATTTCTAGCATTAGATGCTATAGATCCACTTCCTACCAACCCAGATCATGGCTAGCAAAATCACTTTTTTTCTCTCTCAATCCTTTATATAGACATGCTAGATTCATGAATGGCTGAGTTAGAGGCTTGTTGCTGTCAATTTTCTGTCAATGGAGTAGTTAGCAGTTGGCCAACAACTTCACCTATTTTTAAAACCTACAATTTAGCCTCAATTATACACTTAGGGGCATAATAGTCATTTGATAAATCATTTAATGGCAAAATTGACATTCTTGCAAACCCTTAGGGTTTAACCCTTAGGGTTTAACCCTAAAGTTTAGCACAAATTGTAGGATTTTCCAACTAGGGTTTGCACAATAAATTAAATAAATAAAATAAAATATCTAAATTTTAGTTTCTAAAATTTTGAAAATAATAACTTTGTTAATTAAAGTAAGTTTGTAATTATCTAACACATGGACATTAGGGTTTGGATCAAATAATTATTGTTGACTTGGCTAATTTAGCAATTAGGGTTTATTCTTTTGGTAATTAGGGTTACCAAATTACAATTAGGGTTTTAAATTACTAAATTAGGGTTTAATAATTTAGGGTTTCTAAATTTAATAATTATGATCGTAATACCTGTGAATTAATCACATTAATACAATAACCAACAATCTCAAACTCTAATTTTAAATTAGGGTTACTAATTATAGCAATTAGGGTTTCTAGAATTTTAATTAGGGTTTACCTAATTAATACCTTAATACACGATATAATTAATATTATACACTTATAAAATAATCTTGTACTCTAATTTGGATCTCAAATTAGGGTTTAACATAATTACTAGGGTTTGGTCAAAATACACCGTAATTAATCAACCATTATCAATACGGACATACCGTACATATTCATAAAACTGAAAAATCAAAATATAATTTATATAATATTATTATTCTAATACCTTGACAATAATCCAAAATTAGGGTTTGGATTCCATATCTGATTTATCCTTTCATATTTAACCTTGATAATTAAGGTAAAATATTTAACTTAATAATCTGTACAAAAATTCATATAATAAAATAATTATTATATTTATTCTAAAAAAAATCACTTCATATATTATTTAAATAATATATGATTATATATTTATGGAAAATAATTAATAAAAACATTTATATCTTAAAATTAATTATAATAAAAATATACTTTATAATAATCAATAATTCTAAAATAAATTTACTTGTAAATATTCATTTAATAAATATATTTTTATTTACCACGTAAATACATATACACATAATCTTGTACAAATCCTCATCCTTAAATAATAATAATAAAAAAATTTATACTTAAAATTTAAGATTTATTTATATAGAAAATATCGGGTTGTCACAACTAGCCTAGTAAAGAACATTATGACTAAGATAATATAAAACAAATTATCGTTAGTTCTCAACAGGGAAAAATATAATAGAATACAATAGACAACCAATTTTAAATCAATCTTCGTAGCAGAAATAATAATTCATTAGAAGAGTTAAGTAGAGAATGCAAACTACTATCTTCTATATATGAATTTAAAAGTTCAACGTCGATATTTTATCCCTGTAACATCAATCAATATATATCTGGAATCAAATATTCATATTTGCACTACAGGCCAAAGATATTCATCAGTTGGTCATGTTCATCTAAACACCTGTTCGTCTTTGCACTACGGGCCAAAGATATTAATCAGTCGGTCATGTTCATCTCAACACTTGTTCATCTCTGCACTACGGGCCAAAGATTTTCATCAAGAAATCATTCATCTTTTCACTACAGGCCAAAGATATTCAGTAATATCATCATTTAGGACTGAGGATGATAAAAAATATTTTATAGAAAACGAATCTAGTGAAACAAAAGAACAAGTATTAAGGATTCGTACTTTAAATAATCCAAGTTCAAAAATACTTCATAAATAACCAGATTGGAGTAAAATTCAAGAATGAAGATCAAAACATAGATAAAATCAAAGATAGGAATCATAACAGACAATTTTGGACACAGAAAAGAAAATTTAATTTTTCTGTGATTAGTGTCGTATTCGTGAATAGTGCCGTATACGTGAATAGTGTCGTATACGTGAATAGTAACTCCGACACTAAAAGATAGAAATTTCACAAAAAATATCATCATGCTTCGTGAATAGTAACTCGTGAATAATAACTCATGAATAGTAACTCGTGAATAGTAACTCATGAATAGTAACCCGAAATAAAAAGTTCCAAATTTGATAAAAATTTCCAACCAATATTTTGGCATAATGATATTGAAGAAATAATAATATTTTTGAATAAAATAACATCTCTTACCTCAGAAAGAATAGTACCTCTGACTAGAATACTGGATATAGTGTTGAAAGAACTTGCACCGTATAATAATACTCAAAGTACTAAAATACTCACAAAATACGCTTGATATTATAGAGAGAGAAAGAGAGTGAAAACTTCAATTTCTGGTGTGATTTTCAATTCTAACCTAAGAACCCTATTTATAGAAAAATGCTTAGAACACCAAAGCAGAAAATTGAATATAATATTAATATAATTATACAAATTTTCCTTAGCCCACCTTTTGGTCAAAAACACCAGCCACACATGTTAATGATGTCCAAAAAAAAAAATACAAAAAATGTTTTTCTTTTAAAAAATAATTAAAACTTCCAAAAATCAATTATTTTAGAACTTCGGAGCTTCAATAATTCATAATAAATAGCCCTTTTTATCAAAAAATTCGAATCTCGTGAATTTTTATAGGAAATTCAATTCTCTACAACTTTGCAGAAGAAAGGTTTTCCAAATTCCAAACAGAAATTGACTGAAATCCACATACGGACAATTTTAAAGGCTATAATCAAATTTCAGTCAAGAAATGGGGTCCACCGACACACAAAACATGTGTTAATCATTTAATGTAACAAAAATACTCTTCCTCTTCATATACTCATATATCCCACATTCATTGTAAAAATATCCCCATTATTATATTATAATAATATAATAATATATTATTTTATCAGAAAAGATAAAATATAAATTTTCAACAATTGTCACTTTAAAAATTTTCTCCATCTATATCCATATCAAATGAATATTTTTCTCATCATATAAATCAATAATTAATTATTCACAAATAATATTACAGAATCACAATATTGACAACTAGGCAGTTCCCAAGAAAGAGGGGCTTTCCAATAAGGATCTTTCCTTATTGGCGCGTATTTAGGTGACCAAACCTCTCCTTAGACAGAACTTTCTAGACATTGCCAATAATGTTATCTAATAATATTATTCAGATAATATAAATTATTTCTTCGATAATGGAAAATACTGTGTAGTGACAATTATTGAAACAACAGTAATGTAAAAAAATTTAACGTAGCAATTATTGAATCAATAAAATAAAATACTGAACAGTAATTACTGTAATAATTATTGAGTAGTGCCTTCTTACGTAAGAATCGATAATTGGTGCAATACCGTGTGCTACTGTGCAACAACGCGTATTACTATGTTTTAACCACCGGGTATTCCAACAGTATTAACGGTAACAACAATGTCATTATTTATAAACAACTTATACTTGTCGTTTTCTTCATCCAATCGTTTCTCGTTATGGGGCCCACACAAGGCTGCACCGTCGTAAGAATATTCCACGACCAAACGAGTATTTTATAACCACTTGCTTATTTAAAATATTTTCGCACTTTATCCATAACTAACCACATTAATCAAATCAACCCTTACTATTTCAAAATGATAAATAGAGGAAATTAAATTTTATTTATTATTAATTTGGGGTCTTACAGACTCTGTTCATGTTATAGTTGTGTTAGACGTCAGGCCTTGTAAAGTAACTAACAGGGTATCTTGTTTGAGCATTTAGAATATCCAGATATCATTAAGTTACAAGATCTAAGCCTCTAAAGTACTTGTCAGACTACTGTCTCAACTTTCTGGGTTACCCAGAAAGTAAAGCTTAACGGTCAACGACATTTGACCGATTACTACGACTGATTTGTTGATTTCTAAGGTTTGAAAATGCCTTGTACTTGTAGATTTCATGTCATACTATAATCTAGATACAATTATACATCCTAAATGCTTGTCAGAAATGAGATCAAAACCGGTCAAAGTCACTGACAGAATACGGTCTATATTTCATGAGTTTTATAGATAGAGAGTCTTGGATGAGTATTGTGAACAGATGAGCATGAATGTACACTTTTCCCTCTCCAATTCTATTTATAGATTGATGAAATGAACTTGGCTAATGAGATATAGCTAAGTTGTATGTATTTTCAGTACATGAGCAAGTCAAGGGTGGTTCACCAACTAAAGTGTTGGTAAATTTGACAAGTTAGCTTCAATAATGCAAGAGGGGCAAAAAAGTCTTTTGGCTTTTGACTTTAATGGCCATTTGGTAACTTGGTAACCCTTAGGGTTTAATCTTTAGGGTTTAACCCTAAGGTTTAAAAAATGAATTTCTAGGATTTTTATTTAGGGTTTAAAATAGTAAAAATTTAGTTTCGAAAAATGGACAATTAGGGTTTCTTAATCATACTTAGTTTCCTAATTACATAAAACATGAAAAATTAGGTTTAAAAATTTACAAAATATAATTAAACTTGCTACATTAGCGATTAGGGTTTCTAATTAGCAAATTAGGGTTATTTATTTAATAATTGGGGTTCTAATTATTAGGGTTTTCAAATATTAATTAGGGTTTCTCTAATTAACATTAAATTCTATAATACACAACATAAATAATATAACACAATTACTACACAGTCTTGAATCTCCCATTTGAGTTTTAAAATAGGGTTAAATAAATTAATACTAGAGTTTTGGCATGATATACCATAATTGACCAATCATTATCAGTCTATACATACAATATAAATTTATAGCACTGTAATATAATTAATAGTATATTATTATTCTCATTCCTTGTTCAAAATCCAGAATTAGGATTTGGATTCCATATCTGATTTATCTTGCATATATAGCATTATTAATTAAGTTAAAATAATTAACCTAAATAATCTTCACTAAAATTCATATAAGAAAATAATTATTGTAATAATTACAATAATCATTTCATATATTATTTAAATAATATATATTTATATTTTCATGGAAAATAAATACTAAATATATTTTTACTACCAAATTAATTTATTATAAAATTATAATTTATAATGATCAATAATTCTTCAAAAAATTTATTTAGAATTATTCATGTAATAAATAAATTTTTATTTATCACATATATACATACACTTTACCTTGCACATATTCCCACCTTTAAAATAAATAAATAAAAAAATTTATACGCAAAATTTCTAATTTAATTATATAAAAATATCGGGTTATTACATTCACCCTCCCTTATAAGGATTCCATCCCTGGAATCACCATTTCAAAACTTATACACACTAGAGTAAATAGCATACACATTTATTGCAAGTAGATCTCGATCGGATTCGATCAAATTGATCTTTAACTAATCAACATAAAGTTTGTCTATCTGATTAAATGGAAATTTAATTTCTAATAGAACTCAAATTCCTCCTTCAAGATTTCTTTATAAAATAATTTACTATATATAGAAAAATCATGTATAAGAAAATAAAATTTATACGAATAATACCTGGAGTTCCATCGCCAGCTACCATGGTATCCTGAATCGTCTTGTTGAAGACCCTTGCGGTTAATTCTTTTGGCTTGCTTGATAAAGTTGGTCATGTGATCGCTAGAGTCCTGCTTCCTTTCCCCATGTTCACACTCCCTGCCTCCATTCTCCTTTTCGGAAAGTCCTTAACCTTATGTTCCGTCGATCCGTATAAAAAACACCCACTATTCATTCTAGGATTGGGGCAGTTGGGAGAGATATGTCCCTCTTGCCCACACTTATAACAAACAATATTTCCTTTTAAACATTCCCCTGAGTGATTCTTCATATAGTTCCCACACTGTACCACCTACATCTTCACACCTTCTTGCTTAACCTGGATATTACCAAAGTTGTTCCCTTTTCTTTTTCCATTTCCACCCCTACTCCCACTATTAGTTTCCACCTTCACAGCTCCCTCGACTTTTCCCTTATTCTTTTTCTCCATGTTATAGAGGTTAATGGCCTCACTCCCCTCCTTAGCTATTATAGCCTTTTTCCAAAAGTACTGCAAAGGTATTGATCTGTAACACCGCCATCTTGCTGTAGAGCCAGGGTTTTAATTCCAGCTCAAACCTTCTCGCCTTCCTAGCCTCCGTATCAACTTGATGCGGAGCAAACCTAGCCAATTCGTTAAACTTTGCGGCTTACTCCGCAACAATCATGTTGTCCTACTTTAACTCCAAAAACTTCACCTCCATCCTAGCCTACACACTAGATGAGAAATAATTCTAGAAAAACAATGTCTTGAACCTAGCCCAAGTTACCACACCTTCTCCTGCCCTCGCTTGATTTGTTTCCCACCAAAAATTTGCCTCTTCTTTTATCATGTAGGTGGCAAAAGCTGTCTTTTGCCCCTCAGCTACCTTAGTTATCACAAACAATTTTTCAATTTCCTTAACCCAAGTTTGGGCTTCTACAGGGTCAGTTGTACCTCTAAATTCTTGCGGTCCTACAACCTTAAAATCTTTGAAGTTCACCCAGCGATTATCCGATTGGTTCCCTGCAGCTAGCATTCCCTGCTGCATAGCTTGAGCTAACATGTTTGCAAAGTTCTGCATCAGGTCTGGTTGTTGTCCCCAAGCATTGTTGACAGATTCTTCTGCCCTTTGATTTTGATTTTGACGTCTTGGCGGCATTATTTGGTTAAATAAGACCATAAATTATTCTTTACATTCTAAACCTTATCGTATAAGTTTAATATATCACACTTATTTCATTAATCAAACATAGATTCTTATTCATTCAACTATTTTATAGTACTTTACATAACATAGTACATACTGCTATCCCTTTCGTGACCACAAAAGTTGAGATTTGCAGCTTTGACTTATACAAAAGTTGAGAATATTACATTACACAAACATACTTATCACATATATTACATTAAACACACCTACTCAACAGTATCTATACTACCTATTCACTACGCCTTTTTTCTTGATCTTGGACAACCTTTTGCCTGATGACCTTTTATCCCACAAATAAAATAGACACCTTGCTTTGGATTGGGACAATGAGGAGGGAAATGTCCCTTATGTCCACAATTATAGCAAACATCTTCCCTTTTCCGACACAAGCCTTCATGTTTATTGTTACAGTTTGTACACTTTTCTATTCGATTAAGGTTCCCTTGGTTGTTATCGAAATTTCCTAAGTTCCGGTCTTTCTTCTTTCTTTTCCCCTTCTTGCTCGGAGCTGCACCCGATTTGTTGCTTTTGGCTCCCATTTGATCAATTTGGATTTTAAGCTTAACTTGTTCTTCCATTGTTTCTATTAATGCTTTTCGTAATTGACTATTTAACAGCTTTTCTATTTCCCATAGCTTTTCTAGAGAAGAAATCTTGCTCCTTATATTCTGCACTTCCGTTGATGCTTGATCAGCTCTAACTTTAGTGTCTGAATTATTATCTGTCAGTTCCACCATTTCAGGATCTAATACTACGTTTTCCAAAATAACCACCTTATCCGAGGTGATTTCATTGTGAGCCTCTATTTCAGCTATTGGCTTTGATATTGGCTCCTTCTTTACGATCCGAGGGTATCCTAATTTTTTTCCACCTGACATCTACACATATAAAATAACCTGATTACATATAATATATACACACAACACATAATAGTTTTATATAAGTTATCTTTTATTTTGTTTGATGATGAATTTATTTAAGTCATCTCCTTTTAAACTCTATATAAGTTATTTGTATTTTCAACGTTTCCCTTTGTCCTAAGGTTATAGTGTGACGCCCCCAAAAAAGGTCCAATCCACCCAACCTATTCTGAGTCGCCAAATACATGGTACATAAACAACTACAACTTCATTAATACAATTGTCGTGCAAAATACTACAACACATAAAGTGTGAGTTTAGATACAAATATTGTCTTCTAGACAATATCCACATGCAAATAAATCCTCATTATTGATACACTATTTTACAGAATAGTGAGGACTACTAAAACAGCTATCTAGAACCATCACTCCACACCCTGACTAGTTCCTGCTATAATCTCACTTCCTGAGAAGAAAAATGGAACAAAAGGAAAGGGTGAGCTCAACTAGCACAGTAAAGAATATTATGACTAAGATAATGCACAACAAATTATCGTTAGTCTTCAATAGGGAAATCTCTGATAGAATACAATAGACAACAAGTTTCAGATCAATATTCGCAGCAGAAATAACAATTCATAGAAGAGTTACGTAGAGAATGAAATCTACTATAATTTATGAATTTAACAGTCCATCATCAATATTTTATCCCTGTAACATTAATCAATATTCATCTCAAATCAAATATTCATCTTTGCACTACAGGCCAGAGATATTCATCAGTCGGTCATGTTCATCTCAACACCTATTCATCTTTGCACTACGGGCCAAAGATATTCAACAGAAATCATTCATCTTTGCACTACAGGCCAAAGATATTCAATTATATCATCATTTAGGACTGAGGATGATGAAAAATATTTTAAAGAAAATGAATCCAGTGAAGCAAAAGAACAAATATTAAGGATTTGTACTTTAAACAATTCTCATTCAAAAATACTTCATAAATAACCAAAGTGGAGTAAAATTCAAGAATGATCAAAACATGGATACAATCAAAGCTAGTATCCATAATAGATTTCTTGAACGAAAAATGAAAATTAAATTTTTCTGTGAATAATATCGTATTCGCGAATAGTGCCGTATACGTGAATAGTGTCGTATACGTGAATAGTAACTCCGACACCAAAAGATAGAAATTTCACAAAAAAATCACCATTCTTCGTGAATAGTACTCATGAATAGTAACTTCTGAATAGTAACTCATGAATAGTAACTCGTGAATAGTAACCCCGACATGAAAAACTTCCAAATTTGATAAAAATTTCCAACCAATATTTCGACATAATGATATTGAAGAAATAATATCATTTTCGAATAAAATAACATCCCTTACCTCAGAAAGAATAGTACTTCTAACCGGAATACTGGATATAGTGCTGAAAGAACTTGCACCGTATAGCAATACTCAAATTACTAAAATACTCACAAAATATGCTCGATATTATAGAGAGAGAAATAGAGAGAAAACTTTAGTTTCTGGTGTGATTTTGAATTCTAACCTAAGCACCCTATTTATAGAAAAATGCTTAGAACACCAAAGCAGAAAATTTAATATATTATTAATATAATTATACAAATTTTCCTTAACCCACATTTTGGTCAAAAACGCCAGCCACACATGTTAATGATGTCCAAAAAAAATACAAAAAATGTTTTTCTCAAAATAATTAACTAAAATTCTCAAAAATCAATTATTTCGGAACTTCGGAACTTCAATAATTCATAATAAATAGCCCTTTTGTCAGAAAATTTGAATCTCGCGTTTTTTTATAAGAAATTCAATTCTCTACAACTTTGCAGAAGAAAGTTTTTCCAAATTCCAAACAGAAATTGACCGAAATCTATAAACGGACGATTTTACAGACTATAATCAAATTTCAGTCAAGAAATGGGGTCCACCGACACACAAAATATGTGTTAATCATTTAATGCAACAAAAATACTCTTCTTCCTCATATACTCATATATCACACATTTATTATAAAAATATCATCATTATTATATTATAATAATATAATAAAATATTATTTTATTAGAAAAGATAAAATATTAATTTTCAACAATTGTCACTTTAAAATTTTTCTCTATCTATATCCACATAAAATTAATATTTTTCTCATCATATAAATCAATAATTAATTATTCACAAATAATATTACAGAATCACAGTACTGGCAACCAAGCCGTTCCCAGGAAAGAGGGGGCTTTCCAATAAGAATTTCTCCTTACTGGCGCGCAATTAGGTGACCAAACCTCTCCTTAGACAGAACTTTCTAGAGATTTCCAATAATGTTATCTAATAATATTATTCAAATAATATGAATTATTACTCCGATAATGAAAAATACTGTGTAGTGACAATTATTCAAACAACAGTAATATAAAAAAAATCAATGCAGCAATTATTGAATCAATAAAATAAAATACTGAACAGTAATTACTGTAATAATTATTGAGTAGTGCCTTCTTACGTAAGAATCAATAATTGGTGCAATACCGTGTGCTACTGTGCAACCACACATATTACTGTGTTTTAACCACCGGGTATTCCAACAGTATTAACGGTAACAACTGCGCCGTTATTTATAACAACTTATACTTGTCGTTTTCTTCATCCAATGGCTTTCTGTTATGGGTCCCACACAAGGTTGCGCCGTCGTACGAATATTCCCCGACAACAAGAATATTCCACGACGAAACGAATATTCTCCGGCAACAATGAGTATTTTATAACCACTTGCTTATTTGAAATATTTGTGCATTTTACCCATAACTAAACACATTAATCAAATCAACCCCTTACTATTTCAAAATAATAATTAGAGAAATTAAATCTTTATTTATAAAAAGTTTGGGTCTTACAACCTCCCCTCCTTATGAAATTTCGTCCTCGAAATTGACGTGTGTGGGACATGCTCCTTCATATCCAAGATCTTGACTGGTACCTCCTTGTATGTTAAATCTTCGGCTATCTCGTTCGGTTCTAACTCAATAATGTGGTTTGGGTCGTTCACGTATTTACGTAACTTCGATACGTTATGAACACGCGTCATACTTGGCGGTAAAACGATTCTATAGGCCACAATTCCTACTCGATCGAGGATTTCAAATGGACCAATAAATCGAAGGTTTGAGCTCTCCTCACATCGCTAATTCTCGCTTTTGGAATAATAACTTCTTGCACCTTCTTCTTCATATTTATCAGCTCCGGTCTGTAGCTTGAACGGTTTTAACTTTATCGATTAAAGTGGATTCTACTTGTATATCATCACATGGGTACCTAGAGTCTTCAACTCTATCATTTGTAAGTCATACAAAATGGGTCTTTGACAATATCGCACTTGTACTCGTATACGATATTTACTCAACACGTCAGCTACCACGTTCGCTTTTCAAGGATTGTATGGTCAGAACATGTACCAAAATGAGTCTCCCCTTGAGTTCTTAGAAGCTCTTCCCACATTCCTTGCTCCATTCGAATTTTGTATCTCTATTAGTCAACTGAGTTAATGGAGTAGCGATTAGAGAAAATCTTTCTACAAAATCTTCGATAATAACCAGCTAAGCATAGATAGCTACGTATTTCGATTACTGACTTAAGTTGCTCTCAACTGTGACTCATATCCCAATCTTGGATAGCACATCACAACGACACCTATCAGTTTACTACCGCACGAATATGGCGTCCCCTACGGAGAGTCTAGCTTCGGTGCATTCCACAAAGGAAGTCACCAGATAAAGGCTCGGGTACCAAATTCTATAGTTGAATTTTTAACTCCTGAAGTTCAATAAGAGCCATTCGATATGAGATTTTAGAAGAGGGTTTTGTACCGAATTCAAAGATGATACAAAATTCAATATCACATTCTGGAGGTAGGCCAAGAAATTCTTCAGGAAATACATCAGGAAATTTACTAACAATAGAAATATCATTCAAATCTGACGTATTTTTGTTTAATTCCATAACATGGGCTAAGAACTTGACATCCGATTTTCAATAGACGAATGGCTTTATGGCTTGATATTAAAGAGTTTGACGTCAATGGTTTGGTTGCTTGAATTCGAATAACAGGTTGGTTAGGAATATGAAAACTAACAACCTTACGAAATAATCAATTTTGGCATGATGAGTAGTTAACCAATCAATCCCTAAAATCACGTCAAATGCAAGTATCTTTAAAGAGATAAGATCAACAAGTAATGTGATGGTGCCAACTTGGATCAAACAAGATTTATAAACAGTGGATGTGATAAAAGTTTCTCCTAACAGAGTTTCCACAGATAGGTCAAAGTCTAATTTCTCCGGAGTCAAGTTTAAACGTTGAGCACAAGCATGAGAGATAAATGAATGGGTAACACCGGTATCTAGTAATGTATAAACTTTGCATGAATTTATGATTAGCTTACCCGTGATCACCTCATTTGGGTTCCTCGCATGTTAACCAGTCACGACAAATGCTCTTCCAGGAACAGTTGACTTTGACTTTTTTGGGACAGCCTTTTGAGTCACCATCCCCGCTAGACTTGGTTTTGCTACAGTACAATCTCGAGCGATATGTCCTTCCTTTCCGCAATTATAACATACCGTGGAAGGCTATGAATAGTTTGGACTTATGTGTCCCACTTCTCCGCATTTGTAGCATCTAACTGGCGGTCTTTCTCCTCCTCTAAAATTCGTTGTTGGTGTTGGTGTTGTTGCTGATGTCATCCCGTCATCGTTACATCATCCCGTCATCTAACTGGCGGTCTTCATAGATCGGACATCTCTTTCCACAATATCAATGCGTCGTGCGGCTTTTACCATCTCACTCGTTTAGTTATTTCTTCTTTCAGCTCAGATTCTAGCTTTATCATCTTATACTCTGCCAAAGAGTGCTTCTGTTCAAGCATCACATATCGGGTAACACAAGCTTGAATCGTTTCATCCTTTTGCTCCACGATCGCTGCCGTTCTTCAACCTGCTCTTCTAACTCATGAATACGATTTTGAAATTCTACATTTTGATCATATAATACCTCTAATAAATTCTCCTTAGGTACCTCTTCTTCCACTTCTTCCTCACTCTCAGCTGTTACCTCTGCGACTATCTCGGGTGCAACTATCAATTCTTCACTCACCACATGGATATCTCTAATTCCTTCTTTTCTTGACATCACCTTATCCTGGTTGGTGATTAGAGATGTCTCCACGATCTCATTCACTCCATTGTTAACGTTCTCAGCTGCCATTCTTAAATACTGCCATAAACCAAGGGTTAATTTAACAAATTAACAAATCACATAATAACCATATACTTCAACTGACCAACAAATAAGCTTAGGTATGACACACTAGCGAAGGATTACTCGTCTCTCCCCTCCTAGTATTATTTCTCGATCTCCGCCAGAGACCATATCCCTAATCTCTGATACCAACTATGACGCCCCCAAAATAGGTCCAATCCACCCAACCTATTCTGAGTTGCCAAATACATGGTACAGAAACAACTACAACTTCATTAATACAATTGTCGTGCAAAATACGACAACACATAAACTGTGAGTTTAGATACAAATATTGTCTTCTAGACAATATCCACATGCAAATAAATCCTCATTATTGATACATTATTTTACAGAATAGTGAGAACTACTAAAATAGCTATCTAGAACCATCACTCCACACCCCGACTAGTTTCTGCTATAATCTTGCTTCTTGAGAAGAAAAATGGAACAAAAGAAAAGGGTGAGCTCAACTAGACTAGTAAAGAATGTTATGACAAAGATAATGCACAACAAATTATCGTTAGTCTTCAACAGGGAAAAATCTGATAGAATACAATAGACAACAAGTTTCAGATCAATATTCGCAGCGAAAATAATAATTCATAGAAGAGTTACGTAGAGAATGAAATCTACTATAATCTATGAATTTAACAGTCCATCATCAATATTTTATCCCTGTAACATCAATCGATATTCAACTCAAATCAAATATTCATCTTTGCACTACAAGCCAAAGATATTCATCAGTCGGTCATGTTCATCTCAACAACTGTTCATCTTTGCACTACGAGCCAAAGATATTCATCAGTCGGTCATGTTCATCTCAACACCTGTTCATCTTTGCTCTACGGGACAAAGATATTCAACAAAAATCATTCATCTTTGCACTACAGGCCAAATATATTCAATTATATCATCATTTAAGATTGAGGATGATGAAAAATATTTTAAAGAAAACAAATCCAGTGAAGCAAAAGAACAAATATTAAGGATTCATACTTTAAACAATTCCCATTCAAAAATACTTCTTAAATAACCAGAGTGGAGTAAAATTCAAGAATTATCAAAACATGGATACAATCAAAGCTAGTATCCATAATAGATATCTTGGACGAAAAACGAAAATTTAATTTTTCTGTGAATAGTGTCGTATTCGTGAATAGTGTCGCATACGTGAATAGTGCCGTATACGTGAATAGAAACTCCGACACCAAAAGATAGAAATTTCACAAAAAAATCACCATTCTTCGTGAATAGTACTCATGAATAGTAACTTGTGAATAGTAACTCATGAATAGTAACTCGTGAATAGTAACCCCGACATGAAAAAGTTTCAAATTTGATAAAAATTTTCAACCAATATTTCGGCATAATGATATTGAAGAAATAATATCATTTTTGAATAAAATAACATCCCTTACGTCAGAATGAATAGTACTTCTAACCGGAATACTAGATATAGTGCTGAAAGAACTTGCACCGTATAGCAATACTCAAAGTACTAAAATACTCACAAAATACGCTCGATATTATAGAGAGAGAAATAGAGAGAAAACTTCAGTTTCTGGTGTAATTTTCAATTCTAACCTAAGCACTCTATTTATAGAAAAATGCTTAGAACACCAAAGCAGAAAATTTAATATAATATTAATATAATTATACAAATTTTCCTTAGCCCACCTTTTGGTCAAAAACACCAGTCACACATGTTAATGATGTCCAAAAAAAATACAAAAAACGTTTTCCTCAAAATAATTAACTAAAACTCCCAAAAATCTATTATTTTGGAACTTCGGAACTTCAATAATTCATAATAAATAGTCCTTTTGTCAGAAAATTTGAATCTCGCGACTTTTTATAGGAAATTCAATTCTCTACAACTTTGCAGAAGAAAGTTTTTCCAAATTCCAAGCAGAAATTGACCGAAATCCATAAACGGATGATTTTACAAGCTATAATCAAATTTCAGTCAAGAAATGGGGTCCATCGACACACGAAACATGTGTTAATCATTTAATGCAACAAAAATATTCTTCCTCCTCATATACTCATAGGTCACACATTCATTATAAAAATATCATCATTATTTTATTATAATAATATAATAAAATATTATTTTATCAGAAAAGATAAAATATCAATTTTCAACAATTGTCACTTTAAAAATTTTCTCCATCTATATACACATAAAATTAATATTTTTCTCATCATATAAATCAATAATTAATTATTCACAAATAATATTACAGAATCACAGTACTGACAACCAAGCCGTTCCCAGGAAAGAGGGGGCTTTCCAATAAGAAGTTCTCCTTACTGACGCACAATTTGGTGACCAAACCTCTCCTTAGACAGAACTTTCTAGACATTGCCAATAATGTTATCTAATAATATTATTCAGATAATATGAATTATTACTCCGATAATGTAAAATACTGTGTAGTGACAATTATTCAAACAACAGTAATATAAAAAAATCAACGCAACAATTATTGAATTAATAAAATAAAATAGTGAACAATAATTACTGTAATAATTATTGAGTAGTGTCTTCTTACGTAAGAATCAATAATTTGTGCAATATCGTGTGCTACTGTGCAAGCACGCATATTACTGTGTTTTAACCATCGGGTATTCTAACAGTATTAACGGTAACAACTGCGCCGTTATTTATAACAACTTATACTTGTTGTTTTTTTTATCCAATTACTTTCCATTATGGGGCTCACACAAGGCTGCGCCATCGTACGAATATTCCCTGACAACAAGAATATTCCACGACCAAACGAATATTCTTCGACAACAATGAGTATTTTATAACCACTTGCTTATTTGAAATATTTGCACATTTTACCCATAACTAACCACATTAATCAAATCAACCCCTTACTATTTCAAAATAATAATTAGAGAAATTAAATCTTTATTTATAAAATGTTGGGGTCTTATATATAGCCTAAGGTGTATCCCCACCTAAGGTTTCTAACCCTCAAACTCTGATACCAACTTGTGACGCCCCCAAATTTAGGAACTTGAAACCCAAACACGGTGCTTCATGATATCATTTCTATGAGCGAAATAATAATAATAATAATAATAATAATAATAATAATAATAATAATAATAATAATAATAATAATAATAATAATAATAATAATAATAATAATAACAATAATAATAACATTAATATTAAACTTAATTTACACATCAGAGTTTTCTAATCCCAAGTACGCAACCTTTAATACATTACAATACATGATAATAATAAATATCATTATCTTAATAAAGTCTAGTTATTACATAAGATAACATAGAACTCATTCAACAACCTTTCCTTTTCCCTTGTTCTTAACAGAGCCTTCAGGTTGTTCACACTTAGCTGACAACATTTAAATTAAGCAAGGATGAACATTTGAGTGCCCAACAAGTAATAACAAGCAATAAAAGTTAATTGAAGGAAGTAAATATTTTCTAAGAATGGAAATTCTACAACGAATCAACAGTTGTGAAGTAAGCAAAAACAACAATAAACTACATAACCATTTTATTTCAAATTTTTGAAACTACGTACTGACTATAGATGGAGATCAGTCGACAGACTATGAACATTGTTTTTAATTTTTGCAATGGTTAAACAGAATTTTATCTGTAAACCGTCATAACTTACAAGCACGGGGGTGATCAACCCGTTATGCCCTGTATTGATCAATATTACATGTTCTAACGATATTTTTGTCCAGCATATCCGCTGTGACGCCCCCAAAACATGTATACATCACCCATCTTGAGTCGTCAGATATATGGTACAGAACTCAAATACAAACTTAATTATACAACTGTCGTGCAAAATACGACAACACATAGCTGAGAGTTCAAACACAAATATTGCCTTCTAGACAATATCCACTCTCAATTAGAGTCCTCATTACATTTATTATCACAATATTTAACAGAATAGTGAGGACTACTAATGCTATCATCTGGACCGTCAATCCATTTCCCGACTCGTCCCAACTATATTCTCATTTCCTGAAGGGAACAGTGAAAGAAAGGGTGAGCTCAACTAGCACAGTAAGAAATATTATGACTATGATAGTGTAGAATAAATTATACTTAGCCTTCAATAGTATAACAACTGATACAATATAATTGTAAGACCCCAAATTTTTTTTTAAATAGAAAGGAATTTTCTCTATCTATCATTTTGAAATAGTAAAGGTTGATTTGATTAATGTGGTTAGTTATGGGTAAAATGCGTAAATATTTTAAATAAGCAAGTGGTTATAAATTATTCATTGTTGTCGGGGAATATTCGTTTGGTCGTGGAATATTCGTACCATTGGGGAATATTCGTACGACGGCGTAACCTTGTGTGGGCCCCATAACAGAAACCGATTGGATGAAGAAAACGACAAGTATAAGTTATTTATAAATAACGGCGTAGTTGTTACTGTTAATACTGGTTGAATACCCGATGGTTAAAACACAGTAGCAGGCGATATTACACCAATTATTGATTCTTACGTAAGAATGCAATACTCAATAATTGTTAATTAATGTTCAGTATTTTATTTTATTGATTTAATAATTGCTGTGTTGATATTTTATATTACTGTTGTTTTAATAATTATCACTGCACAATATTTTCTATTATCGGAGCAATAATTCATATTATCTGAATAATATTATTAGATAAAATTATTGGCAATGTCTAGAAAGTTCTGTCTAAGGAGAGGTTTGGTCATCTAATTGCGCGCCTGTAAGGATAGATCCTTATTGGAAATCCTCTTCTTTCCTAAGAACTGCTTGGTTGTCAATAATGTTATTCTGTAATATTATTTATGAATAATTAATTATTGATTTATATGATGAGAAAAATATTGATTTTATGAGGATATAGATGGAGAAAATTTTTAATGTGACAATTGTTGAAAATTAATATTTTTATCTTTTTTTGATAAAATAATTTATTTAAATATATTATTTTAATAATATATTAATGGTGATATTTTTACAATGAATGTGGGATATATGAATAAATGAGGAGGAAGAGTATTTTTGTTGGATTAAATGTTTAACACATGTTTTGTGTGTTGATGGACACAATTCTTGACCGAAAATTTATTATAGACTGTAAAATCGGCTGTTTGTGGATATCGGTCAATTTCTGTTTGGAATTTGGAAAAAATTTCTTCTACAAAGTTGTAGAAAATTGAATTTCCTATAAGATGTCGTGAGATTTGAATTTTTTGACAAAAGAGCTATTTGTTATGAATTATTGAAGTTCCGAAGTTCCGAAATAATTGATTTTTGGGAGTTTTAGTTAATTATTTTGAGAAAAACATTTTTTGTGCAATTAGTGGGATCACATGTTTTATAAATGATCTGAATTCAGATATTCAAAGGTGGGCTTGACAAAAATTTAATTATATTAATATTTTATTAAATTTTCTGCTTTGGTATTCTAAGCAATTTCCTATAAATAGAGTGTTTAGGTTAGAATTGAAAATCACACCAGAAACTTATGTTTTCTCTCTATTTCTCTCTCGATATATTGAGAGTATTCTTGTGAGTATACTTTGAGTGTTTCTATACGGTGCAAGTTCAAGTAATAGCCTATATCCGGTGTTTCAACTAGAAGTATTGTCCTTCGAAGTAAGGGATGCTATTTTTTCTCGAATGATATTATTTCTTCAATATCATTATGCTGAAATATTTGTTGGAACTTTTTATCAAATTTAGAATTTTTTTCATGTCGGGGTTACTATTCACGAGTTACAATTCACGAGTTACAATTCACGAGTTACTATTCATGAATTACTATTCACGAGTACTATTCACGAAGCATGATGATGTTTTTTTATGAAATTTCTATCTTTTGGTGTCGGAGTTACTATTCATGTATATGGCACTATTCACGTATACGACACTATTCACGAATATGACACTATTCACCAAAAAATGAAATTTCTTCTTTTTGTCCAAAATATCATTCTGGATACTAGCTTTGATTGTATCCATGTTTTGATCATTCTTGAATTTTATTCCACTATGATTATTTATGATGTATTTTTGGACATGGAATAGCTGAAGTACGAATCCTTAATATTATTATTTTTTTCACTGGATTCATTTTCTTAAAATATTTTTCATCATCCTCAGTCCTAAATGATGATATAACGGAATATCTTTGGCCTGTAGTGCAAAGATGAATGATTTTTTGATGAATATTTTTGGCCCATAGTGCAAAGATGAACTGGTGTTGAGATGAACATGACCGACTGATTAATATCTTTGGCCCGTAGTGAAAAGATGAACAGGTGTTTAGATGAACATGACCAACTGATGAATATCTTTGGCCTGTAGTGCAAAGATGAATTTTTGATTCCATATATATATATTGATTGATGTTACAAGGATAACATATCGACGATGAACTTTTAAATTCATATATAGAAGATAGTAGTTTGCATTCTTTACTTAACTCTTCTAATGAATTATTATTTCCGCTGCGAAGATTGATTTAAAATTGGTTGTCTATTGTATTCTATTAGATTTTTTCCTGTTGAAGACTAACGATAATTTGTTGTACATTATCTTAGTCATAACATTCTTTTCTGGGCTAGTTGAGCTCACCCTTTCCTTTTGTTCCATTTTTTTTCTCAGGAAGCGAGATTATAGCAGGAACTAGTCGGGGTGTGGAGTGATGGTTCTAGATAGCTGTTTTAGTAGTCCTCACTATTCTGTAAAATAGTGTATCAATAATGAGGATTTATTTGCATGTGGATATTGTCTAGAAGACAATATTTGTATTTAAACTCACAGTTTATGTGTTATCGTATTTTGCACGACAATTGTATTAATGAAGTTGTAGTTATTTTTGTACCATGTATTTGGCGACTCAGAATAGGTTGGGTAGATTGGACCTATTTTGGGGGCGTCACAGTTGGTATCAGAGCTTAGGGATATGATCTTTGGCGGAGATCGGGGAATAGAACTTGGAGGGGATAGACGAGTAAATCCTTCGCTAATGTGTCCTACCTAAGCTTATTTGTTAGTTGGTCAGTATATAGGGATATAATGTGGTATGTTAATTTGTTTAATTAGCCTTTGTTTTATGGCAGTATTTGAGAATGTCGACTGAGAATGTTAACAGTGGAGTAAATGAGACTGTGGAGACGTATGTACTCACAAACGAAGAGAACTTGCAACAGGTTGGCAATGTTCTTCTTGTGGACAACGCCACTGAGCAGATGATGAACGACGGGATGTTTAGAAGCTTTTTACAGTTCATGCAAAACCAGACGAGGGGACTCGTGTTCAAAATACATGAGGAAATGGTAGCAATTCACGGGTTGTCACAACTAAGCAGTTCAAAGAGTTGGGACCACCAAAATTCTGGGGAAAGCCGGATCCGGTTAAGGCGAAGACGTGGGTCAAACAAATTACCAAGATATTTGATGTCTTGGGATGCACGGAGGAACAGAAGGTTCCATTCGCCACCTTTATGTTCCGTAACGAGGCAAATTACTAGTGGGAATCTGTGAAGCGTACCCATCCAGCTGCAATCAGCATGTCATGGGAGACGGTTCAAAAATTGTTCAATGACAAATACTTCCCTGAAAGTATTCGTCATATGAAGGAAGTGGAGTTTATTAGACTAGAACAAAATAACATGACGGTGCCCGAGTATGAGGCAAAGTTTGCAGAGTTGTCCAGGTTTGCACCTCATTTAGTGGAGAATGAGGAATGTTTGACGCGGATGTTTTTGAGAGGTTTAAAATCCGACATACGTCAATATCTCATTTCTCATAAATTTTCTTTATATTCAGATGTTATGAACATGGCTCAATAATTAGAACGAGATAATGAGTCTGTTCAATTGGGCGACCAGCAACACGATAATAATCGTACCGGTGGCAACGGCCATTGGGACAATGATAACCATCTTGGAGGAAATTATCATGCCAGAAATGGTAACCACTTCGGTGGTAATCATAGCCAAGATAATAGAAGAAATAATTCAAGTGGAAATTTCAAGAAGAGAAGATTAAACGATGACGGGAAGACGTCGGCAGCAGCATCAACACCAACAACAAATTCTAGGGGAGGAGAACGGCCGCCAGTTAGATGTTACAAATACGGAGATGAGGGACATATAAGTCCAAACTGTTCACAGCCTTCCAAGGTATGTTTTAGTTTTGGAAAAGAAGATCACATAGCTCGATTTTGTCCTGTAACAAAATCAAGTCCAGCTGGAACGGTGACATCAAAGGCGGATACAGAAAAGATAAAGTCAACGGTTCCTGGAAGAGCGTTTGTCGTGACCGGTCAGAATGCGAAGAACCCGAACGAAGTTAGCACGGGTTAGTTAATTATAAATTTTTGCGAAGTTTATACCTTATTAGATACCGGCTCTACCCATTCATTTATCTCTCCTGCTTATACTCAACGTTTAAACTTGACTGTGGAGAAAATTAGAGTTTGACTTATTTGTTGAAACTCCGTTAGGAGAAACTTTCGTTACATCCGTTGTTTATAAATCTTGTTTGATCCAAGTTGGCATCATCACATTACCTGTTGATCTTATCTCTTTAAAGATACTTGCTTTTGATGTGATTTTAGGGATTGATTGGTTAACTACTCATCATGCCAAATTGATTGCTTTCGTAAGGTTGTTAGTTTTCATATTTCTGAGCAACCTATTATTCGAATTCAAGCAACCAAACCATGGAAGTCAAACTTTTTCATATCAAGCCATAAAGTCATTCGTTTATTGAAAAATGGATGTCAATCTTTCTTAGCCATGTCATGGACTTGAACAAAAATATGTCAGATTTGAGTGATATTTCTGTTGTTTGTTAATTTCCTGATGTATTTTCTGAAGAATTTCATGGCCTATTCCCAGAGCGTGAAATTGAATTTGTATCGACTTTGAACCCGGTACAAAACCCATTTCTAAAATCTCATATTTAATGACTCCTATTGAACTTCAGGGGTTAAAAACCTAACTATAGAAGTTGGTACCCTAGCCTTTATATGGTGACTTCCTTTGTGGAATGCATCGAAGCCAAACTCTCTGTAGGGGACGCCATATTCGTGCGATAGTAAACTGATAGGTGCCATTGTGACGTGCTATCCAAGATTGGGATATGAGTCATAGTTGAGAGCAACCTAAGTTAGTAATCAAAATACGTATCTTTCTAGGCTTAGTTGGTTATTATTGGAGATTCGTGGAAAAATTTTCTCGAATCGCTACTCCATTAACTCAGCTGACTCGTAGAGATACAAAATTCGAATGGAGCAAAGAATGTGGGAAGAGCTTCGAAGAACTCAATAGGAGACTCATTTCGGCACATGTTCTAACCATACCATCTTGGAAAAGCGAACGTGGTAGCTGACGTATTGAGTAAAAGATCGTATACGAGTACGAATGCGATATTGTCAAAAACCCATTTCGTATAACTTACAAACAATAGAGGTAGATTTAAAAACTTTAGGGACCCACGTGATGATATACGAGTATAATCGACTTTAATCGATAAAGTTAAAGTTGTTCAAGCAACACACTGAAGCTGATAAATTTAAAGAAGGAGGTGCAAGAAGTTGTTATTCCAAAAGCAAGAATCAACGATGTGAGGAAAGCTCAAACCTTCGATCTATTGGTCGATTTGAAATCCTCAATTGAATAGGAACTATGGCCTATAGACTCGTTTTACCGTTAAGTATGTCGCGTATTCGTAACGTTTTTTACGTACCGATGTTACGTAAATATGTGGACGACCCGAACCACGTTATTGAGTTAGAACCAGAGGAGATAGCCGAAGACTTAACGTACGAAGAGGTAACTGTCAAGATCTTGAATAGAAAGGAGCATGTCCTACGCACAAAGGTTATACCACAAGTTAAAGTTTTGTGGAGGAACCATGCTATTGAAGAAATGACCTGGGAGTTTGAAACGAAAATGAAAGCGATGTATCTTTACCTTTTTTTCGAAACACCAGGTACGTACGTCAATTTTGAGGACGAAATTTCATAAGGAGGGGAGGTTGTAAGACCCCGAAATTTTTTTAAATAAAAAGGAATTTCCTCTATCTATCATTTTGAAATAGTAAAGGTTGATTTGATTAATGTGGTTAGTTATGGGTAAAATGCGCAAATATTTTAAATAAGCAAGTGGTTATAAAATATTCATTATTGTCGGGGAATATTCGTTTGGTCGTGGAATATTCGTACTGTAGGGGAATATTATTACGACGGCGCAACCTTGTGTGGGCCCATAACGGAAAGCGATTGGATGAAGAAAATGACAAGTATATGTTATTTATAAATAACAGTGTATTTGTTACCGTTAATACTGGTTGAATACCTGGTGGTTAAAACATAGTAACACACGGTATTACACCAATTATTGATTCTTACGTAAAAATGCAATACTCAATAATTGTTAATTACTATTCAGTATTTTATTTTATTGATTTAATAATTGTTGTGTTGATATTTTATATTACTGTTGTTTTAATAATTATCACTGCACAATATTTTCTATTATCGGAGCAATAATTCATATTATCTGAATAATATTATTAGATAATATTATTGGCAATGTCTAGAAAGTTCTGTCTAAGGAGAGGTTTGGTCATCTAATTGTGCGCCAGTAAGGAGAGATCCTTATTGAAAAGCCCCCTATTTCCTGAGAACTGCCTGGTTGTCAATAATGTGATTCTGTAATATTATTTATGAATAATTAATTATTGATTTATATGATGAGAAAAATATTGATTTTATGAGGATATAGATGGAGAAATTTTTTAATGTGACAATTGTTAAAAATTAACATTTTATCTTTTTTTGATAAAATAATTTATTTAAATATATTATTTTAATAATATATTAATGGTGATATTTTTACAATGAATGTGGGATATATGAATAAATGAGGAGGAAGAGTATTTTTGTTAGATTAAATGTTTTACACATGTTTTGTGTGTTGGTGGACACAATTCTTGACCGAAAATTGATTATAGACTGTAAAATCGCCTGTTTGTGGATTTCGGTCAATTTCTGTTTGGAATTTGGAAAAACTTTCTTATGCAAAGTTGTAGAGAATTGAATTTCCTATAAAAAAGCGTGAGAATCAAATTTTCTGACAAAAGAGCTATTTGTTATGAATTATTGAAGTTCTGAAGTTCCGAAATAATTGATTTTTGGGTGTTTTAGTGAATTATTTTGAGAAAAACGTTTTTTGTGCATTTAGTGGGCTCATATGTGTTATAAATGATCTGAATTCTGATCTTCAAAGGTGGGCTTGAAAATTTTTAATTATATTAATATTTTATTAAATTTTTTACTCTGGTGTTCTAAGCAATTTCCTATAAATAAGGTGTTTAGGTTAGAATTAAAAATCTCACCAGAAACTGAAGTTTTCTCTCTATTTCTCTCTCGATATATTGAACGTATTCTTGTGAGTATACTTTGAGTGTTGCTATACGGTGCAAGTTCAAGTCATAGCCTATATCCGGTGTTTCAACTAGAAGTACTGTCTTTTGAAGTAAGGGATGTTATTTTTTTCTCAAATGATATTATTTCTTCAATATCATTATGCTGAAATATTGGTTGGAACTTTTTATCAAATTTGGAACTTTTTCATGTCGGGGTTACTATTAATAAGTTACTATTCATGAGTTACTTTTCACAAGTTACTATTCATGAGTTACTATTCACGAGTACTATTCACGAAGCATGATAATGTTTTTTTTATGAAATTTCTATCTTTTGGTGTTGGAGTTACTATTCACGTATACGGAACTATTCATGAATAAGGCACTATTCAACGAAAAATAAAATTTCTTCTTTTTGTCCAAAATATCTATTCTGGATACTAGCTTTGATTGTATCCATGTTTTAATCATTCTTGAATTTTATTCCACTATGATTATTTATGATGCATTTTTGGACATGGAATAGCAGAAGTACGAATCCTTAATATTATTTTTTTGTTTCACTGGATTCGTTTTCTTAAAATATTTTTCATCATCCTCAGTCCTAAATGATGATATAACGGAATATCTTTGGCCTGTAGTTCAAAGATGAATGATTTCTTGATGAATATATTTGGCCTGTAGTGCAAAGATGAACAGGTGTTGAGATGAACATAACCGACTGATTAATATCTTTGGCCCTTAGTGCAAAGATGAACAGGTGTTTAGATGAACATGGCCAACTGATGAATATCTTTGGCCTGTAGTGCAAAGATGAATATTTGATTCCATAAATATATTGATTGATGTTACAGGGATAAAATATCGAAGATGAACTTTTAAATTCATATATAGAAGACAGTAGTTTGCATTCTCTACTTAACTCTTCTAATGAATTATTATTTTCGCTGCGAAGATTGATTTAAAACTGGTTGTCTATTGTATTCTATTAGATTTTTCCCTGTTGAAGACTAACGATAATTTATTGTACATTATCTTAATCATAACATTTTTTACTGGGCTAGTTGAGCTCACCCTTTCTTTTTGTTCCATTTTTTTTCTCAGGAAGCGAGATTATAGTAGGAACTAGTCAGGGTGTGGAGTGATGGTTCTAGATTGCTGTTTTAGTAGTTCTCACTATTCTGTAAAATAGTGTATCAATAATGAGGATTTATTTGCATGTGGATATTGTCTAGAAGACAATATTTATATTTAAGCTCACAGTTTATGTTTTGTCGTATTTTGCACGACAATTGTATTAATGAAGTTGTAGTTATTTTTGTACCATGTATTTTGCGACTCAGAATAGCTTGGGTGGATTGGACCTATTTTGGGGGCGTCACAATAATAGACAAAAAGTTTTAGATCAACAATTGCAGCGGAACAAACAATCCATTAGAAGAGTCAAGTAGAGCATGATATCTACTATCTTCTATGATTTAAAAAGTTTTTCATCAAATCTATCGTTGAGACTCAGCTTAATAAATAAACCACATCATCGAATCATCCATGCACTACGGGCTAAGGAAATTCATGTAATCACTAATGGTCATGATTATACCGAATAATCCCTGGTCATAATCATACCAACAACTGTCCATCAATGCACTACGGGCCAATGAGGACTTTTACCACATCATTTGTAACATTATGGATCGTGATTATACCGAATGATCCCTGGTCATAATTATACCAATCAATAGTCCATCTATGCACGTAAACCAAAGATGACTTTCATCACAATATAAGCATGAGGATGATGACAATGATATAATAATTCAATAAAACAAATTCAAGGATAAATTTTAAAGATTTATAATTTAATTTATCCAGAAATCAATAACGTCCAAACTGTCAACATGATACTGCTTGTGGAGTACAATTTAAGAATGCTCAGAAGAATATTTCCATGAAAAGATACTGAATGAAACACAAATATCCAGGATATTATACTAATTTCATGGAGTATAGAAGCCAAAACATTAACCAACTAAGTATAATAGAATATATTAAATTGCAAATAGATTTTCGCCCACTATGCGGTAATCCACGTTGACAGATCATTTCCATAATTTAATAAGGAATGAATACGAACGATCATTCACCATGCATACGGTAATCCACATAGACAGGTTATTCCAACAGAATAATAAAGAATGGAATAACAGAAGAATTCACCATGCATGTGGTAGTCCGCGTAGACAGGTTATTCCAACAGAATAATAAAGAATGGAATAACATAAGAATTAACCAGGAATGCGATAGACCGCACAGACAGGTTATTCTAACAAAATAATAAAGAATGGAATAACAGAAGAATTCACCAGGCATGCGATAGAATGCACATACAGGTTATTCCAACAGAATAATAAAGAATGGAATAACAGAAGAATTCACCAGGCATGCGATAGACCGCACAGACAGGTTATTCCAACAGAATAATAAAGAATTGAATTACAGAAGAATTCACCTGGCATACAATACATCGTACAAACAGCTTATTCTAACAGAAGAATTTCATCATGCATGCGATAGTCCGCGTAGACCGGTTATTCCAACAGAATAATAAAGATTGGAATAACAACCCTTTCGAGTATTAAAAGAAAATAACTCTCTTCAGAATACGAAAGAAATAATACCCCTTACCTCATAAGAAAACTGGATACTGGAATAGTTAGGTAGCAGACTTCTCTTCTTCTTTCTCTCTATAATTTCTCTCTATAATAATTTCTCTATAGCTTTAGTGAATTGGTGAGAAATGAAGGAAGAATGAGATTCTATTTATAAGAAAATATAGTTTCAATAATTATACATTTTGGGGCTCAAAATATTATAGTATAATACCTTCCTCTCTTTTTTTAATTTTTAATTTAGTCCTGCAAGTATTATCAAACTTGCACCACCTTCCCTAATAGTAAATCATGTGAATCAATAGTAAATCATATGACTCAATAGTTCTAAACACGTAAAAAAAATTAATTATAGTATAATACCTTCATCTATACCAATATTTTTAATTTAGTAATGCAAGTATTATCAATCTTGCACCAACTCCTCTAATAGTAAATCATGTGAATCAATAGTACACACATGTGAACACATAGTTATAAGCATGTGAATTAATAGCAATTAATTGCTAATTTATCCAGTTAATTACCCGATTGGTCAATATAACCTCCAGACATCAATTATTATCGAAATAAATGTCAATTTCCACTAACACTAATAATTCCCACACAATGGAACTATCAATTTCATCTTTAATCAACACGAACTTATTCATCATTAATATTATAACTCACAATATTTAATAGCCAGGTCGTTCCCAGGAAAGAGGGGGCTTTCCGATAAGGATTTTTCCCTATTTACGTGGAATTAGCTTATCTAACATCTCCTTGACATAACTTCTAGACATTGTCAATATTGCAAATAATAATATGAATAATATGAATAACTTCTAGACGGTCGCTATAGCCTATAGCGACGGTCTTTTGGCCTATATCGACGGTCGGCGACTGTAGCTATAGGTCGATTTTCTAGTAGTGATATAATATTTGATATATGACTATGTTTAATTGAAGGTTAAGTAATGAAACCTAAAAGTTGTTGAATAAATGAATGAAGTATATATGTTTGTAAAACTTTTTGCTAAGTTAACGTGTTCAAGTTATTCAATGATAATTGTGAAAGAGATTTTGTGAAAACCTTAGTAAGCTAGGGTTTTGGTAATTTCGAGGGCGAAAGCCTTATAAGGAGGGAAGGATGTGACAACCCGAATTTTTATAAATTATTAAAGTAAGAATTTAATAATTAAAATTCTTATTATGAGATGTTTTGAGTTTGAGTATGTATATGTACGTGTTATATATGTTGAAATATATGATTTCGTGTGAAGAGAAATATATATTCATATATAGGGAAAGTGAGGTTTAATAGTTGAGTTAACAATTGAAGGAATTAAATGAATTTAGTAATTAATTTTAAATATTTATTGAATTAAATAAATATTTTAAATTTATTTATTTATTGAGATAAATAAATGGTTGATAAAATTGTGGTGAATTAATTTAGTAACTAAATTGATTAATGTAATTTAAATTGAATAATGCTGATTTTATTTGAAGGATTTAATTTAAGAAAATAATTAAATTAAATCAATTGCTTAATATTTCAGAAAATAATTAAATTAAATAAAATATTGTTTTGATCTAATTTATTAATTAAATTATATATGTAAAGATTTATTAAGTATATTACAATGGGAATTATAATTGTTTTAATTATAAGTACGAGTTAATTAAATTAATTTAATGGTGTGATATAAAACTATATAATATAAAGATTATTAAAATAATCTTGTTGGAGGAATTGGTGCGTGGCCAAACAAGGCCTTGTGGCCTTTGGTCTAATTTAACTGACACAAACCTTTGGGGTTGTGACCTGACGTACGTGGGGGTGAGGGAGGCCATTTTATTTTCTACGCATTCTATTTCTTTGCCTAAGGCTATGTAGATAACAGAGAATTAGAGAGAGAGCATGGAAGAAAAGAGAAGAAACACAGTGATATTGAGAGTTTGAGAAGAAGGGTTTTGGAAAAGGATTGCTATACTTTGCTATCATATAATCAAAGGATTTAGGTATAATTTACCCCTAATTCTAATTCTCAATCTTGTAATTTTCTATTATCTAAAGTTGGGTTTTGTTGAATTATTGTACAAGAGGTTGTTGTTATGTATGTATACTCTTGCAAAATCTGTTAATCATCATATATGATTGTTACTTTCTTGTTAAATACATGAAATTTGGGTTTATAGGGAGAAAAGTAAATAACAGTGTATGTTATATAAAATTAGCTTTAGAAAGTACAAAATTCCATGTTTAATATGTTTCCTAATTTGTAAATTGATGTTGGATTATATTAGTATGTTAAGAAACGAAAGCGGCGTAGTTTAAATCATGTTAATCGGTTAAGTAACGAAGTTGTGGTGAAAAAATTCGCTAAATGTGTTAAAAAATAAAAATAGAGTATGAACATGTGTTTTGGGTCAAATTTTAGGTTGGTTAATATTTTTATAAATTGTTAGAATTCTAGTATGTTGTAGTTCTATGAATTATGAATTCATAGAATCGAAAACAGACTAATTTGGTGTGTATAACTCAAGTTATGAAGATTAGTAGGAGAAAAAGGATCAAAAATTGTGAATAACAGTAGCTTCAGGTCCTGTTTCTGCTAACGGACACAGCTGCGCTATGCCCTAAGTCATTTGGGGCGCAGCTGTGCCCAAAGTGTGTCAGGTGTGACTGCTTTGACCTCTTTTAGTAAAATAGGCATAACGTTTTCATACGAACTCCGATTGAGGTGATTCAATATGATCCGGAACAAGGAAGAATAGACATACAACTTTAATTCTTTAAGGTTTTCAATTTGAGGTCGGGAACAGTAGTAAAAATGGCCATCTTTATGACTGATGTGTATTCGGAGGCAATCGGAGGGCGTCGATCACGCACGTACACAAGTATAGTGATGTTGACACTAATAGATGTCGTTCTAAGTTATAGAACATGAATATTATGAAGTATAATGATGCTTAACATTAATAAATGATATATTAGATAAGTTGAATACGCATACTAATCACACATAAGAGAGACAAATTGGGCGTGTGACGAATAAAAGTCGAATCGCCATGATAAGTGATAATGAACTTAAAAAGTGTTTTAAATCAAATGAAATAAATATAATAAGATATTGAATAGTGTTAATATAAAACCA
Organism: Panax japonicus; assembly: GCA_020205505.1. Lineage (NCBI taxonomy): Eukaryota > Viridiplantae > Streptophyta > Magnoliopsida > Apiales > Araliaceae > Panax > Panax japonicus. The sequence continues at coordinate 42,632,899 of CM035114.1, forward strand.
ATAAGTAATCCTAGCAAGACTTAAACACTTGAATGAACTTCGAATATGAAATATAGTGAGATATAAGTTGAAAGTTAACACAATAAAATTGAATATTGTGTATATATAATAGGAAGGGTTATGAGATGTAGAGTAAAGTTTTCATGATAACTACTATGCCTTTCTATGTGACTAATAGTTGATGTGCATGGTTATATAATTGTGTAGGGCATGTGAAGTACATATAACTTTAAGCTGTTAAACTGTTATTGGTAAACAACGATCAAGGCAAGTCTTTCAGTTCCTATTTGCTATGTGAATTTGATTGATTTAAATCTTTATTGCAAAGAGCATGGTGTTATATATATATATATATGTTGAATGTATGAAATGTTAAAGTTAACTTATAACTATGTTGATTGAGTAAAGCATGCTGATTGAGTAAGGAACTCAATCTTTATACATCTTTATACTTGTTATATGACCTGTAACATGTATGTTATGTTAGTCCAATGTTTATGAGATATATGTTGAGCATGCTATTATGTTTTATGTGATGCATAAAAACTGTTAGATTTTGCTGGGCTGTCGAGCTCAACCTTGCAAATAACCACTTTTGTAGGTTCAAGATTCAAGGTAAAGTTATGTGTTACTTGAAAGACATGAATCAGATGTGATACTTGAAGATTTATACACTTTGGTTGTGTTATTATTATTTGAACCATGTTAAAGGTTTCGAATAATGTATTAATGTTGAATTGTAATATTGTTTTGCAATGTAAACTATTGTAGTATTAAAAATGATTCTGATATATTTAGATGTAAAGGCTGAAAGTTCTGGGAACGAGAATAGTTTGTAATAAAAAATTTTAATTATTCCACCAATTTCAATGGTTGTATTATGGTTTAATGATGTATAAATTAGAGGTTGAATGTATTATTAACGACCAAAGTCGAGAATTAAATTGTATGAATTTTGGGGTCGTTACAGTTGGTATCAAAGCTGTAGGTTATAAACCTTAGGTAGAAGTACCGTAGGCTATAACCTTAGAGAAGGAAGGTGAAGATAATGAAAGAATACACTCAAATAGAGATTGAAAAATAAGAAATAGTTTAAGAAATTTATAAAGGAGTGATTAAAACATGTGTGAGAGAATTCAAAGAATAATCTCGCAAAGTTATAAGGAATATGAAAGTGGGGTTACCCAACTCCAATAATAAGGATGTAAAGTGATAATAAATAGACAATGTCTATAAGAAGAGAATGATAAAGAAGTTAAGATTCAAAAAGTTATATTTAAGTATGGTACAGTTGTACTCTTTAATAGTTGATGTATGATATCTGGGCTAAACGATTCCTTCATAGAGCGGAGGTATATACAAACTAGCAACTCGGAACCTAGTTTGTTGGTTGTTTGTGGGAAACCACTCAGCGTACCATATTGAAACTATTAGAGACTCGATGTGTACCAAGTATACAAAATGGATACGTATGTTGAAAATGTAGAACTCAAATGAATTGTTGAGCAATTTAAATGAAGTTAGAAATTCTTAAAGGAAGAATTGTTATATAAATAAGAAAATTCAAAGAAGAATCTTGAAGAGATATAAAGATAAGAAAAGGGAGTTACCCTAACTCCAATAGCCAAGATAACGAATAATGATGAATAGACAAAGCCTGTAAGATTAAAAGCATAAATGAAATTGTAAATGATGAAAAAGTAAAGAAAGAGGATCGTAAAACAAAACGATCACGGGTTAAGAAAAGAATTTTAAGCGAGATGGTTATAGAATAAGATCACGACGTGATCAGTTTAAGTTATAAAAGAAAGATGGTCTGTAATGTTTGAATAATTATAACTTAATGTTATGAAGATGATGTACTATGAAATACTACGAGATAAACTCATGAGGAGTTATAGATAATGCGATACGAGGAATTTGTATCGAGCAAAGAGCAAGTTAAGAGTAAGATAGAGTTAGGTGAGATTTCAATTGAGGACTCATGTGATGGCTGAGTGGTACAAAACTTTGTATGGGCGAGGGTTTGTGCTTGCATTCAGTTTATCAGATTGATAATCATTGGAATGTTGGTGTCGCGATATCAATGTATATGTGGCGAAAAGGTGATTCTTTTCTCATGTGTATGTTTGATAGTTAGAAACTATTAAGATTAGTCAGATATTATTAGGATTAGGTGTAGTTCTTAAAACTAATGCATATGGTATGTTCATGACTCGTAATAATATGGTATGTTTGGAACCCCTCAGCGAATGGACGCCTATGGTTTGACTATGATAAGTTCTTAAACTCATATTATTGTGGCAAGTTACTGAACTTCCACTGTGTAGTAAGTTTGATAAACTATACTGGGGGTATAGGAAGATTGAAGTTGATGGAGAAAATTAGATATTTTAAATCTACTAGCTATGCTAGACTTTTGAAATTTATTGACTTCGTGCTAATGTTTGCACTTCTATTTTCTTGAAAAACATTGGATCAAATGATGAAACCAATGAATTTCAAAAACAATACCATTATTCATATGTCTATGCTAATTGCTTCGGCTAGACAAAAATGATTTGAAATATATCAAAATGTATTTTATATCATCAATGCATTATGGAACCTGGTGCAGAGATAATAAAAAAAATATGATGGAGTCATCAATGCAGTATTACTTAGTGTTGGATGTGATCTAAGGATCGTCAGCCCACTATGGTATGATGTAGTATGATAAAATCACCAAATGACGGAATCCTCAAACGGACTGTAAATACAGTGCGGTATCATGACGTCATAAAAATATTTTTGAGATTTTTTTAAGATATGAGAATATATATATATATATATGTATATGTATATTTCGATTGATGTCCGGATTATTGTAGTAGTCTATGCTATTTGGTTCAGATAGACGAAGATTGAAAGATGTTCATAAAATTCAAGCGTTTCTTGAGAGGATATGCCAAACTAAATTGTTTTGGTGCGGATTCAGATGTAAAAAAGCTGAGGTGAACAACCCTGTAAAAGGGGACATGTTATCAGAGACAATGGTTCTGAAAGTAACGCATATAGTCGTTATGATGTTAAGATGTAATACGTTGTGCACGATGTAGGGGTAAGATATGCTAATCACCTAGAGTACTTATAGAGAGTGTTTTCAGTCTGTGTGATTGCTAAACATTCTCTAAAAGATGGTTTATGGTGGTGATGCACTGTTAAACCTGGAGAAGAGTTCAAGGTCCGTATAGTCTTATGACTGTTAAAGGTTCAAGTCGAGATACTTAATAACCTAGGGACATAGTTCAAGGTCTTATGACCCCTCAGCATTATTTGGAATCTTTTAAATTCTTGTTATTCATATCGCTTCCCTATTATTGAGCAATTGTGGAAGATTCTTATTATTCTGAAAGGTGAAAGTGGAAAGGATGAGAAAATTAAGCAAAACATAATTATTTTGAATTTATTTTTTTTGAAATTCCAGAAGGAAGAGAAATGTGAAACTCCTAGAAGAGGAAGAGGTGAGGAATATAATGATCTTAGAAAGATCCTTAGAGAAAGAATTTGGTTGCATAACCAAAAGAATAAATAGATATTAACGTAAAATCTATCCTGATAGATTGAATGAATAAAGATTAATAAATAAAATTTCGATGACGAAATTAGTAGAAGAAGGGGTGAATGTAATATCCTGAGTGTATATGATAACGATCCTTAGAAAATGAAATGAATGAGTTAAAGAATATATAATATTTGATATATGACTATGTTTAATTGAAGGTTATGTAATAAAACCTAAAAGTTGTTGAATAAATGAATGAAGTATATATGTTTGTAAAACTTTTTGCTAAGTTAACGTGTTGAAGTTATTCAATGATAATTGTGAAAGAGATTTTGTGAAAACCTTAGTAAGCTAGGGTTTTGGTGATTTCGAGGGCGAAATCCTTATAAGGAGGGAAGGATGTGACAACCCGAATTTTTATAAATTATTAAAGTAAGAATTTAATAATTAAAATTCTTATTATGAGATGTTTTGAGTTTGAGTATGTATATGTACGTGTTATATATGTTGAAATATATGATCTGGTGTGAAGAGAAATATATATTCATATATAGGGAAAGTGAGGTTTAATAGTTGAGTTAACTATTGAATTAAATGAATTTAGTAATTAATTTTAAATATTTATTGAATTAAATAAATATTTTAAATTTATTTATTTATTGAGATAAATAAATGGTTGATAAAATTGTGGTGAATTAATTTAGTAACTAAATTGATTAATGTAAATTAAATTGAATAATGTTAATTTTATTTGAAGGATTTAATTTAAGAAAATAATTAAATTAAATCAATTGCTTAATATTTAAAAAAAAATTAAATTAAATAAAATATTTTTTTGATTTAATTTATTAATTAAATTAGATAGGTAAAGATTTATTAAGTATATTACAATGGGAATTATAATTATTTTAATTATAAGTATGAGTTAATTAAATTAATTTAATGGTGTGATATAAAACTATATAATATAAAGATTAATAAAATATTCTAGTTGGGGGAATTGGTGCGTGGCCAAACAAGGCCTTGTGGCCTTTAGTCTAATTTAACTAACGCAAACCTTTGCGGTTGTGACCTGACGTACGTGGGGGTGAGGGAGGCCATTTTATTTTCTACGCATTCTATTTCTTTGCCTAAGGCTAAGTAGATAACAAAGAATTAGAGAGAGAGCTTGGAAGAAAAGAGAAGAAACACAGTGATATTGAGAGTTGGAGAAGAAGGGTTTTGGAAAAGGATTGCTATACTTTGATATCATACAATCAAAGGATTTAGGTATAATTTACCCCTAATTCTAATTCTCAGTCTTTTAATTTTCTATTCTCTAAAGTTGGGTTTTGTTGAATTATTGTACAAGAGGTTGTTGTTATGTATGTATACTCTTGTAAAATCTGTTAATCAATATATATGATTGTTACTTGCTTGTTAAATACATGAAATTTGGCTTTATATGGAGAAAAGTAAATAACAGTGTATGTTATATAAAATTGGTTTAGAAAGTACAAAATTCCATGTTTAATATGTGTGATAATTTGTAAATTGATGTTGGATTATGTTAGTATGTTGAGAAACGAAAGCGGCGTAGTTTAAATCATGTTAATCGGTTAAGTAACGAAATAGTGGCGTTCAAATTCGCTAAATGTGTTAAAATATGAAAATAGAGTATGAACATGTGTTTTGGTTCAAATTTTAGGTTGGTTAATGTTTTTATAAATTATTAAAATTCTAGTATGTTGTAGTTCTATGAATTACGAATCCATAGAATCTAAAACGGACTAATTTGGATGTGTATAACTCAAGTTATGAAGATTAGTAGGAGAAAAAGGTCAAAAATAACCATCAGCACTTGGTGCAGTGGTTAATGATTGATTGGGGCCGAGCCGTAAACCCGGACGTCTTCAGTTCGATCCCCACTAGCAAGATTTGTTAAGCCAGAAATGGTCATGGTGGCCACAGTACCCCTTGCGCAAGTCGGGTAGCAAACCGCTCTGGTACTGGGCTCGGGGGATTAGTTGGCCTGCGGGTCGGAAACCCACGGATAACAAAAAAAAAGGTCAAAAATCGCGAAGAACAGTAGCTTCAGGTCCCGTTTCTGCTAACGGGTGCAGTTGTGCTGTGCCCTAAGTCATTTGGGGCACAGTTGTGCTATAGGGCGCAGCTGCATTGTGCCCAAAGCTTAATTGGGCGCAGCTGCGCCCAAAGTGTGTCAAGTGTGACTACTTTGACCTGTTTAAGTAAAATAGACATAACGTTTTCATACGAACTTCGATTGTTGTGATTCAAGATGATCCGGAATGGGGAGGAATAGACCTACAACTTTTATTCTTTAAATTTTTCAATTTGAGGTCGGGAAAAGTAGTCAAAATGGTCATCTTTGTGACTGATACGTATTCGGAGGCAATCGGAGGGCGTCGGTCACGCACATACACAAGTATAGTGATGTTGACGCTAATAGATGTTGTTCTAAGTTATAGAACATGAATATTATGAAGTATAATGACGCTAAATATTAATAAATGATATATTAGATAAGTTGAATACGCATACTAAACATACACAAGATTGACAAATTGGGCGTGTGACGAATAAACGTCGAAACACCATGATAAGTGATAATGAACGGAAAAAGTGTTTTAAATCAAATGAAATGAATATAATAAGATATTGAATAGTGTTAATATAAAACCAATAAGTAGTCCTAGCAAGACTTAAACACTTTAATGAACTTTGATTATGAAATACAGTGAGATATAAGTTGAAAGTTAACACAATAAAATTGAACATTGTGTATATATAATAGGAAGGGTTATGAGATGTAGAGTAAAGTTTAAATTACAACTACTATGCCTTTTTATGTGACTAATAGTTGATGTGAATGGTTATATAATTGTGTAGGGCATGTGAAGTATAGATAACTGTAAGCTGTTAAACTGTTATTGGTAAACAACGATCAAGGCAAGTCTTTTAGTTCCTATTTGTTATGTGAATTTGATTGATTTAAATATTTATTGCAAAGAGCACGGTGTTATATATATATATATATATATATATATATATATATATATATATATATATATATATATATATATATATATATATATATATTGAATGTATGAAATGTTAAAGTCAACTTATGACTATGTTGATTGAGTAAAGCATGCTGATTGAGTAAGGAACTCAATCTTTATACTTGTTATATGAACTGTAAAATGTACGTTATGTTAGTCCAATGTTTATGAGATAAATATTGAGCATGCTATTATGTGCTATGTGATGCAGGAAAACTTTTAGATTTTGTTGGGCTGTCGAGCTCAACCTTGCAAATAACCACTTTTGCAGGTTCAAGATTCAAGGTAAAGTTATGTGTTACTTGAAAGACATGAATCAATTGTGATACTTGAAGATTTATACACTTTGGTTGGGTTATTATTATTTGAACCATGTTTAAGGTTCTGAATAGTGTATTAATATTGAATTGTAATATTGTTTTGCAATGTAAACTATTGTAGTATTAAAAATGATTATGATATATTTAGATGTAAATGTTGAAAGTTCTGGGAATGAGAATAGTTTGTAACAGAAAATTTTAATTATAACAAAAAATTTTAATTATTTCGCAAATTTCAATGGTTGTATTATGGTTTAATGACATAAAAATTAGAGGTTGAATGTATTATTAATGACCGAAGTCGAGAATTAAATTATAAGAATTTTGGGGTCGTTACAACACCCATCTTGAGTCGCCAAATACATGGTATAGAACTCAAATACAAACTTAATTATACAACTGTCGTGTAAAATACGACAAAACATAGCTGAGAGTTTAAACACGAATATTGCCTTCTAGACAATATCCACTCTCAATTGGAGTCCTCATTATATTTATTATCACACTATTTAACAAAATAATGAGGACTACTAATGCTATCATCTGAAATTTCAATCCGTTTCCCGACTCATCCCAGCTATATTATCATTTTCTGAAGAGAATAGTGAAAGAAAGGGTGAGCTCAACTAGCCCAGTAAGAAATATTATGACTAAGATAATGCAGAATAAATTATCCTTAGCCTTCAACATTATAACAATTGATAGAATATAATAGACAACAAGTTTTAGATCAACAACTGCAGCGGAACAAACAATCCATTAGAAGAGTCAAGTAGAGCATGATATCTACTATCTTCTATGATTTAAAAAGTTTTTCATCAAATCTATTGCTGAGACTCAGCTTAATAAATAAACCACATCATCGAATCATCCCTGCACTACCGGGCAAGGAAATTCATGTAATCACCAATGGTCATGATTATACCGAATAATCCTTGGTCATAATCATACCAACAACTATCCATGAATGAACAACGGACCAATGAGAACTTTTACCACATCATTTGTAACATTACGGATCATGATTATACCGAATGATCCCTGGTCATAGTCATACCAATCAACAGTCCATCTATGCACGTAAGCTAAAGATGACTTTCATCACAATATAAGCATGAGGATGATGACAATGACATAATAATTCAATAAAACAAGTTTAAGGATAAATTTTAAAGATTTATAATTTAATTTATCCAGAAATAAATAACGTCCGAATTGTCAACATGATACTGCTTTGTGGAGTAAAATTCAAGAATACTCAGAAGAATATTTCCTTGAAAAGATACTGAATGAAGCGCAAATATCTAGGATATTCTTCTAATTTCATGGAGTATAGAAGCCAAAACTTTAACCAACTGAGTATAATAGAATATATGAAATTGTAAATAGATTTTTGCCCGCCATGTGGTAATCCACGTAGACAGATCATTTCTACAATTTAATAAGGAATGAATACGAAGGACCATTCACCATGAATGCGGTAATCCACATAGACAAGTTATTTAAATAGAATAATAAAAAATGGAATAACAAAAGAATTCACCATGTATGCGGTAGTCCGCGTAGACAGGTTATTCCAACAGAATAATAAAGAATGGAATAATAAAAGAATTCACCAAGCATGCGATAGACCACACAGACAGGTTATTCCAATACAATAATAAAGAATGAAATAACATAAGAATTCACCAGATGCGATAGACCGCACAGACAGGTTATTCTAACAGAATAATAAAGAATGGAATAACAGAAGAATTTACCAGGCATGCGATAGACCGCACAGACAGGTTATTCCAATAGAATAATAAAGAATGGAATAATAGAAGAATTCAATAGGCATGCGATAGACCGCACAGACAGGTTATTCCAATAGAATAATAAAGAATGGAATAATAAAGAATTCACCAGGCATACGATAAACTGCATATACAGGTTATTCCAATAGAATAATAAAGAATGGAACAACAAAAGAATTTCACCATGCATTGGGTAGTCCGCGTAGACAGGTTATTCCAACAGAATAATAAAGATTGGAATAACAACCCTTTCAAGTATTGAAAGAAAATAACTCTTTTCAGAATACGAAAGAAATAATACCCATTACCTCAGAAGAAAATAAGATACTGAAATAGTGAGGTAGCAGACTTCTCTTCTTCTTTTTTCTCACTATAATTTATCTCTATAGTAATTACTCTATAACTTTAGTGAATTGGTGAGAAATGAAGGAAGAATGAGCTTTTATTTATAGGAAAATATAGGTTCAATAATTGCACATTTTGGGGCTCAAAATATCACAGTATAATACCTTCCTCTTTTTCTTCATTTTTAATTTAGTCCTGCAAGTATTATCAAACTTGCACCACCTCCGCTAATAGTAAATCATGTGAATCAATTGTAAATCATGTGACTCAATAGTTCTAAACATATCAAAAAAATTATTTATAGTGTAGTACCTTCATCTATACCTCCATTTTTAATTTAGTCATGCAAGTATTATCAATCTTGCACCAACTCCCCTAATAGTAAATCATGTGAATTAATAGTACACACATGTAAACACATAGTTATAAGCATTTGAATTAATAGCAATTAATTGCTCATTTATCCGGTTAATTACCTGATTGGTCAATATAGCCTCCAGACATCAATTCGAAATAAATGTCAATTTCCACTAACACTAATAATTCCCACGCAATGAAACTATCAATTTCATCTTTAATCAACACGAACTTATTCATCATTAATATTATAACTCACGGTATTTAACAACCAGGTCGTTCCCAGAAAAGATGGGGCTTTCCGATAAGAATTTCTCCATATTGGCTCGCAATTATATTATCTAACCTTTCCGTGACAGAACTTCTAGACATTGTCAATATTACAAATAATAATATGAATAACTTTGTCGTCTCAATTATTGAATTAATAATATAACATATTATATAGATGATACTGTGACAATAATTGAATCAATAATATGAGAAATATGATGCAGCAATTACTATAGCAATAATTGAGTATAATGAGTAACTTTCTTACGTAAGCATCAATAATCAATACAGTGTGCTATTATGTAACCAAGCGTATTAATGTACTTTTATCACCGATTATTTTATGAAATCTATAATGTTTTTGGACAAGATATTGGTCAAATCTTATAGTACTAGTGTAATACTACACGATCCAGCCATTATCAGGTTCATTTCATAACACATACAAAATATAGAGCTTTGATATCACTATCAGACATGTTCTTCATGTTCTGGGTTACCCAGAAACATGAAGTCTTGACCCGTCAACGCTCTTTGTGGTCTTATTCCAGTCACTCTGTTCATGTTATAGCTGTGTTAGACGTCGGCCCTTGTAGAGTAACTAACAGGGTATCATGTTTGAGCATTTATAATGTCCAGTTATCATTAAGTTACAAGATCTAAGCCTCTAAAGTACTTGCCAGACCATTGTCTCAACTTTCTGGGTTACTCAGAAAGTAAAGTTTAACGGTCAACGACTTTTAACCGATTACTACGATCGATCTGCTGCTTTCTATGGTTTGAAAATGCCCTGTACTTGTAGATTTCATGTCATAATCTAGATATCATTATACATCCTAAATGCTTGTCAGAAACGAGATCAAAGTCGGTCAAAGTCACTGACAGAACATGTGCTTTAGTTTTTTGGGTTTCCCAGAAAACTTATTTTGTGTTCGGTCAACGAACTTTGATCGTGAATAACTTTTGATATACACATTCAATATCATGAATCCACTTTCAGAATACTAACAACATTACAGACAATAACTTTAAACCTTTAAAAAAATCAAAACAATAAACAGAAAGAGATCTAGGAGACCTAACATTTATTGTCAAACAACATTTTCAAACTTTTTTCAGATTTTGAAAATTATCAAATCCGAACCTATAGATGTTATGAATCTAACATCTAGCAACCCAGATCATCAATATGCACTACATACAACATATTTTAACACTCAAATATAACTTTTAAATAGCTAGCAATATCACATTTTAATTAGGGTTTATGCCTCTTTTGTATAATTTCTTGAATCTAAGGCTTATGATTTGTTATGAGTGATAGTGGGGCTTGATTTAGGGACTAATACACAACTATATTTCGTGAGTTTTATAGAGAGAGGGTCTTGGATGAGTATTGTGAACAAATGAGCATGAATGTACACTTTTCTCTCTCCAATTCCATTTATAGATTGATGAAATGAGCTTGGCTGATGATATATAGTTGAGTTGCATGTATTTTCAATACATGATCAAGTCAAGGCTGGTTCACCAACTAAAGTGTTGGTAAATTTGACAAGTTAGTTTCAATAATGCAAGAGGGGCAAAATAGTCTTTTGGCTTTTGATTTTAATGTTTAGTAACTTGGTAAACCCTTAGGGTTTAACCCTAATGTTTAAAAAAATGAATTTCTAAGAATTTTATTTAGGGTTTAAAATAGTAAAAAAATTAGTTTCTAAAAATGGATAATTAGGGTTTCTTAATCATACTAAGTTTCCTAATTACATATAACATGAAAAATTAGGTTTAAAATTTTACAAAATATAATTAAACTTTCTACATTAGCGATTAGGGTTTCTAATTTGCAAGTTAGGGTTACTAATTTAATAATTAGGGTTCTAATCATTAGGGTTTTCAAATATTAATTAGAGTTTCTCTATTTAACATTAAATTCTATAATACGCAACATAAATCATATAACACAATTACTACACAGTCTTGAATTATCCATTTAACTTTTAAAATAGGGTTAAACAAATTAATACTAGGGTTTTAACATGATATACCATATTTGACCAACCATTATCAGTCTATACATACAATACATATTTATAGCACTGAAATATAAATAATAGTATATTATTATTCTCATTCCTTGTTCAAAATCCAGAATTAGGGTTTGGATTCCATATATGATTTATCTTGCATATATAAAATTAGTAATTAAGTTAAAATAATTTGAACTAAAATTCATATAATAAAATAATTATTATAATAATTTCAATAATCATTTCATATATTATTTAAATAATATATATTCATATTTTCATGGAAAATAAATACTAAATATATTTTTACTACCAAATTAATTTATTATAAAATTATAATTTATAATGATCAATAATTCTTAAAAAAAATATTTAGAATTATTCATGTAATAAATAAATTTTTATTTATCATTTATATACATACACTTTACCTTGCACGTATTCCCACCTTTAAAAAAAATTTTATACGTAAAATTTCTAATTTATTTATATAGAAAATATCGGGTTATTACAAGATATATTTCAGACTTTTATGGTTCGTGTATATCTCACACTTCTCCCCGTATAAATAATGTCTCCATATTTTTTAAGGTAAAAACTATTGTTGCCAATTCTAGGTCATGAGTAGGATAGACCTTCTCATAATCCTTCAACTTGGCGTGATGCATACATAATGACTTTGCCATGCTGCAAGAGCACGCAACCTATTCCTCTATGCGAAACATCGCTATAAACTACAAAATTCCCCATATCATCTTATAAAGACAGTACATGTGCCTCACTTAACCTCCTTTTTAGTTCCTAAAAACTATTCTCACACTCCTCAGTCCACACATACTTCACTGACTTCCCTGTCAAATTCGTCAACGGAGTAGCTATTTTAGAAGAGTCCTGGATGAAACTTCTATAGTATCCCGCTAACCCTAGAATACTTCGAACCTCAGTTGGCATTTTTGGTTGTTCCTCTGACAACCCGATATTTTCTATATAAATAAATCTTAAATTTTGCGTATAATTTTTTTTTTATTTTAAGGATGAGGATTTGTACAAGATTATGTGTATATGTATTTATGTGGTAAATAAAAATATATTTATTACATGAATATTTACAAGTAAATTTATTCTAGAATTATTGATTATTATAAAGTATATTTTTATAATAATTAATTTTAAAATAGAAATGTTTTTATTAATTATTTTACATGAATATATAATCATATATTATTTAAATAATATATGAAGTGATTTTTTTGAATAAATATAATAATTATTTTATTATATGAATTTTTGTACAGATTATTAAGTTAATTATTTTACCTTAATTATCAATGTTAAATATGAAAGAATAATCAGATATGGAATCCAAACCCTAATTTTGGATTATTGTCAAGGTATTAGAATAATAATATAATATTAATTATATTTTGATTTTTCAGTGCTATGAATATGTACGATATGTTCGTATTGATAATGGTTGGTCAATTACAGTGTATTTTGACCAAACCCTAGTAATCATATTAAACCCTAATTTGAGATCCCAATTAGAGTGTGAGATTGTTTTATAAGTGTATAATATTAATTATATCGTGTATTAATGTATTAATTAGGTAAACCCTAATTAAAATTCTGGAAAACCCTAATTGCTATAATTAGTAACCCTAATTTGAAATTAGAGTTTGAGATTGTTGGGTATTCTATTAATGTGATTAATTTACAAGTACTACGATTATAATTGTTAATTTTAGCAACCCTAAATTATTAAAACCTAAATTAGTAATTGGAACCCTAATTGTAATTTGGTAACCCTAATTACCGAAAGAGTAAACCCTAATTGCTAAATTAGCAAAGTCAATAATAATTATGTGATCTAAACCCTAATGTCCATTTGTTAGATAATTACAAACTTACTTTAATTAATAAAGTGATTATTTTCAAAATTTAGAAACTAAAAGCTAGTTATTTTATTTTATTTAATTAATTTATTGTGCAAACCCTAGTAGAAAAATCATTCAATTTGTGCTAAACCTTAGGGTTAAACCCTAAGGGTTTGCAAGAATGACAATTTAGCCATTTAATTAGAAAACAAATGACCATTATGTCCCCTTTTAGCATTTAAGAAGCTAGATATAGGTTTTGACAAAATTGGTGAAGTTGGTAACCAAACCCTAACCACTCCACATGCCTATTTTGCCAGCAAACCACTCTAAGTTCAGCATACATGCATCCAATTTGTCTATTTATAGATTAAAGGAGAGAGAAAATGCTATTGTTTACTAATTTTTTGTCGAACACCTAACTAAGCCTTCTTCTCTCTAAAAGCCACGAATTTATCTAGTATTTCAGTCCCTAAAAACAGCCCCACGAAATCCCATACCAGATCAGAAGCCAAAATCAAAAAATTGATCATAAAAGGTATAAAACCCTAATTCAAATTCTGTCCAAAAATTTGGTGTTAGATGTTAGTTTTTTGTGTTATACATGTTAGATATAGTGTGTATAGATGATCTCGGTTACTAGATGTTAGATCCATAACATCTAGAGGCTCGGATTTGATGTTTTCAAAAATCTGAAAATTTTTATTTTTGTTGTCTGACAGTGAATGTCAGAGGCTGTAGATCTCAGCCTGTTATGTGTCTTTGTTGATTGAATGCTGCTACTTGTAGTATGTTATGTACTTTTTAATCTGTAGCAAGAATCAAGCTTATATCTGTTTTAGAATTCAAGTTATTCGGGGTTAAACATGGTTGACCGAGCATGACTAGACAATTCTGGGTAACCCAAAAATTGCCCAGATCGTGTCTGACAAGTTTTGAATCGGATAGATCTTGCACATTTTAGTTGTTTTGTTGTATTTGTTGTAATATAATACTATACTGGTATATGGAATATAGTTTAAAGCTTTTATATAACCTAAATAACATATGAAATGGATTTAATGGATGGTCAAAGTAGCTCAATCGCTCATGGTTTTGATTTCTGAAATTTTCCAGAAAAGTTTGAAGGTTATTTGTAACAGGGTTTGACCGATTAATTTCTGTTCGTTGTGATGTTGTTAGATTGATGTTATGTAATATAGTTGTAATCTTGTATTTCGTCTACAATCTGAAATCCTTAGATCACGAAACTAGTTCATGTGTTGCAAGTTATAAAAATCGAAAGAAGACAGTATGAACTGTTCTTCTTTTCTGGAAAACCCAGAAAATGAAGAACAGCTCTGACAGCATCTTGGGAAGCTTAGATCTAGCTCATGTTAGGTTGTTTGATCATGTTGTTTGTTATAACGTGTAGTATTGAACTTTGTCTACAAGATCTAGTTCATAGTTGGTCCAGAAACACTCTGTGTAATGAAATATTGTTGGTCAAACATGACCACTCGGCAACTGTGTATGCAGATCTGGGTTCATGAAGAACATGAAGAACACCTATAGCGACGGTTCTGTCGCTATAGGTGGTCTTTAGCGATAGACAGCATTATTATTTTCCGAAAATTATTTAAAAAAATAGAAAAAATAGTTTTTAATTATTAAAAATACAAAATAAATTATTAAAAATTATTTTAAATTCTAAAAATTAGTTTTTAATTATTTTAAATATATTTCATAAATATTAATATTTTTGGAATATTAAAAGTATTTAATTTATTTAATTATAATTTTAATAAATTATTTAAAAATGATTTTAATTCATAAAAAATCATTTAAAATTATATTATGATATAAGAAAATATCTTAAGTTATTTTTGATAACTTTTAATATTATTTGATAATTTTCATTAATAAATTAATATTAATGATAATTAAGTTATTTATTAAATGGATTAAATAAATGAATTAAAAATCATTTTATTATATTAAAAATCATTTTAAATAATAATAAGGTATTTAAAAATATTTTAAGTTATAAAATATAACTTTTAATATTTAAAGGTAAATTTCATTAATTAATTATTGTTAATGATATTAAAGTTATTTAATAATTATATTAAATAATTTAGTTTAAAAAATGATTTTTATATTATAATAATCATTTTAAATGAAAATAAAGTGTTTAAAGATATTTTAAGTTATAAAATATAACTTTTAGTATTTAAGGGATAATTTCATTAATAATTTAATATTAATGATTATTTAATGATATTAAATTTATTTAATAATTATATTAAATAAATAGTTTAAAAATAATTTTATTTATTTAAAAATCATTTAAAAAGGATGTTAATGATTTAAAAATATTTTTAAGTTATAGTTATTGACTTTTAATATTTGGATAAATGGTTCATTAATATTTAAATATTAATGGTAATTATTTAATAATGATTTTAAATGTTTTAAAAATCATTTAAGGGTATTATAAATGTTTTAAAAATATTTTGAGTTATTATACATAACTTTAATATTTTGGCAATGGTTTCATTAATAATTTAATATTACTTAAATATTAATGATAATAGATTTATTTAATATTTAAATTATTTCATAATGATTCTGATATTTCAAAAATTATGATAAATGATAATAATTATTTAATAATTAGTATAAGGCCATGAAAAATAGTGTGACTGATGTTTAAGTTATTCAAATGGATATTGAACTACGGTTTAGAGTCTTAGACTCGATATTTACCCGATAAAGCTGTCGGTAAACCGACATATTTCAGAAATTGATCTGGACTTAGATAAATTGGTTAGTTAACTGTTTATTTGTGATTCAATGGTTATTAAGGTTGTATGACAATGTGATTAGGAAGGTGTTGATGTTTGATTATGAGTCAATGATTGTTGAACATGTGTGATAATGTGAATAGGGAATGTGCTGACTGCAATAGGCAGTGTTGTATGCACGTTATGTTGTACTAATCAGTAAAATAATCTGATTAATGTTAGGTGATTTCATAAAAAATAAAACTAAGTTGCAAAGTGTAAGCAGCGCATCAGGCAAGTATCCTAACTTTGCATTTTCTTTATGCAATGGACAGAAGTGAGAAGTTCAGAATTATTGTTATTATTGTACAGATTGTTAAACTTATATTATATACGCCCATTGATTATCAACATGTTAGTATATGATAATTTGAATATATATTCTGTTTGTTAATTTCTAGAAATGATTATACAAGTGTCCCCACTTGGATAATCATTGTATTCAATCGCATGTTGATACACCTTTGATATACATATATGTTGAATTATATATTATTGTTGAATAAGATAAGACTTTTGTTATGAAAACCCGACAGGTATGAACATCCTGATAATGGGAAAATTTTTATGCGCCCAAGGCGGACAGAGTGAACGATAACATTGTTCTTATACATGTAGTATTGATCAATACAGGGTACAACGGGGCTGATCACCCTCCGTGCCCGTAAGTCATGACGGTTTACAGATGAATTTCTGTTCAAACCTTTTCGAAAATAAAAAACAATGTTCATAGTATGTCACAAAAACCTCATGTATAGTCAATACAAAGTTTCAAACATTTGAAAGAGGGTTGTTATGTTAATATTATTGGTACAGATTACTTCACAACTACTGACTAGTTGTAGAAGAATATTATAAAGAAAACATTTAAATTCTTTCAGCCTATATATATATATATAATACTTGCTGGGCAATCAAATGCTCATCCTTGCTTAATTTAAATGTTTTTCAGCTAAGTGTGAAGGATCAGAAGGATCTGTCAAGAACAAAGGAAAAGGAAAAGCTATTGAATGACTTTATATGCTACTGTTTGTAATAGTTTTAGATTATGAAGACTATGATATATAATTTATATATATTATGTCATGTAATGAATGTTTAAAGGTTACGTACTTGGGAGAAAGACTCTGATGTATATGTAAATTTAAGTTTAAGTTTTATATTATTGTTATTATTATTAGTAGTATTCCGCTCATAGAAATGGTATCGTGAAGCACCGAGTTCGGGTTTTAAGTATCCGGGTTCGGGGGCTTCACATGTTGGTATCAGAGCTATAGGGTTAGAAACCTTAGGTGGGTTAGACCTTAGGCTATAACCTTAGAACAGAGGGAAACATTAAAAATATAAATAACTCATATAGAGTTTAAATAAAGATGGATTGGATAAATTCACCGTCAAACAAACTAAAAGATAACTTATATGAAACCTTTATGTGTTGTGTATATATGCTAATCAGGATAATTGCTGTGTGTAGATGTCAGGTGAAAAAGAACTAGGATACCCACGGGTCGTAATGAAGGAGCTAATATCGAAGCCAATAGCGGAAATAGAAGCTCACAATGAAACCAACTCGGACGAGGTGGTTATCGTGGAAAACATAGTATCAGATCCAGAAATAGTGGATCTGACAGATAATGATTCAGACTCTAAAGCTGAAGCTGGTGAAGCATCAATGGAGATGCAGGAATTGAGGAACAAGGTTTCTTCTCTAGAAGGGTTGTGGAAGACAGAAAAACTGCTTAACAGTCAATTGCGTCAAGCGTTAATAGAAACAATGGAAAAGCAGGATAAGCTTCAAATCCAAATCAATCAGATGGGAGCCTCAAGCAACACTTCGTTTGCAGCTCCAAAAGATAAGGGAAAAAGGAAGGTAGAAGACCATGATTTAGGAAAACCTGGGAAAAAGAAATGGAAAAGAATATGTTATCTTTGCGGCTATGAAGGGCATACTACTCTGTATTGTCCTGACTATAAACGAGGAGCATGTTTTGTCTATGGAAAGGAAGATCATCAGGCGAGAAGCTGTCCAAGAAAGAAGACTTAGTAAATAGGTAGTATAGGTTATGTTGTGTAAGCGTGTTTAATATTATATGTGTGCTTAGTATGTCTGTGTAATGCATTATGCTAAAACTTTTGGTGCAAGTGGTGATGTAAATCCTGACTTTTGTAGTCACAATGGGATAACTGATGTTTAAAGCACTATGTGCTATGAGATGTAAAATATTTTGAAACAATGAATGAATATGAATCAAAGTTTGAGTTATGAAACAAGTTTAATAAGTTTAAACTTATATGATAAAGTTTAGAATGTAAGTTAATTTATGGTTTTTACTTAACCAGATAATGCCGCCAAGACGTCAAACTCGAAATCAGAGGGCAGAAGAGTCTGTCAACAATGTTGAAGGACAACAACAAGTGGACCCCATGCAACAGTTCACAAATATGGTAGCTCAGGCTATGCAACAGGGAAACTAGCCGGATAATCACTTGGCGAATTTTAAAGATTTTAAGGCTGTAGGACCGCCGGAATTCAAAGGTACGACTAACCCTGTAGAAGCCCAAACATGGGTTAAGGAAATTGAGAAGCCGTTTATAATAGCTAGGGTAGCTGAGGGGCAAAAGACCTCTTTTGCCACCTACATGATGAAGGGTGAGGCAAATTTCTGGTGGGAAGCGAATCAGGTGAGGGCAGGAGCAGGTGTGGTAGCGTGGGATAGATTTAAGACTTTATTTTTCGAGAACTATTTTTCAATCAGTATGCAGTCTAGAATGGAGGTAAAAATTCTGGAGTTGAAGCAAGGGGATATGTCAGTGGCAGAATATGCCGCAAAATTTAATGAGTTATTTAGGTTTGCTCCGCATCAAGTCGATACGGAGGCTAGGAAGGCGAGGAGATTTGAGCTGGGATTAAAACCCTGGCTCTATAATAAGGTGGCAGTGTTACAGATTCCAACATTTGCAGCACTCTTGGAGAAGGCGATAATTGCGGAGGAGGGAAGTGAGGCTATGAGCCTCTACAATAAGGAGAAGAAGAACAAGGGCAGGGTCGAGGGAGCTGAGAAGGTGAGGACTAATAGAGGAAGCAGGAGTGTCGACGGAAAAAGGAAAGGAAACTATTTTGGAAATGTACAGGTGAAGCGAGAAGGAATTAAGAAGCAAGGGATTCAGTGTAAAATGTGTGGAAAGAACCACTCCAGAGAATGTTTAAAAGGAAAATTTGTGTGTTATAAATGCGGGCAGGAGGCCCATATCTCTCCCAACTGCCCAAATCCTAGAATGAACAGTGGATGTTTTATTTGCGGATCAATGGAGCACACGGTGAAGGATTGTCCGAATAGGAGGGTGGAGGCAGGAAAGGAGAATACTGGTAAGGGTAGTGGAACATTAGCAATCACGGGACCGACATCATCAAACAAACCAACAAAGTTAACATCAAGGGTCTTCAACATGACGGTTCAAGACACGGTGGCAGCTGACAATACAGTTCCAGGTAATATTCGAATAACTTTTATTTGCGTAATTAGAATTTTTCTATTTACTGGTAAATTGTTTTATAAAGAAATGTTGAGGGAGGAATTTGAGTTCTTTTAAGAATCAAATTTCCGTTTAACCAGAAAGACAAGCTTAATGTGATTAGTTAAAGATCAGTTCGATCAAAGTTGATTGAGATCTACTTGCGAAGAATATGTATGCTATTTACCCAGTTATGTGTAGGTTTTTAAGTGGTGATTCCGGGGACGGAATCCTTATAAGGGAGGGTGAATGTGACAACCCGATATTTTCTATATAAATAAATCTTAAATTTTGCGTATAATTTTTTTTTATTTTAAGGATGAGGATTTGTACAAGATTATGTGTATATGTATTTATGTGGTAAATAAAAATATATTTATTACATGAATATTTACAAGTAAATTTATTCTAGAATTATTGATTATTATAAAGTATATTTTTATAATAATTAATTTTAAAATAGAAATGTTTTTATTAATTATTTTACATGAATATATAATCATATATTATTTAAATAATATATGAAGTGATTTTTTTGAATAAATATTATAATTATTTTATTATATGAATTTTTGTACAGATTATTAAGTTAATTATTTTACCTTAATTATTAAGGTTAAATATAAAAGAATAATCAGATATGGAATCCAAACCCTAATTTTGGATTATTGTCAAGGTATTAGAATAATAATATAATATTAATTATATTTTGATTTTTCAGTGCTATGAATATGTACGGTATGTCCGTATTGATAATGGTTGGTCAATTACAGGTGTATTTTGACCAAACCCTAGTAATCATATTAAACCCTAATTTGAGATCCCAATTAGAGTGTGAGATTGTTTTATAAGTTTATAATATTAATTATATCGTGTATTAATGTATTAATTAGGTAAACCCTAATTAAAATTCTGGAAAACCTAATTGCTATAATTAGTAACCCTAATTTGAAATTAGAGTTTGAGATTGTTGGGTATTCTATTAATGTGATTAATTCACAAGTAACTACGATTATAATTGTTAATTTTAGCAACCCTAAATTAGTAATTGGAACCCTAATTGTAATTTGGTAACCCTAATTGCTAAATTAGCAAAGTCAACAATAATTATATGATCTAAACCCTAATGTCCATTTGTTAGTTAATTACAAACTTACTTTAATTAATAAAGTGATTATTTTCAAAATTTAGAAACTAAAAGCTAGTTATTTTATTTTATTTAATTTAATTTATTGTGCAAACCCTAGTAGAAAAATCCTTTAATTTGTGCTAAACCTTAGGGTTAAACCCTAAGGGTTTGCAAGAATGACAATTTATCCATTTAATTAGAAAACGAATGACCATTATGTCCATTTTTAGCATTTAAGAAGCTAGATATAGGTTTTGACAAAATTGGTGAAGTTGGTCACCAAACCCTAACCACTCCACATGCCTATTTTGCCAGCAAACCACTCTAAGTTCAGCATACATGCATCCAATTTGTCTATTTATAGATTAAAGGAGAGAGAAAATGCTATTGTTTACTAAATTTTTGTCCAACACCTAACTAAGCCTTCTTCTCTCTAAAAGCCACGAATTTATCTAGTATTTCAGTCCCTAAAAGCAGCCCCACGAAATCCCATACCAGATCAGAAGCCAAAATTAGAAAATTGATCATAAAAGGTATAAAACCCTAATTCAAATTCTGTCCAAAAATCTGGTGTTAGATGTTAGTTTTTTGTGTTATACATGTTAGATATAGTGTGTATAGATGATCTGGGTTACTAGATGTTAGATCCATAACATCTAGAGGCTCGAATTTGATGTTTTCAAAAATTTGGAAATTTTTATTTTTGTTGTCTGACAGTGAATGTCAGAGGCTGTAGATCTTAGCCTGTTATGTGTCTTTGTTGATTGAATGCTGATACTTGTAGTATGTTATGTACTTTTTAATCTGTAGCAAGAATCAAGCTTATATCTGTTTTAGAATTCAAGTTATTCGAGGTCAAACATGGTTGACCGAGCATGACTGGACAATTCTGGGTAACCCAAAAATTGCCCAGATCGTGTCTGACAAGTTTTGAATCGGATAGATCTTGCAGTTTAGTTGTTTTGTTGTATTTGTTGTAATATAATACTATACTGGTATATGGAATATAGTTTAAAGATTTTATATAACCTAAATAACATATGAAATGGATTTAATGGATGGTCAAAGTAGCTCAATCGCTCATGGTTTTGATTTCTAGGAAATTTTCCAGAAAAGTTTGAAGGTTATTTGTAGCAGGGTTTGACCGATTAATTTCTGTTCGTTGTGTTGTTGTTAGATTGATGTTATGTAATATAGTTGTAGCCTTGTATGTCGTCTATAATCTGAAATCCTTAGATCACGAAACCAGTTCATGTGTTGCAAGTTATAAAAATCGAAAGAAGGCAGTATGAACTGTTCTTCATTTCTGGAAAACCCAGAAAATGAAGAACAACTCTGACAGCAACTTGGGACGCTTAGATCTAGCTCATGTTAGGTTGTTTGATCATGTTGTTTGTTATAACGTATAGTATTGAACTTTGTCTACAAGATCTAGTTCATAGTTGGTCCAGAAACACTCTGTGTGATGAAATATTGTTAGTCAAACATGACCACTCGGCAACTGTGTATGCAGATCTGGGTTCATGAAGAACATGAAGAACACCTATAGCGACGGTTCTGTCGCTATAGGTGGTCTTTAGCGACAGACAACATTATTATTTTCCGAAAATTATTTAAAAAAAATAGTTTTTAATTATTAAAAATACAAAATAAATTATTAAAAATTATTTTAAATTCTGAAAATTAGTTTTTAATTATTTTAAATATATTTCATAAATATTTAATATTTTTGGAATATTAAAAGTATTTAATTTATTTAATTATAATATTAAATAAATTATTTAAAAATGATTTTAATTCATGAAAAATCATTTAAAATTATATTATGATATAAGAAAATATTTTAAGTTATTTTTGATAACTTTTAATATTATTTGATAATTTTCATTAATAAATTAATATTAATGATAATTAAGTTATTTATTAAATGGATTAAATAAATGAATTAAAAATCATTTTATTATTTCAAAATTCATTTTAAATAATAATAAGGTATTTAAAAATATTTTAAATTATAAAATATAACTTTTAATATTTAAAGGTAAATTTTATTAATTAATTATTGTTAATGATATTAAAGTTATTTAATAATTATATTAAATAATTTAGTTTAAAAAATGATTTTTATATTATAATAATCATTATAAATGAAAATAAAGTGTTTAAAGATATTTTAAGTTATAAAATATAACTTTTAATATTTAAGGGATAATTTCATTAATAATTTAATATTAATAATTATTTAATGATATTAAATTTATTTAATAATTATATTAAATAAATAGTTTAAAAATGATTTTATTTATTTAAAAATCATTTAAAAAGGATGTTAATGATTTAAAAATATTTTTAAGTTATAATTATTGACTTTTAATATTTGGATTAATAGTTCATTAATATTTAAATATTAATGGTAATTATTTAATAATGATTTTAAATGTTTTAAAAATCATTTAAGGATATTATAAACGTTTTAAAAATATTTTGAGTTATTATACATAACTTTAATATTTTGGCAATGGTTTCATTAATAGTTTAATATTACTTAAATATTAATGATAATAGAATTGTTTAATATTTAAATTATTTCATAATGATTCTGATATTTCAAAAATTATGATAAATGATAATAATTATTTAATAATTAGTATAAGGCCATGAAAAATAGTGTGACTGATGTTTAAGTTATTCAAATGGATATCGAACTACGGTTTAGAGTCTTAGACTCGATATTTACCCGATAAAGCTGTCGGTAAACCGACATATTTCAGAAATTGATCTGGACTTAGATAAATTGGTTAGTTAACTGTTTATTTGTGATTCAATGGTTATTAAGGTTGTATGACAATGTGATTAGGAAGGTGTTGATGTTTGATTATGAGTCAATGATTGTTGAACATGTGTGATAATGTGAATAGGGAATGTGCTGACTGCAATAGGCAGTGTTGTATGTACGTTATGTTGTACTAATCAGTAAAATAATCTGATTAATGTTAGGTGATTTCATAAAAGATAAAACTAAGTTGCAAAGTGTAAGCAGCGCATCAGGCAAGTATCCTAACTTTGCATTTTCTTTATGCAATGGACAGAAGTGAGAAGTTCAGAATTATTGTTATTATTGTACAGATTGTTAAACTTATATTATATACGCCCATTGATTATCAACATGTTAGTATATGATAATTTGAATATATATTCTGTTCGATAATTTCTAGAAATGATTATACAAGTGTCCCCACTTGGATAATCATTGTATTCAATCGCATGTTGATACACCTTTGATATACATATATGTTGAATTATATATTATTGTTGAATAAGATAAGACTTTTGTTATGAAAACCCGACAGGTATGAACATCCCGATAATGAGAAAATTTTTATGCGCCCAAGGCGGACAGAGTGAACGATAACATCGTTCTTATACATGTAGTATTGATCAATATAGGGTACAACGGGGCTGATCACCCTCCGTGCCCGTAAGTTATGACGGGTTATAGATGAATTTCTGTTCAAACCTTTTCGAAAATGAAAAATAATGTTCATAGTATGTCACAGAAACCTCATGTATAGTCAATACACAGTTTCAAACATTTGAAAGAGGGTTGTTATGTTAATATTATTGGTACAGATTACTTCACAACTACTGACTAGTTGTAGAAGAATATTATAAAGAAAACATTTAAATTCTTTCAGCCTATATATATATATATATATATATATATATATATATATATATATATATATATATATAATACTTGCTGGGCAATCAAATGCTCATCCTTGCTTAATTTAAATGTTTTCAGCTAAGTGTGAAGGATCAGAAGGATCTGTCAAGAACAAAGGAAAAGGAAAAGCTGTTGAATGACTTTATATGCTACTGTTTGTAATAGTTTTAGATTATGAAGACTATGATATATATATATTTATATATATTATGTCATGTAATGAATGTTTAAAGGTTACGTACTTGGGAGAAAGACTCTGATGTATATGTAAATTTAAGTTTAAGTTTTATATTATTGTTATTATTATTAGTAGTATTCCGCTCATAGAAATGGTATCGTGAAGTACCGAGTTCGGGTTTCAAGTATCCGGGTTCGAGGGCTTCACAGTTCCCAATTATTAACTGCTTCCACCTTCGCTAGATCCACAGAAATGCCATCTTTATCAATAACATGTCTTAAAAAATGCACTCTCTCAAGCCAAAATTCACACTTAGTGAATTTCGCATACAACTTCTCTCTCCATAGTGTTTCCAACGCTATCCTTAAATGTTCAGCATAATCTTCTGGCATCTTAGAATAGACTAGAATATCATCAATAAACATTACAATAAACTTGTCCAATTACTGTTTGAACACTCTGTTCATCATATCCAAGAATGCGGCTGGCGCATTAGTCAACCCAAACGACATAACCAAAAACTCGTAATGACCATAACGAGTTCTGAACGTCGTCTTAGGTATATCCTCCTTCCTTACTTTTAACTGATGGTAGCGCATACGCAAATCTATCTTAGAAAAATACTTTGCCCCTTTTAACTGATTAAATAGATCATCGATCTTGGGCAATGGATATTTATTCTTAATCGTTAACTTTTTCAACTCTCGATAGTCGATACAAAGTCGTAACGATCCATCCTTCTTATTTACAAACAATACCGATTCTCCCCACGGAGACACACTCGGTTGAATGTACTTCCTATCTAATAGTTCCTACAATTGAACCATTAAATCCTTCATCTGTACCGGCCCCATCCTATATGGTGCCCTAGAAATTGGTGTCGTACCCGGTAACAAATCAATCACAAATTTGACTTCCCTATCCAGTGGAAGACCTAGTAATTCATCTGGAAATACATCTGCAAACTCTTGTACTGTAGGTATCTACTCCAATTATGCTTCCACCCTCTGGGTATCCACACCATGGCACATGTATCCAATACACCCCTTCCTCAACATCTTCTTAGCTTGTGTCATGGTTAGACAACAAGAGCGTCTCGGTGATTTACAACTGTAGAATATTACCTTGGTTTTCTTAGAAAGCCGAAGGTTCACACTTTTCCTATGACAATCTATTATGGCTTTATGGTTAATCAACTAATCCATATTGAGAATTACATCGAATTCTCTTAACCTTATCGGTACTAAATCTACCGATAATTTGTTACCTCTAATATCTACGCAACAATTCCTATGAATGTGTTCAATGGGAATTATCTTTTTGTTTGCTACCTTAACATCTAAAGGTATTTCTAATCTTTTTGGGAGTAAACTTAATCATTTAGCAATTTCACATGCTATAAAAGAACAAGTAGCACCCTAGTCAAATAACACATAAGCATTTATTTTACTGACTGAAATGATACCTGCTACTACATCTGCTGATGCAACCGCATCTTGGACAGTCATATTAAAGGTATGGGTCGTGGGTCTACCGGACGATGGTGTTGGTCCAGTAATGTCTAACTTACCAATACTAGTACCCGTTACTACCCTCTGACCCCTTCTTTGGGTAATTTCTTGCTATTTGGTCCATTGACCCACAAATAAAACAGCCCTGATTCTTCTTAGAATTTGGACAATTGGGTGATATGCGACCCTCATGCCCACAGTTATAACAAACTGACTTCCTTTTTAGATAGACTCCTAAATGAGTTTTTCCACATGTCTTTCATGCTTTGATCCTACGCTTATGATCCCCTTGTTTCACTCCAGTATTCTGAGAGTTAAAACTCTTTCTCTTGGGCATACTCCCACTGCCACTAGCTCCCTCCCCCTTGGATCCTCCTTCTCCTTTGCCCTTATTCTTTCTTTCTTTGTGGTATTGGCTCAAAGCCTCGCTACCACCCTCTGAGGTGATTACTTTCTCCAGAATGGTTCCATATGGAGCGCTCTAGAAACTAAAAATTATAAGACCCCAAATTTTATGAAATAAAAGTATTTAATTTTCTTATAATTATTATTCTATTTAATTAATGGTTTATTTGATAAAAGGTTAAAGTTATGGGTGATATGTACGACGACACTATCATTGGTGGACCCTACAATGGAATAATTGTCATAGTTAAAAAACAACAAAAATATCTTTTTATAAAAATAATGCCGAAAGTTTTACCATTAAACTGTTGAAATACCCGGTGGTAAAAGTACAGTAGTACACGTGGTTTCATAGTAGCACACGGTATTAATTATTGATGCTTACGTGAGAAGTCACTCAGTTATACTCAATTATTGCTACAGTAACTGCTGTATAGTATCTCACGTTATTTGATTAAATTATTGTCACAATATTAATATTTTATATTATTAAATCAATAATTGAGACGACAAAGTTATTCATATTATTATTTGCAATATTAACGATGTCTAGAAAGTTCTGTCGAGGAGAGGTTTGGTCACCTAATTGCGCGCCAATATGGAAAAATCCTTATCGGAAAACCCCCTCTTTCCTGGGAATGATCTGGTTGTTAAATATTGTGAGTTATAATATTAATGATGAATAATTGTTGAAATATTAAAAATGTGTTTGTTAAAGATAAATAGTTTATGGTAAATATTTATTCACTTTTTGATATAAATATAGGGATTTGTTATGACGCGTTTGTTGTAAGTTTGACTTAGTATTCCATGGGATGATTTACTAATTTTATGGACCGTCGATTTTGGTTTTAATAGATAACCAATCTGGACCATTGATGGTGGTTTTAATAGTTAATCAATCTGGACCATTGATGGTGGTTGTAATATTAAATCAATATGGACCATTGATGGTGGTTTTAATAGTAAATCAATCTGGACCATTGATGGTGGTTTTAAAAGTAAATCAATCTTGACCGTCGGCGGTGGTTTTAAAAGTAAATCAATCTGGACTGTCGGTTGGGGTTTTAATAGTAATCAATATGAACCGTCCGTTCTAATAGCAAATCAATCTGTACCGTTCATGAATCAGTTACTATTTAGTCCATTCTCCTATAAATAGAAGCTTAATTCTTCTTTCATTTTCACCAATTCACGGAGATTCACAAGAGACACTATAGAGAGAGAAACTATAAAGAACAAGAAGAAGAGTATTCTACTACTTCACTATTGCAATATCCAGTCTTCTACTAAGGTAAGGGATATTATTTGTTGTATTCGTAAGGGATATTATTTGTTGTATTTGTAAGGGATATTATTTGTTGTATTCGTAAGGGGTATTATTTGTTGTATTCGTAGGGGATATTATTTCTTTCTTATTCATAAGGAATACTATTTTTCGTATTCATCCTTTAATATGCCGGAATAACCTGTCTACGCAGATTACGTACCGTATGAAAGGTGAAAATCCATTTGTAGTTTCGTATGTTATTTCTTTTCTTATTCTTAAATCTAAACTTACTATGGTAAGTATTGCTTCTATAATCCTTGAAATTAGTGGAATATCCTTGAGTTTTGTGCTTAATCCAGTATCGTTTTATTGAAATATTGATCTGAACTTTTTTATTAAATATCAATATTTTCACCGGGTGTACTATTCACCTAGTTACTATTCATTAGAATATTATTCACTTAGGTATTCAGGGCACTTTTCATGTCGGTGTACTATTCACAAGTTACTATTCACGAGTTACTATTCACCTAGTTATCACTCAAATATTATTTACTTGGGTATTCGAGACACTTTTTATGTCGGGGTACTATTCCCAAAGTACTATTCATTGGGTACAATTCTCCAAAAAATTTATTTCTTTTCTGTCCAAATTATTTTTGATACATGGATATTATCCTTGAATTTTACTCCACAAAGCAGTATCATGTTGACAATTTGGACATTATTGAATTCTGGATAAATTAAATTATAAATATTTAAAAATTTATCCTTTACTTTCTTTTAATTGAATTCTTATATCATTGTCATCATCCTCATGCTTATATTGTGATGAAAGTCATCTTTGGCTTACGTGCATAGATGGACTGTTGATTTGTATGATTATGACTAGGGATAATTCGGTATGATCATGACCATTGATGATTACACGAATATTCTTGTCCCGTAGTGCATGAATAATTTATGGACGTGATACTAATGAATATCCTTGGCCCATAGTGCAGGGATGATTCGATGATGTGATTTATTTATTAAG
Organism: Panax japonicus; assembly: GCA_020205505.1. NCBI lineage: Eukaryota > Viridiplantae > Streptophyta > Magnoliopsida > Apiales > Araliaceae > Panax > Panax japonicus. The sequence goes on from CM035114.1 coordinate 42,662,091, forward strand.
CCGAGTCCCAGCGATAAAGTTAATGATAAACTTTTTAAATCATAGAAGATAGTAGATATCATGCTCTACTTGACTCTTCTAATGGATTGCTTGTTCCACTGCAGTTAAACTTGTTGTCTATTATATTCTATAAGTTTAACATTGTTTAAGGCTAATGATAACTTATTCTGCATTATCTTAGTCATAATATTTCTTACTTGGCTAGTTGAGCTCACCCTTTTACTTCCATTGTTCTCTTCAGGAAATGAGAACGTAGCCAGAACTAGTCGGGAAACAAAGTGATGGTCCAAGATGGTGTTATAGTAGTCCTCACTATTCTATAAAATAGTGTGACAATAAATGTAATGAGGACTCCATTTGAGTTTGGATATTGTCTAGAAGACAATATTCGTGTAAACATTCTCAGCTCATGCTGTATAATTAAGTTTTTATTTATATTCAGTACTATGTAGTTTACGACCCAAGATGGGTGATGTATACCTATGTTGGGGGCGTCACAAAAATCCTACTATAGAGTAAGGGTTTCAGTCCCTGCTCAAACCTATAAGCCTTCCTCTCCTCAGTGTCCACTTGGTGTGGAGCAAACCTTACCAATTCATTGAATTTGGCCGCATATTGGGGAACCGTCATGTCCCCTTATTTAAGTTCTAAGAACTTAATCTCCATTCTCCCCTGCATGCTTGTAGGAAAATAGTTCTCGAAGAAAACCTTCTTAAATTGTTCCCACATAACAACATCAGTTCTAACCCCACCCTAATGAGCCTCCCACCAGAAGTTGGCTTTTCCTTTCATCATGTAGGTCGTAAAAGAAGTCTTTTGTGCCTCTGCTACGTTTTTAATAACAAACGCCTTCTCTATTTCCTTTACCCATGTGTAGACCTCTATTGGGTCCGTAGTTCCTTTGAACTCTGTCAGACATACACTTTTGAATTCCTTAAAGGTAGTCGTTCTGGCTACCCAAGGTACCACGGGTTCTCTACCCCCAGTTTTGTTAAATGCAGCTGTTAATAAATTAACGAACTCTTGTATATGGTTATTCTGACCTCCTTGGTTATCGTTATGTGATTTAGCTTCCTGATTACATTGTCTTCTTTTGGCGGCATTATTCTGATTAAATAAATAAATTTTTGTTATTATATATTTGCTTACTTAGTTATTATTCATCAAACAACAACTCATACCATACAAAACACATTTAATAAAAACTTCATTATATTAATATGATTCTTCATAGTTCAAAACTATTTACAATTTGATTCCATAACTAAAGATATTCCATTCCTATCCCACAATTGAATTATATAAAAATTGGGATTTATAAAAAGACTACCTTTAATTATACAAAAGAGGGTTTTACGTCACTACACATATACAAAAAGATCTACCGATCTACTAATACTGCATCACAGCATTCTCATGCTTCAGATTTGCAAGAATCGACACAATATCCCAACTAATAGTATGTCGAGTCTGTCCCGACCCAATGGAATAACAAGCAGTTTTTAGCTTGAAATCCTCATGAGCACTCTCATGGATAAAAGACATCCGTGCTATCTTCTGGTTCTTCTCAACTAGTTCCTTACAAAGCTCTACTGCATCATTCTTATAATCCCTTGTTGTATCCATCATAAGCACCTTCTCATCATGATCTAATTCAAAATCTGCTTCTACAGACTTATTCACTTCATAAAGATCACTAATCTCCTCATTCTGGTTCGGCACAATAGTGCGTAGTTGCACATTCTGGTCAAGCACCACTAGATACAATTCCCTCATTGCGTCTGGAGGTGTTGGCTCTAGTGAAGGTACCACTATATTAAATGATGCTACCTCCATATCTTCATTCTCATCGACCACCATATTGAGATATGACGCCAATCCCAAGTTTTCCATATCCCCCTCGGAATAATCCTCCTCCGAATAGTCATCCTATGGCTTGGACTCTTCTAGGATCACTACCGGTACCCCTGCCACTGGCACTAGTACTGGCTCTACCCAGTTTACGGTCTCTTTGCTCACCATGTGTATATCCCTATATATGGAGCTATCGATGGACATCTACAATAACACATAACATGTTGATTAGTACATAACACACAATAATATAAGCACAAATCACATTTAGTTTATTTACGGTTATTTTCCATCTTTTATATCTTTCGGTACTGAGTTTCCTTAATACTTAATTAACTCATTCTACTCGAGTTCAATTTCTTCTAACTTCTCCTTTTCTTATGAGGTTATTAGCCTAAGGTTCTTCCCCCTCGAGTTTTATTATCTAATGCTTAGATACTAACCTGAGACGCCCCCAAATCTGGGTATTTTCAACCCTCAAAAATGGTGCTACACGGTACTCATAATATACATTTATTCCATTGAAGCAACATCAAAATGATTGTATTTACTACATTCTTATTACAATAATAATAATAAATCCTTTCCCAGGTTCTGTAACCGATACATTCTTAGTTTATCATAATATGATTCTTACAAACATACTAGTCTATTACAGGATAATCTACTTATCCACCTTAACTTTGCCTGTATCCCTACTGGGATCCTCAAATCTTTCAGCCTTAGTTGCATCATATAATTCAAGCAAGAAGTGAGCATAACTAGCTCAACAAGTTTAGCAATAGATAATACAAATACCACATTGAGAATTATATGATTATTCTTCAATAACTGAACAAATAGATATCAAGTACTATGAAACATTAAATAGCACTTTTCATTTCATAAAGATAATTCTAGAGTACATATAGTAACTTAGGAATTCTGAGCTAGTCAAAAGACCATGAACATTCTCTTTTGGTTATTATTCATGAAAAAGGATAACCTGGCACTAAGTCCGTAAGTCTGATATATCTTATGAGCACTTCTAGGTGATCAGCCTATAGTACTCTATGTTGATCAACATTCATCTGTTAAACATATTTACGTTTAAGTTTTGGCAACCTCACGTGCCCATCAAATAATCGATGTAAAATACATTTGTTTGTTCATACTCAAACTTACCTTGAATCCTTACCAAATACTTGGCATAGGATAGCGTTAACAGTTCTATATCGAAAGACTTGTAAACAAATCAATCAAACTCTTAAGATTAGTCTAGCGGAGTTAAAATTGGCATCGTCATTTTCATAAAAAAATTCATTCATCTCAGAACAACAATCATAGAAAACTTGGCTAACACGAAGGTTAGACAAGCATTAAGAAAACTTGCCTTCAAGCGTCTTCAAATAAATCTTTAACAGTTCTTGGTCTTTACAGTCTCTAAATGATATATTCACATAACACATTGTAATTAGCTACCAAACAATCTAATCACATTATTTTTACCAACTTTTTTCTCTTTTATAACTTAATCAAATTTATTTCAGTAATGAAAGTCATTTTGACTTAATTATCTTCCATTACGGCTTATTAACGTCTTACGTTACTAAACAAATACTCAACCATCATTGGTTAATTACCAAAGTTGAATACAATTTACTTCCTTATACATTGCGTTCTTCGTTTAATTAATAAAAACGATATTCATCTTTTAAATTCATCACTATATATACTATATAGGAATGGTCTTACCATGTATACTAAGTATATACATGTCCCATCATATTTAACTAAGCAATTGGGTTTAAAAATAACTAAATCAGACATTTATCCTGGCCCGACGCTGCGGCGCCGTCCTTAAGTATAACATTGGCGCTACGACGCCATTGAGCAGTAGTCAAACCCTCGTCTCAGAGCTGCGGCGCGAGATTCCTTTATACTAGTGGTGCTGCGGCTCCATTCTTTAGTAATTAATTTTCCCCTACCCAGTGCTGTGGCGCGAGGTTTAGAGCTTGGGGCGGCGCTGCGGCGCCTGCCCTGAGCCTTTGAATTTTTTTTAGATTTTCCAATACTATTCTTCCCGGACTCATAACTTAGTCATTTTAAGTCGGAATTAGCTCGTTCAAAAGTCGTTTTCTTACACATTCTATGAACTTTGATTTCATCTAGATAAAAGTGGTATTTAAAGCAGTTAACAATGAATTCACTTCTTAACTTCTAATACGCGTTCGTTTATCGCTCGTGAGCGTTCATAACTCGTTTTCTTCGTTCTAAGTCAGAATTCGACCAATCTTGAGTCCACGACTCTTGAATACGTTGTTCTATGCTACGCCATTGAAAACTATGGTTTCCAAATTAAACGGCGAGTTTTGACTACTAATCTGTAATTATACAATTTTAACGTTTAATGCCTAATTTCGTAAATTTCGCCAAAACTTCATTACTCGTGTTTTATACGCCAAATTAAATAGAACTAATCCATTTTTTCATTCTCTATAACCTAACCAAGCAATACGCACATACCCCATAAATGATGGTTTTCAATTTGTCCATCAACAACCAATCAATGATTAATGGTTTTTTTCCACGATTAAACTCATTTAAACGCTTATGATTCCTACTTATACATGCTTATCAATGTTTAATTCACTAATAGCCATCCTTATTACTCCGGAAAAGACATGTTCTACCAATTCATGATTCTCTACAAAAAATAAATATAAAAGGATCGAAGACTAAGGTTTTACAAATTATTACCTTAACGTTCTTCGCGTTCTTGATTAAAACTTGGATGTTTTGCTTTGAACTCACTTGATTACTTGTTACCACACTTCTCTCTCTTAATATGTTGGTCAATGTTTTTAAAACAATCAAATGAACCAAGCTAGCTTTCCTTATATAGAAAAACCAAATGGGGGGGGGGGGAAATAGTTATTCATCCTACCTCCTTACTATTCATTACTTTGCAACCAAGTAATCTACTTTACTTGGCCACCAAGTGGCCAGCCCACATGCCATTTTGGGTCCCACATAGGTTTCCCTCATGGGTTTTACCCATGTGGTGATCCATCGAGTCGATCTGCTGTTCGATTTCTTGGTTCGGGCTTAGCGTTGGGCTTGATTTAACCTAACATTGGGCATTAATATTACTCAATCTCCGGCTTCATTTAAAAAGCTTTGGGCTTGACCTAATCCAAGCCCAGTTGGAATTGACAAAGTCCAATTACTAAGAGTCCATTAAGAACTAATCGTATTCTACTCGTACAACTCACGTATTCTCTTCGTATACTATTCGTATGATATTCGTATTATACGATGTTATAATCTTCATACTATACTCGTATAATAACTGATATCATACTCATATTCCTCACGTATAATAACCCTAATCATTATACGTAATCATTTCATTCTCAAAACTAACTTTTCCTAACCCTTAGGTTTTAAGTCCGCAGGCGAAAACTTCATTTGCCATAACTAAAATATTCTTGAATATTCCATCTCGTCTTAAAATTCTATCATTACACGTTTCTCAGAAATTCAAACTTAATTCCCGAGCAGAAACGGATGAATAGTGTTTTTATGGAAATTTCTCGAAAAACTTTTATTTTCATCTTGGAAATTCAAAACAATTAATCCTAGCACATAGCCAGAATTCTAACCACATCCGCACATTCTAGGTCATAGAACGACCTTCATACAGCTTATTCACATAAATAATCAATTAAATTCATTTAATTCAAATTATCAAAGAAAAATTTAATTCACATAAAAATCTAATTTTGTAAAGCCCCAAAAAATTGAACTTTTGTAAATACTTTTAATAATGAATAAAATAATATTATTTATTATTATTACGTGTTGATAAGATGAATGTCGTTCTAAAACCTAGAAACATCGGAACGTCATAGTATTTTGACTACGTGAGAGAATTAAAGTGTTTGAATTTCTAAGACGAAAATAAAAGCTTTCCGAGAAATTTTTTGAAAAACACTATTCATCGATTTCTGCTCGGAAATTATTTTGAACTTCCGAGAAATATGTAATGTTATAATATCAAGGTGAGATGGATTGTGTAGTAATAATCTAAGTATGGAAAACACAATATTTCGCATGCGGACGTATTTAGAGAACGTTAGGAATATTAACTGTTAAGAAGGAATTATAATGATCGTATGATGCGTATGCAATGTGAAAGGTATTGAATGCAAGTATAATACGAAGTATTATAGGAGTACGTATGGAGAATAGAATAACGTATATTATGAATTAGTATATGGACTAGAATACAAGAATTATACGTATAATATATATCTCAAGGTTTTTAAATTAAATGAAATGGACTTGTGGGATTATTAGCATATTGGTAGAAGTCCAATAGGAATTGGATGTGAAAACCCATAGTTAAGTTAAGTTAAGGAATTTAAGCCCAATGCATTGATCCAATTGATTAGGATCCATGGAGTAACCCATGGGTGAATTAATGGGTAAGAACTTTATGTGATGCCCAAGTACTTTATGTGATGATCAAGTGCTGTGATGAGCAAGAAAGATGAGTGGCTAGCAAGTTTACTTAGTGGTTAAGTAGATGAATAGTAAGGAGGTGGGGTGATTAATGACTAGTATGCCCTCACCTTGGCTCTCCTATAAATAGAAGAAGTTGTTAGTCATTATTCATTGTTCAAATTTCATCCAATACAAATCAACTTAAGTGTTAGAGAGAATAAGCACTTTACAAGACAAAACATCTTTTGCTAGATTTTCAAAGAGAAGAGACGTACTAGTCTTCAAGGGTAAGACTTTTGTCTAATACATCTTCATCTCTATCATTGTAGGGCGATAAGAGAAGTGTAATTTAATGGATATGTATGCTAAGAACATATAAGAATTGATTAATGAATGGACTTAAGCCGGATAAGTTATGAATAAGCAACTTAAACCTAAATAAGTTGATAACTTATGATGAACTTGTCATATGATTGTTGTGACAACCCGAATTTTTATAAGTTATTAAAATAGGAATTTAATAATAAAATTTTTATTATGAGATGTTTTGAGTTTGAGTATGTATATATGTGTACTATATATATTTTGAAATGTGTGATCTGGTGTGAAGAGAAATATATATTCATATATTGGAAAAGTGAGGTTTAATAGTCGAGTTAACTATTAAAGGAATTAAATAAATTTTGTAATAAATCTTAAATTTTTATTGAAGTAAATAAATATTTTAAATAATTTATTTATTGAGAAAAACAAATAATTTATGAAATTGTGGTATAATAATTTAGTTACGTGTGGATGATAATTAAGTTAATGCAAAGGTAAATTTTATTCTTTGAAGATTTAATTTAATGAATTAATTAAATTAAATGAGTTGTTTAATATTAAAGAAAATAAGTAAATTAAATAAAGCGATGTTTAAGTCTAATTTATTAATTAAATTAGATATATGATTATTTATTAATCATTAGAAGAATTATAATAAAAATTATAATTATTATAATTATTATTGTAAGTTATGTAAATTGGTTACAGGTGTGACAAATAAAAACTATATAATATAATATTATCAAAATAAATTAGAATGGGGGGGGGGGGGGAATTGTGTGCAACCAAACAAGGCCTTGTGGCCTTTGGTTTAATTTTAACTAATGCTTATTGGGTTTTTGTAACTGACGTGCGTGAGAAAGAAGGGTTATCAGTTTATTTCTATTTATTTTCTTTCTTTTCCTAAGAATATAGAGAGAGCAGAGAAAAGGAGACAAAGTTTGTGAGAAATTGTCTTTGATTTTGCTAAGGAAGTGGAGTATCAAGGGAAAAACAATTCTCTTCCCAACAAACAAAGATTCAAGGACACGTGAAGTGCAGATATCTGTAAGCTGTTAAACTGTTATTGGTAAACAACGATCAAGAAAAGTCTTTCAGTTCCTATTTGCTATGTGAACATGATGATTAACTGTTTTAAGTCTTTACTTCAAAGAGCATGATGTGTTATATATATGTTGAAAGTATGAAATGTTAAAGTCAATTTATAACTACGTTGATTGACTAAAGCATGTTGATTGAGTAAGGAACTCAATCTTTATACTTGTTATATGAATTGTAGCATGTATGTTATTTTAGTCCGATGTCTATGAGATATATGTTTAGCATGTTATTATGTGCTATGTGATGCATGAAAACTGTTAGATTTTGTTGGGCTGTCGATCTCAACCTTGCAAATAGCCACTTTTACAGGTTCAAGATTCAAGGTAAAGTTATGTGTTACTTGAAAGACATGAATCAGATGTGAAACTTGAAGATTTACACACTTAAGTTGTTTTATTATTATTTGAACCATGATTAAGGTTCCGAATAATGTATTAAAGGTTGAATTGTAATATCGTTTTGCGATGTAAACTATTATAGTGTTAAAATGTTTATGAGATATTTAGATGTAAAGGTTGAAGGTTTTGGGAATGAGAATAGTTTGTAATAGAAAATTTTAATTATTCCGCAAATTTCAACGGTTGTATTATCGTTTAATGATGTAAAATTAGAGGTTGAATGTATTATTAACGACCAAAGTCGAGAATTAAATTGTATGAATTTTGGGGTCATTATAGTTGGTATCAAAGCTGTAGGTTATAAACCTTAGGTAGGAGTACCGTAGGCTATAACCTTAGAGAACGAAGATGAAGATAATGAAAGAATACACTCAAATAGAGTTTGAACAATATGAAATAATATAAGAAATTTATATAGAAGGGATTAAAACATGCGTGAAAGGATTCAAGGAAGAATCTCGCAAAGTTATAAGGAATATGAATGTGGGGTTATCCAACTCCAATAATAAGATGTAAGGTGATAATAAATAGACAATGTCTATAAGAAGAGAGTGATAAAGAAGTTAAGAATCAAAAAGTTATATTTAAGTATGGTATAATTGTACTCTTTAATAGTTGATGTATGGTATCTGGGCTAAACAATTCCTTCATAGAGCAGATGTATATACGAACTAGTAACTCGGAACCTAGTTTGTTGGTTGTTTGTGGGAAACCACTCAGCGTACCATATTGAAACTGTTAGAGACTCGATGTGTACCATGTATAGAAAGTGGATATGTATGATGAAAATGTGAAACTTAAATGAAATGTTGAGAAATGTAAATGAAGTTAGAAAGTCTTAAAAGAAGAATTGTTATATAAACAAGAGAATTCAAAGAAGAATCTTGAAGAGATATAAAGATAAGAAATGGGGGTTGCCTAACTCCAATAGCCAAGATAACGAATAAAGTCATAAATGATGAAAAAGGGAAAGAAAGAGGATCGTAAAACAAAACGATCACGAGTTAAGAAAAGACTTTTAAGGGAGATGATTATAGAATAAGATCACGACGTGATCTGTGTAAGTTATAAAAGAAAGATGGTTTATAATGTTTAAATATTTATATCTTGATGTTATGAAGATGATGTACTATGAAATAGTACAAGATAACTCACGAGGAGTTATAGATGAAGTGATACGAAGAATTCGTATCGAGCAAAGAGCAAGTTAAGAGTAAGATAAAGTTAGGTGGGATTTCAATTGAGGACTCATGTGATGGCTGAGTTGTACAAATCTTTGTATGGGAGAGGATTTTGTGCTTGCACTCAGTTTATTACATTGATAATCATTGGAATGTTAGTGTCGCGCTATCAGTGTGTATGTGACTAAAAGGTGATTCTTTTTTTATGTGTATATTTGATAGTTAGAAACTATTAAGATTAATCAGATATTATTATGATTAGGTGCGGTTCTTTAAACTAATGTATATGGTAGGTTCATGACTCATAATAATATGGTATGTTTTGAACCCCTCAGCGAATGGACGCCTATGGTCTGACTTGGACAAGTTCTTAAACTCATATTATTGTGGCAAGTTCATGGATTTCCAATGTGCGATAAGTTTGATGAACTATACTGGGGGATAAGTTATGAATGAAGAATTGAGAATTATGGGAATATGTAGAATTATTAAGCAATGGATCAGTATAGAAAGTGGAGACATAGGTTTTCCAAATCTTCTAGCTTTGCTAGATTTTTGAAATTTATTGACTTTGTGATGATGTTTGCACTTCTATTTTGTTGAAAAATATTGGATCAAATGATGAAACCAACGAGTTTTAAAAACAATACCGTTATTCATATGTCTATGCTAATTACTTCGGCTAGACAAAAATGATTTGAAATATATCAAATTTTTTTTATATATCATCAATGCATCATGGAACCTGGTGCAGAGATGATAAAAACGATGGAGTCACCGATGCAGTATTACTTAGTGTTGGAGGTGATCTAAGGATCGTCAGCCCACTATGGTATGATGTAGTATGATAAAATCACCAAATGACGAAATCCTCAATGGACTGTAAATACAGTGCGGTATCATGACGTCATAAAAATATTTTTGAGATTTCTGTAAGATATGAGAATATATATATGTATATGTATATTTTGATTGATGTCCGGATTGTTGTAGTAGTCTATGCTATTTGATTCAGCTAGACGATTATTGAAAGATGTTCATGAAATTCAAGCGTTTCTTGAAAAGTTATGCCAAACCAAATTGTTTTGGTGCGGATTCAGATGTTGAAAAGCTGAGATGAACAACCCTTTTATAGGGGATTACGCGGAGGCGTTAAGATGTTTGTGAACAATACATTGTACGAAGGGCTGATCACCCTACGTATGAGGAGTCCCTATAGTTTTATGACTGTTAAAGTTTAAGTTGAAAGATTACTTATAACTATGGACATACGCATAGCGTTTAAATGTTTGTGCACAATACATCGTACGAAGGGCTTAACACCCTAAGTACGTGAGTCCTTATAGTCTAATGACTGTTAAGGTTTAAGTTGAAAGAGTACTTATAACCATGGACGGAGTTCAAGGTCTTATGACCCTCAACATGATTTGGAATCTTTTAAATTACGGAGTTCAATGTTTGTGCAATTGTGGAAGATTCTTGCTATTCTAAAAGTTGAATGTGGTAAGGATGATATTCCTTAGAAAGAAGTGAGTCGTAGAATGCGACACTGAAGGATGAATATATTGAACAAGTGAGAAAAGAATTTCTTTAAATGAGAAGGAGATTAGTTATCAAAGAATAATTTAAAACTTTTAATAGAAAAGTTTAATAGTTGTAGAAAGATCTTTGTGGAAAGAAGTGGTTTTAGAACCCAATGAATGAATAAAATATTAACATAAAATTTATTTTGATAGATTGAGTGAATGAAGAGTAATAAATAAAATTCGAGGACGAAATTCTTAGAAGAATGGGTGAATGTAATATCTTAAGTGTGTATGATAACGATCCTTAGAGAAGCAAATGAATGGGTTAAAGAATATATAATACTCAAATATAATTTAGTCTAAGTAAAGGATTATGAAATAAAATTTATAAGAATTTATTATCAAGAATGTTGGGGGTAGGAAATATAAAACCTATATTAAGGTAATGTGTTGATGTTATTCAACGAAGAGATTTGGTGAAAACCTGAGTAAGGTGGGGTTTCAGTGATTCCGAAGACGAAATCCTTATAAGGAGGGAAGGATGTGACAACCCGAATTTTAATAAGTTATTAAAATAGGAATTTAATAATTGAAATTTTTATTATGAGATGTTTTGAGTTTGAGTATGTATATATATGTACTATATATATTTTGAAATGTGTGATCTGGTGTGAAGAGAAATATATATTCATATATTGGGAAAGTGAGGTTTAATAGTTGAGTTAACTATTAAAGGAATTAAATGAATTTTGTAATTAATCTTAAATATTTATTGATGTAAATAAATATTTTAAATAATTTATTTATTGAGAAAAACAAATAATTTATGAAATTGTGGTATAATAATTTAGTTACGTGTTGATGATAATTAAGTTAAAGCAAAGGTAAATTTTATTCTTTGAAGATTTAATTTAATGAATTAATTAAATTAAATGATTTGTTTAATATTAAAGAAAATAAGTAAATTAAATAAAGCGATGTTTAAGTCTAATTTATTAATTAAATTAGTTATATAATTATTTATTAATCATTAGAAGAATTATAATAAAATTTATAATTATTATAATTATTATTGTAAGTTATGTAAATTGGTTACAGGTGTGACAAATAAAAATTATATAATATAATATTATAAAAATAAATTAGAATGGGGGGGAATTGTGTGCAACCAAATAAGGCCTTGTGGCCTTTGGCTTATTTTTAACTGATGCTTATTGGGTTTTTATAACTGACGTGCGTGAGAAAGAAGGGTTATCAGTTTATTTATACGTATTTTCTTTCTTTGCCTAAGAATATAGAGAGAGCAGAGAAAGAGAGAGAGAGTTTGTGAGAAATTGTCTTTGATTTTGCTAGGGAAGTGGAGTATCAAGGGAAAAACAATTCTCTTCCCAACAAACAAAGATTCAAGGGCACGTGAAGTGCAGATATCTGTAAGCTGTTAAATTGTTATTGGTAAACAACGATCAAGGCAAGTCTTTCAGTTCCTATTTGCTATGTGAACTTGATGATTAACTGTTTTAAGTCTTTACTTCAAAGAGCATGATGTGTTATATATATGTTGAAAGTATAAAATGTTAAAGTCAATTTATGACTACGTTGATTGACTAAAGCATGCTGATTGAGTAAGGAACTCAATCTTTATACTTGTTATATGAATTGTAGCATGTATGTTATGTTAGTCCGATGTCTATGAGATACATGTTTAGTATGTTATTATGTGTTATGTGATGCATGAAAACTGTTAGATTTTGCTGGGCTATCGAGCTCAACCTTGCAAATAACTACTTTTACAGGTTCAAGATTTAAGGTAAAGTTATGTGTTACTTGAAAGACATGAATTAGATGTGAAACTTGAAGATTTACACACTTAAGTTGTGTTATTATTATTTGAACCATGTTTAAGGTTCCGAATAATGTATTAAAGGTTGAATTGTAATATTGTTTTGCGATGTAAACTATTGTAGTGTTAAAATGTTTATGAGATATTTAGATGTAAAGGTTGAAGGTTTTGGGAATGAGAATTAGTTTGTAATAGAAAATTTTAATTATTCCGCAAATTTCAACGGTTGTATTATCGTTTAATAATGTAAAATTAGAGGTTGAATGTATTATTAACGACCGAAGTTGAGAATTAAATTGTATGAATTTCGGGGTCGTTACAATTGTCATATGATGTTAGTATGTTCAATATGATGTGAGAATATTAAGTAAAGGAACTTAAGTCCATACTAAGTCATAAGAGATGAAATTTGTAGTTTATAAGTTGTTAAGTCATGAACTTATAAAGAATAATTAAAAACCTAACTTGAAAATAAGTAGTTTAAAATGTTCATATAATGATTAGAATCCATTTAGAATGGTGATCAAATCATTAGTAATGAAGATTCGCTGGAATTCACACGATTGTAAGATAATTGTCGAATTCGTGAAATTCTCGGAATGGAAGTCATATTTTGTGTTTGAGCTCGAAAACGTTGGTTTTTGATGGAGACAAGTTATATTTGGCATTATAGAGTTGCGGACTCAAAAATGACCGGATTCCGGATTAGAACGAAGAAACGAGTGTTGAACGTTCACGAACGTTTATAGTTTTCGTTAAAAATGAACTAATAGGTGAAATTTTAGCAAACGAAGTCGAATAGATAAAATTCTTGTATGAATGTGTAGAGTATGTAATTTGTGAATCGTAGGCTCTTGAACGAGCCAATTCAGACTTATAACAAAGAAGTTATGCGTCCGTGAGTTTCGCAAAATTTAGAAGGCTGTTAATTTTTCTGAGGCACTGAGTTGGCACCACGGCGCCAACCCAAGGCCAAAATGTGGCGCTGCAGCGCCAGTATAGTGTCTCAACCTACTGAAATTTTGCGCCGCAGCGCGACATGAAGCATAAGGACTCGCGCCGCATTGCCGAGTCCGGTCTTTACCTTCTGCAGAGTGGCTCCGCAGCGCGGTTTAGGACAGAAAGGGTGGCGCCGCAGCGCCAACCCTAGGGTTTGGAGAGTGATGAAGGTTTATAAGTATAACATGAACAATAACTCAGTAGTAATGAACTGAGGAACTTAATAAGGCATGGTAAGGTATTGTTAAACCTTAGTTATGTTGACTAAAGGTTGAAGATAAGTAATCAAATATTAATGTAATGGCAATGTAAGAACATCATAACAACAAGCCGGAACAAATAGAAATAAATCTAAGTCATAATTAGATTGAGAAGAAGGGTAAGATACATTAAGAATCAAACATGTTCATTCATGACCTAATGTGTTATGTGATGTTATCAATTACAGTAGAGACTTAAAGGCTTAAACCGAGAACATGTTATTAACTATAGCAGACGCTAAAGGCAAGTATTCTAACCCTTGTTCCATAGCATGGAGGCAATGTTCCCTATAGAGATAGCAATGAAGTCATTAAGAGTATTGATAGATGATCAAATGGAGGAAGACCAATGGTTGTAAGACCGGTACCACCAATTATCTCTGATAGATGAGAGGAGGGTCACAACCATCTTTCATGGTCAATTGTATCAGCAAAGGATTGCTCGGTCAAATAATAAGAAAGTATGGCTTCGGTAATTCAAAGAAAATGTCTTGGTACTGAAGAAGGTTCTTGCCAATCAAGATCAATCTAAAGGAAAATTTTCCCTAAACTGGGAAGACCCTTTCATTGTCAAGGAAGTGTTGACCGGAGGAGCCCTCAGATTGCAAGAAATAGACGGTGAAGAATTTTCCCAGCTTAACAATTCAGACACCGTGAAAAGGTATTATGTCTAAAATTACCAGCAAGCCAATAACCTAGTTCTGAGAAAGAAAAAAAAATCAAAATAAAAAAATCATCATCATCAAAAAATCAATCAAGTCAATTTGGGTTTTCAAGCCGCAACATGAACTACGAAAGACATGATCTCCCCTCATCAATAGGAGTATGTAGGTAGCCAAATATGGTGTGGTCCAACCCTTAATAATATGGTGCGGTCCAACCCTTAATAAAACCCACATAACCATTTCAATGGACCGGTGATCACCAGATTCAAATTTCAAACCTTTCAAACCAATGCTTGACCTACATAGACCTGATCTCCCCTCATCAATGGGAGTACATAGGCAACCAACTATGGCGCGGTCTAACCCTTACCAAAATCACAAAAACTCCTGCACAGAGCAGGAACTACGTAGACCTGATCTCCCCTCGTCAATGGGAGTACGCAGGCAGCCAACTATGGTGCGGTCTAACCATTACATAAAATCACAAAATCTCAACGACTCAAACCACAGAGCAGGATCTAGCTGATCTCCCCTCATCAATGGGAGTATGTACGCAGCCAACTATGGTGTGGTCTAACCATTACATAAAACAACAAAATCTCAACGACTCAAACCACATAATAGGATCTACCCGATCTCTGCTCATCAATGGTGCGGTCGAGCCCTCAAAGAGGAAAGTCAAACCATTTGCTAAAACCTCAACCAGATTCAAAGACCAGTCCAAAGACACCAAAAAATGGGAAACCCAAATATCAACGACCCATTCTGAAAGATCCTGGGACATCTCAATGTCAATCCATTAAGGAGAAGTTCAAGATATATCAAGATAGCAAGTCATAAAGAAAATGGCAACTATCAAGCAATTGTCAAGGCATACCTAAAAGAAAAGTAAATCAAAATATATTTCCTTGCCATATAATACTATTTGATATATACAATTTGTCATGTGCATGACAAAAATGGCTAACCTAGTCTATGCAAGGAAATAAAAGCTAATCTACAAATTAGCGAAAGAAAAAAAAAGACTTAATCTACAAACCCATAGATAAACGGGCCAATAAGTCTAACATTGCATCCCTCTCAGAAGATGGAGGTGAATCTATAAGCTCCTGCCCTAAGGTATCCATGCGTGCCAGAAGATCTACGGCCATCTACATAGTTCAACCATGCTCATATATGAAAGCATTCATATATACAAAAATGCTAGTAGTGTGGGATCTAAGTGCAATACTATCAGTAATGGTAGTGTCTTGGGTCACTCGAACCTCATCCCGTTCAACAAAAGTGGTATCCCTGCTAGTTCAGGCCTCATCCCTCTCAATAAAAGTAGCATTTCTTCCAGAAAGAGCTGTCAACATCAGAGTCCTAGCCTGATCCCTCTCAAATGTCATCAGATGTAACCTCTACAACAAATACTCTACAAAAGGTGGAGCCATAGCAGTGGGAATACTGGGGGAATCAACCAAAGCTACAGTCAAACCAACAAATAGCTCATCCTCGGTGGGAGAATCAGGGCCCTCCATAGGCTCCTCACCATCAGAATCAATACTCGGCTCTGGGTGAACAACTATAGCTGATACAATATCTGCCTCTAGCCATGCAGAATACTCTAAAGAGTAACCTGGATGACTAGTCAAAAAGTTAGCCTTCTCTCGACGAGTCCAACAATCATAAATCCTGGTCAAGTCCTCTACTGATAAAAGTCGAGCTGACAGTCACTGACCCAATGCCCCGTCAAAGGGATGAATATCCTAAAACTGATCAAACTGTCCCATGACAACCAGTGGATGATATCTGGTCACCCCTCTCAAACAAGCATGGGGAAGATAGTCCATGACAACTGCATAAGTGATAAAGCTATAGGGAGAACTGAGTCCTGACCAATGAAAAATAGTAAATGGATCCTCAATCACTATAAAAAATCCAACTAGGATGTTGCGTTTGTACACTCAGTCGGCTGAAAGGAATAAGACATGGCTATCTCATGAGTAAAGCAATACCCATGACTAAATGTGACAATCGGTCTTAAATATATCATAAACCACACATACAACAAGACAACACTTCCTTTGAAAAAACCCCACAGAATGGGTATGGCAAAATGTGGTCGACCTCAAAGTCTCCGTTGATATCATCGACAAGATGGTGTGACCCTCCCTGAGAGCACAATTTACCGTAATCAAGCCAATATCTAGATGGTCCATGTACAACAACATGTAGAAATAGGCCATGATGCACATCAAGAAAATATCTACACGGGTAATATGCAACCTCCGTAATGGTGAAATCCCTTAAATGTCACAGATAGCTGTCCAGTGACCCAAATCGATCAATCAAAAAATCCTTGGACAACACGTGCCTCAAGGTAATCTCATTCAGGGAAATTTTGCGTCGTAAGCCTGTCAAGGTCATAAACTATCGACTCATATCACCGAAAGCCATCCTAGCGTAAGGCCAGTCCAAAGGCAAATCTGTGAGACGCTCATACTCCTCCAATGTAGGAGTTAGCTCATGGATATAAATCTAAATACACGTCACTCTGGAATCCAACAAGATATCATGTCCTCTAAAAGCCCAACGGTACCTAGAACGCCAGGAGGGTAATATAGTGCCTCAATAACTGATCAATTATCACCCGATCTGGGGTAGACAAACTGCCATACCAGGATCTCAAAGAAGAGGCCACCAATAGGGGTGAGGTATGCTCAATTTGGCTAACAGTGGATGAAGACATCTGTAGACCCGTATCATATGACTATTCAGGGCTCAATGCTAAACTCACCTCTAGGAGTGCATATCCATGACATAATACATGAATCATGATAAATGACAATATGATGTAGGGAATAGAAAGCATGATACATACACTCCTAAATACATCATAATCCAATACATCATCTCTTTATATAACTAAAAATAAAAAGTACAGGGAAATGGGGCACAACCGCCCAATATCTATCAGAGGCCTATCAAAAGATATAATGAGAAATGGGGCACAATCGCCCAATATCTAACAGAAGCCTATCAAAAGAACTAACGAGAAATCTATCTAAAGAAATCAATGATGTCCACATCATCCAATCGATCCATCTAATATAACTCCTCTTGAGTCACCAAATCTCTGCCAAAATGGATGTCAGGTCGATAAAAAGGAGGATCTGCACTAGTAAAGCTATCGGAATATGGGCCTCCTAAAGGGCCAGTGCCAGAGCTAGATGGATCAAAAGAATATGCCTTTGATGGATCTCTGCCCAAATGTCCAATGAAAAAATATGCCCAGTCCAACTTCTGGGTCAAACTATAAATCTGCGTCAAATGAGTGGACTCTCAGGCACAGACAATCCAGTATATCATCATAATAGACCCAGGAACCATATCCCACATTAATTGTGTGGCACGGATCTGAGCTCTAATGGTGTAAGGGAACCACCAGCGGTAAAAAGCCTCCTTAGTAAAGTGACCCTTTGACAAAGTAAAGCCATCTAAACCCATTAGGGGAATCTCGCTGATCAGCTAAGATAAAGTCCAATGTCACCTGGTAGGAGGAAAGAATAGAATGTGTATCTCCCCTGTGGTGCTCCTAATAGCACGCTCTCCTAAATAGAGCTCCCAGCCTCCGTCAGTCAGGAGAGGAATCTGATGGGTGGATAATACATACTCAATCCCAATCGGAAAGCCACCCTCAAAGCCTATTATTAAATGGTCCTCAGAATAGGGAACCCATGTGATAACATCGGCTATCTACAACTCCAACTATAAATGAGAATGGGTAAATCCCTTAGCTGCGGGAACCTTTGCAAGAGTGGAGTAATGTCAACGCCGTCCCCGGGGATAGATCTTCAGACCTAAAGTGCTAACGAGACGAAGATATGGGAGCCTCTCATAGGCCCAAAATTGAAAATACAAAGATTAAACATCTTCAATCAGGAAAACTAATAACCCAAAATAGGGGAAATCAAAAAATTAAGAGAAAATACTCACCTGAAAAAATGGGTAAAAGCCTAGCCAAGCCTCTGTCACTCCCTCTGAGTGTAGGTACATCCCTCTAAGGAAGCAGGCAAAGGTCTATGAGCCCTAGTCAAAATCTCTGATACGATCCACCTCACCAGTGGCACTGACTAAAGCGAACAAAACCTTCGAGGAGTTATCCGCTAATTAAGAAATAACCTCAGATGATGATCAAGAATAATCACCGAAGAATGCAATCTCTAACCCTCGAATCATCGGGTAAAGTCTTAGTCAGAGCCCCACTCATGGCATCTACACTCAAAGGACCAAAATAGAAAGTCCGACCCTTGAGGGTCGTGGCCAAAACTCCCAAAAGGGATCTAACGGCAGTCAGGGAAATGTCAGTCACCAAAGGCACTAGCGCCCCTGTAAACTCCAACCTAGTAATGAATCGCCTATCCATCGATGTCATCATCACCTCGTAATCCAGCAAATAGAGAGACAGGGTCTGGTGAAACCAACGCTCAGATAAAGCCCTTAGATAACCCTAGGGGAAATGATGGGGGGGGGGATAGAAAAGAAAGCCTCAAAGCCCCATGAATGGACAATCTCTCGGTACTTTGAATGGAAGGTCTGGTACAGAGAATGAATGCTAAACCAGTTGCCCCTTGGCTGAGTAAAGTCAGGAACTTGCATCAAATTGAAAATCAAGATTAAAAACCTTGCCCCAAAAGTGGGAAAAGAAAGATGGAAATGACTATTACCTCGTTCGCATGAAGATAGATTGAGGGGTGACGACTCAAATCATCCAGAGGATCTGGAATCATCACGCTAATAGCTGGAAGCTCCCAGGGTGGAATGGAAAAAAAGGAGCAGAATCTGCAATAGTAAAATCCTCCTCCTCGTCCAAGACATCCGGTCTCTCAACCTGGATAGGGCGAATAACTGACTCAGCCAACCGGTGAGGTTGTCGGGCTAACTAAGGCTGAGGAGCATCAGAAGCTCTCCTCCTCACACCTGTAGAGGCCCTACAAGAGCTACTCGGCTGGTCTGTAACCATAATCTTGACAAAAGTCTCAAATCACCTCAGAAAGGGTGAGGTAAGTTCTAAACTTGAAGCTCATTAAATTCAAATCATTTCTTCATGCATAATCTAAGTCCTCATACATGTATTGTGTTAACATACATCTATAGTAGAGTTAAAATTACGTGTTCATTAAATGCCCAGATTCATGAATTTTTTTGCCAGATTCTCCTTTGTAAAATGGATTGTCCACATGCACATAGGCATGACTAAGTGACCATTCAGTAGCACACTAGTCCAAAAGTCATGAACATCTTATATACATGAAAAACAACAAAATTAAATCCATTGTGGCAACCAATAGCCATGTGTGCTTTATTTGAAAACCTTTGATCATTTGTCCTCAAATAGGATGAATAAAATAGTAAAAAAGGGTGCCAAATGACTGTCTCAAAAGTTAGCTTTTTTCACATCAATAAGTTCAACATGGTAAAATATTAAAATTTACTACGTTGAATAATTTTTATCAAGTCATATAAGCATTCATATTCACCACTTTGTGATTAGAAGCAGTCTATGTGAAATCTAACATTTTAATGGTCAAAACTTGAAAAGAAAACATATAAACGTTACCAGAATAGTGCAGAACGTTTGTATGGTGACAGATTTTGGAAAAAGTAACCCGAACTCGGTAGATCTAAAGAAGAAATTTTGGATTTTCTGTGTGGTTCAACTTGGAAATGACTTGTGAAAAAGATGGGAGGGAGTAAATATACCCACGGGAGCCGCGGGTCAAATCGCGGCAGCCGTGGGTTTACTTATGGCTACCTAGGGTGGTCCCCACCCCCTCCATCTTGATCAAATTTGAGTTACAATGGAATTCCAAGAAGCTGAAAAGTCAAATCAGGGAAAAGGGTGATACGCGATCAAACAAAAAGGGCCTAAAATCCTGAATTCAGAGACCAAACTTCGGATCTACATGTAAGTCATTAGTATTCACTTAGAGGTGGGTTTCAAAAAGCCAATGATAGAGGCTAATATAACAGCCCTTGTCAAAACATCGGGAAGGTCCGATACTATGAACTGTGGGTCTTGATTGCAATCAAAACATCCAAATTTGTTAGGGGTTCAATTTATCAGAAAGATATCCCCAGCAGAGATATCAGAAATCCTTGACACTACAAACCGTTAGCGACAACTCCAGCGTAGCATCGAGAATAGTCTGGTGATGTAAGCCGTTGAAGGCTATTTTAACGAAGGTCAGAGTGATTGACTGTGCAAACCATTGGCGACAACTCCAGCGTAGCATCGGTAATGGTCCGGTGATTTAAGTCATTGAAGGCTACTTCAAAAATGATTAGACATCTCTGAAACTGCAAACCATTACCGACAACTCCAGTGTAGCATCTGGAATGGTCTAGTGATGTAAGTTATTGAAGGCTACTTAAACGAAGGTCAGAATCCTTGACACTGCAAACCGTTGGCGACAACTCCAGCATAGCATCGGTAATGGTCAAGTGATGTAAGTCGTTAAAGGCTACTTCAACGAAGGTCAAAGTATTTGATATTGCAAACTATTGGCTACAAATCCAACGTAGCATCAGGAAGGATCTGATGATGAAAACCATAGAAAATCATCTTCACTAGGGAGGACCAATGATGGACTCTGTTATATAGATCCCAGCCAAGACATCGCAAAAGTTTGGTGATTTCCAAATCATTGTAAACTACTATTCAAGTAGGCATCGAGGAAGGTCAGTGATGGTCAACCTTCACAAAACTACTGTTCGTGTAAGTATTATGAGGATGCTATGAAAGCTAGCAGTAAAATCCTATCACCAGCAGAGCTATCAACATCAACCTGATAGAAAGTTAGGGCAATGGTGATAATGCCAGTGTGATGGCAAGAAAAAACCAATTATGGCAACCAAGCCAAGCTATCATCAGGATAAACATTAACAATACCCTGAGAGTTACTCATAAAAGAGAAGAACATCTTTAATGGAAAGCACATCTAAAAGATAAAGGACGTTGGTGACTACCCCAATATAAAAATACAATGGTATCAGCCATGAGAAAGCCTCCACAACAGGGATTTTGAAAACATCTCTGCAAACTGGTCATCAAATCAGGCTCAAATAACACTGATGGACATTTCAAATCGTTAGCGACAACCCCAACATAGCTTCAGGAATGATCTGGTGATGAAAGCTTCATAAAGTACCGTTCGAATAGACATCGAAGAGGTTCAAGAGAGGCCATCCTTGACAACTTCATCCCCAACAGAAATGGCGAGAGCAGGAAGTTATAAATTCCCGTTGGAAATAATTCCAACAAAAAAACTTCCAGCATTCATAACATGTCATCATGCTGCATTGTGTGGCATCATTTAATCTTGTCATATTTCAAGTGTCTAGTAATCTTTATCCTATCCATACCATTGTATTTCATAAACATGATAAAGAGGGACATTTGTAGACACTCAAAAATTTGCATTCCTGTTACTAACCATGTAAGAGGGCAGAAACGTGTTCCAGAGACAACCCTGGAAGTTAAATCATCAAAATCCATCTCAATGACAACCTCGAGAGATCAAATCCATCCCAGAGAAAACCCCGGGAGATCAAATCCAGCCCTGGTGATAACCCCAGGACATCAAATCCAAATCCCAAAGATAACCCTGGGAGATCAACTCCAAGCCCTAGAGATAACCCCGAGAGATCAAGATCCAGCCCCAGTGATAACCCCGGGATATCATGTTTAAAGCCCAGAGTTAACCCTGGGGGATCAAACCAACCTTAGAGATAACCTTGAGGACTGTCAGAATCAACAATAGTCCAATCTCGGAGACAACCATGAGAAAAGATAGCTACAATTGCATCAAACTCGAAACCAACCTAGGAGGGGAAAATATTAATTTTTCCAACTCACCATTAACCCAAATCGCTGCAAAAGAAGTCACGTAGAAACATAACATCAATCCCGAGTGAAAACGACACAAGACAGCTCAACGGGTAGACTGTGAAGACCTTGAGATCTGGTCATGGACCAATCTTCCTGGATTCAAAAAATGTCAAATCCCATGTCATTGTGAAGCTCTCGTCAAGGGATTTCTGGATAGGTATAGAACGCCTCCATCGAATTCCCGGAATGAAAGTTTTAAAGGTTCGAGCGGACATCACGTTAGCCCGAGGGCATATACTTCGAGACAATGAGAACCACGGGGCACGGGGCAACCCGAGTAGCCGCAAGTAGACCCACGACTATCGCGGGTTGACCCGCGATTACCTTGGTCTATAAATAGACCCCCCATCAGCGTATTTGAAAAAAATAGAAGAAAAAGAGAGAAAACATTGTCCATTTCAACCTAAGACCTCGTCTAGAGTGTTCCAAATAGACCATTGCCTTAGACCTCTGTCCATTTCTTTCTAAAAACTTGTAGTCACATATTTTACAACATATTAAATTTTAATCGATGGAAACCTAGTTTTCAAACTCCAAAAGCGGTCTGATGTATTCTTGGCAGCCAATTGTAAGATCTTTTTAGATTTGAAGCTTTCTACTGCTTTAACCTATATATACACATATATGTGAACTCTTGCCGATTAGTTACGTCCAGAATATTGATCTGTGGCTTTTTCTCTCTTTATATATATATATACACAACTATATATATAGACTTAAAACGAAGACTTGATCCTGGATCGACTATATATATATATATATATATTTACCGCTTACTACTTTTAAATATTCTTTTTAACTGCTTATTCAATGTAAATCCTTATTACTCCAGTCTGTGGACTAGATTTATCTAAATCTAGCCATATCTAACTTTTAGGCGGTTTAAAAGTTGCTAAACTGGAACCGTTTAGCTAGAATGGCTAAGATTTATTTAAATCTAGTTCTCTTTCTATTTTTTATAAATATTAATCAATCATGTGAGATTAGGAGCAATGAGGTCTAAGATCCAGCTAACGGATCTAGATCTGGTTCCCACGATGGACCCTTTTTAGCTGTTCAGCCAGCTTGCAAATTATTTATGGTGTTTGGACATCCTTCGATGGCTTTTGTGCCCATAAGGAGCTCGACACTAATATGTATCATATTTTCTCGAAGATGCTTCGTATCTCGAAAATAAAATCAAATCAAACAGAATACGGAATAAAATGGAAGTGTCAAAGGCCTCAATTACTATTGTGCATAAGGGTTTGAAAACCTATTTTCAAAACATCATTGCTATATCTTGCTTATCGACATCGAGATTTTTATTTGTCCCTTTCTGTTCTTATTTTTGGTGTTCTCATGTTAGGTGAGATTTGTTTTAAAAAACAAGTTTGAAAAGGTCTGACATGTATATGTCGACGATTTGACTGTAAGAGTCGCTGGTTGATTATTTTTTAAATGGTTACACCAACTCAATCGAGAAAGGGGTTGCACAATGATCTAGCGATATGATACTATTTAACTGGTCTACAAAACTAAAATTTTTTAGGGTCCAGGGGCTTGATTAAGCGAATGGAAGGTGTAAAGAACTCCCCAACTTCCGTGATAACTCGGTTACAGCCACTTTTCATTTTAAAACTTTTATCTGTGTACGTGTGTGTGTGTGTGTGCTAGGTCTATGTGAAGTTGTTTGGAAGTAGTGTTATGCCTCGTTTGCACCTATATACAAAGGGTTTGACTTTTGTATAAAAGTTCAATTTTAATAAGATATAGTAATGCTGTTTTATAAAATAGGTTTTATAAACCCTTATGCTCAATAGTAATTGAGGCCTTTGATACTTCCATTTTATTATGTGTTTGGCTTGATTCCTTTTATTTTTGAGATACAAGGCATCATCAAGAAAATAAGATACATAGCAGTGCCAAACTCCTTATGGGCATAAAAGTCATCTAAGGATATTCAGACATCGTGAATAATTTACAAGCTGGCTGCAGCTGAAAATGTTCATCACGGGAACTGAATCTAGATTCAGGAACTAAATATGTGAGATTTGCTTATCGACGTCTGGATTTTTATTTGTCCCTTTCTGTTCTTGTCTTTTAGTGTTATCATGTTAGGTGAGATTTGTTTTAAAAAATAAGTTTGAAAGGGTCCGACATGTATATGTCGATGATTAACTGTAAGAGTTGCCAGATGATTATTTTTTAAATGGTTATACCAACTTAACTGAGAAAGGGTTTGCACAAAGACCTAGCGATATGATACTATTTAACTGGTCTACAAAACCGAATTTTGTTAGGGTCCGGGGGCTTGATTAAGCGGATGGAAGGTGTAAGGCACCCCCTGACTTCCGTGATAACTCGGTTACGGCCACTTTTCATTTTAAAACTTTTATCTACATACGTGTTTGTATGTGTGTGTGTGTGTGTGCGCGCGCGTGTGTGCAAGGAATATATATAGTTGTTTAGAAGTAGTGTTATGCCTCGTTTGCACCTATATACAAAGGGTTTGACTTTTGTATAAAAGTTCAATTTTAATAAGATATAGAAGTGATGTTTTGTAAAATAGGTTTTTTAAACCATTACACTCAATAGTAATTGAGGCCTTTGATACTTCCATTTTATTATGTGTTCGGCTTGATTCCTTTTATTTTCGAGATGCGCGGCATCATCGAGAAAATAAGATACATAGCAGTGCCAAACTCCTTATGGGCATGAAAGCCATCTAAGGATATTCAGACACCATAATAATTTACAAGTTGGCAGCAGCTGAAAATGTCCATCACGAGAATTGAATCTAGATTCAGGAACTAGATCACATGATTTCTAGTCTCACATGAATAAGTAATATGTACAAAAGCCAAAACAAGAACTAGATTTGAATAAATCTAAACTATTTCAGCTTGATCGGTTCCAGTTTAGTCACCATGAACCGGTCAAAGTGAAAAATAACCAGATTTAGGCAAATCTAAACCGCAGGCTAAATAACAGTTATATATATATATATATATAAAAGCAGTAAACGGTCCAAATATTATATTCGGGCTTAATCAAATAGAGTTTGATGAAAAGATATATATAAATATTGATATATATACAAAAGCAGTAAACGCTCTGAATATGATATTCAGGCTTAATCAAAGCATAGTTCAATAATATATATATATATATATATATATAAGCAATAAAAAGCCAAGGATCGACGATCCAGGAATACCCACACAATGCGACTCTCAACGTTAGTAGATATGTATGTACAGAAGTGGTAAAAAGCTTAAAAATCAGAAATATCTTACAGTGGCCTGCCAAGAAGACTTCAGATAGCTTTTGACGCCTAAAAACTTGGTTTCCACCGGTTAAATTTCAGTATGTTGTAAAATCCGAGCTCCACAAGTGTTTAGAAAAAAGAAGCACTCAATTTGGAGCACTATAGAAGTGTATACAAAGTGAAATGGACAGAGTTTCCTCTATCTTTTTTTATTCAAATGACCTACCAAAGGCCTTTATTTATAGACTTGATTGCCACGGGTCTACCTGCGATTGCCCCAGGCTATACGGGTCATGTCATCACGAAGTACATGCACGCATGCAATGCACTGTCCACTCGAACCTTCATAACTTTTAATCCGGGCATTCGATTGAGGCGTGTTGTACCTTTCTGGAATGCTATTATCGAGAGTTACACAATGACATAGGATAAGAGGTTGTACAAAGTTGGGAAGATGGGTCCATGACAAGATCTTCAAGTCTTCGAATTCTATCTGGTATGTTGCCTTGTGTACTAATCACTCGAGATTTGAGCTATGGTTCTTGTGGATACTTCTATATGCAGTGTGGGTTTGAATGATGCTGAGATGTTGTGAATGTAGTATCGAGGTGGAAAATGATGATTTTGCCCCTCACCGGGGTTATCTCGAGCTTTGCGCAGATGTAGCAGTCGTCGCTCAGGGTTATCTCCGAGATTGGGCTGTTGTGAGTGTTGAATGTCCTCAGGGTTATCTCTGAGGTGTGCCTGACCTCCCAGGGTTATCTCTGGGTTCGAACTGAGTGCCTCAGGTTATCTCTGAGGTTGTAACTGACATTTTTGGGGTTATCTCCAGAACTGGAACTGCATCCCTCGAGGTTATCTCCAAGGTTGAAACTGAGTATCTCGGGGTTATCTCCCGGATTGAAACTGAGTATCTCGGGGTTGTTTTCGAGATTGAAAACTGTATCTCTTGGGGTTGTCTCTGGGGTTCAGCTGATTTAACTTCCAACATTATCTCTGGAAGATGATTTTGCCCTTCTGCAAGGTTAGTAACAGGAATGTAAAATTCCGAGTGTCTATAGATGCCCCTCTTTATAATATTTTTTTGCTAGGTTTGTTTGTATATAGAAAGGAAAAGGAGATTGAACAATCGCAAAGGGGTATACCCTAGAAACTTTAAAATGCACCTTATGGGATAACCCCCAAAAGAGGAACTAAAGACACTTTAAATATGACAAGATAATCATGATGCAATGTAATGCAGTATGATGCAAATGCAATGATGAGCGTGGTTTGTTGGACTATTTTCCAACAGGATGTGATAACTGTCTGCTCCCCCACTTATGTTAGGGGATGGAGCTATCACTGATGATCATGATGAACTACTTGGATGTCTACTCGACCGATACTTTTCAAAGCTCATAGGAACCTCCATGATAGAGACCATAGGATGTTGATATTGAGGTTATCACCAAAGTCCTTAATCCTCGGTATAGGCTTTCCACTGAAGATATACTTCTCATGTATGAGAGAGAATCTTGAGGAATTGTGTTTTGATTATCGGGACTCTGTATAACAGAGTCCATCATCGGTCATCCCCAATGAGGATGGTTTTCCATAGTTTGTGTCGTCTAGTCTTTCTGATGCTTCGTTGGAGTTACTGCCAACGGCTGGTACAGTTAGGGCTGCCTGACCTTTGTTGAAATGTTCTTCAACAGCTAAAATCATAGGACCACCTTCGATGCTTTATTGTATTTACTTGCCAATGGTTGATAATATCAGGGCTGCCTGATCTTCACTGAAATGTACTTCAACGGCTAACATCATCAGACCACCTCCGATGCTTCGTTGGATTTACTTGCCAATGACTGATGATATTAGGGTTACCCGATCTTCCCTAAAATGAACTTTATTGGGGAACATCATCGGACCACCTCCGATGTTTTTCTGGATTTAATTGCCAACGATTGATAATATTAAGGCTGTCTGATCTTCATTGAAATGTGCTTCAACTGCTGAACATCATCAGACCACCTTCTATGCTTTGCTGGATTTAATTGCCAATGGCCAATAATATCAAGGCTTCTTAATCTTTGCTGAAATGTACTTCAACAGCTAAAATCATCGAACCACCTCTGATGCTTCTCTAGATTTACTTGCCAACGGCTGATGATGTCAAGGCTGCTTGACCTTCGTTGAAATAATCTTTAATGGATTAACATGTATGAAGTCCCTGCAGGGGATAAATTCTTGATGAGGTGTTTGGTTGTGATTGCAGTTATAACCCTTGTGATGGCATCAGACCTTTATGAGGTATTACCAAGGCTAGCTTTCAACAGATTTGATCACTAGCTTTGTGAACCCTATGTTTGGGTGAATACTAATGGTTGATATGTAGACCCGCAGTTTGGTCTCTGAAATACAGGATTTTAATCTTTTTCGCTTAATCGCGTAACGTCTTTTTTCCTGATTTGACTTTTTAGCTTGTGGGACCTCTCTCCTTTGCAACTCAAATTATATTGAGCTGGGGGGTAGGGACCACCTAGGATAGTCGTAAATGGACCTGCGGCAGCCGCAGGAAAACTCGTGGCCATCCGTGGGTTCTACTTTAGGCAGCTTTCCCTTTCACAAGTCATTTTCAGTTGAAGCCGCACAAAGAATCCTAGAGTTTTTCTTCAGATCTATTGAGTTTAGGCTGTTTTATGCAGATTCTGTCACCATACAAATGTTATGCACTATCCTGGTAATGTATGCATGTCTTCTTTTCCAGTTTTAACCGTTGGAAAATGAGTTATCACATGAAATGCTTCTAAATAAATAGTAGTGAATATGCACGCTCATATGAATTGATAAAAATTATTCAACATAGTAAATGTTAGTATTTAACCATGCTGAACTTATTGATGTGAAAAAATTTGACTTTTGAAACAGTCAATTTGGCACCCTTTTCTACTATTCTTTTATCCTATTTGAGGACAAATGAATAAAAGTGATAAAGTAAAGTAATACCGGTAATTAGGCTACCCTTATGGATTGTGACTTTGATATTTTCATACATATAGGATGTTTATGACTGTGAGCTGGTGTGCTATTGAATGGCCACCTAGTCTTTCCTACATGCATGTGAATAGTCCTTTTTACAAAGGAGACTCTGATGAAATTTTTTCACGAGTCTAGGCATTTGAATGATTATGCAGTTTTAACTCTACTGTAAACGTATGTTAAAGTAATGCATGAATGCATATAGACATAAAATGCATTTAATGAGCTCTAGGTTTAATTTTACCACACCTTTTTTGATGTGATTTGAAGACTTATATCTAGATATATGGATCCAGACCAGTCGAACAGCTCCCATAGGACCTCTTCAGATGTGAGGAGGAGAGCTTCTGATGTACCTCGGCCTCGCCCAGCCCGATTGCCTCGTCAGTTAACGAAGTCAGTGATTCGTCCTATCGTGGTTGAGGTACCAGATATTGAGGATGAGGAGGAGCATGTACTAGTTGTGGATCCTACTCCTGCTACTTCTATTTATCGTAGGGAGTTACCAACCATAAATGTAATGAATCCAGAGCTTCTGGATGATTTTAGTCGCCACCCCTCGATTTATTTGCAAGCGAACAACGTAAAAGTTGTGCAGTTCTTCCTTTTTCCTATTGATGAGGAACAAGGTTCTGATGTTAATTTGCATCAGGTTCTCGGCTTTACACAGCCTCGAGGGAACTGGTTCAGTATACACTCTCTGTACTAGAATCTCCATCCAGAGTACCGAGAAATTGTGCATTCTTGGGGATTTGAGGCATTCTTTTCTATCCTTCCCCGCCGTTGTCTTTGCGGTTACCTCAGGGTGGTTTTTGAGCGTTACTTTCACCAGACTCAGTCTCTCCATTAGCTAGATTGTGAGGTGGTGATGACATCGATGGATTGGTGGTTCATCACTGGTATGGAGTTTTCTGGGGCGTCAGTGCCTTGTGTAGCTGACATTTCCCCTACTGCTGTCAAATCCTTGCTAGGAGTCTAGGAAACAGCGCTCAAAGGCCAAACAGTCCATACTAGTCCTTTGAGTGTAGACACCATGAGTGGGGCGTTAATTGAGCCCTTGCCCAATGATAGGAGAGTCATAGATCGCATCCTTCGGCAATTGTTCCTGATCATCCTCTGGGGTTGTTTCTTGGCGGATAACTCTTCCATGGTGTCGTTCGCTTTAGTCAGCGCCACACGGGATGTGGACTGTATTGGAGAGTTTGATTGGGGCTCCTATACATTTGCCTAGTTCTTCAGGGGAATACGTATGCGTTTGTAGGGCTTGACGGAGGCTTGGCTAGGATTTTACCCATTCCTGTTGGTGAGTATTTCTCTTTTGATTTCCCTTATTTGGGGTAAGAGTGTTGACTGATTGTAGATATTTTTTCTTGTATTGGTAGTTTTGGGCCTATAAGAGGCTCCCATGTATTCGTCCCATTAGCTTGCTAGGTTTAGACACATATCCACGGGGATAGCGATGGCAACACTTCACGTTGGTGGAAGTTCGTGTAGCTGAGGGTTTCACCCATTCACACTTACAGTTGGAGCTGTTGACAGCCAATGTCATTACATGGATTCCTTACTCTGAGGACTATTTGACAATTGGCTTTGAGGGTTGTTTCTCAACTGGCATCGAGTATATATTTTCCAACTGTCATGTTCCTCTCTTTACAGATGGAGGTTGGGAGCTCTATTTAGGAGAGCGTGCTATCAGGAGCACCATAAGAGAGATTCGTATACCGATCCGTCCTCCTGCCAGGCGTTATTGGCCTATGTCGTAACCGCCGATCAGTGATATCCCGTTGGTGGGAGTTTATGGCTTTGCTTTGTCAGAGGGACCATTTATTTAGGAGGCATTCTACCGTTGTTGGTATCCTCATACCATCGGAGCCCAAACTCGAGCCACACAGTTTATGGGGGATATGGTTTCTGGCTCCGTCATGATGGCGGATTTGATTACCTGCGTCCGAGAGACTACTCATTTAACGCAGATTGATAGCTTGACCCAGCAGTTGGACCGGGCGCATTTTTTTCATCTGGCATTTGGGCAGAGATCTTTCTGAGGTGAATTCTTTTGATCCTTCTAACTCATGGGCTAGCCCTTCAGGTGGCCCATATTTAGATGATTTTACCGGTGCAGATCCTCAGTTGTATCAGCCTGACATCTCTATTTGAAGAGATTCAGTGACGCAAGAGGAGTTACATCATGCGGATAGGTTAGATGATGTGGACATCAACACTATCAATTTCTTCTGATGCATTTCTCGCTATATCTTTTGATAGGCCTCTATTAGATATTGGATGGTTGTGCCCCATTCTCGTTATATCTTTTGATAGGCCTCTATTAGTTATTGGGTGATTGTGCCCCATTTCCCAGTATTTTCCAGCTGTACACATAGATGATGTATTAGATGATGATGTACTTAGGAATGTATGTATATTATTATTTATTTTTTGCAAAATTTGTAATGCTAATCTTCTCTGTATCGTTCCAATTTTATCGTTCCAATTTTTCCATTCCCTACATCATATTGTCATCTATTATTTATCATACATGTATTATGTTATGCATATGTATTTCCAGAGATGAGTTCAGCATTAATCCCTTGATGGTCTTATGACACGGCCTTACAGATGTCATCATCGATAGTCAGCCAGTATATTATTTTCCATTCCCTACATCATATTGTCATCAATTGTTTATCATACATGTATTATGTTATGAATATGTATTTCCAGATATGAGTTTAGCATTGATCCCTGGATGGTCTTATGACACGGCCCTACAGATGTCTTCATTGATAGTCAGCCGGATAGATCATACCCCACCAGTATTGGTGGCCTCCTGTTTAAGATAGTGGTATGAAAGCTTGTCCCCCCTAGATCGGGTGAAAGTAGATCAACTAATGCGTCTTTCCATGACCTTCCTGATGTTCCAGGTTCCATTGGGTTTTGTAGAGGGCATGCTGGAGCATTGGGTACCGGAGAGGCAGGTGCTCCGGTTCGAGACCCATGAGTTGACTCCTACCTTGGAGGAGTATGAGAATCTGACAGATAACATTAGATAGGCCTTGCGCTCGGATGGCTGTAAGAGATATGAGCCGTCAATGTCAAACCTTCACATGTTTGAGGCACAGAGTTGCCTTGGATGAGATCTTCTCAGGTCATATAGTGTCCATGCGTTTTCTGATTGACAGATTTTGTGACGACCCCAAAATAGGTCCATTCCACCCAACCCATTCTGAGTCGCCAAATACATGGTACAGAAATAACTACAACTTCAATAATATAAATGTCGTGTGAAATACGACAATACATACTGCGATTTTAAATACAGATATTGTCGTCTAGACAATATCCACACGCAAATAAATCTCCATCATAATTATTGATACATTATTTTACAAAAATGGTGAGGACTACTAAACAACTCTCTCAAGAACCATCATTACATCCCCCGACTCGTACTCACTACATTCTCGTCTCCTAAGAAGAAAAAAAATAGAACAACAAGAAAAAGGGTGAGCTCAACTAGCCCAGTAAAGAATATTATGACTAAGATAATGTACAACAAATTATCCTTAGTCTTCAACAGGAAAAAAATCTGATAGAATACAATAGACAATTAGTTTTAGATCAACAACTGCAGCGGAAAAAATAATTCATTAGAAGAGTTAAGTAGAGAATAAAATCTACTAACATCTATGAATTTAAAAATCCATCCTCAATATTTTATCCCTGTAACATCAATCAATATATATCTCAAATCAAATCAAATATTCATCTTTGCACTACAGGCCAAAGATATTCATCAGTTGGTCATGTTCATCTAAACACCTGTTCATCTTTGCACTACGGGCCAAAGATATTCATCAATTGTTCATGTTCATCTCAACACCTGTACATCTTTGCACTACGAGCCAAAGATATTCATAATAAAATGAACCATCTTTGCACTACAGGTCAAAGATATTCAGTAACACCATCATTTAGGACTGAGGATGATGAAAAATATTTTAAAGGAAACGAATCTAGTGAAACAAAATAACAAGTATAAAGGATTCGTACTCTAAACAATCCGAGTTCAAAAATACTTCATAAATAATCATACTGAAGTAAAATTCAAGAATGATCAAAACATGGATACAATAAAAGCTAGTATCCAGAATAGATATTTTGGACAAAAAGAAGAAATTTCATTTTTCGGTGAATAGTGCCGTATACGTGAATAGTGTCGTATACGTGAATAGTAACTCCGACACCAAAAGATAGAAATTTCACAAAAAACATCATCATGCTTCGTGAATAGTACTCGTGAATAGTAACTCATGAATAGTAACTCGTGAATAGTAACTCGTGAATAGTAACTCGTGAATAGTAACTCATGAATAATAACTCATGAATAGTAACCCCGACATGAAAAAGTTCCAAATTTGATAAAAAGTTCCAACCAATATTTCAGCATAATGATATTGAAGAAATAATATCATTTGAGAAGAAAATAACATCCCTTACCTCAAAATAGCCGTACTTCTAACTGAATTTCGGTATAGTACTGACAGAAACTCGCACCGTATAGCAACACTCAAAGTATACTCACAAGAATACGCTCGATAATATAGAGAGAGAAAGAGAGAAAACTTTGTTTTTGGTGTGATTTTCAATTCTAACTTAGCCATCTATTTATAGGAAAATGTTAGAACGCCAAAGGAGACTAAAATAATAAAATATATTATTATTTATTCAAAATTCTTACCCACATGTTTTGAAAACTCTAGCATGCCTTCTTTGGTCAAAAACATCAGTCACCCATGTGCCAACACCCACAAAAATGTTTTTCTTATATAAAATAATTAAAACTTCCAAAAATCAATTATTTCAGAACTCCGAAACTTCAATAATTCATGATAAATAGCCCTTTTGTCAGAAAATTCGAATCTCGCGATTTTTATAGGAAATTCAATTCTCTACAACTTTGCAGAAGAAAATTTTTCCAAATTCCAAACAGAAATTATCCAAAATCCACAAACGGGCGATTTTACAGGCTATAATCAAATTTTCGGTCAAGAATTGTGTCCACCGACACACAAAACATGTGTTAAACATTTAATGCCACAAAAATACTCTACCTCCTCATATAT
The DNA here is from genome assembly GCA_020205505.1 of Panax japonicus. NCBI lineage: Eukaryota > Viridiplantae > Streptophyta > Magnoliopsida > Apiales > Araliaceae > Panax > Panax japonicus. The sequence goes on from CM035114.1 coordinate 42,696,057, forward strand.
TCATATATCCCACATTCATTATAAAAATATCATCGTTGATATATTATTAAAATAATATATTTAAATGAATTATTTTATCAGAAAAAAATAAAATATTAATTTTCAACAATTGTTACATTAAAAATTTTCTCCATCTATATCCACATAAAATAAATATTTTCTTTATCATAATAATCAATAATTAATTATTAAAAATAATATTACAGAATCACAGTACTGACAACCAGGCCGTTCCTAGGATAGAGGGGGCTTTCCAATAATGATTTCCCCTTACTGGCGCGCAATTAGATGACCAAACCTCTCCTTGACAGAACTTTCTAGACATTGCTAATAATGTTATCTAATAATATTATTCAGATAATATGAATTATTGCTTCGATAATGAAAAATACTGTGTAGTGACAATTATTGAAACAACAGTAATATAAAATATCAATGCAGCAATTATTGAATCAATAAAATAATGAACAGTAACTCCTGCAGCAATTATTGAGTAGTGCCTTCTTACGTAAGGATCAATAATTCAAAATACTGTGCAATACCGTGTGCTACTGTGCAACAACGTGTATTACTGTATTTTAACCACCGGGTATTCCAACAGTGTAAACGGTAACAACTACGCCGTTATTTTTAAACAGCTTATATTTGTCGTTTTCTTCCTCTAATCGCTTTCCGTTATGGGGCCCACACATGGCTGCGCCGTCGTATGAATATTCCCCGACAGAAAGAATATTCCACGACCAAACGAATATTCTCCGACAACAATGAATATTTTATCACCACTTGATTATTTAAAATATTTGCGCATTTTACCCATAACTAACCACATTAATCAAATCCACCCTTACTATTTCAAAATAATAAATAAAGGAAATTCCTTTTTATTTAAAAAAATTTCGGGGTCTTACAGATTTGGCTCATGAGACAGTTATGTGTTGCACTCTGGGGATTTCACCACTTCAAAGGATGATTGGCGTGTGACCAGAGTAGATGTATTCTTGATGTGTGTAATGGCTTATCTGTACATGCCATTGTACATGGACTGTAATGACCGTGAATTTTAAACTCCTTATTAATTAAATATGTGATTTAATTTTTTATAAGTTAGTTTTGTGAGTTTATTTAAACCTTATATAGTTATGTTAATTTATTAAATGATTAAAGGGAGTCACTAATACTTTATTTAAATTGGTGGACTAACCTTAAGAGTTTGATATCAAGGAATTGATAAGATTATTAATAATTAAATATTCAATTTATTTGAATATGGTGGTAAGAGTTGAACATATTGATTAATTGCAATTATGAGTAATTAGTTGAAAATGTGTCAATTAATAATTATTATGAATAAACAATAATTAATGAGTAAGAGATTAATAAATATAATATGAATTTATTTACTTGATTAATTGTGCAAGAATTGCACAATTATATTTGGTGGTAATAGAAAATGTACATGAATTATATGTATGTGCACTACTTGATACCTTGTAATCAAGAAATACATTATATGCCCTTTAAATCATTATAACCTATGTTATGTGAAATGAATCGGTATACGTAATTTATAACCAAAGTTTATATTATGTGACTATATGGAATAAGCCAATTGTTGCATTTCATTTGTTGCAAATGCTGGCATTTGCTTTGTCCCATAATGAGAGCCCAGTTCCTTCCTTCCACGTGAAAAAGCTAGTTAGCCTGTCTTCATCTCAAATTCAATAAACTTAGAGCAATAAGTGGATGGGGAGTGGGATTCATAAGTGAATCACCAACTCTCACCAACTCTCTCTTAACCATTATACATTCTTGAAATCCTTTGGTTTGATTTGGGAGGTAATCATATTATCTAGGTAATCATTCTTCTATAAATGAGACCATTACCTTCCTCATTACAATTGCTGAGAATTAATTGCTAAGGAGTGAGTGTATCGCTGCCCAATTACTTCAAGAGGTATGAAAATCCTAATTGTGTTCTTAGTTGGGTTTTTTTCAAAATCTTAGGCATTAATTGAATTCATTGTTAATCAATGTGAATTAACATGCCATGATATGTTTATGAAGAATGTTTACATGTTTGAACTATTTAATGGTAGGTTGTAGCATGTTTAAACTGAAATGAACCAAGGTGGTTAAGGCTCTGCAGAACAGAGCAGGTCACTGCCTCCCATGCAGGCATGACGCAGCTGCGCCCTATTTATACTAGGGTGCAGCGCAGCTGCGCCGTACCCCAGAACCAGTTGCTGATTTCTGTTTGTTATATGTGTTACTAACTTGATGTTATGACTTAGATACATACCTATAAAGGAGTATAGCATGTTATGTATGGTTTTCTTGTGTAGTATGAAGTGATCAACACATTTTAGTAAGAGATTTGTATTGAAAACTTAAAGTTTAGAAAACAAACTTTGAAGTAATATAAGTTATACAAATTATGAACTTATGAGACCATATACATGACTGATTTGGAATCAAAATGAGCATGATAAGTGATTCATAGATGTTGTATCCATGACCAACTTGATAAGTTTTGTGCTAGAACTTAGTTTGAAAAGAAAAGCTTAGTTAGGACTAATGAACATGAATGCTAAGAGATATAGTTTCTGATTTTGAAAAGAGATTATCATAACTTATTTACTTATTATAAAGGTTTTTGATTTGCCTGAAATGTGTTGAATTGCATCATTCGTGCTAAAAAGATTTCAAAGACAACTGTGAACATGTTTTCACACTTAAGTTGCATATTATGTGAGTACATAGATACTAAAGTAGTAAGGTGTCATGTTATGGCTATAATACTCCTAAACATGATTCATATGTATTAAGCATGGTGATAACTAAATCGAACATAAGTTTAGAGCATGATTTTAAGTGTTAAACAATGTTAGTTGTCAATAAACAATATGAACATCTCGAGCATGTGTATTAATGATTAAGTGATCTCTATGTTGAAATATGACAAGAATTGTAAAGAGATTGTGCAGCTCATAAAATCTTGGCTCTCCTCGTCCTCCAAGTTTCAAAAGGCGGTCCTACAATGCTCTTCGTATAACATATAGTTGTAATTACTGATTAGTGTTTTTCTTGTATTCATGGGGGTTTCCATGTTTGTTTCTATAGGTTGATCATCTTGAGGTCTGTCTTTAGATGGCTCCCCTATAGCATCTGGGGTATGCCCCTTTGCCTTTGTTTTCATGGTTCTTTTATCAAACACAAACTTAGCAAAAAAAATAAAAAAATTATAAGTTAAACTTGTGGTAATGAGCTCAAGAATGATCATGTGTTATATGTGAAACTCTAGCATTATGTATGTTAAAATAGGTGTATAATTAGTGTGTTAGAGTTGGACTGAAGTAAGGAGAGCAAAGCTCAAACCTAGTCTGGCCAGGGGACAGCGCAGCTGCGCCGTCCCTAAGCCTAGACCAGGCGCAGTTGTGCCATTTTGCAGTCATGAATGGATTCTGTTTTTGATTCTGAAATTCAAGGCATGCTTATATGGTTACTTTACTTTGTAATATGTGACCAATATGTTATATAATGTGTTGAGAAGCATGCTATGTGATGACTTGATTCTTCTAAGTGTAGACTCATAATAGTTTACACATACTAATTGAAAATACAGATTTATTAATATTAGGTCATTTCAACACAAGTAATTAAAGCTAGAATTAATTGTAGCTGAGCAAATAGGCAAGTTCCTTGAACCCTATTTTTATTGAGCAAGTTTCCTAAACTTAATCCAATTATTATTAAGCAAGTTTCCTTGAACTTCGCTCTTTTGTTGTGCAAGTTCATTAATTCTTAGTCTTTTACTTGAACAAGTTTATGAACACTATTTTATTGTGTTGCAAGTTTCCTAACTTACATAACTTTATTTTTGTGAAAGTTTCCTATCCTTCTCGTATTGAATTTGAGCAGGTTATTGTTGAATTGAAAGTTATTCATTTAAGCTTGAACTTTATTTCCAAGCATGCTATTAAGTGGTTTAATTACCTTACAATTATTCCACATCGATATTATTGATATTCGCACATAGTGCACTTGAATTCGTATAGTATTGGACTTGTACATCGTTTAAAGTTCTATAATTATTGATCTGTGTTAGATAGAGTTTTAACCTTTGTTCGGTCAGATAAGTGTATGAAGTTTTATAAAAGTTATCCAAACCAATTGATGGTAAGGATTCTTAAACTGAAAGAACACCCCTTCAATGATAGGGGAGTACCCCAGATATCTAATATAAGATACAAAGAGCAGATTTAAATGTTATGCATATACATAGTGTACGTGAGGCTGATCCCCTCAAGTACTTATTCTGTAGCTAGTAACCAAGGGGTCAATTAGATATTGATTCCATTGGAGTATTATAGTTCAAAGTCTATTTGACTAGCAGTTATTCTAAAAGAAATCATTATCTTTGCTTCCAATATTCATATTGTTGAATCCTTTAGATATTCATATTGTTGAATTCATTGACAAATAATTTCCATTCATCATGATATATCCTTATTGTTGTATTTAAACTTGTTGGGCAAACTTGTTGCTCATCCTTGCTATATCATGAATTATATTGCAACGAAGCCCGAGACCTCAGGGAAGGACAAGGGTAAAGGAAAGATGTAGAATAGTGGGAAGGAGCAGACTTTACCTTACGCTTATTTTAAATTACTGTTATGTAATATGAACCCTAATATTTATTTTAAGGTATGTTTGTAAGATGATATTAAGTTTATCGTATCTTGGGACTAGTAACACCTTTTGAATGAACGACGTACGTTTATATTTTTTTGCATTTTAGTTATTGTATGCTGTTTAGAGGTGGATGTTTGTACTTTATCGTGATGACCTGACCGGGGTCAGAGGACCCGGATTTGGGGGTGTCATAGGTTGGTATCAGAGCTGTAGGTTATAAACGTTAGGAATGTGAAACCTAAGTTATAACCTTATTAGAAAACTCAAGTAGAGTATGTAAGTGATGGGTTGAGGAAATCCATCGAGTTTTATTGTGATAATGAAGTTGTTTATTTAAATCAAAAATGATTGATAAGCGTTTTAAACTTCTTAATGCTAACGTGGATAGCATATCACATAAAGCCTTATAGTTTCTTCCTTTCTTCAGATCATGCCGCCTAGGAGACTGTCGCAAAATTAGAGGGAGGAAGGATCTGTTAACAATGGTGGAGGGGTAAATGTTGATCCAATGTAGAACTTCGTTAACATGTTAACTGAGGCCATGCAAGACAGACCCCCACCAGCAGCAGGGCAGCCAGGACAACAATTGGCTAGCTTTAAGGACTTTAAATTGGTAGGACCATCGGAGTTCCGAGGAACCATGGACCCAATTAAAGCCCAGACATGGATAGGAGAGATGGAGAAGGTTTTTGAAGTCACACACGTGGCTGAAAGACAGAAGACAAGTTTTGCCACTTTCATGATGAAAGACAAAGCTAACTATTGGTGGAAAGCCAATAAGGGGCGAGCAGAAGAGAGAGTTATTCCTTGGGACAAATTCAAAGAGCTATTCCTCTAGAATTACTTCTTAGAGAATATGCAATAGGATATGGAAGTTAAGTTTCTGGAACTGAAGCAAGGTAGTATGTCTGTCGCAGAGTACGCAACGAAATTTAACGAGTTAGCCCGATTCGCTCCACATCAGGTTGACACAGAGGCCAGGAAGGCAAGGAGGTTCGAATTAGGACTGAAACCATGGGTACAGAAAGTAGTGGTTATATTAAAGATTAAGACTTACACTCTAATCTATTGGAAAAGGCTATCATTGCCGAAGGAGGCAATGAAGCCATCGCTCAATTCAAACAAGAAAGGATGACAGGTCAAGAAGGACAGAAAGGGGGGAATAGCGAAAGCAGCAACCCCAATAAGCGTAAATGGACATAGAGCCAATCCTCTGGAGGTAATAAGTCCAGGGGGGAGGCTAAGAAAAGTATGAAGTACAACAATTGTGGGAGGAATCACTCGGGGGAGTGTATGAAGGGAAAGAGTGTTTGTTATCATTACGGACAACCGGGGCACATTGCTCCTCAGTGTCCGAATAAGCAGAAGGGAGAATGTTTCTCATGTGGGGCCACAGACCATCAAATTAAAGATTGCCCGAAGAAAAAGGGCAACGCAACTAGCGGCAATCGCAACAACAACAACAATAGACTGAACATTGGAGGGTCAGCAAGTCAAGCCAATAGACAAACAGCACAAACGTTCAACATGACAGTACAGGATGTGGTGGAGTCTATGGACGTGGTGTCAGGTATCATTATGATCAATAATATAGATGCATACGTGTTATTTGATTCGAGTGCTACCTGCTCTTTTGTTTCCGAAGAATTGGCTAAATAGTTAGACTTACCACGTGAGAGATTAGAACACCCTATGAGCGTAGAAGTAGCAAACAAGGAAATTATTCTCGTAGAATACATTCATAGGAATTGTTATACCGAATTGCGAGGATTTAAGCTCAAAGTGGATTTGATACCGATTCGTTTGGGGGAGTTCAATTTAATCCTTGGAATGGATTAGTTATTGTTTCACGGAGCAGTTATAGACTCTATGAAAAAGTGTGTACACCTTAAGACTCCAAATAAGTCGAAGGTGGTATTTTATGGTAGTAAATCGCCGAGACAATCTCATTGTCTGACGATGGTGCAAGCGCAAAGATTTCTTAGGAAGGGTTGTATAGGTTATTTTGCTCAAGTGGTTGATACCTTATGAGTCAAGGGTGAACTGAGTCAGATACCTATTTTAAGGGATTTCGTGGATGTCTTTCCAGATGAGATTCCAAGATTTCCACCGGAAAGAGAGATTGAGTTTGTCATTGATTTGGCACCAGGGACAACACCGGTATACAAAGCGTCGTATCGTATGGCATCGATAGAGATGAAAGAACTGATGACTCAATTACAAGAGTTGTTAGATAAGGGATACATTCGATCGAGCGTATCATCGTGGGGAGCACCAGTCTTATTCGTAAAGAGGAAAGATGGGTCGCTAAGACTTTGTATCGTCTACCGAGAGTTGAACAAGGTCACCATTAAGAACAAGTACCCGTTGCCCAGGATAGACGATTTGTTTGATCAGTTGAAAAGGCAAAGTACTTTTCAAAGATTGACTTGAGGACCGGTTATCACCAACTGAAAATGAAGCCGGAGGATATTCCAAAGACAACATTCAGAACTCAATATAGACACTTTGAGTTTCTGGTAATGTCATTCGGATTAACGAACGCGCTAGCAGCATTTATGGATTTGAAGAACATAGTATTCAAATAGTATTTGGATAAGTTTTTTGTCGTATTCATCGATGACCTTCTGTGTATTTAGAGACGTTGGAAGAACACGCCGAGCATCTTTGGATAGTGTTGGAGACATTAAGGAGGGAGAAGTTGTATGCAAAATTATCCAAGTGTGAGTTTTGGTTGTAGAGACTGCAGTTTTTAGGGCACATTATTGAGAAGAATGGTGTTTCAGTGGATCCAGCGAATATAAAAGCGGTTATCAATTGGGAGCAGCCGAAGACCCGATAGAAATCAGGAGTTTCTTAGGATTGGCGGGATAATATTAGAGATTTTTTCGGGATTTTTCAAAATTAGCATCACCGTTGACCAATCTTACCAGAAAAATAGTGAAGTTCGTTTGGACGGAAAAGTGTGAAGAAAGTTTCCTAGAATTGAAGAAGAGGCTTAGTCAAACACCTGTGTTGGCCTTACCGAACAACACAAGAGGATTTATAGTGTATAGTGATGCGTCACACAAGGGTCTTGGCTGTGTACTGATGCAACACAACAGGGTCATTGCGTATGCTTCACGTCAGCTAAAAGATTATGAGAAGGGATATTCGACTCATGATCAGAAGTTAGCAGTGGTAGTTTTTGCCTTGAAGATTTGGAGGTATTATTTGTATGGAGAGAAGTGTGAGATATATACAGATCATAAGAGTCTGAAGTATGTCTTCACGCAAAAAGAGTTATACATGAGGCAGCGCCGATGGTTAGAATTGATTAAAGATTATGATTGTGAGATTCTGTACCATCCAGGAAAAGCAAATGTAATGGCAGATGCCTTGAGCAGAAAAGGCAGAGAGAAGTTATTGAAGTTGACCATTCAAGAAGAATTGGTAAAAGATTTCGAACGACTAGACTTGGAGATTAAGTATCCGATGGAGACCAACGAATAATTATTTACAGTGATAGCGAGTCCGACTCTATTGGATAAGGTTAAAGAGGCACAAGAAAAAGACGAAGATTGTAATAACATCAAGAGGTGGTTGACTAAAGGGGATGAATTGAAATTTAAGATTGATGGCACTGGACTGCTAAGATTTGGAGGATGAATTTGGTTACCGTTAGTACCAGAACTGATAGAAGAGATTTTGCAAGAAGCGCACAGTACGAGATATTCAATACACTCAGGAAACACGAAGATGTTCCAAGATTTACGTCACAACTTCTGGTGGCCAAACATGAAGAGAGAGGTTGCGGAATGCGTAAGTAGATGTCTAACTTGTCAGAGAGTCAAGGCCCACCAACGACCAAGTGGGTTATTACAACCATTAAAAATTCCAGAATAGAAATGGGAGCACATCACAATGGACTTTGTGGTGGGACTTCCAGCAACGCAGAAATGGCACGACGCCATATGGGTGATTATAGACCGTCTTACTAAGTCATCTGACTTTTTGCCAGTTAAGATTAAGTATAGTTTGGACGAGTTAGCCAAATTATATGTTAAGGAAATTATCTCGAGGTATGGGGTGCTGGTATCTATTGTATCAGATAGAGATCTGTGATTCACGTCAAACTACTGAAAGATTCTTCAAGAAAAAATGGGGACATAACTACGAATGAGTACCACATATCATCTACAAACCGATGGGCAAAGCGAGAGAACAATTCAAACACTTAAAGACATGCTCCGAGCTTTTGTGGACTTCAAGGGTAGTAGGGAGGATCACCTTCCATTAGTAGAGTTTGTGTATAACAATAGTTATCACGCTAGTATTGGAATGCTTCCGTACGAAGTACTGTATTGGAGGAAATATAGAACGCCCTTATGCTGGGATGAAGTTTGAGAACGTCAACTATTGGGACCAGAGTTGGTACAACAGACGGTAGAGATCATCAGGGTGATAAGAGCTCGACTAGTAGCAGCTCAAGATCGCCAAAAGAAGTATGAGGACCTACATCGCAAGAAGAGAGATTTTGAATTAGGATGCTATGCTTTTCTGAAAGTATCTCCCTGGAAAAGGAAGATTCGTTTTGGGAAAAAGGGAAGTTGAGCCCTAGGTTTATAGGGTCGTTCGAGATTCTAAGGTGAGTCGGTGAAGTGGCATACGAGGTAGCATTACCTCTTGAACTTGAGCACATTCACATCGTGTTTCATGTGTCAATATTACGGCCTTATAAACCGGACTACATGCACGTTATCTCCTATGAACCAATTCAAGTAGAGAAAGACTTATCGTATGAGGAAGTTCATGTCCATATACTGGATAGGAATGAGCAGAAGCTGAGGAATAAGATTATCCATTCCGTTAAGATTCTCTGGAGGAATCATGCAGTTGAAGAAGCTACGTGGGAACTAGAAGAGAAAATAAGAGCGAATTATCCATTTTTATTTGAGTAACCTTATTTCTACAATTTCGAGGACGGAATTTTTATAAGGAGGGAGGGATGTAATGACCGTGAATTTTAAACTCCTTATTAATTAAATATGTGATTTAATTTTTTATGAGTTAGTTTTGTGAGTTTATTTCAACCTTATGTAGTTATGTGAATTTATGAAATGATTAAAGGGAGTCACTAATACATTATTTAAATTGGTGGACGTTAAGAGTTTGATATCAATATAGGATTATTAATAATTAAATATTTAATTTATTTAAATATGGTGGCAAGAGTTAAACATATTGATTAATTGTAATTATGAGTAATTAGTTGTTAATGTGTTAATTATTTATTATTATGAATAAATAATAATTAATGAGTAATAGATTAATAAATATAATATGATTTTATTTACTTGATTAATTGTTCAAGCAATGCACAATTTTATTTGGTGGTAATAGAAAATGTACATGAATTATATGTATGTGCACTACTTGAAACCTTGTAATTAGAAAATACATTGTGTACCCTTTAAATCATTATAACCTATGTTATGTGAAATGAATTGTGTATACATAATTTATAACCAAAGTTTATATTTTGTGAATATATGGTATAAGCTAATTGTTGCAAATGCTGGCATTTGCTTTGTCCCATAATGAGAGCCCAGATCCTTTCTTCCACGTGAAAAAGCTAGCTAGCCTATCTTTATCTCAAATTCAACAAACTTAGAGCAATAAGTGGATGGGGAGTGGGATTCATGAGTGAATCACCAACTCTCTCTTAACCATTATACATTCTTGAAATCCTTTGGTTTGATTTGGGAGGTAACATTATCTAGGTAACCATTCTTCTATAAATGAGACCCTCACCTTCCTCATTACAATTGCTGAGAATTAATTGCTAAGGAGTGAGTGTATTGCTGCCTAATTACTTCAAGAGGTATGAAAATCCTAATTGTGTTCTTAGTTGGGTTTTGATAAAATCTTAGGAATTAATTGAATTCTTTGTTAATTAATGTGAATTTAAATGCCATAATATGTTTATGAAGTGTTTTTACATGTTTGAACTCTTTAATGGTAGGTTGTATCATGTTTAAACTGAAATGAACCAAGGTGGTTAAGGCTCTGCAGAACAGAGCAGATCACTGCCTCTGGTGCAGGCATGGCGCAGCTGCGCCCTATTTGTACTAGGGTGCAGCGCAGTTGCGCCGTACCCCAGAACCAGTTGCTGATTTTTGTTTGTGATATGTGTTACTAACTTTATGTTATGACTTAGATACATACCTATAAAGGAGTATAGCATGTTTTGTAAGGTTTTCTTGTGTAGTATGAAGTGATCAACACGTTTTAGTAAGAGATTTTTAATGAAAACTTAAAGTTTAGAAAAAAAAACTTTGAAGTAATATAAGTTTTACAAATTATGAACTTATGATACCAATAAATGACTGATTTGGAACCTAAATGAGCATGATATGTGATTCATAGATGTTGTATCCATGACCAACTTGATAAGATTTGTGCTAGAACTTAGTTTGAAAAGAAAAGCTTAGTTAAGGCTAATGAACATGAATGCTAAGAGATATAGTTTCTAATTTTGAAAAGAGATTATCATAACTTATTTAATTATGATAAAGGTTTTAGATTTGTCTTACATGTGTTAAATTGTATCATTCGTGCTAAAAAGATTTCAAAGACAATCGTGAACATGTTTTCAAACTTAAGTTGCATATTATGTGAGTACATAGATACTAAAGTAGTAAGGTGTCATATTATGGCTATAATACTCCTAAACATGGTATTAAGAATGATGATAATAACTAAACCGAACATTAGTTTAGAGCATGATTTGAAGTGTTAAATAATGTTAGTTGTGAATAAAAAATATGAACATCTCGAGCATTTGTATTAATAGATTAAGTGATCTCTAGGTTGACATATGATAAGAATTGTAAATCATGATGATTACATGACCCTTTTTATGTTTTAATGACATATAAATTGTAAGTTAAACTTATGGTAATGAACTTAAGAATGATCATGTGTTATATGTAAAACTCTAGCATGTATATATGTTAAAATAGGTGTGTAATTAGTGTGTTAGACTTGGACTAAAGTCAGGAGAGCAAATCTCTAACCTGGTCTGGCCAGGGGACAGCGCAGCTGCGCCGTCCCTAAGCCTAGACCAGGCGCAACTGCGCCGTCCTGCAGTCATGAATGGATTCTATTTTTGATTCAGAAATTCAAGGCATGCTTATATGGTTACTTTACTTTGTAATATGTGACCAATATGTCATATAATGTGTTTAGAAGCATGCTATTTGATGACTTGATTCTTGTAAGTGTAGACTCATAATAGTTTACACATACTAATTAAAAAGACCGACGTGTTAATATTAGGTCGTTCCAACACAAGTAATTAAAGCTAGAATTAATTGTAGTTGAGCAAATAGGCAAGTTCCTTGAACCCTAATTTTATTGAGCAAGTTCCCTAAACTTACTCTAATTATTATTAAGCAAGTTTCCTTGAACTTCACTCTTTGATTGTGCAAGTTCCTTAATTCTTACTCTTTTACTTGAGCAAGTATACGAACACTATTTTATTGTGTTTCAAATTTCCTAACTTACACAACTTTGTTTTTGTGAAAGTTTCCTATCCTTCTCGTATTGAATTTGAGCAGGTTATTGTTGAATTGAAAATTATTCATTGAAGATTGAACTTTATTTCCAAGCATACTATTAAGTGGTATAATTACCTTATAATTATTCCACATCGATATTATTGATATTCGCACATAGTGCACTTGAATTCGTACAGTCTTGGACTTGTACATCGTTTAAAGCTCTATAATTCTTGAACTATGTTAGATAGAGTCTGAACCTTTGTTCGGTCAGACAAGTGTATGAAGTTTTATAAAAGCTATCCAAACCAATTGATGGTAAGGATTCTTAGATTGAAAGAACACCCCTTCTATGATAGGGGAGTACCCCAGGTATCTAATATAAGATACAAAGAGCTAATTTAAATGTTATGCATATACATAGTGTACGTGAGGCTGATCCCCTCAAGTACTTATTTTGTAGCCAGTAACCAAAGGGTCAATTAGCTATTGATTCCATGGAGTGTTAGAGTTCAAAGTCTATTTGACTAGCAGTTATTCAAAAAGCAATCATTATCTTTGCTTCCAATATTCATATTGTTGAATCCTTTAGATATTCATATTGTTGAATTCATTGAAAAATATTTTCCATTCATCATGATACATCCTTATTGTTGTATTTAAACTTGTTGGGCAAACTTGTTGCTCATCCTTGCTATATCATTAATCATATTGCAGCTAAGCCTGAGACCTCAGGGAAGGACAAGGATAAAGGAAAGATGTAGAATAGTGGCAAGGAGCAGACTTTACCTTACACTTATTTTAAATTAATGTTATGCAATATGAACCTTAATGTTTATTTTAGGGTATGTTTGTAAGATGATATTAAGGTTATCCTATCTTGGGACTAGTAACACCTTTTCAATGAACAAGTAAGTTTATATTTTTCAGCATTTTAGTTCTCGTATGTTGTTTAGAGGTGGATGTTTGTACTTTATCGTGATGACCAGACTGGGGACAGGGGGCCCAGATTCGGGGGTGTCACATTGACCACTTAGACATCAGTGTGATCATGGCACTACATGCTCTCTGGGAGGGACATACCATTTTACCGATCATTCTGGCAAAGACCTTGAGGTCGATCACGTATTGCCAGTCCCATTCTGTAGGGGTATTTACAGGCAGTTCGGTATTGCTGTACATGTGGTTTATGACACACTTTAGATCTAACGACCGAGAAATTCAGATTTATTGTAAAATAATTTTATTTAATTAAATAATTAAATAATTTTATTTTTCTGAAAAACACTATTCACTAATTTCTAATTTTTGAACTTCGGAGAAATACGTAACGATAGAATATCAAAGTAAGATGGATTATGAAATAATAATTCGAGTATGGAAAATGCGTTTTTCGCCTGCGGACTTAATTTGGGAACGTTAGGGAAAGTAAAGCGTTAACTAGTTAAAGTGATGATCATATAATACATAGGTATTGTGCGAGATAATGAATACGAGTATGATACAAAGTATTATACGAGTATGTATGAATGCTGGTATGTCATATATGTTGAATAAGTATACGAGTTAGGATTTGAGATTAACACGTAGATAATACGTTCTAAGGCTTTAAACCAAATGTAATGGACTTGTAGGATTGTGTACGAAGTTGTAAAGTCCAATTGGAATTATGATAAAGCCCAATGCTAATCAATGTTAAGGCCCAAATGTTTGTTATTATACAAGCCAATGTTTGTTTAATGCAAGCCCAAATCATAAGTTATGTTAATTAAACCTAAAGCCAAAACTAAGAATTCAATTGGTAAGGATGACCCATGTGGCAACCCATGTGGACCCCATGACCACATGGGTGTACTTGGTGGGCAAGCAAAGGATAAGCTATGTGGTGACCAAGTAAACTTGATGGCCAAGAGTTGAGTAGTAAGGAGGTTAATTAAGGAGGTGGGATTGGTTTAATGTATAAACTACCCTAATCTAGGATTTTCTATAAATAGAAGGAGTGTTGGATCATTTGTTACTTGTTAAATTTCATCCAACATCATAAGTGCTTATTGGTTAGACAGAAAAAGCTAGAAAAACTAGACATTGTTAGTTCAAGAAGTAAGAAGTAAGAACAAGAAAGAATCAAGTGATCATCAAAGGTAATGATACTAAACCATGATTCTCCCTCTCTTCAATTGTTAGAGAAGTGAGTAGTGGTAGAACTTGTATGCTAAGAAGAAGTTGGAATGGCAAATCAATGGACTTAAGCTTGAATAAGTCATGAATAACTAATTTATACTTTTATAGGTTATAAACTCATGAAGAACAAGTAAGAACTTATCCTGTGGATGATGTAATGAAATATGTTGGTTAAGATGTTAGTATGATGGAATGAATTCATTTGAAATGATGAACAAATCTTTAGTAAATAAGTTATGGCAGAATTCACGAGTTTGGACGATAATCGTCGAAATTGTTAAATTCTCGGAATGGAAGTCAAATTTTGACATTTAGTTCAGAAATGTTGGTTTTCAATGGGGATAAGTCTTATTTGGCATTCTAGAGTTACGGACTCTAAAATGACCAAATTTTGACTTATAACGAAGAAACTAGCATTGAACGTTCACGAACGTTTATCGTTTTGTTAAAATAAACTAAAAGGTGAATTTTGAGTTAACGGATTCAAAAATGTAAAATTCTTGTATGAACACGTAGAGTATGTGATTTTTGAGGTAATGGCTTTTCAACGAGCTAATTCGGACTTAAAATGATCAAATTTGGAGTCCGAGAAGTTCGCAAAATAGAAAAACTGTCAAAAGTATCTGGTGCACAGAGCTGGCACCGCGGTGCCAGCCCAAGGCCAAATAGACGGCATTGCGGCGCCGAGCCATGTTCAGAAGCTACTGCAAAGTCACACCATGGCGCGGTAGATAGCACTAAGACTCGTGCCGTAGCGCCGAGTCCGGTCCTCAGCCACTTGAGAGTGGTGTTGTAGTGCGGCATAAAGAAGGGAAGATGGCGCCGCAGCGCGAGCACTAGATCAAACACAGTAATGGAAGCTTATGAAGAAAACAATTAAGACAGTTGGTTAATGATGAAGTACAACATTAATTAACTTAATGTAACATTGTTTAAAATGTTATAAACCTTAAGTATGATAACTAATGGTTGAAGATAACATACTCAAATGTGAATGGAAATTATAACGGCAAGCAAAAACCAATGATACACAATCTAAGGCATAATTATATTGAGAAGAAGGGTAAGGTTTAGGAACCATGTATGTTTGTTCATTACCTATTGTGGTACGTTATGTGATTATATGTCGTAGAATTCATAAAGACTCAAAGTAAAAGTAATTATACCGTAGCGGATGCTAAAGGCAAGTGTTCTAACCCTTGTCCATGTTCAATCTAGACAAGTTTTGTGATTCATGTCTCTTATGCATGAATTGATGTATGATGGAGTAGAAGAAAATTTCTTCGGCTAGACTTAAGATATTTCCTTGGATTTCTTATAATCTATGGAACTGTTTTCATGTTTTGCCAAACTATATTGGTATGGTTTTCAAATGAAGACTGAGTATGCTAAACAAATGTTTTGTCGTCAAACGTCAGGCACGTGAGGTTGCCACAACTTAAATGCACATACGTTTAAAGAAAGTAGTGTTGTACAACATAGAGTACTATGGGCTGATCACCTAGACGTGTTCGTAAGTAGTGCCGGACTTACGAACTTATTGTTGGGTTGTCCTTTTTCAAAGAAAGTATGAAATGCTCAAGGTCGTGGACCGGAATGGATGTTTTACTGAATGTTATTCATTGTGAAACATTTTAAGAAAAGTGAAGTGCTATCTTGAATTATCGATAGTACTTTATAACTATTGTTCAGTTATTGAAGATATACAATTCCAATGTTTCAAGCATATTGTTTAAATGGAATTATCATACTTACTGAGCTAGTTATGCTCACTCGTGCTTGAACCATATGAATGCAGCTAAGACCGAATGGACCGAAGGATCCAGTAAAGATAAAGGGAAGGCTAAGGAGAACCTATAGATTGCCTTTGTAATAGTATAGGTGAATGTTGTTATTATTTGATATTATGACAATAACAAATGTAATGGTTATTAAGAACCCGGGAAATGGTAATATTGTTTAGAAAATATGTAAGACATATTCGTTCTTCTGAGGCATTTCAATTGAATGTATGTGTAAACTGTAGCACCGTGTAGGACCGTATGTCGGGTTAGAAGATACCCAGATTTGGGGGCATCACATGTTGGTATCAGACCATTAGGTTATAAAAGTTAAGGGTTGAATTAAAACCTTAAGTCATAACCTTAAGAAGAGTCAAAGAAATAAAAGATGAAATTAACCCTAAAATGCATTATATATGATATGTGTTTTTATTATTATACCGACGTGTACTAATCAAACTAAATTTTTTTGTTGTAGATGTCAGAAGAAAATGAAATGTTTAGGGATATACATGTAGTAAGTGAAGAATCGGTGAATCAGATAGAGATTATTCCGAACCCAATAGCAGCAGAGCCTGAAGTAGTAGTTATTGAGTCTGGAGACTCGAAGAACCTAGACCTTATGTATGTGTTCAATGGCATGTTGGAAGATGAGGTGGAGGTAGTGTCCTTTATCCCAGTAACACTTGCAGAAGAGATGGCTCCGGGGAGTCGATAATGTCATTGTTTATGATAGTATTGGATAGAAACCTCCATTATTGTCAGGAGGTGAAAGAACTAAAAGAAGAGCTTTATGTTGTCTGGAAAGATAAGACGAGTATGGAGTTCATGTGAGAGGGGAGCACGATGAAAGAGTTTTGGCGAAGGACAACGTCCACGAGCTGAAACAGGAGGTCTTTGAGCTCAGGCACGAGCTAAAGACCAACAAATAGAAGATTGGGAGGATGTCCTATATACATAGGACTTCTCATGTGGATTTTCAGCAACAAGTAGATGGGTATCCTATAAAGGCAGGGCAGACTCGACATACTTAGCATACTATCAGCCGTGATGTTATTGTCAGTCTTGCCAACACGAATTTTGAGAATGCCTTACGGCAGATTTAACCTAGTATTAGCTAGATTAGAGGTAGATATGCAAATATGATGTATCTAGTAGTGACGCAAAACCCTCTTTTCAATAACAAACGATAGTCTTTTATAAATCCCAATTTTTGGAAAGCAAGTGCGGGATAGTAATGTAATCAGCTTAGGCTGTGTAAATGTGAACAATGTAGTATTATACTACAAGAAGTAAATTAATAAAAACCTTTTTATGGAACATATTATGTAATGAGTTGAATTTATTGTTTAAAAATGAATAATAACTAAGTAACAAGAAGAAAGTAATAATGATGGGTTGTTTATCTTAACAACAAAATACTGCCAAGAAGGAGACAACAAAATCAAAATGTTAATGTTAATCAACCAGAGGGAGGTCCGGTTAACCTGATGCAAGAGTTCATTAACTTGTTAACTACCGCGTTTAATAGGAATGGGGCTAATATACCCATAAATCCTAGAGTAGTACGAACTACTACTTTTAAGGATTTTAAGAGTGTCGGTTAGCCGGAGTTCAAAGGAACTACGGACCCAATAGAAGCCCAAACGTGGGTGAAAGAAATTGAGAAGGCATTTGTTATTGCAAATGTCGACGAGGGCAAAAAGGTTGCTTTTGCAACCTATATGATGAAGGGTGAGGCCAACTTTTGGTGGGAGGCTAACCAGGCTAGGGCTGGTATAGAGAACCTAATATGGGTACGGTTCAAGGAGATTTTCTTTGAGAACTACTTTCCCACAAGTATGTAGGGGAGAATGGAGATGAGGTTTCTGGAATTGAAACAAGGGGAGATGACAGTTCCCCAATACGTTGCCAAGTTCAATGAACTGGCAAGGTTTGCTCCAAATCAGGTGGACACTGAGGTGAGAAAGGCTAGGAGGTTTGAGCAGAGCTTGAAACCCTGGCTCTATAGCTGAATATTGGTATTCCAAAGTACTTCTTTTGGGACCATACTAGAGAAGACGATAATCGTTAAAGGTGGGAATGAGGCTTTAATCCAGTACCACAAGGAGAAGAAGAACAAGAATGAGGTGGACGGGGGAATGAAGATCGAAGGAGCCAGCGGGAGTGGCGAAGGTCAGAAGGGGAAAGGGATTAACTCTGGGAATACCAGAGTAAAGCAAGGGGATCCTAAGAGGAGGATGGAGTCATGCAAGATGTAACAACCCGGGTCAAATCCCGAGTCCGAAACAAATCTTGGGTCAAATCCCAAGTCCGAATCGAATCAAATCCATCAAAATAAGGCCTCAAAATACTATCCCAATAGTATCTTCTTGGGTCAACTTAGCCCAACACAGGCTCACCCAAAAGGTCATGACTTGAAAGTACTAATGGTAGTAACTTATTTCCTTATATGAAGATAAATTTTTTCCCTATCTTTCGATGCTTACTCAGCTAATCTATACCCAAGATAATATCAAAATCATGCATCACCATCGGAAGTAAGTTAGCTGCGTACACTCTCCTCCCTAACTTCAAAGGACACTAGCGAAAGTGCTCAGAAATAATCACAGAATTCCCCATCGGGATATCAATAGACAATTGAGGATTTAATATTTGAGAAGACACTCCAAGATGACGAACAAGTGAAAATGCAACAATAGAGTGTGTAGATCCAGTGTCAAACAAAACTGATGCCTCACAATTTCGTACAAGAATTCCTGAAATAGTACTTGGTGCTTGGGCCGCCTGATTAGCTGTCAATGTAAATACTCTCGCACCGGTGTTGCGCTGACAACCATTACCAGCATTACTGCCTCCCACATTACCACACTGAATTGGGCAGTCCCTTGCTCTATGTCCCATTTGTCCAGATAAGAAACAAGCCCATGTCTCTCTATAGCACTCCATACCAGCATGATACCCACCACAAGTAGCACATGAACCAGGTGGAAGTGGCAAAAGGTTCGGATTGTGCCCACCTGCCGGTCCTGGATACTGCCACTAAATTTGACCATGTTGGCAATGCTGACCCTGATTTTGATTCTGCTGGAAACTCCTTTTCTGTTGAAATCCCCTATTTTGATTCTGCCCTCTAGCTTGCCACTGACCATGCTGCTGACCTCCATGACCACCCTGCTACATTGGGTAAGCAAAATCCCTTCGAGGATTAAATCACTGATCCGATGGAGGCTCATTCCAATTATTTTGCCTTCTTTTATGATTTTTTCCAAATTTCCCCATTCCTTGCCCTTGCTGGTCATCTCTATCTCTCTTTCGACTCCCTTCTGATTTGGAAGCTCGAAAGTCCTTGTGCTCCATTTCCATACTCTTAGTTGCATTGGCCACCTGTGATACATCTGTAAATATGGTGTGGATGATCGATCTCCTATACTCATATTTCAAAGCCCATTTAAACTTTTCTGCCTGCTGTGCAGCTGTCCCGGCTATTGAACCCGCAAAACCAGCCAATCTTGTAAACCTCGCTATAAAATCAGTAATAGTCTCATCATCCTTCTGCCGAATGAACACAAATTCCCTGATGTATGCATCCCTATCAGCGTTTGGGAAATACTGCTGATAGAAAAGGTCACGAAAATTGCTCCATATGAGTCCATCCATAAATCCATCTCCCTGTGCAGCCTTCAACGATTTCCACCATCGCTGAGCATCATCCTCTAGCTTATATACTGCTAATCTCACCTTTTGATTTTTGGTACACCCAATAACATCAAAAATCTTCTCCAAGTGGGCGATCCAGTTCTCCACATCAATTGGACTTGGAGCAAACTAAAAAGAGTTGGGCTTCTACTTAATGAACCTCTCCAATAACACATATAACGGCTGCACTTGTTGACCCACTTCATCCTCGGGAGGAACATTCTTCTCATGCTGTGGTATCTCTGCAACATCCCCCATTCCATTTGCATGCTAATTTCCTTGCATCTGCGAAATACCCTGCATAACCTTGTGCCACGACCTGAGTAACTGTCTCATTCACCACTGCTGCAACCATAGCCAGGATTATTATCGCATTACCCTGATTCCCATCGTTTCCATCTTGGTTAACAGCCTCAACCTGAGGTTGCCTCTGACCTCTCCTACTGTTACTACCTTGCCTCCCAGCAATTCTCGAAGACCTACGAGCCATCTATGATACAAAACAACAAATAAGAACAAACAGATCAAAACAAATAATTAAGGCCAAATTTATGCAGAACGAAAATCAAACGCAATACAAATCTTATATCTACGCAGTGGTCTACCCATAACTCACAGGTCAAGCCTAAAAGGAAATCTACAAGATTATAACCTAAGCTCTGATACCAACTCTTTAACAACCCCTTCCCGAAAAAGAAAGGGATGTCACGCGCAAAACACAACGAACCTCAAAATAAATAAACAGAGCACTAACAACCTCAAAATATTAATAGTGGTGATCTATTAATAGCGTACTAAATACAATTCTCCAAATAGAGTCAAAAATTAAACTTAAAATTCAAAACAATCTAGATGGTTAAAGGCAACTCTCTCGTTAATCTTGTTGATAAAATTTACATGATAATAAATTTAGCAGTATTATGTTGTTAATGGGTAAATTTGTAATTAGTAATTTAACTTATAGATATTATTTAATTTTTGTTAATTTGGGTAATTAGTTCGAACGAAGGGGATTTAAAGAGTTATACTTGGAATATAAATTTTAGAGTATTAATAATTGATATAAGGCGATTATTAAAGGCATATTAAAAAGATTATGAATTACTTTGGAATTATAAGTTTGGATTGTTTTTTATTTGACGTGAATATGTTTAGCTTGCAAATAACGTTTCGTATTTGATATCGTTGGAAATTGAGGGTAAGAATTTATGGAGTGTACAATAAATGGTTTGGAAGTATCAGGTATGGATTTCATACTTTTTCAGTGATATTCCTTTAAATTTAATTCGTTCGTCTTGTACTCGTTTAGAAACTTGGTATTGCCTCTCGGGATTATTCCTTATTGTCAAAATTATTGAGATAGTTTCGTTTTGGTGTTGATATTTGAATTTGTATTTGTACTCTTTGAACTAGTTAATCGTGTCAATATATTTTGGAGACTTTATTTGTTTGTACCATTGTTCGTATATTTTCGTTCGCATTCGGAGTTGTTTTGATCATTGATATCTTGTAATAATTGGGTATGTTTGTATTTGATAATTCGATTTCATTTTAATATGGTCATGTAAGCCTTGTGATTTGAACCCCTTTTGGCTTACATTTTGTAGTTTGATCATTAGGGTATACTTGAGCTAACCACCGGTGGGGGTACCACATGTATGTCCTCTTGACACAAGGGCATGACACCTTCCGTGGCTGTGTGATCAGTCCACGTCGTATTCTTTTGTATGCTTGGAGTATGAGCTTTAGCCATTTCGTTGTGCTTTGCATGTAACTTTCTAGAATTTTAATTATTATATTAAATATTTACTGAATTATTTAAATATTTAATAGATGTGTTTATTGTTGAATAAATAATTGTTTAAATTTGAATTGATGTGGTTAACTATTTGCTTAATAAATATTTAAGGATAATTAACTATTTTGCTAATTTAATTATTAAGTTGGAGAATTTGATTAATTGAATTAATATTCTTTTTATTAAAATTTGTAAATTTAAAAGGATGTGTTAGTTGATTAAATAAAGTTATAATTGTATAAAAAATTATAATTTTGGTGGTATTGATTTATGTGATGAAGTAATTTAATAAATTGTTATTATGATTAATATAATTAAATTAATGTGTGACAAATAATCTTTTATAAAGTAGTTATTAAAATAACTTAAAGGAGTTTTAATTCCGTTTTGCCAAACAAGACTTATTGCTTATTAAGTCTTTATTCTAATTGGGTTTAACTAAACAGGGTGTTAGGATTAATTGGTTATTTTTTTTAGTGACTAGCCAAACAAGCCTTATGGCTTTTGGTTTTCAAAATAAGTAACTAATGTTAGTAAATTATAGTTATATTATATAATTAATATATATATATTATATGCTATATACGTTAGTTGTTAGTACGCTCTACAGTTAAGAAGAAAAACAAAAACACAGAGGAAGAAAAAGAAGAGAAGAAGAGAAGAGGAGAGAAGGGAAGGCTAGAGAATTTAGAAGAGATTTGGGGAAGAGAAGATTGTAATCAAAAGGGATAGCCATATCATCTTCTATCAAGGTATTCTCCTTTTTCCTTTTAATTTTATCTTCCCAAATTCGCTATAGAATTTTTGTGTAAGCATGAATTTTTGTTGTTATGTGGCTTTATATAACATAATAATGATGTTAAAACTGTTTTCATGGGTTATAATCAAAGAATTGAAGATATGTATGTAATTGTGGAGAAAAGTATTTTACATGGAATTATATATATATATATATATTATTTAGTTAAAATCAAAATTATGAGTTATTTAGTTGTTTTATTGATAAATTGGCTATTCAATTTGTTAGAGAATATATATATTTTGATAAAATGCTTTGAATTAGTGGTTTTGGTTGAGAAACAAAATTTCAGTGTTTATTTTTATCAAAATTATCAAAAAGTAAGTTTTAGCCAAAAATAGTGAATTTGAGCGTGTTAATTTTGTTGTTTATGTTGTTATATGAGTAGAAACATGTTAGGAGTTCTTAAATTTTGTTTACATGAAGTTGTTGTATGATTTACGTGCTATTTGGTCTGTTGGAAATGAGTTTGTAGGCCAAAATTGGCTTTTTCTGTGCTGTTGTCGAGGCTGTCTGCCGAGGTCTGCACTTCGGTGCTGCGGCGCGGACTTGCAGTACCTTTGTGGTGCCGCAGCGCCATGCTCACATCGCAGCGCGTCCTTGTAGCCTTGATCTCTGCGCCACAGCGCCATGCCCACGCCGTAGCATGACCCACAGTGTAAATTGTGGCGCCGCGACGCGAGTTAGCAAAATGGTCTGACAGTATACTTTTTGTACACGAAATTTTAATAAAAGTTATGTGCTGATAGTAGGACTGCTAAATGTTGATTTTAGTATATCTATACTATGAATAAATATGTTATTAACAATTAACTTGTGTTATAACTCGATTATGTGATTAAAAATCCAATTTTTAAATGATGAACATACTTAGTTATGTTTGTAATATGGTAATGACTAATTATGTCATGATGACATATGTTTATAGGATATTGTGTTTCATATTGATTTGGTTTAGCCTACGAGGAATGCAAGTTCTCTAACTCTACTTTTGTAATTGGAATCAATTATTGTTCCCAATATAATAATGCAAGTTTTCTAATTCTTTATCTTATTAAACTATTTATTGTTTCAATTCGACTACATTATAAATGATACAAGCTTTCTAAACTTTGGTTTAATGTTGAGAAGTTATTCTTGTATTTAACTTGTTGTTTAGCATGCACAACTATTTATACTAATGTTGAAAAATTTCATCGTTCAAACTGTTATGCATGCTTAGTACCCAATTCTTATCTAACCTTGACTTAATATTGTTCAAGCAAGGCATGTTATAATTATTCAAAATATATGCTATTAGATTATTCCTAAAGCATGATTTTGGTTTACCATGTTGATTTAATTACGATTATTTTGTAATATAATGTTATTAATTCAACTAGTCCTCTAGTTGATGATCGTTGAACTTCAAATTACCCTTGAAAGCTTATCCAAACCAAACTCTCTTTGGTGTGGACTTGTACTACAAATACTGAGATGAACAACCCTATTATTATTAGGGGATAACTTACACGTAGTGTTAAATGTTTGTGCACAATACATGGTACGAAGGGCTGATCCCCCTAAGTACGAGGATTCCTTATAGTCTTATGACTGTTAAAGTTGGAGTTGAAAGATTACTTGCAACTGTGGACATAGTTCATGGTCTTATGACCCTCAGTTATATTTATTCTACATTTTGGATGTCAATTTCTGTTTATAGATGATAGAGTACTATTCATTGTTGATGAGCCTATTATTGGCAGTTATTATTACTATACTCATGTTGATTTCATATTATATAAAGTGAGCAATTATTTTACTCACTCTTGCATGTTTATAAACTCATTGCAGCTAAAGAGAAAAAGGTAGATGAACCTTCGACTAGCAAAGGAAAGGGAAAAATGTGCAAGTGATGAAGACTTGTAATTTTATTTTGATAGAGATGTTAGATTTTATTATGATGATCTTAGACTTGGTTTTAATGAAGCTTTATTTAATTTCCGCATATGAATGATTGTATTTAAAGGTTAGATAACTTGGGAGATTATATTATGTAACCCTTTAATAGGAAAGGTTTTATTTATCAAGTTTTATTGAGTTTGGGTAGCTAGATATGAATGTTTGATTACGTGAACACCAGATCCTGTGGGAATGAAGTACCTGGATTTGGGGGTGTCACAGGTTGGTATCAAAGCTTTAGGTTATGAACCTTAGATGGGGGAAAAGTCTTAGGAAGTAACCTTCGAGAAGATAGTGATGATAGACTGTGACGACCCGAGAATTTGGACAATTTATTAAAATCTTAAATGATTGATTTAAGGTTAAATAATAGACCTAAATAGAAAATAAGTGTATGCGTTTGATATTATTAGGGTGAAATTTTTATGATTTCAAAATTCTATGAATGATATAGGTTAATTATTCAGGATTAAGGATTTATGTGATTAAGTTCTGTGAATATGGTTATGTATGTGTGCTGAATGTGGTTAAGGGTCAAGGGTTGACCAGATTAATTATATATGTGTCAAACATTAATTATATATTAAGAACGCCAACGTTCAGTTAAAAAACCCTAACGTCTGATAAGAAACCCTAGAAATCAGTTCTGAAAACCCTAGTTTTAGTTCCGGGAGTCCGAAACCCTAATTCGAATATTCAAAACCCTAATCTAAGAATTTAACGGAGAAGTTTAATGCTTAAGTGCTATTAATTATAATATTAGGGTAAAAACTTAATTAGTTAGCAAACCCTAAATTCAAA
Source organism: Panax japonicus (assembly GCA_020205505.1). NCBI lineage: Eukaryota > Viridiplantae > Streptophyta > Magnoliopsida > Apiales > Araliaceae > Panax > Panax japonicus. The sequence goes on from CM035114.1 coordinate 42,721,290, forward strand.
TCATCGAACCTTAATTGTTCCGTCAGAAATCCTAATGTACAATTATGGGTTTAATTACTAAATTAGCAATATTAATTACGAAAATATTAATCCTAATTGGTTTAAGACCTAATGTAATTGGAAAAATTATAATAATTTGGAATCCCTAATTATAATTTTTAAATCATGATTTTCTATTTTAAAATCTAATTAGAAAATTTTTGAAATCCAAGTTGTTAAATCTTTAAGGGTTAAACCCTAAACCCTAAAAGTACTAAACCCTAAGGTTTAGTATCAATTGACAAATGTGCCACTAATTTTAAATGCCAAATGTCTAATTTACCATTTTTGAATATTTTAGTAGGTAACTTGCAAATTTTGCCAAGACCTTTAGTGGCTCACCAAATCTTGACTTTGCACCATCTAAACTCCAACAACTCAACCTATAATCAGCAGCTATACAAGTAAAATGCAATGTATCATATGATTATAAAAGATTAGAGAGGGAGAAAGTTACAAAACTTGGTAGAAAATTTCCCAAGCCATCCTCTCTCTCTAAAATCTGAAAATGAGAGTGAAAAGGAGTGAGAAGCTAAGATAATATCATCCATTAGCTTTCTTATAACAGATTCAAGGTTCAGATTCAAGGATCAAAGCCCAAAAATTTGTAAAACCCCTAACCTAGAAATCCTATGATTCTATGTTAAATGTTGTTGTTTGTTGGTTAGATATGTGTAATAAGGTGTCACTTGTTGATCATGGTTGATAGATCATGGATACATATTATCAAAGTACATGAAAATGAAGTTTTAAAATTTTTGGAAAAACTTTGAAAAGTTGTCTGACAGCCATATGTCAGATGTCATATATCTGTGTGTGTTAGATGTTTAGTGTGTTTGTTGTTTTAGATCTGTTCTATGCCATGTGGTCTTTACTCTGGAACTTAAATCAGAGTCATAACATGTCTAGATCGAAAGTTATGAGCAGTCAAAACCCTTTGCTCAAAATCATAGAAATGTGTGGTCAAAAAGCCGTTGACCAAACTGTTCAAGAACAATCTGGAAAACCCAGATTTGTTCAAGAACAGTTCTTGACCAAATTTTTGACCGGCTTAAATCTTGTTCATCTGTTGTGGTTAAGATGATCTGGTGATTTTTTGTTGTACCTTGACAAAAGTACTCAAGTATTGAACATTAATATCACATGAAACATGATTGGATCATGTATTTAATCGAGTCACAAACTGGCCACTCGAACCTGTCTGGGATTCTAGGTAACCAAGAATTCCCAGCAGGCCTCTGACAACGTTTTAATCAGCTAAAAACTTCTTGATATGTTGTTATTTGGTCCTGAAACTTGCTTGTTAGTGTAATATTACATTGATACTACATGTGTAACACATCAAACCTCCCAGAATCATAAACCACAAAGTTTTAGACTTGGTCAAACTAGGTACCCTGCAATCTGACAAATTTTCTGGGTTTGGGCTCAAGAACACCTATAGCGACGGTTCTGTCGCTATAGGGCCCTTTAGTGACACTTAATTTTGGAAATTGAATTATTTAATTAAATAAATAGAAATAAATGGTTTTTAATTATTAAAAACACATATTAAATTTTGAAAAATTATTTTAAAGCTTGAAAAATAGTTTTTAATTATTTTAAGTATATTTCATAAATATTTAATATTTTTGGAATATAAATGGTATTTATTTATTTAATTATGATATTAAATAAATTATTTTAAAATAGCTTTAATTCATGAAAAATGATGAAAAATAATATTATTGTATAAGAAAATATTTTAAGTTATTTTTGATGAATTTTAATATTTTGTGATGAAATTCATTAATTAATCAATATTAATGATAATTAGTTTATTTAATAGATATATTAAATAAATTATGGAAAAATAGAATTAATGTTTTAAAAATCATATAAAAATGATTTAAGTGTTATAAAAATATTTTAAGTTATAAAATATAACTTTTGATATTTTGGCATGAAAATATTAATATTTTAATATTAATAGCAATTATCGGATAATGGATTTAAGTGTTTAAAAATCATATAATTATAATTTTAAGGTATTAAAAATACTTTGGTATATTATAATTATATTATAATATTATGTTATGATTTTCATTAATATTTTATATTAAATGAATATTAAGGATTAAGGAATTATGTGATGTCTAATTCAATTAAATATGGTTTTAATGATCGAAAAATGTTGATAAATGATAATAATTATTTGAAAATTATTATAAGTCTTTAAAAATTATTTTGACTGATAAGATAATTATCTTGGATAATTGTTAAGCGTTTAACCAGAGTTTAATTGAACTTAAACTCGTGTATTGTCCGACTAGAACGTCGGGATGATAGAATTGTGTCGGATTCATGTCAAACAGAAATAGTTTGACCTGATACTAAGTTTTATGTGTGTTATAGACTGATAGGGTTATGTGCTATGTGTTTAGGTTATTCTATGTATATATATAACAGTATTATATTGTGATAATATTATTCTAATATTGGAGATCTATATTACTAATATTAGGTCTTCGGGTAAAGCGTTATAAATTGCGTAGCGGTAATCAACGGTTCAGGCAAGTTTCTTTTTACTAAACTCTACTAAGAGTATTTTATTCAAGCTTATGTTTAATCGTTGCTGATTTCCACGAAAATTATACTCTGTACATCTTGCGTGTATAAGTCATGTATGAAAGGTTGATCACCTTCATTACTAGTTGGTTCAGAAATGTTTGTTCATGTTTAATACTTGTTTAGTCAAAAGTTTGTTCGTGCTAGTTCTCAATTATATTTTTGAATTATAGCCAGCTTATTATTCATACTCTTCAATCATGATATATCGTTATATTGTTGAAATTAAACTTGCTGAACAACTTTCATGCTCACCCTTGCTATATCTTGATAAAACATTGCAGGTAATGCGAATGCGTTCGGATACAGAAAAAGGTAAGGCCAAGTTCAGCTTGGGATAAAACGTGCAGCTATTTTGTAATAGTATAGTTTGATAAAGATGTTATGTGTTAGAAATGTTATGAAATGTGTATTAAGTTAAGGTTACTCGACCTTGGGGATTATGTGTAAGTTTAATGTATAAACAATTTATGTTTATATCTTCCGCAAATAGTTATAGAAATAGTATACCGGATCCGCGGCAATTTAGGGCCTGGATTCGGGGCTATCGTAGTTGGTAACAAAGCTGTTGGTTATGAAGCTTAAGTAGGAATACCTGAGACCAATAACCGCAGTGATTAGGATAAATGCTAACTCAAATAGAGTTAGTTGGTCGGTAAGATTAAAAGGCGAATCTCGGTAAGTTGTTAAGATACAGAGTTCCCTAACTCTGATAATAAAGTTGAACAGTAATGGTGAATAGATCGAGTCTAAAAGACTGAAAGTGCAGGAATAGGAGATCATAAAAAAAACGATCAAGTCATAGAATTGAATCATAATATATACGATGAGATCACCCCGTGATCTGTTAAGGTTATGACAACCGAAAAGAATCAATCTGATGATTGAAAAGTTTACAGCAAGATGCTGTGTATCAGTTGTACTATGAAATGGTACTATGAAAACTCATAAAAGAGTTATGGATTATGAATACTGATTAAATGAAATTCGTGTTGAAAAGGGGGGTTAAGATTAAGTGGGGATTTCATTGAGGACTCGTGTTAGCAACTGAGTTGTGTGATTTCTTGTATGGGCGGGGAATTGTACTTGGTGTAAAAACTACTTAGTTGGTGGCATGGGTAATCATTGAAATGTTGTGTCACGCTAGTTATTATATACAGATAAATAGGTCATAGGTAGAGAATATAGGATTAAGTACGAATTCTTAGAACTCATACTTATGTGACATTCTTCACTCATAGTTATATGAAATGTTTCTGAGCCCCTCAGCAAACGGACGCCAAAGGTCAGACTAGAGTAAGTTCTTAAACTCATATAATTGTGGCCAGGTTATGAACTCATAAGTGTGGTTTTATGAACTGGGTATAGTTGTGTGTGAATGGAGTGTTAAGGATTATAGGAACAGATAGATTGTTAAGCAAATGATCATTAGTGGAGACTTAGGTATTCCTAAACTCCTAGCTATGCTAAACTTCAAATTTTTGACATCAAGCTAAATACGCATTATGTGCCCTTTAAAAAAATATGTAAACTCGTAATCATTTTTGAAACAGTTTAAAGTATAGTCTATGCTACTTATTTCGGCTAGACGCAAATGATTTGAAATATCAAAAATTGTTTTTATTTATCACTCATGTACCATATAACCTGGTGCAGAGATGATAAAAATGTGATGGAGTTGTAAATACAAGAATACGTAGTGTGAATTTGACCTGAAGTCGCTGTTCCACTATTGTATGATGTGTTATGACAAAGTCATACAATGACGGCATCCTCAAACGGACTGTTAATACAGTACGGCATCATGACGTCATTCTTGAAAAATGTTTTTAAAAAAAAAATTTAATTTGCCAACGGGGTTTGGCTACACCTAAATAATTCGATTGAATTAAATTATCGATATGAGTCTATGCTATTTGATTCAGCTAGACTAATGTTATAAAAACTCCAAGTGTTTATTGAAAGAATTTCCCGAACCAAATTGCTTTGGTAAGGAATCCTATGATAAGACTGAGGTGAACGATAATGTTTGGATAAATAATCCAATCTAATAGCGTAAATATTTGCCAAAAATGATTAATACGTTATGCATGACGTAAGAGTACGATGGGCTGATCACCTAAAGTACTAGCAACTGGTAGTTTACCTTCTTTGTGATTGTAAAAATACCTAGTAATGTATTGTTTTGCGGTTTGATCACTACCGTTAAAACTAAATGTGTTCATGGTCAATATGACCCCTCAGTACAATTTGAAAACTTTTACTCTTGTGAGAGGTGTACTGGGTAGCATATGACATGTGTGAATGGTGTAAGGTGCACGGAGTAAGGTGTAAGGTGAATTTCGGGGACGAAATTCTTATAAGGAGGGGTGAATGTGACGACCCGAGAATTTGGACATTTTATTAAAATCTTAAATGATTGATTTAAGGTCAAATAATAGACCTAAACAAAAAATAAGTGTATGCGTTTGATATTATTAGGGTGAAATTTTTATGATTTCAAAATTCTATGAAGGATATAGGTTAATTATTCAGGATTAAGGATTTATGTGATTAAGTTCTGTGAATATGGTTATGTATGTGTGCTGAATGTGGTTAAGGGTCAAGGGTTGTCCAGATTAATTATATATGTGTCAAACCCTAATTATATATTAAGAACGCCAACGTTCAGTTAAAAAACCCTAACGTCTGATAAGAAACTCTAGAAATCGGTTCTGGAAACCCTAGTTTCAGTTCTGGGAGTCCAAAACCCTAATTCAGAAATTAAAAACCCTAATCTGGGAATTTAACGGAGAAGTTTAATGCTTAAGTGCTATTAATTATAATATTAGGGTAAAGCTTAATTAGTTAGCAAACCCTAAATTCAAATCATCGAACCTTAATTGTTCCGTCAGAAACCCTAATGTACAGTTATGGGTTTAATTACTAAATTAGCAATATTAATTAGGAAAATATTAATCCTAATTGGTTTAAGACCTAATGTAATTGGAAACATTATAATAATTTGGAATCCCTAATTATAATTTTTAAATCATGATTTTCTATTTTAAAATCTAATTAGGAACTTTTTGAAATCCAAGTTGCTAAATCTTTAAGGGTTAAACCCTAAAGGGTTAAACCCTAAAAGTACTAAACCTTAAGGGTTAGTATCAATTGACAAATGTGCTATTAATTTTAAATGCCAAATGTCTAATTTACCATTTTTGAATATTTTAGTAGGTTACTTGCAAATTTTGCCAAGACCTTTAGTGGTTCACCAAATCTTGACTTTGAACCATCTAAACTCCAACAACTCAGCCTATAATCAGTAGCTATACAAGTAAAATGCAATGTATCATGTGATTATAAAAGATTAGAGAGAGAGAAAGTTACAAAACTTGGTAGAAAATTTCCCAAGCCATCCTCTCTCTTTAAAATCCGAAAATGAGAGTGAAAAGGAGTGAGAAGCTAAGATAATATCATCCATTAGCTTTCTTATAACAGATTCAAGGTTCAGATTCAAGGATCAAAGCCCAAAAAGTGGTAAAACCCCTAACCTAGAAATCCTATGATTTTATGTTAAATGTTGTTGTTTATTGGTTAGATATGTGTAATAAGGTGTCACTTGTTGATCTGGGATGATAGATCATGGATACATAACATCAAAGTACACGAAAATGAAGTTTTAAATTTTTTGGAAAAACTTTGAAAAGTTGTCTGACAGTCATATGTCAGACGTCATATATCTTTGTGTGTTAGATGTTTAGTGTGTTTGTTATTTTAGATCTGTTCTATGCCATGTGGTCTTTACTCTGGAACTTAAATCAGAGTCATAACATGTCTAGATCGAAAGTTATGAGCAGTAAAAACCCTTTGACCGATCACAAAATCTGGAATCTGGGCAGCCAGATTTTCCCAGATGGTTTCTGACATCCTTTGCAGGCCGTGATCTTGCTTGTACGTTATGTTTTTATTGCTTTTTTGGTTTGTTAGTGTATCCTGGTATGTAATCTACATACTACAATCATTAGATTACCAATATCTTGCTCAAATCATAGAAATGTGTGGTCAAAAATTCGTTGCCCAAACTGTTCAAGAACAATCTGGAAAACCCAGATTTGTTCAAGAACAGTTCTTGACCAATGTTTTGACCGACTTGAATCTTGTTCATCTGTTGTGGTTAAGATGATCTGGTGATTTTATGTTGTACCTTGACATAAGTACTCAAGTATTGAACATTAATATCACATGAAATATGATCGGATCATGTATTTAATCGAGTCACAAACTGGCCACTTGAACCTGTCTGGGATTCTAGGTATCCCAAAATTCCCAGCAGGCCTCTGACAACGTTTTAATCAGCTAAAAACTTCTTGATATGTTGTTATTTAGTCCTGAAACTTGTTTGTTAGTGTAGTATTACATTGATACTACATGTGTAACACATCAAACCTCCCAGAATCATAAACCACAAAGTTTTAGACTTGGTCAAACTAGGTACCCTGCAATCTGACAAATTTTCTGGGTTTGGGCTCAAGAACACCTATAGCGACGGTTCTGTCGCTATAGGGCCCTTTAGTGACACTTAATTTTGGAAATTGAATTATTTAATTAAATAAATAGAAATAAATGGTTTTTAATTATTAAAAATACATATTAAATTCTAAAAAATTATTTTAAAGCTTGAAAAATAGTTTTTAATTATTTTAAGTATATTTCATAAATATTTAATATTTTTGAAATATAAATGGTATTTATTTATTTAATTATGATATTAAATAAATTATTTTAAAATAGCTTTAATTCATGAAAAATCATGAAAAATAATATTATTGTATAAGAAAATATTTTAAGTTATTTTTGATGACTTTTAATATTTTGTGATGAAATTCATTAATTAATCAATATTAATGATAATTAGTTTATTTAATAGATATATTAAATAAATTATGGAAAAATAGAATTAATGTTTTAAAAATCATATAAAAATGATTTAAGTGTTATAAAAATATTTGAAGTTATAAAATATAACTTTTGATATTTTGGCATGAAAATATTAATATTTTAATATTAATAGCAATTATCGGATAATGGATTTAGTGTTTAAAAATCATATAATTATGATTTTAAGGTATTAAAAATACTTTGGTATATTATAATTATATTATAATATTAAGATTGATTTTCATTAATATTTTATATTAAATGAATATTAATGATTAAGGGATTATGTGATGTTTAATTCAATTAAACATGGTTTTAATGATCGAAAAATATTGATAAATGATAATAATTATTTGAAAATTATTATAAGTCTTTAAAAATTATTTTGACTGATAAGATAATTATCTGGGATAATTGTTAAGCGTTTAAGCAGAGTTTAATTGAACTTAAACTCGAGTATTATCCGACTAGACCGTCGGGATGATAGAATTGTGTCGGTTTCAAGTCAGACTGAAATAGTTTGACCTGATACTAAGTTTTATGTGTGTTATAGACTGATAGGGTTATGTGTTATGTGTTTATGTTATTCTATGTATATATATAACAATATTATACTGTGATAATATTATTCTAATATTGGAGATCTATATTACTAATATTAGGTCTTCGGATAAAGCGTTATAAATTGCGTAGCGGTAATCAACGGTTCAGACAAGTTTCTTTTTACTAAACTCTACTAAGAGTATTTTATTCAACCTTATGGTTACTCATTGCTGATTGTCATGAAAATTGTACTCTGTACATCTTGCATGTATAAGTCAGGTATGAAAGGCTGATCACCTTCATTACCAGTTGGTTCAGAAATGTTTGTTCATGTTTAATACTTGTTTAGTCAAAAGTTTGTTCGTGCTAGTTCTCAATTATATTTTTGAATTATAGCCAGCTTATTATTCATACTCTTCAATCATGATATATCGTTATATTGTTGAAATTAAACTTGCTGAACAACTTTCATGCTCACCCTTGCTATATCATGATAAAACATTGCAGGTAATGCGAATGAGTTTGGATACAGGAAAAGGTTAAGGCCAAGTTCAGCTTGGGATAAAACGTGCAGCTATTTTGTAATAGTATAGTTTGATAAAGATGTTATGTGTTAGAAAAGTTATGAAATGTGTATTAAGTTAAGGTTACTCGACCTTGGGGATTATGTGTAAGTTTAATGTATAAACAATTTATGTTTATATCTTCCGTAAATAGTTATAGAAATAGTATACCGGATCCGCGGCGATTTGGGGCCTTGATTCGGGGATATCACATAAACTCTTATCGAGTTTTAAGGAAGAAGTAATAAAACACTTATGTGCTTATGTGATTACAACTTATGTGCTCATGAGAGTCGAGTAGTAATGATTAATAACTAAAACTTAAAAATCTTGTTGTCAGGAAGACTAATGTCGGAGAATCCAGTCAGGCTAGGGAGGAAGGACCTCAGATGCCTAGAGAGGAGGAATCTCGTGATATTCAAGTGGTTTGGGAACAACTGCTTCCACGAGAGTCAGTTCTATTACTCGCAGTGGTCGAGGATGATGATGATGTAGAAACAGATGAGGAAGATCCCGTGGAACTGTCGTAGACGGATGAAGAGGACGAGGAGGATTCGATGTAATTCTCGGAATGGATTGGTTGTTTAACCATGGGGTAATTATAGATTGTCAGAAGAAATGTGCAAATATTAGAACTTTCAGACAACCTCAGGTAGTATTTTACGGTAATAGATCATTGGGGCGTTCGTGTTGTCTTACCTGGACACAAACTAGGAAACTATTGAGGAAGGGATGTGTAAGTTATTTGTGCCATGTTGTTGATACCTTGAGAGTGTGAACAACCATGTAACAAATACCTATAGTTAAAGAATTCATAGATGTATTCCAAGAGAATTATCGGATCTTCCACCGGATAGGGAGACCGAATTTGTAAAAGATATTGTGCTAGGAGCGGCACCAGTTTCCAAGGCGTCGTATCGTATAAAGCCAGTGGAGATGAAGGAGCTAATGGTTTAGTTACAAGAACCGTTGGACAGAAAGTACATTCAACCGAGTGTTTCACCGTAGGGAGCACCGTTATTGTTTGTAAAGAAGAAGGACGGATCGTTAAGACTTTGTATTGACTATCGAGAGTTTAACAAGTTAACGATAAAGAATAAATACCCATTGCCCAGGATCGGTGATCTCTTTGATCAGTTGAAAGGGGAAAAGTATTTTTCTAAAATAGATTTGAGGATGGGGTATTATTAGTTAAAGGTTAGGAAGGAGGATGTACCAAAGATGACATTCAGGACTCGTTACGGTCATTACGAGTTTCTGGTGATGTCATTTGGGTTGACTAATGCACCAACTGCATTTATGGATATGATGAACAGTGTTCAAACAATATGTGGACAAGTTCGTCCTGGTGTTTATCGATGATATTTTAGCTTATTCCAAGACGCTAGAAGATCATGCTGAACATTTAAGAATAGTGTTGGAAACACTAAGGAATGAGAAGTTATATGCGAAGTTCACTAAGTGTAAATTTTTGCTATAAAAGGTACAATTTTTAGGTCATGTCATTGACCATGAGGGGATTTCAGTAGATCTAGCCAAGGTGGAAGCCGTGATGAATTGGGAACAACCGAAAATGCCGACTGAGGTGCGTAGTTTCCCAGGGTTAGCGGGATACTATCGAAGATTAACCCAGGATTTTTCTAAGATAGCTACTCCGTTGACTAATTTGACAAGAAAAATAGTGAAATACATGTGGACTAAGAAATGTGAAGACAGTTTTCAAGAACTGAAGAAGAGGTTAAGTGAAGCACCTATTTTGTCATTGCTTGATGACATATGAAATTTTGTAATTTATAGCGATGCTTCGCATAGAGGACTTGATTGTGTGTTCATGCAGCATGGCAAGGTCATTGCGTATGCATCACTACAGTTGAAGGATTATGAGAAAGTTTACCCTACTCATGATCTGGAACTGGCCGCAATATTATTTGCCTTAAAGATATGGAGACATTATCTTTACGGAGAGAAATGTGAGATATACATGGACCATAAGAGTCTAAAATATATCTTCACATAGAAGGAGTTTAATATGAGACAAAGGAGATGGCTGGAGTTGATAAAGTACTATGACTGTGAAATCCTGTATCACCTTGGAAAATCCAATGTAGTTGCCAATGCCTTAAGTAGGAAGGGTCAGGAGAAGTTGTATATGTTAACAACTCAATCTAAGTTAATAAAAAATATGGCTAGGATGGAGATAGAGGTGAAGTTGTCGACTGAGATAGGACTGTTTACGATGGCGACTCAATCTACTATTGTAGAGAGAGTCAAGGAGGTATAACTCAGAAATGATGAGTGTAACCAGATGAAGAATCGGTTAGCATATGAAAAATATTTAAAGTATAGTCTTGATAACGAGGGGTTATTGAGATTTGAAGGAAGAATTTGCGTTCCAAATGAGACGGAATTAAAGGAGCAAGTGTTACAAGAAGCTCATAGTTTGAGGTACTCGACTCATCCTTGTAGTACTAAGATGCATCAAGACCTTCGACAGAGTTTTTGGTGGCCGAACATGAAAAGAGAAATAGCCGAGTATGTGAGTAGGAGCTTGACTTGTCAAATAGTTAAGCCAAACATCAACGACCAAGTGGCTTATTATAGTCATCAGAGATTCTAGAGTGGAAGTGGGACCATATAAATATGGATTTTGTGGTGGGACTTCCATTTACTCAAAAGGGGTATGATGCGATTTGGGTAATAGTGGACCGGTTGACGAAGTCGGCTCACTTTTTGCCAATAAGGGTTATGTATAACTTAGACCAGTTAGCTAAACTTTATGTTAAGGAAGTTATTTCCAAACATGGTGTACCAGTTTTGATTGTGTCAGATCATGATCCACGATTCACATCGATCTTTTGGAGGAGTTTGCAAGAATAGTTGGGAACGCAGGTGAAGTTGAGTACGCCTTATCATCCATAAATTGATGGCCATAGAGAGAGAACAATTCAGACGTTAGAAGATATGCTGAGATCTTGCGTCATGGATTTTAAGGGTAGATGGGATGATCATCTACCATTAAGAGAATTTGCGTATAACAATAGTTATCATGCAAGCATATGTATGCCGCCTTACGAAGCCTTATACGGAAGGAAGTGCAAAACACCATTGTGTTAGGATGAAATGGGAGAACGTCGAATGCTAGGGCCAGAATTGGTGCAGCAAACAGTGGATGTAATGAAGTTGATACGGATGCATCTCGTAATAGTACAAGACAGACAAAAAAGTATGTGAACTCGAAACGAATAAATAGGGAGTTTGAAGTAGGCTACTGTGTGTTTCTAAATGTATCTCCCTAGAAAGGAAAGATACGCTTTGGAAAGAAGGAAAAGTTAAGTTCAAGGTTTATAGGACCTTTTAAAGTGTTAAAATGGGTAGGTGAGGTAGCTTAAATGATAGCATTACCTCCAGACTTAGAACGAATACATAATATATTTCATGTATCTGTGTTACGTCCTTATAAGTTGGATTATAAGCACGCAATAGAGTATGAGCCTATTCATATCAAGAAGGACTTTACGTATGAAGAGATGTCGATTCAAATCATCGATTGAAAAAAACAAGTTCTGCGTAACAAAGTTATACCATCAATAAAGGTATTATGGAAGAACCATGATGCCGAAGAAGCAACGTGGAAATTGGAAGAAAAGATGAGGAAGGATTATCCTCAGTTATTTTTATAATGTAAGAAAAGATTCTGGGGACATAATCTTTATAAGGGGGAAGAATGTAACGACCGAGAAAATCAAATTTATTGTAAAATAATTTTATTTAATTAAATAATGAAAATTTTATATTATATATTATTATTACGTGTTAGCATGATGAATGTCATTCTATAACCTAATCCTATCAGAATGTCGTAGTATTTTTACTATGTGGTAGAATTAAAGTGTTTGAATTTTCAAGACGAAAATAAAAGTTTTTCGAGAAATTTTCTGAAAAATATTATTCATTGATTTCTGCTCGGGAATTATTTTTGAACTTCTGAGAAATAAACGATAGAATATCAAGGTAAGTGGGATTATGTAATAATAATTCAAGTATGGCAAACACAGTTTTTCTCCTGCGGACTTAATTCGAGAACGTTAGGGAAAGTAAAGCGTTTACTAGTTAAAGCGATGATCGTATAATACATAGGTATTGTAAGAGGTAATGAATACGAGTATGATACGAAGTATTATACGAGTATATATGAATGATGGTTTGTCATATATGTTGAAAAATTATACGAGTTAGGATACGAGATTAATACATAGACAATACGTTCTAAGGCTTTAAGCCAAATGTAATGGACTTGTAGGATTGTGTAGGAAGTGGTAAAGTCCAATTGGAATTATGATAAAGCCCAATGCTAATCAATGTTAAGGCCCAAATGTTTGTTATCATACAAGCCCATGTTTGTTTAATGTAAGCCCAAATCATAAGTTATGTTAATTAAACCTAAAGCCCAAACTAAGAATCCAATGGGTAAGGATGACCCATGAGGCAACCCATATGGGCCCCATGATCACATGGGTGATCTTGGTGGGCAAGCAAAGGATAAGCTATGTGATGACCAAGTAAACTTTGCCAAGGGTTGAATAGTAATAAGGTTAATTAAGGAGGTGGGATTGGTTTAATGTCTAAACTACCCTAATCTAGGATTTCATATAAATAGAAGGAGTGTTAGATCATTTGTTACTTGTTAAATTTCATCCAACATCATAAGTGATTATTGGTTAGAGAGAAAAAGCTAGAAAAGCTAGACTTTGTTAGTTCAAGAAGCAAGAAGTAAAAAGAAGAAAGAATCAAGTGATCATCTAAGTTAATGATACTAAAACATGATTCTCCCTCTCTTAAATTTTTAGAGAAGTGAGTAGTGGTAGAATTTGTATGCTAAGAAGAAGTAGGAATGGCTAATCAATGGACTTAAGCTTTAATAAGTCATGCATAAGCAATTTATACTTTTATAAGTTATAAAGTCATGAAGAACAAGTAAAAACTTATCATGTATATGTTGTAATGAAATATGTTAGTTAGGATGTTAGTATGATGGAATGAATTCATTTGAATTGATGAACAAAGCTTAAGTAACGAACTTATGGCAGAATTCACGAGTTTGGATGATAATCGTCGAAATCGTGAAATTCTTGGAATGGAAGTAAAATTTTGACATTTAGCTTGGAAACATTGGTTTTCAAAGGGGATAAAGTCTTATTTGGCATTCTAGAGTTACGAACTCAAAAATGACCAAATTCTGACTTAGAACGAAGAAACGAGCGTTGAACGTTCACGAACGTTTATCATTTTCGTTAAAATGAACTAAAAGGTGAATTTCGAGTTAATGGATTCGAAAATGTAAAATTCTTGCATGAACACGTAGAGTATGTGATTTTGGGCTAATGGCTTTTGAATGAGCTAATTCGGACTTAAAATAATCAAATTTGGAGTCCGAGAAGTTCGCAAAGTAGATAAATTATCAAAAGTATCTGGTTCACAGAGCTGGCACCGCGACGCCAGCCCAAGGCCAAATAGGCGGCGCTGCAGCACCAAGCCATGTCCAGAAGCTACTGTAGAGTCACGCTAAAGCGTGGCAGATAGCACTAAGACTAGCACCGCAGCGCCGAGTCCGGTCCTCAGCCATTGGAGAGTGGCGCCGTAGCGCGACATAAAGAATGGAAGCTGGCGCCGTAGTGCCAACACTAGATCCAACACAATAATGAAAGCTTATGAAGATAAAATGAAAGACAGTTGGTTAACGATAAAGTACAACATTAATTAACTTAATGTAACATTGTTTAAAATGTTATAAACCTATTTATCAAAAAAAATGTTATAAACCTTCAGTATGATAACTAATGGTTGAAGATAACGTACTCATTTATAACGGCAAGCCGAAACCAATGATAAAAAATCTAAGGTATGATTAGATTAAGAAGAAGGGTAAGGTATATTAGGAACCATGTATGTTTGTTCATGACCTAATGTGGTACGTTATGTGATCATGTGTTGTAGAATTCATAAAGACTCAAAGGAAAAGTAATTATACCATAGCGGACGCTAAAGGCAAGTGTTCTAACCTTTGTCTGTGTTCAATCTAGACAAGTTTTGTGATTCATATCTCTTATGCATGAATTGATGTATGATGGAGTCTAAGCCAATTCCTTTGGCTAGACTTAAGATATTTCTTTGGATTTCTTTTAATCTATGGAACTATTGTCAAGTTTTGCCAAACTATGTTGGTATAGTTTTCAAATGAAGACGGAGTATGTTAAACAAATGTTTTATCGTCAAACGACAGACACGTAAGGTTGCCACAACTTAAACGTACATACGTTTAAAGAAAGTAGTGTTGTACAACATAGAGTATTATAGGCTGATCACCTAGATGTGCTCGTAAGTAATGTCGGACTTACGGACTTAGTGTCAGGTTGTCCTTTTTCAAAGAAAGTATGAAATTCTCAAGCTCTTGGACCGGAATTGATGTTTTACTGAATGTTATTCATTATAAAACGTTTTAAGAAAAGTGAAGTTCTATTTTGAATTATCGATAGTACTTCATAACTATTGTTCAGTTATTAAAGATATACGATTACTATATTTCAAGCATATTGTTTAAATGGTATTGTCATACTTGTTGAGCTCGTTATGCTCACTCTTGCTTGAACCATATGAATGCAGCTAAGACCGAACGGACCGAAGGATCCGGTAAAGATAAAGGGAAGGCTAAGGTGAACCTATAAATTACCTTTGTAATAGTATTAGTGAATGTTGTTATTATTTGATATTATGACAAGAACAAATGTAATGGTTATTAAGAACCTGGGGAATGGTAATATTGTTTGGAATATATTTAAGACATATTTTTTCTTTTAAGGCATTTCAATTGAATGTATGTGTGAACTGTAGCACCGTGTAGCACCATATGTCGGGTTAAAAGATACCCAGATTTGGGGCATCACATTAAATCGATTGGCACATTTCGACGCCATGGGTATTATTTTTCCCATGAGATAGCCATGTCTTACTCCTTTCAGTCGGCGAAGTGTACAGACGCTGCTTCTTGGTCGGTTTTTTTATCAGGGATCGAGGATCCATTTGATATTCTGTTGTATTGAAGCTTAGTTCTCACTACAGTTTCATCACTCATGCATCTGGCATAGATTATCTTCCCTTGGCTGGTTTGACGGGTGTGACCACTTATCATCCACTGGCTGTGATGGCACAATTTGACCAGTTTCAGGATGTTCATCCCTTTGATGGGGAATCTGGTCAGCGTTTGTCGTCTCAGCTTTTGTCAGTAGATGATTTGTCCATGGCTTATGCCTGTTGGGCCCAGCGTGAGAGGGATAATTTTACTACTAGCCATTTAGATCATTCTGAAGAGTATTCTGCATGGTTGGAGGCAGAGATTGCATCAATTAGGGTTGTATCCCTAGAGCCAGTTGCTGATTCTGACAGTGGAGAGTCTATGAAGGACCCTAATTCTCCCACTGAGGATGAGCTATTTTTTTGGTTGACAGCAGCTCTAATTGATTCCCCCAGTATTAATGCTACTGTTACTCCACATTATGCATAGTATTTAGAGTAGAGTCTACATCTAATGACATTTGAGAAGGATCAGGATAGGGCCTTGATGTTGACAGCTCTTTCTGGTAGAGATGCCACTCTAGTTGAGAGAGATGATGCTCTAACTCATAGGGATACAATTGTTGCTGAGCGGGACGAGGCTATATCATCTAGGGATGCAGTTGTTATTGAGTGGGATGGTGATATATCTGCCCGAGATGCCACTATTACATATAGTAATGCATTAAGGTCCCATACTGCTGATATCATTGTAGAGATGAGCACATTCATTGATGAGCATAGTGTCACCATGCAGATGGATGTGGATCTCTTGGCTCGTGTAGATACCCTTGAGCAGGAGTTCATAGAGTTACCCCCATCTTCTGAGAGGGATTTTGTGTTAGATTTAATTGCGCGCTTATCCACTGGTTTGTAGATTAGCTTAGATTTTTCCTGCACAGACTAACTTAGCCATTTTTGTCACGTATATGACACATTATATATATCAAATAGTGTTATATGGCAAGGAAATATCTTTTGATTCACTTCCCTTTTAGTTATGCCTTGTTACTTGCTTGATAGTTGCCTATTCTCCAGGGCTTGTGATCTTGATGTATTTTGAACTCCTCTATGATGGATGGACATTGAGATGTCTCAAGATCTTTTAGAAAGGATAATTGATCTTTGTATTCCCCTACCCTTTGGTGTCTTAGGACTAGGTTTTGTATGGGGTGGTGGATAGGATTGTGGCTTTCCTCTCTGAGGTTGACCGCCCCACAGATGGTCGCCGATACTCCTTTGTATTTGATAGATCAGGTAGTTCCATCTCTCATGGTTGGGTTTGAAAGTGGAAAGATGATCCTAGGACCATTAACAAGGTTTTATGTTTTTGGTAGGGGTGAGACCGCACCGTTAATGACTGCCTACGTATTCCCATTGAGAAGGGGGAGATCAGGTCTGCATAGTTCGAACCTATCGTGAAAGGGGTCAAAGTTGTATGTGGTAAAAAAGGTGTAGATATTTTTTTTTTGTTTTTCTATAGTTAGATTGGACCATAAAAATGGTTGCCTACGTACTCCCGTGTATTGGTGAGATCAGGTCTGCATAGTTCACCCCAGGTGGGACAAACTGAAGTTATGAGGAAGTGTTTTATCCCTAGTGGGACAAAATGAAGTTATGAAGAGTTTTATCCCTGGTGGGATAAACTTAAGTTGTGAAAGGTGTATTTTTTCCAACCTAGCGTGAAAAGGTTAGAAGATGTATGTAGTGAGGAAGGTTTTGAAAACCTGAATTGACTGGTGGATCAAATGATCCAGAACCAGGATGCTAGTTTGCAGGTAACTTCAGACATAGTACCGTTTCACGGTGTTCGAGTTGATGAGTTGGGGAAATTCGTCGCTATCTATCTCCTATAATCTGAGGGTACCACCTATCAATACCTCCTTGAAAACAAACAGGCCTTCCCAGTTTGGGGTGAATTTTCCTTTAGATTGATCTTGGTTGTCAAGAACCTTCTTCAAGACCAAGTCATGTTCTTTGAACTGCCGTATCCAAATTTCTTGTTATAGGATCTAGCGATCCTCTGTTCGTATAACTGACCATGGAATATGGTTTTAGCCCACCTTTCATCTATCAGAGACAACTGGTGGTACCGATCTTGTAACTATTGGTCTTTATCCAGCTGAGCATCTATCAACACTCTGAGGGATTCCATTTCCAACTCTTTGGGGAGCACTACTTCCATGCCATAGGTTAATGACTAGGGGGATGCCCCATTGGAAGTGAACGATTGACTGTTTTATAGGCTAATAGAGTCATAAGAAACAAGTCAAGCCATCCTTTGTGATTGGCGGACATCTTTTGCATTATCTTTTTGATATTCTTATTAGCCGCTTCAACAACACCATTCATCTTTGGAAGATTGATGACGAAGTTGAGATGTTTGATGTGAAATTTACTGCATAGTTCCTCCATTATTTGGTTATTTGAGGTTTTTGGCATTGTTTGATACAATCACCTCTGGTTGTCCATATCGATAAATGACATTATTTCTGATGAAACCAATGATCACCTCTTTATTAACCTAGGGGAGGAGGCTGCGTCTACCCACTTAGTGAAGTAGTCGATTATGGTGAAGATAAACTAATGACCATTACTGGCTTTGGGTTCGATGGGCCCGATCACGTCCACTCCCCATATTGAGAAGGGCAGGGCAAACTCATATTATGGAGCTCCCTTGGAGGGGCGTGGATAGCATTCCCATGAATTTGGCATTGGTAACATCTCTTGACGTGATCATCACAGTCAACCTTGAGAGAGAGCTAATAAGGCCCTGTTCTTAAGATTTTCTTGACAAATAGAGGGTCGCTCATGTGTGGGCAGCATACTCCACCATAAATTTCATCCATGAGCCTCTGAGCTTGGTCTTTGTCTAGGCATCTTAGCAAACCTAGTCATGAATCTCTTTTGTAGAGTGCGTCTCCGCTCAGGTAGAATTTCTTTGCCATTCGATGGATCCTCTTTCTTTTAGCTTGACTCACCTCAGCAGGTGTAGATCTATATCACAGATACTCCTTGATATCCTGATACTAAGGGTGTTGGATGAGAAGTAGTTCATCCAATACTTCTCCAATGTAATTCCCAGTAGGCTGGTGCCTTTTGCGGGGTAAATGTGATATTTGGCATGTCTTCCTTATCAAATATGTTAATCAAGGAGGCCAAAGTTGCTAGTGCATCCACAAAGTCATCCCTATTCCGAGGAATGTGGAGGAAGGATATCTCTTCAAACTCCGAAAACATCTAGATAACTACCGATGGTAAGGTAGTAAATGTAGTTCTTTGGTGTGATAAATCCCAGTGGTTTGTCTGATTACCAATTTGGAATCTCCAATGACAGTTAACCGTTTAACGCCCATGGATTGGACTAATTTCAACCCCATAATATAGCCTTCATACTCAGCTCTGTTGTTGGTGTTGGCGTTCTATAATTTGACGGCAACAGGATATTGTTCCCCCAAAATGGACACCAGAACTTCTCCAACTCTAGAAACTTCCATGTTTACGGCTCCATCAAAATATATTTTTCATGGTTGGTGTGTATTGTCCTGATGGTGTTGTTGAATTGGCATTACCCCTTCATCGAGGAAATATGTTTCCAAAGGTTTGAAATCCCCTGAATGTGCAGTGGCTAGTTGATCCGTAATTGCATGACCTTTGATAGACTTTTGAGTCATGTAGATGATGTCAAATTACTGTAGGATCAACTTCCATTTGGACAGTCGACAACTAACATAGGTTTGCTAAAAATGTACTTGACAGGATTCATGCGGGATATGAGATGGGTTGTGTGACCATGGAGATAATGTTGTAATCTCATGGAAGCCCATGCTAAAGTACAACAAGTTTTCTTAATCAGAGTGTACTTGTGCTCACTGATGCTGAATCTTTTGCTGAGGAAATAGATAGCTCTTTCTTGGCCTCTATCATCTTTTTGTCCCAGCATGTAGCCCATGTCATTGTCATTGATTGACAGGTATATAAACAAAGGAACACCATCCCTTGGAGGTACCAAAACAAGAGCTTTAATTAGTTGCTCTTTGATGAGAAGGAAGACTTGCTGACACTTTTTTTTCTTATTTCTTGGAGGAATTAACGACTTGAAGATATGTTCATAGGTTGCTATGAGTTGAGAGATGAATTGTCTGATGAAGTTGATTCTTCCCAGAAAATGCCATATTTCCCTCTCTGTTTGGGATATGGTCATCTCAATAATGGCCTAAATTTTTCCAAGATCCAGCTCAATGCATTTGTGGCTTACTAGGAATCCTAGCAACTTGCTTGACTTGACATCAAATTCACAATTGGCCAGGTTTAACTTCAAGTTGTACTTACACAACTGATTGAAGAGCTTTTTCAGATGATCAAGGTGGTCTTCCTCCCTTCGAGACTTGATAGTGATGTCATCCATATAGACTTCTATCTCTTTATGCATTAGATCATAGAAAAGATCCTTCATGGCTCACTGATAGGTAGCTCCGGCATTACTGAGGTCGAATGACGACCGTCTCTAGCTAAAGGTTCCCCAAGGAGTGATGAAGGCAGTTTTCTAACGATCCTCTTCAACAACCATGATTTGATGATACCCAGCAAAGCAGTCAACAAAGGAATACATGGCATACTGAGTTGTATTGTCAATGAGTGTATGGATGAATGGTACGAGGAAGCTATCTTTGAGACAAGCTTTGTTTAAATCCTTGTAATCCATGCAAACTCGCACCTTCCCTCCGGGTTTAGGCACGGGGACTAGGTTGAATATCCACTTAGGGTATGTTGATACCATGATAATGTCGGCTTGAAATTGTTTCATAATTTCTTCTTTGACTTTCAAACTCCACTTAGGTTTTAATCTCCTGAGTTTCTGTTTGACTGGCTTGAATCCATCTTTAATGGTAAGGCGATGAATAATGATTTCAGTGGACAAACCAACCATGTCTTCATGAGACCATGAAAACACATCTTGGAATTAGGTCAATAGAGTAGTCATGTCATTCCTTTGGCTTGGAGTAAGGTTCGTACCAATATGGATTTGTTTGGGGTTTTCTGAGGTTCCGAGGTTAAAAGAGGTGGTTTGATCAAGATTTGGCTTGGGTTTGTCTTTGACCCATTCTTTGATCTCCTGAGGCACCTCATAGTTCTCTTGCTTAATCTCCATCAAGTTTGAGTCCAACTTTACATCAAAGTTACAGTCCTTGTGAAGAATAGTCATTCTATCAGCAAGTTTAGGCACATCTAACTTTAAAGTCCTGAAATAAAATGCCTTCACTTAATATATGAAATTATTTAATCATACAAAGTGTTAGCATGAAATGACAAAAGCAACTGCTAATACTGTGCAACAAAAGTAAGTAGTTATTGTTATCTATATGGCAGAGGGAGTTTCTACCCTTTTTACCCTTTTCGACAAATGCAAGGAGTACTGCTCTAATTGCCATGGGTCAAGTCCTGCTGGACAACAGTGATGAAGGGGCTGTTGTCATCCTAGTTTTCTTGAATGATGACCATGATGTCTGGATAATCATCACTTGGGATGTCTCTGTTCATACCCTCTGTATGGATTAGGACGCGCATGTTTGATAAATATCTCTTTATCTCTTGTTTGTGCATTTGATTCCTTTCCTCCACCTCTGGGTCTAGAATCAACACTTCCTTTACCGATATCGGCTTAGGAAACAACATATAGCTACCACAGTGGCACGAACTTTTAGTGAAGACGGTACAAAATCAACATCTGTAAGTTTAGGCAGCAACCTTCTAGATGAAGGAACCGATTTATACTTATGATGGTTCCTATGACTGGACCCAAAGGAGTAGCCTAGTCCGGCTGTCCCTGTCTGGTTGGGAACTTGAATTGGGCATTTAATTCGCTGCTGATTCTTTCCTAACCCTTGTTCAGGTTAGAAACCCAAGGATATCATTTCTTGAGTTGCCAAAATTACTTCGGCAGAAACTCTGGGTTTCAGAGGGGGAGCCCCAATGGGTTGGTAGTGAGTGTTGCTCACTTTAAGGCTTGAAAGCTGACAAGTTCAACTTCTGCATTGAAACTGATAAAAGGTACATCACTTTGAATAGGACATCCTGGATCAACATTAACAGTGACCAGATTACTATTGATGATATACTTAAGTTGTTGATGAAGAGTGGATTGGACGGCTCCCACCATATGGATCCAAGGTCTTCCCAATAATAAGTTATATCCTGTAGTGATTTTGAGCACTTGGAAGGATATGTAGAATGTATGTGGACCGATATCCACGGGTAATTAAATCTCTCCGACAGCATTTCACCGAGATCAATCAAAGGCTTTGATGATTGTATGGCTACTTCGAATCTTGTTGAGATTGATGTTCATTTTCTCCAATGTGGCATAGGGGCAGATCTTTAGGGATGATCCCCCATCTATTAGCACTCCTCCGACCACATATCCAGAAGACATAACCGCTATGTGCAACGATTTAGAATGACCCATCCCTTCGCGAGGTATGTCATCATGAGTGAAGGATATCACATTGCTATTGAAGATGTGATCAACTTGATGATGGAATTTTTCAACATCCACTGTCTTTGACAAGTGGGCTTCTTCTAGAACTTTCAGTAAGACCTTCCAGTGAACTTCTAAAGAGAAAACCAAGTCCAAAATAGAGATCTATTGTGGAGCTTCCTTCAAGCTTTGAACTACCTTGCCTTCATTGTGTCCCATCTTGCAGAGGAATTCTTCAATCTCCTCATTGGGCACTTTCCCCTTAGATCTGATGATTGGCTTCATCAATCGTTGAGGAAGATATAGTTGATTTTTTTAGACACTATAGTAGTTATGTTTGATGTTGATCCTTCAGCCTCTCCATAATTCCATGAAACTTTCTTAAGGCTGATGACAGGATACTGTGGTCTGAATGGAAATATGATTGGCTTTGGTCCAGCCACTTTCAAAGGGTTTTCAAGTCCTTTGAGCTGAAATGGTTGAATTATAAGTGATGTGGCAGCCAAATCTCCCTTAGAGGATATAACTACTATGACTTCCTTCCATCGTAGAGGAAATATGTGTCCACTCTCAAGTTATACAGCGTCCTCATCTTCCATTTGCAGGTCACCGCTGTCAATCATGTTTTAGATAAGATGTTGGAATGCCCAGTATTCCTCAGTGTTGTGATCGCGAGAATGGGAGTGGTATTGACATACTCCAGTAGCATCAAACCATTTTGAGCGTAGATTGACTGGAGGTAGCAGTGCTACAATTTTTCCCTCATTGATTAGCATCTGCAATATCTCTTCCATCGATTGACCTAAAAAAGTGAATTCCCTTTTGTTGGCAAAATCCCGACGGGCTTTAACTTTTGCTCTTTTTGCAAGCTTTTCCTCCAATGATTCACTTTCTGGAGTAAGTGGTTGAGTATTTGTGATAAGAGAAAGGAGGCTAGCATTCTCTTAACTGAACAACTGATGTGTGACTTGGTGTTGATGAATCACCAGTTCTGCCAATTGATTGACTTATTCGCCAAGAGACTTTAACTCTTGCTCCATCATGAACTAGAACTGTGAATAATCTCATTTGTCAACATTATCCTTGCTGATTTAGGATGAACCCCCCACATATTTGAGGTATTTGGAGCTCTCTCCAATGCCCCTGTTGATCATGCTAACCTCTTCTTTCTTGTGTTGAGGGAGAGGGTTGTCTTGAACATGTGGTTGCTCGGGCTTTGTCACCACGATCTCACCAGTGTCAATTAAGTCCTGGATCTTATGCTTAAGGACCCAATAATCCTGAGTGTAATGGCCTGGAGCTCTAGAGTGAAAATCACACTTATTGCTTATGTTTAAGCCCTTTCTACTTGGATTAGCTGGTTGGAAGGAGATTAGTGATTTTCTTCTGAGCCGTCAGAAGTTTGAAAATGTTTTCGAGTGAATCCCCTAAGGGTGTGAACACTCTTGAACGTCTAACCTCTCCACTCTTTGGCAAGGGAGGATTTGAAGACTGTGCTTAAAAAGAAGAATAGTTTCTCCTCTGAATAGGCAAGTTTTGATTGCCTTTTTGTACTTACAGTATCGAGGAAACATCTTCTTCTTTCTTCTTATGGACCCTCCGGAGGTTGTTCCCATAACTTCCAGATTGGATGTACTCAGCTACGGCTTTAAAATTAGCTATGTCTTGAATCTTCCCAAACTTAAATCCCATTTCTTCCATTTCTCTGTGCTTGATCATTTCTAAGAATGGTTTTCCTATTCTATCTAGATCCCTCTCATAAAATGGAGCTTCTTGAATATTTATGAAGGTCATCACCATTTCAGACTCTGTCACAGATGGGATAACTTGAGTAGCCAGACGCCTCCATCTTTGGGCATACTCTCTAAATGACTCACTAGCTTATTTCTTGACCTTGGTAATTTGATACCGGTCTAGAGCCATTTGAGTTTGAAAGCTGTATTGACTGAGGAAAGCATGAACTAACTCCTCCCATCTATGAATTTTGGATTTATCCAATCTGGTGTACCATGCTTTGGCTTCTCCAGTCAGACTTTTCTGAAATAGCTGTATTTTGAGCTTTTCATTCTTGGCGTAAGATTCGAGCTCTCCAATGAACACCTTTAAGTGGGTATAAGGATATCCCAATCCATTATATTTTTCAAAATTGGGAGTCTTGAAATTTTTTCGGATAATGAACCCTAGGGAAGACACAAAGATCTGTATAGGAAACACTCCTGTGTGCTCCAATCCCCTTAATAGACCGAATGGTTTCTTCCATTTGTAGAACCTTCTTCTGAATATCACCGGTGTCTTGCTCTTCTTTAAGAGGGGTGATTTCAGGGGTTTTGTTGGTCTTATCAGACTAAGACTCAGGTGCTGGAACTTCTCTATCCGGACCCTGGATTCCTCCATGTGCAGAGGGTTCTATGTGGATGGGTATTTGTGGACCCTAAGTTGATTTGTGTAGTTCTTTGAGTAGAACAACCAACTCTATAATTTGATTGCTTAATCCTTCGAACTCCTCGCAGGAGACAGAAGTAGGATTAGGCTGGCCAGATGTAGCCATGTTTGGCTATAAGCTTAATGTCTTTCTAGACTTTGAGCGGGTAATGGGACAAATCGTTTCCCTACAAAAAGACTTATTTAAATCTGCGTATGTGGAAATATTGCATGCTATGTAACGTGTCCATTTTTTTAGGAGTATTATCCTATAAAACGGATGTCAACTGTTTTGTTGACAGTATAACATGACAAGTTTTGATATGAAAAAGAATGCATGCTCACATATTCTTTTATATTTTCCATTACATTGAGATTGACATGGAAATTAAATTACAAGTAATTAAATTACTCGTAATTGAAAAAAGGGAAGGCATGAAAAGACTTCCATCCGTGTTTGGTTTATCAGAGGCTGACCTATCTTAGGCTACTGTCACGGCTTTTCAGCATGAAAGTCCCTAGATCATCGCAATTTATTTGATGAGAAATTAATTCGATCTTTCAACTTGAGCGAATCTGGGAGGTGCCTTTCCTGAGCCTCGTGGAATTAGTCTTCCGATGAGTCCAATAATCAAACACTGACGGGATAGCCTCCTCGTGGAGGGACCACACAACATACATTCACATACATCGCGTCTCACAGTATGGAAATGATGACATGTGTGAAGCACTAATATCATAGGCAGATAAGGTCAGAAGCACTAAGTGTAGCAAATAAAGCATTAGTATACGTATCTAAAACACACTCATCAAATACCCCCAAGCTTGAATTTTTTCTTGTCCTTAAGCAAAACACTAAGAACAAAAACTATAAAAATAAATTCTAACAATCAACTACTTGAGTAATGAATCAATAAGTTTGAACAATGGCCTTAAAGATGTCAAAACATGAGAACTCTAGAAATCTTTCAAAATGTCACAACGTCTAGGATTTCAAATTGGTTGTTAGTCATACCTTGCTTTAGATCTTTTTTATGTGTGTGTGTATCCATTTGCAATAAACCAATTATAGCTCGGATTGGCTAATGCAACCATATTACCTTATAAAAGAAATAAACTTCAAAAACTACATGCTTAACACATCACTCATCGCAATTGTAGAAAAATCAAACATTCCAAAAATTTATGATCAAAGGACTCTTAGGTGAGTGCATTTTATGCTCCATGTTACCCTAAGTCTGCTTTTATAGGCAAGTGTGTTTTACGCTCCATCTCACCCTAAGTCCGCTTAAATGGGCTAGTGCGTTTCTTTCCACAACTCGCACATGGCTCATCTCGCTTTTTATTTTCTTCAGTTTTGTTACCCGATTGGGTATTCTCGCTCCACTTTCACTTGTTCGAATTACTACCACCACTACAACCTCCATCATTTGTCTTCTTCTTTTCCTGATGATATCGGGATGCAGCTTCACTTCCCGCTTCAGCAATTATCTCTTTCTCCAACAAAGCCGCAAACGTATTGATCTGCAACACAGCTACTTTGTTGAATATCCCTGGCATCATTCCATTCTCAAACCTTCTTGCCTTTCGTAGCTCCGTATCCACCTGCTGAAGTGCAAATCTCCCTAATTCGTTGAACTTAGCAGCATACTCAGAAATCGACATGTTCTCCTGTTTTAGTTCTAAAAACTTAACTTCCATCCGAGCTTGCATACTCGGTGAAAAGTAGTTCTCAAATAACAACTCCTTGAATCTTGTCCAATTCACTACAACTGTACTAGCTCTCGATTGATTAGTCTCCCACCAGTAATTGGCTTCTCCATTCATCAATTATGTTGCAAAAGTTGTCTTTTGTTCTTCCGCTACTCTTGCAATAATGAATGCTTTCTCCATTTCTTTCACCCATGCTTGGGCTTCAATCGAATCCGTAGTTCCCTTGAATTCTGGTGGTCCTACCTCTTTAAAGTCTTTGAAATTCGCCAATCTATTAGCTGGCTATTCTCTCGCTCTTACTCTTGCTGCTGGAGCTCTATTTTACATAGCTTGGGCCAACATATCCACAAAATTTTGCATCGGGTCCGCTTGACCTCCTTCATTATTCATTGATTGCTCTTCTCTTTGATTTCGATTATGTCGTCTAGGCAACATGATCTGATTTAAATAAAAATCTTACATTAATTCTCTTTTTCGACACAAATTCTTATTAACAACACAATAAGAATTTAACAAAAAATTTCTCATATAATCACATATTTATTCAAATAGCACATAGTACATTTAGTACTCGACACAATCACTATGTTTTTAACAAATATCAGGATTAACCAACATAACTTTATACAAAAAGATTCATTCATACAAACATATATATATATATATATATATATATATTCATATTGAAAATAAAGATTACATTCATACAAACATATATATATATATATATATATACATATCTTCACACATCGTTTTTGATATTACAACCTTTAATATCACATCCTATTACCAAAAGATACTACCGCTTATATCTAAGTTGTCTACCGTCCACTCCCTTCACCAATCTTCTTACTGGGACACTTGTTGAATCTGTGACCCATTTTTCCACATGAAAAACACTTTCCCATATTCAGCTTAGGACAATGTAGAGAAATATGACCTTCCTGTTTGCAGTTGACACACGTTCTTCCGCATCATAGACTCTCCCAAGTGAGTCTTTCCACACTTACCACAGACTTTCTTTTTCTAAGGGTTTGAATTTTCAGAATTATCATCACTGTCATTGTCCCTATTTCTTTTATTGCTTTCTTTCTTCTGCTTGATTGTTCCCTCAGACGATCCACCACCTTCAGCCTTCACTCATTCCACATGTGCCTTCAAATCATTTAATTCTTCGCTCATCTTGTGTAACGCTCTCTCTGTCTTCCATAACTCCTCCAAGAGAAACACTTTACTCCGGAGTTCCTGAGTTTCTGTAGATTCTTGATCTTTTTCTCCAACTTTGGTCTTACTCTTTAACTCAACCTTAACTTCTTCGGACTCTACTTACTCATCTTCATTTAGATAAATTTCGGGATAATCATCATGATCACTCCCTAGATTCACCATAGGTTCATCTTTTCTCACTTCCTCAATTGACTCGTTCTGCGCTGGCACCTCGGCTACTGGCACTGGTGCAATAGCCGCTAGTATCTCCGTACTCATTTCATCTTCTCATGTCATCATACAATCAGTTTAAACAACTTGATTAGTACTTCACCAGTATGAAATTCACGCACTATGCATCCACCTATCTCACTACTGATACACTTCGGTAATCCCTCACTTAGTAATCTAAATGAGAATTCTCTATCTCGCTTATGGTTAAAATCCTAGCCCCCCCCCCCCCCCAACTTAAGGTTTATAACCTACAGCTCTGATACCAACCTATGACGGCCCCAAATCTGGGTTACCTGACCCCCGAGTTTGGTGTGCTAACGATCCACAATATAAATAACCTCTAACTACCTATTCATTGATGAATATAAACATACATATCATTAATTAATATGTTAATAACATCATCTCAGGTTATCTAACCTTAACATTACAAACTTACCCTTAGATATACAAAAAGGGTTATACCAAACATCATAATAAATATAATCCTCATAACTACTCCAGCACTTTGCCTTTGCCTTTGTCCTTATCTGCACCTTCGCCTACTTTGTTCCTAACTAAAATATTTTATTTAAGCAAGGATGAGCAACAAATTTGCTCTGCAAGTTAAAACATACAATAAAGTACAGGAATCAAGAATATTAAACTATCAATTTGATAGAATGTCACCAAACTTCAAAAGACTTTGAAATAGCTGAATATATCGTTAATCAATAACAACTCTGTCTCGCATCTTATGCAAAACAATAATCCAATAGTGAAAGAGTACAATGCTTTCGAAGTTTCAAAGATATTCAATTGAATAACAAGAATCAATTCTACGTAATAATAAAGTGCAATATTTTCCAGAGTTTATGCTGAGCGACCCCATAGGATCTTGAACTTCTTGAGTAACTATCTTCTAACTTTTAAGGGGCAAAATGGTTAATTTTACTATACTGGCGCTTTTAAGATTTAATTTACCTTTAGTTGGTCAACAACTATTGTTGACATTTGTGGCACAAGAATCTCAGCCAAATCAGCTCCAATTGACAGCTACAACCTGCAATACATTGAATCAAGTATTATATATAAGTTTAGAGAGAGAAAAAGTCCATAATTTTGGTCATTTTGCAAACCTAGCTCTCAACAACTCTTCCCCACTCAAGACCCACGAAAAATAGAATTGAATCAGTCCCAAATAACTTCCCTTGATCAACCATAAACATCTTGGAGAGCTAAGATCAAAAATCGGAATCAAAATGGTATAACCCTACTTTTATTTTTGATCCATGTTGTTAAGACAAAGTTCGTGTTTATGTGTTTAGATTAATGCTAGAGGGTGTTTTAAGTTGGGATATGATGATCCATGATGGATCCATAGCATTAAAATGAGTAAAAATTACGTTTTTCGAAAACTGTTCTTGAGCAGTTTCTGTACTCTGACAAGTAATGTCAGGAGCTACAGATCTTTGCTCGTTTGTTGTTTTTGTTGTTTTAAAGTTTTGATTGGTAGCCTGGTAGTAGGTCTTTAATCTGTAGTTGGTATTACTGCTAAATGATGTCTGGATCGGGAGTTATTAACGGTCAAAACCCGTTGACCGGGATTGACCGAGTGAGTTTCTGGGCAGCCCAGAACGTTGAAATCAGGGTCTGACAATGTTTTTCAAGGTCTGGATCTGTCAGATGTTGTGTTGTTTGATGTTTTGTTTGTGACCAAGTTGTAGTCTGCTAGATCTACTACAATAATATGTCCTTAAATCTTTTAAACCATCATTGTAGCGATTTGAGTGGTTAGTCAAAATAGCTTACTCGTCATGAATGTCTGTTTTCTGGAATTTGTTTCTATCAGAGTTTGACCGGATTGTATCTTGTAGATATGTTGTTATTAAACTGATGTGTTGCTTTGTGAGTGTTCTATGACATACGGTCTATAATGGTAAACCTTTAAATCACATAAAACACGACCAGAACATAGATTAAAATGAAGTTGAAAGTAGCAACTCGGTACTGATTAAGCCCAGAAAAACCCAGAATGGGTCTGACAGCTTCTTTGAAGCTGTAGATCTTGCCGTATGATTGTTGGTTGATCTAAGTGTGAGTTGCATATTGTAGTGTTACATATTGGCTACATGATCACACTTCAAACAAGTCCAGAAACGTATTACACAAAGAATTAAAGCCGGTCAAAGTAGACCCTTGAAGCTGCCGGCTTGTCAGTGTTCTTGCGCTCAAGAACACCTACAGCGACGCTTTGTGTCGCTAAAGGCCTTTAGCGACGGTTTTAATTAATTTAATTTTAGAATTTCCGGAAATTATTAAAAAATAGAAATAAATTCTAAAAATTACCAAAAATGGTTTTAAAAATTATTTAAATTATGAAAAATAATTTTTGACCAATTGGAATATTTTTCTTTAATATTTATAATTATTTAAATATTAAAGGTATTTAATTTATTTAATTAGTGTCTTAAATAAATTAGAGAAAAATGATTTAATATTATGAAAAATCATTTTTAATAAGAATAATGTATTTAAAAATATTTTGAGTTATAAAATGTAACTTTTAATATTTTTGGAGAATTTTCATTAATAATTTAATATTAATGAAACTAGATTTATTTGATTATTAAATTAAATAAATAAGTGAAAAATAATTTTTATGATTTAAAAATCATTTTAATTGAGAATAAAGTGTTAGAAAATATTTTTAAATTATAAAATATAATTTTCAATATTTTTGGAGAATTTTCATTAATAAATTAATATTAATGATATTTGATTTATTTAATTATTATATTAATAAATGAATTAAAATTGATTTTATTGCTTTAAAAATCATTTAAAAATGAGAAAAATGGTTTAAAAAGATTTTAAGTTATAATTAATGACTTTTAATATTTGGATAATAATTTCATTAATATTTATATATTAATGGTAATGATTTAAAAATCATTTAAGTAGAATATTGATGATTTAAAAATATTTTAAATTATTGATGATAACTTTAATATTTTGGAATGTATGTTATTATTAAATATTAATAATGATAAGATTATTTGATAATTAAATCATTTAAAAATGATTTAAGTGTTTGAAAAATTATTATAAATTATAATAATTGTTTGATAATTATTAAAAGCTTCCGAAAAATATTATTAATGATAATTGACTTATCTAAATTAATATTGAAGCTTAGAAACCGAATTTAATTGACAATCAATGTGTTAATTGTCGAATAGGGTGACCAGAACACCGAGAATGGACCAAAGTCCAACCAGACTGAATTAGTTTGACTTGTTAAGTGTTTATATAGGTTATAAACACTAATGTGACTATGTGGTAATGTGTTTAGGAGAATTTTGACTGTGAATACAATGTTGTGTGATATAAATGTTTGTGCTAATTGTGAGACCTACATTATTGGATATAGGTCTTTCGAAATCAGATAAGTATATTGTGTAGCTGTAATCAGCGGAAGAGGCAAGTTCCCTAACTCAACCTTGAGTTATTTCATTCAATTATTATGGGTGGTTAATTATTGTTGATTAAGCCACGTCCAGGGATTTATTGATGAAATTAAATTTTCGAATTAGAAAATATATATTCGTAGAATTACTGTTGTTGGATATTCATATCTGTAGAAGTTAGAATTGACAGTACAGATAATTCCTGTTTATTGTCAAATTATTATGAGAAATGTCTTAGCTAATTATTCTAGCTAGACGAAAAATTTGTTTGGACTTGATAGGTTAGAGAAGAGAATTCAATTATTATTGATAGGTCGATGCCAATTATTTCGGCTAGATCGAGAAGAAAATAGAATTTGAAATCATAGTATTTCGTTGTAAAATCAAACTTTTGATTCCAAGACTGAGAAGAACAACCTTTTTATATAAAGGGAATATTTTGTTGGTCGTGAATTCGACCTTTGCGCGCGTTTTGAGTATTATGCGTAATATAGGGTACAAAGAGTTGGCCGGCTCTGAGTACTTGCAGAGGGGTATGATTTAATCTTTATGGTTATCTGATACACCTGAGTATTTATCAAAGTAAATATTTGATATCTACCCGAGAAAAATAAAGTTCAAGATCTTGTGTGATCACTCAGTACAAATCTGGAGAAATATTTCATTCGTAGAATTGATTCTAGATTATTCACTAGAATACTGTAGAAACTTTGAAAGCGTTGTACTCTTTCATTAGTGAATTATTATGTTGTATAGAATACGAGAAAACTTGTTATTGAATAACAATTTGTTCAACTATTTCAAAGTTCCTCGAACTTTGGTTTCATTCTATCAAAATAGATAGTCTGTTGTTTTGAATCCTTATACATTTATTGTATGTATTAACTTGCGGGGCAAATTAGTTGCTCACCCTTGCTAAATAAAATTTTTCAGCTAGGGGCGAAGTTGCAGGAGGTGCTGTGAAGCAGGACAAGGGAAAAGGCGTAGTTATAAATTAATTGTGTTGAATATATTTATTATGTTATATTGTAAACCCTTTTTGTATATCTAAAGGGTATGATTGTAAAGTTAAGGTTAGAGAACCTGGGTAATGTATTGAGAAACTCTGATAAAAATTTATGTAAGATACTATCTATATATATTATGGGTAGTTAAATGTTATTTATATTGTGGATCGTGAACACCAAACTCGGGAGTCAGGTAACCCGAATTTGGGGGTGTCACAGGTTGGTCTAAGTGGGGTGGGGAAAAACCCTAGGATTATAACCATAAGCGAGATAGAGAATACTCATTTATAGTACTAAGTGAGGGATTGCAGAAGCGTATTGATAGTGAGAAATGTGGACACATAGTGTGAAAATGTTGTACTAGTAAAGTACTAATCAAGTTGTTTAAAACTGATTGTAGGATGTCTAAAGAAGGTCAGAAGAGTGCGGAGATGCTAGCGGCTGTTGCACCAGTGCCAGTAGCCGGGGTGTCAGCACAAAGTGAATCGGTTGAGAAGTTGGGAGAAGATGAACCAATGGTTAATCTGGGGAGTGATCATGACGATTATCCCGAGATGTATCTGTGTGGAGATGAGGAGGCCGAGTCTGAGCCAGCTAAGGTGGATTTAAAGAATAAGATCAAAGTTGGAGAATAAGATAAGCTATCTGTGGAAGTCTAGGAACTCTGAAACAAGGTATTTCTCTTAGAGGAGTTGTGGAAGACGGAGCGGGCATTACGTGAAATGACTGAAGAATGGAATGAGCTGAAGGCGCAAGTGGAGAGGATGAAGACTGAAGGTGGAGGATCGTTCGAGGGAACAATCAAGCAACAGAAGGACAAGAAAAAGAGGAAGAGGGACAACGACAGCCCTAATTCTGGAAATTTGAACCCAAAGAAGAAGCAAGCTTGTATCAAGTGTGGAAAGACTCACGCTGGAGAATGCATGATGTGGAAGAATGTATGCTTCAATTACAAGCGGGAAGGACATATCTCTTTGCATTGTCCTAAGCCAAATTTGAGGAAGTGTTTTCATGTGGGCAGACGGGTCACGGATTTAACAAGTGTCCCAGCAAGAAGAAGACTGGTGAAGGAAGTGGTCGGTAGACAATTAGATATATGTAATAGTATCTTTTGGTAGAAGTTTCTGATATTAAGATATGTAATATCAAGAACGGTGTTTGAACATATGTAAATATATGTTTGTATGAATAAAATCTTTATTTTCTATAAGAATATAAGATTAAAATGAAATTGTGTGTTCTTAAAACTCATACTTATGTGACATTCCTGACTCATAGTTATATGAAATTTTTATGAACCCCTCAGCGAACGGATGCCAAAGGTCAGACTAGGGTAAGTTCGTAAACTCATATAATTTTGGTCAGGTTATGAACTCATAAGTGTGGTTTTATGAACTGGAAATAGTAATGTGAAATTGGAGAATGTTAACTTTTTGTGTAAAGTTGGAGAATTGCAACTTTTGTAAAGTTGGGTATGATTAATCCTAAAATAATTTTAAAAGGATAATAATATGTGTTAAGTACTAAATGTACTATGTGCTATTTGAATAAATATGCAATTACTTGACAATTATGTGTTGAATTCTTATTGTGTTAAGAATTTGTGTAGAATAAGAGTATTAATATAAGATTTTCATTTAAATCAGATCATGCCGCCTAGATGACAGAATCAAAACCAAGGAGAAGAGCAATCAGTGAATAACGAAGAAGGTCAAGTGGACCCGATGCAGAATTTTGTGGATATGCTGGCCCAAGCTATGGAAAATAGGGCTTCAGCTAGGGGAAGACCAAGGAATCAGCCAGCTGATGGATTGGCTAATTTTAAGGATTTTAAAGCGGTAGGACCGCCGGAATTTAAGGGGACTACGGATCCGATCGAAGCCCAAACTTGGGTGAAGGAGATAGAGAAAGCTTTCGTGATTGCGCGAGTTGCGGAAGAACAAAAGACAGCGTTCGCAACATATATAATGAAGGGAGAAGCCAATTATTGGTGGGAGACGAACCAAGCAAGAGTTGGTACAGCGGTGGTGACGTGGGAACGATTTAAAGAATTATTCTTTGAGAACTACTTCTCACCGAGTATGCAAGCTCGGATGGAAGTTAAGTTCTTGGAACTTAAGCAGGAAAACATGTCTGTTTCTGAATACGCAGCTAGATTCAACGAACTGGCAAGATTTGCACCTCATCAGGTGGATACAGAAGCAAGAAAAGCAAGAAGGTTTGAGAACGGATTGAAGTCGGGGATTTATAACAAAGTAGCTGTGCTGCAGATCAACACTTTTGCGGCATTATTGGAGAAAGCATTAATTGCTTAAGGAGGAAGCGAGGCTGCATCTCGTTTTCATCAGGAGAATAAGAAGAATACCAATGAAGGTGGAAGTAGTGGTGGTAGTAACCCAAACAAGAGGAAGTGGAGTGAGAATACCCAATCAGGTAGCAAAGCTGAAGGGAATAGGAAAGGAGGAGGGCCGTGTGCAAATTGTGGGAAGAATCATGCTGGAGTTTGCTTGAAGAAGAAAGAAGTTTGTTATAACTGCGGACAAGAGGGCCACATGTCGCCAAATTGTCCCAGACCGAAAAAGATACAAGGTTGTTATGCCTGTGGATCAACTGACCATTTTGTAAGGAACTGTCCGAAGAAGAATGCAGAAAAAGAAAGTGCCAACAAGGGACCTGGTGGTGGAATCTTGGCGATTCGAGGACCTGCACAGCCAGGAAGACCAACAGCCCGTACATTTAACATGACGGCGCTAGATGCAGTGGCTACTCAGGAGGTAGTAGCAGGTAATGATTTCGTTTAGAAATTTAATTACGCGAATTTCTGTGAACTGTTATCTTTTATAGATTTAAGTCACAGGTTAGAATTTGAAACACAAATTAATATTGTGTTGATAACAACTAATTGATGATACAACTTTAAAAGATTGTAGAGAATAAGAAAGCAGTGATTCCGAGGACGGAATCCTTTTAAGGAGGGGTGAATGTGATAACCCAAAATTTTGAATAATTAGAATTTTACGAATAAATTTTTTTTTTATTTAATATTGACATTGACTGTTAATATTGTATTGAGAATTAGTGAGACAAGTCTCGAGAATCAGTCAATATGTGTTCTGAATGAGAAAATAGAGTAGAGTTGTGCTTAACAACTTTAGAAAACCCTAACCCTAATTTTTGGATAGGGATTCGATAGAAAATACAATTAAAATAATTGTATTGTTGATTATGTGTTTGTACTGTATGTTGTTATGTGGATCAATAATTGATCGGATAAGGTTTAATATTAATAAACCTTAATAAGGGATTTAAAACCCTAATCTCAAATTGAGAAAATAAATTATACAATTAAAACCCTAATTGTACGCCGAGAAACCCTAATTTAAAATCTGGGATTTTCTAAACCCTAATTAGGCAACCCTAAATTTTATTAGCATGCCTAAAGTGTTTGATAAACTTAAATATGATTAGAAAGCACTATTTCAATTTTTGTAAGTTAAGTTTCTATTTTAGAAACCCTAATTTTTATTTTATTTTAGAAAATTTATTAAACCCTAAATTGGACAATTGTGGGAACTAGAATTTTTAATACCTAAAGGGTTCAAAACCTAAACCCTAGATTTCTCAAACCCTAACCCTAAGGGTTTGCAACAAATGAAAAAAAAATCTAGAAATAAAAGGAAAAGACTAAAATACCCTTTTTCATATTTTAAATGGTAACTTGTAAGATTTAATTTAGCTTTAGTTGGTCACCAACTATTGTTGACATTTGTGGCACAAGAATCTCAGCCAAATCAGCTCCAATTGACAGCTACAACATGCAATACATTGAATCAAGTATTATATATAAGTTTAGAGAGAGAAAAAGTCCATAATTTTGGTCATTTTGCAAACCTAGCTCTCAACAACTCTTCCCCATTCAAGACCCACGAAAAATAGAATTGAATCAGTCCCAAATAACTTCCCTTGATCAACCATAAACATCTTGGAAGAGCTAAGATCAAAAATCGGAATCAAAAAGGTATAACCCTACTTTTATTTTTGATCCATGTTGTTAAGACAAAGTTCGTGTTTATGTGTTTAGATTAATGCTAGAGGGTGTTTTAAGTTGGGATATGATGATCCATGATGGATCCATAGCATTAAAATGAGTAAAAATTACGTTTTTCGAAAACTGTTCTTGAGCAGTTTCTGTACTCTGACAAGTAATGTCAGGAGCTACAGATATTTGCTCGTTTGTTGTTTTTGTTGTTTTAAAGTTTTAATTGGTAGCCTGGTAGTAGGTCTTTAATCTGTAGTGGGTATTACTGCTAAATGATGTCTGGATCGGGAGTTATTAACGGTCAAAACCCGTTGACCGGGATTGACCGAGTGAGTTTCTGGGCAGCCCAGAACGTTGAAATCAGGGTCTGACAATGTTTTTCATGGTCTGGATCTGTCAGATGTTGTGTTGTTTGATGTTTTTTTTTGTGATCAAGTTGTAGTCTGCTAGATCTACTACAATAATATGTCCTTAAATCTTTTAAACCATCATTGTAGCGATTTGAGTGGTTAGTCAAACTATCTTACTCGTCATGAATGTCTGTTTTCTGGAATTTCCAGAAAACGCATGAACACGGTTTCTGTCAGAGTTTGACCGGATTGTATCTTGTAGATCTGTTGTTATTAAGCTGATGTGTTGCTTTGTGAGTGTTCTATGACATACGGTCTATAATGGTAAACCTTTAAATCAAATAAAACACGACCAGAACATAGATTAAAATGAAATTGAAAGTAGCAACTCGGTACTGATTAAGCCCAGAAAAACCCAGAATGGGTCTGACAGCTTCTTTGAAGCTCTAGATCTTGCCGTATGATTGTTTTTTGATCTAAGTGTGAGTTGCATGTTGTAGTGTTACATATTGGCTACATGATCACACTTCAAACAAGTCCAGAAACGTATTACACAATGAATTAAAGCCGGTCAAAGTAGACCCTTGAAGCTGCCGGCTGTCAGTGTTCTTGAGCTCAAGAACACCTACAGCGACGCTTTGTGTCGCTAAAGGCCTTTAGCGACGGTTTTAATTAATTTAATTTTCAGAATTTCCGGAAATTATTAAAAAATAGAAATAAATTCTAAAAATTACCAAAAATGGTTTCAAAAATTATTTTAAATTATGAAAAATAATTTTTGACCAATTGGAATATTTTTCTTTAATATTTATAATTATTTAAATATTAAAGGTATTTAATTTATTTAATTAGTGTATTAAATAAATTAGAGAAAAATGATTTAATATTATGAAAAATCATTTTTAATAAGAATAATGTATTTAAAAATATTTTGAGTTATAAAATGTAACTTTTAATATTTTTGGAGAATTTTCATTAATAATTTAATATTAATGAAACTAGATTTATTTGATTATTAAATTAAATAAATAAGTGAAAAATAATTTTTATGATTTAAAAATCATTTTAATTGAGAATAAAGTGTTAGAAAATATTTTTAAATTATAAAATATAATTTTCAATATTTTTGGAGAATTTTCATTAATAAATTAATATTAATGATATTTGATTTATTTAATTATTATTTAAATAAATGAATTAAAAATGATTTTTCAGATTTGAAAATAATTTAAAAATGAGAAAAATGGTTTAAAAATATTTTAAGTTATAATTAATGACTTTTAATATTTGGATAATAATTTCATTAATATTTATATATTAATGGTAATGATTTAAAAATAATTTTAATTATTTAAAAATCATTTAAGTAGAATATTGATGATTTAAAAATATTTTAAGTTATTGATGATAACTTTAATATTTTGGAATGTATGTTATTATTAAATATTAATAATGATAAGATTATTTGATAATTAAATCATTTAAAAATGATTTAAGTGTTTGAAAAATTATTATAAATTATAATAATTGTTTGATAATTATTAAAAGCTTTCGAAAAATATTATTAATGATAATTGACTTATCTAAATTAATATTGAAGCTTAGAAACCGAATTTAATTGACAATCAATGTGTTAATTGTCGAATAGGGTGACCAGAACACCGAGAATGGACCGAAGTCCAACCAGACTGAATTAGTTTGACTTGTTAAGTGTTTATATAGGTTATAAACACTAATGTGACTATGTGATAATGTGTTTAGGAGAATTTTAACTGTGAATACAATGCTGTGTGATATAAATATTTGTGCTAATTGTGAGACCTACATTATTGGTTGTAGGTCTTTCGAAATCAGATAAGTATATTGTGTAGCTGTAATCAGCGGAAGAGGCAAGTTCCCTAACTCAACCTTGAGTTATTTCATTCAATTATTATGGGTGGTTAATTATTGTTGATTAAGCCACGTCCAGGGATTTATTGTTGAAATTAAATTTTCGAATTAGAAAATATATATTCGTAGAATTACTGTTGTTGGATATTCATATCTGTAGAAGATAGAATTGACAGTACAGATAATTCCTGTTTATTGTCAAATTATTATGAGAAATGTCTTAGCTAATTATTCTAGCTAGACGAAAAATTTGTTTGGACTTGATAGGTTTAAGAAGAGAATTCAATTATTATTGATAGGTCGATGCCAATTATTTCGGCTAGATCGAGAAGCAAATAGAATTTGAAATCATAGTATTACGTTGTAAAATCAAACTTTTGATTCCAAGACTGAGAAGAACAACCTTTTTATATAAAGGGAATATTTTGTTGGTCGTGAATTCGACCTTTGCGCGCGTTTTGAGTATTATGCATAATATAGGGTACAAAGAGTTGGCCGGCTCTGAGTACTTGCTGAGGGGTATGATTTAATCTTTATGGTTATCTGATACACCTGAGTATTTATCAAAGTAAATCTTTGATATCTACCCGAGAAAAATAAAGTTCAAGATCTTGTGTGATCACTCAGTACAAATCTGGAGAAATATTTCATTCGTAGAATTGATTCTAGATTATTCACTAGAATACCGTAGAAACTTTGAAAGCGTTGTACTCTTTCATTAGTGAATTATTATGTTGTATAGAATACGAGAAAACTTGTTATTGAATAATGATTTGTTCAGCTATTTCAAAGTTCCCCGAACTTTGGTTTCATTCTATCAAAATAGATAGTCTGTTGTTTTTAATCCTTATACATTTATTGTATGTATTAACTTGCGGGGCAAATTAGTTGCTCACCCTTGCTAAATAAAATTTTTCAGCTAGGGGCGAAGTTGCAAGAGGTGCTGTGAAGCAGAACAAGGGAAAAGGCGTAGTTATAAATTAATTGTGTTGGATATATTTATTATGTTATATTGTAAACCCTTTTTGTATATCTAAAGGGTATGTTTGTAAAGTTAAGGTTAGAGAACCTGGGTAATGTATTGAGAAACTCTGATAAAAATTTATATAAGATACTATCTATATATATTATGGGTAGTTAAATGTTATTTATATTGTGGATCGTGAACACCAAACTCGGGAGTCAGGTAACCCGGATTTGGGGGTGTCATAGCCCCAACCTGGTCAACGATGACGTTGGATAGAATGTCATTTGGGTCGATGGTTGGAATCGCTAAATTTGCATTTTTGGTTTGCCATGCATAGTAGTCCCGTCAAGCCCAGATTTTACCATGCTCCAAACATTTTCTGTCCAAACTCGAAGAATGAAAGTTGTATATCAACGTCTCCTATTTCTGAATCATCTTGAATCGTATCAATCAGGGTTTGGTTGTAATAGTTATGGCCATGTTCCTAACGGGTGTCAAATCGGGAAACTACCAATTGTCATTTGTATACAATCACTCAAGGCAAATTTGAACATTTTTCCCTCCATTATTTCGAAGAACTAAAAGAATAAAAGTTATAGATCTACGTCTCTTCTTTTCAGATCATCTTGAATCATCCAAATCAAAGTTCGTATGAAGAAGTTATGGCCATTTTCCTAGTAGATGTCGAAGCAAAAAATCACCAGGGGCTACAACGCCCCTTGCTAGTGTATTTCCGGTGCTACAGTGCCACTAAGCAGTACCTCAGACCCTTTTAAGAGCTGCAGTGCCCTGTTCAAGCCAAATCAAGGCATTGTAGTGCCAGGAACGAAGTTTTGGTAGATTTCAGCTATTAAATACTCAACCTAATTACCCAATAAACCATATTTTTCATTATAACTTGCAACCTAGAAGGAGAAAAGAGAGAGGAGGCGAAATAGCTTGGAGAAGGAAGGCCACGACCTTGTGCTATGGTTGTTCAACAAGGTTGGAAGTCACCACTTACATGGTACATAAATTCAAATACAACTTAATAATACAACACTCGTGTAAAATACCACAAAACATAGTTGAGAGTTTAAACAAGAATATTGTCTTCTAGATAATATACACACTCAATGGAGTCCTCATTACAATTAGTATCACACTATTTTATAAAAATAGTGAGGACTACTATAGCCACTTATCCTAGACCATCACTCCGTTCCTCGAGTCGTCCCAGCTATATTCTCATTGTTTAAAGAGAATAGTGAAAGAAAAGGGTGAGCTCAACTAGCCCAGTAAGAAATATTATAACTAAGATAATGCAGAATAAATTATCATTAGCCTTCAAAAGTGTTAAACTGATAAAATACAATAGACATCAATTTTAACTGCAGTGGAATAAGCAATCCATTAGAAGAGTCAAGTAGAGCATAATGTCTACTATCCCCTATAGTTTAAAAGTCCATCATTAATATTTCAAACCTATAATACTCATCAACAGTTCTTTGTTATACCCTAGACAAAAAGAACTTTCGTCACATGTCTTCACCTGAACCACCAAAGATTATAGTTAAATCCATAATTCATATTTAGAATCATGTAAATTAACAGTTTCTCCTTACCACAAAGGCTTAATAGAATGTTTACTCAACATCTTTACCTCAAAGGCTAAAGATATTCAAATGTAATAACAATGATCATACCAATCAGTTGTCTACCTTTGCACTAAGGGCCAAAAGATATTCAACTATAAAACCAATGGTCATGATCAAACCAATCAATTGTCTGTCTGTGGACTACGGCCAAAGACATTCAACTGTTAACTAATGGTCATGATACTGCTAATCACATCATCGAATTATCCATGCACTACGGGCCAAAGATATTCGTTATTATCACCAGTGGTTATGATCATGTCATACACATGTCCATCTTTGCATGTAAGCCAAAGATATACAACTATAAAACCAATAATCAACAGTCCATCTATGGATGTAAGCCAAAGATGACTTTCATCACAATATAATCATGAGGATGATGACAATAATATATGCATTAATCAAACGAAATCAAAGATAAATATTAAAGACATTAAATTTATCCAGAGTTTAGAAATATCTAAATTGTCAACATGATACTGCTTTGTGGAGTAAAATTCAAGAAAAATATTCGAGTACCAAAAATAATTTGGACAGAAAAGAAATATATTTTAAGGGTAAATAGTACCCCACAATAGTACCCTATGAATAGTACTTCGGGAATGGTACCTCGTGAATAGTACCCCAACATAAAAAGTGCCCCAAATACCCGAGTGAATAATATTCGGGTGAATAGTAATTTTGGTGAATAGTAACCCGTGAATAGTAACTCGTGAAAACTACTCCGACACGAAAAAGTGCCCCGAATACCCGAGTGAATAATACTAGAGTTAATAGTAACTGGGTGAATAATAACCCGTGAATAGTAACTCGTAAAAAATACCAAAGAAAATGATATTCCATGACGAGTACAAAAGAAATGATATCTCATACGAGTATAATAGAATATACGAAACTGTAAATGGATTTTCACCCCCCATGCGGTAATCTACGTAGACATATCGTTTCCACAATTTAATAAAGAATGAATACAAAGGATCATTCACCATGTATGCGGTAATCCACATAGACAGGTTATTCCAACAGAATAATAAAGAATGCAATAACAGAAGAATTCACCATGCATACAATAGACTGCACAGACAGGTTATTCCCAATAGAATAATAAAGAATGGAACCAGGTCATGCGTAATCCACACAGACATGATATTCCAACAGAATAATAAAGAATGGAACTAGGTCATGCGTAATACGCACAGACAGGATATTCTAACAAAATAATAAAGAACAGAAACCAGGTCATGCGTAATCCGCATAGATAGGATATTCCAACAGAATAATAAAGAAAGGAATAAAAACAGAATTCACCAGGCATGCGATAGACCGCACAGACAAGTTATTCCAACAAAATACTAAAGAATGGAATAACACAAGAATTTCACCATGTATGCGGTACTTCGCATAGACATGTTTTTCCAACATAATAATAAAGAATGGAATAACAACCCTTACGAGTATTGAAAGAAAATAACTCTTTTCATGAATACGAAAGAATAATACCCCTTAGCTTAAAAGAAGACTGGATACTGGAATAGTAAGGTAGCAGACTTCTCTTCTTCTTTCTCTCTATAATAATTGCTCTATAACTTTAGTGAATTGGATGAAAAATAATGAAAGAATATGCTTCTATTTATAGGAAATATAGTTTCGATAATTGTACATTTTGGGGACTCAAAATATTACAGTATAATACCTTTCTCTTTTTTTATTTTTAATTTAGTCCTGCAAGTATTATCAAACTTACACAACTCCCCTAATAGTAAATGAATGTGAATCAATAGTACACACATGTGAACAAATAGTTATAATCATGTGAATCAATAGCAATTAATTGCTCATTTTTCCGGTTAATTACATGATTGGTCAATATAACCTCCCGACATCAATTATTATCGAAATAAATATCGATTTTCACTATCATTAATAATTCAAACACAATGGAACTATCAATTTCTTCTTTAATCAACACGAACTTATTCATCATTAATATTATAACTCACAATATTTAACAACCAGATCATTCCCAGGAAAGAGGTGGCTTTCCGATAAGGATTTCTCCTTATTAGCGCGCAATTAGATGACCAAACCTCTCCTTGATGGAACTTCTAGACATTGTCAATATTGCAAATAATAATATGAATAACTTTGTCGTCTCAATTATTGATTTAATAATAATAAAATATTGTCACAATAATTGAATAAAACTGAGTGACTTCTCACGTAAGCATCAATAATCAAAGATACTATACAATACCGTGTGCTACTATGCAACCACGCATATTACTATACTTTTATCACCAATTATTTTATGAAAACTTTTTACTTTTAAAATTTTTCACATATCACCCTTAACTTTAACCTTTTATCAATTTAACCATTTACTAAATAACATAATAATTATAAGAAAATTGAATACTTTTATTTCAAAAATTTCGGGGTCTCACAATCTCCCCTCCTTATGAAATTTCGCCCTCGAAATTTACGTACCTGGTAGTTCGAAGAGATGAGAATACCTTACTTTCTTTTCGGATTATACCTTCCCGGTTATTTTCTCTCTATCATGATTTTCTCATTTCTCATCTCCTGTATTTCAGATATCATTCTAGAATACATCTTCAAAACAAAGGTTAATTGACATGCCACATATTATACCTATATTCTGACCGACCAATTAAATAACACATAAGCTTAGGTAGGTCATACTAGCGAAGGATTAACTCGTCTCCCCCCTCCTAGTTCTAGTCTCACATCTCAGTCAGGGATCATATCCCTAAGCTTTGATACCAACTGTGACGCCCCCAAAACAGGTATACACAACCCATCTTGGGTCGCCACTTACATGGTACA
Organism: Panax japonicus; assembly: GCA_020205505.1. Lineage (NCBI taxonomy): Eukaryota > Viridiplantae > Streptophyta > Magnoliopsida > Apiales > Araliaceae > Panax > Panax japonicus. The sequence goes on from CM035114.1 coordinate 42,765,313, forward strand.
TAAATTCAAATACAACTTAATTATACAACAGCCGTGTAAAATACGACAAAATATAGTTGAGAGTTTAAACAAGATTATTGTCTTCTAGATAATATCCACACTCAATGGAGTCCTCATTATAATTATTATCACATTATTTTATAAAAATAGTGAGGACTACTATAGCCACTTATCTTGGACCATCACTCCGTTTCCCGACTCCTCCTAGCTATATTCTCATTTCCTAAAGAGAACAGGGAAAGAAAAGGGTGTGCTCAACTAGCCCAGTAAGAAATATTATGACTAAGATAATGCAGAATAAATTATCCTTAGCCTTCAACAGTGAGGACCTGATAAAATACAATAGACATCAAGTTTAACTGCAGCGGAATAAGAAATCTATTAAAAGAGTCAAGTAGAGCATAATGTCTATTATCCCCTCTAGATTAAAAGTCCATCATTAATATTTCATCCCTATAACACTCATCAACAGTTCTTTGTTATACCCAAGACAAAAAGAACTCTCATCACCTGTCTTCACCTGAACCACCAAAGATTATAGTTAAATCCACAATTCATATTTATAATCATGTAAATCAACAGTTTCTCCTTGCCACAAAGGCTTAATAGAACGTTTACTCAGTATCTTTACTTCACAGGCTAAAGATATTCAAATGTAATAATAATGATCATACCAATCAGTTGTCTACCTTTGCACCACGGGCCAAAGATATTCAACTATAAAACCAATGGTCATGATCATACCAATCAATTGTCTGTCAGTGCACTACGGCCAAAGACAGTCAACTGTTAACTAATGGTCATGATCCTGCCAATCACATCATCAAATTATCCATGCACTACGGGTCAAGGATATTCGTTATTATTACCAGTGGTTATGATCATGTCATACATGTGACGACCCCAAAATAGGTATACATCACCCATCTCGAGTCGCCAAATACATGGTAAAAAATTCAAATACAACTTAATTATACAACAGTCGTGTAAAATACGACAAAACATAATCTAAGAGTGTTAATAAGAATATTGTCATCTAGGCAAAATCCACACTCAATTGAGTCCTCATTACATTTATTGTCACACTATTTAACAGAATAGTGGGGACTACTAATGCTATCATCTAGCACTCTATTCCCCGACTAGTCTCGACTACGTTCTCATTTCCTGAAGAGAACAGTGAAAGAAAGAGTGAGCTTAACTAGCCCAGTAAGAAATATTATGACTAAGATAATGCAGAATAAATTATCATTAGTCTTCAACAATGTTAAACTGATAAAATATAATAGACATCAAGTTTAACTGCAGCGGAATAAACAATCCATTAGAAGAGTTAAGTAGAGCATGATATCTACTATCTTCTATGAGTTAAAAATTTTTCAACAATTTTTATCGCTAAGACTTAGCTTAATAAATAAACCACATCATCGAGTCATCCCTGAATTACGGGCCAAGGATATTCTTTAAATCATCAATGGTCATGACTATACCGAATAATCCATGGTTATAATCATACCAAAAAATGTCCATCAATGCACTACAGGCTACTGAGGACTTTTACCACATCATTTATAACATTACAGGTCATGATTATACCGAATAATCCCTGGTCATAATCATACCAAGTCCATCTATGCACGTAAGCCAAAGATGATTTTCATCACAATATAAGCATGAGGATGATGACAATGACATAATAATTCAATAAAATAAGTTCAAGAATAAATTTTAAAGATTTATAGGTTAATTTATCTTGAAATCAATTACGTCCAAATTGTCAATATGATACAGCTTTGTGGAGTAAAATTCAAGAATGCTCAGAATAATATTTCCATGAAAAGATACTGGATGAAGCGTAAATATCCTGGATATTCTACTAATTTTATGGAGTATAGAAGCCAAAACTTTAACCAAATGAGTATCATAGAATGTATGAAACTACAAATGGATTTTTACCCGCCATGTGGTAATCCACGTACACAGATTATTTCCACAATTTAATAAGGAATGAATACGAAGGATCATTCACTATACATGTGATAATCCACATAGACAGGTTATTCCAACAAAATAATAATGAATGGAATAACAGAAGAATTTCACCATGTATGCGGTACTTCGCATAGACATGTTATTCCAACATAATAATAAAGAATGGAATAACAGAAGCTCTCTTCATGAATACGAAAGAAATAATACCCCTTACCTTAGAAAGAAACTGGATACTGGAGTAGAGAGGTAGTATACTTCTCTTCTTCTTTCTCTCTATAATAATTGCTCTAAAGCTTTAGTGAATTGTTGAGAAATGAAGGAAGAATGAGCTTCTATTTATAGAAAAATATAGTTTCAACAATTGCACGTTTTAGGGTTCGAAATATTACAGTACAATACCTTCAACTTTTCTTTCATTTTTAATTTAGTTCTGCAAGTATTATCAAACTTGCACCACTTCTCCTAATAGTAAATAATGTGAATCAATAGTTCAATCATTTGAATCAATAGTTATAATCATGTGAAAATACGAATTACAGCATATTACCTCCATCTATACCTCCATTTTAACTTAGTCATGCAAGTAATATCAATCTTGCACCAACTCCCCTAATAGTACAAGAATGTGAATCAATAGTACACACATGTAACAAATAATTATAATCATGTGAATTAATAGCTATTAATTGCCCATTTATCCGATTAATTACCCGACTGGTCACTAAAACTTCCAGACATCAATTAATATCGAAATAAATGTAGATTTCCACTAACACTAATAATTCCAACACAATGGAACTATCAATTTCATCTTTAATCAACACGAACTTATTCATCATTAATATTATAACTCACAATATTTAACAACCAGGTCATTCCCAGGAAAGATGGGGCTTTCCGACAAGGATTTCTCCTTATCGGCGGGCAATTAGATGACCAAACCTCTCCTTGACAAAACTTCTAGACATTGTAAATATTGTAATTTAATAATATGAATAACTTTGTCGTCTCAATTATTGATTTAATAATATATCATATTATGCAGATGATAATGTGATAATAATCGAATTAACAATATGAGAGATATGATGCAGCAATTACTATAGCAATAATTGAGTATAACTAAGTGACTTCTCACGTAAACATCAATAATCAATACCATGTGCTACTGTGTAACCATGCGTATTACTATACTTTTACTACCAGGTAGTTCAACAGTTTAACGGTAAAACTTCTGCCATTATTTTTAAAAAGATAATTATGTCGTTTTCTAACTACGACAATATTTCCTGTTAAAACGAATATTCCCCAACCAATCTAATATTATATAACCACTTGCTTACTTTGTAAAATTTGTAAATATTACCCACAGCTATAACATTATATCAAATCCATGCCATAATATTCAAAAATATATTTCGAGAAAATTATTCTTTATTCATAAAAGTTGGGGTCTTACAACCTCCCTTTCTTATGAAATTTCGTTCTCAAAATTAGGGTGCGTATCTGGTATGTCGAAGAGGTGAGGATACCTTGATTTCATTTCAGATTCTAACTCCTATGTCATTTCCTCAACATCGTGGTTTCTCCACAAAACTTTGACTTGAGGTATAACTTTAGAGTGTAGAATATGATCCTTCTTATCCAAGATTTTAACAGGTACCTCTTCATACATTAAATCTTCCTCTATCTCGTCTGGTTCTAATTCAATAATGTGGTTTGGGTATTTCACATATGTACGTAACATAGATATGTGAAATATGTTATGACCACGAGATATACTTGGCCGTAAAGCGAGTCTATAGGCCACAGTTCCTACTCGATCGAAGATTAAAAATGGGCCAATGAATCGAGGATTGAGCCTTCCTCTCTTTCCAAATCTTGTAACTCCTTTTCATGGAGCAACACGTAACAACACATGATCTCCAATATTGAATTCCACGTCCTTTTGATGAAGATCAGCATAACTCATTTGTCGATCTTGTGAGGTTTTTATACATTGTCGGATTGTTTGAATCTTTTCCATAGTCATATATACCAAATCCGGTCCCAACAACTTTGCTTCACCCACCTCATCCCAGCATACTGGAGAACGACACTTTCTTCCATACAACGCCTCAAATGGAGCCATGCCAATACTTGCTTGATAACTGTTGTTGTAGGAAAACTCCACCAATGGTAAGAACTTGTCCCAAATTCCCTTGAAGTTAAGGACACAGAGTCTTAATAAATCTTCAAGTGTTTGAATAGTCCTTTCCGACTACCCATTCATTTGAGGATGATATGCCGAAATAAATCGTAAATCCGTGCCCTTAGCTTTTTGCAAACTAACCAAAAATCTTGAATTGAATCTTGGTTCTCGATCAGAAACTATGGATATTGGCATACCATGCAATCTTAAGATCTCGTTTATGTACATACTAGCAAGACGTTCAAGTGTAAAAGTTTTTCGTATCGGTAAAAAATGAGCAGACTTGGTCAATCTATCAACAATGACCCAATTTGCATATATGCCTTGAGAAACCTTGGGAAGACCAGTAACGAAATCCATGGTAATGTGCTCCCACTTCCATTCTGGAATTTCAAGTGGTTGCAATGGATCTTTTGGAACTTGATGCTCCACCTTGACTCGTTTACAAGTTAGACACCTTGAGATAAACCCCACTATCTCTCTCTTCATATTGCTCCACCAAAATGTATGTCGAAGATCACGATACATTTTGGTACTCCCAGGACGGATTGCAAAGGGTGTGTTGTGCGCCTCCATCATGATTTTATACTTCAAGTCAGAATCGTTAGGAACACAAAGTCTACAGTTGACTCGAAGTATTCCTTCTTCATTGATTCTTGCTTCCAGAATAGCACCTTCTTGCACTTTCTTCTTCATAAACATCAGCTCCAGGTCTATAGTTTGAGCAACTTTAACTTTATCAATTAAAGTCTGTTCCACTCGTATATTCGCCATCATCACATGGGTCCCTGGAGTATTTAATTCTATTTACATCCTTTCCAAGTCATACAAAATGGGTCTTTGTGTTGACAATATTGCACTCGTACCCGCATATGATCTTCTACTCAATGCGTCAGCTACTACGTTCGCTTTTCCAGGATGGTATTGGATGGTATGATCATAATCTTTCAACAACTCAAGCCATCGTCATTGCCGCATGTTGAGTTCCTTTTGAGTGAAGAAATATTTGAGGCTTTTATGATCCGTATAGATCTCCACCTTCTCTCCATACAGGTAATGCCTCCAAATCTTAAGCGCAAAAACAACTTGCTGCCAACTCTAGATCATGAGTAGGATAATTCCTCTCATATTACATGAGAACATATCCTAAATCTTTCCCTGAAGCATCACTGTAGATGACAAATCCCTCCGAGCTAGATGGTATTATCAGAACAGGTGCTGAAATGAACCTCCTCTTGAGTTCTTGAAAACTCTTTTCACATTCCTCACTCCAACCAAATTTTGTATCTTTTTGAGTCAGCTGAGTTAATGGAGTAGCGATTCGAGAAAACCCTTCTATGAATCTCCGATAATAACCAGCTAAGCCGAGAAAGCTACATACTTCGGTCACTGACTTAGGCTGCTCCCAGATTTGAATTGCTTAAATCTTTGTCGGGTCAACATATATTCCATGATTTGATAGCATGTGCCCAATGAATGTAACTTCCTCAAGCCAGAACTCGCATTTCTTCAACTTGGCATAAAGCTTGTTTTCACGAGGCTTTTGGAGTATCAGCCTCAAGTGTTGATCATGGTCTTCGCGGGTTTTGGAGTATATGAGGATGTCATCAATAAAGACGATCACAAAGTGATCCAAATATTCCTTGAATACTCGGTTCATCATATCTATGAAGGCAGCAGGAGCATTAGTCAATCCAAATGATATGACTAGGAATTCATAATGCTTGTACCGAGTTCTGAAAGAAGTCTTTGGAATGTTATCAGTTTTAATCTTCACCTGATGATATCCAGAATGAAGATCAATCTTTGAAAAGAATTTGGCTCCTTGCAACTGGTCAAACAGGTCATCAATGCGAGGCAACGGGTACCTATTTTTTGATGGTGACATGATTCAACTCCCGATAATCAATACAAAGTCGCATACTTCCATCTTTCTTCTTTACGAATAGAATAGGAGCACCCCAAGGAGATGTACTAGGACAAATGAAACTGATGTCTAACAATTCCTGTAGTTGGGTTTTTAACTCCTGAAGTTCAATAGGAGTCATTCGATATGGTGCTTTGGAAATGAGTTTTGTACTGGATTCAAGGTTGATACAAAATTTAATTTCACGCTCTGGGGGTAGGCCAGGAAGCTCTTCAGGGAATACATCAGGAAATTTATTAACAATAGAAATATCATTCAAATCTAACGTATCTTTATTTAAATCTGTGACATGGGCTAAGAAAGCTTGACATCCATTTTTTAATAAACGAATAGCTTTATGACTTGATATGACAGTGATTGATTTTAGTGGTTTGGTTGCTTGAATTTGCACAATAGGTTGGTTAGGTATATGAAAGCTAACAACCTTACGAAAATAATCGATTTTAGCATGATGAGTAGTTAACCAATCAACCCCTAAAATAACATCAAATTCAAGTATTTTCGAAGAAATAAGATCGACAGGTAACGTCCGGTTACCGATTTGAATCAAACAATACTTATAAACCGTGGATGTAATGAAGGTTTCTCCTAACGAAGTTTCAACAAATAAGTTAAAGTCTAATTTCTCCGGAGTCAAATTTAAACGTTAAGCGTAAGTAGGAGAAATAAAGGAATGGGTAGAACCGGTATTAAATAAAGTATAAACTTCGCTAGACTTTATGATTAGCTTACCGTGATCACCTCGTTCGGATTCCTCGCTTTTTGGGAGGTTACGACAAACGCTCTCCGTTGAACTACCGGTTTTGTCTTGTCTGGGACACCCTTTGATGCCTCCATCCCAGCTGGACTTGACTTAGGTGAATGACAAAATCGGGCTAGGTGACCTTCTTTTCCACAATTATAACACGCTTTGGACTGTATCATGCAGTTTGGACTTATGTGTCCTTCCCCTCCACATTTGTAACATACGACCGATGGTCGTTCTCCTTCCTTAACAACAGTTGTTGGTGCTGACGTCTTTCCATCCTTGTTGAATCTCCTCTTCTTGAAATGTCCACTCTTATTGTCATGGCCATGATTACCACCAAAGTGATTATCATTTTTGGCATGTTGATTCCCTCCACGTTTGTTGTCACCGCTTTGATGACTGCTACCACTAGTATTATCGACTTGCCGGTTGCTCTCTCTTGGTTGGGTTGACTCATTATCGTGCTCCAATAACTGAGCCCAATTCACAACATCTAAGTACAAACACAGTTTATGAGAGATAAGGTATTGACGTATCTCAGGCTTCAAACCTCTTAGAAACATCCGCGTTATTCTCTCCTTATTATCAACCAAGTGGGACACAAACTGAGAAAACTCAACAAACTTAGCTTTGTACTACGCCATGGTTATATTGTTTTGCTAAAGCTTGATGAACTCTACCTCCTTCATGTGACGAATACTTTCAAGAAAGTACTTGTCATTGAACAACTCTTGGAACTTCTCCCAATACATTTTGAGTGCGGCAGGTTGAGTACGCTTTACAGATTCCCACCAGTAATCTGCTTCTGCTCGCAACCTGAAGGTGGAAAAGTGAACCTTTTGCTCCTCAGAGCATCCCAAGATATTAAATATCTTGTTGAACTGCTTTGTCCACGTCTCTGCCTTAAGTGGTTTTGGCTCTCCAAAAAACTCCGGTGGTCCCAGCTCCTTGAACTACTTAGCAGTGACCGTCCGAGAGTTGTCAGTGTTTCCACCTGCATTTTGGATAGGAGCCGCTTTTGCCTGATGTTGCATGAATTGTATAAAGCCTCTGAACATCCCATCATTCACCATTTCATCGGTGTTATTGTTTACATGAGGATTATTGTCTTCCTGTTGCACATTATCCTGGGCATTAATCTGTGGTGACTCAACGGTCTCATGTGCTTCATTGTTTATCTCAACATTTTTGGATGCCATTTTCAAATACTACCATAAAATAAGGGTTAATTAACATATCACATATTATCCATATACTCTGACCAACCAATTAAATACCAAATAAACTTAGGTAGTTCATACTAGCGAAGGAATTCCCCGTAACTCCCCTCCTAGTTCTTATCTCACATCTCAGCCAGGGGTCATATCCCTAAGCTTTGATACCAACTGTGATGCCCCCAAAATAGGTATACATCACCCATCTTGAGTCACAAAATACATGGTACAAAATTAAAATACAACTTAATTATACAACAGTCGTGTAAAATACGACAAAACATAATCCAAGAGTGTTAATAAGAATATTGTCATCTAGACAATATCCACACTCAATGGAGTCTTCTTTACATTTATTGTCACACTATTTAACAGAATAGTGAGGACTACTAATGCTATCATCTGGACCGTCACTCCGTTCCCTGACTAGTCCTAGCTACGTTCTCATTTCCTGAAGAGAACAGTGAAAAAAAGGGTGAGCTCAACTAGCCTAGTTAGAAATATTATGACTAAGATAATGCAGAATAAATTATCATTAGTCTTTAACAATGTTAAACTGATAAAATATAATAGACATCAAGTTTAACTGCAGCGGAATAAAAAATCCATTAGAAGAGTCAAGTAGAGCATGATATCTACTATCTTCTATGATTTAAAATATTTTCATCAATTTTTATCACTGAGACTCAGCTTAATAAATAAACAACATCATCGATTCATCCCTGCACTATGGGCCAAGGATATTCATTAAATCATCAATGATCATGACTATACCGAATAATCCATGGTCAAAATCATATCAAAAACTATCCATCAATGCACTACAGGCTACTGAGGACTTTTACCACATCATTTATAACATTATAGGTCATGATTATACCGAATAATCCCTGGTCATAATCATACCAAGTCCATCTATGCACATAGGCCAAAGATGACTTTCATCACAATATAAGCATGAGGATGATGGCAATGACATAATAATTCAATAAAAACAAGTTCAAGAATAAATTTTAAATATTTATAAGTTAATTTATCTTGAAATTGATTACGTTCAAATTGTCAACATGATACTGCTTTGTGGAGTAAAATTCAAAAATGCTCTGAATAATATTTCCATGAAAAGATACGGGATGAAGCGCAAATATCTAGGATATTCTACTAATTTCATGGAGTATAGAAGCCAAAACTTTAACCAAATGAGTATCATAGAATATATGAAACTACAAATGGATTTTCACCCGCCATGCGGTAATCCACGTAAACAGATCATTTCCACAATTTAGTAAGGAATAAATATGAATGATCATTCACCATGCATGTGATAATCCACATAGACAGGTTATTCCAACAGAATAATAAAGAATGAAACCAGGTCATGCGTAATCCGCATAGACAGGATATTCCAACAAAATAATAACGAATGGAATAACAGAAGAATTCACCATGCATGTGATAGACCGCACAGACAGGATATTCCAACAGAATAATAAAGAATGGAATAACAGAAGTATTTCATCAAGTATGCGGTACTTCGCATAGACAGGTTATTCCAACGGAATAATAAAGAATGGAACTAGGTCTAGCTTAATCTGCACAGACAGGATATTCCAACAGAATAATAAAGAATGGAATAATAGAAGAATTTCACCATGTATGCGGTACTTCGCATAGACAGGTTATTCCAACAGAATAATATAGAATGGAATAACAGAAGCTCTCTTCATGAATACGAAAGAAATAATACCCCTTACCTTATAAAGAAACTAGATACTGGAGTAGAGAGGTAGCAGACTTCTCTTCTTCTTTCTCTCTATAATAATTGCTCTAAAGCTTTAGTGAATTGGTGAGAAATGAAGGAAGAATGAGCTTCTATTTATAGAAAAATATAGTTTCGATAATTGCACATTTTGGGGCTTGAAATATTAAAATACAATACCTTCAACTTTTCTTTCATTTTTAATTTAGTCCTGCAAGTATTATCAAACTTGCACCACCTCCCCTAATAGTAAATAATGTGAATCAATAGTTCAATCATGTGAATCAATAGTTATAATCATGTGAAAATACGAATTACAGTATAGTACCTCCATCTATACCTCACTTTTTAACTTAGTCATGCAAGTATTATCAATCTTGCACTAACTCCCCTAATAGTACAAGAATGTGAATCAATAGTACACACATGTGAACAAATAGTTATAATTATGTGAATTAATAGCAATTTATTGCTCATTTATCCGATTAATTACCCGACTGGTCAGTAAAACTTCCAGACATCAATTAATATCGAAATAAATGTAGATTTCCACTAACACTAATAATTCCAACACCGTGAAACTGTCAATTTCTTCTTTAATCAACACGAACTTATTCATCATTAATATTATAACTCACAATATTTAACAACTAGGTCGTTCCTAGGAAATAGGGGGCTTTCCAATAAGGATTTCTTCTTATTGGCGCGCAATTAAATGACCAAACCTCTCCTTGACAGAACTTCTAGACATTGTAAATATTGCAATTTAATAATATGAATAACTTTGTCGTCTCAATTATTGATTTAATAATATATCATATTATGCAGATGATACTGTGATAATAATCGAATTAATAATATGAGAGATATGATGCAGCAATTACTATAGCAATAATTGAGTATAACTAAGTGACTTCTCACGTAAGCATCAATAATCAATACCGTGTGCTACTATGCAACCACGTGTATTACTGTACTTTTACTACCAGGTAGTTCAACAGTTTAACGGTAAAACTTCCGCCATTATTTTTAAAAAGATAATTATGTCGTTTTCTAACTATGACAATAATTCCGTTGTGGGTTCCACCAATGATTGTGTCGTCGTACGAATATTCCCTGTTAAAACGAATATTCCCCGATCATTCGAATATTATATAACCACTTGCTTAATTTGTAAAATTTGTAAATAGTACCCACAACTATAACATTATATCAAATTCACACCATAATATTCAAAAATATATTTTGAAAAAATTATTCTTTATTCATAAAAGTTGGGGTCTTACGATACACATGTCCATCTTTGCACGTAAGCCAAAGATATACAACTATAAAACCAATATCAACAGTCCATCTATGCACGTAAGCCAAAGATGACTTTCATCACAATATAAGCATGAGGATGATGACAATAATATAAGCATTAATCAAACGAAATCAAATATAAATATTAAAGACTTTAAATTTATCCAGAGTTTAAAAATATCCAAATTGTCAACATGATACTTCTTTGTGGAGTAAAATTCAAGAATAATATTCATGTACCAAAAATAATTTGGACAGAAAAAAAAATATTTTTCGGGTAAATAGTACCCCGTAATAGTACCATATGAATAGTACTTCGGGAATAGTACCTCGTGAATAGTACCCCGGCATGAAAAATACCCCAAATACCCGAGTGAATAATATTCGGGTGAATACTAATTTTTGTGAATAGTAACCCATGAATAGTAACTCATAAAAAATACCAAAGAAAATGATATTCCATGACGAGTACAAATGAAATTATATCTCATACGAGTATAATAGAATATACGAAACTACAAATTGATTTTCACCCGCCATGCGGTAATCCACGTAGATAGATCATTTCCACAATTTAATAAAGAATGAATACAAAGGATCATTCATCATGCATGTGGTAATCCACATAGATAGGTTATTCCAATAGAATAATAAAGAATGGAATAACAGAAAAATTCACCATGCATGCGATAGATCGCACAAACAGGTTATTCCCAATAGAATAATAAAGAATGGAACCAGGTCATGCGAAATCCGCACAGACAAGATATTCCAACAGAATAATAAAGAATGGAACCAGGCCATGCAAAATTCGCACAGACAGGATATTCCAACAGAATAAAAAAGAACGGAACTAGGTCATGCGTAATCCGTACAGACAGAATATTCCAACAGAATAATAAAGAATAGAATAACAACAGAATTCACCAGGCATGCGATAGACTGTACAGACAGGTTATTCCAACAGAATAATAAATAATGGAATAATAGAAGAATTTCACTATGTATGCGATACTTCGCATAGACGGGTTATTCTAACATAATAATAAAGAATGGAATAACAACCCTTACGAGTATTGAAAGAAAATAACTCTCTTCATGAATACGAAAGAATAATACCCTTACCTCTAAAGAATACTGGATACTGGAATAGTGAGGTAGCAGACTTCTCTTCTTCTTTCTCTCTATAATAATTGCTCTATAACTTTAGTGAATTGGTGAAAAATAATGAAGGAATGGGCTTCTATTTATAGGAAAGTATAGTTTTGATAATTACACATTTTGGGGCTCAAAATATTACAGTATAATACCTTTCTCTTTTATTTTATTTTTAATTTAGTCCTGCGAATATTATCAAACTTGCACCACCTCCCCTAATAGTAAATCATGTGAATCAATATTAAATCATGTGAATTAATAGTTCTAGACATGTGAAAATACGAATTAAAGTATAATACCTCTATCTATACCTCCATTTTTAACTTAGTCATGCAAGTATTATCAATCTCGCACCAACTCCCCCAATAGTAAATGAATGTGAATCAATAGTACACACATGTGAATAAATAGTTATAATCATGTGTATCAATAGCAATTAATTGTTCATTTATCTGGTTAATTACCCGATTGGTCAATAAAACTTCCAGACATCAATTATTATCGAAATAAATGTCGATTTTCACTAACACTAATAATTCCAACACAATGGAACTATCAATTTCATCTTTAATCAACACGAACTTATTTATCATTAATATTATAACTTACAATATTTAACAATCAGATCATTCCCAGGAAAGAGGAGGCTTTCTGATAAGGATTTTTCTTTATTGGCGCGCAATTAGGTGACCAAACCTTTCCTTGACAGAACTTCTAGACATTGTCAATATTACAAATAATAATATGAATAACTTTGTCGTCTCAATTATTGATTTAAAAATAATAAAATATTGTGACATTAATTGAATAAAACTAAGTGACTTCTCACGTAAGCATTAATAATTAAAGATATTGTACAATACCGTGTGCTACTATGCAACCACGCGTATTACTATACTTTTATCACTGATTATTTTATGATAACTTGTTACTTTGAAAAATTTTCACATATCACCCTTAACTTTAACCTTTTATCAATTTAACCATTTACTAAATAACATAATAATTATAAGAAAATTGAATACTTTCATTTCATAAAATTCGGGGTCTCACAGCATCAATGGTGGGCTTTATCTAGAAACCAAGGGGAAGCCATTCTTTTTCTTTCTTTTTCCTCTAGCGGTTAGAACTCATGCTTGGGGATCTAATGCATAAACACTTGTAATTCCAATGGAAGCAAGGAATTGAATTAAGTTTCTAACTTTTCTTTGATACTTGTATTATCCATGGATGATTACCTATTATTTGGAATAGTCTGATTTATTTGTTATGAATTAAACTTCTAATTTGCTTTCCTTTTGATTGGTGTCATAAGAATTCGTTCTTTATATTTCGTGCTTAATGTTTAATTGATAAGGAATTAGTAAGTAGTGTGGTAATCTATTTGAAATTGGAAAATGGATTGTGGATTTAGATCAAAAATATAAGGGCATGTGATTAGGTTATACATAATTTATGTATTGTCAATTCATAGTGGCTGCCATGATCATAAGGAGAGTTAAGGGATTTGAACAAAGTGATGCACGCCAAATGTTTGACAAAATGCTTGTGTGTGGATATTGTGTTCATAGCTCATTATCTATCTATGTTTTATTTTTCTGTTATTTTGATTAATTGTAATCATAATTTATCATTTTAATCAATTATTTAAATAAGATTGAGGCGATATAAAGTTGGTATTTTGTAACTATCAGTGATAATTCCTCGTGGGTTCGACAACTCTCTTATCATTATATTACTTGTTGATAATGTATACTTACGCGTGTTTATCGGTTGCGAAATCGACCAACAAGTTTTTGGCGCCGTTTCCGGGGAATTATTATTCTAATATTATCGAATATTGATTGCATTCAATTTAGTCTTAATTTGAACGTATATCTTTTATTTGTTTTATTTTTGTTTGCATGTGTTTTTCAATTGCGTTAATAGGCTGATAAGACTGTATATAAATGCGACTCTTGTGCAAGACTTAGCGTAAGTTGGTGTAATATCCGAGATTTTCTATGTAATTTAAGAATTATCAATAAACGGATTTATATAAAACTTTTGGGTGATTTCATTTATTAAATGTATATGTCTTGTACATATATGTGTTATTTTAAGTTATGTGATGAGATGTTTTTAAATGGTTGGTTTAGTTTTATTTAACTATTTAAATTGATTAAGTAGGGAATTATTCTATATATTACGTGAGATGGTATTAAATCATGAGCTGGAGTTCGGAGCGGAATTTAGAGACGCGAACTGCGTATTCAAGTCCGGAACGTCGAAATTAGTCAGGATAGACTGTAATCACGAAAAAAGTTTCACGGTTAACTTTTTGGTCAAAGTCAACCAGTTGACTTTTTTGAGGAAAAAGTCAACTACAAATTTCAGAGGTGAATTTGACTAAACGGATAGTCCGGAACATCGACTTTAGTAAGAATCGATATAAGTTTAGCAACGTTTGGCTACGAATGGAAAAATGGTCAAAATAATTTATTAATTGATTATTATAATGTTTTATTTAAACAAGTCAGCAACTGGTGGAACCCTTGTGACTCACAAATTGGGACAAGGGAGGGAGCATACGTATATTACATAATAGCTAAGATGGGAGTACTTTATTTTATTCCTTAAAACCAAAATCCTTTCATTTTTTTTCTAACTCCCACATTCTTCCTATTAATTAACTAAATTATTGTATTATTAAGTATTGTGAGTAACTAATAATTAGAGTTGGGGGTTATGGGAGTTGGGGGTTATAGGAATCAAAAGACTCCATCAAGGTATACATATATACACCTCACGCAAACATCCATTTCTTTTAAGAAAATTCCACCAAATGAGTAAACATGGAGAGAAATTGAGAGTGATACATAGTGTGGTAGTATTTTGGAGTTTTGGGGAGTCTAAACAAGCAAGTGAAGTGGATTTTCAAAAGCTAAACAAGAAGAAATTCACATCAAGTAAGCAACTCATGAACCTTTATATTTTTTCAAGGAAAATAGCTAGAAAATGCCTCTTAGTTTCTAATATATTCAAATCATGGTAATTTAGTGAGTTTGTTTGTTATAATATGTTCATATATGTTAGTAGATGGGATCTAGATAGTGGGAATCGAATCCATGCATGCTAGAATCAAAATCATGATTTTTGCCAAAGTTGGTTAAAAAGTGTAATATGTGATTTTTGGGTTTTTCAGAGCCATGGATTCGTGGTTTATATGACTCGATTAGTGTATGTAATAATTTTATAAAATAGTATGTAGTATGAAGTATAATCTGGCCCAAATTTTGATAAAATCAGAGTTATAATGAGCAAGTTATGAAAATCGTAAGCAAGCATGTTCATAACAAAATTTACAGAAAATCTGGAATTTCCAGATTTTTCGAAGTATAGAACCAGTGCTGGCACGTTTTTGTATTGAGTTGGTTTGTGGTCTTAGCATGCTAGTTTCATGAATGTTATTTTTTTTGTAAAATACCTTGCTGTATGAAGTTTATTGTGTCCAAGTATCATGGTCATATCATATGTGGATTAGTGGGAATAAAATCGCAAAAGTGGCTGTAAGAAACAAAAATTTGATGTCTTTCTTGGGACTGTTTGGATCAGTCTATCTCGAGGGCATTTTCGTCCACTATTTTGTACTTTAAAATTCTGGAAAAAATTGGAGTATTAATATAAGAAGATATGAAGGTCTTGTAAAAAATTGAGAATTTTTGGTAATACGGTTTAAGAGTTATGGATTTTACGGCTAATGGCACTATTTGAAAAGATACTCGATTAACTGTCTGTGTATAAGTCCAAAAATTATGAAATGTTTACTAGAAGTACATGCATATAAAAGGAGTTAACCCTGAATATTTCAGAAGTTTTGGAGCTAATACCAATTTATGAAAAATCTAAGAATATTTGGCTTTGGACTATTTAAAAATAGTAGATGGATTTAAAAATTCCGGGAAAAATATATGTTTAGTATGGGACTATATTTTACAAAATTCCAGAAAAGAAATATTTTTGAGACTGATTTTGTATTTTTCATAGAAATGATTTTATATGTATGAATGGGTTGAATTAAATATATGATGTCATAATTATGGAAAATGAGGTTTTTCGACTTGAGACCCTTAAGCATATTTTATGCAGATTTTTTATGGAGGTTTTGGTCCGAAAAATGTCAGAAATTTATGTTTCCCAGATTCTTTTATTTAATCATGTGGCCTATACATAGCAACATGTTATGTAATTGAATTGTATTTGAATACGTGTGAGTTTAATCATCTTATTAAAATAAAAGGGAACCATTACACTTCAAAGTGGTGTTCTAGAACCAAATTGCTTAATGTGACACATTTGAATAGGTTATGTGAAGAGCTAGTAGATAGCAGTAATTGTAGACGTATTAGGCAATTTTCCTAACTTAATTCATGTTATTATAGTGAATGTAAGTTCCCTTAACTTGTACAATTTATCATTGTGTACAAGTCTCTTATATTGCAAGTTATAACTTGTACAAACTTATATATAGTGCAAGTACTATTGATGATTACTCAATTATTAATTTAGTTGTTTATGCCTTAAAGTTCTTAATTATTTATGAACTGCTTTCAAGAATGCAATCTGGCCATTTGTTTTGGTTAGATATTATAGATGCGAAATATTGTATTATTTAAAACTAAGATGAACAACCTGAATAATGGGGTAACTGATGTCGGACATATAGTCCCATTTACGCTTATGCGTTTAAACTTTATACTTGTGCATAATGTAGGGTACGATAGGCTGATCACCTGGAGTACTTGCAGACACTGTTTACAATCTATTTGATTGTTAAACCGTTTGATGGTTTTTGATGAAACAAAGTAATGTTCAGGGTATCTAACACCCCTTAGTATGCTATTAAGAGTTCCAGAACTCTTATCTTGATATTCCAGTTTATCTCTCCATATTTATTTCAACTATTGAGAAATATTCATACTAATGCTTTTACTTCTGATGTATGTTCTCAAACTACATTATATACTTGCTGGGTAATTTGTGCTCATTCTTGCTTAAACCTTTCAGTTAAGGTTGATAACGTTGAGGGCTCGGGCAATGACAAGGGAAAGTCTAAGATGAAATGATGAGAGTTAATTATGTAATAAGTATATTTCCAAATATGATGTAATGTAGCGATAAACACTACGTTTAAGTTTCAGTTTATTAAAGGTTGTAAAGACTTGGGACTTTATTTTGAATAAGTATGTAATAATTAATATTATTATTATTGTTAGAGTTACTTAGATAGATGATGATGTATGTTGTATCGTGAGCACCATATCCTGTAATCAATGTTACCTTGATTTGGGGGTGTCACAGGTTGGTATCAGAGCAGTAGGTTATAAACCTTAGGTGGGGAACCTTAGACTATAACCTTAAGGAAGTTAGTGGAGAAAATAAGGAGATGAACTCACGTAGAGGTCTAGGGGTTGTGTAAAATATATTTTTTCTAAAAATAAAAACATCTATTTTAAAATACTAATCCAGTTATTTGTTTTGTTTGAAGGATGTCAAGAGAATAGGAGGTTAGAGATATCCATATTATGAGTGAGTAGTTGGTGACAGCTGTACCTGAGCCTATAGTTGAGGCAGTAGCTGACTCAGACCTAGAGGAGTATCCTGATGAGGGATAGGAGCCCGAGGAGGACTCCAAAGAAGCACTTGAGGATACTTTGTTGGATGAGTTGATGGATAGGATTACGGAGTTGGACGACAAGATCCATGAGTTGAAGAAGTTGTATCAGGGGGAGCAGTAAGTTGCAGCATTTCTTGAGGCATTGGTGCACCACCTGATAATTAGGAACGGGGATCTGGCTAACAAGCTTCGGGTATCAGACCAGAAGGCGGATAGGTTGGAGGATGAGAAAGAAGCTATTAGGACCCACTTGGGGCGTACAATTAATGGGTTAGAGTCGAGGATTCAAAGTCTCCAGACTGACAAGCAGATTATTACTACATTCTAGGGAGATGAGGGGAGAGATCGTGTTCAGGCCGAGAAGCTATCAGGTGAGTTAGAAGGTGAAGTGAGAGATAAGAAGGTTAGAGATTGGACAGATAAAGTAGTGAACAAATTTCTGGATGCATTTCCGGAGGAATTGCCAAGACTTTAGTCGGATCGAGAGGTCGAATTTGTTAAAGATTTAGTACCTGGAACGACACCGATTTCGAAAGCCCCTTACAGAATGGCACCGGTAGAAATGAAGGAGTTGATGGTACAGTTACATGAGTTATTGGATAGGAAGTATATTCAACCGAGTGTGTCTCCTTGGAGAGCACCGATTTTATTTGTGAAAAAGAAGGACAGATCGATGAGACTATGTATCAACTATCGAGGGTTGAACAAGGTGACTATTAAGAACATGTACCTGTTACCTAGGATAGATGATTTGTTTAATCAGTTGAAGGGAGCAAAATATTTTTCCAAAATTGTCTTGAGGACGGGATATCACCAGTTAAAGGTGAGGAAGGAGGATGTACCTAAGACAGTGTTCATGACTCGTTACGGTCACTACGAGTTCCTGCTGATGTCGTTCGGGTTAACAAATGCGCCATCAACGTTAATGGACATGATGAATCAGGTATTCAAGCAATACTTAGATAAATTCGTAGTTATGTTCATAGATGATATCCTGATCTATTCCAAGACTCAGGAAGATCATGCTGAACATTTAAAGTTACTATTGTGGACGTTAAGGAAGGATAAGTTATACGGAAAATTCTCGAAGTGTGAGTTCTGGTTGGAGAAAGTTCAATTTCTTGGTCTCGTGATCGACAAGGAAGAAATTTTTGTGGATCCAGTGAAGGTGGAAGTGGTTCAGAATTGGGAACAACCAAAGTCACCAACCAAAGTAAGAAGTTTCTTATGACTGGCAGGCTATTAGAGACGGTTTATCCAAGATTTTTCAAAGATAGCGGGAACGTTGACGAATTTAACGAAGAAGTCGGTAAATTTTGTCCGGACAGAGAAGTGTGAAGAGAGTTTTAAGGAACTCAAGAAAAGACTAAGTGAAGCACCAATGTTGTCTTTACCTGACGATACAGGTGACTTCGTGATTTTCAGTGATGCGTCACACAAAGGACTTGGTTGTGTGCTTATGCAACATGGTAAAGTTATTGCGTACGCGTCGCGTCAATTGAAGGATTACAGAAGGGATATCCTACCCATGACCTGGAATTGGCGGCGATAGTATTTGCCCTAAAGATATGGAGGCACTATTTATATGGTGTAAGGTGTGAAATATACACGGACCATAAAAGTCTGAAGTATATCTTCACGCAGAAGGAGTTGCATATGAGACAGAGAAGATGGTTGGAGCTTATAAAGGATTATGATTGCGACATCTTTTATCATTCGGGAAAAGCTAACGTGGTAGCAGATGTGCTAAGCAGAAAAGGCAGTGGTAGGTTGGCAATGCTAACAACTCAAGAGGAGTTAATTAAGGAGATGACTGGATTGGAACTCGAGATAAAAGGTCTAAGGGAGCCAGAGGGGAAATTGTTCGCAATGGAGGCTCACCCGACTCTATTAGACAAAATCAAGGAAGCACAAAGCTCATAGCTCAAGTCACTCAATCCACCCGGGAAGTACAAAGCTGTATCAGGATCTTTGCCAACATTATTGGTGGACTAATAAGAAGAGAGAAGTCGCAGGGTGCGTCAGCAAGTGTTTAACATGTCAGCGAGTTAAGGCAGAACATTAGAAACCTAGCGGGTTACTTCAACCTTTAGAAATTCTGGAATAGAAGTGGGAGCATATCACGATCGACTTCGTGGTAGGACTTTCAACTACGCAGAAGGGTTACGATGCAGTATGGGTGATCGTTGATCGATTGACCAAGTCAGCACATTTCTTGCAAATCAAGATCAGATATACCTTGGATTAGTTGGCAAAGCTTTACATTAAAGAGATTGTTTCTAGGCATGAGGTACCTGTATCAATTGTGTCAGATCGCGATCTACGGTTCACATCAAATTTCTAGAAGAGTTTTCAAGAATGCATGGGAACGCAACTAAGGTTAAGCACGGCGTATCATCCTCAAACAGATGTGCAGAGCGAGAGAACTATTCAAATATTAGAGGATATGCTGAAAGCATGTGTTATGGATTTCAAAGGGAGTTGGGATGACCACCTACCGTTGGTGGAATTTGCGTACAACAACAGTCATAACGCGAGCATCAGTATGCCACCTTATATATGGAAAGAAATGCAGAACGCCATTGTGCTGGGATGAAGTGGGAGAACGACAATTGCTAGGGCCAGAATTGGTGCAACAAACTGCAGATGTGATCAAAATAATACGAGCGAGGGTAGTGATGGCTCAGGATCGACATAAGAAATATGCAGATCAACATCGGCAACAACGAGACTTCGACGTCGGCACTTATGTGTTTTTGAAAGTTTCGCCTTAGAAATGGAAAATGAGATTTGGGAAGAAGGGAAAACATAGTCCCAAATTCATAGGACCCTTCGAAGTGTTGAGGCTAGTTGGTGAGGTAGCTTATGAAATAGCTTTACCTCCGGAGTTAGAACATATTCACAACGTGTTCCACATTTCAGTCCTACGACCCTATAAGCAGGATTACAAGCATGTCATAGAGTATGAACCTATTCAGTTTCAAAAGGACTTAACCTATGAAGACGTTCCAATGCAGATAATCGATAGAAAAGAACAAGTGTTAAGAAATAAGATAATACCTTCTGTTAAGGTAGTATCGAGGAACTACAACGCCGAAGAGGCTACGTGGGAACTCAAGGAGAAAATGATGAAAAATTTCCCTAATCTTTTTGTTAAATGTGTAATGATTCCGGGGACGGAATCCTTATAAGGGAGGGTGAATGTAATATCCGAGATTTTCTATGTAATTTAAGAATTATCAATAAACGAATTTATATAAAACTTTTGGGTGATTTCATTTATTAGATGTATATGTGTTGTACATATATGTGTTATTTCAAGATATGTGATGAGATGTATTTAAATGGTTGGTTTAGTTTTATTAACTATTTAAATTGATTAAGTAGGGAATTATTATATTTATTATGTGGGATGGTATTAAATCATGAGCTGGAATTCAAAGCAAAATTTAGAGACGTGGATTGTATATTCGAGTCCAAAACATCGAAATTAGTTAGGATAGATTGTAATCACGAAAAAGTTTCACGGTTGACTTTTTAGTCAAAGTCATCTAGTTAACTTTTTTGAGGAAAAAGTCAACTACGAATTTCAAAGGATAATTTGACTAAACGAATAGTCCCATGACGTCCGGAATGTCGACTTTAGTAAGAATCGATATAAGTTTCGCAACGTTCGGCTACGAAGGGAAAAATGGTGAAAGTAATTTATTAATTGATTATTATAATGTTTTATTTAAACAAGTCAATAGCTGGTGGAACCCTTGTGACTCACGAATTGGGACAAGGGAGGGAGCATACGTATATTACATAATATCTAAGGTGGGAGTACTTTATTTTATTCCTTAAAACCAAAATCCTTTCATTTTTTTCTAACTCCCACATTCTTCCTATTAATTAACTAAATTATTGTATTATTAAGTATTGTGAGTAACTAATAATTAGAGTTGGGGGTTATTAGAATCAAAAGACTCTATCAAGCTATACATATATACAAATCACTCAAACATTCTTTTCTTTTAAGAAAATTTAACCAAATGAGTAAGCATAGAGAGAAATTGAGAGTGATAGATATTGTGGTAGTATTCTGGAGTTTTGGGAAGTCTAAACAAGCAAAGTGAGGAGGATTTTCAAAAGCTAAACAAGAAGAAATTCACATCAAGTAAGCAACTCATGAACCTTTATATGTTTTCAAGGGAAATAGCTAGAAAATGCCTCTTAGTTGTTAATTATTCAAATCATGGTAATTTAGTGAGTTTGTTTATTGTGCTATATTGATATATATTAGTAGATGGAATCTAGACAGTAGGAATCGAATCCATGCATGCTAGAATCAAAATCATGATTTTTGTCAAAGTTGGTTAAAAAGTGTAATTTGTGATTTTTGGGTTTTTCGGAGCCTTGAATTCGTGGTTTATATGACTCGATTAACGTATATAATAATTTTATAAAATAGTATGTAGTATAAATATAATCTGGCCCAAATTTTGTTAGAATCGGAGTTATAATGAGAAAGTTATGAAAATCGTAAGCAAGCATGTTCATAACAAAATCTGCAG
Source organism: Panax japonicus (assembly GCA_020205505.1). Lineage (NCBI taxonomy): Eukaryota > Viridiplantae > Streptophyta > Magnoliopsida > Apiales > Araliaceae > Panax > Panax japonicus. The sequence goes on from CM035114.1 coordinate 42,787,819, forward strand.
AAATTCTGGAATTTCCAGATTTTTTCGAAATATTGAACCAGTGCTGGTACGTTTTTGTATGTAGTTGGTTTGTGGTCTTAGCATGCTAGTTTCATGAATGTTATATTTTTGGAAAATACCTTGCTGATGAAGTTTATTGTGTCCAAGTATCATGGTCATATCATCTGTGGATTAGTGGGAATAATATCGCAAAAGTGGCTACAAGAAACAAAAATTTTATGTCTTTCTTGGGACTGTTTTGGATCAGTCTGTCTCGGGGGCATTTTCGTCCACTATTTTGTACTTTAAAATTTTGGAAAATTTTGGAGTATTAATATAAGAAGATACAAAGGTCTTGTAAAAAATTGAGAATTTTTTTCCATACAGTTTGAGAGTTATGGATTTTACGGCTAATGGCACTATTTGAAAAGATACTCGAATAACTCTCTATGTATAAGTCCAAAAATTACGAAATGTTTACTGGAAGTACATGTATATAACAGGAGTTAACCCTAAAAATTTCAAAAGTTTTGGAGTTAATCTCGATTTATGAAAAATCTGAGAATATTTAGCTATTATGGACTATTTAAAAATAGTAGATGGATTTTAAAAATTCTAGGAAAAATGTATGTGTAGTGTGGGACTATATTCTACAAAATTCCAGAAAAGAAATATTTTTGAGATTGATTTGGTATTTTTCATAGAAATGATGTTATATGGAGGAATGAGTTTAATTAAATATGTTATGTCATAATTATGGAAAATAAGGTTTTTCGACTTGAGACCCTTAAGCATATTTTATGCAGATTTTTAACGGAGGTTTTGGTCCAAAAAATGTCAAAAATTTATGTTTCCCATATTCTTTTATTTAACTACGTGGCCTATACATAGTAACATGTTATGTAATTGAATTGTATTTGAATACGTGTGAGTTTAATCATCTTATTAAAATAAAAGGGAACCATACACTTCAAAGTGGTGTTCCAGAACCAAATTGCTTAACGTGACACATGTGAATAGGTTACGTGAACGGCTGGTAGATAACAGTAATTGTAGAAGATGTATGTAACATTCTAGAATTTTAATTGTTATATTAAATATTTAATGGATGTGTTTATTGTTGAATAAATAATTTTTCAAATTTGAATTGATGTGGTTAACTATTTGCTAAATAAATAATTAAGGAAAATTAATTATTTTGCTAATTTAATTTAATTATTAAGTTAGAGAATTTTGATTAATTGAATTAATATTCTTTTTATTGGAATTTATAAATTTAAAAGGATCTGTTAGTTGATTAAATAAAGTTATAATTAAAAAAGAAAATTATAATTTTGGTGGTATTGATTTATGTGATGAAGTAATTTAATAAATTGTTATTATGATTAATTTAATTAAATTAATGTGTGCCAAATAACCTTTTATAAAGTAGTTATTAAAATAACTTAAAGGAGTTTTAATTCCGTTTTGCCAAACAAGACTTATTGCTTATTAAGTCTTTATTCTAATTGGGTTTAACCAAACATGGTGTTAGGATTAATTGGTTTTTTTTAGTGACTAGCCAATCAAGCCTTATGGCTTTTGGTTTTCAAAATAAGTAACTGATGTTAGTAAATTAGAGTTATAATATATAATTAATATATATATTATATGCTATATACGTTAGTTTTTAGTACGCTCTAGAGTTAGGAAGAAAAACAAAAACATAGAGGAAGAAGAAGAAGAGAAGAAGAAAAGAGGAGAGGAAGGAAGGAAGGCTAAAAAATTTAGAAGAGATTTGGGGAAGAGAAGATTGTAATCAAAAGGAATAGACATATCATCTTCTATCAAGGTATTCTCCTTTTTCCTTTTAGTTTTAAAAGTTTAGTTTTATCTTCCCAAATTCTCTGTAGAATTTTTGTGTAAGCATGAATTTTTGTTGTTATGTGGCTTTATATGACATAATATTGATGTTAAAACTGTTTTCATGGGTTATAATCAAAGAATTGAAGATATGTATGTAATTGTTGAGAAACGTATTTTACTGAGAGTTATATATATATATATATATATATATATATATTATTTAGTTAAAATCAAAATTATGAGTTGTTTAGTTGTTTTATTGATAAATTGGCTATTCAATTTGTTAGAGTATATATATATTTTGATAAAATGCTTTAAATTTTGGTTGAGAAACAAAATTTCAGTGTTTATTTTTATCAAAATTATCAAAAAGTAAGTTTTAGCCAAAAATAGTGATTTGGGTGTGTTAATTTTGTTGTTTATGTTGTTATATGAGTAGAAACATGTTAGGAGTTCTTAAATTTTGTTTACATGAAATTGTTGGTTTGTTAGAAACGAGTTTGTAGGCCAAAATTGGCTTTTTCTGTGCTATTGTCGAGGCTGTCTTCCGAGGTCTGCAGTTTGGCGCCGTGGCGCGGACTTGCAGTACCTTTGTGGCGCCCCAGCGCCATGGTCACGCCGCAGCGCGGCCTTATAGCCTTGATCTTTGCGCCGTAGCGCCATGCCCACACCGCAGGGCGACCCATAGAGTAAACTGTAGCGCCGCGGCGCGAGTTAGCAGAATGGTCTGACAGTGTACTTTTTGTACACAAAATTTTAAGAAAAGTTATGTGATGATAGTAGGACTGCTAAATGTTGATTTTAGTATATCTATACTATGAATAAGTATGTTATTAACAATTAACTTGTGTTATAACTCGATTATGTGATTAAAAATCCAATTTTTAAATGATTAACGTACTTAGTTATGTTTGTAATATGGTAATGACTAAATATGTCATGATGACATATGTTTATAGGATATTGTGTTTCGTATTGATTTGGTTTAGCCTACGAGAAAGGCAAGTTCTCTAACTCTATTTTTGTAATTGGAATCAATTATTGTTCCCAATATAATAATGCAAGTTTTCTAATTCTTTATCTTATTGAACTATTTATTTTTTCAATTCGACTACATTATAAATGATGCAAGCTTTCTAAACTTTAGTTTAATGTTGACAAGTTATTCTTGTATTTAACTTGTTGTTTAGCATGCACAACTATTTATACTAATGTTGAGCAATTTCATTGTTCAAACTGTTTTGCATGATTAGTACCCAATTCTAATTTAACCTTGACTTAATATTGTTCAAGCAAGGCATGTTATAATTATTCAAAATATATGCTATTAGATTATTCCTAAAGTATGATTTTTGTTTACCATGTTGATTCAATTACGATTATTCTGTAATATGATGTTATTAATTCAACTAGTCCTTTAGTTGATGATCGTTGAACTTCAAATTACCCTTGAACGCTTATCCGAACCAAACTCTCTTTGGTGCGGACTTGTACTCCAAATACTGAGATGAACAACCCTATTATAATTAGGGGATAACTTACGCACATCGTTAAATGTTTGTGCACAATACATGGTACGAAGGGCTGATCCCCCTAAGTACGAGGAGTCCTTATAGTCTTATGACTGTTAAAGTTGGAGTTGAAAGATTACTCATAACTATGGACATAGTTCATGGTCTTATGACCCTCAGTTATATTTATTCCACATTTTGGATGTCAGTTTCTGATTATAGATGATAGAGTACTATTCATTGTTGATGAGTCTATTATTGGCAGTTATTATTACTATACTCCTGTTGATTTCATATTGTATCCAGTGAGAAATTGTTTTGCTCACTCTTGCATGTTTATAAACTCATTGCAGCTAAAGAGAAGAAGGTAGATGAACCTTCGACTAGCAAAGGAAAGGGAAAAATGTGCAAGTGATGAAGACTTGTAATTTTATTTTGATAGAGATGTTAGATTTTATTATGATGATCTTACACTTGGTTTTAATGAAGCTTTATTTAATTTCCGCATATGAATGATTGTATTTAAAGGTTAGATATCTTGGGAGATTATGTAACGCCCCAGAAAATTGAACATTTTGTAATTTCTTTTAATAATGAATAAAATAATATTATTTATTATTATTGTGTGTTGAGAAGATGGATGTAGTTCTATAACCTAGAAACGTCGTAAAGTAGTAGTATTTTAACTACGTGGGAGAATTAAAGTGGTTGAATTTCTAAAACGAAAATAAAAGTTTTCTGAGAAATTTTCTGAAAAACACTATTCATCAATTTCTGCTCAGGAATTATTTTTGAACTTCCGAGAAATACGTAATGTTATAATATCGAGATGATATCGATTATGTAATAATAATCTAAGTATGGAAAATGAAATATTTCGCATGCGTACCTAATTTGAGATAGTTAGGTTATTAAGCGTTAAAAGAATGAAGTTGTAATCGTATAATGTGTAAACATTATATGGAGTAAGGAATGGAGGTATAATACGACGTATTGTATTATTATGTACGAAGAACGAGATATCGTATATTTCGAATTAATATACGAGATAGCATACGAGAATTATACGTAGGATATGTATGTTAAGTTATTGAATTTAAGATAATGGACTTGTGGGATTTCTAGTTTATTGATAGAAGCCCAAGTGTATGATTATCACAAGCCCAATCTATTGTAACTCAAGCCCAATAGGAAAGTAGTTGGATTAATTAACCAAGCCCAAGGTGAAGCTTTGACCCATGGGTCAAACCAAGTGAGGAAGTGGGTAGTCTTGATGGGCAAGGATTAAGTGTGATGACCAAGTGTTGTGGTGAGCAAGTAAAAGAAGTGGCTAGCAAGAAGACTTGAAGGTTAAGTTGTGAATAGTAAGGAGGTGGAATGAGGAGGTGGGATTGATTATTGTCCATTTTTCCCCAAGCTTTGGTGGCCTATAAATACCAAGTTCATTTCATTTTTGTTGGTTGTTTTGTTATCATCCAATACTTTCCTCTCAAGCATATAAGCTACTTATTTGGTAGAGAGAATAAGTTACTTAAAGCACTTATAAGCCACTTCAACCTTTGATAGTTTCCAAAGCAAATAGAAGTCTTCAAGGGTAAGACTCATTTTTTTTATCTATATCTTTTCTATGATAGGATTGATAGAGAAGGGGGATTGCTTGAGGATAACATGCAATAAGTTATAAGGAATGAACTTAAGCCGAATAAGTTGAATAAGCAACTTGAACCCTAATAAGTTGTTAAGATCATAAAGGACTTGTCATATGATGATTAGTAGGTTGTTTATAACATGAGAACATTGATTGAAGGACTTAAATTATTGGTAAGTCATGAGTATGAAGATTACTAGTTCATAAGTTGAAAAAGTCAATGACTTATGGAAATAAGTCAAAACCTACTTTGATTATAAGTTGGTGTAATAAATAACTTGAAATGATGATATGTTGGTTAAAATCCACTTAGAACACTTAGTATGGTTGAATTGACGAACTTTGCACGATTAGACGATTAACGTCGAATTTGTGAAAGTCTCGGAATAGAAGTCATATTTTATGTTGGAAGTCGAAAACGTTGGTTTTTGATGGAGACAAGTCATTGTAGTCATTATAGAGTTGCGGACTCGAAAATGACCGGATTCCGACTTAGAACGAAGAAATGAGCATTGAACGTTCATGAACGTTTATCGTTTTCGTTAAAATGGACTAATAGGTCAAATTTTAGCAAATGAAGTCAAATAGATAAAATTCTTGCATGAACGCATAGATTATGAAATTTGTGAACCGTAGGCTTTTGAACGGACCAATTCGGAGTTAAAACGAAGAAGTTATGCGTCCGGGAAGTTAGCAAAATTTTCAAAAACTACAAAATTTTCTGAGGACCAGAGTCTGCGCGCGCGGCGCGACTCTAAGCCTTCTTGGCCGCGCCGCAGCGCGAGGCCGGAGGATGACACACTGCTAACTCGCGCCGCAGCGCGAGTCACAGACCAATTGGTGGCGCCGCGGCGCCAGAACAAGGAAGAAGATAGAGAAGAAGAGTTCCAAGTATAGAATGAAAGAGGGATTAATAGCAATGAATTGTGATGTAATCACAACATAATTAAGACATTGTAAGGTGCTTGTAATACACTAATGCATGTTTATAATCAATCAAGACGAGCGGGATATGAATGACATAATGAAAGCCGAAACCCTTAATAACGAAACTAAGTTAGAATTACATTGAGATGAAGGGTAAGGTATAATAGAAAACATACCTGGTTAATTATGATCTAATATGGTACGTTATATGATTATGAATTGTAGAATCATAAAGACTTAAAGTGTACGTGTATTAACCAGTAAGCAGTCACCAAAGGCAAGTATTCTAACCCTTGTTCCAGTTCAGTCTGGACAAGCTTTGTAATTCATGTTCTCTTTCACATGAAATCTAGAGTGATGAAGTCTTAAGCCAATTCTTCCGGCTAGACTTATATTATGATGTTGTCAAGCATGATTTGTAAATTACCGAGTTATATTGGTATGGTTTTCAATCGAAGACCACGCATATTCAAATGTTTTTGTCGTTTAACGACAGGCACGTGAGGTTGCCACAATTAAACGTATACACGTTTAAAGAATGTAGTGTTGATCAACATAGAGTACTATGAGCTGATCACTCAGAAGTGCTCGTAAGCTATGCCGGACTTACGGACTTAGTGCCGGGATGTCCTTTTCAAAAGAACTTATGTATGCTCATAATCTTGAGCCATAATTGTTATTCTACTGAATATTGATGGAAAAACGTTTTGAAGCAAATGAAGTGCTATTTTGAATCACCGATAGTACTTAGTAACTATTGTTCAGTTACTGGAGATATATATATTTGCTCTATGTTTCAAGCATGTTGTTTATTAGAATTATAGTACTTGCTGAGCTAGCCATGCTCACTCTTGCTTGAACCATATGAACACAGCTAAGATCGAGCGGACTGAAGGATCCGGCAAGGATAAATGCAAGGCGAAGACGAACCCGTAGTATACTTATGTAATAGTATAGGAAGAATGTCTGTAATATATTGATATTATGACAAGAACAAATGAAAGGGTTACAAAGAACCTGGGTAATGTAATATTACTTTGATATATATGGAGTTATATTAGTCCTCTTGTGACTATTTGAGGAAATGTGTGAATGAATGGTAGTACCGTGTAGCACCATTTGTCGGGTTGGAAGAGACCCGGATTTGGGGGCGTCACAGGTTGGTATCAGAGCAAGAGGTTATAAAACTTAAGGGGGGAATTAAAACCTTAAGCCATAACCTTAGGAAGAATCAAAGAAATACAAGAAGAAAATAACCTTATAAAAATGCATTATGATTATGATATGTATGTTTATTATTCTACTGACGTGTACTAATCAACTTATTTGTTTTATGTAGATGTCAGGAGTAAACGGGATGTTTGTTTATGAACAGACCATAAGTGATGAGTCGGTGAATCAAGTAGAGGTTGTACCGAACCCTATAGCAGCAGATCCAGAAGTAGTAATCATTGAGTCTGAAGACTCAGAAGAAGCTGACTACATGTCAGTATTTGACGGGATGATAGAGGAGGAGGTAGAGACAGTCTCCTTTAACCCAGTGGCTATAGCAGCAGAAATAGCTCCTGGGGGGTCGATGATGTCTCTATTTATGTCAGTGTTGGATAGAAATATCCATTACTGTCAGGAGGTTAAGGAGCTGAAGGCAGAGCTTCAAATGCTTATAGAGGACAAGACTGATGTCGAGTCCATGTGGGAGCAGGAGCATGACGAGAGGATTTTGGCTAAGGACAAAGTCCAGGATTTAAAGCACGAGGTCTTGGAGCTTAAGGAGGAGCTCAAGACAAAAGTGCAGAAAATAGGGAGGATGTCCTATATCTATAGGAGTTCTCACACGGATTTTCAGCAGCAGGTAGCTGGATATCCGGTGGAGGTGGGGCAAACGAGGCATACTATTAGCCGTGATATCATTGCCGGTCTGGCCAAGGCAGATTTCAATAATGCCTTGAGGCAGATGTAGTTTAGTGGTGGCTAGAATAGTTTGTAGATATTTTTGGTAAGTAGTAGTGATGTAAAACCCTTTTTGTATAGTAAAGGGTAGTCTTTTGTAAATCCCAATTTTTGGAAAGTGATAGCGGGAAAGTAATGTAATCAGCTTAGGCTGAGTATGTAACCGATGTAGTATTATACTACAAAGAATGTATATAAAGATCGTTTTATGGAAAGCAATGAGTTATGAATGTTTGGAGTTATTGTTTTATATTAATGATAGCTAATAAAGAAAGGAATAATAACGTAATGTGTTTATTGTATCAGGCAAAATGCCGCCGAGAAGAGTGCAACGAAATCAAGGTGCGGACGTAAATCAACCGGAGGGAGGTCCGGTTAACGCGATGCAGGAGTTTGTTAATTTATTAACAGCCGCCTTTAATAGAACAGGGGCTAATATCCCCGTAAATCCAGGAGTAGCACGAGCTACTACCTTTAAGGATTTTAAGAGTGTAGGTCCGCCGGAGTTCAAAGGAACTACGGACCCAATCGAAGCCCAAACGTGGGTTAAGGAAATAGAGAAGGCATTTGTAATTGCAAATGTTGATGAGGCCCAGAAGGTTGCCTTTGCAACCTATATGATGAAGGGAGAGGCCAATTTTTGGTGGGAAGCCAATCAGGCTAGGGTCGGGATAACGACTTTAACGTGGGATAGATTCAAGGAGATATTCTTCGAGAACTATTTTCCCACGAGCATGCAGGGAAGGATGGAGATGCGGTTTTTAGAACTGAAACAAGGGGAAATGACGGTTCCCCAATACGCTGCCAAGTTCAATGAACTGGCTAGGTTCGCTCCACACCAAGTGGATACCGAGGTGAGGAAGGCGAGACGGTTTGAGCAGGGCTTGAAACCCTGGCTCTATAACCGTATATCAGTATTCCAAAGTACTTCTTTTGGGATCGTTTTAGAGAAGGCGATAATCGCCGAAGGTGGTAGTGAGGCGTTGAGCCAATACCATAAGGAAAAGAGGAATAAGGGGAAGGTTGACGGGAGAGTCAAGATTGAGGGAGCCAGTGGGAGTGGCGAGGGTCAGAAGAGGAAGGTAATTAACTCTGGGAATACCGGAGTGAAGCAAGGGGACCCAAAGAGAAGAATGGAGGCCTGCAAGACCTGTGGAAAGACTCATCTAGGAGTCTGTCTCAAAGGGAAGGCCGTCTGTTACAACTGCGGACAGGAGGGGCACATTGCGCCAAATTGTCCGAGTCCGAAAAAGAATCATGGATGCTTTGTGTGTGGGTCAACCGCCCACATGGCAAAGAACTGCCCGAAGAAGGGGACGGACGGGAATCGGGGCACTAATAGCGGTAAGTTAGCTATTGGGGGTCCAGTTCAGCAGGGTAGGCCGATGGGTCGTACCTTTAACATGACAGTCCAGGATGCGGTTGCATCAGGGGACGTCGTTGCAGGTATTATCCCGATTAACGATATCAATGCGTACGTGCTGTTTGATTCGGGTGCTACATGTTCATTTATAGCATGCGGTTTTGCTAGACGATTAGGACTACTTCCCGAAAAGTTACCTATACCTGTAAATATTAAGGTAGCAAACGAAGATATAATTCCTATTGAAGATGTTCATAGAAGTTGTTGTGTAGATATACGGGGTTGTAAATTATCAGTAGATTTATTACCAATAAAGTTAGAAGAATTCGATGTAATTCTTGGAATGGATTGGTTAGTAAACCATGGGGCAATAATAGATTGTCAAAAGAAGTGTGTGAACATTAAGACGTTAGAACAACCTCGGGTAGTATTTTATGGGAATAGATTTCCGGGGAGTTCGTGTTATCTAACCATGACACAAACTAGAAAATTACTGAGGAAGGGATGCGTAGGATATCTGTGCCATGTTGTTGATACCGAAAGAGTGGTAGCAACCATGGAACAAATACCTATAGTGAGGGAATTCGCCGATGTATTTCCGAGTGAATTACCTGGTCTTCCGCCGGATAGGGAGACAGAATTTGTGATAGACATTGTGCCAGGAGCGGCACCAGTTTCCAGGGCACCGTATCGTATGGCGCCAGTAGAGATGAAGGAGTTGATGGTGCAGTTACAAGAACTGTTGGATAGGAAGTACATTCAGCCGAGTGTGTCACCGTGGGGAGCACCGGTACTGTTTGTCAAGAAGAAGGATGGATCGTTAAGACTTTGTATCGACTACAGAGAGTTGAACAAGTTAACGATAAAGAATAAATACCCATTGCCCAGGATCGATGATCTCTTTGATCAGCTGAAAGGGGCTAATTATTTTTCTAAAATAGATTTACGAACGGGGTATCATCAGTTGAAGGTTAGGAAGGAGGATGTGCCAAAGACAGCATTCAGGACTCGTTATGGTCATTACGAGTTTTTAGTGATGTCATTTGGGTTGACAAATGCACCAGCTGCATTCATGGATATGATGAACAGAGTGTTCAAACAATATTTGGACAAGTTCGTCGTGGTGTTTATAGATGATATTCTAGTCTATTCTAAGACGCCAGAAGATCATTCTGAACACCTTAGATTAGTGTTGGAGACATTAAGGAAGGAGAAGTTGTATGCAAAATTCACAAAGTGTGAATTTTGGTTAGAGAAGGTGCAATTTTTAGGTCATGTCATTGACCATGAGGGGATTTCAGTGGATCCAGCGAAGGTAGAAGCCGTGATGAATTGGGAACAACCGAAAACGCCGACTGAGGTGCGGAGTTTCCTAGGGTTAGCGGGTTACTATCGGAGATTTATCCAGGATTTTTCAAAGATAGCTACTCCGTTGACTAATTTGACGAGGAAGACTGTGAAATACGCTTGGACTGACAAGTGTGAGAACAGTTTCCAAGAACTAAAGAAGAGATTGAGTGAGGCACCTGTGTTGTCATTACCCGATGACACGGGAAATTTTGTAGTTTATAGTGATGCTTCGCATAGAGGACTTGGTTGCGTGCTCATGCAGCATGGCAAGGTCATTGCGTATGCATCTAGGCAGTTGAAGGATTATGAGAAAGTTTATCCTACTCATGATCTAGAACTAGCCGCAGTAGTTTTTGCTCTAAAGATATGGAGACATTATCTTTATGGAGAAAAATGTGAGATATACACGGACCATAAAAGTCTAAAATATATCTTCACACAGAAGGAGTTGAATATGAGGCAGAGAAGATGGCTGGAGTTGATAAAGGATTACGACTGTGAAATCCTGTATCACCCTGGAAAAGCCAATGTAGTTGCCGATGCCTTAAGTAGAAAGGTTCGGGAAAAGTTGTCTTTGTTAACGGCTCAAACTGAGTTAATAACAGAGATGGCTAGGATGGAGTTAGAGGTGAAGCTGCCCAGTAAAGAAAAAGGACCAATGTTGTTTGCAATAGAGATGCAACCAACCATCGTAGAGAGAGTTAAGGAGGTGCAACTCAAAACTGATGAGTGTGACCGGATGAAGGAACGGCTGACCAATGAAAAAGATACTAAATATAGTCTTGATAACGAGGGATTATTAAGATTTGACGGAAGAATTTGGGTTCCAGATGAGACGGAATTAAAGGAGCAGGTTCTACACGAGGCTCATGGTTCAAGGTTTTGAATTCATCCTGGTAGCACTAAGATGTATCAAGACCTTCGACAGAGTTTCTGGTGGCCAAACATGAAGAGAGAGATTGCTGAGTACGTCAGTAGGTGCTTAACTTGTCAGAGAGTTAAGGCTGAACATCAACGACCTAGTGGCTTGTTACAGTCATTAGAGATTCCGGAGTGGAAGTGGGAGAATATCACAATGGATTTTGTGGTAGGACTTCCGACTACTCATAAGGGGTATGATGCAATTTGGGTAATAGTGGACCGATTGACGAAATCAGCTCACTTTTTGCCAATTAGGGTTAAGTATAACTTAGACCAGTTAGCTAGACTTTATATTAAGGAAATAATCTCTAGACATGGAGTGCCAGTATCGATTGTGTCAGATCGTGATCCACGATTCACGTCGAACTTTTGGAGAAGTCTGCAAGAGCAGTTGGGAACGCAGTTGAAGCTGAGTACGGCGTATCGTCCACAAACGGATGGACAAAGCGAGAGGACAATTCAGACATTAGAAGATATGCTGAGAGCATGCGTTATGGACTTCAAGGGTAGTTGGGATGATCATCTACCATTAGTGGAGTTTGCGTATAACAACAGTTATCATGCAAGCATAGGTATGCCGCCTTACGAAGCTTTGTATGGTAGGAAATGCAGAACGCCACTGTATTGGGATGAGGTAGGAGAACGCCGAATGTTGGGACCAGAATTGGTGCAACAGACAGCGGATATTGTTAAAAAGATTCAGATGCGTCTCTTAGCAGCTCAAGACAGACAGAAGAGGTTTACAGATCTGCATAGAGAGAATCGAGAGTTTGAAGTGGGTTCATACGTATTCCTAAAAGTATCTCCCTGGAAAGGAAAGATACGTTTTGGGAAGAAAGGAAAGTTAAGTCCGAGATTTATAGGACCTTTTGAGATTTTAAAACGGGTAGGTGAGGTAGCTTACATGGTAGCGTTACCTCCAGACCTAGAACGAATACATAATGTATTTCACGTTTCGGTATTGCGTTCTTATAAGCCGGATTATAAGCACGTGATAGAATACGAGCCTATTCATGTCGAGAAGGACTTAACATATGAGGAAACGCCAATTCAAATTGTCGATAGGAAAGAACAAGTTCTGCGGAACAAAAGTATAGTTTCAGTAAAGGTGATATGGAAGAACCACGATGCAGAAGAAGCAACGTGGGAGTTAGAAGAAATGATGAAAAAGAATTACCCGAATTTATTTGTGTAATTTTTTTTTATATAGCGAGATTCTGGGGACAGAATCCTTATAAGGGGGAGAGAGTGTAACGCCCCAGAAAATTGAACATTTTGTAATTTCTTTTAATAATGAATAAAATAATATTATTTATTATTATTGTGTGTTGAGAAGATGGATGTCGTTCTATAACCTAGAAACGTCGTAAAGTAGTAGTATTTTAACTACGTGGGAGAATTAAAGTGGTTGAATTTCTAAAACGAAAATAAAAGTTTTCTGAGAAATTTTCTGAAAAACACTATTCATCAATTTCTGCTCAGGAATTATTTTTGAACTTCCGAGAAATACGTAATGTTATAATATCGAGATGATATCGATTATGTAATAATAATCTAAGTATGGAAAATGAAATATTTCGCATGCGTACCTAATTTGAGATAGTTAGGTTATTAAGCGTTAAAAGAATGAAGTTGTAATCGTATAATGTGTAAACATTATATGGAGTAAGGAATGGAGGTATAATACGACGTATTGTATTATTATGTACGAAGAACGAGATATCGTATATTTCGAATTAATATACGAGATAGCATACGAGAATTATACGTAGGATATGTATGTTAAGTTATTGAATTTAAGATAATGGACTTGTGGGATTTCTAGTTTATTGATAGAAGCCCAAGTGTATGATTATCACAAGCCCAATCTATTGTAACTCAAGCCCAATAGGAAAGTAGTTGGATTAATTAACCAAGCCCAAGGTGAAGCTTTGACCCATGGGTCAAACCAAGTGAGGAAGTGGGTAGTCTTGATGGGCAAGGATTAAGTGTGATGACCAAGTGTTGTGGTGAGCAAGTAAAAGAAGTGGCTAGCAAGAAGACTTGAAGGTTAAGTTGTGAATAGTAAGGAGGTGGAATGAGGAGGTGGGATTGATTATTGTCCATTTTGCCCCAAGCTTTGGTGGCCTATAAATACCAAGTTCATTTCATTTTTGTTGGTTGTTTTGTTATCATCCAATACTTTCCTCTCAAGCATATAAGCTACTTATTTGGTAGAGAGAATAAGTTACTTAAAGCACTTATAAGCCACTTCAACCTTTGATAGTTTCCAAAGCAAATAGAAGTCTTCAAGGGTAAGACTCATTTTTTTTTATCTATATCTTTTCTATGATAGGATTGATAGAGAAGGGGGATTGCTTGAGGATAACATGCAATAAGTTATAAGGAATGAACTTAAGCCGAATAAGTTGAATAAGCAACTTGAACCCTAATAAGTTGTTAAGATCATAAAGGACTTGTCATATGATGATTAGTAGGTTGTTTATAACATGAGAACATTGATTGAAGGACTTAAATTATTGGTAAGTCATGAGTATGAAGATTACTAGTTCATAAGTTGAAAAAGTCAATGACTTATGGAAATAAGTCAAAACCTACTTTGATTATAAGTTGGTGTAATAAATAACTTGAAATGATGATATGTTGGTTAAAATCCACTTAGAACACTTAGTATGGTTGAATTGACGAACTTTGCACGATTAGACGATTAACGTCGAATTTGTGAAAGTCTCGGAATAGAAGTCATATTTTATGTTGGAAGTCGAAAACGTTGGTTTTTGATGGAGACAAGTCATTGTAGTCATTATAGAGTTGCGGACTCGAAAATGACCGGATTCCGACTTAGAACGAAGAAATGAGCATTGAACGTTCATGAACGTTTATCGTTTTCGTTAAAATGGACTAATAGGTCAAATTTTAGCAAATGAAGTCAAATAGATAAAATTCTTGCATGAACGCATAGATTATGAAATTTGTGAACCGTAGGCTTTTGAACGGACCAATTCGGAGTTAAAACGAAGAAGTTATGCGTCCGGGAAGTTAGCAAAATTTTCAAAAACTACAAAATTTTCTGAGGACCAGAGTCTGCGCGCGCGGCGCGACTCTAAGCCTTCTTGGCCGCGCCGCAGCGCGAGGCCGGAGGATGACACACTGCTAACTCGCGCCGCAGCGCGAGTCACAGACCAATTGGTGGCGCCGCGGCGCCAGAACAAGGAAGAAGATAGAGAAGAAGAGTTCCAAGTATAGAATGAAAGAGGGATTAATAGCAATGAATTGTGATGTAATCACAACATAATTAAGACATTGTAAGGTGCTTGTAATACACTAATGCATGTTTATAATCAATCAAGACGAGCGGGATATGAATGACATAATGAAAGCCGAAACCCTTAATAACGAAACTAAGTTAGAATTACATTGAGATGAAGGGTAAGGTATAATAGAAAACATACCTGGTTAATTATGATCTAATATGGTACGTTATATGATTATGAATTATAGAATCATAAAGACTTAAAGTGTACGTGTATTAACCAGTAAGCAGTCACCAAAGGCAAGTATTCTAACCCTTGTTCCAGTTCAGTCTGGACAAGCTTTGTAATTCATGTTCTCTTTCACATGAAATCTAGAGTGATGAAGTCTTAAGCCAATTCTTCCGGCTAGACTTATATTATGATGTTGTCAAGCATGATTTGTAAATTACCGAGTTATATTGGTATGGTTTTCAATCGAAGACCACGCATATTCAAATGTTTTTGTCGTTTAACGACAGGCACGTGAGGTTGCCACAATTAAACGTATACACGTTTAAAGAATGTAGTGTTGATCAACATAGAGTACTATGAGCTGATCACTCAGAAGTGCTCGTAAGCTATGCCGGACTTACGGACTTAGTGCCGGGATGTCCTTTTCAAAAGAACTTATGTATGCTCATAATCTTGAGCCATAATTGTTATTCTACTGAATATTGATGGAAAAACGTTTTGAAGCAAATGAAGTGCTATTTTGAATCACCGATAGTACTTAGTAACTATTGTTCAGTTACTGGAGATATATATATTTGCTCTATGTTTCAAGCATGTTGTTTATTAGAATTATAGTACTTGCTGAGCTAGCCATGCTCACTCTTGCTTGAACCATATGAACACAGCTAAGATCGAGCGGACTGAAGGATCCGGCAAGGATAAATGCAAGGCGAAGACGAACCCGTAGTATACTTATGTAATAGTATAGGAAGAATGTCTGTAATATATTGATATTATGACAAGAACAAATGAAAGGGTTACAAAGAACCTGGGTAATGTAATATTACTTTGATATATATGGAGTTATATTAGTCCTCTTGTGACTATTTGAGGAAATATGTGAATGAATGGTAGTACCGTGTAGCACCATTTGTCGGGTTGGAAGAGACCCGGATTTGGGGGCGTCACAGATTATATTATGTAACCCTTTAATGGGAAAGGTTTTATTTATCCAGTTTTATTGTGTTTGGGTAGTTAGATATAAATGTTTGATTACGTGAACACCAGATCCTGTGGGAATTAACTACCTAGATTTGGGAGTGTCATAGGTTGGTATCAAAGCTTTAGGTTATGAACCTTAGGTGGGGAAAAAGCCTTACGAAGTAACCTTCGAGAAGATAGTGATGATAAACTCTTATCGAGTTTTAAGGAATAAGTAATAAAACACTTATGTGCTTATGTGATTACAACTTATGTGCTCGTGAGAGTCGAGTAGTAATGATTAATAACTAAAACTTAAAAATCTTGTTGTCAGGATGACTAATGTCAAAGAATCCAGTTAGGCTAGGGATGAAGGACCTCAGATGCTTAGAGAGGAGTAATCTCGTGATATTCAAGTGGTTTGGGAACAACTGCTTCCACGAGAGTCAGCTCTATTACTCGCAGTGGTCGAGAATGATGATGATGATGTAGAAACAGATGAGGAAGATCCCATGGAACTGCTGCAGATGGATAAAGAGGACGAGGAGGAAAGGATTCCACTTAACTCTATAGTTGGCCGTATATACGATGAGGTTCATAACCGCAACGTAGAACTTCAAGATACTATTGAGGAATTGCAAGAGATAGTAGCTGAACAACAGACTTCGTTAGCACAGAAGGACGACGAGATTCAGGATCGAGAAGAACGACTGAACAATGTTGAAGAGAAGCTGGTTCACACTGAAGAAGAGAACGATTAAATGAGAGCAGAGGTCACAGAGTTGAAGAGTAAGTTGAGAGAAGAATCTGCAAAAAGGGCAAGAGCTGAAGATGCGTACAATGAAGCTTATCAACAAGCCGAAATAGCAAAGGGAGACGCACAAGCAAAGAGAAGGAAGATGGAAGAAATGGATAACGTGTTCAACACCGCGATCAATCGAGCTCAAGACCGGGTCATGGGTTATCCAATTCAGTTCGAGACGCTACCCTCGTTCATACTGGACTGTCGAACCATGTTCCGAGCTATTGAAGAAGAGCGTCGTAAGGATTTGCAATATCTTAATTGGACATCGTAGGGAGTGTACTTGAGTTATGTTATGATAAATAATTTGTTAATCCCAAGTGTTATGCAACCTATGGGATATGATGATGATGTCCTGAAACTTTAGTAGTTCAGGAAAATAATGTAAATAGCAGTGATGTTATTGATATGATGTTTTCAAAGAAGTTTTGAATAATAGATATTATTTATTTTTATCCAAAGTGTTATGTGTTATGAAGTGATTAATTTATGGGGGCAAGTTAAGTAGAAATTACTTAAAAAGAGTTGATCAATAATCTAATGAATGTATTCTTTTTAACAAAAAATGCCTCCAAGACGTCAACCACCCCGTCAGAGAAACACCGAAGGAACCAACAACGATAATGCTGAAACTAACTCCGTTCGGCAGTTGGTGACGTTAATAACCTGTGCACTGCAAAATCAACCACAGAATCAACCTTAGAACCAAGGTGCTGCGTTTAAGGACTTCAAGGCGGTTGGACCACCAAAATTCCATGGATCCATGAACCCAGTTGAAGCACAGACTTGGATTATGAAAATCGAGAAGGTTTTTGATGTTGTTAGGGAAGAGGAGAATCAAAAGACTGCTTTTGCAACGTTTATGTTGAAGGAGGAGGCTAGCTATTGGTGGCAGGCCAACAAGACTCGGGAAGGACCAGGAGTAATGACCTGGGATAGGTTTAAGGAGTTGTTCTTCGAGACTTATTTCCCTGAGAGTTCGAAGAGTCAGCTAGAGGTCCAGTTTTTGGAGTTGAAGCAAAGAACAATGTCAGTGTCGGAGTATACCGCGAAGTTCAACAAGTTGGCGAGGTTTGTGCCATATCAGGTTAGCACAGACGAGCGTAAGGCGAAGAGGTTTGACCAGGGACTGAAACCCTGGTTGTACAGTATGGTCTCCATGTTCCAATTGAAGACATTTGCAGCAGTGAAGGAGAAGGCAATTCTCGCTGAAAGTGGAAGCGAGGCATTAACAAAGCATAATCAAGAGCAGAGAAAGAAAAAAAGTGAAAATGAAGCTAAGCGTAGTGGTAATGGTAGTAATGGCAACAACCTGAAGAGGAAGTGGAATGGAAATGGAGGAGCTGGAAATCAACAAAGAAACCAGCAAAATAAGAATTTCGAACCATGTGCTACGTGCGGAAGGTTTTATAAGGGAGTGTGTTTGTTGGGGAAACGTGTATGCTTCAATTGTGGCCAGGAGGGTCACATCGTCCCAAATTGTACTCAAGCTAAGAAGAATGTGTGCTTCACGTGCGGATCTAAGGATCACTTTGCTCACGAATGCCCTAAGAACAGATCTGGTGAGACAAATGGGAGTAAGGGAAATGCTAGTGGAAGTGCGTTGGCTATTGCTGGACTAACAACAACAAATAAGCCCACAGCCAGAACCTTCAACATGACTGTACAAGATGTTGTGCAATCAAAGGATGTGGTGTCAGGTATTATCCCGATCAATGATATTGATGCTTATGTATTATTTGATCCGGGTGCTACTTGCTCATTTATATCCGATGAATTTGCTATGAGATTAGGACTGCCTAGTGAAGAATTTAATTTCCCTTTAAACATAGAAATTGCGAATAAGGAAGTAATTCCTGCTAGGTTCATATACAAGAACTGTAGGGTGAACATTAAGGGAAATATTTTGATGGTAGATTTGATTCCGATCAGGCTAAGAGGGTTTGACGTTATTTTGGGAATGGATTGGTTGTTCAAATATGGAGCGATAATTGACTGCCAAAAGAAATGTGTAAACCTTATGACTCCGTCAAAGGTAGTATTTAATGGTAGCAAATCGCCTACACAAATGAGATGTCTGACGATTATGCAGGCTAAAAAGTTATTGAGTCAGGGCTGTGTGGGTTATTTAGCTTACATAGTCGATACTCAGAAGAAGGGTGCGAAACTGGAAGAAATACCAGTGGTTAGGGAATTTGTGGACGTGTTTCCAGAGGATTTGCCAGGACTTCCGCCTGACATAGAAATCGAGTTCGTGATCGACTTAGAGCCAGGAACCGCTCTGATATCGAAAGCCTCGTACAGAATGGCTCCAGTGGAGATGAAAGAACTGATGGTACAACTACAGGAGATGTTGGACAAGAAATACATTCAGCCGAGTGTGTCACCGTGGGGAGCACCGATGTTATTTTTAAAGAAGAAGGACGGGTCAATGTGTCTTTGCATTGATTATAGAGAGTTAAACAAAGTCACTATTAAGAACAAATATCCTTTGTCGAAAATAGATGACTTGTTTGATCAATTGCAGAGTGCTAGATATTTCTCAAAAATAGATTTGAGAAGTGGGTACCATCAACTGAAGGTAAGAAAAGAGGATGTACCGAAGATGGCATTCTGAACTCGGTATGGACATTACGAATTTTTGGTGATGTCTTTTGGTTTGACAAATGCCCCTGTAGCGTTCATGGATTTTATGAACAGGGAGTTTAAACCATTTTTGGACAAGTTTATGGTGGTGTTTATCGATGATATTCTGGTGTACTCTAAAACTCAAGAGGAACATGTGGAACATTTACGTCTAACGCTGGAGACGCTAAGAAAAGAAAAGTTGTATGCGAAAATCTCTAAATGTGAATTTTGGCTGGAACGTGTACAATTTTTTGGGCACGTAATTGACAAGGATGGAATTTCAATGGATCCATCAAAGGTTGAAGCTGTGATAAATTGGGAACAACCAAGAACTCCATCAGAAGTGAGAAGTTTCTTAGGATTAGCAGGGTATTACAGATGGTTTATTCAGGATTTTTCCAAGATTGGTACTCTGTTCACAAATTTGACAAGGAAATGTATAAAATTTGTTTGGACGGAAAAATGTGAAAAAAGTTTCCAAGAATTGAAAAAGAAGCTAAGTATGGCACCTATGTTGTCATTACCAGATAATACAGGAAATTTTGTGGTGTATAGTGATGCTTCACGCAAGGGATTAGGGTGTGTCCTTATGCAAAATGGTAAAGTCATCACGTATGCATCAAGACAATGGAAAGATTATGAAAAAGGGTATCCGACTCATGATTTAGAATTGGTTGCGGTTGTGTTTGCTCTGAAGATATGGAGACAATATTTCTACGGAGAGAAATTTGAGATTTACACAGACCATAAAAGTCTGAAGTATATTTTCACATAGAAGGACCTGAACACGCGTCAAAGAAGATGGATGGAATTGATAAAGGATTATGATTGTGAGATCTTTTATCATCTGGGTAAAGCTAGCGTGGTTGCAGATGCCTTGAGTAGGAAAGGCAGAGAAAAGTTGATGATGTTAACTGATAAGGAGGAGCTCATTTCAGCAATGGCAAAACTAGAGCTGGAAATTAAATTTCCAGAAGACTCCGAGGAAAAATTGTTCCAGATGGAAGCCAGTCCAAATTTGGTGGACAAAGTGAAAAACGCTCAACTACATGATGAGGCAAGAAAATAAAGCAAAGTATAGTCGAGAGAAAAGAATTGAAGTACAATGTTGATGCTAAGGGAATGCTAAGATTCGAGGGACGAATTTGGGTTCCAGCAGTTCAGGAGATTAAAGAAGAAATTTTGACAAAAGCACATAACTCAAGGTATTCAATTCATTCTGGAAGTACGAAAATGTATCAAGATTTACGGTGTCATTTTTACTGGCCGAACATGAAAAGAGATATTGCAGAGTGCGTTGCAAAGTGCTTGACATGTCAGAAAGTGAAGGCAGAACATCAACGACCAAGCGGATTACTTCAACCGTTAGAGATACCAGAATGGAAGTGGGAGCATATCACAATGAATTTTGTGGTAGGTTTTCCAACGACTCAAAAAGGATACGATGCGATATGGGTGATAGTGGACAGATTGACAAAATATGCACACTTTTTGCCAATAAAGATTAGATTTAATCTTGATCAGCTGGCGAAACTGTACGTTAAGGAGATCGTTTCAAGACATGGAGTTCCAATATCAATTGTATCTGATAGAGATCTGAGGTTCACAATAAATTTCTGGAAGAGACTGCAAGAATGCAAGGGAACGCAATTGAAGATGAGCATATCGTATCATCTCCAAACTGATGGGCAAAGTGAAAGAACGATCCAGACACTTAAAGATATGCTTAGAGCGTGCATCATGGATTTCAAAGGAAACTGGGATGATCATCTACCATTGGTAGAATTTGCATACAACAACAGTTACCATACAAGCATTGGTATGCCACCGTACAAAGCATTATATGGCAGGAAGTGAAGAACTCCACTATGTAGCAGCCCAAAATCCAGGTCCCAAATCCCCTCAGATTCGGTATACTATTTCTATACTATTTGCTGAAGATATAAACATAAATTGTTTATACAATACATTGCACACTATTCCCCAAGGTCGAGTAACCTTAACTTAAACACCATATATAAACTTTCTAACATATAACACCTTTATCAACTATACTATTACAAAATAGTCGCACATTTAACCCAAGTAGAACTTGATTTTAACCTTTTCCTGTATCCGAATGCATTCGCCTTATCTGCAATGTTTATCATGATATAGCAAAGGTGAGCATGAAAGTTGCCCAACAAAGTTTATATACAATAATATAACGATATATCATGATTGAAGAGTATGAATAATAAGCTGGCTATAATTCATCAATATAATTGAGAACTAGCACGAACAAACTTTAGGCTGAACAAGTTTTAAACATGAACAAACATTTCTGAACCAACTGGTAATGAAGGTGATCAGGCTTTCATACCTGACTTATACATGCAAGATGTACAGAGTACAATTTTCATGGCAATCAACAACGATTAACCATAAGCTTGAATAAAATACTCTTAGTAGAGTTTAGTAAAAAGAAACTTGTCTGAACCGTTGATTAACGCAACGCAATTTATAACGCTTTACCCGAAGACCTAATATTAGTAATATAGATCTCCAATATTAGAATAATATCATCACAGTATAATACTGTTATATTTATATCCATAAAATAACCTAAACATATAACACATAATCCTATCAGTCTATAACACACATAAAACTAGGTATCAAGTCAAATTATTGCAGTCTGAGTTGAACCCGACACAATTCTATCATCCCGACGGTCTAGTCGAACAAAAATCGAGTTTAAGTTCAATTAAACTCTATCTAACCACATAACCATTATCACAGATAATTTCTAATCAGACAAAACATTTTTCCTAGGCTCCTAATAATTTTCGGATAATTATTACCATTTATCAACATTTTTTAATTATTAAAACCGTATTTAAATGAATTAAATACCACTTAATACCTTAATCATTAATCTTCATTTAATATAAAATATTAATGAACATCATAACATAATATTATAATATAATTATAATATATCAAAGTATTTTTAATACCTTAAAATCATAATTATATGATTTTTAAACCATTAAATCCATTATCCGATAATTAATATTAATATTTTCATGCCAAAATATCAAAAGTTATATTTTATAACTTAAAATATTTTTATAACACTTAAATCATTTTTATATAATTTATAAAGCATTAATTCTATTTTTCCTTAATTTATTTAATATATCTATTAAATAAACTAATTATCATTAATATTGATTAATTAATGAATTTCATCACAAAATATCAAAAGTTATCAAAAATAACTTAAAATATTTTCTTTTATCATAATATTATTTTTCATGATTTTTCATGAATTTAAATCATTTTTAAATAATTTATTTAATATTATAATTAAATAAATAAATACCATTTACATTCCAAAAATACTAAATATTTTTGAAATATACTCAAAATAGTTAAAAACTATTTTTCAGACTGTAAAATAATTTTACATAATTTATTTTGTATTTTTAATAATTAAAAACAATTTTTTTCTAATTTTTAATTCATTTTCGGAAATAAATAAATAAACTGTCGCTAAAGGTAGCTTTGGTGACACAACCGTCGCTGAAGGTGTTCTTCAGCTGTTCTTGAGGGTTTATGTCAGTTAATTGGTCAGCACGTTTGACCAAGATTTAATCCGTGTTACACTTGATTTCTGGGCTTGTAATTACTTTTATGTTGTAGTACTAATGTAGTACTACAAGTATATACCAATTCCATAACTAAACAGCAACAGATCTGTTAGATCTAATTGACAGAAAACCATGTCAGACGTGTTCTTCTATTTCTGGGTTTTCCAGAAATTGAAGAACAGTCGAGGTACTATATCTGAGCCCCTAAATCGTTGCTTTACATGCTTTGTTTATGTGATATAAAGGTTCAAATCTATAGCAGAGATGTCAGTGTATAAGTTTATAACAACCGATCATCATAACAACAATTTATTCACAAGATTCAAGCTGGTCAAAGTGGTATTCAAGAACCGGATCTTGAACTTTCTGGGCTTTCCAGAAAGTTCATATGGCTGATCGGTCAACACTTTTTGACCAACAATATAATCGATTCTGATCATGATCTGGTGGATATGAGGACTTAGATCTGTAGATCACATGGCAGGCTACAAGTACAAACCAACAAATGGAACAAAACATTAACAGAAAGCAAGATCAGGGACGTTGAAAATCTTGTCAGACTTTCTGGGCAAAAATTTGGGCTGCCCAGAAACAGAAATCGTGTTCAGTCAACTTACTTTGACCGCTTGTAAATTTTATTCTACAATTGATCTAGACTTGATTCTAGTTGGGGATCAAAGACCACATAACATACTACACGTTCCAACATTTAAAACACAAAAATAATTAACAAGAAAGGATCTAGAGGCCCTGACATATGGCTGTCAGGCCATATTTTTCAATTTTTCCAGATTTTCAAAAATGCTAGATTCGTGCATCTAAGTGTTATGGATCTGGGATTTAAAAACCCAGATCACTAAATGACACCTTAATACACTATATTAACCAACCAACAACAACATTTAACAAAGAATCAAGAGATTTCGAAATTTAGGGTTTTATACCTTTAAAACTTTGATCTTTGATTCTGGTCCTTTGAATCTGTTCTTGCTAAGCTAAAAAGTGTTCTTGGCTTATCTTAACACTCTCTCCCATCCCCCATTCCTGAATTTTTAGAGAGAGAAAGAGTTGGAGAGAATGAGAACTAGAGTGAGACTTTTCTCTCTCCCTTTAATTTATATTTTGGTATAATGCAATGTATTTGGCTGAGCTAGATGGCTGAAATCAGTGTTTGTAGCACAAGTCTAGGACTAGGGTTGGTCACCAACCATAATAGGGCAAGACTTGCAAGTTAAGCTCAAATAATGCATTAAGGGCAAAATGGACATTTTAATTTATATTTAATGGCATTTTTGTCAATTGGCCAAACCCTTAGGGTTTAGGGTTTGGAAAATTTAGGGTTTAGGGTTTAAACCCTTAGGGTTTACAAAATATAATTTTCTAAATTTCCAATTTCGGTTATAAAAATATAAAATTAATATTTTTAACTTATAATTAGGATTTTCTAATTATAAAAAAATTTCTTAATCATAAATTCATTATTGCTAATTAGGATTAGCATTTCATAATTACAATCGCTAATTAAGCAATTAGGGTCAAAATGGTCATTAGGGTTTATAAACCACTAATTAGGGTTTCTAATAGAAAAATAAATTTTCCAATTTAGATATTAAATTTTCGTAATTAGATTAGAGTTTTCTAATTACTCATAAATTAAAATAATTAGGATTAGGGTTTCCTAATTAACATTGCTAATTTTAGCAATTAAATCCACAATTGAGCATTAGGGTTTCTGACGAAACAATTTGGATTCCAAAAATTGGAAATTAGGGTTTGCTAAGTAATTAAGCTTTACCCTAATTAGACTTATAATTTAAATCACTTGAGCATTATAATTCTCCATTATATTCCCAGATTAGGGCTTCCGTTTATCAGAATCTGAAACTAAGGTTTTCAGATCGGTATTAGGGTTTTCAAATTATCAAATCGGGTTTCAAATTTAGAATTAGGGTTTTGAAATCAATTTGTTAATATTAACCCTAATTAATCCTATAATTATTTATACTTATGCCATGAAGTTCCCGATTTAGGGTTTCATGCACCGAATTAGGGTTTTGGATTCCCGGAACTGACATTAGGGTTTCTAGAACCAATTTCTAGGGTTTCTTGTTAAACGCTAGAATTTTCTAACCGAACATTAAAGTTCTTAATATATTCATAGGGTTTATCACAGATGTAATTTATCTGGTCAACCCATGACCCTTAACCACTTTCTGAACACATACATAACCATAAACACAAAACATATTCACATAAATCTTTAATCCTGAATAATTCACTTATATCCTTCACAGAATTTTGAAACCCTCAAAATTCCTTCCCAATAACATCAAACGCATACACTTATTTTCTGTCTAGGTCTAATATTTGACCTTAAATCAATCATTTAAGATTTTAATAAATTGTCCAAATTCTCGGGTTATCACATTCACCCCTCCTTATAAGAATTTCGTCCCCGAAATTCCACTTACACCTTACACCATGCACCTTACACCATTCACACATATCACATGTTACCTAATACACCACTCACAAGAGTAAAAATTTTGAAATTGTGCTGAGGGGTCATATAGACCATGAACACATTTAGTTTTAACGGTAGTGATCATACCGCAAAATAATACATTACTTGGTTTGTTTACAATCACAAAGAAGGTAAACTACCGTTGCTAGTACTTTAGGTGATTAGCTCATCGTACAGTTACGTCATGCATAACGTATTAATCATTTTTAGCGAATATTTATACTACTAGATTAGATTATTTATCCAAACATTATCGTTCACCTCAGTCTTATCATTGGATTCCGCACCAAAACAATTTGGTTCGGGAAATTTCTTTCAATAAACACTTGGAGTTTTTATAACATTAGTCTAGCTTAATCAAATAGCATAGACTCATATCAATAATTCAATTCAATCGAATTATTTAGGTGTAGCCAAACCCCGTTGGCAAATTCAAATTTTTGAAAACATTTTTGAGAATGACGTCATGATGCCGCACTGTATTAACAGTTCGTTGAGGATTCCGTCATTTGGTGATTTTATCATACTACATCATACCATAGTGGAACAATGACTTTAGGTCAAATTCACACTAAGTAATAATGCATTGATGACTCCATCATTTTTATCATCTCTGCACCAGGTTACATGGTACATAAGTGATAAATAAAAACAACTTTTGATATTTCAAATCATTTGCTTCTAGCCAAAATAAGTAGCATAGATTGTAATTTAAACCGTTTCAAAAATGATTACGAGTCTACATTTTTTTTAAAAGACACATAGTGCGTATTTAGCTTGATGTCAAAAATTTCGAAGTTTAGCATAGCTAGGAGTTTAGGAAAACCTAAGTCTCCACTAATGATCATTTTCTTAACAATCTATCTATTCCTATAATCCTTAACACTCCATTCACACACAACTATACCCAATTCATAAAACCACACTTATGAGTTCATAACCTGGCCACAATTATATGAGTTTACGAACTTACCCTAGTCTGACCTTTGGCATCCGTTCGCTGAGGGGCTCATAAACATTTCATATAACTATGAGTCAAGAATGTCACATAAGTATGAGTTCTAAGAACTCGTACTTAATCCTATATTCTCTACCTATGACCTATTTATCTATATATAATAACTAGCGTAACACAACATTTTAATTATTACCAATGCCACCAACTAAGTAGTTTTTACACCAAGTACAATTCCCCGCCCATACAGGGAATCATACAACTCAGTTGCTAACACGAGTCCTCATTGAAATCCCCACCTAATCTTAACCCCCTTTTTCCATACGAATTCAATTCGTATACATAATCCAATAACTCTTTTATGAGTTTTCATAGTACCATTTCATAGTACAACTTACACACAACATCTTGCTGTAAACTTTTCAATCATAAGATTGATTCTTTCTGGCTGTCATAATCTTATCAGATCACAGGGTGATCTTATCGTATATATTACGATTCAATTCCATGCACTATGATCGTTTGGTTTTACGATCTTCTATCCCTGCACTACTGTTCACCACTATAACCAGAGTTAGGAAACTCTGTGTCTTTACACTCTCCGAGATTCGTCTTTGAATCTTACCGACCAACTAACTCTATGTGAGTTAGTCTTATCCTAATCACTGCGGTTATTGGTCTCAGGTATTCCTACCTAAGCTTCATAACCAATAGCTCTGATACCAACTGTAGCAGCCCCGAATCCAAGTCTCAAATCCCCTCAGATCCGGTATACTATTTCTATACTATTTGCAGAAGATATAAACATAAATTGTTTATGCAATACATTGCACACTATTCCCCAAGGTCGAGTAACCTTAACTTAAACACCATATATAAACTTTCTAGCATATAACACCTTTATCAACTATACTATTACAAAATAGTCGCACATTTAACACAAGTAGAACTTGACTTTAACCTTTTCCTGTATCCGAATGCATTCGCCTTATCTGCAATGTTTATCATGATATAGCAAGGGTGAGCATGAAAGTTGCCCAACAAAGTTTATATACAATAATATAACGATATATCATGATTGAAGAGTATGAATAATAAGCTGGCTATAATTCATCAATATAATTGAGAACTAGCACGAACAAACTTTAGGCTGAACAAGTTTTAAACATGAACAAACATTTCTGAACCAACTGGTAATGAAGGTGATCAGGCTTTCATACCTGACTTATACATGCAAGATGTACAGAGTACAATTTTCATGGCAATCAACAACGATTAACCATAAGCTTGAATAAAATACTCTTGGTAGAGTTTAGTAAAAAGAAACTTGCCTGAACCGTTGATTACCGCAACGCAATTTATAACGCTTTACCCGAAGACCTAATATTAGTAATATAGATCTCCAATATTAGAATAATATCATCACAGTATAATACTGTTATATTATATCCATAAAATAACCTAAACATATAACACATAATCCTATCAGTCTATAACAGACATAAAACTAGGTATCAAGTCAAACTATTACAGTCTGAGTTGAACCCGACACAATTCTATCATCCCGACGGTCTAGTCGGACAAAAATCGAGTTTAAGTTCAATTAAACTCTGTCTAACCACTTAACCATTATCACAGATAATTTCTAATCAGACAAAACATATTTCCTAGGCTCGTAATAATTTTCGGATAATTATTACCATTTATCAACATTTTTCAATTATTAAAATCGTATTTAAATGAATTAAATACCACTTAATACCTTAATCATTAATCTTCATTTAATATAAAATATTAATGAACATCCTAACATAATATTATAATATAATTATAATATATCAAAGTATTTTTAATATCTTAAAATCATAATTATATGATTTTTAAACCATTAAATCCATTATCTGATAATTAATATTAATATTAAATTATTAATATTTTCATGCCAAAATATCAAAAGTTATATTTTATAACTTAAAATATTTTTATAACACTTAAATCATTTTTATATAATTTATAAAGCATTAATTCCATTTTTTCTTAATTTATTTAATATATCTATTAAATAAACTAATTATCATTAATATTGATTAATTAATGAATTTCATCACAAAATATCAAAAGTTATCAAAAATAACTTAAAATATTTTCTTTTCTCATAATATTATTTTTCATGAATTTAAATCATTTTTAAATAATTTATTTAATATTATAATTAAATAAATAAATACCATTTACATTGCAAAAATACTAAATATTTTTAAAATATACTCAAAATAGTTAAAAACTATTTTTCAGACTTTAAAATAATTTTTCATAATTTATTTTGTATTTTTAATAATTAAAAACCATTTTTTTCTAATTTTTAATTCATTTCCGGAAATTAATAAATAAACTGTCGCTAAAGGTAGCTTTGGTGACACAACCGTCGCTGAAGGTGTTCTTCAGCTGTTCTTGAGTGTTCATGTTAGTTAACTGGCCAACACGTTTGACCAAGATTTAATCCGTGTTACACTTGATTTCTGGGCTTGTAATTACTTTTATGTTGTAGTACTAATGTAGTACTACAAGTATATACCAATTCCATAACTAAACAGCAACAGATCTGTTAGATCTAATTGACAGAAAACCATGTCAGACGTGTTCTTCTATTTCTGGGTTTTCCAGAAATTGAAGAACAGTCGAGGTACTATATCTGAGCCCCTAAATCGTTGCTTTACATGCTTTGTTTATGTGATATAAAGGTTCAAATCTATAGCAGAGATGTCAGTGTATAAGTTTATAACAACCGATCATCATAACAACAATTTATTCACAAGATTCAAGCTGGTCAAAGTGGTATTCAAGAACCGGATCTTGAACTTTCTGGGTTTTCCAGAAAGTTCATATGGTTGATCGGTCAACACTTTTTGACCAACAATATAATCGATTCTGATCATGATCTGGTGGGTATGAGGACTTAGATCTATAGATCACATGGCAGACTATAAGTACAAACCAACAAATGGAACAAAACATTAACAGAAAGCAAGATCAGGGACGTTGAAAATCTTGTCAGACTTTCTGGGCAAAAATCTGGGCTGCCCAGAAACAGTAATCGTGTTCAGTCAACTTACTTTGACCGCTTGTAACTTTTATTCTACAATTGATCTAGACTTGATTCATGTTGGGGATCAAAGACCACATAACATACTACACGTTCCAACATTTAAAACACAAAAATAATTAATAAGAAAGGATCTAGAGGCCCTGACATATGGCTGTCAGGCCATATTTTTCAATTTTTCCAGATTTCAAAAATGCTAGATTCGTGCATCTAAGTGCTATGGATCTGAGATTTAACAACCCAGATCACTAAATGACACCTTAATACACTATATTAACCAACCAACAACAACATTTAACAAAGAATCAAGAGATTTCGAAATTTAGGGTTTTATACCTTTAAAACTTTGATCTTTGATTCTGGTCCTTTGAATCTGTTCTTGCTAAGCTAAAAAGTGTTCTTGGCTTATCTTAACACTCTCTCCCATCCCCCATTCCCAAATTTTTAGAGAGAGAAAGAGTTGGAGAGAATGAGAACTAGAGTGAGACTTTTCTCTCTCCCTTTAATTTATATTTTGGTATAATGCAATGTATTTGGCTGAGCTAGATGGCAGAAATCAGTGTTTGTAGCACAAGTCTAGGACTAGGGTTGGTCACCAACCATAATAGGGCAAGACTTGCAAGTTAAGCTCAAATAATGCATTAAGGACAAAATGGACATTTTAATTTTATATTTAATGGCATTTTTGTCAATTGGCCAAACCCTTAGGGTTTAGGGTTTGGAAAATTTAGGATTTAGGGTTTGAACCCTTAGGGTTTACAAAATATAATTTTCTAAATTTCCAATTTCGGTTATAAAAATGGAAAATTAATATTTTTAACTTATAATTAAGATTTTCTAATTATAAAAAAATTTCTTAATCATAAATTCATTCTTGCTAATTAGGATTAGCATTTCATAATTACAATCGCTAATTAAGCAATTAGGGTCAAAATGGTCATTAGGGTTTATAAACCACTAATTAGGGTTTCTAATAGAAAAATAAATTTTCCAATTTAGATATTAAATTTTCGTAATTAGATTAGAGTTTTCTAATTACTCATAAATTGAAATAATTAGGATTAGGGTTTTCTAATTAACATTGCTAATTTTAGCAATTAAATCCATAATTGAGCATTAGGGTTTCTGACGAAACAATTTGGATTCCAAAAATTGGAAATTAGGTTTGCTAAGTAATTAAGCTTTACCCTAATTAGACTTATAATTTAAATCACTTGAGCATTATAATTCTTCGTTATATTCCCAGATTGGGGCTTCCGTTTATCAGAATCTGAAACTAAGGTTTTCAGATCTGGTATTAGGGTTTTCAAATTATCAAATCGGGTTTCAAATTTAAAATTAGGGTTTTGAAATCAATTTGTTTAGATTAACCCTAATTAATCCTATAATTATTTACACTTATGCCATTAAGTTCCCGATTTAGGGTTTCATGCACTGAATTAGGGTTTTGGATTCCCGGAACTGACATTAGGGTTTCCAGAACCAATTTCTAGGGTTTCTTGTTAAACGCTAGAATTTTCTAACCGAACATTAAAGTTCTTAATATATTCATAGGGTTTATCACATATGTAATTTATCTGGTCAACCCATGACCCTTAACCACATTCTTAACACATACATAACCATAAACACAAAACATATTCACATAAATCCTTAATCCTGAATAATTCACCTATATCCTTCACAGAATTTTGAAACCCTCAAAATTCCTTCCCAATAACATCAAACGCATACACTTATTTTCTGCCTAGGTCTAATATTTGACCTTAAATCAATCATTTAAGATTTTAATAAATTATTCAAATTCTCGGGTTGTCACACACTATGCTGGGATGAAGTCGAAGAACGTCAATTATTAGGACCAGAACTGGTACCACAAACTGTTGAGGTTGTCAAACTCATCAGAACAAGATTGATAGCTGCTCAAGACAGACAAAAGAAATATGTTGATCAACACAGACAAGATCGTGCGTTTGATGTAGGAAATTTCGGATTCCTAAAGGTTTCTCCTTAGAATGGAAAATTTTGATTTGGTAAGAAGGGGAAACTAAGTCCGAGATTTATTGGACCATTCGAAGTGTTGCGAAAGGTTGGAGAGGTGGCTTACGAGGTATCTCTACCTCCGGAGTTACAAAACATTCATAATGTTTTTCACGTGTCGGTGTTACGACCATACAAACCTGATTACAAGCACGTGATTGAGTACGAACCAGTGTAGTTTGAGAAAGATTTGTCCTATGAAGAGATTCATATCCAGATTGTCGACAGGAAAGAACAAGTGTTCAGGAATAAGGTCATACCTTCTGTGAAGGTAATTTGGAGGGAACACAATGTCGAAGAGGCTACGTGGGAACTCGAAGCTGAAATGATAAAGAATTACCCTGAGTTAATTGTTTGATCTTTGTCATCGATTCTGGGGACAAAATCTTTGTAAGTAGGGGAGAATGTGACGAATGAATTATTTGAATTGTGATTCTGGGGACAGAATCCTTATAAGGAGGGAATGATGTAACATTCTAGAATTTTAATTGTTATATTAAATATTTATTGAATTATTTAAATATTTAATGGATGAATTTATTGTTGAATAAATAATTTTTCAAATTTGAATTGATGTGGTTAACTATTTGCTAAATAAATAATTAAGGAAAATTAATTATTTTTCTAATTTAATTTAATTATTAAGTTAGAGAATTTTGATTAATTGAATTAATATTCTTTTTATTGGAATTTATAAATTTAAAAAGATGTGTTAGTTGATTAAATAAAGTTATAATAAATTGTTATTATAATTAATTTAAATAAATTAATGTGTGACAAATAACATTATATAAAGTAGTTATTAAAATAACTTAAAGGAGTTTTAATTCCGTTTTGCCAAACAAGACTTATTGCTTATTAAGTCTTTATTCTAATTGGGTTTAACTAAACAGGGTGTTAGGATTATTTTTTTTTTTTTAGTGACTAGCCAATCAAGCCTTATGGCTTTTGGTTTTTAAAATAAGTAACTGATGTCAGTAAATTAGAGTTATATTATATAATTAATATATATATATATATATATATATATATATATATATATTATATGCTATATACGTTAGTTGTTAGTACGCTCTAGAGTTAGGAAGAAAAACAAAAACAAAGAGGAAGAAGAAGAAGAGAAGAAGAAAAGAGGAGAGGAATGAAGGCTAGAGAATTTAGAAGAGATTTCGAGAAGAGAAGATTGTAATCAAAAGGAATAGCCATATCATTTCTATCAAGGTATTCTCCTTTTTTCCTTTTAGTTTTAAAAGTTTAGTTTTATCTTCCCAAATTCTCTGTAGGATTTTTTTGTAAGCATGAATTTTTGTTGTTATGTGGCCTTATATGACATAATAGTGATTTTAAAACTGTTTTCATGGGTTATAATCTAAGAATTGAAGATATGTATGTAATTGTGGAGAAAAGTATTTTATAGAGAGTTTGTTATATATATATATATATATATATATATATATATATATATATATATATATTGTTTAGTTAAAATTAAAATTATGAGTTATTTAATTGTTTTATTGATAAATTGGCTATTCAATTTGTT
The DNA here is from genome assembly GCA_020205505.1 of Panax japonicus. Lineage (NCBI taxonomy): Eukaryota > Viridiplantae > Streptophyta > Magnoliopsida > Apiales > Araliaceae > Panax > Panax japonicus. Next base: position 42,820,988 of record CM035114.1, read on the forward strand.
AGAGTATATATATATTTTGATTAAATGCTTTGAATTAGATGTTTTGGTTGAGAAACAATATTTCAGTGTTTATTTTTATCAAAATTATCAAAAAGTATGTTTTAGCCAAAAATAGTGAATTTGGGTGTGATTAACTTGTGTTATAACTCGAATATGTGATTAAAAATCCAATTTTTAAATGATGAACATACTTAGTTATGTTTGTAAGATGGTAATGACTAATTATGTCATAATGACATATTTTTATAGGATATTGTGTTTCGTATTGATTTGGTTTAGCCTACGAGCAAGACAAGTTCTCTAACTCTACTTTTGTAATTGGAATCAATTATTGTTCCCAATATAATAATGCAAGTTTTCTAATTCTTTATCTTATTGAACTATTTATTTTTTCAATTCGACTACATTATAAATTATGCAAGCTTTCTAAACTTTAGTTTAATGTTGACAAGTTATTCTTGTATTTAACTTGTTGTTTAGCATGCACAACTATTTATACTAATGTTGAGCAATTTTATCGTTCAAACTGTTATGCATGCTTAGTACCCAATTCTAATTTAACCTTGACTTAATATTGTTCAAGCAAGGCATGTTATAATTATTCAAAATATATGCTATTAGATTATTCCTAAAACATGATTTTGGTTTACCATGTTGATTCAATTACGATTATTCTGTAATATGATGTTATTAATTCAACTAGTCCTCTAGTTGATGATCGTTGAACTTCAAATTACCCTTGAAAGCTTATCCAAACCAAACTCACTTTGGTGCTGACTTATACTCCAAATACTGAGATGAACAACCTTATTATTATTAGGGGATAACTTGCGTGTAGTGTTAAATGTTTGTGCACAATACATGGTACGAAGGGTTGACCCCCCTAAGTACGAGGAGTCCTTATAGTCTTATGACTGTTAAAGTTGGAGTTGAAAGATTACTCGCAACTGTGGACATAGTTTATAGTCTTATGACCTTCAGTTATATTTATTCCACATTTTGGATGTCAGTTTCTAATTATAGATGATAGAGTACTATTCATTGTTGATGAGTCTATTATTGGCAGTTATTATTACTATACTCCTGTTGATTTCATATTGTATCCAGTGAGCAATTGTTTTGCTCACTCTTGCATGTTTACAAACTCATTGCAACTAAAAAGAAGAAGGTAGATGAACCTTCCACTAGCAAAAGAAAGGGAAAAATGTGCAAGTGATGAAGACTTGTAATTTTATTTTGATAGAGATGTTAGATTTTATTATGATAATCTTAGACTTGGTTTTAATGAAGTTTTATTTAATTTCCACATATGAATGATTGTATTTAATGGTTAGATAACCTGGGAGATTATATTATGTAACCCTTTAATGGGGAAAGGTTTTATTTATCTAGTTTTATTGAGTTTGGGTAGTTAGATATGAATGTTTGATTACATGAACACCAGATCCTGTGGGAATGAAGTACCTAGATTTGGGGGTGTCACAACGTATCAGGCAATTTTCCTAACTTTATTTACTTTATTACAGTGAATCTAAGTTCCCATAACTTATACAATTTATCATTGTGTATAAGTCTCTTATATTGCAAGTTATAACTTGTACAAACTTATATATAATGCAAATTGTGACTCCCCCTAAAACAGGTATACATCACCCATCTTGGGTCGTCAGATACATGGTACATAACTTAACTACAAACTTAATTATGCAACTGTCGTGCAAAATATGACAAAACATGCATAGCTTAGTTTTTACAAGAATAATGTCTTCTAGACAGTATACAAACTCAAATTCAATCCTCATTACACATATTATCACACTAAGTAATGAGGACTGCTATAGCTACCATCTTTGACCGTCACTCCATTCCTCGACTAGTCCCAACTATATTCTGATTTCCTAAAGAGAACAGTGAAAGAAAAGGGTGAGCTCAACTAGCCCAGTAAGAAATATTATGACTAAGATAAGGCAAAATAAATTATCCTTAGCCTTCAACAGTATAACAACTGATAGAATACAATAGACAACAAGTTTTAGATCAACAACTACAGTGGAATAAGCAATCCGTTAGAAGAGTCAAGTAAAACATAATGTCTACTATCTCCTCTAGATTAAAAGTCCATTAATATTTTATTCTTCTAATACTCATCAACAGTTCTTTGCTATACCCAAGACAAAAAGAACTCTCATCACCTGAACCACCAAATATTATAGTTAAATCCACAATTAATATTTATAATCATATAACTCAATAGTTCCTCCTTTCCACAAAGGCTTAATAGAACGTTTACTCAAAATCCTTACCCCAATGGCTAAAGATATTCAAATGTAATAACAGTGATCATACCAATCAGTTATATATCTTTGCACTACGGGCCAAAGATATTCAACTATAAAACCAATGGTCATGATCATACCAATCAATTATCTGTCAGTGTACTACGACCAAAGACATTCAACTGTTGGTTATGATCTTTCCAATCACATCATCGATTTATCCCTGCACTACGGCCAAGGATTGTTGTTAGTATCACCAGTGGTCATGATCATGTCATACACAATGTCCATCTTTGCACTACGGGCCAAATCTATCAATCAACAGTTCATCTTTGCACTACGACCAAAGATATCAATCAAACAGTTCTTCTTTACACTACAGGCCAAAGACATACAACTATAAAACCAATAACCAACACTCCATCTATGCACTACGGGCCAAAAATGACTTTTAACGCAATATAAGCATGATGATGACGACAATGGTATAAGAATTAATCAAGCAAAATCAAGGATAAATATTAAAGACTTTAAATTTATCCAGAGTTTAAAAATATCCAAATTGTTAACATGCTACTGCTTTGTGGAGTAAAATTCAAAAATAATATTCACGTAACAAAAATAATTTAGACAAAAAAGAAATATATTTTTTGGGTGAATAGTACCCTATGAATAGTACTTCGGGAATAGTACCTCATGAATAGTACACCGACATGAAAAGTGTCTCGAATACCCGAGTGAATAATACTAAAGTGAATAATAATCAGGTGAATAGTTACCCATGAATAGTAACTCGTGAATAGTACTCCAGCACGAAAAGTGCCTCGAATACCCGAGTGAATAATACTAGAGTGAATAGTAACTGGTTGAATAGTAACCCGTGAATAGTACTCTGGCAAGAAAAATGTCCCAAATACTCGAGTGAATAATACTAGACTGAATAGTAATCTCTACATAAAAAGATAGAAATTCCATAATAAAATTCATACCAATATTCCAGCATAATGATATTGAAAGAAATAATATCATTTACAAAGAAAATAACATCCTTACATCTGTGGAATGAAAATAATAATCAAATGAATATTTAACGAGGATAATATTCCTACGAATATTAAACGAAGATAATATTCTTTATGAATATTGAATGAAAATAATATTCATACGAATACGAAAAATAATATCTCTTCATAATATTAAATAAATAATACCCCTTACCTCAGAAGAAGACTGGATACTGGATTAGTGAAGTAGTAGACTACTCTTCTTCTTTCTCTCTGTAGCTTCTCTCTCTATAATTGCTCTTGTGAGTCTTAGTGAATTGGTGAGAATGAATGAGGAATGAGCTTCTATTTATAGGAAAATATAGTTTCGATAATTGCACGTTTTGGGGCTCAAAATATTACAGTATAATACCTTCATCTTTTCTTTCATTTTTAATTTAATCATGCAACTAATATCAAACTTGCACCACCTCTAATAATAGTATATCATGTGAATCAATAGTACAATCATGTGACTCAATAGTTTTATACATGTGAAAAAACTAATTACAGTATAGTACCTTGGTTAATACCTCCATTTTTAATTTAGTCATGCAAGTATTATCAATCTTGTACCGCCACCCCTAATAGTACATGCATGTGAACACATAGTTATAAGCATGTGAATTAATAGCAATTAAATTCTCATTTATCCGGTTAATTACCCGATTGGTCAATATAACCTTCAGACATCCATTATTATCGAAATAGATGTCGATTTCCACTAACACTAATAATCCCAACACAATAGAAATATCAATTTCATCTTTAATCAACACGAACTTATTCATTATTAATATTATAACTCACAATATTTAACAACCAGGTCGTTCCCAGCAAAGCGGGGGCTTTCCGATAAGGATTTCTCCTTATTGGCACGCAATTAGGTGACCAAACCTCTCATTGACAGAACTTCTAGACATTGCCAATATTTCAAATAATAATATGAATAACTTTGTCATCTCAATTATTGATTTAATAATATAACATATTATATAGATGATACTGTGACAATAATTGAATCAATAATATGAGAGATATGATGCAGTAATTACTGTAGCAATAATTGAGTATAACTGAGTGACTTCTCACGCAAGCATCAATAATCCATACCGTGTGCTACTATGCAACCACACGTATTACTATACTTTTATCATCGATTATTTTATGATAACTTGTTTACTTTGAAAATTTTTCACATATCACCATTAACTTTAACCTTTTATCAATTTAACCATTTACTAAATAGAATAATTATAAGAAAATTGAATACTTTCATTTCATTAAATTCAGGGTCTCACTATCTCTCCTCCTTATGAAATTTCGCCCTTGAAATGTACGTGGTAGTTCGAAGAGATGAGAATACCTTGCTTTCTTTTCGAATTATACCTTCCTGGTTATTTTCTCTCTATCATAATTTTCTTATTTCTCATTTCCTGTATTTCAGATATCATTCTAGAATATAGTTTCAAAATAAGGGTTAATTGACATGCCACATATTATCCCTATACTCTGACCGACCAATTAAATACCAAATAACTTAGATAGGTCATACTAGCAAAGGAATTACCTGTCTCTCCCCACCTAGTTCTAGTCTCACATCTCAGCCAAGGATCATACCCCTAAGCTTTGATACCAACTGTGACGCCCCCAAAATAGGTATACATCACCCATCTTAGGTCGCCAGATACATGGTACAGAACTCAACTACAAACTTAATTATGCAACTGTCGTGCAAAATACGACAAAACATGCATAGCTTAGTTTTTACATGAATAATGTCTTCTAGACAGTATACAAACTTAAATTCAATCCTCATTACACTTATTACCACACTAAGTAATGAGGACTATTATAGCCACCATCTTGGACCGTCACTCCATTCCCCGAGTAGTCCCATCTATATTCTCATTTTTTGAAGAGAACAATAAAAGAAAAGGGTGAGCTCAACTAGCCCAGTAAGAAATATTATGACTAAGATAATGCAAAATAAATTATCCTTAGCCTTCAACAGTATAACAACTGATAGAATACAATAGACAACAAGTTTTAGATCAACAACTGCAGCCGAATAAGCAATCCATTAGAAGAGTCAAATAAAACATAATGTCTACTATATCCTCTATATTAAAAGTCCATAATTAATATTTTATTCTTGTAATACTTATCAACAGTTCTTTGTTATACCCAAGACAAAAAGAACTCTAATCACCTGTCTTCACCTGAACCACCAAATATTATAGTTAAATCCACAATTAATATTTATAATCATATAACTCAATAGTTCCTCCTTGCCACAAAAGCTTAATAGAACGTTTACTCAAAATCTTTACCCCAAAGGCTAAAGATATTCAAATGTAATAACAATGATCATACCAATCAGTTATATATCTTTGCACTACGGGCCAAAGATATTCAACTATAAAACCAATGGTCATGATTATACCAATCAATTGTCTGTCAGCGCACTACGGCCAAAGACATTCAACTGTTAACTAATGGTTATGATCCTTCCAGTCACATCATCGGTTTATCACTGCACTACGGCCAAGGATAGTTGTTAGTATTACCAGTGGTCATGATCATGTCATACACATGTCCATCTTTACACTACGGGCCAAAGCTATCAATCAACAGTTCATCTTTGCACTACGACCAAAGATATCAATCAAATAGTTCTTCTTTGCACTACAGGCTAAAGACATACAACTATAAAACAAATAACAAACTGTCCATCTATGCACTACGGGCCAAAAATGACTTTTAACGCAATATAAGCATGATGATGACGACAATGGTATAAGAATTAATCAAGCAAAATCAAGGATAAATATTAAAGACTTTAAATTTATCCAGAGTTTAAAAATATCCAAATTGTCAACATGATACTGCTTTGTGGAGTAAAATTCAAGAATAATATTCATGTATCAAAAATAATTTAGACAGAAAAGAAATATATTTTTTGGGTGAATAGTACCCTGTGAATAGTACCCTATGAATAATACTTCGAGAATAGTATCTCGTGAATAGTACCCCGACATGAAAAGTGTCCCGAATACCCGAGTGAATAATACTAAAGTGAATAATAAACAGGTGAATGGTTACCCGTGAATAGTAACTCGTGAATAGTACTCCGGTACGAAAAGTGCCCCAAAAACCCGAGTGAATAATACTAGAATGAATAGTAACTGAGTGAATAGTAACCCGTAAATAGTACTCCAGCACGAAAAGTGCCCTAAATACTCGAGTGAATAATACTAGAGTGAATAGTAATCTCTACATAAAAAGATAGAATTTCCACAATAAAATTCATACCAATATTCCGGCATAATGATATTGAAAGAAATATTATCATTTACGAAGAAAATAACATTCCTTACAACTATGGAATGAAAATAATAATCCAACAAATATTTAACGAGGATAATATTCCTACGAATATTGAACGAAGATAATATTCTTTATGAATATTGAATGAAAATAATATTCATACGAATACGAAAAATAATATCTCTTCATAATATTAAATAAATAATACCCTTACCTCAGAAGAAGACTGGATACTGGAGTAGTGAAGTAACAGACTACTCTTCTTCTTTCTCTCTATAGCTTCTCTCTCTATAATTGCTCTTGTGAGTCTTAGTGAATTGGTGAGAATGAAGGAAGAATGAGCTTCTATTTATAGAAAAATATTGTTTTGATAATTGCACATTTTGGGGCTCAAAATATTACAGTATAATACCTTCATCTTTCTTTCATTTTTAATTTAGTCATGCAAGTATTATCAAACTTGCACCACCTCCAATAATAGTATATCATGTGAATCAATAGTACAATCATGTGACTCAATAGTTTTATACATGTGAAAAAACTAATTACAGTATAGTACCTTCGTCTATACCTCCATTTTTAATTTAGTCATGCAAGTATTATCAATATTGCACCACCACCCCTAATAGTACATGTATGTGAACCAATTGTACACACATGTGAACACATAGTTATAAGCATATGAATTAATAGCAATTAAATTCTCATTTATCCGGTTAATTACCCGATTGGTCAATATAACCTTCAGACATCCATTATTATCGAAATAGATGTCGATTTCCACTAACACTATTAATCCCAACACAATAGAAATATCAATTTCATCTTTAATCAACATGAACTTATTCATTATTAATATTATAATTTACAATATTTAACAACCAGGTCGTTCCCAGCAAAGAGGGGGCTTTCCGATAAGGATTTCTCCTTATTGGCGCGCAATTAGGTGACCAAACCTCTCATTGACAGAACTTCTAGACATTGTCAATATTGCAAATAATAATATGAATAACTTTGTCATCTCAATTATTGATTTAATAATATAACATATTATACAGGTGATACTGTGACAATAATTGAATAAATAATATGAGAGATATCATGCAGTAATTATTGTAGCAATAATTGAGTATAACTGAGTGACTTCTCACGCAAGCATCAATAAACCATACCATGTGCTACTATTCAACCACGCGTATTACTATACTTTTACCACCGATTATTTTATGACAACTTGTTTACTTTGAAAAATTTTCACATATCACCCTTAACTTTAACCTTTTATCAATTTAACCATTTACTAAATAGAATAATTATAAAAAAAATTGAATATTTTCATTTCATAAAATTCAGGGTCTCACAATCTCTTCTCCTTATGAAATTTCGCGCTCGAAATATACGTGGTAGTTCGAAGAGATGAGAATACCTTGCTTTCTTTTCAAATTGTACCTTCTTGGTTATTTCCTCTCTATCATAATTTTCCTATTTCTCATTTCCTGTATTTCAGATATCATTCTAGAATATAGTTTCAAAATAAGGGTTAATTGACATGCCACATATTATCCCTATACTCTGACCGACCAATTAAATACCAAATAACTTAGGTAGGTTATACTAGCGAAGGAATTACCCGTCTCTCCCCTCCTAGTTCTAGTCTCACATCTCAGTCAAGGATCATACCCCTATGCTTTGATACCAACTGTGACGCCCCCAAAACAGGTATACATCACCCATCTTGGGTTGCCAGATACATGGTACAGAACTCAACTACAAACTTAATTATGCAACCGTCGTGCAAAATATGACAAAACATGCATAGCTTAGTTTTTACATGAATAATGTCTTCTAGACAGTATACAAACTCAAATTCAATCCTCATTACACTTATTATCACACTAAGTAGTGAGGACTGCTATAGCCACCATATTGGACCGTCACTCCATTCCCCGAGTAGTCCCAGCTATATTCTCATTTCCTGAAGAGAACAATGAAAGAAAAGGGTGAGCTCAACAAGCCCAGTAAGAAATATTATGACTAAGATAATGCAAAATAAATTATCCTTAGCCTTCAACAGTATAACAACTGATAGAATACAATAGACAACAAGTTTTAGATCAACAACTGCATCAGAATAAGCAATCCATTAGAAGAGTCAAATAAAACATAATGTCTACTATATCCTCTATATTAAAAGTCCATCATTAATATTTTATTCTTGTAATACTCATCAACAGTTCTTTGGTATACCCAAGACAAAAAGAACTCTCATCACCTGTCTTCACCTGAACCGTCAAATATTATAGTTAAATCCACAATTAATATTTATAATCATATAACTCAATAGTTTCTCCTTGCCACAAAGGCTTAATAGAACGTTTACTCAAAATCCTTACCCCAAAGGCTAAAGATATTCAAATGTAATAACAATGATCATACCAATCAGTTATATATCTTTGCACTACGGGCCAAAGATATTCAACTATAAAACCAATGGTCATGATCATACCAATCAATTGTCTGTCAGCGCACTACGGCCAAAGACATTCAATTGTTAACTAATGGTCATGATCCTTCCAATCACATCATCGATTTATCCCTGCACTACGGCCAATGATAGTTGTTAGTATCACCAGTGGTCATGATCATGTCATACAAATGTCCATCTTTACACTACGGGCCAAAGCTATTCATCTTTGCACTACGACCAAAGATATCAATCAAACAGTTCTTATGATAGCCCCGAATCCGGGCCCCGAATCGCCGCGGATCCGGTATACTATTTCTATCACTATTCGCGGAAGATATAAACATAATTTGTTTATACATTACATTACACACTATTTCCCCCAAGGTCGAGTAACCTTAACTTAAATACAATTCATAATCTTTATAACATATTTATCAAACTATTTTATTACAAAATAGCTGCACTTTATATTCCAAGTTAAACTTGGCATTATCTTTTCTATCGATGATTCATTTATTTAAGAATCATAACTATTCTCATTTCAAACTGTACATAGCTAACAATTACATTTGATAAACTATCAATCATAGCTTTATACCATTTCTAATTCAAGAAAATGTATTCATTTGCGCATCGATCAATCTTCATCATCCGAATAGCAAATAATATTGTCTAACATCATTAACCTGCAAAAAGTTTGTTTTTGCAAGATTGAGCTCGACAGCCCAGCAAATTTAACAATCTATCATGTTTCACATAGCACACAATTCTATATGCACTACCTTTCCCTTAATATGCATCTATATATGCAACATAAATTCTTTACTATGCATATCTTACATGCATCAATAATTCTTTACAAAATATTCATTCATGCATTATACATTTCTACTTTATCGAGTTACATCATACAACATGTAATCACATATAGATTGAGTTCCTTAACCCAATTATCTTAGTCATATTTTGACTTTTAACAATCCATAGAGCATGATATGTAATTTAACACATAACCACAATCCATCCACAAACATAATAGAACTGAAAAACTTGCATGAACCGTTGATTACTGCAACGCTATTTATATCACTTTACCCGAAGACCTAATATTAATAATATAGATCTCCAACATTAGAATAATATCATCACAGATAATTTTCTTATCAGTCAAAACATATTTTCTAGTCTCGTAATAATTCTCGGATAATTATTACCATATATCACCATTTTAAAACCGTATTTAAATGAATTAAATACAACATAATTCCTTAATCATTAATATTCATTTAATATAAAATATTAATGAAAATCATTACATAATATTATAAGTCTATACAGCACATAAAACTTAGTATCAGGTTAGAATATTAAGTTTGAGTTGATACCGACGCAATTTATCATTCCGACGGTCTAGTCGGACAAATATCGAGTTTAAGTTCAATTAAACTCTACCTCAGCACTTAACCATGCCATAGAGTCATATTTATATGATTTAACACTCTTTTTCATTTCATAAGTTATTCGTTAACACCTAGTAAGTCAAATACTAATCCAGCAACCTGGATTCCATTTCAGCAATCCTGAATTCACTATTCTTCTTCACGAAATTTCCAAATCAACTTATTATTTTTTCTATCCTTTGGTCAAACACATATACATGTATTTCATGCATAAAAAGTATTTTTCCATAATTTTCCAACATCCTTTGGTATTTTTCAAAAATTAATTTCTAGTGCGTAGCTTAAGAAATTAGCTATCTCGTGCTTAACTCCAGTAGTGCCCATCTTTTGGCATAACCTTACATATGTTAACGTGATGCTCCATTTTAAATTTCGTGGCAATCGGAGTTGTAGAACTCCGTTTATAGCGATTTCCGTCGGAAAATCACAAAAATTGTAATGGTCATAACTTGGTCGTTTTAACTCGGAATCAGCTCATTTTTGGACACGAGCTACATATTACCATATATTTTCATTTCCCAAAAGCCAGGAATTTTTCTCATTAACTAAATTTCCGAAACAGCCCTCGGAAAATTTTGGCCAGAAACTTTTTGACGTTTGGCAGTTTTGGAGTCCTTTGCTAAAACTTATATAAAACGAGTTCTGTAACTCCGATTAATGATACGTCAATTTTTTTGGGTTCCTATCTTTCTGAACTACAGTTGTCATATATCACAATCAATATTTGGACATGTTTAGCTCCCGGAATTTAGCCCGGAAGTGACTGTTCCAAAACTGTCCTTTTCACAGTTTTCTTAACTTTGTGTAGTTTGGGAGAAATCCCATAACTTGCTCATTTTTAAACCTATTTGCATGATTCCAAAGAGATTTTACCCTTAACACATATATCTAACATCCCAATAGCATAAATCATAAATATCCATCATAGATTTCAAAAATAATCAAAACCTAGCTCACACCTTATAAGTTCAAACTTTTCGGAAAAATTCGATTTTTCTATTCCTTTTGATTTCAACAAAATCAACACCCAATATGGGTAGATCCAACCAATAAAAACTTATTAACATGTGTATACATGGTCCTTGAGTTTAGAACCAAAATTTCTTATCTCATCAAACAAGCTTCAAACACAATCAAAGCTAAGAAAAATCTAGGGTTTTCTATCTTTTGAAAACCTATCCTCCAATTCATGCTATAGATCTAACTTTTGATCTTTAAAAAGGTTATATCCAAACATGTAACACTTATATACACATAGATCTAAGGTTTTAAACCTCAAGATCACAACTTCAAGTTGACAAAAATCAAATCAAACTACCAAGGAAATTTAGCCTACACAAGAAGAAATTTTTTTATACCTTAGCTTGATTTCCTTCTCTCCTTCAAAGATGTAGGTGGATCTTGATTGTATGAACATCAAAATCTCCTCCTTCTTCTCTTAGGTTGGCCGAACATGGCCTTCTCTTCTCTCTCTCTCTCTCTTGTTATCTATCTTTGGTAGATAAAATGAAAGAGAAAGAAGAAAAAGAAAATAAGATGACTTTAGTTTAGAGAACTAGATATATCCCAAGCTCCTCCCTTTCTTGCAATATCCGGCCATATGGCCTTTCTACTTCCCACTAATACTCTCCTTCACCCCTTAATTGCTAAGATGTTGCTTGGAAAGAAAGACTAATGTGTTGGACCATAAAAAAAATGACACATGGGCGGTTTGTTGAGAGTTGGTCAACCACTAAAGTGAGCCATAAATGCAACATTCATTCCCCCTTATTCCTTCTCTTTTGGCCGGCCATGTGGACTAAAAATGCTCCCAATTTGCTTTCTATTTTACCTCTTATTTGAGTTAACAAATGTCCAGAAATTCCTCTCCAACTTGGGCTAAAAATTGAGCCATTCCTTTAATATCTTGCTTGGTCCTCTAACCAATTTCATTCACCAATACTTGAGCTATAAAATATACATAGTCCAATTCCTTTAATTCTTATCCAACCCAAATCATTTAATTAGGGTTTTTACTTCTCCATTAAAACACCAATTCTCGCTCACATGCCCATTTATTTTCTTAACCCAATTAGACTTGCTATAATTAGGTTATAAAATTAATTAACCGAGATGTATAAAATAAATCTCTTAAAATTAGTATATAATTAAATACTATCATTCTCCCACATATTTACACTTAAGCTTTTAACACTTCACTTTTAAATTCCCAAATTAGGGTTTTAAATATCCGAATTAGGGTTTCGGATTCTCGAAACTAAAATTAAAGTTTCTGAACGTATCGTTAGGGTTTCTAACAGTTCGTTAGATTTTTCTAACATAATAAACATCATATTAACATAACTTTAGGGTTTTGTTAAAGTTATAACTTATCTGACCAATCCTTGATCTTAAATCATTACGCTTCACATATGCAATCAAATATACCGACTAGTATTCACTTCAATACTTATCCCTGATAATTCTTCAAAAGAATTTAAATCTACCATAATCGTATACCTCATTACTAGACTATCACTTACAGTCTATCACATAATTCAAGTTTTGTTCAAAACTTTTGAAATTCTTAAAATTTCATTACATAACTGCCAATTCCATACACTTATTTCCTGTCTAGGTCCTAATATTGAACCTTAAATCAATCAATTAAGATTTTAATAAATTGTCCAAATTCTCGGGTTGTCACATTCACTCCTCCTTCTAAGAATTTCGTCCCCGAAATTCACCTTACACCTTACACCTTACACCTTTTATGCTAAGCGATCACACAAGATCTTGAACTTATTTTCTCGGGTATCTATTAAAGATACTCAAACTTCTCGGGTATCACATTACATGTTAACCTTATTTAATAAAGCAAGTTTTATTTATAATTTCTGCAATCTGCAATCTGCATAAACATTTGATAACTATGAAGGCTATACAAAAAGTATGCCTTAAATTAACTCTAGGTTCATGAACTTATCCTATTCAAAATTAGATCATTAAATTAACCAGCCCTAGATTTGAGTTGACTGCCTTACTCATTTACTAACTACCATGGTCCTGACCCTAAGTGTAAGTAATGTAGAAGTAACTACCCTATTTTATACTGATTCTGAAGCCTGTCAATGTTGCCCAATTTATTTGACAAGGTGCATTCCATCAGTTTATTATCAAGAATGTCCTAGCCAACATATAGACTTGCATAAATATAACTTGAGTAACATATGTTAGAGAACTGAAGCCAAAGAATCCGGGGATCAAATACGTAGAGAGGAATTAGGTTTCGGTGCCGGGAAGCAGCAAGTAGGCCGGGGTGATCATCAATTCGAAGATCGTGCTTGAACCAAAGAACGGCTGTACCACCGGTTTTGGTGTTCTCCGCCGCACTCGATGAAATTCTTATGGCGGATGACGACGACAAAGAAGAGTTGAATGCCGGAGTTCGGCGAAGAAAAAGAGAGTGATTGGGTGAGAGAAAGCGGGGAGAAAGGAGAAGCGCCATGAAATCTGGTCTTCACATTTGGGGCTCTCCAATTACATGATTTTAGAGAGAGAGAAAATGTGGCGGAGATTTTTTTTAAAATGATTTTTAAAATGATGGTCAAACATTTTAAAAATGCAAGGTTAGGTATCTGCAATCTGCATAAACATTTGATAAATAAAACTTGCTTTATTTTCTCGGGTATCTATTAAAGATACTCAAACTTCTCGGGTATCACATTACATGTTAATCTTTCTTGATTCAGGTTGGCACTATCACATTACATGTTAACCTTATTTCTATAGAGATATTTGTTTTTGATGTGATTTTAAGGTTAACTACTCATCATGCCAAAATTGATTGCTTTAGTAAGGTTGTTAGTTTTCATATTCCTAAGCAACCTGTTATTCGAATTCAAGCAATCAAACCATTGTAGTCAAACATTTTCATATCAAGCCATGAAGTCATTCGTTTATTACGGATGTCGAGTTTTCTTAGTCCATGTTATGGATTTGAATAAAGACACGTCAGATTTGAATAATATCCCTGCTATTATTGATTTTTCCTGACGTATTTCCTGAAGAATTTCTTGGCCTACTCCCAGAGCGTGATATTGAATTTTGTATCGACTTTGAACCCGGTACAAAACCCATTTCTAAAAATCTCATGGCTCCTATTGAACTTCAGGAGTTAAAAATCCAACTATAGAATTTGGTACCCGAGCCTTTATCTTGTGACTTCATTTGTGGAATACACCGAAGCCAGACTCTTCGTAGGGGACAATATTCGTGCGATAGTAAACTGATAGGTGTCATTGTAACGTGCTATCCAAGATTGGGATATGAGTCACAGTTGAGAACAACCTAAGTCGGTAATCGAAATACGTAGCTTTCTAGGTTTAGTTGATTATTATCGGATATTCGTTGAAGGATATTCTCGAATCGCTATTCCATTAATGCAGCTGACTCGTAGAGATACAAAATTCGAATGGAGCAAGGAATGTGGGAAGAGCTTCGAAGAACTCAAGAGGAGACTCATTTCGGCACATGTTCTGACCATAGCGTCTTAGAAAAGCGAATGTGGTAGCTGACGTGTTGAGTAGAAGATCGTATACGAGTATGAGTACGATATTGTCAAAGACTCATTTCGTATAATTTACAAATAATAGAGATGGAGATGAAAACTCTAGGTATCCACGTGATGATATACGAGTATAATCGACTTTAATCGATAAAGTTAAAGTTTTTCAAGCTACACACTGGAGCTGATGAATTTGAAGAAGCAGGTACAAGAAGTTCTTATTCCAAAAGCGAGAATTGGCGATGTGAGCAAAGCTCAAACCTTCGATTTATTAATCCATTTGAAATCCTCGATCGAATAGGAACTGTGGCCTATAGACTCGTTTTACCGCCAAGTATTACGCGTGTTCATAACGTTTTTCACGTATCGATGTTACGTAAATATGTGGACGACTCGAACCACATTATTGAGTTAGAACCAGACGAGATAGCCGAAGACTTAACATACGAGGAGGTACCTGTCAAGATTTTGGATAGGAAGAAGCATGTGCTACGTACGAAGGTCATACCACAAGTTAAAGTTTTGTGGAGAAACCATGCTATTGAGGAAATGACCTGGGAGTTGGAAACGGAAATGAAAGCGAGGTATCTTCATCTTTTCGATACACCAGGTACGTACGTCAATTTCGAGGACAAAATTTTATAAGGAGGGGAGGTTGTAAGACCCCGAAATTTTTTTAAATAAAAAGGAATTTCCTTTATTTATTATTTTGAAATAGTAAGGGTGGATTTGATTAATGTGGTTAATTATGGGTAAAATGCGCAAATATTTTAAATAAGCAAGTGGTGATAAAATATTCATTGTTGTCGGAGAATATTCGTTTGGTCGTGGAATATTCTTTCTGTCGGGGAATATTCATACGACGGCGCAGCCATGTGTGGGCCCCATAAAGGAAAGCGATTGGAGGAAGAAAACAACAAATATAAGCTGTTTAAAAATAACGGCGTAGTTGTTACCGTTTACACTGTTGGAATACCCGATGGTTAAAATACAGTAATACGCGTTGTTGCACAGTAGCACACGGTATTGCACAGTATTTTGAATTATTGATCCTTACGTAAGAAGGCACTACTCAATAATTGCTACAGGAGTTACTGTTCATTATTTTATTGATTCAATAATTGCTGCATTGATATTTTATATTACTGTTGTTTCAATAATTGTCACTACACAGTATTTTTCATTATCGAAGCAATAATTCATATTATCTGAATAATATTATTAGATAACATTATTAGCAATGTCTAGAAAGTTCTGTCAATGAGAGGTTTGGTCATCTAATTGCGCGCCAGTAAGGAGAAATCCTTATTGGAAAGCCCCCTCTATCCTGGAAACGGCCGTTGTCAGTACTGTGATTCTGTAATATTATTTTTAATAATTAATTATTGATTATTATGATAAAGAAAATATTTATTTTATGTGGATATAGATGGAGAAAATTTTTAATGTGACAATTGTTGAAAATTAATATTTTATCTTTTTCTGTTAAAATAATTCATTTAAATATATTATTTTCATAATATATTAACGATGATATTTTTATAATGAATGTGGGATATATGAATATATGAGGAGGTAGAGTATTTTTGTGGCATTAAATGTTTAACACATGTTTTGTGTGTCGGTGGACACAATTCTTGACCGAAAATTTGATTATAGCCTGTAAAATCGCCCGTTTGTGGATTTTGGATAATTTCTGTTTGGAATTTGGAAAAATTTTCTTCTGCAAAGTTGTAGAGAATTGAATTTCCTATAAAAAGTTGCGAGATTCGAATTTTCTGACAAAAGGGCTATTTATCATGAATTATTGAAGTTTCGGAGTTCCGAAATAATTGATTTTTGGAAGTTTTAATTATTTTATATAAGAAAAACGTTTTTGTGGTTGTTGGCACATGGGTGGCTGATGTTTTTGACCAAAGAAGGCATGCTAGAGTTTTCAAAACATGTGGGTAAGAATTTTGAATAAATAATAATATATTTTATTATTTTAGTCTCCTTTGGCGTTCTAACATTTTTCCTATAAATAGAGGGCTAAGTTAGAATTGAAAATCACACCAGAAACAAAGTTTTCTCTCTTTCTCTCTCTATATTATCGAGCGTATTCTTGTGAGTATACTTTGAGTGTTGCTATACGGTGCGAGTTTCTGTCAGCACTATACCGAAATTCAGTCAGAAGTACGGCTATTTTGAGGTAAGGGATGTTGTTTCTTCTTAAATGATATTATCTTCTTCAATATCATTATGCCGAAATATTGTTCTGAACTTTTTATCAATTTGGAACTTTTTCATGTCGGAGTTACTATTCATGAGTTACTATTCACGAGTTACTATTCATGAGTTACTATTCACGAGTACTATTCACGAAGCGTGATGATGTTTTTGTGAAATTTCTATCTTTTGGTGTCGGAGCACGAATACGGCACTATTCATCGAAAAATAAAATTTCTTCTTTTTGTCCAAAATATCTATTCTGGATACTAGCTTTGATTGTATCCATGTTTTGATCATTCTTGAATTTTACTTCAGTATGATTATTTATGAAGTATTTTTGAACTCGGATTGTTTAGAGTACGAATCCTTTATACTTGTTATTTTGTTTCGCTGGATTCGTTTCCTTTAAAATATTTTTCATCATCCTCAGTCCTAAATGATGGTGTTACTGAATATCTTTGGCCTGTAGTGCAAAGATGGTTGATTTTATTATGAATATCTTTGGCTCGTAGTGCAAAGATGTACAGGTGTTGAGATGAACATGAACAATTGATGAATATCTTTGGCCCGTAGTGCAAAGATGAACAGGTGTTTAGATGAACATGACCAACTGATGAATATCTTTGGCCTGTAGTGCAAAGATGAATATTTGATTTGATTTGAGATATATATTGATTGATGTTACAGGAATAAAATATTGATAATGGATTTTTAAATTCATAGATGTTAGTAGATTTTATTCTCTACTTAACTCTTCTAATGAATTGTTGTTTCCGCTGCAGTTGTTGATCTAAAACTTGTTGTCTATTGTATTCTATCAGATTTTTTCCCTGTTGAAGACTAAGGATAATTTGTTGTACATTATCTTAGTCATAATATTCTTTACTGGGCTAGTTGAGCTCACCTTTTTTCTTGTTGTTCTATTTTTTTTCTTCTCAGGAGACGAGAATGTAGTGAGTACGAGTCGGGGGATGTAATGATGGTTCTTGAGAGAGTTGTTTAGTAGTCCTCACCATTTTTGTAAAATAATGTATCAATAATTATGATGAGGATTTATTTGCGTGTGGATATTGTCTAGACGGAAATATCTGTATTTAAACTCACAGTACGTATTGTCGTATTTCACACGACATTTGTATTATTGAAGTTGTAGTTATTTCTGTACCATGTATTTGGCGACTCAGAATGGGTTGGGTGGAATGGGCCTATTTTGGGGTCGTCACATTATATCTCATAAAAAATGGAAAAATATTGCTTAGTTTGAGTGATTGTCTTATTGTTGGTTATTGTTTTTTTTTTTTTGCTAAATTTGTTTGTATATTAAAATGCAAAAACTTAAATATTACAATGAAGATCATAGCTTAGTCCTCTTCTCCTGAGAGAACAAAACCACCTAGAGAGCCTAGGAAACATTTTACATAACCTAATAGTATATTCCTCACATCATGAGGTTAGGAAAATTGAACACTAACAATAAGAAACAAAATACGCAGCCCAAGCAGGGGAACCAAGAGAGCCCAGCAGTTGAGCAACCCATCCCACAAGAGCAAAAAGCATAAGCAGTATAAACTTAGTCCACGCAGGCAGGGAATAATATGAATAATTGAAACAATTCAGCAAAAAGGGAGGGGACTAAACATCAGACCATTTAGAAAATTAGTCAAGTGGGACCCCACATCAGCCAATTTAGAAAATCAGCAAGTGATCACGGTGGTAGTGACCAGTTCATGAGATCAGCATCAAATGGTCCCCAAATTGCAGCACCACGTGACCAGCAGCTCACTACTAGCACCTAATAATCACACCTAATCACTTGCACCTAACAATCACATAATCACTAGCACCTAATAATCACAACCCACCACGAGATCAGCACCTCACCACCTCACCTCGCCAAAAATCTCCTCGCCCAATCCATAACAGCACCCGCACACCTCACCCCCAAGTACCAGCACCTCATCCCCAACCACCTGACCACCTGACTGTAGCCCAACCACCTCGCCCAGTCCCTCCCCACAACCACGCTCGCCCAACCACCTCGCTCAACCATACCAAAAAGGCAAACCCAGCACCTCACCACAATAGCCAATACACAAGCATGAAAAAGAACTTAAACTTTAAACTAAGCTTACTATAATAGCCAGTTACAATAGTATTGACAAGTGGTGGCCTTTAGAAAAGATTTGCAAGTAGATAGTCGTGATTTAATGAGATGGATGACGTCCTTCGCGAAGTTTATTGGTGGGAGTGAGGGAAGTCTCATGAATCTTTTTGTTTTGAGCTTCCCAAACTTTATAGAAGGAAACAGCTACACTAAGGCATAGGATGTTCCGAGAGAGCGTAGTGCCTTGGAAGGAAATGGGATATGCCATAAGGTCATCCCAAGAGTGTGGGACATTGTTCCAGTTGCCTAAAGTGAGAGCTAATCTGATGATTGAGATGGAGTAAGCACAATCAAAGAAGAGATGGGCAAAGGTTTCGGGATGTTTTGAGCATTGAGGACCATCCCAAGTTCTACCAGAGTAGTGCTTAGTCCTATCATTGGTGGGCAGTTTCTTAAGAATGCCTAGCCAAAGTAAGGAGGAGTACCGAGGGACATAGAGCTTGTTCCAAGGGATAAAACTCCATTGAACAGTATTTTGTCGAGCACGAATGAAAGCCCAGATGTGTTTATATTTGACAGAGTTTATATCCTAAGTACCCCAAAAAATTCTGTCACACCCAAGAGTGGGAGGAGGAAGAAGCTCCAGTTGGCGCCGAAGCATAATGACCTCATGATGGTTACTTGATGGCATGATCCAAGATGACCCCAAGGATGACCCCAAAATAATGCTACTCACTTTGGCATTAGGAGGTATGCCCGAGTGGGAGAGGAGACTAGAATTGGGATTGACAGCCACCCCATTCACTACTAAAAAAATGGTCATTTGTGATGGCCTAAATCCATCACAAAAAGTAGAAAAATCATCACGAAAGGTTTACGTGATGGCTTTAAGCATCACAATGGTCGTCTTGTATACGCCCATCATGAAAGATTTTACGTGATGATTTTGGCAATCATGTAAACGCTTAGTGCTTTTGTGATGATTAATACAATCACATTAACATATAATCTATTGTGATTATCAAAGTCATCACAAAAAAAAGACTTTAGGGATCAAATGTAAGAACGTGAATCTCTATTTACGTTTAATTTATTTCACTATATTAATTGTATCTATATTAATTGTATCAATTGATACTTGTAGGATTTGAACCCTCTCCCATTTGCAAACTGAATAATGAGTATTATCACTACACCAAAGTCCAGATCATGATTATAATTTTAAAACGAAATATAAAAGGAAACATATGTGAGTTGACTTACTAAACAAAATTACTTTCAAATAAGATTTGGTGATTGCAATGGCAATCACAAATACTCTATAATGATGGTAAAATTAGTCATCACTAAGAGCCATCATATATTGTATTGTTTTGTGATGGCTTGAAAATTCCATTACAAAATACCTTCTTTTTGTAATTACAAATAAAAGTCGTCACAAAAATCTAACTTTTTAATGATTGTCACGACCGTCATAAAATATTGTTTTGATTATTTCTTATATTAAAATATTAGTGATAGCTTAAATGCAATCACGAAAAGGGTATATCTATAAGTGATGACTTAGTGCGTCACAAAAAGAAAATTTATTTTGCTTGAAAAAATTGGTGTGATTGACATGGCCATCACAATTATAATACATTGATGGCAAAATTAGTCATCAATAAGAGCCATCATATATACTATTATTTAGTGATTGCTTAAAAAGTTCATCACAAATTACTATCTTTTGTGATTATTTTTAAAAACTATCACAAAATTCCGTCACGTATTCTTGTTTTTCTAGTAGTGATTCACCCAAGGATCATACGAAAAATTAAAGGATTGCCCATTACCAACCAAGTAGTGCAGATGTTGAAGGCCTAAGGGTCTGAGCTTGGGTACCTGTCTCCAAATCCAAGAGCAGTCCTGTGGTATAGGGATCTGCCAAAATGATCTATTTTTTAAAATAGTTTTTTGAATCCAAGTGGCCCATAAGGAAGAGGGCTTAGCTTAGAGGATGTGCACAAGATGGAGCATGATGAGTGCTTTATTCCAATCCAATAGGCTCTTTATACTCAGCCCTCCCTCAGTAGTGGGTAAGGAGATGGTGGACCAAGCCACTTTGGCACCATATTTGCCCAAGGAGGAGCCTCACCAAAGAAACCTGCAGAGGATGGACTGAAGGTCCCGTGTAACTGTTTTGTGGAGCAAAAAGTGGTTGCTCCAGTAAGCTTGTATGGAGAAGAGGATCGATTTGATAAGCTGGAGCCTGCCTGAGTAGGATAGAACCTTTGTTGTCCAAGAAGAAGCTCGGTTAGTAATCCTATGGATTAATGGGACACATGCAGAGTGCCAGAGTTTAGTGGATAGAAGAGGGACCCCAAGGAATTTTTATGGGAGAGTACCAGTTGGGATGCCAAGAAAGGGTGAGATGTTTCGAGTGGTGGCATGGTCCAGATTGGCAAAATAGTAGTGGCTTTTGTGGGTGTTAGGTATCAGACCAGGATAAAGAGAGAATGATTGGATGCATAAATTGATAATGGAGATGGATTACACACATGCATGACTGAAAATGAAAATATCATCTGCAAAAAGTAAATGGGTCAGCCTGCATTCTTTTGTTTTCCAGTGGTATATAAATTTAGAATCAGAGGTCTCTTTGTTGAGTTTCAAGGATAACATCTATATCACTAGTACAAATAGGAAAGGAGAGAGTGGGTAGCCTTGTCTTAGCCCTCGAGAACTAGTAAAGAACCCAGCAAGTGTGCCATTGATCTTAATTGAGAACATTGCAGAAGAAACACAAGCCTTGACCCAGCCAACGAAGGAGGGAGGGAACTCGAAGGCTATAAGTGTGTCGAAGAGAAAATCCTATCTTACCATGTCAAAAGCTTTCTTTAAATCAATCTTAAGTGTGCATCTCGAGGGGGCAGATGATTTGTGGTAGACTTTGAAAAGCTCTTAGGCAGGGAGGATGTTATCACTTATGTTTTGGCCCTTAACAAAAGCAGATTGTGCTTTGTTAACAATAGAGGGAAGCACATCCTTCAATCTGTTGGAAAGGATCTTTGCAATACATTTGTAGAATGTGTTACAGCATGAAATGGGCCTAAAATCAGCCATGGAATTGGGGTTGGAGCATTTAGGAATAAGGGCCAGGGCAGTTGAATTAATCCCTTTGGTCAGCCTTCCTAAAGAGAAGAAGTATTTAACAGCTTAAGTAAAGTCATTGCCCACAATATCCCAGCAATTAATGAAGAAGTTCACATTAAAGCCATTCGGCTCTGAACTTTTGTTCCGTTTCATAGAATGTAGAACTTTATAGATTTCCAGATCAGAAATTTGTGCAGCAAGCATTAATGCTTAATCGGAGCTTACCTTGTTATGGGGGGAGAGGCTAAAATTCTCGAGCCCTTCATAAGGTGTTTCATTTGAAGATCTGAACAAAGATTGAAAATAGTCAATAGCTACTGACTTTACTTCCTCTTGTCCATTAACAAGGGTACCTTCTTTATTCTGGATAGAAAAATTTTTGTTGGTGTTCCACCTACTTTTCATCTTGTTTGCAAAGAAACCAGAGTTCCTATCCCCCAAAGCCAGCCAAGTAGCCCTTGATTTTTGTTGGAAGAGAACTTCCTCCCTCTCCATTGCCGCCCAGAGAAGTTGAGAGCAGCATTTCTCCTTTTCCAGAAGCTCAATATCTAGAGGCCTGTCACGGAGCAAGGACTAGACAAGGTGAAGTTCATCCTTTGCTTATGACTCCTACATTAAAGGTTTTGCTTTGAAGTACCCAGGTGTATTAGATAACCATAAAGATTAAATCATACCCCTCCGCAAGTATAATAAGTGATCAGCTTCATTATACCCTATATTATTCATAATACTTATACGCGCGTAACGGCCGAATACACGACCAAAAGGTTCCCTTTATATAAAAGGTTGTTCTTCTCAGTCAGAATTCAAATCACAACAACGAAATACTATGATTTCAATATCTAATCGCTTTCTCAATCTAGCAGAAGTAATTGGCATTAATCTGTCAATAATAATTGAGTTCTCTTCTCAAACCTATCAAGTTTCAATAAATGTTTGTCTAGCCAAAACAAGCAGCTAAGACATATCTCAATGTTATTCAACAATAGACAGAAATTAACAATATTATTTGAAATCAATAATAACTTCTACGGATATGAATAACCAACAACAGCTATTCCCCAAGCACATACTCATAATCAATAATTCAATTTAAATTAATAGACATACACTAACTGCAAATAATAAACAATAATTCTCATATGTGGTATAATCAGCAATAATTAACCACATCTATATTTAAAAAGATATAACTCGAGATTGAGTTAAAGAAACTTGCCTTCTGCGTTGATTACTGCTACACAATATACTTATCTGCATTTGAAAGACCTATAATAAATAATATCGGTCTCACAATTAGCATAACAAATCATAACACACAACACTATAATTTACAGTCAATATTTCTTTTAGACACATTACCACATAGTCACATCAGTGTTTATAACCTATATAAACACTCATCAAGTCTAACTAGTTCAGTCTGGTTGGACTTCAATCTATTCTCGGTGTCCTGGTCACCCTATCCGACAATTAACACTTGTATTGTCAATTAAACTCGGTCTCAAAGCTTCAATATTATATTAGATAAATCATATATCATTTATAATATTTTTTGAAAACTTTTAATAATTTTCTAATAATTATTATAATTTATAATAATTTTTCAAAAACCAGAATCATTTTTAAATGATTTAAATATAGAATAATCCCATCATAATTAATATTTAATAATATTAAAATATTAATGACATACTTGTCAAAATATTAAAGTTATTTATAATAACTTAAAATATTTAATTTTAAATCACTAATATTTTATTAAAATGATTTTTAAAACAGTTAAAATCATTTTTAAACCATCACCATTAATATTTAAATATTAATGAATTTGTCATCAAAATATTAAAAGTCATTAATTATAACTTAAAATATTTTTATATCATTTTCTCATTTTTAAATCAATAAAACCATTTTTCCATCATTTATTTAATATAATAATTAAATAAATCTAATATCATTAATATTAAATTATTAATGAAAATTCTCCAAAAATATTAAAAATTACATTTTATAACTTAAAATATTTTAAAACACTTTATTCTTATTTAAAATTATTTTTATAATATTAAATTTTTTTTTTCTAATTTATTTAATATACTAATTAGATAAAGTAAATACCATTAATATTCAAATAATTATAAATATTAATGAAAAATATCCCAAATTATCAAAAGTTATTTTTCATAACTTAGAATAATTTTAAAAACCTTTTTTGTAATTTTTAGAAATTTATTTATATTTTAAAACATTTTTCGGAAATTCAGATAATAAATATAATTAAAATAGTCGTTATAGCCTATAGCGACACTTTCTGTCGTTGTTGGTGTTCTTGAGCTCAAGAGCACTGACAATCAGTGCTTAAAGGGGTCTACTTTGACCACTTATAATTCTTTGTTCATACAAGTTCTGGGCTATCTAAGTCTTTGATATTATAGTATGTATGTAACACTACAATTATCAACCATCATCTAGGTCATACATCAGAACACTATGAAGATCTGAGCAGTCAAACTTGCTGTCAGACTTAATTTGGGTTTTTTTGATTACCTAGAAACCCAGACAGTTCGAGTAGGTACTTTCCAGTTCGATTAATTTGGTGTTCTGGTCATTAAATAGGTATGTTCTTGGTATAAACATGTATTCCTTATGTCAAGGAACAACTACATATCATGATCTTAGTCCGAGTACATCACATTCCCCAGATTTATCCCAGTCAAAACATGTCAGAGGGCTAGTTCTTACGTTTTCTGGAATTTCCAGAAAATAGAAATCATGACCGGATGGCCTACTTTGACCTACTTTGACCATCCACTACATCCAAAAAGTTTGTTGTTTAAGAGGTCTAGAGGCATGGATCTATAGTCCACCTAGCAGGCTACAACTTAATTACAACAATACCAACATATTTCTTAACATCTGACAGATCTTGGCCTTTGAAGATCTTGTCAGACACTGATATTGAGTTTCTAGGTTGCCCAGAAACTCTTGGTCATGCTCGGTCAACTAAGTTTGACCAAGAATAACTTGTACTATGGACATGGAATAACCATGATTCCACCTCCAGATCACAGTCCTCATAGCATACTACAGATATAAAACATAAAACACTACAAATCATTAACAGGGAAAGATCTGTGACCTCTGACTTTTGCTTGTCAGACAATTTTTTGAGGGTTCATAGACAATTTTGAAAACTTTGATTTTTTCCCATTTTGATGATATGGATCTATGATATATCAGCATAGATCACCATAAAACATCTTCTAACACTTAAATAAACACATAAACAACATCTCTAACTAAGCATACAAGATCAAAGGTGAGTTAGGGTTTTATACCATCTTGATCAAGCTTTGATCTTTGCAACCATGATTAGAAATTAACGAACAAAATATATAAATCTGGATAATATGGTAATATTGTATTGACAACGTGACGCCCGCAAATCCGGGTATCTTCCAACCCTGATAGATGGTGCTACACGGTACTACCATTCACACATATATTCAATTGAAAAGTTTCAAAAGAACGGATATGTCTTCTATATATTCAAAATAATATTACATTTCCCCAGGTTTTTTATAACCCATACATCTGTTCTTGTCATAATATTCAATATATTACAAACATTCACCTATACTATTACATAAGTAATTTAAGGGTTCGTCTTCTCCTTGCCCTTATCCTTGCTGGAGCCTTCAGTCCGTTCAATCTTAGGTGTGTTCATATGGTTCAAGCCAGAGTGAGCATGAACTAGCTCAGCAAGTACTACAAATCAAATAAACAACATGCTTGAAACATAGAACTTGTATATCTTTAATAACTGAACGATAGTTCCGAAGTATTATCGATAATTCAAAATAACACTTCTAGGTCCCGGCACTAAGTCCGTAAGTCCGACATTACTTACGAGCACGTCTAGGTGATCAGCCTATAGTACTCTATGTTGATCAACACTACATTCATTAAACGTGTATACGTTTAAGTTGTGGCAACCTCACATGCCTGTCGTTAAACGAAAAAAACATTTTAGCATACTCAGTCTTCGTTTGAAAACCTTACCAATATAACTCGGTAAACATTAAACATGCTTGATAGAATCATAACATAAGTCTAGCTTAAAGAAATGGCTTTGAATTCCTTATACAAGACTTCATGCGAAAGAATACATGAATTTCAAATCTTGTCCAGACTGAACTGGAACAAAGGTTAGAATACTTGCCTTTAGCGTCTGCTTACTGTTATCACACGTACACTTTAAGTCTCTAAGTCTCTACAATACATGATCATATAACATACCACATTATGTCATATATAATCATGTAGGTATACTACTATATCTTACCCTTCATCTCAATCTAATCCTGACTTAAATTTGTTAATTTTAGTTCTGGCTTTTCGTTACATTCCTGATTGATTACTTATCTTCAACCTTTACACAACATAAATAAAGTTTAACAATAGCTTACCATACCTTATTAAGTTCCTCAATTTATTATTACTGAGTTATTTTTCATGTTATACTTGTAAACCTTCATTACTGTCCAAACCCTAGGGTTGGCTCAGCGGCGCCAGCCTTTCCTCTTTAAGCCACACTGCGACGGGAGTTAACAGTATGCAAGTCCCAGACTCGGCGCTGCGGCGCGAGTCTCCTTTGTTATGGCTGCGCTGCGGCGCCAGTTAGCAGTGTGCCCTGTCTCAGCCTCGCGCTGAGGTGTAGGCCTTAAATTTGTGAGTCGCGCTGCGGCGCGGACTCTGTGCTTCAGATAATTTTGCAGATTTTAAAATTTTGCGAAACTCCCAGACGCATAACTTCTTTGTCATAATTCCGAATTGGCTCGTTCAAAAGCCCACGGTTCACAAATTACATACTCTATGTGTTCATGAAAGAATTTTATCTATTTGACTTCGTTTGCTAAAATTTCACCACTTAGTTCATTTTTAACGAAAACGATAAACGTTCGTGAACGTTCAACGCTCGTTTCTCCGTTCTAAGTTGGAATTTAGTCATTTTTGAGTCCGCAACTCTATAATGCCAAATATGACTTGTCTCCATCGAAAACTAACGTTTTCGAGTTCAAACATAAAATACGACTTCCATTTTGAGAATTTCACGAATTCGACGATTATCGTTCAATCGTATGAATTCCGGCGAAACCTCATTACTAATGTTTTGATTATCATTCTAAATGGATTTTAATCATCATACCAACATTTTAAGTTACTTATTACACCAACTTATTAATAAAGTAAGTTTTGACTTATTCTCATAAGTTAATGACTTAATCAACTTATAAACTAAAAATTTCCTTGCATATGGCTTAATATAAACTTAAGTCCTTTACTCATTGTTCTTATATCATATTGAACATACTAATATCATATGACAAACATATGATAAGTTCTTCATAAGTTTATCAACTTATTTAGGTTCTAGTTGCTTATTCTCATCTTAATCGTCTTAAATTCATTCATTAATCGCTTCTTATATGTTCTTAGCATACAATTGCACTTCTCTTATCACCCTACAATGATAGAGATAAAAGATGTATTAGACTAGAGTCTTACCCTTGAAGACTAGTACTTCTCTTCTCTTTGAAAATCTAGCAAAGGATGTTTTGGCTTATTCTTAACTTATTCTCTCTAACACTTAAGCATTTATCTTGATAGAAGTTGAATGAAATTTAATCAAGCAACAAATGAATTGTGAGCTTACTATTTATAGAGTTCTCAAAGTTAGGGTATTATGGTCATTATAACCTCCCACCTCCTCAACTAACCTTCTTACTATTCATTGCTTTAGCCCTAAGTAAACTTGTTTATCACTTCTATTACTTGGCCACCACAAGACTTATCTTATACTTGGTCACCACTTAAAGTTCTTGCTTACCAAGTCTTACCCATATTCACCTTGGGTGCTCCATGGATCCTATTTATCCAATGGATCGTGACATTGGGCTTGCTTCAATTAGTTTAGCTTATTTCTATTGGGCTTACATTACTTTAGCTAGGACTTTTAATTATCAAACACTTGGGCTTGCACATCCAATTTCTATTGGACTTCTACTAATATGCTAACAATCCTACAAGCTCATTCCATTTAATTAAAAACCTTGACATATATATACTACACGTATAATTCTCGTATGCTAGCTCGTATACTAATTCATAACATACGTTATTCCATTCTTCATACATACTCATATAATACTTATGTATCATATAATCAATACATTTTATTCTTAACACTTAATATTCCTAACGTTCTTAAAATAAGGACGCATGCGAAATATTGCGTTTTCCATACTCAGATTATTATTACATAATTCAACTCCCCTTGATATTATAACGTTACGCATTTCTAGGAAGTTCAAAAAAATAATTCCCGAGCAGAAAATGATGAATAGTGTTGTTTGGAAAATTTCTCAGAAAGTTTTTATTTTCATCTTAGAAATTCAAACACTTTAATTCTCTTACGTAGTTAAAATACTACGATGTTCCGACGTTTCTAGGTTATAAAACGACATTCATTTTATCAACTCGTAATAATAATAAATAATATTATTTTATTCATTATTAAAAGTATTCACAAAAGGTTCGATTTTTTGGGGCGTTACACATAAACAATGATTGAATAAAATCCAAGAACTGGCATGATTATAAGGGTATAAATACAGGAATAATAACAGAGTTAATAATCTGACACAATAAATATATAATTCTAAAATTGGCTTACACATGTCCATTGTATAAAGTAAATGCAAAGGGTAGGATACTTGTCTGGTCTGCTACTTACACAACTTAATTTTGTCTTTTATACCGAGACCTGTCATTAATAAGATCATTCTATCGATTAGAATAACATATCATAACACACAGTACTGTTATTTGCAGTCAGCTCATTACCTAATCACATTGTTACATATATTTAACAATCATAAAATCACAAACAAACACATATCTAGTCAAACTATCTAAGTCCATATCAATTTCTGAAATATTTTGGTGTACTGACAGCTTTGTCGGGTAATTATCGAATCTAAAACTATATCTTGTAGTTCAATATCCATTTAGATAATTTAAATAGCAGTTATATTATTTTTGAATGACTTATAATAATTTTTAATTAATTATTAAAATTTATCATGATTTTGAAACACCAGAATCATTATTAAATAATAAATATTAAATAATTCCATTATCATTAATATTAAACTATTAATGAAACCATTGCCAAAATATTAAAGTTATTTATAATAACTCAAAATATTTTTAAAGTATTAATATTATCCTTAAATGATTTTTAAAATAATTAAAATCATTTTTAAATAATTACCATTAATATTTAAATATTAATGCATTATTTAGGGATTCTGTCCACAGAATCTCGCAAAAAAAAAATTGCATAAACAATTGAGGATAATCCTGTTTCATCATTTCTTCTAACTCCCACGTTGCTTCTTCTGCATCATTGTTTTTCCATATCACCTTTACAGAAGATATGACTTTGTTCCGCAGAACTTGTTCCTTTCTATCGATAATTTGAATCGGCGTTTCTTCGTATGTTAAGTCCTTCTCGATATGAATAGGCTTATATTCTATCACGTGTTTATAATTTGGCTTATAAGGACGTAACACGGACACATGAAATACATTATGTATTCGTTCTAGGTCTGGAGATAATGTTATCATATAAGCTACCTCTACCACTCGTTTTAATACCTCAAAAGGTCCTATAAACCTCGGACTTAGCTTTCCCTTCTTTTCAAAATGTATCTTTCATTTCTAGGGAGATACTTTTAGAAATACGTACGAACCTACTTCAAATTCTCTATTCTCTCTTTGTGAATCTGTAAACTTCCTCTATCTGTCTTGAGCTGCTAGAAGACGCATTTTATCATCTTGACAATGACCGCTGTTTGCTGCACCAATTCTGGTCCTAGAATTCGGCGTTCTCCTACCTCATCCCAATACAGCGGTGTTCTGCATTTCCTCCCATACAAATCTTCGTAAGGTGGCATACTTATGCTCGCATGATAACTATTGTTAAACGCAAACTCCACTAATGGTAGATGATCATCCCAATTACCCTTGAAATCCACGACGCATGATCTTAGCATATCTTCTAACGTCTAAATTGTTCTCTCTCTCTGTCCATCAATTTGTGGATGATACACAGTTCTCAAATTCAACTGCGTTCCCATCTGCTCTTATAGACTTCTCCACAAGTTCGATGTGAATCGTGGATCACGATCTGACACAATCGATACTGGTACTCCATGTCTGGAAATTATCTCCTTAACATAGAGTCTAGCTAACTAATCTAAGATATACTTAACCCAAATTCGCAAAAACTGAGCCGACTTCGTCAATCGATCCATTATTACCCAAATCGTATCATACCTTTTCGTTGTAGTCGGAAGTCCCACCACAAAATCCATCGTGATATTTTCCCACTTCCACTCCAGAATTTCCAATGACTATAACAAGCCACTTGGTCATTGATGTTCGGCCTTAACTTTCTAGCAAGTCAAGCGCATAACATAATCATAATGCATTTTTATAAGGTTATTTTCTTCTTGTACTTCTTTGACTTCTCTTAAGGTTATGACTTAAGGTTTTTAATCCCCCCTTAAGTTTTATAACCCAATGCTTGATACCAACCTGTGACGCCCCCAAATCCGGGTGTGACAACCCAAAAATTTCTAAAATCTTGAATGATTAGAATAAAGGTTAAAGAATAAAACCTAGATGAGAATTTGAGGTTTTGTTTAAATTTTTCAAGTAAAACCTATATGGTTTGATATTCGAATGAGAATAGAGAAAAGATGGGTTACAAAATTTCTAAATTCTAGAAATGAATTAATATGTACTTGAAGGAATATCAAGGATAAGGTATTACGATACCTGTAAATTCGATGTGAACGAAATAGTCTAAGAAGTGTTATATAAGTACATATGAAAATTTTATTATTGGAGATAAGATTTCACAGGAAGAGATGATATGTGCTATATATATTTTAGCAAGAGGAATGATGAATCAAGTTAATGACATAATGATCAAGATAAAACTATGTTAGTAATTAACATAGCTTGAGTGTTGGCCTTGACTGGCAAATAAGAATTTGAATAAGTATAAAATCGTTAGTTAATACGATTAGCAATAAGAAGGGAGTAATTTAAAACTCAAAATTTGAGTTAGAGATAGAATTTTTAAAGCATGGACTGCTCGGTTGTGTCCGAAACATCGAGTTTAGTCAGAATGGACAGTAAACACAAAATGTGTAAAGGTTAACTTTTGGTTAAAGTCAACAGTTGACTTTTTATGGAGAAAAATCAAAATTAGTGTGAGAAATAAAATATGTTATGATTATTTGAATTATGTGTATGATTAAATAAATATACATTATATAATGTGAATACATTTATTTTGCATATAAAAGTGAAGTGAGAATTAAGTTATGTAACCTAATATATATATTAGGTGTGATAATTAAATAACCTAAATGGTTATCGTTATTTAGTGGTCCTAATATTTTATTTTTATACTAGTGACCTAATTTAAGAGAATTGTGGAACATGTCACAATTTATTAAATTATTTTGTTAGAATATGTGAGTAAAGGAATATGAAGAATTATGTGATGGTTTATATTTGTTTAATTATATAAACAAATTAAATAAACTAATGTGATCCTAATTATACATTAGGAATGAAGAATTTAATAACTTAAGGGTTATGAGATGAGAGAATTATGGTATTTAGAATATATATCAATTATAAGATATTTATTTTATACATCTCAGTTAATTAATTTTATAGCCTAATTATAGCAAGTCTAATTAGGTTAAGAAATTAAATGTACTTAAGCAAGAATTTTTATTTCACTCGAGTGCATGTAAACCCTAATTTAATGATAAGGGAAGAATGGAATAGGATTAAAAGCAATGAGCTATAATAATATCATAGCCCAATAATTTATTTAGAGTCCAAAAGAATTTGACTTAATGGACTAAGGAGGTTATATTATTTAAGCAAGTCCAATTAAATTATTTAAGCATGTGACTTGTAGATAAAGTGATTAAAAGCAATTAATTATTTAATCTAGCCCAATATATTATGTATGGGACAAGTATTATAATGACCCAATTAAATTTTGGGTGGAAGCCAAGATAGTTTTTGTTAGTAGGTAACACAAGTTAGATGGCTAGCTCCATGGAATTAATTAAAGGCCCAAGCTAAGCTACTTGTGGGAGAATAGTAATAATATTACAATTGTATTAAGTTAAGAGATATATTATTATTATCTCAAGTTATTAATTTTAAAACTTAATTAAAATAAGCTTAATTGGGTTATAGAATTTAGTGTTATAGAGTGAGGATTTAAATTCTAATTATTTGGAATGAATACCTGGATTAAATATTTAGGGTGAGATAAGATAGAATGATTGGACTATGTATATATTACATGACCCAAAAAGATTAAATTGAGAGCCCAACACATTTATGAGACATGTCTCAAAAAAAAATTTTAACCCATTTAGTGATGATGGGCATGGTGGTCATTTAAATTAACAATTAAACAAAAAGTGATTTGGGTGATTTTTTTTTTAGGGCCACTTAGACGATTTTTCTTTTTTTTTTAAAAAAGAGAATATATTTTTTTATCTAAGGCCAAATGGCCGGATCTTTATAAGAAGAAAGAAAGAAAAAGAATAGAGAAGATCGGCTAAAAAGAGAGAAGAGAGAGAGAAATCCGAAGAAAGAAAGAGAAGATGAAGAGAGAAGCTCGGCCAAGAACCAAGAGGGAGAAGGAAGGGAGGCTTCGGCAGCCCTTCATGGGAAGAAGAAGGAGAGAGGATCTCCATGGAAGATAGAAGAAGAAGAAAAGCTATGAGTATAACTTCTTTCTCTCTCTAAATCTTTTAGTTATGAAATTGATGATTTGGGTTTTTGATTTGGGTGTTTAAAACCCTAAGATCTATGTGATATATATGGATTTATGTATGGATTTACTCATTTTTGATGTTGATTTGGGTAGAATCAAAAGAATAAAGAAAATTTATTTTCTAGATTTGAAACCGAAATTTTCTAATACTTTGAAATTTCACCATTTTTAATCTATAACTCATTTTTGAGATCCGTCAAAGAGGGGTGTTAGATATATGTGTTTAGTAGTTAACCCAAGTGGTAGAACTCAAAAATCATGTTTCTAAAAATTTTGGGTTTGATTTATGTGAAAGCAGTCCCGTTTTTAGGAACTGTTTTGGATCAGTCCGTAGCAGGGGTATTTTCGTCCAAATTTTTGTGCTTTAAAACTTTTGGGCTTTTGATATGTTGTAGTACACTGATTAAGCTTTCCATAGACTCCATAACGGACTAATTCTGACTTCGGATGAGGTAGTTATGGCGTTCGGAAGGAGAGTATATAAAACTGTTTCTCAAATCCCGAATAGCCTCCTTGATGTAAATTTTTGGACTGTTGTGTTCTGATTTTGGAACAATGTCGTAGACAAAAGTTGTAGCCCTGGAAGTTATCTTCGAGTGGGCTTAAGAATCGCTCAAAAATGTTTTAAAACGCGAGAGTTATGACCATTTTAGCGAGGCTGGGTAAAATTTTCGAAAATCAAAAGTGTCCAAAAATAGGAATAATGTGATTTATGATGTGAGACCCTTTGAGCATGTCTTATGCATATTTTTGATGAAGTTTTGGGTCGGGTTTATAGTGTTATGATGTTTATGACATTTTAGAATGTTTAAACGAGTTTATTAATTACGGAAAGGAAAAACAATTGAAATAATTGTTTATTTATGTGATTAATGACTTAAGTTATTTTTATATGACTAATAGTATTGTATTGAGATATTATTAGTAGTATTTGGCTAGAATGATAGTAAAAGGTTGATAACCTTAGCGTAAAATATTATTACATATTAATAATATTCGACGAGAGATTTAAAATGAGAGAGTTATGTTATTAATAATAAAATTGATTGTATGGTCAATGAGAATATTTAAAATATAACTGTACCAGTTATATGACATGTTTGTGTGGTTAATACGTTCATATATAGTGAAAATACAACTATTTGCAAAAAGAAAAGTAAAGCGAAAGTGTTAGCGGGATAAAATTCAATAATTCGAGTTGACTCATGAACAGGTAAAATAATAATATAAAAATTATTTATATTAAAGGAATAATATAGTAAATTGATTTTTACTATAAAAGCTATACATTAGCTGTTTAAACTCCGAATTTGCGAGTAGAGGTAAAAGATATTTCTGAAATGAAATTTAAATGGTTTAAGTTTCAAAATGTAAAATATTTATATACTTAAATGTGAGGGACCTTTATTTGGTTTAGAAAGGTTAAAATGAATTAAGTTTCTAAATAAACTAATATTCGTTTTGAGTAAGAATAAGTAATATTAGTTTGTATAAAACAAATAATCGTTATTGATGAATATACATGCATGTTTTGTAACATATTCGATTATCTAATATGTGTGTGCATGTAAATATAATTCTGTAGGAATTGTGGAGAAACTCTAAGTTAAATTTTGTGGTAATCTCCAATCAAGGCAAGTTTTTCGGTTCTATGATGTTTGTGGATTAAATGTGATTATCTGGTGAGTTACATACCATTATGAATTGTTAAAGTCAAAATATGACTAAGTTAATTGGGTTATGGAACTCAATTTATATGTGATATGTGATAGCACGTGTTGTATAATGTAACTCGATAAATTAGAAATGTATAATGCATGAATGTATGCTTTGTAAGGAATTATTGTTGCATGTGGAATATGCATAGTAAAGAATACATGTTGCAGGCATATATGCATAATAAAGGAAATATAGTGCATAGGGAATTGTGTGCTATGTGAAACATGATAGACTGTTAAATTTGTTGGACTGTCGAGCTCAATCTTGCAAACACAAACTTTTTGCAGGTTAAAGATGTTTGACAATATTACTTGCTATACAGATGATGAAGATTGCACGATGTGCAAAAATGAATACATTTCTTTGAATTAGAAATGGTATAAATCTATGATTGATAGTTGTGTCAAATGTAATTGGCAGTTATGTATAGTTTGAAATGTTGAATGGTTAAAGAATGTTTATTCTGAAATGAGAATAGATATGATTCTAAAATGAATGAATCATCAATATAAATGATATGAAGTATTGAGACTTAAGATTTTAATACATTTACACGGATTATACAAATCATATAATAAATATGATTTTAGTATAAAAAAAGAATTGCAAAGGTTGCGGTTCAGGGAATGGACAATTGGAAAGAATAAAAAAAAGAGTTTAATTATTCCAAAATTTTTAGTTATTTTAACATTAAATAATATTTTAAAGCTAGAACAAGGTAGTATTAACGCACAAGATCGGGAAGGAAAATAGTCTCGATTTTGGGAGCGCTGCACCGGGTATCTTCCAACCTGACAGATGGTGCTACACGGTACTACCATTCATAAATATATTCAATTGAAAAGTCTCAAAAGAACGAATACATCTTCTATATATTCAAAATAATATTACATTTCCCCAGGTTCTTTATAACCCATACATCTGTTCTTGTCATAATATTCAATATATTACAAACATTCACCTATATTATTACATAAGTAATTTAAGGGTTCGTCTTCGCCTTTCCCTTATCCTTGCTGGAGCCTTCGGTCAGTTCGATCTTAGCTATGTTCATATGGTTCAAGCAAGAGTGAGCATGACTAGCTCAACAAGTACTACAAATCTAATAAACAATATGCTTGAAACATAGAACTCGTATATCTTCAATAACTGAACAATAATTACGAAGTACTATCGATAATTCAAAATAGCACTTCTTTTCATTCAAAACGTTTTACAACAATAATATTCAGTAAAACATCAATTCCGGTCCAAGACCTTGAGCATTTCATAAGTTCTTTTGAAAAGGACATCTCGGCACTAAGTCCGTAAGTCTGACATTATTTACGAGCACATCTAGGTGATCAGCCTATAGTACTCTATGTTAATCAACACTACATTCATTAAACGTGTATACGCTTAAGTTATGGCAACCTCACGTGCCTGTCGTTAAATGACAAAAACATTTTAGCATACTCAGTCTTCGCTTGAAAACCATACCAATATAACTCGGTAAACATTAAACATGCTTGAAAGAATCATAACATAAGTCTAGCCGAAAGAATTGGCTTTGACTTCATTATACAAGACTTCATGCGAAAGAATACATGAATTTCAAAGCTTGTCCAGACTAAACTGGAACAAGGGTTAGAATACTTGCCTTTAGCGTCTGCTTACTGTTTATCACACGTACACTTTAAGTCTCTAAGTCTCTACAATACATGATCATATAACATACCACATTAGGTCATATATAATCACGTAGGTATATTACTATATCTTACCCTTCATCTCAATCTAATCCTAACTTAGATTTGTTATTATTAGTTCTGGCTTTTCGTTACATTCCTGATTGATTACTTATCTTCAACCTTTACACAACATAAATAAGGTTTAACAATAGCTTACCATACCTTATTAAGTTCCTCGATTTATTATTACTGAGTTATTGTTCATGTTATACTTGTAAACCTTCATTACTGTCCACACCCTAGGGTTGGCACTGCGGCGCCACCCTTTCCTCTTTAAGCCACACTGCGACGCGAGTTAATAGTATGCAAGTCCCGGACTCGGCGCTGCGGTGCGAGTCTCCTTTGTTATGGCCGCACTGCGGCGCCAGTTAGCAGTGTGCCCTGTCTCGGCCTCGCACTGCGGCGCGGGCCTTAAAGCTTAGAGTCACGCTGCGTCGCGGACTCTGTGCCTCAGATAATTTTGCAGATTTTAAAATTTTGTGAAACTCCCGGACGCATAACTTCTTCGTTATAAGTCCAAATTGGCTCGTTCGCAAGCAAGAGAGATAAAAGAATGGGTAGAACCAGTATCTAATAAGGTATAGACTTCGCAAGAATTTATAATTAACTAACCCGTGCTAACTTCGTTCGGGTCACTCGCTTTTTGAGAAGTCACGAAAAATGCTCTTCCTGAAACCACCGACTTTGTTTTGTCCGTATCTGCCTTTGGTGCCACCGTCCCAGCTGGACTTGACTTTGGTGCACGACAAAATCGAGCTAGGTGACCTTCTTTTCCACAATTATAACACGCTTTGGACTATATCATGTAGTTTGGACTTATGTGTCCTTCCCCTCCACATTTGTAACATACGACCGGTGGTCGTTCTCCTTCCTTAACAATAAGTGTTGGTACTGACGTCTTTCCATCATTGCTGAATCTCCTCTTCTTGAAATGTCCATTCTTATTGTTTTGGCCATGATTACCACTGAAGTGGTTACCATTTCTGGCATGTTGATTCCCTCCATGCTTATTGTCACCGCTTTAATGATTGCTCTCACTGGTATTATCATTTTGCTGGCTGCAATCTTTTGGTTGGGTTAAGTCATTATCGTGCACCAATAACTGAGCCCTATTAACAACATCTGAATACAAACATATTTTATGAGAGATAAGATATTGACGTATCTCGGGTTTCAAACCTCTTAAAAATATTCGCGTCATTCTCTCCTCATTATCAACAAAGTTGGACACAAACCGGGATAACTCGGCAAACTTGGCTTCGTACTACGATACGGTCATGTTGTTTTGCTCCAACTTGATGAACTCTACCTCTATCATGTGACGAATACTTTCGGGAAAGTACTTGTCGTTGAACAATTCTTGGAACTTCTCTCAAGTAATCAGCCTCTGCTCGCAACATGAAGGTGGCAAAGGGAACCTTTTGCTCCTCGGAGCATCCCAAGACATCAAATATCTTGCAGATCTGGTTTATCCATGTCTCCGCCTTAAGTGGCTTTGGCTCTCCAAAAAACTCTAGTTGTCTCAGTTCCTTGAACTGCTTAGCGGTGACCGTCCGAGAGTTGCCAATGTTTTCACCTGTATTTTGGACAGGAGCCGCTCTTGCCTGATGTTGCATGAATTGCATAAAGCCTCTGAACATTCCATCGTTCATCATTTGGTCAGTGTTATTGTTTGCATGAGGATTGTCGCCTTCCTGCTGCACATTATCCTGATTATTGATCTGTGGAGACTCAACGGTCTCCTGTGCTCCATTGATATTCTCAACATTCTCGGATGTCATTTTCAAATACTGCCATAAAACAAGGGTTAATTAGCATATCACATATTATCCATATACTCTGACCGACCAATTAAATATCAAATAAACTTAGGTAGGTCATATTAGCGAAGAAATTCTTCGCCTCTCCCTTCCTAGTTCTTGTCTCACATCTCAGCCAGGGATCATATCCTTAAGCTTTGATTGTAACAATCCAAAATTTCAAAGTGTAATATTAAATATTTATTGAATAATATAAATATTTATTTGGTGTGTCTATTGTTGAATTGATGAATCTAAATTTATTAGAGAATTTTCTAAATTAAATTAATTTATAATTTAGAGAGCTATAAAATAACATGAGATGTTATATTGTTGATTTAATAATTGAGATGGTATATTAAATTATTAAATAAAGTTATAATGAAAATTATAATTTTGTGATTTTGCTAAAAGGCTATATTTAATTAAAATATAGTATGTGATTATAATTATAAACTAAAGTGTTTATTAAAATAAATTAAAAAAGGTTTAAATTAGTTTTTTTCCAAACAAGGCTTAAGTATTTTAATTCTTTAAAATTGAAATAGTTTGCCAAACAAGTCTTATGGATTTTGATATTTCTAATTTTTTAAATTTAATAAAATAAACAAAGTAAAATAAAATAATAAATATAATATATTTATATTATATACGTTAGTAACTGATTTTGCATTTAGTAGGGTTATTAAGGGGTATCGGTTTATTCTTGCGCTTGAATATTAGTTGATTTTTTTTTATTATTAAGCATTCTATTGTGAGAGTACTGAGTTCTGAGAAAATTGAGAGCTTGAGAGAGAATTGGAGAGGGGTCTAGGAATTTTCACGTCAATTCCAGTGTGCTTAACAAGAATTTCTGTCAAGCAACAAAAGGTATGTTCTAATATTTTGATATTGTTTATGAGTATCTCGGTAAAATTTTGCTATACTCTTTGAACTCTAGCTTTCTGTAAAATTGTTGTTACGTAATTTGTTGATGGCAATTAGATATAGTGATGATTAGAAAGTGTGTTTAAACAATAATTGCATGCTAATTTCGATTTACAGTAGAAGAAAAGTTCGACAGTGTATGTTTATAAGTATTTTTTTTCATATGTTCATGAAAAGTATCCATTTTAGTGGCCAATTAGTATTTGAGATCATAAATTGAAGCTTGTATATGTTAGTTCTATGAGATAAGAGCATAACGTAATTGAAATGGAGTGATTTGGCCAAATAATGAATTCACAGTGATGATTTCTAGAATGAATATCAAGAAAATTGAGTTTTTATGAAAAACATGAAAATTGAGAAATTAAAATAGCTTTAGTTGTTGTTAAATTGTGCTAAGTGATTGAATAGGTGAGCAATCATGTTTATGTTAGTTGTATATTTATTTTCACTGTTTGGTGGGTGAAAATTGTGTTTGTTTGGCTAAAGTCGACTAATGTTCATTAGCCTCTCTGCGTCTGTCTAAACACCGGCGCAGCTGCGCCGGTGCCAAGGCAAAAAATGGCGCAGCTGCGCTGGTCCCAAGCCTTTGTATGGCACAACTGCGCCATACCCTGGTTTGAGATTCTGGTTTCTGCTGTCACTGCAGATTTGAAATTGCAACATGGCATGGTCTGAAAGTGTGTTAACATGTTAAACGTGTAATGTTAAGGTTAACATAACATAGTAAATTGGGGTTAGTAAGTTTAAAGTTGCAAAAATGGTTAGTAAATCGAGAACGCGTTATGTGGTAACTTAGTATACATAATGAGCGTTAGATAAGTGTTACAAAGTAAAACACTTGGATTTTCTGAAATATAAATGGTAATGAAGGACTTGTGCTTCAATGATAAGTTTTGTAAGACCCCAACTTATTATTAATGAAATTGAATTTCCTCTATTTATTATTTTGAAATAGTAAGGGTTGATTTGATTAATGTGGTTTTTAATGGGTAAAGTGAGCAAATATTTCAAATAAGAAATTGGTTATAAAATATTCATTGTTGTCGGAGAATATTAGTTTGGTCGTGGAATATTCTTACTGTCGGGGAATATTCGTACGACGGCGCAGCCTTGTGTGGCCCCATAACGGAAAGCGATTGGATGAAGAAAACAACAAGTATAAGTTGTTTATAAATAACGGCGTAGTTGTTACCGTTAATATTATTAGAATACCCGGTGGTTAAAACACAGTAGCACACGGTATTGCACCAATTATTGATTCTTACGTAAGAAGGCACTACTTAATCATGGTTACAATAATTATTATTCAATATTTTATTTTATTGATTCAATAATTGCTACGTTGATATTTTATATTATTGTTATTTCAATAATTGTCATTACACAGAATTTTCCATTATCGGAGCAATAAATCATATTATTTGAATAATATTATTAGATAGAATTATTAGCAATGTCTAGAAAGTTCTGTCTAAGGAGAGGTTTGATCACCTAATTGGGTGTCAGTAAGGAGAAATCCTTATTGGAAAGCTCACTCTTTCTTGGGAACGGCTTGGTTGCCAGTATTGTGATTCTGTAATATTATTTGTGAATAATAAATTATTGATTTATATGATAAGAAAAATATTCATTTTATGTGGATATAGATGGAGAAAATTTTAAAGTGACAATTGTTGAAAATTTGATATTTTATCTTTTCTGATAAATAATTCATTTAAATATATTATTATATTTTAATAATATAATAATAGTGATATTTTTACAATGAATGTGGGATATATGAGTATATGAGAAGGAGTAGTATTTGTGTTACTAAAAATATTTAAAACATGTTTTTCATGTTCGTGGACCCCATTTCTTGACCGAAATTTGATTATAGCCTGTAAAATTATCCGTATGTGGATTTCAGTTAACTTCGACTTGGAATTTGGAAAAATTTCTTCAGCAAAGTTGTAGATAATTAAATTTCCTATGGAATGGACATAAGATGCGAATTTTCTGATAAACGGGCTATTTTTTATGAGGTATTGAATTTCCGAAATTATTGATTTTTAAAGTTTTAAATATTTTTTAAAAGAAAAACGTTTTTTTTTCATTTGTGGGTATGTGTTAAATGATTGAAATCAGCTGGTAAGGTGTGCGTATGAATAAGTTTTGAAAATATTATTAATTTATTAAATTTTCTTCTTTGGTGTTCTAAGCATTTTCCTATAAATAGGGTGCTTAGGTTAGAATTGAAAATCACACCAAAAACTGAAGTTTTCTCTCTATATTATCGAGCGTATTCTTGTGAGTATTTTTTTACTTTGAGTGTTGCTATACGGTGCAAGTTCTTTTAGTGTTATATATGATATTTCAGTCAGAGGTACTATTCTTTTCGAGGTAAGGGATGTTATTTTTTTTAAATAATATTATTTCTTCTAATATCATTATGCCAGAATATTGGTAAGATTTTTCTTGTAAAATTCTTATTTTTTAGTGTTGGGGTTACTATTCACGTATACGGCACTGCTCACGTATACGGCACTATTTACGAATAAGGTACTATTCACAGAAAAATTAAATTTTTGTTTTTTTGTCCAAAATATCTATTATGGATACTAGCTTTGATTGTATCCATGTTTTGATCATTCTTGAATTTTACTTCACTATGATTATTTATGAAGTATTTTTGAACTCATATTGTTTAAAGTACGAATCCTTAATTAGTGGTGCACAAATGGCCTGCGGCCTGGCCTTGATTCGGCCTTAGCCCGACCTGGTCAAAGCTCGGCCTGGTCAAAGCCTGGATCGGTCAGGCCCGGCCTGCTAGACCAAGAACAGACCATGAATTAATGACTCATATCCGGCCTGGCCCAGCCTTCCAAAAAGCCTGGCCTGGCCCGGCCTACGGCCTGGTTCTAGCCTGGACCGGCCTGTTTTATAGCCTGGACTGGCCCAGCTACCTAATCCAGCCTAAAATCTTTAGTTGTGTAATATTGTAATACAAGCAAGTCTTTTTATAAGGAAATCCTCTTATACTTGCATACCCCTTTCAACGTGGGACTTTGCATTTTATAAGCATTGTGTAATATTGTAATACTAGCAAGTCTTTTTATAAGGAAATCCTCCTTATACTTGCATCCCCCTTTCAATGTGGGACTTTGCATTTATAAGATAAACATTGTACTTTAGGATTGCTATTATAGAGTGAAGTCCTATGTTCAATTTTTAATTCGATGTAGGACTTTGAGATTATAGATTATGGGCCACTACTATTGACTATTGTCAATGTATATTGCTGGGCATTTGCTCCAAGGTGCAAGCAAATGACATACAAATATAGTGTGTATAGGATTTCATTGGATGAAAAATCCAAACAACCCATTTATATATACGTATAAATTCATGACGCCAAGATAAGATGTTAGCTAATCAAAGATATAAAAAAACATACCAGTTAATCCCATTTGTTTAAGTACTTAAATTATAGAGCATAATATTGCATCTTAAATAACCATGAGATACTTTTGATACTACCCAATAACAACTATAAAAACTACATCCCATAATGAATAATAACAAAAACAAATTCAAACTTGCGCAATTGCAAAACATCTTTCTTTACTAAATCAAAGTGCCCAGGTCGCAGAAGTGCAACATCAATTTCATGAAGGCGATTTGTAGCAGCCAAAACAAGAAATCCCTATGCAAGGATATAGAAAATGTCACAGGAAAATAGTAAACAAACATACTCTTCATGGTGGTTTTGGCCCTCAATCTAGTCCAAGAGCTCAACAAACATACTCTTTATGCAGCAAAAGGAAAGATATCTTGAACAAGTTCAATTGCATTTTTGTTTCAAAGTCCCACATAGTCTAGTTAACATCTTTTGTCCCTACTTTTCTTCTATAAATAGAGGAGAGGTCAATTTCGAATTTTTAAAGTACAATGCTTTTGAGCTTGTGTTGGGTTTGCAAAGCAAAGCATAGTCCCACATAGTCTAGTTAAAAAAATTTTGTACTGGCTGAATGTAATTAATGGAAGCCAAGTTTGGCATAGTCCCACATAGTCTAGTAAAATATTTTTTTCCCACCTTTCTTCAATAGAATGAGGGGAATTTGAGTTTAATTTTTTATGTAAAGAGGGGCTTACTTGGTCTAAAGCCTGGCCCGGCCTGGCCTGTAGGCCTCAACAGGTCATAATTTTTAGTTTTGAACCTGGCCCGGCCCGGCCTGCAGTTAAAAAGTCAAGGCCTGACCTGGCCTGGTCAACGGCTAAGGCCTGGCAGGCTTGGGCCGGATCAGGCCAGGCTGGCCTGTTGTGCACTACTATCCTTAATATTTGTTCTTTTGTTTCACTGGATTCATTTTCTTTAAAATATTTTTCATCATCCTCGGGCCTAAATGATGATTTTATTGAATATCTTTGGC
Organism: Panax japonicus; assembly: GCA_020205505.1. Lineage (NCBI taxonomy): Eukaryota > Viridiplantae > Streptophyta > Magnoliopsida > Apiales > Araliaceae > Panax > Panax japonicus. Next base: position 42,865,101 of record CM035114.1, read on the forward strand.
CTGTAGTACAAAGATTAATGATTTTCTTAAGAATATCTTTGGCCCGTAGTGCAATGATGAACAAGTGTTGAGATGAACATGACCAACTGATGAATATCTTTGGTCTGTAGTGCAAAGATGAATATTTAATTCAAGATGAATATTGATTGATGTTACAGGGATAAAATATTGATGATGGACTTTTAAACTCATAGATTATAGTAGATTTCATTCTCTACGTAACTCATTTATGAATTATTATTTCCGCTGCAAATATTGATCTAAAACTTGGTGTCTATTGTATTTTATCAGATTTTTAAATGTTGAAGACTAACGATAATTTGTTCTATATTATCTTAGTCAAAATATTCTTTACTAGGCTAGTTGAGCTCACCCTTTTCCTTTTTTGTTCCATTTTTTTTCTCAGGAGAAGAGAATATAGCGAGTTCTAGTCGGGCTGTGGAATGATGGTTCTAGAGAGTTGTTTTAGTAGTCCTCACCATTTTTGTAAAATTATGTATCAATAATTGTAATGAGGACTTATTTGAGTGTGGATATTGTCTAGCTAACAATATTTGTATTTAAACTCACAGTTTATGTGTTGTCGTATTTTGCACAACAATTGTATTAATAAAGTTGTAGTTATTTCTGTACCATGTATTTTGGCAACTCAGAACGGGTGTTTTATACCTATTTTGGGGGCGTCACAATTTGTACCAGAGATTAGGGATAAGATCTCTGGCGGAGATCGAGGAATAGAACTAGGAGGGGAGAGACGAGTAGATCCTTCGCTAGTGTGTCCTACCTAAGCTTATTTGTTGGTTGGTCAGAGTATAGGGTTATTATGTTGCATATCAATTTCTTTAATTAACCCTTGCTTTATGGCAGTATTTAAGAATGGCAACTGAGAATGTTAATAGTGGAATAAATGACACCGTGGAGACTCCTTTACTAACCAATGAAGAGAACGTGCAACAGGCCGACAATGTTCCTCCTGTAAACAAACCACTGATCAGACGATGAACAACGGAATGTTTAGAAGCTTTTTGCAGTTCATGTAAAATCAGACGAGGGAGACTCGTGCATAAAATATAGGTTGAAATGATAACAACACACGGTTTGTCACAGCCAAGCAGTTCAAAGAGTTGGGACCACCAGAATTCTGGGGAAAGCTGGATCCGATTAAGGCAGAAACGTGGGTCAAACAAATTACCTAGATATTCGATGTCTTGGGATGCACGGAGGAACATAAGGTTCCATTCGCCACCTTTATGTTCGTAATGAGGCAGATTACTGGTGGGAATCTGTGAAGCGTACCCATCCAGCCACGTTCAGCATGTCTTGGGAAACATTTCAGAAACTGTTCAATGACAAGTACTTTCCTAAAAGTATTCGTCATATGACGGAGGTAGAGTTTATTAGACTGGAGCAGAACAACATAACGGTATCCCAGTACGAGGCGAAGTTCGCGGATTTATCCAGGTTTGCACCTCATTTGGTGGAGAATGTGGAACGTATGACGCGGATGTTTCTGAGAGGTTTGAAACCTGACATACGTCATTATCTCATTTCTCATAAATTTTCTCTATATTCAGATGTTTTCAACATGGCTCAATTATTAGAGTGAGATAACGAGTACGTTCAACCGACGGACCACAACTAGGGTCATACCAGTGACAGCAGTAATCGGAGCAACGATAACCAGCGGGGAAAGAAAAATGCGGACAAGAGCGGCAACCACTCTGGTGGTAATCATGGCCATGAAAATAGAAGAAGCGAGTCAGGGGGGAGATTTTCAAAAGAGGAGATTTAACAGTGACAATGCGAAGACGTCAGCACCATCAGTAACTGGTTCTAAGGGAGGAGAACGACCACCGGTCATATGCTATAAATGCGGGAAAGAGGAACATATCAGCCCAAACTACCCACAACAGTTCAAGGTATGTTATAATTGTGGAAAGGAAGGACATATCGCTCGAGATTGTACAGTAACAAAACCAAGTCCAGCGGGGATGGTGACTCAAAAGTCTGTCCTAAAAAAGTCAAAGTCAACGGTATCTAGAAGAGCGTTTGTCGTGACGGGTCAAAATGCGAGGAACCCAAACGATGTGATCATGGGTAAGCTAATCATAAATTCTTACGAAGTTTATACCTTACTAGATACAGGTGCTACCCATTCATTTATCTCTCCTACTTGTGCTCAATGTTTAAACTTGACTCCGAAGAAATTAGACTTTGATTTATCTGTGGAGACTCCGTTAGAAAAAACTTTCATTACATCCACTATTTATAAATCTTGTTTGATCCAAGTTGGCACCATCACATTACCTGTTGATCTTATCTCTTTAAAGATACTTACTTTTTATGTGATTTTAGGGAGTAATTGGTTAACTACTCATCACACCAAAACTGATTGTTTTCGTAAGGTTGTTAGTTTTCATATTCAATACCAACCTGTTGTACAAATTCAAGAAACTAAACCACTAAAATCAATCACTGTCATATCAAGTCATAAAGCTATTGGTTTATTGAAAAATGGATGTCAAGCTTTTTAGCCCATGTTATGGATTTGAATAAAGACACGTCAAATTTGAATAATATTCATGTCGTTAGTAAATTCCCTGACGTATTTCCTGAAGAACTTCTCGGTCTACCCCTAGAACGTGAAGTTAAATTCTTTATTAATCTTGAACCTGGTACAAAGCCCATTTCTAAAACCCTCTATCGAATAGCTCCTATTGAACTTCAGGAGTTAAAGGTCCAACTACAGGAGTTGTTGGACATCAGTTTAATTCGTCCTAGTACATCTCCTTGGGGTGCTCCTATTTTATTTGTAAAGATGAAAGACGGAAGTATGCGACTTTGTATTGACTATTGAGAATTAAACCATGTCACTATCAAGAATAGGTATCCCCTACCTCGTATTGATGACCTGTTTGACCAGTTGCAAGGAGTACAATTCTTTTCAAAGATCGATCTTCATTCTAGATATCATCAGTTAAAGATTAGAACTGAGGATATCCCAAAGACTGCCTTCAGAACTCGGTACGGGCATTATGAATTCTTGGTCATGTCTTTTGGATTGACTAATGCTCCTGCGGTTTTCATGGATATGATGAACCGAGTATTCAAGGAATATTTGGATCAATTCGTTGTGGTCTTTATTGATGACATCCTCATATATTCCAAAAGTCGTGAAGATCATGAGCACCATTTGAAGCTGGTACTCCAAAGGCTTTGTGAAAACAACCTATATGCCAAGTTGAAGAAATGTGAGTTCTGGCTTGAGAAAGTAGCATTCCTTGGGCACGTGGTTTCAAAACAAGGAGTATCTTTTGACCCGGCGAAGATTGAAGAAATACAAAGTTGGGAGAAACCGAAGTCGGTAACTAAAGTACGTAGCTTTCTGGGCTTAGCTGGTTATTATCGGAGATTTGTGGAAGGATTTTCTCGAATCACTACTCCGTTAACTCAGCTGACTCGGAAAGATACAAAATTTGTATGGAGAGAGGAATGCGAAAAGATTTTCCAAGAGCTTAAGAGGAGACTCATTTCGGCACCTGTTTTGACAATACCATCTGGTTCGGATGGATTTGTTATCTACAGCGATGCTTCAGGCAAAAGGTTAGGATGTGATTTCATGCAACGTGGGAAAGTCATAGCCTATGGCTCGCGATAACTTAAAGAGTATGAGAGGAATTATCCTACTCATGATCTAGAGTTGGCAGCAGTCATTTTCGCGCTAAAGATCTGGAGGCACTATCTATATGGGGAGAAAGTGGAGATATATTCAGACCATAAAATCCTCAAATATTTCTTCACCCAAAATGAACTCAACATGCAGCAACAACGTTGGCTCGAGCTGTTAAAAGATTATGACCACACCATTCAATACCATCCTGGAAAAGCAAACGTGGTAGCTGACGCATTGAGTAGAAGATCATATGCAAGAACGAGTGCGATGATGTCAAGTATATTCATAGAACCAACTTTAATCGATAAAGTTAAAGTTCCTCAAGTCACAGACCCAGAGCTAATGCGTATGAAGAAGTAAATACAAGAAGGTGCTATTCCAGAAGCAAGAATCGTTGAAGAAGGAATACTTCGAGTGCACTCCAGACTTTGTGTTCCTAACGACTATAATTTGAAGTACAAGATCATGATGGAAGCACACAATACACCGTTTGCAATCCATCCTCGAAGTACCAAAATGTATCGTGATCTTCGACATACATTTTGGTGGAACAATATGAAGAGAGAGATTGCAAAGTTTCTCACGAGGTGTTTAACTAGTCAACGTGTAAAGGCGGAGCATCAAGTGCCTAAGGGTTCATTGCAACCACTTGAGATTCCGAAATGGAAGTGGGAACACATTACCATGGATTTCGTTATCAGACTTCCCACGGTTTCTCAAGGCATAAATGCTATTTGGGTTATTGTTGATAGATTAACCAAGTCTGCTCATTTCTTGCCGATATGGGAGACTTATTCCCTTGAACGTCTTGCTCATATGTATGTAAATGAGATTGTCAGATTGCATGGCATGCCAGTATCCATAGTTTCGGATCGTGACCCAAGATTAACTTCACGATTTTGGGTTAGCTTGCAAAAAGCTATGGGAACGGATTTACAATTCAATTCGGCATATCATCCTCAAACAGACGGACAATCAGAGAGGACTATTCAAACTCTTGAAGATTTATTAAGACTCTGTGTCCTAGATTTCAAAGGGAGTTGGGATAAGTATTTACCATTGGTGGAATTATCCTACAACAACAGTTATCAAGCAAGTATAGGTGTGGCTCCATTCGAAGCATTATATGGACGAAAGTGTCACTCTCCAGTATGTTGGGATGAGGTGGGTGAAGCAACATTGTTGGGACCAGAGTTGGTACGTATGACTACAGAAAAGATCTAAATGATTCGACAACGTATACAAACGGCACAGGATCAACAAAAGAGTTATACGGATCTTCATCGAAAGGACGTGGAATTTAGTATTGGGGATCATGTATTGTTGCGTGTTGCTCCATGGAAGGGACTTACAAGATTTGGGAAAAGAGAAAAGCTCAATCCACGATTTATTGGTCCATTTGAGATTCATGACCGAGTAGGAAATGTGGCCTATAGACTCGCATAACCTCCAAGTATGTCTCGTGTTCATAATGTTTTTCATATATTTGTGCTACGTAAATATGTGAAAGACCTGAACCACGTTATTGAGTTAGAACATGACGAGATAGCCGAAGACTTAACGTTTAAAGAGGTACCTGTCAAGATCTTGGATACGAAGGAGCATATCTTACGCACAAAGGACATACCACAAGTCAAAGTTTTGTGGAGGAACCATGCTATTGAGGAAATGACCTGGGAGTTGGAAACGGAAATGAAATCGATGTATCCTCACCTTTTCGAAACACCAGGTACGTACGTCAATTTCGAGGATGAAATTTCATAAGGAGGGGAGATTGTAAGACCCAAACTTATTATTAATGAAATTGAATTTCCTCTATTTATTATTTTGAAATAATAAGGGTTGATTTGATTAATGTGGTTAGTTATGGGTAAAGTACACAAATATTTCAAATAAGAAAGTATTTATAAAATATTCATTGTTGTCGGGGAATATTAGTTTAGTTGTGGAATATTCTTACTATCGGGGAATATTCGTACGACGGCGCAGCCTTGTGTGGGCCCCATAACGGAAAGCGATTGGATGAAGAAAACGACAAGTATAAGTTGTTTATAAATAACGACGTAGTTGATATCGTTAATACTGTTAGAATACACGATGGTTAAAACACAATAGCATACGGTATTGTACCAATTATTTATTCTTACGTAAGAAGGCACTACTCAATAATAGTTACAGTAATTACTGTTCAATATTTTATTTTATTGATTCAATAATTGCTACATTGATATTTTATATTATTATTATTTCAATAATTGTCACTACACAGTATTTTCCATTATCGGAGTAATAATTCATATTATTTGAATAATATTATTAGATAGCATTATTGGCAATGTCTAGAAAGTTCTGTCTAAGGAGAGGTTTGGTCACTTAATTGCGCGTTAATAAGGTGAAATCCTTATTGGAAAGCCCCCTCTTTCCTGGGAACCGCCTGGTTGCAAGTATTGTGATTCTATAATATTATTTGTGAATAATTAATTTTTGATTTATATGATAAGAAAAATATTCATTTTATATGGATATAGATGGAGAAAATTTTAAAGTGACAATTGTTGAAAAATTGATATTTTATCTTTTCTGATAAATAATACATTTAAATATATTATTATATTTTAATAATATAATAATGGTGATATTTTTACAATGAATGTGGGATATATGAGTATATGAGGAGGAGGAGTATTTTTGTTACTAAAAATATTTAAAACATATTTTTCAATTTTATGGACCCCATTTCTTGACTGAAATTTGATTATAGCTTGTAAAATCGTCCGTATGTGGATTTCGGTCAACTTCGGCTTGGAATTTAGAAAAACTTTCTTCTGTAATGTTGTAGATAATTAAATTTTCTATGGAATGGACATAAGATGCTAATTTTTCTGATAAAAGGGCTATTTATTACGAGGTATTAAAATTTCGGAATAATTAATTTTTGAAGTTTTAATTTTTTTTAAAAAAAAACATTTTTTCATTTGTGGGCATGTGTTAAATGGTTGAAATCAGCTGGTAAGGTGTGCGTAGGAATAAGTTTTGAAAATATTATTAATTTATTAAATATGGAATCCAAACTTGCTGCAAATTTGTTCTTTACTGGCTAGTTGAGCTCACCTTTTTCCTTTTTGTTTCATTTTTTTCTCAGGAGGCGAGAATGTAGCGAGTTCTGGTCGGGGTGTGAAATGATGGTTCTAGAGAGTTGTTTTAGTAGTCCTCACCATTTTTGTAAAATAATGTATCAATAATTGTAATGAGGACTTATTTGAGTGTGGATATTGTCTAGCGGACAATATTTGTACTTAAACTAATAGTTTATGTGTTGTCGTATTTTGCACGACAATTATATTAATAAAGTTATAGTTGTTTGTGTACCATGTATTTTGGCGACTCAGAACGGGTGTTGTATACCTATTTTGGGGGCGTCACAAGTTTAGCTAGAAATGAACATGTTATGGTATGTTAGCACATCTAATAGGTATTGTGATTCTAAAAGTATGTGTAGTTGATCGTGAGTTTAATTTTATAGCTTACGCTCAAGGCAAGTTTCTAAACTCTATCTTTTACATTGAGAAAGCTTCCTAATTCTTTACTTTCGCTGAGCTAGTTCCATTATTACATTATGTAGTTTTATTCTTTTCTTGAGCAAGCTTCCTATTTCAACTATTGTTGAATAAGACAATTGTCCCTAGAGCTCATTCGAGCAAATTTTAACTCTAATGCTATTTGAATTCTCATTTTGTTGATTTACTCTAACTTGTTTATGGTTAAGCAAGTTTCTTGAGTTATATTCTTGTATAATGAACACAGTTTGAACTCTCGTCTCTATTATTGAACTGTTTTAACCCTTGCATGAATTTAATACCTTGTTGGGCAAGTGTTTAGTTTCAGCTTGCTATTGGTTATGGTACAATCTGTAATTTCATTTCTAAATGTTATAAGACTCTAACCTTAGCTTATTTATTGTTCAAGCAAAGGTTTACTATTTTCTTCATTTTGTTAAATACTTATGCTCTATAGTTATTTCAAGCATGAGTTTAACATGTATAGTAAGTTCATTTATGATTCTCAATTGTTTATGTTATGTTGTTATTAAACATCTGTTATGATTCTTAAACACTATTAATTCAACTAGTTCTCTAATTGATGTTCTTTGAACTTTAAATTACCCTTGAAAGCTTATCCAAACCAAACTCTCTTCGGTGCGGACTTGTACTCTAAATACTAAGATGAACAACCCTATTATTATTAGAGGATAACTTACGCGTAGCGTTAAATGTTTGTGCACAATACATGGTACGAAGGGCTAATCTCCCTAAGTATGAGGGGTCCTTATAGTCTTATGACTGTTAAAGTTGGAGTTGAAAGATTACTTACATCTGTGGACAGTAGTTCAAGGTCTTATGACCCTCAGTTATGTTTATTCCATATTTTGGATTTCAGTTCCTGATTATCATTGTTAGAGTACTATCCAGTTTTGATGAGCCTATTAGTTGGCAATTATTATTATTATTCTCTTGTTGATTCATTGTTATATCCAGTGAGCAATTATTTTGCTCACTCTTGCATATTTACAAACTCATTGCAGCTAAAGTGGAGAAGGTTGATGAACCTTCAACTAGCAAAGGAAAGGGAAAATTGTACAAGTGATGCTGATTTGTACTTTTATTTATTATGATGATCTTAGACTTTATTTTAATGATGTTATGTAATAATTTAATTCTGCATTTGAATGACGTTTAAAGGTTAGATAACCTGGGATGTTTTGAGTTTAATAATGTAACCCTATTTAAATATTATTTATTTGGGTAAAAGTATGAATGTTTGAATAGTGAGCACCAAATCTTATGGGAATGAAGTACCTAGATTTGGGGGTGTCACAGGTTGGTATCAAAACCTTAGGTTATGAACCTTAGGTGGGGGAAAAGTCTTAGGAAGTAACCTTTGAAAAGATAGTGATGATGAACTCTTATCGAGTTTTAGGAAAGAGAAAGTAATAAAATACTTATGCGCTTATATGATTACAACTTATATGCTCGTGAGTGTCGAGTAGTAATGATTAGTAATTAAAACTTAAAATTTGGATGACAGGATGGCTAATGTAGGAGGATCCAGTCAGGCTAGAGAGGAGGAGCCTCGAGATATTCAGGTTATTTGGGAACAACTACTGCCATGGGAAACAGTTCCGTCGGTCACAGTAGTTGAGCAGGAGGGGGTACTTGACGAGGATGATGAGATAGAGACGGACGAGGAGGATCGTGGAGCTGCCACAGTTAGGGGATGAGGAGGACGAGGAGGAAGAGCTTCCACTTAGTTCGATAGCTGCCCGTATGGACGACGAGGTGTATAACCGCAATGAGGAACTTCAAGATACCGTCGAGGAGTTACAGGAGATAGTAGCTGAGAAACAGACCTTGATGGCATAGAAAGACGACGAGATCCAAGATCGAGAAGAACTACTGAATAACGTTGAAGAGAAGCTGATCCACACAGAAGGGGAAAATGAGCAACTGATGGAGAAGATTGCAGAACTGGAGAATAAGCTGAAAGAGGAATCTACTAAGAGGGCAAGGCTGAAGATGCGTACAATGAAGCTTATCAACAGGCCGGAATGGCAAAGAGAGACGCACAAGCAAAGAGGAGGAAGATGGAAGAAATGAACAACGTATTCAACACCGTGATCAATCGAGCTCAAGATTGAGTCATGATTTATCCGATTTAGTTTGAGACGCTACCATCATACATATTGGATCGCCGAACAATGTTCCGAATTATAGAGGAGGAGCTTTGTAAGGCTACGCAGTATCTTAGTAGGACATCGTAGTGATATGTAATTGACATGTGATTAGAAAATAAACAAATGTAAGTCCCGGGTATGATATAACCAATGGGATAGATGATGATGATGTTTTCCTGCAACTGTTATAGTTCAGGAAAGTAATGTAAATAGCTGTGATGCTATTGTTTTGATGTTTTTAAAAGATGATGAATGAATAAAAGTTATTGTTTTATTCAAAGTGTTAAGTGTTATGTGATAAACTTTTATGATGTGCAACTTAAGTATATAATACTTAAAAGGTTGAATAAAAGCTAATGGGTGTATTTTAACAGAAAATGGCTTCAAGACGTCAACCACCACGATGGAGAACCACTGAGGAAAACAACAACAATGTGGAAGGAAACCCAAGTTCAGCAGCTAGTGACTTTAGTGACGGGTGCTTTGTAGAATCAACCTCAGAATCAAGGTACTACGTTAAAGAACTTCAAGGCGGTTGGACCACCAGAATTCCAAGGGTCCATGAATCCACTTGAAGCATAAACTTGGATTATGTAAATCGAGAAGGTTTTTGATGTTGCTAAGGTAGAGGATAACCAGAAGACTGCTTTTGCAACGTTTATATTGAAAGAGGAGGCTAGCTATTGGTGGCAGGCCAATAAAACTCTGGAAGGACCAGGAGTGATGACTTGGGAAAGATTCAAAGAGATATTCTTTGAGACATATTTTCCAGAGAGTTCGAAGAGCTAGCTAGAGGTTCAATTTTTGGAACTTAAGCAGGGAATGATGTCGGTGTCTGTGTTCAACGAGTTGGCGAGGTTTGCGCCATATCAAGTCAGTACAGACGAGCGCAAGGCAAAGAGGTTATAGCAGGGACTGAAACCCTGGTTGTATAGTAGGGTTTCCCTATTCCAGTTGAAGACGTTTGCAGCGATGATGGAAAAGGCGATTCTCGCTGAAAGTGAAGGCGAGGCAGTAACAAAACATAACAAAGAACAGAGGAAGAAGAAAAGTGAAGGTGAGGCTAAAAATCGTGGTGGTGGTAAAGGTGGAAATGGCAACAACAACGTGAAGAAGAAGTGGAATGCGAATGGAGGAGCTGGAAATCAGCAGAGAAACCAATAAAATAAGAAGTTCAAAGCATGTGCTACGTGCGAAAAGTTTCACAAGGGTTTGTGTTTGCTGGGGAAACGAGTATGCTTTAATTGTGGCCAGGAGGGTCACATCACCCCAAATTGCACTCAAGCTAAGAAGAATGTGTGTTTCACGTGCGGGTCCAAAGATCACTTTACTCGTGAATGCCCTAAGAAGAGATCTGGTGAGACAAATAGGAGCAAAGGAAATGCTAGTGGAGGAGCATTGGCTATTGCTGGACCAACATCAACAAACAAGCCCATCGTCAAAACCTTCAACATGACGGTGCAGGACGCAGTGCAATCAAAAGATGTCGTGTCAGGTATTATCCCAATCAATGATATAAATCCATATGTATTATTTGATTCGGGTGCTAGTTGCTCGTTTATATCTGATGATTTTGCTAAGAAATTAGAAATACCTAGTGAAGAGTTGAAATTCCCTTTAAACATAGAAATTACGAATAAGGAAGTGATTCCTGTTAGATTCGTATACAAGAACTTTAGGGTGAATATAAAAGGGAATGTTATGAAGGTAGACTTAATCCCGATAATACTCAGAGAGTTCGATGTGATATTGGGAATGGACTGGCTATTCAATTATAGAGCGATAGTTGACTGCCAAAATAAGTGTGTAAACCTTACGACTCCGTTAAAGGTAGTTTTTCATGGTAGCAAATCGCCTAGACAAATGAAATGTTTGACGATGATGCAAGCCAAAAAGTTATTGAGTCAGCGTTGTGTGGGGTATTTAGCTTACATAGTCGATACTCAAAAGGCTGGGTATAAAGTTGGAGGAAATACCGGTAGTTAAGGAGTTCGTGGACGTGTTTTCGGAGGATTTTCCAGGACTTCCGCCTGACCGAGAAATCGTGTTCATGATCGACTTAGCACCAGGAACCGCTCCAATATTGAAGGCCCCGTACAGAATGGCTCCGGTAGAAATGAAAGAATTAATGGTGCAACTGCAAGAACTGTTAGACAAGAAGTCTATTCAACCGAGTGTGTCACCGTGGGGAGCCCCGGTGTTATTCGTGAAGAAGAAGGATGGGTCAATGCGTCTTTGCATTGATTATAGGGAATTGAACAAAGTCACTATTAAAAACAAATATCCATTGCCAAGAATAGATGACTTGTTTGATCAATTGAAGTGTGCTAGATATATCTCAAAAATATATTTGAGAAGTGGGTATCATCAACTGAAAATAAGGAAGGAGGATGTACCGAAGACGACATTCCGAACTAGGTATGGACATTACGAATTTTTAGTGATGTCATTTGGTTTGACAAACGCCCCTTCAGCGTTCATGGATTTGATGAACAGGGTGTTTAAACCATTTTTGGACAAATTTGTGGTGGTGTTCATTGATGATATTTTGGTGTGCTCTAAAACTCAAGAGGAACACTTGGAACACTTACGTCTGACATTGGAGACGTTAAGAAAGGAAAAGTTGTATGCCAAATTCTCTAAATGTGAATTTTGTCTAGAACGTGTATAATTTCTTGGGCATGTAATCGATAAAGATGGGATTTCTGTAGATCGATCAAAAGTTGAAGCTGTGATAAATTGGGAACAACCAAGAACTCCATCAAAAGTAAGAAGTTTCTTGGGGTTGGTAGGATATTATAGACGATTTATTCAAGATTTTTCCAAGATTGCTACTCCGTTGACAAATTTGACAAGAAAATCTGTAATGTTTGTTTGGACGGAGAAATGTGAAGAAACTTTTCAAGAATTAATGAAGAAGCTTAGTGTGGCACATGTGTTGTCATTACCGGATAATACAGGAAACTTTATGGTGTATAGTGATGCTTCACACAAAGGATTAGGTTGTGTCCTTATGCAGAACGATAAGGTTATTGCGTATGCATCAAGGCAACTGAAAGACTACAAAAAGGGTATCCGACTCATGATTTAGAGTTGGCGGCGGTTGTGTTCACACTGAAGATATGGAGACACTATCTCTACAGAGAAAAATATGAGATCTACACAGATAATAAAAGTCTGAAGTATATTTTCACACAGAAGGACCTGAACATGCGGCAAAGGTGATGGATGGAATTGATAAAGGATTACGATTGTGAGATCTCTCATCATCCAGGCAAAGCAAACGTGGGTGCAGATGCCTTGAGTAGGAAAGGCAGAGAAAAGTTGATGTTCTTAACTAATAAGGAGGAGCTCATTTCAGTAATAGCAAGGCTAGAGCTGGAAATCAAATTTATAGAGGAATCCGATGAAAAATTATACCAGATGGAAGCCAGTCAAACTTTGGTGGACAAAGTTAAGAACACGCAGCTACAGGATGAAAAATGCAGAAAATAAAGGAAAACGTGGGCGAGGGTAAAGAAGTGAAGTATAAAGTCGATACTGGGGGAATGCTAAGATTCGAGGGACGAATTTGGGTTCCAGCAGTACAAGATATTAAAGAAGACATCTTGACAGAAGCTCATAACTCAAGATATTCAATTCATCCGGGAAGTACGTATGACGCCCCCAAAATAGGTATACATCACCCATCTTGAGTCGCCAAATACATGGTACAAAATTCAAATACAACTTAATTATACAACAGTCGTGTAAAATACGACAAAACATATGTTGTGAGTTTTAATACAAATATTATCATCTAGACAATATCCACACTCAATTGAGTCCTCATTACATTTATTACCACACTATTTAACAGAATAGTGAGGACTACTAATGCTATTATCTGAATCGTCACTCCTTTCCCCGACTAGTCCCTGCTACGTTCTCATTTCCTGAAGAGAACAATGAAAGTAAAAAGGTGAGCTCAACTAGCCAAGTAAGAAATTATATGACTAAGATAATACAGAATAAATTATCGTTAGCCTTCAACAATGTTAAACTGATACAATATAACAAACATCAAGTTTAACTGCAGCGAAACAAGCAATCCATTAAAAGAGTCAAGTAGAGAATAAAATCTACTATCTTTTAAGATTTAAAAGGTTTTTCATCACTTTTATTGTTGGGACTCAACTTAATAAATAATCCACATCATCCTTGCACTACGGCCAAGGATATTCATTAATATCACAACCACAAATTATCTATGCACTACGAGCCAAGGATATTCGTGTATTCATCAATGGTCATGATCATATCAACAAATGTCCATCAATGCATTACGGGTCAATGATGACTTTTACCCCATCATTTATAACATTACGGTCATAATAAAGAATAGAATAACAAAAGAAATCACCAGGCATGCGATAGACCTCACAGACAGGTTATTCCAACAGAATAATAAATAACGGAACCAGGTCATGCGTAAACGCACAGACATAATATTCCAACGGAATAATAAATATAGGAACCAGGTCAGGCAAAATTTGCACCGACAGGATGTTCCAACAGAATAATAAATAACGGAACTAGGTCATGCGTAAACGCACAGACAGGATGTTCCACCAAAATAATAAAGAATGGAATAACAGAAGAATTTCACCATGTATGCGGTACTTTACATAGACATGTTATTCTAACATAATGATAAAGAATGGAATAACAGAAGAATTTCACCAAGTATAGGGTAGACCGCGTATACAGGTTATTTGAATAGAATTAAAAAATGGAATAACAGAAGTTCTCTTCATGAATACGAAAGAAATAATGCCCCTTACCTTAGAACAAACTGGATATAGGAGTAGTGAAGTAGCAGAATATTTTTCTTCTTTCTCTCTCTACAATTTCAGTGAATTCGTAAGAAATAATGAAGGAATGAGCTTCTATTTATAGGAGAAAGGACTAAATAGTAACTAATTCCTGAACGGTCTAGATTGATTTACTTTTAAACGGATGGTCTAGATTGGTTTACTATAAAATATTCTAATAAAACAAAATCTTTTAAATAAAATATAATATATTCTATTTATAATCTAATAAAATGAATAACTTTATAAAAGTATCCTGTTTTATATAAAAAGATTTTACTATGCAGATGCTATGCAGGCACTATGCAAACACTATGCATAATAAAATAAAATATATTCTATTTATAGTCTAATAAAACAAATGACTTTATAAAAGTATTATGTTTTATATAAAAAGATTTTACTATGCAAAATATTATGCATAATAGAATATAATATATTCTATTTATAGTCTAATAATAGAATATAATATATTCTATTTATAGTCTAATATAATATAATATTTTATTATGCAAAATATTATTTTACTATACAAATGATTTTATAAAAGTATTCTGTTTTATATAAAAAGCTTTTTTGTTTTATTACATTAATATTACTAATAAAACAAAACTTCATCATCATTATTATAATTCACACTATTAATCGATCAGGTCGTTCCCAGGAAAGTGAGGGCTTTCCAATAAGGATTTCTCCCTATTGGCGTGCAATTAGGTGACTAAACCTCTCCTTAGCAGAACTTCTAGACATCGTTAATATTGTAAATAATAATATTAATAACTTCGTCGTCTCAATTATTGATTTAATAATATATAAAATATCAACAATAATTGAATCAATTAACGTGAGATACTATGCAACAATTACTGAAGCAATAGTTGAACAAAACTGAGTGACTTCTCACGTAAGCATTAATAATCAATACCGTGTGCTACTATGCAACCACGCGTATTCCTGTACTTTTAACATCGGGTGTATCAACAGTTAACGATAAAACTTTCGCCGTTATTTTCATAAAATATTTTTGTCGTTTTCTCAATCCCCTGTTAAAACGAATATTCCTCGACCAATCGAATATTATATAACAACTTGCGTACTTTGCAGAATTTATAACTATTACCCACAACTATAACATTATATCAAATTTATTCAATAATATTCAAAAATGATAATTATAGAAAATTCATCTTCATTCATAAAAGTTGGAGTCTTACAATCTCCCCTTCTTATGAAATTTCGCCATCAAAATTAGGGTACGTACCTGGTATGTCGAAGAGGTAAGGATACCTTGATTTCATTTCAGATTCAAACTCTCAGGTCATTTCCTCAACATCGTGGTTCCTCCATAAAACTTTAACTTGAGGTATAACCTTGGAGCGTAGAATATGTTCCTTCTTATCTAAGATTTGAACAGGAACCTCTTCATACGTTAAATCTTCTGCTATTTCGTCCAGTTCTAACTCAATAATGTGGTTCGGGTGTTTCACATATTTACGTAACATGGATATATGAAAAACGTTATGAACACGAGACATACTTGGCGGTAAATCGAGTCTATAGGCTACAGTCCCTACTCGATTGAGGATTAAAAATGGGCCAATGAATCGAGGATTGAGCTTTCCTCTCTTTCCAAATCTCGTAACTCTTTTCCATGGAGCAACACGTAACAACACATGATCTCCAATTTCGAATTCCACGTCCTTTCGATGAAGATTAGCATAACTTTTTTGTCGGTCTTGTGAGGTTTTTATACGTTGTTGGATCATTTGAATCTTTTCTGTAGTCATACTTACCAACTCTGGTCCCAACAACGTTGCTTCACCCACCTCATTCTAACATACTGGAGATCGACACTTTCTTCCATACAACGCCTCAAATGGAGCCATGTCAATACTTGTTTGATAGCTGTTGTTGTAAGAAAACTCCACCAATGGTAAGAACTTGTCCTAACTTCCCTTGAAGTCAAGGACACAGAGTCTTAATAAATTTTTAAGAGTTTGAATAGTCCTCTCAGATTGTTCGTCCGTTTGAGGATGATATGCCGAACTAAATTGTAAATCTTTGCCTATAGCTTTATGTAAACTAACCCAAAATTGTGAAGTGAATCTTGGGTCTCGATCAGAAAATATGGATACTAGCATACGATGCAGTCTTACAATCTCATTTATGTACATACGAGCAAGACGTTCAAGTGTATAAGTTTCTCGTATTGATAAGAAATGAGCAGACTTGGTCAATCTATCAACAATGACCCAAATTGCATCTATGCCTTGAGAAACCTTGAGAAACCTTGAGAAGACAAGTAACAAAATCAATGGTAATGTGCTCCCACTTCCATTATAGAATTTCAAGTGATTGCAATGGACCTTTTGGTACTTGATGCTCTTCCTTGACTCATTGAGAAGTTAAACACCTTGAGATAAACAGCGCTATCTCTCTCTCTTAATATTGCCCCACCAAAATGTATGTCAAAGATCATGAGACATTTTGGTACTCCCAGGATGGATTACAAACGGTGTGTTGTGTGCCTCCAGCATGATTTTATAATTTAACGCAGGACGTTAGGAACACAAAGTCTGGAGTTGACTCGAAGTATTCCTTCTTCATCGATTCTTGCTTCCGGCATAGCACCTTCTTACACTTTTTCCTCATACGCATCAGCTCCAGATCTATAACTTGAGCAGCTTTAACTTTATCAATTAAAGTCGGTTCTACTCGTATATTCGCCATCATCACGTGGGTCCCTGGAGTCTATATCTCTATCTCCATCCTTTGCAAGTCATATAAAATGGGCCTCTGCGTTGACAATATCGCACTCGTACCCGCATAAGATCTTCTACTCAATGCGTCAGCTACCACGTTTGCATTTCCAGGATGGTATTGGATGGAATGATCATAATCTTTCAACAGATCAAGCCAACGTCGCTGTCGCATGTTGAGTTCCTTTTGAGTGAAGAAATATTTGAGGCTTTTATGATCCGTAAAGATCTCCACTTTCTCCCCATACAAGTAATGTCCTCCAAATCATTAGTACAAAAACAACAGCTGCCAACTCTAGATCATGAGTAGGATAATTCCTCTCATATTCTTTGAGTTGTCGAGAGGCATAGGCTATGAATTTTCCATCTTGCATGAGAGAACATCCTAACCCTTTGCCTGAAGCATCACTGTAGATGACAAATCCTTCTGAGCCAGATGGTATTGCCAGAACAGGTGCTGAAATGAGTCTTATCTTGAGTTCTTGAAAACTCTTCTCACATTCCTCGTTCCAACAGAATTTTGTATCTTTTTGAGTCAGCTGAGTTAAGGGAGTAGCGATTCGAGAAAACCCTTCTACGAATCTCTGATAATAACCAGCTAAGCCGAGAAAGCTACGTACTTCGGTCACTGATTTAGGTTGCTCCCAGTTTTGAATAGTTTTAATCTTTGCTGGGTCAATAGATATTCTATGACTTGATACCACATGCCCGAGGAATGCTACTTCCTTAAGCTAGAACTCGCATTTATTCAACTTGGCATAAAGCTTATATTCACGAAGCTTTTGAAGTATCAGCCTCAAGTGTTGCTCATGATCTTCACAGCTTTTGGAATAAATAAGGATGTCATCAATAAAGACGACCACAAAGTGATCTAAATATTCTTTGAATACTCAGTTCATCATATCCATGAAGGTAGCAGGAGCACTAGTCAATCAAAAAGATATGAATAAGGAATTCATAATGCCCGTACCGAGTTTTGAAAGCCATCTTTGGAATGTTATGGGTTCTAATCTTCAATTGGTGATATCCAGGATGAAGATCAGTCTTTGAAAAAAATTTGGCACCTTGCAACTAGTCAAACAGGTCATCAATGCGAGGCAATGGATATTTATTTTTGATAGTGACATGATTCAACTCCCGATAATCAATACAAAGTCGCATACTCCCATCTTTCTTCTTCACGAATAGAACAGGAGCACCCCAAGGAGACGTACTAGGACGAATGAAATCGATGTCTAAAAATTCCTACAGTTGGGTCTTTAACTCCTGAAGTTCAATAGGAGTCATTCGATATGGGGCTTTGGAAATGGGTTTTGTACCAGGTTCAAGGTCGATACAAAATTCAATTTCACACTCTGGGGGTAGGCCAAGAAGTTTTTCAGGGAATACGTCAGGAAATTCATTAACAATAGAAATATCATTCAAAACTGACGTAATTTTGTTTAGATCCGTGACATGAGCTAAAAATGCTTGACATCCGTTTTTCAATAAATGAATAGCTTTATGGCTTGAGATGACAGTGATTGATTTTAATGGTTTGCTTGCTTGAATTCGTATAATAGGTTGGTTAGGAATATGAAAGCTAACAACCTTACGAAAACAATCAATTTTTGCATGATGAGTAGTTAACCAATCAATCCCTGGAATTACGTCAAATGCAAGTATTTTCAATGAAATAAGATTGACAGGTAATGTGAGGGTACTTATTTGAACCGAACAAGACTTATAAACAGTGGATGTAATGAAGGTTTCTCCCAATGGAGTTTCAACAAATAAGTCAAAGTCTAATTTCTCCGGAGTCAAATTTAAACGTTGAGCGCAAGTACGAGAAATAAAAGAATGGGTATAACAGGTATCAAATAAGGTATAAAATTCACTAGAGTTTATGATAAGCTTACCTATAATGACCTCGTTCGGGTTCCTTGCTTTCTGGGAGGTCAGAAAAAACGCTCTCCCTTGTACTACTGGCTTTGACTTTTTTGGGACGTCCTTTGGTGCCTCCATCCTAGCTGAACTTGTCTTCGGTGAATGACAAAATCAGACTAGGTGACCTTCTCTTCCACAATTATAACATGTTTTGGACGACATCGCGTAATTTGGACTGATGTGTCCCACCCCTCCGCATTTGAAGCATATGATAGGTGGTCGTTCTCCTTCCTTAACAACGGGTGATGATGCTGACGTCTCTCATTGTTGAATCTCCTCTTCTTGAAATGTCCATTCTTATTATTTTTGCCATGATTACCACCGAAGTGGTTACCATTTCTGGCATGTTGCTTCCCTCCACACTTATTGTCACCACTTCGATGACTGTTATCACTAGTTTTATCATTTTGCCGGCTGCTCTTTTTTGGTTGGGTTGACTCATTATCGCGCTCCAATATCTGAGCACTATTAACAACATCTGAATACAAACACAGTTTATGAGAGATAAGATATTGACGTATCTCAGTTTTCAAACCTCTTAGAAACATTTGCGTCATTCTCTCCTCGTTATTAACCAAATGGGACGCAAACCGGGATAACTCGGCAAACTTAGCTTCGTATTACGACACAAACATTTTTTTTTGCTCTAACTTGATGAACTCTACCTCTTTCATGTGACGAATACTTTCGGGAAAGTACTTGTCGTTGAACAATTCTTGGAACTTCTCCTAAGTCATCTTCAGTGTGGCAAGTTGAGTACGTTTTAAAGATTCCCACCAGTAATCTGCCTCTTCACGCAACATAAAGGTGGCAAAGGGAAACTTTTGCTCCTCGGAGCATCCCAAGACATCAAATATCTTGCAGATCTTCTTTATCCACGTCTCCGCCTTAAGTGGTTTTAGCTCTCCAAAAAACTCCGGTGGTCCCATTCCTTAAACTGTTTAGCGGTGACCGTCCGAGAGTTGCCAGTGTTTCCACCTGCATTTTGGACTGGAGCCGCTCTTGCCTAATGTTGCATGAATTGCATAATGCCTCTGAACATTCCATCGTTCATCATCTGGTCCGTGTTGTTGTTTGCCTGAGTATTTTTGCCTTCCTGATGCACATTATCCTGATTATTGATCTGTGGAGACTCAACGGACTCTTGTGCTCCATTGATGTTCTCAACATTCTCGGATATCATTTTCAAATACTGCCACAAAATAAGGGTTAATTAACATATCACATATTATCCCTATACCATGACCGACCAATTAAATACCAAATAAACTTAAGTAGGTCATACTAGCGAAGGAATTCCCCGTCTCTCCCCTCCTAGTTCTTGTCTCACATCTTAGCCATGGATCATATCCCTTAGCTTTGATCCCAACTATGACGCCCCCAAAATTGATATACATAACCCATCTTGAATCGCCAAATACATGGTACAAAATTCAAATACAACTTAATTATACAACAGTCGTGTAAAATACGACAAAACATATGTTGTGAGTTTTAATACAAATATTGTCATCTAGACAATATCCACACTCAATTGAGTCCTCATTATATTTATTATCACACTATTTAACAGAATAGTGAGGACTATTAATGCTATTATCTGGACCGTCACTCCGTTCCCCTACTAGTCCTTGCTACGTTCTCATTTCCTGAAGAGAACAATGAAAGTAAAAGGGTGAGCTCAACTAGCCCAGTAAGAAATATTATGACTAAGATAATACATAATAAATTATCGTTAGCCTTCTAAAGTGTTAAACTGATACAATATAACAAACATCAAGTTTAACTGCAGCGGTACAAGCAATCCATTAAAAGTGTCAAGTAGACAATAAAATCTACTATCTTTTATGATTTAAAAGGTTTTTCATCACTTTTATCGCTGGGACTCAGCTTAATAAATAATCAACATCATCCCTTCACTACGGCCAAGGATATTCATTAGTATCACAACCACAAATTATCCATGCACTACGGGCTAAGGATATTCGTGTATTCATCAATGGTCATGATCATGCCAACAACTGTCCATCAATGCACTACGGGCCAATGAGGACTTTTACCACATCATTTGTAACATTACGGTCATGATTATACCGAATAATCCCTGGTCATAATCATACCAAGTCCATCTATGCACTACACGCCACAGATGACTTTCAACATAAAATAAACATGAGGATGATGACAATGATATAAGAATTCAATAAAACAAGTTCAAGAATTAATTTATCCAGGAACCAATAACATCCAAATTGTCAACATGATATTGCTTTGTGGGGTAAAACTCAATAATGCTCAGAAGAATTTTTCCATGAAAAGATACTGGATGAAGCGAAAATATCAAGGATATTATACTAATTTCATGGAGTATAGAATTCAAAACTTTAACCAACTGAGTATAATAAAGAATGGAATAATAAAAGAAATCACCAGGCATGTGATAGAACCGCACAGACAGGTTATTCCAACAGAATAATAAATAATGGAACCAGGTCATGCGTAAATGCACAGACAGGATATTCCAACAGAATAATAAATAATGGAACCAGGTCAGGCGAAATTCGCACCGACAGGATATTCCAACAGAATAATAAATAATGGAACCAAATCATGCCTAAACGCACAAACAGGATGTTCCAACAGAATAATAAAGAATGGAATAATAGAAAAATTTCACCATGTATGCGGTACTTCACATAGACAGGTTATTCTAACATAATGATAAAGAATGGAATAACAGAAGAATTTCACCAAGTATAGGGTAGACCACGTATACAGGTTTTTCCAACAGAATAAAAAATGGAATAACAGAAGTTCTCTTCATGAATACGAAAAAAATAATACCCCTTAACTTAGAACAAACTAAATATAGGAGTAGTGAAGTAGCAGAACACTTTTCTTCTTTCTCTCTACAGTTTCTCTCTCTAGAGTTTCAGTGAATTCGTAAGAAATAATGAAGGAACGCGCTTCTATTTATAGGAGAATGGATTGAATAGTAACTAATTTCTGAACGGTCCAGATTGATTTACTTTTAAACGGACGATCCAGATTGGTTTACTATAAATATTCTAATAAAACAAAATCATTTAAATAAAATATAATATATTCTCTTTATAATCTAATAAAATGAATAACTTTATAAAAGTATTATGTTTTACATAAAAAAAATTTACTATGTAAACACTATGCATGCACTATGCAAATACTATGCATAATAAAATATAATATATTATATTTATAGTCTAATAAAACGAATAACTTTATAAAAGTATTTTATTTTATATAAAAAGATTTTACTATGAAAAATACTATGCATAATAGAATATAATATATTCTATTTATAGTCTAATAAAACGAATAACTTTATAAAAGTATTCTGTTTTATATAAAAAGCTTTTCTATTTTATTATATTAATAATACTAATAAAACAAAATTTCATCATCATTATTATATTTCACACTATTAATTGACCAGGTCGTTCCCAGGAAAGAGGGGGCTTTCCAATAAGGATTTCTCCCTATTGGCGCGCAATTAGGTGACCAAACCTCTCCTTGGCAGAACTTCTAGACAATGTTAATATTGCAAATAATAATATTAATAACTTCGTCGTCTCAATTATTGATTTAATAATATATAAAATATCGACAATAATTGAATCAATTAACGTAAGATACTATGCAACAATTACTGAAGCAATAATTGAACAAAACTGAGTGACTTCTCACTTAAGCATCAATAATCAATATCGTGTGCTACTATGCAACCATGCGTATTCCTGTACTTTTAACACCGGGTGTTTCAACAGTTAACGATAAAACTTCCGTCGTTATTTTCATAAAATATTTTTGTCGTTTTCTCAATCCGACAATAATTCCGTTGTGGGGTCCACCAATGATTGTGCTGTCATACGAATATTTCCTGTTAAAACGAATATTCCCCGACTAATCGAATATTATATAACAACTTGCGTACTTTGCAAAATTTTTAACTATTACCCACAACTATAACATTATATCAAATTCATTCCATAATATTCAAAAATGATAATTATAGAAAATTTATCTTTATTCATAAAAGTTGGGGTCTTACAGTACGAAAATGTATCAAGATTTGCGGCGTCATTTTTGGTGGCAGAACATGAAAAGAGATGTTGCAGAATGCATTGCAAAGTGTTTGACATGTCAGAAAGTGAAGCTGAGCATCAATGAACAAGCGGATTACTTCAACTGTTGGAGATACCAGAATGGAAGTTGGAGAATATCACAATGGATTTTGTGGTAGGTCTTCCAACGACTCAGAAAGGATATGATGCGATATGGGTAATAGTGGACAGATTGACAAAATCTGCACACTTTTTACCAATAAAGATTAGATTTAATCTTGACCAGTTGGCAAAATTATACGTTAAATAGATCGTCTCAAGACATGGAGTTCCGATATCAATTGTATCATATAGACATCTGAGGTTCACATCAAATTTCTGGAAGAGACTACAAGAATGCATGGGAACGCAACTGAAGATGAGCACAACATATCATCCGCAAACTGATGGGCAAAGTGAAAGAACGATCCAGACGCTTGAAGATATGCTCAGAGCGTGCATCATGGATTTCAAAGAAAATTGGGATGATCATCTACCGTTGGTGGAATTTGTATACAACAACAGTTACCACGCAAGCATTGGTATGCCGCCATACGAGGCATTATACGGCAGAAAGTGCAGAACTCCACTATGCTGGGATGAAATTGGAAAACGTCAACTATTAGGCCCAGAACTGGTCCAGCATACCGCTGAAGTAGTCAAACTCATCATAGCAAGATTGGTAGCTGCTCAAGATCGACAGAAAAAGTATGCTGATCAACACAGGCAAAGTCGTGAATTTGAAGCAGGAAGTTTCGTGTTCCTAAAAGTCTCTCCTTGGAAGGGGAAAATTCATTTTGGCAAGAAAGGAAAGCTCAGCCCAAGGTTTATTGGACCTTTCAAAATTCTACATAGAGTGGGAGAAATGGCTTATGAGATAGCTTTACCTCCAGAATTAAAACATGTGCATAATGTTTTTTATGTATTGGTGTTGCGACCTTATAAACCCGATTACAAGCATGTGATCAAGTATGAACCGTTGCAGTTCAGCAAAGATTTGTCTTACGAAGAGATTCCTATCCAGATAGTCGACAGGAAAGAACAAGTGCTCATGAATAAAATGATACCTTCTGTGAAGGTGATATGGAGGAACCACAACGTCGAAGAGGCTACGTGGGAACTCGAAGCTGATATGATAAAGAATTATCCTGAGTTATTTGTTTAGTTTGTGTCTTCGATTCTGAGGACAGAATCTTTGTAAGTAGAGGAGAATGTGACGATTTGATTGTTTGAATTGTGATTCTGGGGACAAAATTCTTGTAAGGAGGGAAGGATGTAACGATCCGAAATTTCAAAGTGTAATATTAAATATTTATTGAATAATATAAATATTTATTTGGTGTGTCTATTGTTGAATTGATGAATCTAAATTTATTAGAGAATTTTCTAATTAAATTAATTTATAATTTAAAGAGCTATAAAATAACATGAGATGTTATATTGTTGATTTAATAATTGAGATGGTATATTAAATTATTAAGTAAAGTTATAATGAAAATTATAATTTTGTGATTTTGCTAAAAGGCTATATTTAATTAAAATATAGTATGTGATTATAATTATAAACTAAAGTGTTTATTAAAATAAATTAAAAAGGGTTTAAATTAGTTTTTTCCAAACAAGGCTTAAGTATTTTAATTCTTTAAAATTGAAATGGTTTGCCAAACAAGCCTTATGGCTTTTGATATTTCTAATTTTTGAAATTTAATAAAATAAAATAAAAGAATAAATATAATATATTTATATTATATACGTTAGTAACTGATTTTGCATTTAGTAGGGTTAAGGGGTATCAGTTTATTCTTGCGCTTGAATATCAGTTGATTTTTTTTATTATTACGCATTCTATTGTGAGAGTACTGAGTTTTAAGAAAATTGAGAGCTTGAGAGAGAATTGGAGAGGGGTCTAGGAATTTTCACGTCAATTCCAGTGTGCTTAGCAAGAATTTCTGTCAAGCAACAAAAGGTATGTTCTAATATTTTGATATTGTTTATGAGTATCTTGGTAAAATTTTGCTATACTCTCTGAACTCTAGCTTTCTGTAAAATTGTTGTTACGTAATCTGTTGATGGCAATTAGATATAGTGATTATTAGAAAGTGTGTTTAAACAATAATTGCATGCTAATTTCGGTTTACAGTAGAAGAAAAGTTCGACAGTGTATGTTTATATTTTTTTTCATATGTTCATGAAAAGTATCAATTTTAGTGGCCAATTAGTATGTGAGATCATAAATTGAAGCTTGTAATGTTAGTTCTATGAGATAAGAGCATAACGTAATTGAAATGGAGTGATTTGGCCAAATAATGAATTCATAGTGATGATTTCTAGAATGAATATCAAGAGAATTTAATTTTTATGAAAAACATGAAAATTGAGAAATTAAAATAGCTTTAGTTGTTGTTAAATTGTGCTAAGTGATTGAATAGGTGAGCAATCATGTTTATGATAGTTGTATATTTATTTTAAGTGTTAATTTCACTGTTTGAAATTTGTGTTTGTTGGGCTAAAGTCGGCTACTGTTCATTAGCCTCTCTGCGTCTATCTGAACACCGGCGCGGCTGCGCCGGTGCCAAGGCACAAAATAGAGCAGCTACGCCGGTCCCAAACCTTTGTATGGCGCAACTGTGCCATACCCTGGTTTGAGATTCTGGTTTCTGCTGTTGCTGCAGATTTAAGATAGCAACATGGCATGGTCTGAAAGTGTGTTAGCATGTTAAACATGTAATGTTAAGGTTAACATAACATAGTAAATTAGGGTTAGTAAGTTCAAAGTTGCAAAAATGGTTAGTAAATCGAGAATGCGTTATGTGGTAACTTAGTATACATAATGAGCGTTAGATAAGTGTTAGAAAGTAAAACACTTGGATTTTCTAAAATATAAATGGTAATGAAGGACTTGTGCTTCAATGATAAGTTTAGCTAGAAATGAACATGTTATGGTATGTTAGCACATCTTATAGGTATTGTGATTCTAAAATTATGTGTAGGTGATCATGAGTTTAATTTTATAGCTTACGCTCAAGGCAAGTTTCTAAACTCTATCTTTTACATTGAGAAAGTTTCCTAATTCTTTACTTTCGTTGAGCTAGTTCCATTGTTACATTATGTAACTGTATTCTTTGTTTGAGCAAGCTTCCTATTTCAATTGTTTATTGAATAAGACAATTGTCCCTAGAGCTCATTCGAGCAAATTTTAACTCTAATGCTATTTGAATTCTGATTTTTTTTGCTAAATTTAGACTGAAATAAATGAAAGAAAAGTACATGGGTCAAACCCAAACAGTATACCATAGCCATCATAGGATAGGCCCTATGATGGCAGTAGTAAACCAAAGCTAGACACTAGCATACAAGGATCCAACAAGGAACAAAGAAACGGTAGAAAACAACCATCAAATAGGCTTGAAAACAATATTACAAACTTATAGCTACAAGGTAGCAGAAGTCAAACTACCAAGACATATTATCACAACAACAGACCAGAACACGGGGCCACAGTAGCAACATCAGCAGAGCACAGTAACATCAAAAGCAACACCACATGAGCCAGCCGTACAGAAAACTGCCCAGCAACTCAGCAACGACCCACAGCCCCGCTCAGCTAGCAGAACAGCACAAAGCTCATAACATCAACTGCTAACTGCAGACAAAAACCAACCTGCATACACGCACCAGCAGACTTTCCCCCAGCAGACAACTAGATTTAAGCAACTTAAAGCCAGCAACTTTCAGACCACTGCTACATGAAACAGCAAACTTACACCAAACAGTAGAATCACCAGCAGACTTACACCAAACAGCAAGCAGCATAAGGCACAACACACCAGCAGACTTGCACCAAACAACAAGTAGCATAAGGCAGAACACTACTACAAGAAACAAGCAATCCTAGCAACAGCCCTGACATGATAAAAGCAGCAACAAAAAACTGCTACAACACTGGAAGCACTATGATTGTGGTTGAGGCCTGCTATAAACAACAACCCCAACAAACCCAGCCCTAGCCCATTGCAAGCATTTCGTTCACAACCCATCAACCCAGAACTAGCAGTCCCGCCTACTGCTGTAATTTCATGAATAAACCAGCAAATCCAAGCACCCCTTAATAGCAACAAGTACCATAAAGCCACATAAAGCCAAACCAGATCCCTACCCCAATAAAAGCAGCCCTTAGGTTTTTCCAAATAAAGCTAGACCAGATCTGAACCAAGCTTTGTATACACCGAACCAAAGTGAAAAAACAGTGAGAATTACAGTACAAGATGTTGATAACTTAACCGAGATTTAAACCTTTGAAATTTAGCATTAGTGTTGAGACCACATTTAAGTAATTGGATAATATTTAGAATACTGACTCGGGCAGTAGTATTAATTTTAGTAAAAATCCTAGCATTCCTTTCTTGCCAAATCCGTGATAAAATCAGTATTAGAGGTCCAACTTCAGCTAAACCCTCTCCAACCACAACGCCTAAGAACTGCAACTAGAATCTGGAATGAATAGCTACAGTTGAAAAAGATATGATGGAACGATTCCAGATCATTAGACCATAGAACACATAAAGGGTCAACCACAAGCCTAAAGTTTAGAAGCCTATCAAGGGTCCGCAACCCATTATGTAATGCAAGCCATAGAAGGAATGAATAACGAGGAGGAACAATCTTATGCCACACTAAACTATGACACCCCACAGTCGTCCCAACACGACGAATAGAATGCCAAATAGTAGATGCTCTCACGTCCTTAGCCACAAAACCATCCCAACGAAGCCCATCCTGACCATCCGAATCACAAGTACTAGTGAAGTCAAAAGAGGATCGAAACTCAATAACCTCATTGTGGTTAGAATTAGGGAGAATCCATCTAAAGTTGTGAATAATACTACTAACAGAAGCATTAGGCCCAAGTCCTGAGTTGGCAATCAAGGATGACTGCACAGATGAGGCCAGAGGGGTTTGCCCAAGCCACGGGTCAAACCAAAGACTCGTATTTGCGCCACTACCAATACTAAAGGATATGTGACTCCAAGCTAGGTCCCTTAATTGAAGCACTTTCCTCCAGATTCAAGAGCAATCAGAAGGTATATTTATAATCCAGAAAATTTTATTTTTAAGCTAAACTTCACGAACCCAAGTAGCCCAAATAAAAATAGAAGTTGGATTGATGACTTTCCAAAGATGCATCATGATAAAAGCTTTGTTCTAATCTGCAAGATTCTTAATAGCAAGACCACCTTCAGAGAAAGGAAGATAAATTTTGTTCCAAGGAACATTGGAACCAAATTTTCTGCATAGAAGGGCCTTTCCACAAGAATCTGGATAACGAAGATTGGATATCTTTTATAGCAGCAGCAGCAGACAGAATAAAGTGTGTAGACCAATATGCTTGGATGGCATAAATAACAGATTTGATTAATTGGAGTCTGCCAGCATAAGATAGGAATTTGTTAGTCCACGAGCTAATTCTGGATTTAACCTTTTCGAGAAGGGGCATACAATCTACAAGACTTAATTTAGAAGTTATGAAGGGCACTCCCAAGAACTTGGCAGGAAAAGTCCCCAACTAGAAACCCAATGCAGAAATGATAGAATCAGCTGTACTAGGAGGGACATTAGAAAGGAAGCACATACTTTTTAAAGCATTAGTGAATAAGCCCGTAAAAGATGAAAATTTCTCAAGACAATGCTTAATAATCATAACAAAACCCAGGTCCCCACGACAAAAGATAATGAGATCGTCTGCAAAGCATAAATGAGTAAGAGAAATGGGCGCAATTTTCTAGTGATGATGAAAAGCAGGATTCTTAGAAGCCTTAGAGAGCATGATCGAAAGAACTTCCATAACAATGACGAAAGGATAAGGTGATAGAGGGTCACCTTGCCTTAGACCTTTAGCCCCTTTAAAATAGCCACATATAGCACCATTAACCTTCACAGAGAAACTAGTTGTGGTAATGCAGGCCTTTAAAAATACATGAATTTCAGAGGAAATTTAAAAAGCTTCAGAGCACACAATACGAAGTCCCAAGAGATCGAGTCAAAAGCTTTCCTTAAGTCAATTTTCATAGTACATCTGGACGGACCGGACGGTCTGTGATAATTTCTGAATAATTCTTAAGCCAAGAGAATGTTGTCCCCTATCCTCCTTCCCGGGATAAAAGCATATTGGTAAGGTTAAATAAGAGTCGGGAGAATACTCTTGAGCCTAGAAGCAATAATCTTAGATATGCATTTATAAGTAGTATTGCAATAGGAAATAGGCCTATAATCATTCATTGAGGAGGGGTTTGGAATTTTTGGCACAAGAGCTATTGCCGTAGAATTAGTACCTCTTAGCAGACATCCCTGCAAAAAAAAGGATCTGATAGCAGAAATGAAAACAGTACCGACTATGTCCCAGGAATGAATAAAGAAATTCACATTAAACCCATCTAGGCCAGGGTTCTTGTTAAGCTTCATGTGCTTTAGGGTGCTCAGAATTTCATCATCAAAGACTTCCCTTTCAAGTAACAGAGCTTGTTGATGAGAGACCCAGTTTACCACTTCAGGTTCCCATTCGAGAAGAAAATGGTCATCAACTTGAGAAGGAGCACCTAGGAAAGCACTGAAATGGTCCACCGCAATTCTTTGGATAGCCTGATGACCATAACACATATCTCCCATAGAATTCTCAATAGCCAAAATTTTATTCTGATTCCATCTGTTTTAAACTTGGTTATGAAAATACCAAGAATTCTTATCCCCTTCCTTAAGCCATTGAATTCTGGATTTCTGCATAAATAATTTCTCTTCACAAATGAGAGCAGTCCACAAACTAGAAGTTTATGAACGTTGGATATTTAGAAGAATAGGATCAGTAGGTTAAGAGGATGGAGCAATCTGAGTAGAGTGAAGACTTGCCCTACATTTCTCCATATTAGAAGAGAGGTTTCCATTCAGTTTAATTAGACAAATTAAGGCCCTTTTAACCGCTCGAAGCTTACCAAACAGGATTTGCAAAGGGTCACCTGAGCAGGGAGTGCACCAAGCCTACTGCACTACTCCAAGGAAGTTATCCAGCCCAGTTATAAAGTTATAAAATTGGAAAGGCTTAGGAATTGAAGGAATATCCAGCCCAGAATGGACAACCACTGGACAATGATCAGAAAGATCACGAGGAGCAAATAAAGCCTGAGAATTGGGGAAAGAATCCAGCCAAAGATTATTGACCAGAACTCTATCCAGCTTCTTATATGTAGGATTCGATAAATATGAATCGCACCAAGTTAGATGAGGCCCAACAGCCCTTAAGTCCACCAAATACAGATCAGAAAGCCTGTCCTTGAAATCTTGAATCCCATAATCCCATAAACCAACCCCTCCATCAATTTCAGAAAGAGATTTCACAACATTGAAGTCCCCAAGAAGAATCCAAGGTTTATCAATAGAAAGAGCAAAGACTCTTATGTCCTTCCACAAAGCTTTACGTTCAGTCGGGGTATTGAGCCCATAAATAACGGTTACAAAAGAACTGAAATTAAGACTTACAGAAGAAACATAACCGTGAATAAATTGAGAGGTTTTAGCAAGAATATAGACATTCCAAAAATTTGGGTCCCAACCAACCCAAATATGACCATTTACATGATGTTCATAGTTCAAGTACCATTGCCAATTCTTACAAATAGCTTTAGAAACAGTATTAGCTTTAGAGCACTTGACCCTAGTTTCAACTAGGCCTACAAAAGAGAAATTATGTTTACTTAAGAGAGCACGGACACTTTCCTGCTTAGGAGACATATTTACACCTTTAATATTCATAGAGAAAAAATTTAACATAAAAGAAATAAATATTTAAGCTGGGGACTTCTTGCTCCCCCCTCCTTTGATCTTTTTCTTAGAAGATTGGCTTACGTCAAGAGACATTTTTTCTTTATGCTTGAGATCCTTAACCTCTTTCTCATCCATTTGTTTCAGCTTATCCACAAGAGGGATTGGCAGAGGAGTAACATTAGTGTCAGAGTAACTGTCTTGTAAGCCTCCTTCTAAAGGAGAGATAGGATTAAAGGGGTTAAAGCTCGTAGTAACAGTGGAGGGAAAAGGGCCCTTAAGAGCAGAGGGAACAATCTGCAGTTTGGGACCCTTAGTAGCCATAGTCCAGCAATCAGAATTTACATCTAAGGAGGAGTCTAGATCATTGAGATCACCTAAAGCCTAAAAGGAAATAACCACCAGAGGCTCAACGACCAGAGAGGGGACTTTGGGAACCCATTTATAGTTAGCACTAGGACAACGAACCAAGGAATGCCCAAAAGACAGACAGTTCGAACATAACTAGGGCCTATTTTGATATTCAACTTTAACCAGCATAACTTTCTCCAATTTTGATTCCTCGTCAGGAACAGCTACATCCAGACTAGGGGGAAAACCTGAGGAAGAAGACATTTCAACAAACATCCTAGCAAAGCTCATATGCTCGAATTTTTCAGTTAGCTTATCAACAAATAAAGACTTTCTTATCCTACTAGCAAGATAACTCAACCCAGGAGCAGAGAGATAAGACATAGGAACATTATGGAATTTGACCCAAACCGGAGCTTTAGTGCATACTTCAGATTGGAAATCCATTCCCTCCTTCCAACGCTTAAAACAAAGAAGTTTACTCGAAATGTACCATGGTCCTAAAGTAAGTATATTGTCCTGTTCCTCAGGTGTAGCAAACTTAAAAATAAACATCCCCTTATCCTAAGGAAAAAATTTTTGTAAGCCAAACTTATCCCAAAGTTTATGCAGACTCTCATCCACAATCTTGAAAGGAAGTCTAGAGTGAATAAAACTACCAACAAGGCAGGAGTTCCACAATTTATTACCTAACAGAAGGACCTCAGAAGGAGGCTTAATCGTAATAGGACCATTATCAACAGCAGGCGGGGAAGGGGGGAAGAAATCAAGAATCAGACCTGACTTTGGGAAATCCTGAGCCACAACAGAGCTCCAAGATATCTTATCAGCCCGGGCGACCCCAGAAGACCCAGCTACCTCAACAACTGCAACCATCCTTTCAACTGATACAGTCTTCCCAGAACCTTTTGGAGAAAAGGCAAGCTCACCTTCTTCTAAATTGACAGCCACAAAAGGAGCCTCAGCCTTCCGTGTTCCAACAACATCTGGAATCAGACCCAAAGGCGGAATACCAGAACTACTAACTTTCAAAGGACTTGTATCAAACATGTCGTGGTCATTTACTTGACGAGTACCCCGACCACCATCAGCAAACTCAGAAACCTGATGGATATTGAACCCCTTGGCCAGAATAAAATCCAAAAGAGTGTTATTCTTCTTATGCTCATCTGCCTCTTCTACAAGACCTCTACTAGAAAAGTGCTGAGCAGCACTAAATATCTCCTTCAAAGCTGAACCATGTTTAAGCCATAATCTTGCTTCAATCTCACTATTAGCATCTGAATAATCGGACTCAACCAGAACATTGGAAGGGACATCATCAGATTCGGCCATAATCGGTTCGGCCATTACGGACCCGACCGTGGACTCTGAGTTAGGGTTAGAAACCCCCAAATCAGAAGAACCTACCCTAGAAGAACTGGTCAAGGAGTTTCCCCCCGAGAGGTGGGGGTAATCCACCATAGAAACCAGGAAAGAACACAGAACGAAACGAGAAGGGAATCAGAAGCACAAGAAAACCCGAAGAGAGAAGGCAAAGAGCGAAATCTAGAGAGAGAAATTACATTACAACCTGAATTCTAATTTTGTTGATTTACTCTAACTAGTTTATTGTTAAGCAAGTTTCTTGAGTTATATTCTTGTATAACACAGTTTGAACTCTCGTCTCTATTATTGAACTGTTTTAACCCTTGCATGAATTTAATACTTTGTTGGGCAAGTTTTTAATTTCAGCTTGCTATTGGTTATGGTACAATCTGTAATTTCATTTTTAAATGTTATAATATTCTAACCTTAGCTTATTTATTGTTCAAGTAAAGGTTTACTATTTTCTTCATTTTATTAAATACTTATGCTCTACGGTTATTTCAAGCATGAGTTTAACATGTATAGTCAGTTCATTTATGATTCTCAATTGTTCTATGTTATGTTGTTATTAAACACCTGTTATGATTCTCAAACACTATTAATTCAACTATTCCTCTAGTTGATGTTCGTTGAACTTCAAATTACCCTTGAAAGCTTATCCAAACCAAACTCTCTTTGGTGCAGACTTGTACTCTAAATACTGAGATGAACAACCCTATTATTATTAGGGGATAACTTACGTGTAGCGTTAAATGTTTGTGCACAATACATGGTATGAAGGGTTGATCCCCCTAAGTACGAGGGGTCCTTATAGTCTTATGACTGTTAAAGTTTGAGTTGAAAGATTACTTAAAACTGTCGACATAGTTCATTGTCTTATGACCCTCAGTTATGTTTATTCCATATTTTGGATTTCAGTTCCTGATTATCATTGTTAGAATACTATTCAGTTTTGATGAGCCTATTAGTTAGCAGTTATTATTATTATTCTCTTGTTGATTCATTGTTATATCCGGTGAGCAATTGTTTTGCTCACTCTTGCATATTTACAAACACAGTGCAACTAAAGTGGAGAAGGTAGACGAACCTTCAATTAGGAAAGGAAAGGGAAAATTGTACAAGTGATGCTGATTTGTACTTTTATTTATTATGATGATCTTAGACTTTATTTTAATTATGTTATATAATTATTTAATTCCGCATTTGAATGACGTTTAAATGTTAGATAACCTGGGATGTTTTGAGTTTAATTATGTAACTCTATTTAAAGGGATGATTTTATGGTTTAAATATTATTTATTTGGGTAGAAAGTATGAATGTTTGAATAGTGAGCACCAAATCTTGTGGGAATGAAGTACCTAGATTTGGGGGTGTCACATTGATACCAACTGTGACACCCCCAAAATAGGTATACATCACCTATTCTGAGTCGCTAAATACATGGTACAGAATACAAATACAATCTTAAATATACAACATGAGAACTACTAATACTATTAACATACTATTTCATAGAATAGTGAGGACTACTAATACTATCATCTAGACCGTCACTCCATTCCCTGACTAGTCCCTGCTACGTTGTCATTTTCTAAAGAGAACAATGTGAAAGTAGTATGCACACAAGCCAATCATGTTTGATGATAAAGCATATACTTTGTAAACAATCTTATTCATTTATTAATAAAAAGTATTAATTTATTAAAGGCTTTTAATTATCTACATGATGCTGTTTTATAATATGTGATAAACCCATAGTTTTAAGCAACGCTTTTAGAATAATGATGATGATCATTCTAATGAGATCTAAATTCTTTGAAAGCTTAAAACTAAAATAGTTCCCAATCGTTGGATTACTAAATTGGGGATTAGTGAATCCGGATAGATTGGTACATACGTTGCTTGCTCATTGGATGAGGATGATTGATCTCATGATCATTTGTGTGGAGACACTAAAGCAAGTATGTAGGTGCTTATTGGAGAATAAGTTCACTGAACGTGACTCGCTAAGGAATACCTAATGGAGTTTTACTTGCATGTCAATAGGAATTCCTGTAGTGATAGTAGTACAAGTGATCCTTGGACTTGAGATCATCATAGTATCTTGTGTATGATGAGTTATACTTTGACTTATTCCTTAAGACCCTTAGGGTATATCAAAGGGTATGCTTGGGTATAATAAGTTGTACATGGAGATAATGTATGATCAATAAAGAATCTACCACTTCTAGTAAAAGAAGAGAAATGTCCTATGTGATTCGATAAATGACAACTCAGTAGTCCTTGGCCAAGGCAGAATGAAATTAGAAAGGAGTTTCTAATTTGCATTATTTGGAGTTGTGCATTTAAGAGTCGAAATACATATAATTAAATAAAATAAGGCTTGACAGAAATTCCATGTCTTATATTTAATTGGGACATTGTATGGTGGAAGGATTGAATTGTACGGTAACTATTTACTCAAAGGTTCTTTTATGATTAATGTTGAAATCTATATTATCTGGAAAGTCGTTGATCGCTAGGGAGGCTTATCCCTATTGTAGAATAAATATTATTTATTTAAATAAATTATTAGTTTAATTTATTTATTTAAATAAGATTAGAATTGTTCTAATTAATTTATTCACAACCGGTTTAATATGGAGAACCTAAAGGGTCACACCATAAAAGGAAGAATAATTATTTAAGAAGTAAATGACATAATCGTAATAATAAGTTAAGTATATTTAATTTAATCTATGGTGATAGAATAAATTAAATAGCTTAATATTTATTATTTAATATTTTGGAAATATTAAATATAAATTAATAAGAGGAGTCTTATTATTATTATTATTATTATTATTATTTAATTCCTAAAGGAGTTTGGGAATTAATTAATAAAAGTACTCTCATTTATTCCTAATAAGATTAGGAGGCTAATTAATTAAATATTTAATTAATTATCTCTAATAAGATTAGGGAGCCTAATTAATTAAAAGAATTTAATTAATTAAAATATAACCCAATTCCTTAATTGTTAAGGAGGGGTTGCCACATCTATAAATAAGAGGAGTCTTATTATGGGTGTAGAGTTGTTGTTAGCTTTTTAACAACAGACGTAATTCCAATTGGGAGAGTACGCCTTTTTCTATAGAGATAGAAAAATAAGGGTTTTGCCATATACCCATCTTCTTGAATTCTTCTTCTTCCTTGGTGGATCACCTCTAGAGGCCAAACACTTGGGTGGCTAACGTTGATCAAAGGAAGGAACCAAACCCGGTGGATTCAAGTTGAACGTGAAAGGATTTGGAGGTGAACTTGTACCTGAGGAAGCTCGATCTTCAAGGGTATGATTTTATTCTTTATCTTTTCGTTTAATTAATAATTGCGCATAAAGAGTGATCCGGGTTTATGGTTTGTAAAAATTTTTTAAACTCTGATTTTACACGCTTCCGCATATTTTTGCAATTTGATTGCGTTCATGAATATTACAAACCTCACAGTGGTATCAGAGCCAAACCTTTATGCGAATTATTAATTGTTCAGATTTGATATGTATGTTGATATGTATTTTGAATAATTTAATTGGGCATAATTTTATTGTATAAAATTTAATAAAAAAAAAATAAATCGCAAAGCCTATTTTAAAAATCGGTACTGTGATTTTTTTTTATTAATCAATTATGAGATTCCTGGATGCATTGATTATTAATGGCGTGAATTATTTACTGGCGTGAATCATTAGATGAGTTTCACGTTATATGTTATCCACGTGGCCACCAAATTAGAAAGGAGTTACCTGTAAAGTGAAAATGTAATCATGTTAATGCCATTTGAATTCAAGCCACAAAAGGATGACATGCACGGATTTTCAGGAAACAAATGTTAACAGATTCTTGTGAACAAAGAAACATGATTTCTGAATCTTCTACATGATACAGGATTCTTAGTAATCAGATTATATATTATATATATATATATGTAATATGCTTGCTTTGCTGGAAAAAGGATGATCCTGCATATCCTGCATATTGGATAATATAATAGGTTGATCCTGTCCGGTTTTTAATATATATATAGATATATGTTTACTTCCGTGACAACCGTATTATATATATAATATATATTCTTAATTATTTTATAATTAAAATAAAAGTTTATTTTAATCTTTAAAATAAAAGGTTTATTTTAATATTAAAATAAAAAGATTTATTTTAATTTTAAAATTAGAATTTCATGCTAACTAATTAGAGTTGGAATTGGATTCCATGATAACTAATTGGAGTTGAAATTGGATTCTATGTTTTCTAAAATAAAGGAGTTTATTTGTGAATAGGAAAGAGAATCCTAATTTCCTTAAATAAAGGAGTTTATTTAGATATGAAATAAGATTTCATATTATTCAAAATAAAGGAGTTTATTTGTGAATAGGAAAGATAATCTGTGGTTCCTTTTATAAAAGTTTTTTTTTTATGGAATTGGATTCCATAATTAATTAAAATAAAGGAGTTTATTTTGATTAAAGATTTTGATTAAAATA
Source organism: Panax japonicus (assembly GCA_020205505.1). Classification (NCBI taxonomy): domain Eukaryota; kingdom Viridiplantae; phylum Streptophyta; class Magnoliopsida; order Apiales; family Araliaceae; genus Panax; species Panax japonicus. The sequence goes on from CM035114.1 coordinate 42,902,236, forward strand.
AAATAGTTTATTTTATTCAAAATTGGATAAATTAAAATAAAATAGTTTTATTTTGATTTAAATTTGGATTAAAATAAAGGAGTTTATTTTGATTCAAAAATAGATTTTATACTAACTAAATTTGCCCATTAAATGATATCAATATATATATTAAATGTTAATTATTCATAAGATGAATATTATTTATTGATGCATATGGTGATGTGTATGATAATAAATGGGATTGATTATGAACTATTGACCAATGCGATTGGATTTTATTTTAGTTGGATGCATGAATGTATGGGTTTTATTAAATGGGGTCTGCGTACCTCGTCTTCTCTAATTTTTCTTAATGTAAATTCTATCTTCCTCCTATGTACTTCCCCTTGACTGCTGATCAAGGTTTCTATTTATTTTAAATAGTTTTGTAATAGGAATAGTTAGAATTATTTTGAAGAATTAGAGATCAAGGAGCAAGGAGCGCTTGAAGACCCGTTTGTAATGGAGCTCGGGTTTAAATGTAATAGTTATATTTAAATATAATTCTTGCACCCCTAGGGTTTGACCTTTTGGTTCACTTAGTGGCTCTAGTGAACCAAACTAGAATAAAAGTCCATAATCAATCCAGGTAGAATATAGTATTCTATATGTGCATGCTTATGATATATATATTATATATTATGCAAACATGCTTCGCATGTTCATTAATATGACGCGTATTTTATATATATATGTGCATGCGCGCTAAACAAGATGAGACAAATTAATAACAAACCCCTCAAATATTTTATATTAAGTTGTAACGTTCAAAGATGTTTGGAATATCGAACGTCGCCTTCTAGCATGATAGAAACAATAGAGTATTGAATATTTAATATGAGTTTGTTGTGCACACACAAGGCGAGTATTAAATATTTAAGATGTTGTTTTTATTACATATGATGTTTATAAGGAATTGAACATTACTGCTTTGTTGTGCACACACAAGGGCTGTAGTTTTCTCTTCACTTATATGGAAATGCTGGGTCTGACTTAACTTAAATCATTTTAGTTCGGATGTGCACACACTTGACCATTACGATTTAAGAGGCAAAATACAAGGAGTTACATAGTTGATGTAATTGACAAGAGTTGTCTACCTATTTATTTATATATAGTTTGTTGTGCACACACAAGGCTATATACATTTGAAATGGGATCCTTATTCTCACTAGCAAATCTTTAATTAGATTTTGCCGAACTATATAAGTGAGGGTAATATAGTTTGAAGAAAATAGTGGGAGATACCAATTTAAAACAAGACCTAATTATTTTGGTAATTAATAAAAGAATGTATGTTAAAATGTTGTTAATGACAAATTCATTTACAGAATTTTACAATGTCTAAATTACTATCACTGCGTAGCATATTAGATGCTAAATTAACCGGACCGAATTAAACGGATTGGTTAAGGAAATTGAGAATAGTTCTCATGGCTGAAAAGCTTTCTTATGTCCTTAATACGCCTATCCCTGCAATGGTTGCAGACAATGCCTCTGAGGAAGATATTGCTACTTTTAGAAAGTGGCTAGATGATGCATAGTTGGCTCAATGCATCATGCTCACATCCATAAGTAACGAGCTTCAGCGTCAGCATGAAACTATGGATGCTCCTACTATATTCCTGCACATCAAGTAGTTGATGGTGAGGAAAGTAGGACTGATAGATATCAGATATCTAAGGAGCTCTTCCGATCTAGAATGACCGATGACACTACGGTACAGATAAAAGTCCTTAACATAATCAATTTGATTGATCAATTAGGACAACTGGTTTTTTCATGGATGGAGAGTTGAGCCAAGATTTGATCTTTTACTCACTTCCGGACTCCTTTCACAATTGTTGTGAATTTTTCATATGAACGAGCTAGATATCAGCCTCGCTGATTTGCTTAACATGTTGAAAAATGTTGAGAGTCACTTTCCAACCAAGAAAGACCAAGTCTTACTGGTAGGGGCCAAAGGATCTTCTGAAAAGAAGAACGATTCTAAGAAGGTAAATAGAAAGGGCAAAAACAAAGGATAATAAGAACAAAACTGATACGGATAGCAAAGGAGTTTGCTTCCACTGCAATAAGCCTGGACACTGGAAAGAAATTGCGAGAAGTATCTTGCAGGGCTAACCAAAGAAGCTTAGTGAAGTTTCGGTTACAAATACAAATTTGTTCATGATTGAAATAAATTTTTCTTTAAGTCAAGGTTCTACTTGGGTATTTGATACCGACTTTGGTTATCATAAATATAGATTTATGAAGGGACCAAGTAGAAGTAGAAAGCTAAACAAATATAAGTAAACCTATGTGTGGGAAATGAAGCAAAGGTTGCTGCATTAGCCGTATGAACTTATAGTTTAGCAATGCCTACAGGCAAATCTATTAAGTCAATAAGCTGTTATTGTATTCAAGTTCTTGTTAAAAATATTATTTCCATTTTATTGTTGGACAATGAAATTTTTGGTATTATATTTAAGAACAATTGTTGTTCTATTTATAATAATAATGTTTTGTATAGAACTGGAATATTACTTAATAGATTTTGTATACTTGACTTACGTGAAAAATTATTTTACAAATTGAACAAATTAATATAAGAAAAGGAGATGATCATTCAAAGAGTTGAATGTTTGTATTTGATGAAATACAAGTGTGAATTATTTGAAAGGATCAAAGAATTCAGAAATGAAACAAATTGGCAAAGTATTAAGATTCTTTGATTAGATCAAGGAATAAATACTTGTGCAATAAGTTTCTAGATAATCTCAAATGGTTTTTTCATAATGGACGCCTCCTGATACGTAATAATTGATTGATGTATCTGAATGGAAAAATCGTACCTTGTTGGACATGGTGCGGTCCATAATGATTTTACCGACATTCCAGTATCCTTCTAGGATCATGTCCTAGAAATGGCTGCATATTTACAGAAAAGGTAACCTCAAAATCCGGCCCCAAGACTCCATAAAAGTTATGGACAGGGAGGATTCCTAATCTTAAGTATGTTAAGATAAGGGGTTGTCCAACTTATGTGAAACGGTTTCAAAGGATAAGCTTGGGACAAGATTTGACATGTACAAATTTGTGGGACATCCTAAAGTAAGTTTAGGGTATATATTCTATAATCCTACTTAGCAAAATGTGTTTGTTGCGAAACATGCTACCTTCTAAGATAAAGGTGTTTATCATTGAAAGGGCTAGTGGGAGGATAATACATCTTGAATAGTTCAAGAACCACAAAACACTATAAGTCAAATAAGAGGAACTTGTAGATAGACCTATTGTACCACAACCGAGTCGTAAATCTGGAATAATACCAAAGATACCTAGGAGGTATGGATTCATCATGGATGATGATGATGAGGTACGTATCATAGAAGATGATGATCCAGTTACATACGATGAGGTAAGAGTTGTAGACACTCAGAGAAATGGATTGAAGCAATCTTCTCAAAAATGGAACATTCATTTTGATATGATAATCAAAAGAGTTTGATTTTATCAAAAACAAGAATGAACCTAGTGTGTACAAAAGGGTCAGTGGGAGCGTCGTGACATTTCTAGTATTATATGTTGATATAATACGGATGAGGAATAACACACCAATGCTACAATCATTAAAGATAAAGTTGTCTAAACATTCCTCCATGAATGATTTGGGAAGAGCTCGACTTAACCCAATGAACGTATATTCATTTGATGTTAAAGTTGTTTAGCATGGCAAACTCCAAGAGATGTCTCATGTTGATGAGTCATGGAGTGTATCTCTCTTAATAGTCCCCATAGACTCCTAAAAGAGAGATCGCATGAGTGACAATCATGTATGCAATGAAATATACGCGACCTGATGTTGATCAGTCATATTCTGGAGAAGTTCACTGTGAGACAGTGAAAAACATCTTAAAGTACTTAACCTTAAAGTACTTAACCAGCACTAAGGATGTGATATAATTCATGGCGGGTCTGAATTAAAACTAGAGGGCTTAACAGACTCAAGTTTTTCAGATAGACCAAGACGACAGAAAATCCACTTTAAGGTAAAGGGTTACCTTGAACGGTGGTGCAGTGAATTGGAAAGGTTCCAAACAACAAAGAGTTGTTGGTTTAGTGATAAAGACAAAGTATATAACTATAAATGAAGCTGCAAGTTGATTGTTTGGATTAAAAGTTCATTACAGAACTAGGAATAGTTCCTAAGTCTCATCTTGGATCTAAACATGTGTTGTGGCACTTTCATTTGATTATAAGAATCATTGAAAGATGGGAAATCACTATAGAGATAGTGGACTCTCAAGAACAACATTACATATCCATTTACTGAAGCTTATCCAACAGCAGGATAATCGTCACTTAGAGAAGAAGAGTATGAGATACCATGACGATTGGTTTTAGTGCAAGTGGGAGATTGAAAGTAGTATGCACACAAGCCAATCATGTTTGATGATAAAGCATATACTTTGTAAACAATCTTATTCATTTATTAATAAAAAGTATTAATTTATTAAAGGCTTTTAATTATCTACATGATGCTGTTTTATAATATGTGATAAACCCATAGTTTTAAGCAACGCTTTTAGAATAATGATGATGATCATTCTAATGAGATCTAAATTCTTTGAAAGCTTAAAACTAAAATAGTTCCCAATCGTTGGATTACTAAATTGGGGATTAGTGAATCCGGATAGATTGGTACATACGTTGCTTGCTCATTGGATGAGGATGATTGATCTCATGATCATTTGTGTGGAGACACTAAAGCAAGTATGTAGGTGCTTATTGGAGAATAAGTTCACTGAACGTGACTCGCTAAGGAATACCTAATGGAGTTTTACTTGCATGTCAATAGGAATTCCTGTAGTGATAGTAGTACAAGTGATCCTTGGACTTGAGATCATCATAGTATCTTGTGTATGATGAGTTATACTTTGACTTATTCCTTAAGACCCTTAGGGTATATCAAAGGGTATGCTTGGGTATAATAAGTTGTACATGGAGATAATGTATGATCAATAAAGAATCTACCACTTCTAGTAAAAGAAGAGAAATGTCCTATGTGATTCGATAAATGACAACTCAGTAGTCCTTGGCCAAGGCAGAATGAAATTAGAAAGGAGTTTCTAATTTGCATTATTTGGAGTTGTGCATTTAAGAGTCGAAATACATATAATTAAATAAAATAAGGCTTGACAGAAATTCCATGTCTTATATTTAATTGGGACATTGTATGGTGGAAGGATTGAATTGTACGGTAACTATTTACTCAAAGGTTCTTTTATGATTAATGTTGAAATCTATATTATCTGGAAAGTCGTTGATCGCTAGGGAGGCTTATCCCTATTGTAGAATAAATATTATTTATTTAAATAAATTATTAGTTTAATTTATTTATTTAAATAAGATTAGAATTGTTCTAATTAATTTATTCACAACCGGTTTAATATGGAGAACCTAAAGGGTCACACCATAAAAGGAAGAATAATTATTTAAGAAGTAAATGACATAATCGTAATAATAAGTTAAGTATATTTAATTTAATCTATGGTGATAGAATAAATTAAATAGCTTAATATTTATTATTTAATATTTTGGAAATATTAAATATAAATTAATAAGAGGAGTCTTATTATTATTATTATTATTATTATTATTTAATTCCTAAAGGAGTTTGGGAATTAATTAATAAAAGTACTCTCATTTATTCCTAATAAGATTAGGAGGCTAATTAATTAAATATTTAATTAATTATCTCTAATAAGATTAGGGAGCCTAATTAATTAAAAGAATTTAATTAATTAAAATATAACCCAATTCCTTAATTGTTAAGGAGGGGTTGCCACATCTATAAATAAGAGGAGTCTTATTATGGGTGTAGAGTTGTTGTTAGCTTTTTAACAACAGACGTAATTCCAATTGGGAGAGTACGCCTTTTTCTATAGAGATAGAAAAATAAGGGTTTTGCCATATACCCATCTTCTTGAATTCTTCTTCTTCCTTGGTGGATCACCTCTAGAGGCCAAACACTTGGGTGGCTAACGTTGATCAAAGGAAGGAACCAAACCCGGTGGATTCAAGTTGAACGTGAAAGGATTTGGAGATGAACTTGTACCTGAGGAAGCTCGATCTTCAAGGGTATGATTTTATTCTTTATCTTTTCGTTTAATTAATAATTGCGCATAAAGAGTGATCCGGGTTTATGGTTTGTAAAAATTTTTTAAACTCTGATTTTACACGCTTCCGCATATTTTTGCAATTTGATTGCGTTCATGAATATTACAAACCTCACACAATGAGTAAAAGGGTGAGCTCAACTAGCCCAGTAAGAAATATTATGACTAAGATAATGCAGATTAATTATCGTTAGCCTTCAACAATGTTAAACTGATACAATATAATAAACATCAAGTTTAACTGAAGCGGAATAAGCAATCCATTAAAAAAGTCAAGTAGAGAATAAAATCTAATATCTTCAATGATTTAAAAGGTTTTTCATCACTTTTATTGCTGAGACTCAACTTAATAAATAAACCACATCATCCCTTCACTACGGCAAAAGATATTCATTAGTATCACAACCACAAATTATCCATACACTACGGGCCAATAATATTTGTGTATTCATCAATGGTCATGATCATGCCAACAACTGTCCATCAATGCACTACGGGCCAATGAGGACTTTTACCACATCATTTGTAACATTACGGTCATGATTATACTGATTAATCCCTGGTCATAATCATATCAAGTCCATCTATGCACTACATGCCACAGATGACTTTCAACATAATATAAACATGAGAATGATGACAATGATATAAGAATTCAATAAAAAAAGTTCAAGAATTAATTTATCCAAGAACAAATAACGTCCAAATTGTTAACATGATACTGCTTTGTGGAGTAAAATTCAAGAATGCTTAGAAGAATATTTCCATGAAAAGATACTGGATAAAGCGCAAATATCAAGAATATTCCACTAATTTCATGTAGTATAAAAGCCAAAACTATAACCAACCGAGTATAATAAAGAATGGAATAACAAAAGAAATCACCAGGCATAGGATAGACCGCACAGACAGGTTATTCCAACAGAATAATAAATAACGGAACCAGGTCATGCGTAAACGCACAGACAGGATATTCGAACAGAATAATAAATAATGGAACCAGATCACGCGTAAAGCATAGACAGGATGTTCCAACAAAATGATAAATAATGGAATAATAGAAGAATTTCACCATGTATGCAGTACTTCGTATAGACAGGTTATTCCAACATAATAATAAAGAATGGAATAACAGAAGAATTTTACCAAGAATAGTGTAGTCCGCGTATACAGGTTATTCCAACAGAATAATAAAGAATGGAATAACAAAAGTTCTCTTCATGAATACAAAAGAAATAATACCCCTTACCTTAGAAGAAACTGGATATAGGAGTAGTGAAGTAGCAGAATACTTTTCTTCTTTCTCTCTATAGTTTCTCTCTCTAGAATTTTAGTGAATTCGTAAGAAATAATGAAGGAATGAGCTTCTATTTATAGGAGAATGGACTGAATAGTAACTAATTCATGAACGGTCCAGAATAATTTACTTTTAAACGGACGGTCCATATTAAATTACTATGCAATATTAATAAAATATTCTAATAAAACAAAATCTTTTAAATAAAATATAATATATTCTATTTACAATCTAATAAAACGAATAACTTTATAAAAGTATTCTGTTTTATATAAAAAGATTTTACTATGCAAACACTATGCATAATAGAATATTATATATTCTATTTATAGTCTAATAAAACGAATAATTTTATAAAAGTATTCTATTTTATATAAAAAGATTTTACTATACAAATACTATTCAGGCACTATACAAACACTCTGCATAATAGAATATTATATATTCTATTTATAGTCTAATAAAATGAATAACTTTATAAAAGTATTCTGTTTTATATTAAAAAAGCTGTTTTATTGCATTTATAATAATAATAAAACCAAACTTATCACCTTTATTGTAATTCACAATATTAATCGACCAGGTCGTTCTCAGGAAAGAGGGAGCTTTCTAATAAGGATTTCTCCTTATTGGCGCGCAATTAGGTGACCAAACCTCTCCTTGGCAGAACTTCTAAACATCATTAATATTTCAAATAATAATATTAATAATTTTGTTATCTCAATTGTTGATTTAATAATATATAAAATATCGACAATAATTGAATCAAATAACGTGAGATACTATGTAACAATTATTATAGCAATAATTGAACAAAATTGAGTGACTTCTCACGTAAGCATCAATAATCAAAACTGTGTGCTACTATGAAACCACGCGTAATACTGTACTTTTAACACCGGGTGTTCAATAGTTAACGGTAAAACTTCCGTCGTTATTTTCATTTAAATATTTTTGTCATTTTCTCAATCCGATAATAATTCCGTTGTGGGGACCACCAATGATTGTGTCGTCGTACGAATATTCCCTGTTAAAATGAATATTCCCCGACCAATCGAATATTATATAACAACTTGCGTACTTTGCAAAATTTATATATATTACACACAACTATAACATTATATCAAATTCATTCCATAATATTCAAAAAAATATTTCGAGAAATTTAAATCTTTATTCATAAAATTTGGGGTCTCACATCTTTCGCTATCTCGTCTGGTTCTAATTTAATAATGTGGCTCGGGTCTTTCACATATTTATGTAGCATAGATATGTGAAAAACGTTATGAACACAAGACATACTTGGTGGTAAAGCGAGTCTATAGGCCACAGTTTCTACTCGGTCAAGGATTTCAAATGGACCTGAATTGAGGGTTGTACTTTTCTCTATTCCCAAATCTCGTAACTCTTTTCAATAGAAAAACACGTAGCAATACATGATCTCTAACATTAAACTCTACGCCCCTTCGATGAAGATCAGAATAACTCTTTTGTCGATCTTGTGAGGTTTATTTATATTACCGGATCATTTGAATCTTTTTCGTAGTCATGCGTACCATTTCTGATCCCAACAACGTTGCTTCACCCACCTCATCCCAACATACTGGAGAACGACACTTTCATCCATACTCGCTTGATAACTATTATTGTAGGAGAATTCCACCAATGATAAATACTTGTCCCAACTTCCTTTGAAGTCTAGAACGCAGAGTCTTAGTAGATCTTCAAGAATTTGAATAGTCCTTTCTGACTACCCGTCCTTTTGAGGATGATATGCAGAACTGAATCATAAATCAGTGCTTATAGCTTTCTGCAAGATGACCCAAAATTGTGAAGTGAATCTTGGGTCTCGATCAGAAACTCTGGATACTGGCATACCATGCAACCTCATTTATGTACATACGAGCAAGACGTTCAAGTGAATAAGTGTGACGCCCCCAACATAGGTATACATCACCCATAAGTGTGAGTTTCAAATACATGGTATAGAATTTAAATACAAACATAATAATACAACTGTCGTGTAAAATACGACAAAACATAGTTGAGAGTTTTTGACACGAATATTGTATTCTAGACAATATCCAAACTCAAATGGAGTCCTTATTACAATTATTAACACACTAATTTATAAAATAGTGAGGACTACTACAGCCACCATCTCGGACCGTCACTCCATTCCCCGACTAGTCCTGGCTACGTTCTCATTTCTTGAAGAGAACAATGAAAGCAAAAGGGTGAGCTCAACTAAGCCCAGTAAGAAATATTATGACTAAGATAATGCAGAAAAAATTATCGTTAGCCTTCAACAGTGTTAAATTGATAAAATATAATAAACATCAAGTTTAACCACAACGGAATAATCAATCCATTAGAAGAGTTAAGTAGAGCATGATATCTACTATCTTCTATGATTTAAAAGTTTATCATCAATTTTATCTCTAAGACTCAGCTCAATAAATAATCCACATCACTGAATTATCCATACACTACGGGCTAAGGATATTCGTGTTATCACCAATGGTCATGATCATGCCAACAACTGTCCATCAATGCACTACGGGCCAATGAGGACTTTTACCACATCATTTGTAACATTACACGTCATGATTATACCGAATAATCCCTAGTCATAATCATACCAATCAACAGTCCATTTATGCACTACGGGCCAAAGATGACTTTCATCATAATACAAGTATGAGGATGATGACAATGATATAAGAATTCAATTAAACGAGAGCAAGGATAAATTTTAAAGATTTATAATTTAATTTATCTAGAATTCAATAATGTCGAAATTATATACTACTTTGTGGAGTAAAATTTAAGAATAATATTATATTAAAAATAATTTGGACAGAAAAAAAAATCATTTTTTTATCAAGAATAGTGCCACGGGTGAATAGTACCCCATAAATAGTGCTTCAGGAATAGTACCCCGTGAATAGTACCCCAACATGAAAAGATCAAAATTTATCCAGAGTGTCCAGAAAAATATTTCAGTTGAACGATACTGGATAAAACGCAAATTTCAAGGATATTCCACTAATTTCAAGGAGTATAAAAGCAATACTTTAACAAAAGGAGTGCAGAAATTGGAATCTGATACGAAATAATATTACTTACATACTACAGAGTATGGAAGAAAATATTATTTCTTAAGAATATTGAACAAAAATTATACCCATTACCTTAAAAAGGGAGTACTTTGACTGGTAGGTCGGGGATATTCTTGAAAAAACTTGTACTATTTTCTACACTCATATCTTCCTATAACTCGAAAGAAATACGATCAATATTATAGAAGAAGAATTCTCTGATTCTGGTGTGATTTTTAATTCTAAACTAAGCATCCTATTTATAGGAGAATGTAAGAATACTATTTAGAAAAGTTTTCCACGGACCAACAGTTGCAGTGTGACGCCCCCAAAATAGGTATACATCACCTATTCTGAGTCTCCAAATACATGGTATAGAATACAAATAAAATCTTAAATATACAATATGAGCTATGAGTTTTAATACAAATATTATCTTCTAGACAGTATTAAAACTCAAAATAAATCCTCAATACAATTATTAACACATTATTTCATAGAATAGTGAGGACTACTAATGCTATCGTCTGGACCGTCACTCTGTTCCCCGACTAGTCCCTGCTACATTCTCATTTCCTGAAGAGAAAAATGAAAGTAAAAGGGTGAGCTTAACTAGCCTAGTAAGAAATATTGTGACTAAGATAATGTAGAATAAATTATCATTAGCCTTCAACAATGTTAAACTGATAAAATATAATAGACATCAAGTTTAACTGCAGCGGAACAAGCAATCCATTAAAAGAGTTAAGTAGAGAATAAAATCTATTATCTTTTATGATTTAAAAAAGATTTTTCATCACTTTTATCACTGAGACTCAGCTTAATAAATAAACCACATCATCCCTGCACTACGGCCAAGGATATTCATTAGAATCACAACCACAAATTATCCATGCACTAACGGCTAAAGATATTTGTGTATTCATCAATGGTCATGATCATGCCAACAACTCTCCATCAATGCACTACGGGCCAATGAGGACTTTTACCACTTTATTTGTAATATTACGGTCATGATTATACCGAATAATCGCTGGTCATAATCATACCAAGTCCATCTATGCACTACAGGCTACAGATGACTTTCAACATAATATAAACATTAAAATGATGACAATGATATAAGAATTCAATAAAACAAGTTCAAGAATTAATTCATCCAGGAACCAATAACGTCCAAATTGTCAACATGATACTGCTTTGTGGAGTAAAATTCAAGAATGCTCAGAAGAATATTTCCATGAAAAGATACTGGATGAAGCGCAAATATCAAGGATATTCCACTAATTTCATGGAGTATAAAAGCCAAAACTTTAACCAACTGAGTATAATAAAGAATGAAATAACAAAAAAAATCACTAGGCATGCGATAGACCGCACAGACAGGTTATTCCAACAGAATAATAAATAATGGAACCAGGTTATGCGTAAATGCACAGACAGGATATTCGAACAGAATAATAAATAATGGAACCAGGTCCTGCGTAAACGCACAGATAGGATATTCCAACAGAATAATAAATAATGGAACCAGGTCATGCATAAACACACAGACATGATATTCTAACAGAATAATAAACAACGGAACCAGGTCATGCGTAAACGCACAAAATGGATGTTTCAACAAAATAATAAATAACGAAACCAGGTCATGCGTAACGCACAGACAGGATGTTCCAACAGAATAATAAACAATGGAACCAGGTCATGCGTAAACGCACAGACATGATGTTCCAACAGAATAATAAATAATGGAACCAGGTCATGTGTTACGCACAGATAGGATGTTCCAACAGAATAATAAAAAATGGAATAACAGAATAATTTCACCATGTATGCGGTACTTCACATAGACAGGTTATTCCAACATAATAATAAAGAATGGAATAATAGAAGAATTTCTCCAAGTATGCGGTACTTCACATAGACAGGTTATTCCAACATAATAAAAAGGAATGGAATAACAGAATTTCTCTTCATGAAGACGAAAGAAAGAAATAATACCCCTTACCGTAAAAGAAGAGTATTCCGATTGGTAGGGCGAGGATATTCTTGAAGAAAACTTGTACTACGCTCAAAGCTTCTTAAAACTCTAAAGAAATACGCTCAAGATTATACAAGAATTCTCTGAACTTCTGGTGTGGTTTTCAATTCGAACTAAGCATCATATTTATAGGAAAATAAAAAGGATACTAAGCTGCACTATGCAATAAAATATAATATATTCTATTTATAATCAAATAAAATAAAACTTTATAAAAAGTATTCTGTTTTATATAAAAAGATTTTAGTATGCAAACACTATGCAGGCACTATGCAAACACTATGCATAATAAAATATAATATATTCTAATTATTGTCTAATAAAATAAATAACTTTATAAAAGTATTCTGTTTTATATAAAAAGCTTTTCTATTTTATTACATTAATAATACTAATAAAACAAAATTTATAATATATATATATATATATATATATATATATATATATATATATATATATATAAACTTACGTGACTTCATAAAAAGACACCTCAATATATCTAACAACATTTATTATTATTATTATTTACAATATTAATCGACCAGGTCGTTTCCAAGATATTAATAACACTGGCATCTCAATTATTGATTTAATAATATATAAAATATTGACAATAATTGAATCAAATAACGTGAGATACTATGCAACAATTACTGAAGCAATAATTGAATAAAACTGAGTGACTTCTAACGTAAGCATCAATAATCATTACCGTGTGCTACTATACAACCACGCGTATTACTATACTTTTACTACCGAGTAGTTCAACAGTTTTAACTGTAAAACTTCGATCGTTATTTTCATAAAAATATTTTTGTCATTTTATCAATTCGACAATAATCCCGTTGTGGGGTCCACCAATGATTGTTCCGTCATACAAATATTTCCTGTTAAACTGAATATTCCCCGACCAATCGAATATTATATAACAACTTACGTACTTTACAAAATTTATAAATATTATCCACAACTATAACATTATATCAAACTTATTCCATAATATTTAAAAATGATATTTATAGAAAAATCATCTTTATTAAAAAGTTGGGGTCTTATAACCTCCCCTTCTTATGAAATTTTGCCCTCGAAATTAGGGTACGTACCTGGTATGTCGAAAGGGTAAGGATATCTTGATTTCATTTCAGATTCTAACTCCCAGGTCATTTCCTCAACATCGTTGTTTCTCCACAAAACTTTGACTTGAGGTATAACCTTGGAGCGTAGAATATGTTCCTTCTTATCCAAGATTTGAACAGGAACCTCTTCATATGTCAAATCTTTCGCTATTTCGTCCGGTTCTAACTCAATAATGAGGTTCGGGTCTTCCACATATTTACGTAACATAGATATATGAAAAACATTATGAACACAAGACATATTTGGCAGTAAAGCGAGTCTATACACCACAGTTCCTACTCGATCGAGGATTAAAAATGGGCCAATGAATCGAGGATTGAGCTTTCCTCTCTTTCTAAATCTCGTAACTCCTTTTCATGGAGCAACATGCAACAACACATGATCTCCAATATCCACATCCTTTCGATGAAGATCAGCACAACTCTTTTGTCGATCTTGTGAGGTTTTTATACGTTGTCGTATAGTTTGAATCTTTAGGCCACAGTTTCTACTCGGTCGAAGATTTCAAATGGACCTGAATTGAGGGTTGTGCTTTTCTCTCTTCCCAAATCTCGTAACTCTTTTCCATAGAACAACACGTAACAATACATGATCTCTAACATTAAACTCTACGTCCCTTCGATGAAGATCAAAATAACTCTTTTGTCGATTTTGTGAGGTTTATTTACATTGCCGGATCATTTGAATCTTTTTCGTAGTCATACGTACCAACTCCGATCCCAACGACATTGCTTCACCTACCTTATCCCAGCATACTAGAGAACGACACTTTGTTCCATACAACGCTTCGAATGGAGCCATGCCAATACTTGCTTGGTAGTTGTTGTTGTAGGAAAACTCTATCAATGGTAAGAACTTGTCCCAACTTCCCTTGAAGTCAAGGACACAGAGTCTTAATAAATCTTCAAGAGTTTGAATAGTCCTCTCTAATTGTCCGTCTGTCTGAGGATGATATACCGAACTAAATCGTAAGTCTGTGCCCATAGCTTTTTATAAACTAACCCAAAATCGTGAAGTGAATCTTGGGTCTCGATCAGAAACTATGGATACTGGCATATCATGTAGTCTTACATTCTCGTTTATGTACATACGATCAAGACGTTCATGTGTATAAGTTTCTCGTATTGGTAAGAAATGAGCAGACTTGGTCAATCTAGCAACAATGACCCAAATTTCATCTATGCCTTGAGAAACCTTGGGAAGACCAGTAATGAAATCCATGGTAATGTGCTCCCACTTCCATTCTGGAATATCAAGTGGTTGCAATGGACCTTTTGGTACTTAATGCTCCGCCTTGACTCGTTGACAAGTTTGACTCCTGGAGATAAACAGCGATATCTCTCTCTTCATATTGCTCCACCAAAATGTATGACGTAGACCACCAAAATGTTGTGCGTCTCCATAATGATTTTATGCTTAAAATCAGGGTCGTTAGGAACATAAAGTCTAGAGTTGACTCGAAGTATTCCTTCTTCATCGATTCTTGCTTCCGGTATAACACCTTCTTGCACTTTCTTCCTCATACGCATTAGCTCCAGATCTGTAACTTGAGCAGCTTTAACTTTATCAATTAAAGTCGATTCTACTCGTATATTCGTCATAGTCACATGGGTCTCTGGAGTCTTTAACTCTATCTCCATCCTTTACAAGTCACACAAAATGGGCCTTTGCGTTGTCAATATCGCACTCGTACCCGTATATGATCTTCTACTCAATGCGTCAGCTACCATGTTCATTTTTACAAGATAGTATTAGATGGTATGATCATAATCTTTCAACAGTTCAAGTCAACATCATTGTTGCATGTTGAGTTCCTTTTGAGTGAAGAAATATTTGAGGCTTTTATGGTCGGTAAAGATCTCCACTTTCTCCCCATACAAGTAATGCCTCCAAATTTTAAGTGCGAAAACAACAGCCGCCAACTCTAGATTATGAGTAGGATAATTATTCTCATATTCTTTGAGTTGTTGAGAGGCATAGGCTATGACTTTCCCATGTTGCATGAGAACACATCCTAACCCTTTGCCCGAAGCATCACTGTTGATGACAAATCCCTCCGAGCCAGATGGTATTGTCAGAACAGGTGCTGAAATGAGTCTCTTCTTGAGTTCTTGAAAACTGCTTTCACATTTCTCATTCCAACCGAATTTTATATCTTTCTGAGTCAGCTGAGTTAATGGAGTAGCGATTCGACAAAACCCTTCTACGAATCTCTGATAATAACCAGCTAAGCCGAGAAAGCTACGTACTTCGGTCACTGATTTAGGTTGCTCCCAACTTTGAATAGCTTCAATCTTTGCTGGTTCAACAGATATTCCATGACTTGATACTACGTGCCCAAGGAATGCTACTTCCTCAAGCCAGAACTCGTATTTCTTTAACTTGGCATAAAGCTTTTATTCACGAAGCTTTTGGAGTATCAGCCTCAAGTGTTGCTCATGATCTTCACGGCTTTTGGAATAAATAAGGATATCATCAATAAAGACAACCACAAAGTGATCCAAATATTCCTTGAATACTCAGTTCATCATATCCATGAAGGCAGCAGAAGCATTAGTTAATCCAAAGGACATAACTAGGAATTAATAATGCCCGTACCGAGTTCTGAAAGCCGTCTTTTGAATGTCATCGGTTCTAATCTTCAATTGGTGATATCCAGAACGAAGATCAATCTTTGAAAAGAATTTGGCTCCTTGCAACTGGTCAAACATGTCATCAATACGTGGCAATGGGTACCTATTTTTGATGGTGACATGGTTCAACTCCCAATAATCAATACAAAGTCGCATACTCCCATCTTTCTTCTTCACGAATAGAATAGGAGCACCCCAAGGAGACGTACTAGGACGAATGAAATCGATGTCTAACAATTCCTACAGTTGGGTCTTTAACTCCTAAAGTTCAATAGGAGCCATTCAATATGGGGCTTTGGAAATGGGTTTTGTACCAGGTTCAAGGTCGATACAAAATTCAATTTCACGGTCTGGGGGTAGGCCAAGAAGTTCTTCAGGGAATACGTCAGGAAATTCATTAACAATAGAAATATCATTCAAAACTGATGTATTTTTGTTTAGATCCATGACATGAGCTAAGACAGCTTGACATCCATTTTTTAATAAATAAATAGCTTTATGGCTTGAGATGACAGTGATTTATTTTAATGGTTTGCTTGCTTGAATTCGCATAATAGGTTGGTTAGGAATATGAAAGCTAACAACCTTACGAAAACAATCAATTTTTGCTTGATGAGTAGTTAACCAATCAATCCCTAGAATTACGTCAAATGCAAGTACTTTCAATGAAATAAGATCGACAGGTAATGTGAGGGTACTGATTTGAACCAAACAAGACTTATAAATAGTGGATGTAATGAAGGTTTCTCCCAATGGAGTTTCAACAAATAAGTCAAAGTCTAATTTTTCCGGAGAAAAATTAAAACGTTGAGCGCAAGTACGAGAAATAAAAGAATGGGTAGAACCGGTATCAAATAAGGTATAAACTTCGCTAGAGTTTATGATAAGCTTACCTATGATGACCTCGTTCGGGTTCCTTGCTTTCTGGGAGGTCACAAAAAACGCTCTCCCTTGCACTACTGGCTTTGACTTTTCTGGGATGTCCTTTGGTGCGTCCATCCTAGCTGAACTTGTCTTCGATGAATGACAAAATCGGGCTAGGTGACCTTCTCTTCCACAATTATAACATGTTTTGGACGACATCGCGTAGTTTGGACTGATGTGTCCCACCCCTCCACATTTGAAGCATATGATAGGTGGTCGTTCTCCTTCCTTAATAACGGGTGCTGGTGCTGACGTCTTTCTATTATTGTTGAATCTCCTCTTCTTGAAATGTCCATTCTTATTATTTTAGCCATGATTACTACCGAAGCGGTTACCATTTCTCGCATGTTGATTCCCTCCACGCTTATTGTCACCGCTTCGATGACTGTTATCAATGGTATTATCATTTTGCCGACTGCTCTCTTTTGGTTGGGTTGACTCATTATCGCGCTCCTAATAACTGAACCCTATTAACCACATCTGAATACAAACACAATTTATGAGAGATAAGATATTGACGTATCTCAGGTTTCAAACCTCTTAGATACATTCGTATCATTCTCTCCTCATTATCAACCAAATGAGACGCAAACCGGGACAACTCGACAAACTTGGCTTCGTACTGTGACCCGGTCATGTTGTTTTGCTCCAGCTTGATGAACTCTACCTCTTTCATGTGACGAATACTTTTTTTTTGCTAAATTTGTTTGTAATAAAGAGACCAAAAAGAACAATGGCTAAGGGGCATACCCCAGAATATAGTAACTTCATCTAAAGAGAAAAGATGAGGATACAATACAAGGAAGAGATCCCAACCATCCTAGTGAGTTACCAACCAATTACAATAGTGATTGCAGTTTATAGCTTTGATGAAGGCTTTACTTGTAGAAATTCGTGATTTAATAAGATTTATTGTGTCCTTTGCAAGAGACCTGGGAGGAATGATAGTGCCCTTATGCATCGTTGTATTCCTAGATTCGCAAGCTTTGTAGAAACAAGTGGCAACTGTGAGACTCAAAATTTTCTTTGACAATTTAGAGCCTTGGTAGTTGGTGAGATAGCTAATGAGAGCATCCCAAGTGAGTGGGATGGAAGCTCAATTTCCTATGTCAAGAGCACTTTTTAGGATAACCGTAGAGTAGGTACATTCAAAGAACATGTGCTCAAAGGTTTCCATGTGTTGGTTGCATAGAAGCCAGTTCCATGTCCTTCTCGTATAGTGCTTGGTTCGATCATTCGTAGATAGTTTCCTTAGCAGTCCAAGCCACAACATAAAAGTGTATCTGGGCACATGTAGGTTGTGCCAAAGGATTGTGTTCCATGGTTCCAATTGGGTCCTAGCCCGAATGGAAGCCCAAATCTGGTTAGCCTTTACCGTGTGAATGGCTTGAGCTTCCCACAATATTTTGTCATTTTGTCTAGGAGGGATAGAAGCTTGAAGAATTTGCTACCGAAACATGATCACATCGTGATGATTGCTAGTTTGGAGATTCTATGAGGAGTCCAAAATGATGTGGCTCACCTTGGCAGATGATGGAATACCTAAGTTGGACAGTAATGAGGTAGAGGGGTTGATTGGGGCACCGTTAAACCAAGGATCATACCAAAGACAAGTTTGATTACCCTGCCTAGTAATGTATTTCAGGTGTTGTATAGCACATGGGCAAAGCTTTAGGATTTGATTCCATGTCCACGAGCAATCATGGCCTGTCGAAACTTGCCTTATAGACTTATCTTTCAAGTGAGTGGTTTGTATCCATTGTGCCCAGAGTGATTTAGTATCGTGATCGATGATTTGAATGAAATGTTGCAACTGTAATGCAATGTTCCAATCAAGGATACTCTTTATGCCCAATCCCCCTTCATTTGTTGGAAAAGTGATTTGAGACCAAGCCACTTTAGCCCCATACTTATAAAGATTCGGTCCCTTCCATAAAAACCTGTCGAGGAGGGAGTTAATCTCTCAAAGTACAGCCTTAGGTAGCATGAAATGCTAGCACCTTGGTTTGGAATGAAAATAGAACAGATTTTATCAGCTAAAGGCGACCAAAGTAGGCAAGGACTTTGGATGTCCATGAAGAGATACGAGAGGTGTCCTTAGTATAAGAGGAGCACAGTCGAAATGAGATAACTTCCGAGATAGTAGTTGTACTACAAGGAATTTGGAAGGTAGAGAACCTATCTGAAATCCCAATAAAGATAGAATACTGTCCGTGGTTGAAGGATCCGCGTTTGAGAGATAGCACTGACTTTTATTAGAATTCGGGATCAGGCCAGAGTAAAGAGAGAAAGATTTGATGCAAGAATTAATAATATTGATCGAAGGTAAGTTTGATTAAATCTCTTTTTCCAAAAATGTCCCTCCTCACTTGGATCAAATTTTTGGGCTTTAATTAAATTATTGATTGGCCAAAAAGAAAGTGATATCATGAGAGAGATGAAATAACTTTGGTGACTTTGTAAAAATGAATAGATATAATTGTATATCTAATAATCATCTCCTCACTCAGTCTATCTTTCTCTTTCTTAATCATAAACATGTGGGAGATTATTATATCATGTGGCTCCTTAAACCATTGGACACCTAGCATGTATTAATGAACTATCCTTTTACCACATGTGTGGTGCTTAAAGTGGGAGATGTGTTTGCATATAATTCTCTCCTTTTCTCCCACTAAACTACCAAAGCTTTACTTACAAGCATGAACAAAGATGTTGGATAAATAAAACAATGACACATAAGAGGAGTAGGTGGGAGTTGGTGGAGAGTTGGTATGAGAGTTGGTAACCAACTTTAGACAAATAAGAGACCAAAATAAATCTTAGTCACATGCTCAATCTCTCCTCCTTTTTCCTTCTCTATCCACCGGCCATGTAAATCAATCATAGTCCAACACTTCTAATAATATCAAATGTCCATCATGCCCTTCCTTCAATTGGGCTTATCAATAAAAATATTTGAGCCACTCAATTAATGTATTGCTTGGGCCTCTAACTAATTTCATTGGCCAACACTTGGGCTATAAATATACATAATCCAATACCTTAAATTCTTATCCAACCCAATTCATTTAATTAGGGTTTCATTCCCTCAATTATAACACAAATCCTTGCTCATGCACACTTATTTCCTTAACCCAATTAGACTTGTTATAATTAGGTTATAAAATTAATCATTTGAGATATATAAAATAAATCTCCTAGAATTAATAAGTATTCTAAATACCACAATTCTCTTTTTCCATAACCATTAAGTTATTAAATCCTTCATTCCTAATATATAATTAGAGTTACACTAGTTTCTTTTGTTTGTTTATATAATAAATAAAGATAAACCATCACATAATGTTCATATTCCTTACACACAACTTTTTAACCCTTAGGGTTTAATACTTCGCATTAGGATTCCCAAATTAGGGTATAAATTCTCGATACTGAAATTAGAGTTTCTGAATATATCGTTAGGGTTTTCTAACTTAATCACCATATTCATATCATGAATTTAGGGTTTCGGATTCCCGGAACTGAAACTAGGGTTTCAGAACCGATTTCTACGATTTCTTATCCATTGCTAGGGTTTTCTAACATAACGTTGTCATTTTTAATATAAACTTAGGGTTTGACACATATATAATTAATCTGGTCAACCCATGACCCTTAACCACATTTAGTACACATACATATTCATAAACACAGAACATATTCACATAAATCCTTAATCCTGAATAATTCACCTATATCCTTCACCGAATTTTGAAATCCTCAAAATCCAATCCCAATAACATCAAACGCATACACTTATTTGCTGTCTAGGTCTAATATTTGACCTTAAATCAATCATTTAAGATTTTCATAAATTGTCTAAATTCTCGGGGTGTCACATTCACCCCTCCTTATAAGAATTTTTTCCCCGAAATTCACCTTACACCTTACACCGTGCACCTTACACCATTCACACATCATCACATGCTACCCAATACACCACTCACAAGAGTAAAAGTTTTCAAATTGTGTTGAGGAGTCGCATAGACAATTTGTCTGTCATTTTCGCAAAGGTTTTATTGAAATTCATCCTCAAACCGTCATTACTTACGGACAAAAAGGGTGATTAGCCCGATATGCCCTGTACTGATCAAGTACTGCTGGTCGGAACAATTTGTTCCTCTTATCCGCCTTAGGCGCACAAAATTTCTTACCTCAGTCTTACTGGATTCCGCACCAAAACAATTTGATTCGGGAAATTTCTTTCAATGAACACATTAGAGTTTTTCAAAAACTTTAGTCTAGCTGATTCAAATAGCATAGACTCATATCAATAATTCAATTCAATCGAATTATTTAGGTGTAGCCAAACCCCGTTGGCAAATTAAATTTTTTTTTAAAACATTTTCGAGAATGACGTCATGATGCCGCACTGTATTTACAGTCCGTTTGAGGATGTCGTCATTGTATGACTTTGTCATAACACATCATACAATAGTGGAACAGAGACTTTAGGTCAAATTCACACTAAGTATTCCTGTATTTACAACTCCATCACATTTTTATCATTTCTGCACCAGGTTACATAGTACATAAGTGATAAATAAAAACAAATTTTGATATTTCAAATCATTTGAGTCTAGTTGAAATAAGTAGCATAGACTGTACTTTAAACCGTTTCAAAAATGATTACGAGTCTACATTTTTTTAAAAAGGCACATAGTGCGTATTTAGCTTGATGTCAAAATTTTGAAGTTTAGCATAACTAGGAGTTTAGGAAAACCAAAGTCTCCACTAATGATCATTTGCTTAACAATCTATTTGTTCCTATAATCATTAACACTCCATTCACACACAACTATACCCAGTTCATAAAACCACACTTATGAGTTCATAACCTGGACACAATTATATGAGTTTAAGAACTTTCCTAGACAGACCTTTGGCGTCCATTCGCTGAGGGGTACATAAACATTTCATATAACTATGAATCAAGAATGTCACATAAGTATGAGTTTTAAGAACTCGCACTTAACCCTATGTCCTCTACCTATGACCTATCTATTTCTTATACACATGAGAAAGGAATCACCCTCTTAACACGCATATAGCAAATAGCACGACACAACATTTCAATGATTATCAATTCCAGAAACTAAGTGGTTGTCAAACCAAACTCGACCACTAATCAATATAGAAAGCTAAGCGGACAATTCCCCGCCCATACAAAGAATTGATCAACCTAACCACTACATCGACCAGGAAGCTAAGTGATTCTAAAACCAAGTACAAATTCCCCGTCCATAAAAGGAATCATACAACTCAGTTGCCGACAAGAGTCCTCAATTGAATCCCCACATAATACTTAAGCCCCTTCTCAATACGAATTTAATTTAATCCGTATTCATAATCCATAACTCTTTCATGAGTTTTCATAGTACAATTTCATAGTACAACTGATACACAACATCTTGCTGTAAACTTTTCAATCATCAGATTGATTCTTTCTGGCTGTCATAACCTTATCAGACCACGGGGTGATCTTATCGTATATATTACGATTCAATTCTATGACTTGATAATTTTGTTTTATGATCTCATATTCCTGCACTTCTGTTCACCACTATTACCAGAGTTAGGGAACTCTGTGTCTTTACACTCACCGAGATTCGTCTTTGAATCTTACCGACTAACTAACTCTATATGAGTTAGATCTTATCCTAATCATTGCGGTTATTGGTCTCAGGTATTACTACCTAAGCTTCATAACCAACAGCTTTGATACCAACTGTAGCAGCCCCGTATCCGGGCCCCAAATCACCACGGATCCAGTATACTATTTCTATAACTATTTGCGGAAGATATAAACATAAATTGTTTATACATTAAACTTACACATAATCCCCAAGGTCGAGTAACCTTAACTTAATACACATTTCATAACTTTCTAACATATAACACATTTATCAAACTATACTATTACAAAATAGCCACACGTTTTATCCCAAGCTGAACTTGGCATTATCTTTTCCTGTATCCGAACGCATTCGCCTTATCTGCAAAGTTTTATCATGATATAGCAAGGGTGAGCATGAAAGTTGCCCAGCAAGTTTAAGTTCAACAATATAACGATATATCATGATTGAAGAGTATGAATAATAAGCTGGCTATAATTCATCAATATAATTGAGAACTAGCACGAACAAACTTTTGACTGAACAAGTTTTAAACATGAACAAACATTTCTGAACCAACTGGTAATGAAGGTGATCAGCCTTTCATACCTGACTTATACATGCAAGATGTATAGAGTACAATTTTCGTGGCAATCAGCATTGATTAACCATAAGCTTGAATAAAATACTCTTAGTAGAGTTTAGCAAAAAGAAACTTGCCTGAACCATTGATTACCGCAACGCAATTTATAACGCTTTATCTCAAAGACCTAATATTAGTAATATAGATCTCCAATATTAAAATAATATCATCTCAGTATAATACGGTTATATTTATATCCACAGAATAACCTAAACACATAGCACATAATCCTATCAGTCTATAATACACATAAGACTTAGCATCAAATTAGACTATTAAGTTTGAGTTGATACCGACACAATTTTATCATTCCGGCGGTCTAGTCGGACAAATATCGAGTTTAAGTTCAATTAAAATCTTCCTAAGCGCTTAATCATGCCATAGAGTCACATTTATATGATTTAACACTCGCTTTTTCATTTCATAAGTATTCATTAACATCTAATAAGTCAAATACTAATCCAGCAACCTGGATTCTAAATCTAGCAACTAAATTACCAACTCGGCAACCTGGATTCCAAATCCAGTAACCTGAATTCCAAATCCAGCAATCTAAACTGCAATCCAGCAAACTGGATTTAACATATTTTCAATTTCAGTAAACTATTTCTCAATCCAACAAATTGGAATCACAAATTATATAATCCAGCAAGCTGTATTCTAAATTCGTATCACGAAAATACTAAATCAGTTTATTATTTTTCTATCCTTAGTCCAAATACATATACACATATTTCATCCACAAAAATTATTTTTTTCATAATTTTCTAACTTCCTTTAATATTTTTCAAAAATCATTTCTAGTGCGTAACTTAAGAAATTAGCTACCTCGTGCTTAACTCCAAACATTCCCATCTCTTGGCATAACCTTATATATTTTAACGTGATGGTCCATTTTAAATTTCGTGGCAATCGGAGTTGTAAAACTCCGGTTATAGCGATTTCCGTCGGAAAATCACAAAAATTGTAATGGTCATAACTTGGTCGTTTTAACTCGGAATCAGCTCATTTTTGGACACGAGCTACATAATATCTTATATTTTCATTTCCCAAAAGTTCGGATTTTTCCTCACAAGAAAAGTTGACAAAACAGCCCTCACAAAATTCTTGGCAGCTTGTTTTTGTCATTTGGCAGTTTTGAAGTCCTTCACCAAAACTTAAGTAGAATGAAATATATAACTCCGATTAATGATCCGTCAATTTTGTTGGATTCGTATCTTTCCGAACTACAGTTTTATCTATCAAAATTCATATTTGGACATGTTAAGCTCCCAGAAATTATCCCGGAAGTGGCTGTTACAAACTGTCATTTTAACAGTTTTTATTACCTTTGAGTAATTTGGTAGAAATCCCATAACTTGCTCATTTTTCAACCTAATTGAGTGATTCCAAAGGGATTTTATCCTACACACATAGATCTAGCATCCCAAGAACATAAATCACAAATATCCATCATAGATTTCAAGAATCAAAAGCTAGATCATACTTTCTAGTTTTAAACTTTTTCGGAAAAATTCTATTTTTCAATTTCTTTTGATTTCAACCAAATCAACACTCAATATGGTTAGATCTAAACATGAAACACTCATTAACACATAGATCTAATGTTTTTGAGATTAGAACTATAGATTCAAGGTTTGATCTTCAACCAAAAATTACACGAACAAAAAGGGTTTATACCTTTAATTTTTCATGCTCCTTTTCTTCTTCTTCTTCTAAGATATGAGATGGATCTTGAATGGAAAGAAAGATCAAAATCTTCTCTCCTTCTCGTCCCTAGGAGCTGCCGAACATACTCCTCTCCTCTCTCACTCTAAATTTCGAAACATGAAGAGAGAGAAGGTCTAGGTTGGTTTTGTAAGTAAAGTAAGTTACTTTACTTCAGTTTTAAGTTATAAAACTTTGATTCAATGCATATAAGTTTGCAAGATGGCAAGAGTGGCTGATTTGTATGGCTTTTAGTCACATGCTATGCTAGGTTAGGGTTAGGGTTGGTAAAAAACCAAAGATAAGGCAAGATTCACAAGTTACATAATAAAAAAAATGTAAAAAGGGCATTTTGGACATTTCCATATATTTCTAGAATTTGCCATTTGATGAAACCCTTAGGCTTTAGGATTTGGAGCATTTAGGATTTAGGGTTGGTCACCAAACCAATATCAAGGCTAGATATGCAAGCAACCTTATTAAAAAAATGTGACACCTAGCCTAATTGGGTGAATTATCTTTTGCCAATTGTGTAGTGTATAAATGGATGATGTGCATGCACATCTCCTTCTCCTTTCACCTCTTCCATTACCCGGCCATGTGGCCAATATCTACCAAGTTTGATTAAATCTCTTTTTCCAAAAATGTCCCTCCTCACTTGGATCAAATTTTTGGGCTTTAATTAAATTATTGATTGGCCAAAAAGAAAGTGATATCATGAGAGAGATGAAATAACTTTGGTGACTTTGTAAAAATGAATAGATATGATTGTATATCTAATAATCATCTCCTCACTCAGTCTATCTTTCTCTTTCTTAATCATAAACATGTGGGAGATTATTATATCATGTGGCTCCTTAAACCATTGGACACCTAGCATGTATTAATGAACTATCTTTTTACCACATGTGTGGTGCTTAAAGTGGGAGATGTGTTTGCATATAATTCTTTCCTTTTCTCCCACTAAACTACCAAAGCTTTACTTACAAGCATGAACAAAGATGTTGGATAAATAAAACAATGACACATAAGAGGAGTAGGTGGGAGTTGGTGGAGAGTTGGTAACCAACTTTAGACAAATAAGAGACCAAAATAAATCTTAGTCACATGCTCAATCTCTCCTCCTTTTTCCTTCTCTATCCACCGGCCATGTAAATCAATCATAGTCCAACACTTCTAATAATATCAAATGTCCATCATGCCCTTCCTTCAATTGGGCTTATCAATAAAAATATTTGAGCCACTCAATTAATGTATTGCTTGGGCCTCTAACTAATTTCATTGGCCAACACTTGGGCTATAAATATACATAATCCAATACCTTAAATTCTTATCCAACCCAATTCATTTAATTAGGGTTTCATTCCCTCAATTATAACACAAATCCTTGCTCATGCACAGTTATTTCCTTAACCCAATTAGACTTGTTATAATTAGGTTATAAAATTAATCATTTGAGATATATAAAACAAATCTCCTAGAATTAATAAGTATTCTAAATACCACAATTCTCTTTTTCCATAACCATTAAGTTATTAAATCCTTTATTCCTAATATATAATTAGGGTTACACTAGTTTATTTTGTTTGTTTATATAATAAACAAAGATAAACCATCACATAATGTTCATATTCCTTACACACAACTTTTTAACCCTTAGGGTTTAATACTTCGCATTAGGATTCCCAAATTAGAGTATAAATTCTCGATACTAAAATTAGAGTTTCTGAATATATTGTTAGGGTTTTCTAACTTAATCACCATATTCATATCATGAATTTAGGGTTTCGGATTCCCGGAACCGAAACTAGGGTTTCAGAACCGATTTCTACGATTTCTTATCCATTGCTAGGGTTTTCTAACAGAACGTTGTCGTTCTTAATATAAACTTAGGGTTTGACACATATATAATTAATCTGGTCAACCCATGACCCTTAACCACATTTAGTACACATACATATTCATAAACACAGAACATATTCACATAAATCCTTAATCCTGAATAATTCACCTATATCCTTCACTGAATTTTGAAATCCTCAAAATTCAATCCTAATAACATCAAACGCATACACTTATTTTCTGTCTAGGTCTAATATTTGACCTTAAATCAATCATTTAAGATTTTCATAAATTGTCTAAATTCTCGGGGTGTCACACGCACGGTAGAAAATCAGGATATCATTAGCAAACAGTAGATGAGTAAGCTGGCAATCTTTAGCTTTCTAATGAAATTCAAATCCATCGGTGGAAGTCTCTTTTTTGAGTTTTAGAGAAAGCATTTCCATCACAAGAAGAAATAGGAAGGGGGAGAGGGGATCTCCTTGATGAAGCCCACGAGTACTACCAAAGAAGCCTGCAAGGGTTCCATTTAACTTGATTGAGAACATGTCAAAAGAGATATATGCCCTGATCCAACCAATGAAGATTGGGGGGAAATGAAAAGTTTTAAGAACATCAAGAAGGAACTTCCATCAAACCGTGTCAAAGGCTTTTCGTAGATCAATTTTGGGGGCACACCGAGAGGGGCTATAGTTTTTATTGTAACCTATGAAGAGATCTTGAGCCAATAGAATATTATTACTTATACTTCGACCTTTTACAAAAGCCAATTGTGCTTGATCAATTAGCTTGGGCAGAACCACTTTTATCCTATTAGAAAGGATTTTTGCTATACATTTATAAATAGTATTACAACAATAGATAGGATGGAAATCAACCATAGCAGTTGGATTTGAACATATGGGAATCAAGGCCAACGCAGTGGAGTTTATCCCTTTGGTTAGGCGACTAGTGGAGAAAAAGTACTAAACAGCCTTAGTGAAGGTTTCCCCCACAATGGACCAGCAGCTAATAAAGAAGTTCACGTTGAATCCATCTGGACCTGGGCTTCTGTTACGGTTCATGGAGTTTAGAACCTTGAAAATCTCAGTATCAGAAATAAGAGCACTAAGAAGAGAAGCTTGAGATGGGTCTATCAAATTGGTAGGGGAAATGCCAAGGTCGGTAAACCCATCATAGAGTGAGCCCGAATCAGAAAAAAGGCTAGAAAAATACCCCACAGCTACTGCCTCAATCTGTTCCTTATCATGGACCATAATACGATCATTATTAAGGATCGAGAGGATTTTGTTAGAGTTCCATCGTTGCTTCATCATATTTGAAAAATAGCTTGAATTACGGTCACCTAAGGCTAGCCATGTAGCTCTGGATTTTTTTTGTATTAAGACTTCTTCCCTATCCATAGCTTGCCAAAGTTGTTTCGAGCAGATCTCTTCCTTTGCCAAAAGGTCGAAGTCATAAGGATGGTCATGAAGGAGGTTCTGGACCGAGTAGAGGTCTTCCCTTGCAATCTTTACCAGTGTGGTCAGATTACCCACAGAACTGTTGAGGGAGGATAAGGCCTTCTTGGTGTATTTTAGTTTCTCAGAAAAAACATAGAAAGGGTTCCCATTAATGTGGGTATCCCAAGCCATCCGGACAGCTTCATGAAACCCATCAATGAGAGACATATGGTTGAAATATTGAAACTGTCTCCGAGGTTTAGTAAACTTAATCCCAGTGTTTAGTAAAACCAAGGAGTGATCAGAAAGCCCACGATGAGCAAAAGATACCTGTGAAAAGTCGTACTTAGAGAACAATTCTGAATTTCCCATGGCTCGGTCCAGTTTCTTATGGACAGGTTGGGAAGGTTGATTATTCCACCAAGTAAAGATTGGCCCAGTTGCACGAATGTCATCCACACCAATATCCGAGATGCAGTCTTTGAACTCTTCTTTTCCAACATCCCAACTGGCATTTGGTTGGTTAGTTTCCTTCAGGTCCTTTATAACATTAAAATCCCCCAATAAGCACCAACACTCATTTGTGGATTGAGTAATCAGTTCATTCCAGAGATTCCTTCGTTCAATATAAGTATTGAGCCCATACACAAAAGAAACCATGAAGCTAGTACTATTAAAATCAAGTGACTAAACTTTACAATGCATAATTTGAGAGGAAACAAAAAGGATATCCAATTTCCAAAGGATAGGATTCCATCCTACCCAAATTCTACCATTATTATGGAAGTCATAATTAAAAGCCCATTCCCAGTTCCTACATAAATTCCTGGAAATTTTGGAAGCTTTGGCAGATTTAACTCTAGTCTCAAGTAAACCAAGAATTGAAATATTATAGTCTGCAATGATTTGCTTAACATAATCCTGTTTAGGCTTTTTATTCAATCCTCTAATATTATAGGAGGCTAACATAATTAAACATGTGGAGGGGGGGTGTTGCCATTTTTTCCCTTGCCTTTTCTCTTCTTAGCAGCCTTGGGATTTTCCATACCTGAGAGTTGTTTATTTTTGAGATCTTTTCCATCTTTTTTGTCTATCACCTTGATCTTGTTCACAAGGAGAGGACTCATTGCAACAGGAGAATCTGTGTCAGGGCTAATGATATGGTCATTTTGAGTCATTGGTGCAAATGTGTTGGAGATAATCAGATCATTGGTGGGAATTGGAGTAACAGAGCTAGATTTAGCTCCCCTACCCACTGTTACCCAGTCATTCCCATTCTTTGACACTACATTAGAATTGGTTCCAACCATAGCTTGCATATCTGCCTTCATTACCTGTCCACCAATATTAACCTGCACTTTATCAGCTATATCTGTCCCAAGCCCTTTAGGAACCCCCTGGTAGTTAGCTTTAGGACATTTGAGAGGAGAATGCCCAAACACAAGGCATTTGGGGTAGTTGGGTGGTTTACTTTGGTGTTCCACCTCAACCGAAATAAAAGAGTACTCAACTGCATCTCCTTGCTTTGTAGCTACCCGAATTGAAGGAGGAAATGAAGAAGAAGCTTTGACTTCAATACAAACTCTAGCAAAGTTAAGGAAATCATTCTTTGTAGTCATTTCATCCTTGAACAGAGGTTTACTAATTGCACTAGCAATATAACTAATTCCTTCATCCGACCAATAAAAAAGAGGAATATTGCAGAGTTTGACCCAAATTGGAAAGGTACTGCATTCCGTTTTAGAGAACTCGACTCCTTCTTTCCATTTCTGAAGGACCATGATTTTAGAGGTGAAGTGCCAAGGACCAGATGCTAGAACATTATCACAGTCCGAAGTAGACGCAAATTTGAAAATGAAGTATCCTTTGTTATGAAGGAAAACATCAGTAAGCCCAAGATGACCCCATAGTCTCCTAGCTATAGGCTCAACAACTTTATAGGAAAGAGAGGAATGAAGGAAGTATCGTACAATACTGGATGCCCAGATTTGATTGCCTATAAGTAACATATCATCCGGAGGTATTACCGACATGACCCCATCATCAGAAGTAGGAGGGTGGTACGTTAGGAGCCTAGAAGTTCTGACATTGGTTTTTCCAACCACATCACACCAAGATTTAGTGGCTTCTTTCTGGCTAGCAGCTGGTATTTCCCCTTCTTCGAGGGAAGAGGCGGGACCTTTTGAAAAAGCTTACCCTAATAGACCAGGTTTGACAAGACATGAATTGGTAGGAGATCGGGCCTGAGCCACCAGTTTAGAGCCTATTCCAACCTCAATCGCCAGAGGAACCTTAGGGGCTGATCCTCCCGGCTTAGAATCTTCTCCAACACAAAAGACCTGTCGAAGAGCACTAATTCCTGGGGAATTCAAGGGGATATCTAGTTTAGGACTAGACACAGATAATTTATTTGCATCTGGAAATTTGACCCTCTTGCCATCCGACAAGAAATGTTGAACATCGTTGGTAGTAATCCCATGGGCTGATAAAAATGACATTAAATGCATATTTTTCTTCCTTTCAAACAAAGCTTCCTCCCTGTCTTTATGGGAGAAATGATGAGCAGCCGAGAAAATTTCCTTCGCATTGTCCCCCATAGCATGACTGATATCCATATAAGGGTTTAAAGCATTTGTAGCAGAGTCCTCAGAGCTAATGTTGGTTCCCATAACACCCATAATGGGATCAGACTCCCCCATATCCTCGACTCCAAGATGAGGAGGTAGAGATTCAGTAGAGTTTGGGAGAGAGACTCCAAAGTCAGCAAATAGGTCTTTAGAGAGACTACTCTCTGAGTTCCCTGCTAAGAGGTGGTTGTGGCTAACCATAGCAAAACGTAGAACAAGGAGAGCGAGGGTAGAAGAGGTGATCAAAAGGAAAACAGAGAACCAAAGGAAAGAAAAAAATCCAACAAAGTGACCTTAAATGAGATAAAAGTGAAAGAAAGAAATAGGCCGAAAGTTAGGTAGGAGAGGGCCGAAGAAGAGTTTTAGAGAGAAGGTAGAGAGAATGGGTTAGAGAGAGAAACATTGTGCTCTAGCATCATCATGTGACGAATACTTTCGGGAAAGTACTTGTCGTTGAACAGTTCTTGGAACTTCTACCAAGACATCTTCAGTGCGGCAGGATGAGTACGCTTTACAGATTCCCACCAGTAATCTGCCTCTGCCCGCAATATGAAAGTGGCAAAGGGAACCTTTTGCTCCTCAGAGCATCCCAAGACATCAAATATCTTGTTGATCTACTTTATCCACATCTCTGCCTTAAGTGGTTTTGGCTCTCCAAAAAACTCCGGTGGTCCCAGTTCGTTAAACTGCTTAGCGGTGACCGTCCGAGAGTTGCCAGTGTTTCCACCTGCATTTTGGACAGGAGCCACTCTTTCCTGATGTTGAATGAATTGCATAAAGTCTCTGAACATTCCATCGTTCATCATCTGGTTTGTGTTGTTGTTTGCCTGAGTATTGTTGTCTTCTTGAAGTACATTATCCTGATTATTGATCTGTGTAGACTCAACGGTCTCCTGTGCTTCATTGATGTTCTCAACATTCTCGGATGTCATTTTTAAATACTGCCACAAAACAAGGGTTAATTAACATACCACATATTATCCCTATACTCTGACCGACCAATTAAATACCAAATAAACTTAGGTAGGTCATACTAGCGAAGGAATTCCCCGTCTCTCCCCTCCTAGTTCTTATCTCACAACTTAGCCAGGGATCATATCCCTAAGCTTTGATACCAACTGTGACGCCCCCAAAATAGGTATACATCATCTATTCTGAGTCGCCAAATACATGGTACAAAATTTAAATACAAACATAAATATACAATATGAGCTGTGAGTTTTAATACAAATATTGTCTTCTAGACAGTATTAAAACTGAAAATAAATCCTCAATACATTTATTAACACATTATTTCATAGAATAGTGAGGACTACTAATGCTATTGTCTGGACCATCACTCCGTTCCCCGACTAGTCCCTGCTACGTTCTCATTTTCTGAAAAGAACAATGAAAGTAAAAGTGTGAGCTCAACTAGCCCAGTAAGAAATGTTATGACTAAGATAATGCAGAATAAATTATCATTAGCCTTTAACAATGTTAAACATATAAAATACAATAGACATCAAGTTTAACTATAGCGGAACAAGCAATCCATTAAAAGAGTCAAGTAGAGAATAAAATCTACTATCTTTTATGATTTAAAAAGGTTTTTCATCACTTTTATCGCTGAGACTCAGCTTAATAAATAAACCATGTCATCCCTGCACTACGGCCAAGGATATTCATTAGTATCACAACCACAAATTATCCATGCACTACGGGCCAAGGATATTCGTGTATTCATCAATGGTCATGATCATTCCAACAACTATCCATCAATGCACTACGGGCCAATGAGGACTTTTACCATATCATTTGTAACATTACGGTCATGATTATACCGAATAATCCCTGGTCATAATCATACCAAGTCCATCTATGCACTACAGGCCACAGATGACTTTCAATATAATATAAACACGAGAATGATGACAAAGATATAAGAATTCAATAAAATAAGTTTAAGAATTAATTCATCCAAGAACCAATAACGTCCAAATTGTCAACATGATACTGCTTTGTGGAGTAAAATTCAAGAATGCTCAGAAGAATATTTCCATGAAAAGATACAAGATGAAGCGCAAATATCAAGGATATTCCAATAATTTCATGGAGTATAAAAGCCAAAACTTTAACCAACTAAGTATAATAAAGAACGGAATAACAAAAAAACCACCAGGCATACGATAGACCGCACAGACAGGTTATTCTAACAGAATAATAAATAATGGAACCAGGTCATGCGTAAACGTACAGACAGGATATTCCAACAAATTAATAAATAATGGAACCAAGTCATGCGTAAACGCACAGATAGGATATTCCAACAGAATAATAAATAATGTGACCAGGTCATGCGTAAACGCACAGACATGATATTCCAACAGAATAATAAATCCGGAACCAGGTCATGCGTAACGCACAGACAGGATGTTCCAACAAAATAATAAAAAACAGAACCAGGTCATGCGTAAACGCACAGACAGTATGTTCCAACAGAATAATAAATAACAGAACAAGGTTATGCGTAACGCACAGACATGATGTTCCAACAGAATAATAAAGAATGGAATAACAGAAGAATTTCACCATGTATGCGGTACTTCGCATAGACATGTTATTCCAACATAATAATAAAGAATGGAATAACGAAAGAATTTAACCAAGTATGTGGTACTTCGCATTGACAGGTTATTCCAACATAATAACAAAGAATGGAATAACAGAAGTTCTCTTAATGAAGACGAAAGAAAGAAATAATACCCCTTATCGTAAAGGAAGAGTATTTCGACTGGAAGGGCGTGGATATTATTGAAGAAAACTTGCACTACGCTCAAAGCTTCTTAAAACTCTAAAGAAATACGCTCAAGATTATAGAAGAATTCTCTGAACTTCTGGTGTGGTTTTCAATTCTAACTAAGCATCCTATTTATAGGAAAATATAAAGGATACTATGCTGCACTATGCAATAAAATAAAATATATTCTATTTATAATCAAATATAATAAAATTTTATAAAAAGTATTCTATTTTTTATAAAAAGATTTTACTATGCAAACACTATGCAGGCACTATGCAAACACTATGCATAATAAAATACAATATATTTTAATTATTGTCTAATAAAACAAATAACTTTATAAAAGTATTCTGTTTTATTATATTAATAATACTAATAAAACAAAATTTATATAATATATATATATATATATAAACTTCTGTGACTTCTTAAAAAGACACCTCAATATATCTAACAACATTTATTATTATTTTTATAATTCACAATATTAATCGACCAGGTCGTTTTCAGGAAAGAGGGGGCTTTCCAATAAGGATTTCTCCCTATTGGCGCGCAATTAGGTGACCAAACCTCTCCTTGCCAGAACTTCTAAACATCGTTAATATTGCAAATAATAATATTAATAACTTGTCATCTCAATTATTGATTTAATAATATATAAAATATCGACAATAATTGAATCAAATAATGTGAGATACAATGCAACAATTACTGAAGCAATAATTGAACAAAACTGAGTGACTTCTCACGTAAGCATCAATAATCAATACCGTGTGCTACTATGCAACCACGCGTATTACTCTACTTTTACTACTGAGTAGTTCAACAGTTTTAACTGTAAACTTCTGTCGTTATTTTTATAAAAATATTTTTGTCATTTTCTCAATCCGACAATAATTCCGGTGTGGGGTCCACAAATAATTATGCCGTCGTATGAATATTCCCTGTTAAAACGAATATTCCCCGACCAATCGAATAATTATATAACAATTTGCATACTTTGCAAAATTTATAAATATTACCCACAACTATAACATTATATCAAATTCATTCCATAATATTTAAAAATGATATTTATAGAAAAATCATATTTGTTAAAAAGTTGGGGTCTTACATGCAGCATCACGGACGAGTAGAAAATTTGCAAAATTTTCTAATTTTTTACTATACAAATACTATGTAGATACTACGCAAAAACTATGCATAATAAAATATAATATATTCTATTTTTCATATAAAACAAAACTTATTATATAATATATATATATATATATATATATATATATATATATATATATATATAATAATAATAATAATTTCTCCCTCCCGTGACATTCATCAGATTCCCCCCCCCCCACAATGTAAGCCACACGTGGGCCCCACCATATTATATATATCTATATATAATACTTATATATATATATATATATATATATATATATATATATATATATATATATATATTGAATAACTTTCTACCGATTTTGAAAAATAGGTAAATTGGGGTCCAAATAATAAGCAAAATTTACCACAAATACTTCATAAAAATCCCCTCAATATTTTTAATAACATTTATTCATTATTAATATAACTTGCATTATTAACAACCAAATCATTCCCAGGAAAGAGGGGTCCTTTCGATAAGGATTTCTCCCTATTGGCGCGCAATTAGGTGACCAAACTCATTTCCTCGACATAACTTTCTAGACATTGTCAATAATGCAAATAATAATATGAATAACTTGTCATCTCAATTATTGATTTAATAATATAAAATATTGTAACAATAATTAAATAAATAACGTGAGATACTATGCAGCAATTACTGTAGCAATAATTGAGTATAACTAAGTGACTTCTCACGTAAGCATCAATAATCAATACTGTGTGTTACTATGCAACCACGCGTATTACTGTACTTTTAACACTGGGTATTTCAACAGTTAACGGTAAAACTGTAGCCGATATTTTTATAAAAGATATTTCTGTCATTTTCTAAATTCGACAATAATTCTGTTGTGGGGTCCACCAATAATTGTGTCGTCATTTGAATACTCCTTGTTAAAACGAATATTCCCCGACCAATCGAATATTTTATAACAACTTGCTTATTTTGCAAAATTTATAAATATTACCCACAACTATAACATTATATCAAATCCACACCATAATATTTAAAAATATATTTAGTAAAAAAAATGTATCTTTATTCATAAAAGTTGGGGTCATACAACCTCCCATTCTTATGAAATTTCGTCCTTGAAATTGGTGTACGTGCCTTTATGTACCAAAAATAATTTGGATAGAAAAGAAATATATTTTTTGGGTAAATAGTACCCCGTGAATAGTAACACGTGAATAGTAACTCATGAATAGTAACTCGTAAATAGTACTATGTATTCGTACATAGTACCGTATACTAAATAATGTCATAATAGTGTCATATAAATTAATAGTACCGTATACGTGAATAGTAACCCCGGCACAAAAAAGATAAAGTTTCACAATAAAATCCATATCAATATCTATAACACCTTAATTCAAATGTTATAAATCACTTAATAATCTCATAGACTAATATTATTAATATTACTATAATATTTTAATCATTTCTTAAACTTATAAACAATTTATTTTAATTGTTTACACTTTACTAATTAATGCATATAATCATCCTAAAATGCCAAACTCATAAGATTTCATCACCAATAACCAAAACTCTCATCAAAAATCTGCATATACCTTATATAGGATTCTCAAGCCATAAAATCCTATTTTTCAATTTTCTTACTTCACATAACATATTTAATTCATTTACTCATAGCTAGTCCATTTTCATGAAAATTATCAAATCAGTACAAACAAATTTTCTTTTCTGGGATTTAGCATAATATAGTCCCATATTGAACTTATATTTTTCTCAGAATTTATAAAATTCATTTACTATTTTTCATATGGCTAAAACTGCCGAATATTTAGACATTTATCAAAAATTATACTTTTGTCCAAAAATTCCAAAATTTACAGGGTATACTAATGTTATATAGATGTACTCCCAATAAATATTTCACCAATTTTGGAGTTAACTACAAGGAGTTATAAGGGTTTACTTTTAAAATAGTTTTTTTCTCATAAACCTCATAACTCCTAATCTATACATCCAAAAATAGTCATTTTTGGACACAATCTAGAAAACTCATCAAATTATTATTTCAAATTTTTCTAGAATTTTTGAGGGTCTAAAAAATTATGAAACTTCCCCTGGCGAAAACCCCTTACTTACAACAGTTGAACAAAAATAATATTCCTTACGAATATTGAACGGAAATAATATTCCTTACGAATATTAAACGAATATAATCAATATTGAATGATAATAATATTCATACGAATATGAAAAATAATTTCTCTTCAGAATGAAAAAAATTAATAATCCTTACCTCATAAGAAGTCTGGATACTAGAGTAGTGAGGTAGCAGACTTCTCTTCTTCTTTCTCTTTATAATTTTTCTCTATAATAATTGCTTTATAGCTTTAGTAAATTGGTGAAAAATAATGAAGGAATGAGCTTTTATTTATAGGAAAATATAGTTTTGATAATTACACGTTTTGGGGCTCGAAATATTACAGTATAATACCTTCCTCTTTTCCTTCATTTTTAATTTAGTCCTGCAAGTATTATCAATCTTGCACCAACTCTCCTAATAATAAATCATGTGAATCAATAGCAAATCATATGAATCAATAGTTCTAGATATGTAAAAATACGAATTACAGTATAGTACATCCATCTATACCTCCATTTTTAACTTAGTCATGCAAGTATTATCAATCTTACACCAACTCCCCTAATAGTAAATGAATGTGAATCAATAGTACACACATTTGAACAAATATTTATAATCATGTGAATCAATAGCAATTAATTGCTTATTTATTTGGTTAATTACCCGATTGGTCAATATAACCTCCAGACATCAATTATTATCGAAATAAATGTCGATTTTTACTAACACTAATAATTCCAACACAATGGAACTGTAAATTTCATCTTTAATCAACACGAACTTATTCATCATTAATATTATAATTCATAATATTTAACAACCAGGTCGTTCTCAGGAAAGAGGGGGCTTTCCGATAAGGATTTCTCCTTATTGGCGCGCAATTAGGTGACCAAACCTCTCCTTAACAGAACTTCTAGATATTATCAATATTGCAAATAATAATATGAATAACTTTGTCGTCTCAATTATTGATTTAATAATATAACATATTATGCAGATGATACTGTGACAATAATTGAATCAATAATATGAGAGATATGATGCATCAATTACTGTAGCAATAATTGAGTATAACTGAGTGACTTCTTACGTAAGCATCAATAATCAATATCGTGTGCTACTATACAACCACACGTATTACTATACTTTTATCACCGATTATTTTATGCCAACTTGCTTACTTTGAAAATTTTTCACATATCACCCTTAACTTTAACCTATTATCAATTTAACCATTTACTAAATAGAATAATTATAAGAAAATTGGATACTTTCATTTCATAAAATTCAGGGCCTTACAGTATTGAATGGTATGATCGTAATCTTTTAACAGCTCGAGCCAACGTCGTTTTCACATGTTGAGTTGCTTTTGGGTGAAGAAATATTTAAGGCTTTTATGATCTGTACAGATATCCACTTTATTCCCATACAGGTAATGCCTCTAGATTTTAAGCGCAAAAACGACAGCTGCCAACTCTAGATCATGAGTAAGATAATTCCTCTCATATTCTTTGAGTTGTCGTGACTCATAGGCTATGTTTTTCCCATGTTGCATGAGAACACATCCTAAACCTTTGCCTGAAACATAGCTGTATATGACAAATCCCTCTGAACCAGATGGTATTGTTAGAACAAGTGCTAAAATGAGTCTCCTCTTGAGTTCTTGGAAACTCTTCTCACATTCCTCTCTCTAACCGAATTTTATATCTTTTCTAGTCAACTGAGTTAACGGAGTAGCGATTCGAGAAAATCCTTCCACGAATCTTTGATAATAACTAGCTAAGCCCAGAAAGCTACGTACTTCGGTTACTGATTTAGGTTGCTCTTAGCTTTGTATTGTTTCAATCTTTGCTAGGTCAACAGATATTCCATGATTTGATATTACGTGCCCAAGGAATGCTACTTCATCAAGCCAGAACTCACATTTATTCATAAAGCTTGTTTTCACAAAGCTTTTGGATTATTAGCCTCAAGTGTTGCTCATGATCTTCATGGCTTTTGGAGTAAATAAGGATGTCATCAATAAAGACAACCACAAAATGATCTAAATATTCCTTGAATATTGGGTTCATCATATACATGAAGGCAGCAAGAGCTTTAGTCAATACAAAAGACATGACTAGGAATTCATAATTCCCGTACCAAGTTCTAAAAGCATTCTTTGGAATGTCATCAGTCTTAATCTTTAACTAATGATATCTAGAACGAAGATCGATCTTTGAAAAGAATTTAGCTCCTTGCAACTGGTCAAACAGGTCATCAATGCGAGGTAATGAATACCTATTTTTGATGGTGACATGATTGAACTCCCAATAATCAATACAAAGTCGCATACTTCCATCTTTCTTCTTTACGAATAGAATAGGAGCACCCCAAGGAGACGTACTAGGATGAATGAAATCGATGTCTAACAATTCCTGTAGTTGAATTTTTAACTCCTGAAGTTCAATAGGAGCTATTCGATATGGGGTTTAAAAATGGGTTTTATACCGGGTTCAAGGTCGATACAAAATTCGATTTCATGCTCTGGGGGTAGGCCATGAAGTTCTTCAAGGAATACGTCAAGAAATTTATTAACAATAGAAATATCATTCAAATCTGAAGTATTTTTGTTTAAATATGTGACATGGGCTAAGAAAGCTTGATATCCATTTTTTAATAAATGAATAGCTTTATGGCTTGATATGACAGTGATTGATTTTAGTGGTTTGGTTGGTTGAATTCACATAATAGGATGGTTAGGAATATGAAAGCTAATAACCTTACGAAAATAATCAATTTTAGCATGATGAGTAGTTAACCAATTAATTCCTTAAATCACATCGAATGCAAGTATTTTCAAAGAGATAAGATCAACAGGTAACGTACAGTTACCGATTTGAATCAAACAAGACTTATAAAACAGTGAATGTAATAAAGGTTTTTCCCAACAGAGTTTTAATAGATAAGTCAAAGTCTAATTTCTCTAGAGTTAAATTTAAACGTTGAGCGCAAGTAGGAGAAATAAAATAATGGGTAGAACCGGTATCAAATAAGGTATATGTTAGGTTTGTAATATACACGAACGCAATCAAATTGCACAAAATAAGCGGAAGCGTGAAAAATCAGAGTTTTAAAATTTTATAAATCATATACCCGGATCATCCTTTATGCACAATTATTAATTGAACGAAAATATGAAGAATAAGGATCATACCTTTGAAGATTCGAGCTTCCTCAGGTACAAGTTCACCTCTAAATCTTTTCGCATTCAACTTGAATCCACTGGGTTTGGTTCCTTCCTTTGATCAATGTTAGCCAACCAAGTGTTTGGCCTCTAGAGGTGATCCACCAAGGAAAAAGAGAGATTGAAGATGATGGGTATTTGGCAAAACCCTAGTTTTTCTATCTCTTATAGAAAAAGAGAGTACTCTCCAACAATTAGAATCATGTATATCTAGATATCTGATATAAGACTCCTCTTATAAAGATATCAATTAACCCTTCCAATATAATTAGAAAATAGGGTATTATTTAATTAATTAAATTCTTTTAATTAATTAAGCTCCCTAATCTTATTAGGGATAATTAATTAAACTCTTTTAATTAATTTGATTCCTAATCTTATTAGGAATAATTAAGAGTACTTATATTAAATTAATTCTCAAACTCCTTTAGAAATTAAAATAATAGTAATTGTAATAATATTAATAAGACTCCTCTTATTAATTAATATTTAATATTTCCAAAATATTAAATAATAAATATTAAGATATTTAATTTATTCTATCACTATAGATTAAATTAAATACACTTAACATATTATTACGATTTTGTCATTAACTTCTTAAATAATTATTCTTACTTTTTATGGTGTGACCCTTTAGGTTTTCCATCTTAAATCGGTTGTGAATAAATTAATTAGAACAATTCTAATCTTATTTAAATAAATAAATTAAATTATTAATTTATTTAAATAAATAATATTTATTTCACAATAGGGATAAGTCTCCCTAGCGATTAACGACTTTCCAGATAATATAGATTTCAACATTATTCATAAAAGAACATTTGAGTAAATAGTTACCGTACAATTCAATCCTTCCACCATACAATGTCTCAATTAAATATAAGACATGGAATTACTGTCAAGTCTTATTTTATTTAATTATATGTATTTCGACTCTTAAATGCACAACTCCAAATAATGCAAATTAGAAACTCCTTTCTAATTTCATTCTGCTTTAGCCAAGGACTACTGGGTTGTCATTTATCGAATCACATAGGACATTTCTCTTTTTTTACTAGAAGTGGTAGATTCTTTATTGATCAAACATTATCTCCATGTACAACTTATTATACCCAAGCATACCCTTTGATATACCCTAAGGGTCTTAAGGAATAAGTCAAAGTATAACTCATCAAACACAAGATACTATGATGATCTCAAGTCCAAGGATCACTTATACTACTATCACTACAGCAATTCCTACTGATAGGCAAGTAAAACTCCATTAGGTATTCCTTAGCGAGCCACGTTCAGTAAACTTATTCTCTAATAAGCACCTATATACTTATTTTAGTGTCTCCACACAAATGATCATGAGATCAATTATCCCCATCCAATGAGAACTCAATGTATGTACCAATCTATCCGGATTCACTAACCCCAATTTCGTAATCCAACGATTGGGAACTATTTTAGTTTTAAGCTTTCTAAGAATTTAGATCTCATTAGAATGATCATCATCATTATTCTAAAATCATTGCTTAAAACTATGGGTTTATCACATTATAAAACAGCATCATGTAGATAATTAAAAGCCTTTAATAAATTAATACTTTTTATTAATAAATGAATAAGATTATTACAAAGTATATACTTTATCATCAAACATGATTGGCTTGTGTGCATACTACTTTCAATCTCCAACTTGCACTAAAGTCAATCGCCATGGTATCTCATACCCTTCTTCTCTAAGTAACGATTATCTTGCTATTAGATAAGCTTTAGTTAATGGATATGTAATATTGTTCTTGAGAGTCCACTATCTCTATAGTGATTTCCCATCTTTCAATGATTCCTATAATCAAATGAAAGTGTCACAACACATGTTTAGATCTAAGATGATACTTAGGAACTATTCCTAGTTCTGTAATAAACTTTTCATCCAAACAATCAGTTTTCAGCTTCATTTATAGCTATATACATTGTCTTTATCACTAAACCAACAACTCTTTGTTGTTTGAAACCTTTCCAATTAACTGCACCACCGTTTAAGGTAACGCTTTACCTTAAAGTGAATTTTATGTTGTAAATATCATTTTTAAATAATATGGAGTGAATTTGATATAATGTTATAGTTGTGGGTAATATTTATAAATTTTGCAAATTACGCAAGTTGTTATATAATATTCGATTGGTCGAGGAATATTCGCTTTAACAGGGAATATTCGTACGACGGCACAATCATTGGTGGACCCCATAACGGAATTATTATCGGATTAAGAAAATAACAAAAATATTATGAAAATAATAGCGGAAGTTTTAACGTTAACTGTTGAAATACCCGGTATTAAAAGTACAGGAATACGCGTGGTTGCATAGTAGCACACGGTATTGATTATTGATGCTTACGTGAGAAGTCACTCTGTTTTGTTCAATTATTGCCTCAGTAATTGTTGCATAGTATCTCACGTTATTTGATTCAATTATTGTCGATATTTTATATATTATTAAATCAATAATTGAGATGATAGAGTTATTAGTATTATTATTTGAAATATTAACGATGTTTAGAAGTTCTGCCAGGGAGAGGTTTGCTCACCTAATTGCGCACCAATAGGGAGAAATCCTTATTGGAAAGCCCTCTCTTTCCTGGAAATGACCTGGTCGATTAATATTGTGAATTATAATAATGATGATAAATGTTGTTAAAAATATTGAGAGGATTTTTTATGAAGTATTTGATGTAAATTTTGGACCCCCATTTACCCATTTTTCTAAATAATCGGTAGAAATTTATTTAGTATAAATATAATGGGACTCACTTGTGATTATGAGATGTTGGTGGGAGGGGAACACATGGGGCCCTCGTATGGAAGAAAAAA
Organism: Panax japonicus; assembly: GCA_020205505.1. NCBI lineage: Eukaryota > Viridiplantae > Streptophyta > Magnoliopsida > Apiales > Araliaceae > Panax > Panax japonicus. The sequence continues at coordinate 42,945,631 of CM035114.1, forward strand.
ATGAAAGGTGTTTGAATTTAGTTCACGGGTGGGAAGATTGTATATATTACATGTGTTTATATATATTTATATTATTAAAATTTTGTTTTATGTGACATTATTGAGCATCAGGCAATTAAAATCAAACCGTGAAATATTTTAACTGTTGGCCCGTGAATAAAACTTTCTAAATAGTATCCTTCCATTCTCCTATAAATAGAAGCTTATTCCTTCATTATTTCTTACGAATTCACTGAAACTCTAGAGAGAGAAAATTATAGAGAGAAAGAAGAAGATAAATCTGCTACCTCTCTTTTCTTATATCCAGATTCTTCTAAGGTAGGGGGTATTATTTATTTCGTATTCATGAAGAGAACTTTTGTTATTCCATTCTTTATTATTCTGTTGGAATAACCTGTATACGCGGACTACCCTATACTTGGTGAAATTCTTCTGTTATTCCATTCTTTATTATTATGTTGGAATAACCTGTCTATGCGAAGTACCGCATACATGGTGAAATTCTTCTGTTATTCCATTCTTTATTATTCTGTTGGAAAATCATGTCTGTGCGTTTACGTATGACCTGGTTCCGTTATTTATTATTCTTTTGGAACATCTTGTCGGTGCGAATTTCGCTTGACCTGGTTCCGTTATTTATTATTCTGTTGGAATATCATGTCTGTACATTTACGCATAACCTGGTTTTGTTATTTATTATTCTATTGGAATAATCTGTCTGTGCGGTCTATCGCATGCCTGGTGATTTCTTTTGTTATCCCATTCTTTATTATTCTGTTGGAACATCATGTCCGTGCGTTTACGCATGACCTGGTTCCGTTATTTATTATTCTATTGGAACATCTTGTCTGTGCGAATTTTGCCTGACCTAGTTCCATTATTTATTATTCTGTTGGAATATCCTGTCTGTGCATTTACGCATGATCTGGTTCCGTTATTTATTATTCTGTTGGAAAAACCTGTCTGTGCGGTCTATTGCATGCCTGGTGATTTCTTTTGTTATTCCATTCTTTATTATACTCAGTTGGTTAAAGTTTTGGCTTTTATACTCCATGAAATTAGTGGAATATCCTTGATATTTACGCTTCATCCAGTATCTTTTCATGGAAATATTCTTCTAAGCATTCTTGAATTTTACACCATAAAGTAGTATCATGTTGACAATTTGGACGTTATTGGATCCTGGATAACTTAATTCTTGAACTTGTTTTATTGAATTCTTATATCATTGTCATCATCCTCATGTTTATATTTTGTTGAAAGTCATCTGTGGCATGTAGTGCATAGATGGACTTGGTATGATTATGACCAGGGATTATTCAGTATAATCATGACCGTAATGTTACAAATGATGTGGTAAAAGTCTTCATTGGCCCGTAGTGCATTGATGGACAGTTGTTGGCATGATCATGACCATTGATGAATACACGAATATCCTTGGCCCATAGTACATGGATAATTTGTGGTCGTGATACTAATGAATATCCTTGGCCGTAGTGCAGGGATGATGTGTATTATTTATTAAGCTGAATCTCAGAGATAAAAATGATGAAAAACCTTTTTAAATCGTAAAAGATAGTACACTTTATTTTCTACTTGACTCTTTTAATGGATTGCTTGTTCCACTGCAGTTAAACTTGATGTCTATTATATTTTATCAGTTTAACACTGTTTAAGGCTAACGATAATTTATTCTGCATTATCTTAGTCATAATATTTCTTACTGGGCTAGTTGAGCTCACCCTTTTGCTTTCATTGTTCTCTTCAAGAAATGAGAACGTAGCAGAGACTAGTTGGGGAATTGAGTGACGGTCCAGATGATAGCTTTAGTAGTCCTCACTATTCTATGAAATAGTGTGATAATAAATGTATTAAAGACTTATTTTGAGTTTGAATACTGTCTTGAAGATAATATTTGTATTAAAACTCATAGCTCATGTTGTATATTTAAGATTGTATTTGTATTTTGTACCATATATTTGGTGACTCAGAATAGGTGATGTATACCTATTTTGGGGGTGTCAAAGTTGGTATCAATGCTTAGAGATATGATCCCTGGTTGAGATGTGAGACAAGAACTAGGAGGGGAGAGACGGGGAATTCCTTCGCTATTATGACCTACCTAAGTTTATTTGGTATTTAATTGGTCGGTCAGAGTATAGGGATAATATGTGATATGTTAATTAACCCTTGTTTTGTGGCAGTATTTGAAAATGGCATCCGAGAATGTTGAGATTAGCAATGGAGCACAGGAGACCGTTGAGTCTCCACAGATTAATAATCAGGACAATGTGCATCAGGAAGGCGACAATCCTCATGCAAACAACAACACTGACCAAATGATGAACGGTGGAATGTTCAGAGGCTTTCTGCAATTCATGCAGCATCAGGCAAGAGAGACTCCTGTCCAAAATACAGGTGGAAACACTGGCAACTCTCGGACGGTCACCGCCAAACAGTTCAAGGAGCAGGGACCACCAGAGTTTTTTGGAGAGCCAAAACCACTTAAGGCGGAGACGTGGATAAAGTAGATCTACAAGATATTTGATGTCTTGGGATGCTTTGAGGAGCAAAAGTTTTCCTTTTCCACCTTCATATTGCGAGCAGAGGCAGATTACTGGTGGGAATCTGTAAAGCGTACTCAACCAGCCGCACTGAAGATGACTTGGGAGAAGTTCCAAGAATTATTCAACGACAAGTACTTTTCTGAAAGTATTAGTCAAATGAAAGAGGTAGAGTTCATCAAGCTGGAGTAAAATAACATGACCGTGTCGCAGTACGAAGTCAAGTTTGCCGAGTTGTCCCGGTTTGCGTCCCATTTAGTTGATAATGAGGAGATAATGACACGAATGTTTCTAAGAGGTTTAAAACCCGAGATACGTCAATATCTTATCTCTCATAAACTGTGTTTATATTCAGATGTTATTAATAGGGCTCAGTTATTGGAGCGCGATAATGAGTCAACCCAACCAAAAGAGAGCAGTCGGTAATAAGCGTGGAGGGAATCAACATGCCAGAAATGGTAACCACTTCGGTGATAATCATGGTCAAAACAATAAGAGTGGACATTTCAAGAAGAGGAGATTCAACAATGATGGAAAAATGTCAGCATCAGCACCCGTCATTAAGGAAGGAGAACGACCACCTGTCATATGCTTCAAATGTGGAGGGGAGGGATACATCAGTCCAAACTGCGTGATGCCATCTAAAGCATGTTACAATTGTGATAGAGAAGGCCACCTGGCCTAATTTTGTTCTGCACCGAAGACAAGTCCAGCTGGGATGGAGGCATCAAAGGCCGTCCCAGAAAAGACAAAATTAATAGTTCAAGGGAGAGCGTTTGTCGTGACCTCCCAGAAAGCAAGGAACCCGAACGAGGTCATCACGGGTAAGCTTATCATAAACTGTAGTGAAGTATATACCTTATTTGATACCGGTTCTACCCATTCTTTTATTTCTCCTACTTGCGCTCAACGTTTAAATTTGACTCTGGAGAAATTAGACTTTGACTTATCTGTTGAAACTCCGTTGGGAGAAACCTTCATTACATCCACTGTTTATAAGTCTTGTTTGGTTCAAATTGGTACCCTCACATTACCTGTCGATCTTATTTCATTTAAAATATTTCCATTTGATGTAATTCTAGGGATTGATTGGTTAACTACTCATCATGGAAGAATAAATTGTATTCGTAAGGTTGTTAGCTTTCATATTCCTAACCAACCTATTATGCAAATTCAAGCAACCAAACCATTAAAATCAATCACTGTCATCTCAAGCCATAAAGCTATTCGTTTATTGAAAAATGGATGTCAAGCTTTCTTAGCTTATGTCATGGATCTAAACAAAAATACGTCAGATTTGAATGATATTTCTATTGTTAATGAGTTTCATGACGTATTCCCTGAAGAACTTCTTGGCTTTCCCCCAAAGCGTGAAATTGAATTTTGTATCGACCTTGAACCTGGTACAAAACCTATTTCCAAAGCCCCATATCGAATGGCTCCTATTGAACTTCAGGAGTTAAAGACCCAACTGCAGAAATTGTTAGACATCGGTTTCATTCGTCCTAATACTTCTCCTTGGGGTGCTCCTGTTCTATTCGTGAAGAAGAAAGATGGGAGTATGCGACTTTGTATTGATTATCGGGAGTTGAATCATGTCACCATCAAAAATAGGTACCCATTGCCATGTATTGATGACCTGTTTAACCAGTTGCAAGGCGCCAAATTCTTTTCAAAGATTGATCTTCATTTTGGATATCACCAATTGAAGATTAGAACCGATGACATTCCAAAGACGGCTTTCAGAACTCGGTACGGGCATTATGAATTCCTAGTCATATCTTTTGGATTGACTAATGCTCATGTTGCCTTTATGGATATGATGAACCGAGTATTCAAGGAATATTTGGATCACTTTGTGGTTATCTTTATTAATGACATCCTCATATATTCCAAAAGTCGTGAAGATCATGAGCAACACTTGAGGCTGATACTCCAAAAGCTTCATGAAAACAAACTTTTTGCCAAGTTAAAGAAATGTGAGTTCTGGCTTGAGGAAGTAGCATTTCTTGGGCACGTGGTATCAAGTCATGGAATATCTGTTGACCCGGCAAATATTGAAGCTATTCAAAGCTGGGAACAACCTAAATCAGTGACCGAAGTACGTAGCTTTCTCGGCTTAGCTGGTTATTATCAGAGATTCATAGAAGGGTTTTCTCGAATCGTTACTTTATTAACTCAGCTGACTCCGAAAGATACAAAATTTAGTTGGAGTAAGGAATGCGAGAAGAGTTTTCAAGAACTCAAGAGGAGACTCATTTCAGCACCTGTTCTGACAATACCATTTGGCTCGGAGGGATTTGTCATCTACAGTGATGCTTCGGGAAAAGGGTTAGGATGTGTTCTCATGCAACATGGAAAAGTCATAGCTTATGCCTCTCAACAACTCAAAGAATATAAGAGGAGTTATCTTACTCATGATCTAGAGTTGGCAGCTGTTGTCTTTGTACTTAAAATTTGAAGGCATTACTTGTATGGGGAGAAAGTGGAGATCTTTACGGATCATAAAAGCCTCAAATATTTCTTCACTCAAAAGGAACTCAACATGCGACAGTGACGTTGCCTTGAACTGTTGAAAGATTATAATCATACCATCCTGGGAAAACGAACGTTGTAGATGACGCATTGAGTAGAATATCATATGCAAGTACGAGTGCAATATTGTCAACGCAAAGGCCCATTTTGTGTGACTTGCAAAAGATGGAGATAGAGTTAAAGACTCCAGGGAACCATGTGATGATGGCGAATATACGAGTAGGACCGACTTTAATTAATAAAGTTAAAGCTACTCAAGCTACAGACTTGGAGTTGATGCATATAAGGAAGAAAGTCAAAGAAGGTGCTATGCCGGAAGTAAGAATCGATGAAGAAGGAATACTTCGAGTCAACTCCAGACTTTGTGTTCCTAAGGACCCTGATTTAAAGTATAAAATCATGATGGAGGCGCACAACACATCGTTTGCAATCCATCTTAGGAGTACCAAAATGTATCATGATCTTCGACATACATTTTGGTGGGGAAATATGAAGAGATAGATAACGCTTATCTCAAGGTGTTTAACTTGTCAACGAGTCAAGGCAGAGTATCAAGTACCAAAAGGTCCATTGCAACCACTTGATATTCCAGAATAGAAGTGGGAGCACATTACCATGGATTTCGTTACTGGTCTTCCCAAGGTTTCTCAAGCCATAGATGCAATTTGGGTAATTATTGATAGATTGATCAAGTTTGCTCATTTCTTAACAATATGAGAAATGTATACACTTGAACGTCTTGCTCGTATGTACATAAACGAGATTATAAGACTGCATGGTATGTCAGTATCCATAGTTTTTGATCGAGACCCAAGATTCACTTCAAGATTTTGGGTTAGTTTATAAAAAGCTATGGGCACTGATTTACAATTTAGTTCGGCATATCATCCTCAGACGAACGGATAATCAGAGAGGACTATTCAAACCCTTGAAGATTTATTAAGACTTTGTGTCCTTGACTTCAAGGGAAGTTGGGACAAGTTCTTACCATTGGTGGAGTTTTCCTACAACAACAGTTATCAAGGAAGTATTGACATGGCTCCATTCGAAGCGTTGTATGGAAGAAAGTGTCGTTCTCCAGTATTCTGGGATGAGGTGGGTGAAGCAACGTTGTTGGGACCGGAGTTAGTACGTATGACTACGGAAAAGATTCAAACGATCCGACAACGTATGAAAACCTCACAAGATCGACAAAAGAGTTATGCTGATCTTCATCGAAAGGACGTAGAATTCGATATTGGAGATCATGTGTTGTTACGTGTTGTTCCATGGAAAGGAGCTATAAGATTTGGAAAGAGAGGAAAGCTCAATCCTCAATTCATTGTCCCATTTATAATCCTCAGTCGAGTAGGAACTGTAGCCTATAGACTCGCTTTACCGCCAAGTATGTCTCGTGTTCATAACATTTTTCATATATCCATGTTATGTAAATATGTGGAAGACCCGAACCACATTATTGAGTTAGAACCGGACTAAATAGCGGAAGATTTAACATATGAAGAGGTTCCTATTCAAATCTTGGATAAGAAGGAACATATTCTACGCTCCAAGGTTATACCTCAAGTCAAAGTTTTGTGAAGAAATCACGATGTTGAGGAAATGACATGGGAGTTAGAATCTGAAATGAAATCAAGGTATCCTTACCTCTTCGACTACAGGGTATGTACCCTAATTTCAAGGGCAAAATTTCATAAGAATGAGAGATTTACCCGTCTTACCCCTCCACAAAACAAAGGTTAATTGGCATACCACATAATACCCTTATATTCTGAGCGACCAATTAAATAACAAATAAACTTAGGTAGGTCATACTAGCAAAGGATTTACCCGTCTCACCCCTCCTAGTTCTAGTCTCACATCTAAGCCAGGGATCATATCCCTAAGCTTTGATACCAACTGTGATGCCCCCAAAATAGGTATACATCATCCATTCTGAGTTGTCAAATACATAGTACAGAATTTAAATACAAACTTAATTATACAACTGTCGTGTAAAATACGACAAAATATAGTTGAGATTTTTGACACGAATATTGTCTTCTAGACAATATCCAAAATTAAATGGAACCCTCATTACAACTATTAACACACTATTTTATAAAATAGTGAGAACTACTACAGCTACCATCTCGGACCGTCACTCCATTCCTTAACTAGTCCCGTCTACGTTCTCATTTCCTAAAGAGAGCAATGAAAGCAAAAGGGTGAGCTCAACTAGCCCACTAAGAAATATTATGACTAAGATATTGTAGAATAAATTATCATTAGCCTTCAACAGTGTTAAATTGATAAAATATAATAAACATCAAGTTTAATTACAACAGAACAAGAAATCCATTAGAAGAGTTAAGTAGAGCATGATATCTACTATCTTCTATAATTTAAAAGTTTATCATCAATCTTATCGCTGAGACTCGACTCAATAAATAATCCACATCACTGAATTATCCATGCACTACGGGTCAAGGATATTCATTAGTATCACGTCCACGAATTATCCATGCACTACAGGCCAAGGATATTCGTGTAATCACCAATGGTCATGATCATGCCAACAACTATCCTTCAATGTACTACGGGCCAATGAGGACTTTTACCACATCATTTGTAACATTACAAGTCATGATTATACCGAATAATTCCTAGTCATAATCATACCAATCAACAGTTCATCTATGCACTATGGGCCAAAGATGACTTTCAACATAACATAAGCATGAGGATGATGACAATCAATGATATAAGAATTCAATTAAACGAGAACAAGGATAAATTTTTAAGATTTATAATTTAATTTATTCAGAATTCAATAATGTCCAAATTATATACTGCTTTGTGGAGTAAAATTCAAGAATAATATTGTATCAAATATAATTTGGACAAAAAAAAAATTAATTTTTGTCATGAATAGTGCCCTGAGTGAATAGTAATAGATTGAATAGTATCTCGTGAATAGTACTTCATAAATAGTACTTCGAAAATAGTACCCCGTGAATAGAACCCCAACATGAAAAGATCAACATTTATCAAGAATGTCCAAAAAAATGTTTCAGTTGAACGATACTAGATGAAACATATATTTCAAAGATATTCTACTAATTTCAAGGAGTATAGAAGCAATACTTTAACAAAATGAGTGTAGAAATCAGAATCTGAAACGAAATAATATTACTTACATACTACAGAATATGGAAAAAATATTATTTCTTACGAATATTGAACAAAAATAATATCTCTTACCTTAAAAAGAGAGTACTTCTGACTGGTAGGTAGGGAATATTCTTGAAGAAAACTTGTACTATTTTCTACACTCAAAGCTTCCTGAAACTTGAAAGAAATACAATCAATATTATAGAAGAAGAATTCTCTGATTCTGGTGTAATTTTTAATTCTAAACTAAGCACCCTATTTATAAGAGAATGGAAGGATACTATTTAGAAAGTTTTTCACGGACCAACAGTTGCAGTATCACGGACGCGCAGAAAATCTGTAGAATTTTCTAATTTTTTACTATGCAAATACTATGCAGACACTATGCAAACAATATGCATAATAAAATATAATATATTCTATTTTTCATATAAAATAAAACTTATTATATAATATATATATATATATATATATATATATATATATATATATATAATAATTTCTCCCTTCCGTGACATTCATCAGATTTCCCCCCCCCCCCTAATGTCATCCACGCATGGGCCCCACCCCACCATATTATATACATAATACATATATATATATATATATATATATATATATATATATATATATATATAAGCAAAATTTACTACAAATACTTCATAAAAATCCCCTCAAAATTTTTAACAACATTTATTATCAGTAATATAACTTGCAATATTAATAATCAGATCATTCCCAGGAAAGAGGGGTCTTTTCGATAAGGATTTCTCCCTATTGGTGTGCAATTAGGTGACCAAACCCCTTTTCTCGATAGAACTTTCTAGACATTGTCAATGATGCAAATAATAATATGAATAACTTGTCATCTCAATTATTGATTTAATAATATAAACTATTGTAACAATAATTGGATAAATAACGTGAGATACTATGCAGCAATTACTGTCGCAATAATTGAGTATAACTGAGTGACTTCTTGCGTAAGCATCAATAATCAATATCGTGTGCTACTATGCAACCACGCGTATTACTGTACTTTTAACACCGGGTATTTCAACAGTTAACGGTAAAACTTTCGCCGTTATTTTTATAAAAGATATTTCTGTCATTTTCCAACTCCGACAATAATTCCGTTGTGGGGTCCACCAATGATTGTATCGTCGTACAAATATTCTCTATTAAAATGAATATTCCCTTACCAATCGAATATTTTATAACAACTGCCGTACTTTTTAAAATTTATAAATATTATCCACAACTATAACATTATATCAAATCCACACAGTAATATTCAAAAATATATTTAGAGAAAAAAATTCATCTTTATTTATAAAAGTTGGGGTCTTACAATAAGTTTCTCGTATAGGAAAGAAATGTGCAGACTTGGTTAATTTATCGATAATAACCCAAATTGCATCTATGCCTTGAGAAACCTTGGGAAGACCAGTAACAAAATCCATGCTGATGTGTTCCCACTTCTATTTTGGAATTTCAAGTGGTTACAATGGACCTTTTGGTACTTTATAGCTCAGCCTTGACACGTTGATAAGTTAAACACCTTGAGATAAACTCCGCGATCTCTCTCTTCATATTGTTCCACCAAAATGTATGTCAAAGATCACGATACATTTTGGTACTTCTAAGATGGATTGCAAACTATGTGTTGTGTTCTTCCATCATGATTTTATACTTCAATTAAGAGTCGTTAAGAACACAAAGTCTGGAAATGACTCGAAGTACTCCTTCTTCGGCGATTCTTACTTCTGGAATAGCACCTTTTTGTACTTTCTTCTTCATACTTATCAGCTCCAGGTATGTAGCTTGAGCAGCTTTAACTTTATCGATTAAAGTCGGTTCTACTCGTATATTTGACATCATCACATGGGTCCCTAAAGTTTTTAACTCTATCTCCATCCTTTGTAAGTCATACAAAATGGGTCTTTGTGTTAACTACATCACACTCGTACCCGCATAAGATCATCTACTCAACGCATCAGCTACCACGTTCGCTTTTCTAGGATGGTATTGAATGTTATGGTTGTAATCTTTCAATAGCTCAAGCCAACATCATTGTCGTATGTTGAGTTCCTTTTGGGTGAATAAATATTTGAGGCTTTTATGATCTGTATAGATCTCCACTTTCTCCCGATACATGTAGTGTCTCGAATTTTTAGCGCAAAAATGACTGCTGCCAACTCTAGATCATGTGTAGGATAATTCCTCTCATATTCTTTGAGTTATCTTGAGGCATAGGCTATGACTTTCCCATGTTGCATGAGAACACATCCTAAACCACTGCCTGAAGCATCGTTTTAGATGATAAATCCCTCCGAACCTGATGGTAATATTAGAACGTGTGCTAAAATGAGTCTCCTCTTGAGTTCGTGGAAGCTCTTCTCAAATTCATCGCTTCATCCAAATTTATATCTTTTTGATTCAACTGAGTTAATGGAGTGGCGATTCGAGAAAATCCTTCAACGAATCTCTGATAATAACCAGTTAATCCCATAAAGCTACATACTTCGGTTACTGACTTAAGTTTCTCCCAACTTTGTATCACTTCAATCTTTTTCGGGTCAACTAATATTCCATACATTGATATCACGTTTCCAAGGAATGTTACTTCCTCAATCCAGAACTCACATTTTTTCAACTTGGTGTATAGCTTGTTTTCACAAAGCTTTTGGAGTATCAGCCTCAAGTGTTGCTCATGATCTTCACGGCTTATGGACTAGATGAGGATGTCATCAATAAAGACAACCATAAAATGATCAAAATATTCCTTGAATAATCGGTTCATCATATCAATGAAAGCATCAGGAGCATTAGTCAATCCAAAAGACATGACTAGAAATTCGTAATGCCCGTACTGAGTTCTAAAATCAGTCTTTGGAATGTCATCAGTTTTAATCTTTAACTAATGATATCTGGAATGAAGATCGATCTTTGAGAAGTATTTAGCACCTTGCAAATGGTCAAACATGACATCAATGAGAGGTAACGGGTATTTATTTTTTATGGTGACATGGTTCAACTCCCGATAGTTAATGCAAAGTCGCATAATCCCATCTTTCTTCTTTACGAATAAAACAGGAGCACCCCAAGGAGAGTTACTAGGACGAATGAAACCAATGTCTAACAACTCCTATAGTTGGGTTTTTAACTCCTAAAATTCAATAGGAGCCATTCGATATGGGGTTTTAGAAATGGGTTTTGTACCGGGTTCAAGGTCAATACAAAATTCAATTTCACGCTCTGGGGTAGTTCAGGAAGTTCTTCGGGAAATACGTGAGGAAATTCATTAACAACGAAAATATCATTCAAATCTGACGTATTTTTATTTAAATCCATGACATGGGCTATGAAAACTTGACATCCATTTTTCAATAAACGAATAGCTTTATGGCTTGATATGATAGTGATTGACTTCAGTGGTTTGGTTGCTTGAATTCGTATAACAGGATAATTACGAATATGAAAACTAACGACCTTACGAAAATAATCAATTTCAGTATGATGAATAGTTAACCAATTAATCCTTAAAATCACATCAAATGCAAGTATTTTCAAAGAGATGAGATCAATAGGTAATGTGATGGTGCCAATTTGAATCAAGCAAGATTTATAAATAGTGGATATAATGGAGGTTTCTCCTAACAGAGTTTCAACAGATAAGTCAAAGTCTAATTTCTCAAGGGTTAAGTTCAAACGTTGAGCACAAGCGGGTGAAATAAAAGAATGGGTAGAACTGGTATCTAATAAGGTATAGACTTTGCAAGAGTTTATGAATATCTTACCCGTGATAACTTCGTTCGGGTTCCATATCTTTTGGGAAGTCACGAAAAACGTTGTCCCTTGAGCCACTGACTTTTTTTTGTCCGTAGCCGCTTTTGGTGCCATCGTCCCAACAGGACTTGACTTCGCTACAGGACAAAATCGAGCTATGTGACCATCATTTCCAAAACTAAAACACACATTGTAAGGCTGTGTACAGTTTGAACTGATGTTTCCGTCCTCTCTGCTTCTGTAGCATCTAACTGGTGGTCGTTCTCCTCCCCTAGAAACGGTTGCTAGTGTTGGTGCTGCTGCCGATGTCTTTTCGTCATTGTTGAATCTTCTCTTTTTGAAATTTTCACTTGACTCATTTCTTCTATTATCTTGGCCAGGATTACCACCGAAGTGGTTACAATTTCGGGCACGTTGGTTATCACTACTTTAATGACTGTTGCCACTGGTATGACTATTATCGTGTTGCAGGTTGCTGTCTTTTGGTTGAGCTGACTCATAATCCCGCTCTAATAATTAAGCTCTATTCACAACATCTGAATATAAACAGAGTTTATGAGAGATGAGATGTTGACGAATTTCGGGTTTCAAACCTCTCTGAAACATTCGCGGCATTCGCTTCTCATTATCTACCAAATGGGATACAAACCGAGATAACTACGCAAATTTAGCCTTGTATTGCGATATAGTCATATTGTGCTGCTCTAGTTTGATGAATTCTACATCCTTCATGTGACGAATACTTTTTGGAAAGTACTTGTCGTTGAACAATTCTTGGAACTTCTCCCTAAGACATCTTAAGTGCGGACAAATGAGTGTGTTTTATATATTCTCACCAGTAATCTGTCTCTCCGCACAACATAAAGGTGGCGAAGGGAAGTTTTTCCTCTTCAGTGCATCCCAAGACATCAAATATCTTGGTAATCTACTTAATCCATGCATCTACCTTAAGTGGCTCTGACTTTTCCAAAAACTCCGACGGTCCTAACTCCTTGAATTGCTTAGTAATGACCAGCCGTGAGTTGTCATTGTTTCCTCCTACATTTTGAACATGAGTTTCTCTCGTTTGGTGTTGCATGAATTGCAGAAAGCTCCCAAACAACCCATCATTCATCATTTGGTTGGTGTTGTTGTAATAACCCAATATTTTCAATAAGAAATTTTGTGAATAATTTTTTTATATATATAATAGTGGGATTATGTGCAAGTAAAGTATATGTATATATCTGATAAATAAAATTATTTATTAGATGTAAATAATTTCTTATTAGATTTATTGATCATTATAGCTTATATTCTTATAATAAAATTATGTTGTAATAAAAATATTTATTATTTATTTTCCATTAAAATATGATTATTGTATATATGATATGGATTTTATGATATGTATTTATTATATTAATTGAGTAATTATTTTAACTTAATTAATAATGGTATCTATGAAGGTTATGTCAGATATGAATTCAAAACCCTAAGTTTAGATTTTGAATAAGGGATGAGAATAATAATATTATATAGTTATATTTCAATGATATAAGCATGTCTTATATGTGTGTAATGTTAATATGTGGAACAGTTATAGTAAAATAGTACAAAATCCTAGCATTACTGATAAACTATAGTATAAAGTCAAATATGACTATAATGGTTGTTAAGTTATGTGTTATGTAATTAATGATTATTATTCGGATTAATGTTAATTAGATAAACCCTAATTAGTATTTAGAAACCCTAATTACTGGAGGAAAAAAAAACCCTAATCACTAAATTATAAACCCTAGTTATTAATTTAGCAAGCTTAATAGTAATTAGTAGATTATAAAGCCTAATTTATAAGTCCTAAGTGATTAGGAAACTTAATTTCATTAAGGAACCCTAATCAACATTTTTAGAAACTAAGATTTCTATTTTTCCCTTAATACACAAATCTAGATTTAGAGCTTATAAAACCCTAAGGTTAAACCCTAAGGGTCAAACTCTTAGGGTTAAAACCTAATGGGTGTGAAAAGTTACCAAGTTGCCATGTACTTTATAAGTCAAATGACCAAATTGCCCTTCTTACATTATTTAATTGATAACTTATAAACTTGCCAAAACTTTAGTTGGTAACCTACCTTGCCAAACCCATATGACTTAGAATTGACAGCAATCAGCTCATATCTCAGCCATACATGCACCCAAGACTAGTATATATAGATAGGGAGAGAGAAAGTAACATTTGTTAGGCCATTTTTTTGCAAACACTCAACCATTTCCTCTCTACTCTCTAACCCACAAAATTATAAGACAAACCAGTCCCAATACCAGCCCTACGAACAACCACATCAAACTCAGAATCATTAAATCAGAAATTTTTCAAAGAAGGTATAAACCCTAGCCTTGATTTCTGTCCATAAATTTTGTATTAGATGTTATGTTTGATTGTTAAAATATGTAAGTTATAGTCTATTTTGATGATCTGGGTTGGTAGTATATAGATCCATAACATATATGTCTTCAAATTGATGATTTTCAAAAATCTGGAAAAATTTGGTTCTGTGGTCTGACAACTGAATGTCAGTCAGTGGCCACAGATCCTTTCTTGTTTATGATTTTTGTTGTTTTTAAGTTGTTATTGGTAGCTTGTAATGTGGTCTTTAATCTGTAAAAAGAACCAGGGTCATTTGATGTCTAGAATGGAAGTTATTAACGATCAAATACCGTTGACCGACATTGACTGGCTATTTCTGGGCAGCCCAGAATTGCCCAGAACGCCTACCAGTGTTTTTGCAGAGCTTGGATCTTGCTCTGTATACGTTGTTTTGATATGTTGTTGTTATGGTTTTATAGAATGACATGAGTGTTATAGATCCACGTCTTTATAATACTTAAATCATGAACAGAATGAAAGAAATGTGTGGTCAAAGCAAGCAAGACGGAACTGCCAGATGAAGATTCTGGGTAACCCAGAAATCTTCAAAGGCAGTCCCTGACCCTCTATTTTGACCGGATAGATCTCTCTCATGTTTTGATGTTATGATTCTCTGATGTTATATAATGGTACCTTGATATCTCTTCTACATGATAGAACTTTTATATCTCAATAAGTAAGCACAGAACCGTATGATAATCTGGCCTCAAAGTGACACCATAACACTGTCTGGGTTTCTGGGTTACCCAGAAAACCCAAATCAGCTCTGACATGAACTTTGCCTACTTAGATCTTGTTAGATTTATGTTGTTTGATCGTATTATTTGTTGAAGCTTGTAGTATTACACTATGTCTACAAGATCTAATCTTTATTGTGCCCAGAAACACAATACACTGAGATTTAATCTTGGTCAAAGTTACTCACTTGGACACTGACATAAATTTTTGGGCAGCTCAAGAACATATCAAGAACACCTATAGCAATAGTTTCGTCGTTATAGGGCCCTTTAGTGACAAATATTTTTGAAATTTAATTATTTTATTTAAATAAATAGAAAAAAATAGTTTTTAATTATTAAGAATACAAAATAAATTATTAAAAATTGTTTTAAAGTCCAAAAATTATATTTTAATTATTTTGGATGTATTTCATAAATATTTAATATTTTTAGAATATTAAAGGTATTTAATTTATTTAATTATTTTATAAAATAAATTATTTAAAAATGATTTTAATACTTGAAAAATAATTTAAAATTATATTATGGGATAAGAAAATATTTTGAGTTATTCTTTATGACTTTTAATATTTTATGGTGAATTTTATTAATTAATTATTATTAATGATATTAAGGTTATTTAATAATTATATTAAATAAATAGTTTTAAAATGGTTTTATTAATTTAAGAATCATTTAAAAATGATATAAATGAATTAAAAATATTTTAGTTATACTTAATGACTTTTAATATTTTGAGGAATAGTACATTAATATTTTAATATTAGTGGTAATTATTTAATAATGATTTTAAATGTTCTAAAAATCATTTTAAGGGTATTATTAGTACTTTAAAATTATTTTAAGTTGTTATAAATGACTTTAATATTTTGGCGATAGTTTCATTAATAGTTTAATAGTAATTAAATATTAATGATAATAAAATTGTTTGATATTTAAATCATTTGATAATGATTCCGGTATTTGAAAATTCATGATAGATTATAATAATTGTTTTAAAATTATTATTAAGTCATTTAAAATAATATCATTGATACTTACAGATATTGAGATAGAGATTAGAGTCTTAGACTCGATTATTATCTGATAAAATTGTCGGTACACCGATATGTTTCAGAAATTGATCTGGACTTAGATATTTTGATTGTGATAAGTGTTTATTTGTGATTCAATGGTTGTTGAACATGTGTGATAATGTGATTAGGTTATGTGCTGACTGCAAAATGCAGTACGATGTGTTATAGAATATTGTTCTAATCGAACGAATGATTTGATTAATGATAGTTCGTGATATAAAAGGTAGAACTAAGTTACATTTTGTAAGCAGCAGATCAAGTAAGTATCCTACCTTTGCATTTCCTTTATACAATGGATATAAGTAAGAAGGTTTCAGAAATATATTATTATTATTATGCTATATTAATAACCCAATTGTGATATATTCTATATCCTATCATTGTTTATCAACATGTTAGTATATGGTAATTCAGATATATATTTTGTTCGTTAATTTCTAAACATGGTTATACAAGTGTCCCCACTTGGATAATCATTGTATTTAATCACATGTTGATATATATATATATATATATATATATATATATATATATATATATATATATATATATATATATCTAAGCTACTTGATCAGCTAGATACAGATTTAGAAATATCGTTGAATATGATAAAACCTTTTTGTAAGACCCCAACTTATTATAAATAAAATTGAATTTTCTTTTATTCATTATTCTAAATTAATAAGAGTTAATTTGATATAATACTTTGGTTATGGGTGAAATATAAAAATTTTTACAAAATAAACAAGTGATTATAAAATAATCATTGTTGTCGGGGAATATTCGTTTGGTCGTGGAATATTCTTTTTGTCAGGAATATTCGTACGACGGCGCAGTCAATTGTGGGCCCCATAACGAAAAACGGTTGGATGAAAGAAAACGACAAAGATTGAGTTTTATAAATAACGGCGTAAATTGTTACCGTTAACATTGTTGGGTTACCTGGTGGTTAAAATATAGTAATGCGCATGGTTGCACAGTAGCACACGGTATTGCACAGTATTGTTGAATTATTGATTCATACGTAAGAAGGCACTACTCAATAATTATTACAGTAGTTACTGGTCATTTATTATATTGATTCAATAATTGCTACATTGTTAGTTTATATTATTATTGTTTCAATAATTGTCACTGCACAGTATTTCTCATGATCAGATCAATAATTCATATTATTTGAATAATATTATTAGATAGAATTATTGGCAATGTCTAGAAAGTTCTGTCAAGGATAGATTAGGTCATCTAATTGCGCGCCAGTAAGAAAAAATCCTTATTGGAAAGCCCCCTCTTTCCTGGGAACGGCCTGGTTGTCATAATTGTGATTCTGTAATATTATTTATGAATAATTAATTATTGATTCATATGATAATGAAATATTTATTTGATGTGGATATAATTATTGAATATATTATTTTATGTGGATATAATTGAAAGAATTAATGCTGAGGTGTTTTATCAGTATTTTGTCGGACTAGAAGAATTAAAAATCATCCGTTTGTGGATTTCGGATAATTTTTGTTTAGAATTTGGAAAAATTTTCTTCTGAAAAGTTGTAGAAAATTGAAATTCCTATAAAAAGCCGCGAGATTCGAATTTTCTGACAAAGGGGCTATTTATTGTGAATTATTGAAGTTCCGGAGTTCCGAAATAATTGATTTTTAAAAGTTTTAATTATTTTATTTAAGAAAAATGTTTTCGTGGTTGTTGGCACATGGGTGGCTGATTTTTTGACCAAAGAAGGCTGCTAAGGAATTAAGAAAAATAAATTAATATTTTATTAATTTAGTCTCATTTGGCGTTCTAGCATTTTCCTATAAATAGAGGGCTAAGTTAGAATTGAAAATCACACCTGAAACAAGTTTTCTCTCTTTCTCTCTCTATATTATCGAGTGTATTCTTGTGAGTATACTTTGAGTGTTGCTATACGGTGCGAGTTTCTGTCAGCCCTATACCGAAATTCAGTCAGAAGTACGGTTATTTTGAGGTAAGGGATGTTATTTCTTTCGTAAATGGTATTATTTTCTTCAATATCATTATGCCAAAATATTGGTTGAACTTTTTATCAAATTTGGAACTTGTTGTGTCGGGGTTACTATTCACGTATACGACACTATTCACGAATACGGCACTATTCACCAAAAAAATGAAAATTTTCCTTTTTGTCCAAGATGTCTATTTTGGCTACTATCTTTGATTGTATCCATGTTTTGATTGTTATTTTTGAATTCTGCATCAAAATTGGTTATTATGGAGTATTATTGATCTTGGATAAAACTGTTATACCAATCCTTAATATTTGTCCTTCTATCTCACTGGATTCGTTCTTAAAAATGTTTTTCATCATCCTCAGTCCTTAATGGTGATACTTGATGAATATCTTTGGCCTGTAGTGCAAAGATAAATGATTACTGATGAATATCGTTGGCCCGTAGTGCAAAGATGAACAGGTGTTGAGATGAACATGACCAACCGGTGATATAAATGAATATCTTTGGCTTGTAGTGCAAAGATGATTAAAGATGTATATTGATTGTTGTTACAGGGATAAAATATTGATGATGGACTCTTAAATATTAGAAGATAGTAGAATTAATCCTCTACGTGAGTCTTCTAATGGAATGTTGTTTCCGCTGTAGTTGTTGATCTAAAACTTGTTGTCTATTGTATTCTATCAAATTTTTCCCTGTTGAAGACTAACGATAATTTGTTGTATATTATCTTAGTCATAATATTCTTTACTGGGCTAGTTGAGCTCCCCCTTTTCCTTTTTGTTCCATTTTTCTTCTCAGGAGGTGAGAACATAGCAGGATCGAGTCGGGGTATGGAGTGAGGTTTTTAGAAAGATGTTTTAGCAGTTCTCACTATTTCTGTAAAATAGTATTTGAATAATTGTAATGAGGACTTATTTGCGTGTGGATATTGTCTAGAAGACAATATTTGTATTTAAACTCACAGTATGTATTGTCGTATTTCACACGACATTTTTTTTATACTAGTTGTAGTTTGCTTTATGTACCATGTATTTGGCGACTCAGAATGGGTGTTGTATACCTGTTTTGGGGGCGTCACAGTTGGTATCAAAGCTTAGGGATATGGTCTCTGGCGGAGATCGGGGAATAGAACTAGGAGGGGAGAGATGAGTAAATCCTTTGCTAGTAATTAACCCTTATTTCATGGCAGTATTTAAGAATGGCTGCTGAGAACGTTAACAACGGAGTGTACGAGACTGTGGAGCAACCTTTAGTCACAAACTAGGAGAACGTGCGACAGGAAGGCAATATTCCTCATGTAAACAACACTACCGAGCAAACGATGAACGATGGAATATTTAGGAGCTTTTTGCAGTTCATGCAAAATCAGACGAGGGAGACTCGTGTATAAAATACGGGTGGAAATGATGGCAACGCACGGTCTATCACAGCCAAGCAGTTTAAGGAGTTGGGACCACCAGAATTTAAGGGAAAACCGGATCCGATCATTGCAGAAACATGGGTCAAGCAAATTATCAAGATATTCGATGTCTTGGGATGCACGGAGGAACAGAAGGTTCCATTCGCTACCTTTATGTTTCGTGGTGAAGCAGATTACTGGTGGGAATCTGTGAAGCTTACCCAACCAGATGCACTCAACATGTCTTGGGAAAGATTTCAGAAACTTTTCAATGACAAGTACTTTACTGAAAGTATTCGTTATATGAAAGAGGTAGAGTTTATTAGACTCGAACAAAATAACATGACGATGTCTCAATACGAGGCAAAGTTCGCAGAGTTGTCCAGGTTTGCACCTCATTTGGTGGAGAATGAGAAACGCATGACGCGGATGTTTCTGAGAGGTTTAAAACCCGAGATTCGTCAATACCTTATATCTCATAAATTTTCTTTATATTCAGATGTTGTAAACAGGGCTCAATTGTTAGAGCGAGATAGTGAGTATACTCAACCGAGGGACTACAATCAGGGTCATATCGGTGACAGCAGTCATCAGAACGATGATAACCAGCGAGTAAGGAAAAATACGGACAAAAGCGGTAACCACTCAGGTGGTAATCGTGGCCATGATAATAGAAGAGGTGACTCAAGTGGAAATTTCAGAAAGAGAAGATTCAACAACGACGGGAAGACATCAGCAGCAGCACCAGCACCAGTAACAAATTCTAGGGGAGGAGAACGACCGCCAGTTAGATGTTACAAATGCGGGAAGGAGGGACATATCAGCCCAAACTGTCCACAACAATCCAAGGTATGTTACAACTGTGGAAAGGAAGGCCACATAGCTCGAGATTGTACTATAGCGAAACCAAGTTCAGCGGGAGTGGTGATTCCAAGGACTGTCCCGGATAAGTCAAAATCAGCGGTCCCTGGAAGAGCGTTTGTCGTGACTGGCCAAAACGTGAGGAACCAAAACGAAGTGATCACGGGTAAACTAATCTTGAATTCTTGCAAAGTTTATACCTTACTAGATACCGGTTCTACCCATTCTTTTATCTTTCCTACTTGTGCTCAACGTTTAAACTCGACTCCGGAGAAATTGGAGTTAGACTTATCTGTTGAAACTCTGTTGGGTGAAACCTTTGTTACATCTACAGTTTATAAATCTTGCATGATACAAGTTGGCACTATCACATTACCTGTTAATCTTATCTCTTTAAAGATACTTTACTTTTGATGTGATCTTAGGAATTGATTGGTTAACCACTCATCATGTCAAAATTGATTTTTTTCGTAAGGTTGTTAGTTTTCATATTCCTAACCAACCTGTCATACGAATTCAAACTACTAAACCACTAAAATCAGTTAATGTCATATCAAGCCACAAAGTTATTCGTTTATTGAAAATTGGATGCCAAGCTTTCTTAGCCCATGTAATGGATTTGAATAAAGACAAGTCAGATTTGAATAATATTTCTGTGGTTAGAGACTTTTCTGATGTATTTCTTGAAGAGCTTCCCGGTCTACCCCCGGAACGTGAAGTTGAATTCTTTATTGATCTTGAACCGGGTACAAAACCCATTTCTAAAACCCCATATCGAATGGCTCCTATTGAACTTCAGGAGTTAAAAGTCCAACTACAGGAATTGTTAGACATCGATTTCATTCGTCCTAGTACATCTCCTTGGAGTGCTCTGTTTTATTTATAAAGAAGAAAGACGGGAGTATGCAACTTTGTATTGACTACCGAGAATTAAACCATGTCACCATCAAGAATAGGTCTCCACTGCCTCGCATTAATGACCTGTTTGACCAGTTGCAAGGAGCATAATTCTTTTCAAAGATCGATCTTCGTTCTGGATATCATCAGCTGAAGATTAAAACCGAGGATATTCCAAAGACTGCCTTCAGAACTCGGTACGGGCATTATGAATTCTTAGTAATGTCTTTCGGATTGACTAATGCCCCTGCTGCCTTCATGGATATGATGAACCGAGTATTCAAGGAATATTTGGATCAATTCGTTGTTGTCTTTATTGATGACATCCTCATCTATTCCAAAAGCCGTGAAGATCATGAGCACCATTTGAAGCTAGTACTTCAAAGACTTCGTGAACACAAGCTTTATGCCAAGCTAAAGAAATGCGAGTTCTGGCTTGAGGAAGTAGCATTCCTTGGGCACGTGGTGTCAAAACATTGAGTATTTGTGGATCCGGCGAAGATTGAAGCAATACAAAGTTGGGAGTAGCCAAAGTCGGTGACCGAAGTGCGTAGCTTTCTGGGCTTAGCTGGTTATTATCGGAGATTCGTGGAAGGATTTTCTCGAATCGCTACTCCGTTAACTCAGCTGACTCGAAAGGATGCAAAATTCGTATGGATCGAGGAATGCGAGAAGAGCTTCCAAGAGCTCAAGAGGAGACTCATTTCGGCACCTGTTCTGACTGATACCATCTGGTTCGGATGGATTTGTTATCTTCTGGCAAGGGGTTAGGATGTGTTCTCATGCAACATGGGAAAGTCATAGCCTATGCCTCACGACAACTCAAAGAATATGAGAGAAATTATCCTACTCATGATCTGGAGTTGGCAGCAGTCGTATTCGCGTTGAAGATATGGAGGCACTACTTGTACGGTGAGAAAGTGGAGATTTATACGGACCATAAAAGCCTCAAATATTTCTTCACCCAAAAAGAACTCAACATGCGGCAACGATGTTGGCTTGAGCTGTTGAAAGATTACGATCACACTATTCAATATCATCCTGGAAAAGCGAACGTAGTAGCTGACGCATTGAGTAGAAGATCATATGCGAGTATGAGTGCAATATTGTCAACGCAAAGGCCCATTTTGTATGACTTACAAAGGATGGAGGTAGAATTAAAGACTCCAAGGACCCACATGATAATGGCGAATATACGAGTAGAACCGACTTTAATTGATAAAGTTAAAGCTGCTCAAGATACGGACCTGGGGCTGATGCAAATGAAGAAGAAAGTACAAGAAGGTGCTATTCCAGAAGCAAGAATCGATGAAGAAGGAATACTTCGATTCAACTCTAGACTTTACGTTCCGAACGATTCTGACTTGAAGCATAGAATCATGATGGAGGCACACAACACCCCGTTTGCAATTCATCCTGGGAGTACCAAAATGTATCATGATATTCGACACACATTTTGGTGGAACAATATGAAGAGAGAGATCGCGGAGTTTATCTCGAAGTGTTTAACTTGTCAACGTGTAAAGGCGGAGCATCAAATGCCAAAAGGTCCATTGCAACCGCTTGAGATTCCGGAATGGAAGTGGGAACACATTATAATGGATTTCGCTACAGGTCTTCCCAAGGTTTCTCAAGTTATAGATGCGATTTGGGTTATTGTTGATAGATTAACCAAGTCCGCCCATTTCTTGCCGATACGTGAGACTTATTCCCTTGAGCGTCTTGCTCGTATGTACGTGAGCGAGATTGTGAGATTGCATGGCATGCCATTATCCATAGTTTCGGATCGTGACCCAAGATTCACTTCAAGATTTTGGGTTAGCTTACAGAAAGCTATGGGCACGGACTTACGATTCAGTTTAGCATATCATCCTCAAACAGACGGACAATCAGAGAGGAATATTCAAACCCTTGAAGATCTATTAAGACTCTGTGTTCTAGATTTCAAAGGAAGTTGGGATAAGTACTTGCCACTGGTGGAATTCTCCTACAACAACAGTTATCAAGCAAGTATAGGCATGGCTCCATTTGAGGCGTTGTATGGACGAAAGTGTCGTTCTCCAGTATGCTGGGACGAGGTGGGAGAAGCAACATTGTTGGGACCAGAGTTAGTACGCATGACTACAGAAAAGATCAAAATGATTCGACAACCTATTCACACTTCACAAGATCGACAAAAGAGTTATTCTGATCTTCATCGAAAGGACGTGGAATTTAATATTGGGGATCATGTACTTTTACGTGTTACTCCATGGAAGGGAGTTACAAGATTTGGAAAGAGAGGAAAGCTCAATCCAAGATTTGTTGGTCCATTTGAGATTCTTGTCCGAATAGGAAATGTGGCTTATAGACTCGCGTTACCTCCAAACATGTCTCGTGTTCATAATATTTTTCACATATCTATGCTTCGTAAATATGTGAAAGATCCAAACCACATTATTGCATTAGAACCAGACGAGATAGTCGAAGATTTAACGTACGAAGTGGTACCTATTATGATCTTGGATAGGAAAGAGCATGTCCTACGCACCATGATTATACCACAAGTTAAGGTTTTGTGGAGAAACCATGCTATTGAGGAAATGACATGGGAGTTGGAGTCAGAAATGAAAGTGAGGTACCCTCACCTTTTCGATACATCAGGTACGTACGTCAATTTCGAGGACGAAATTTCATAAGGAGAGGAGGTTGTAAGACCCCAACTTATTATAAATAAAATTGAATTTTCCTTTATTCATTATTCTAAATTAATAAGGGTTAATTTGATATAATACTTTGGTTATGAGTGAAATGTGAAAATTTTTACAAAATAAACAAATGATTATAAAATAATCATTGTTGTCAGGGGAATATTCGTTTGGTCGTGGAATATTTTTTTTGTCGGGAATATTCGTACGACGGCGCAGTCAATTGTGGGCCCCATAACGGAAAACAGTTGGATGAAAGAAAATGACAAAGATTGAGTTTTATAAATAACAGCGTAAATTGTTACCGTTAACACTATTGGGTTACCTGGTGGTTAAAATACAGTAATACGCGTGGTTGCACAGTAGCACACGGTATTGCACAGTATTGTTGAATTATTGATTCGTATGTAAGAAGGCACTACTCAATAATTGTTACAGTAGTTACTGTCCATTATTTTATTATATTGATTCAATAATTGCTGCATTGTTAGTATATATTATTATTGTTTTAATAATTATCACTGCACAGTATTTCTCATGATCAGATCAATAATTCATATTATTTGAATAATATGATTATATAGCTATGTCTAGAAAGTTCTGTCAAGGCGAGGTTAGGTCATCTAATTGCACGCTAGTAAGGAAAAATCCTTATTGGAAAGCCCCCTCTTTCCTAGGAACGGCCTAGTTGTCATAATTGTGATTCTGTAATATTATTTATGAATAATTAATTATTGATTCATATGATAATGAAATATTTATTTGATGTGGATATAATTGATGAATATATTATTTTATGTGGATATAATTGAAAGAATTAATGTTGAGGTGTTTTATCAGTATTTTGTCGGACTGGAAGAATTAAAAATCATCCGTTTGTGGATTTTGGATAATTTCTGTTTGGAATTTGGAAAAATTTTCTTCTGCAAAGTTGTAGAGAATTGAAATTCCTATAAAAAAAGGCACGAGATTCGAATTTTCTGACAAAGGGGCTATTTATTGTGAATTATTGAAGTTCTGGAGTTCCGAAATAATTGATTTTTGAAAGTTTTAATTATTTTATTTAAGAAAAACATTTTTGTGGTTGTTGGCACATGGGTGGCTGATGTTTTTGACCAAAGAAGGCTGATAAGGAATTAAGAAAAATAAATTAATATTTTATTAATTTAGTCTCCTTTGGCGTTCTAGCATTTTCCTATAAATAGTGAGCTAAGTTAGAATTGAAAATCACATCTGAAACAAGTTTTCTCTCTTTCTCTCTCTATATTATCGAGTGTATTCTTGTGAGTATACTTTGAGTGTTGCTATACGGTGCGTGTTTCTGTCAGCCCTATACCGAAATTCAGTCAGAAGTACGGTTATTTTGAGGTAAGGGATGTTATTTCTTTCGCAAATGGTATTATTTTCTTCAATATCATTATGCCAAAATATTGGTTGAACTTTTTATCAAATTTGGAACTTGTTGTGTCGGGGTTACTGCTCACGTATACGGCACTATTCACGAATACGGCACTATTCACCGAAAAAATGAAAATTTTCCTTTTTGTCCAAGATGTCTATTTTGGTTACTATCTTTGATTGTATCCATGTTTTGATCGTTATTTTTGAATTTTGCTTCAAAATTGGTTATTATGGAGTATTATTGATCTTGGATAAAACTGTTATACCAATCCTTAATATTTGTCCTTCTATCTCACTGGATTCGTTCTTAAAAATGTTTTTCATCATCCTCAGTCCTTAATGGTGATACTTGATGAATATCTTTGGCCTGTAGTGCAAAGATAAATGATTACTGATGAATATCTTTGGCCCGTAGTGCAAAGATGAACAGGTGTTGAGATGAACATGACCAACCAGTGATATAAATGAATATCTTTGGCCTGTAGTGCAAAGATGATTAAAGATGTATATTAATTGTTGTTACAGGGATAAAATATTGATGATGGACTCTTAAATATTAGAAGATAGTAGAATTAATCCTCTACGTGACTCTTCTAATGGATTGCTATTTCCGCTGTAGTTGTTAATCTAAAACGTGTTGTCTATTGTATTCTATCAAATTTTTCCCTGTTGAAAACTAACGATAATTTGTTGTATATTATCTTAGTCATAATATTCTTTACTGGACTAGTTGAGCTCACCCTTTTCCTTTTTGTTCCATTTTTCTTCTCAGGAGGTGAGAACATAGCAGGATCGAGTCGGGGTATGGAGTGAGGTTTCTAGAAAGATGTTTTAGCAGTCCTCACTATTTCTGTAAAATAGTGTTTGAATAATTGTAATGAGGACTTATTTGCATGTGGATATTGTCTAGAAGACAATATTTGTATTTAAACTCACTAGTATGTATTGTCGTATTTCACACGACATTTGTATTATTGAAGTTGTAGTTTGCTCTATGTACCATGTATTTGGCGACTCAGAATAGGAGTTGTATACCTGTTTTGGGGGCGTCACACTTTTAGTATCCAATCAAATTGTTTTGGTTTGGATTCCAGACTAAGTATGAACATCCCGAATATGGGAAAACTTTTATGCGCCCAAGGCAAACAAAGTGAATGATAATATCGTTTTGGCATGTAGTATTGATCAATACAGGGTACAACGGGCCGATCACCCTCCGTGCCCGTAAATTATGACGTTTTGCGGATGAAGTTCTGCTAAACCTTTTCAAAAATAAAAAGAATGTTCGTAGTATGTCCCCTTAACCCTATTTATAGTCAGTACATAGCTTCAAAAATTTGAAAGAGGGTTGTTATGTTATTAATATCGGTTCAGATTACTTCACAACTATTGATTTGTTGTAGAAGGGTAGTATAAAGAAAAGATTTAAATTCTTTCAGCTTATATATATAATTGTTATTACTTGCTGGGCACTCAAATGCTCATCCTTGCTTAAATTAAATGTTTTCATTTAAGTATGATCAACTAGAAGGCTTTGCCAGGAACAAAGGGAAAGGAAAGCTGTCAGAATAAGTCTGTGTTACTTTATGTAATAGCTACGCTTAAATAAGATGATGTTATTTATTATCTATCATGTAATGAATGTTTTAAGGTCGCATACCTAGGATTTAGAAAACACTGATATTTAAATTAAGTTTGATATTTATGGCATTATTATTATTATTTCGCTCATAGAAATGGTATAGTGAAGCACTGAATTCGGGTTTCAAGTACCTGAATTTGGGGGCGTCACAGGTTGGTATCAGAGCTTTGGGGTTAGAAACCATAGGTAAGAGTAGAACTTAGGCTATAACCTTAGAGCAAAGGAAAATATTGAAAGTACAAATAACTCATATAGAGTTTAAAAGAAGATGAATTGAATAAATTCATCGTCAAATAAAAATAAAAGATAACTTATATAAAACTTGTACTTGCTGTATGTATACACTATATACTAATCAGGTTAATTTATATGTAGATGTCAGGAGGAAAAGGATTAGGATACCCTAAGATCGTAAAGAAGGAGCCAATATCAAAGTCTATAGCTGAAATAGAGGCTCACGTTAAAGGTAACCTTGATGAGGTGATCATTTAAGAAAATATTGTACCAGACCCAGAAATAATGGAACTAACAGATAATGATTCGGACACCGAAGTTGGAGCTGAACAAGCATCAACCGAAGTGCAAAATCTGAGGAACAAGGTTTCTTCTCTGGAAAAGTTATGGGAAATAGAAAAGCTATTGAATAGTTAGTTGTGAAAAGCCTTACAAGAAATAATGAAAGAACAAGATAAGCTTAAGATCCGAATTGATCAAATGGGAGAGACAAGCAACACATCGTGTGCAGCTCCGAGAAAGAAGGGAAGAGAAGGATAGAAGACCACGAATTAGGAAAATTCGATAAGAAGAAATGGAAAAAGATATGTTCTCTCTGCGGTTATGAAGGACATACCACTCTGTATTGTCCCGACTATAAACCCTGTGCATATTTTATCTGTGGGATAGAAGGTCATCAAACGAAAGGTTGTCCAAGAAAAAGGCGTAGTAAATAGGTAGTATAGGTTCTGTGGTGTAGGTATGCTTAATGTAATATATATGATTGAGTATGTTTGGTAATGTACATGTGTATTGTATTAATCCTAACTTGGGTGTAAGTTGTGGTAGCGATTCCCGACTTTTGTGGTTATAAAGGGATATCGAACGTTTAAAGCAGTATGTACTATGCTATGTAACGTATTTTGAAATTGTTAAATGAATATGAATCTATGTTTTATTAATGGAATAAGTTTGAAATATTAAACTTATACGATGAGGTTTAAAATGCAAGTTAATAAAGTATAGATTTTATTTTGTTTAACCAGAACATGCCACCAAGACGACAAACTCGAAACCAAAGGGCAGAAGAATCTGTCAACAATGCCGGAGGACAACAACCAGACCTGATGCAGAATTTCGCGAACATGGTAGCTCAGGCCATGCAGAATGGAATGCCAGCAGCAGGAAATCGGCAAGAGAATCGATTTGAGAACTTCATGGATTTTAAGGTCGTAGGACCACCCGAATTTAGAGGTACCACTGACCCGATAGAAGCCCAAACATGGGTTAAGGAAATAGAAAAAGCATTTTTAGTTGCTAGGGTAGATGAGGGACAAAAGACAGCTTTTGCCGCCTATATGATGAAAGGAGGGGCGAATTTCTGGTGGGAATCAAATCAAGCTAGGGCAGGAGAAGGAGTGATTGCATGGACTAGGTTTAAGACGCTATTCTTCGAGAATTATTTCTCTGCTAGTGTGCAGGCTAGGATGGAGGTGATGTTTTTAGAATTGAAGCAGGAGAACTTGACAGTTACGGAGTATGCCACAAAGTTCAATGAGTTAGCTAAGTTCACTCCACACCAAGTAGATACGGAGGCTAGAAAGGCAAGGAGGTTTGAGCTAGGCCTAAAACCCTGGATCTACAATAAGGTGGCAATGTTGCAGATTAATACGTTTGTCCTACTCTTAGAAAAGGCTATCATAGCTGAAGGGGGAAGTGAGGCCATGAGCCTCTACAATAAGGAGAAAAAGAATAAGAGTGAGGGAGCTGGGAAGGTAGAAGTAGGTCGTGGAAGTAGCTGTGAGAAAAGGAAGTGGAACAATGTTGGGAGTGTCCAAGTCAAGCAGGAAGATGTGAAAAAGCAGGCTGTGCAGTGTAAGAATTGTGGGAAGGGTCATTCTGGTGAGTGTCTTAAGGGTAAGTTTGTGTGCTAAAAGTGTGGGCAGGAGGGACATATCTCTCCTAACTTCCCCAATCCTAGGATAAGCAATGGGTGTTTTCTGTGTGGATCCACAAAGCATAAGGTGAAGGACTATTCAAAAAGGAGAATGGATATAGGGAGCGTGAATGCGGGAAAAGGAAGTGGAACACTGGCGATAGCGGACCAACTTCGACGAAATCAACCGCGAGAGTCTTTAACATGACGGTTCAGGATACCGTAGCAGCCGGGGATGGGACTTCAGGTATTATTCGTATGAATTGTATGTTCGTATATATGATTTTTCTTATATATAAGTAAATTATGTTATGAAGAAATTTTGAAGGAGAAATTTGAGTTCTGTTAGAAATCAAATTTTCGTACAATTAGATAGATAAGTTTCATGTTGAATAGTAAAATATCAGTTCGATTGAATCTGATCTAGATCTACTTGAAATGACTGCGTATGCTTTTTGCTCTAGTGTCTATAGGTTTTAAAGCGGTGATTCCAGGGACGGAATCCTTATAAAGGAGGTGGATGTAATAACCTAATATTTTTAATATGAAATTTTGCTAATAATTTTTTTTATATATAATAGTGGGATTATGTGCAAGCAAAGTATATGTATATATCTAATAAATAAAATTATTTATTAGATGTAAATAATTTCTTATTAGATTTATTGATCATTATAGCTTATATTCTTATAATAAAATTATGTTGTAATAAAAATATATATTATTTATTTTCCATGAAAATATGATTATTGTATATATGATATGGATTTTATGATATGTATTTATTATATTAATTGAGTAATTATTTTAACTTAATTAATAATGGTATCTATGAAGGTTATGTCAGATATGAATTCAAAACCTTAAGTCTAGATTTTGAATAAGGGATGAGAATAATAATATTATATTAGTTATATTTCAATGATATAAGCACGTCTTATATGTGTGTAATGTTAATGTGTGGAACAATTATAGTAAAACAGTACAAAATCCTAGCATTACTGATAAACTATAGTATAAAGTCAAATATGACTATAATGGTTGTTAAGTTATGTGTTATGTAATTAATGATTATTATTCGGATTAATGTTAATTAGATAAACCCTAATTAGTATTTAGAAACCCTAATTACTGGAGGAAAAAAAACCCTAATCACTAAATTATAAACCCTAGTTATTAATTTAGCAAGCTTAATAGTAATTAGTAGATTATAAAGCCTAATTTATAAGTCCTAAGTGATTAGGAAACTTAATTTCATTAAGGAACCCTAATCAACATTTTTAGAAAATAAGATTTCCTATTTTGCTCTTAATACACAAATCTAGATTTAGAGCTTATGGAACCCTAGGATTAAACCCTAGGGTCAAACTCTTAGGGTTAAAACTTAATGGGTGTGAAAAGATACCAAGTCGCCATGTACTTTATAAGTCAAATGACCAAATTGCCCTTCTTAAATTATTTAATTGATAACTTGTAAACTTGCCAAAACTTTAGTTGGTAACCTACCTTGCCAAACCCATATGACTTAGAATTGACAGCAATCAGCTCATATCTCAGTCATACATGCACCCAAGACTAGTATATATAGATAGGGAGAGAGAAAGTAACATTTGTTAGGCCATTTTTTTGCAAACACTCAACCATTTCCTCTCTACTCTCTAACCCACAAAATTATAAGATAAACCAGTCCCAATACCAGCCCTACGAACAACCACATCAAACTCAGAATCATTAAATCAGAAATTTTTCAAAGAAGGTATAAACCCTAGCCTTGATTTCTGTCCATAAATTTTGTATTAGATGTTATGTTTGATTGTTAAAATATATAAGTTATAGTCTATTTTGATGATCTGGGTTGGTAGTATATAGATCCATAACATATATGTCTTCAAATTGATGATTTTCAAAAATCTAGAAAAATTTGGTTCTGTGGTCTGACAACGAATGTCAGTCAGTGGCCACAGATCCTTTCTTGTTTATGATTTTTTGTTGTTTTTAAGTTGTTATTGGTAGCTTGTAATGTGGTCTTTAATCTGTAAAAAGAACCAGGGTCATTTGATGTCTAGAATGGAAGTTATTAACGGTCAAATACCGTTGACCGGTATTGACTGGCTATTTCTGGGCAGCCCAGAATTACCCAGAACGCCTAACAGTGTTTTTGCAGAGCTTGGATCTTACTCTGTATACGTTGTTTTGATATGTTGTTGTTATGGTTTTATAGAATGACATGAGTGCTATAGATCCACGTCTTTATAATACTTAAATCATAAACAGAATGAAAGAAATGTGTGGTCAAAGCAAGCAAGACGGAACTGCCAGATGAAGATTCTAGGGTAACCCAGAAATCTTCAAAGGCAGTCCCTGACCCTCTATTTTGACTGGATAGATCTCTCTCATGTTTTGATGTTATGATTCTCTGATGTTATATAATGGTACCTTGATATCTCTTCTACATGATAGAACTTTTATATCTCATTAAGTAAGCACAGAACCATATGATAATCGGGCCTCAAAGTGACACCATGACACTGTCTGGGTTTCTGGGTTACGCAGAAAACCCAGATCAGCTCTGACACACTAGCGAAGGTTGTACTCATCTCTCCCCTCCTAGTTCTAATCACAGATCTCCACCAGAGATCATATCCCTAAGCTCTGATACCAACTGTGACGCCCCCAAAATAGGTCCACACAACTCATTCTGAGTCGCCAAATATATTGTACAGACTTCAAATATAAACGTCAATTATACAACTATTAATTGTTGTGTAAAATACGACAAAACATGATATGTGAGTTTCAATACAAATATTATCTCGTAGATAATCTTCAAACTCAAATAAAGTCCTCATTACAATTATTGTCACATTATTTTACAAAATAGTGAGAACTGCTATAATAACTATCTTGAACCATCACTCCACTCCTTGACTACATTCTCGCCTCCTGAGAAGAACA
This sequence comes from Panax japonicus, assembly GCA_020205505.1. Taxonomy (NCBI): domain Eukaryota; kingdom Viridiplantae; phylum Streptophyta; class Magnoliopsida; order Apiales; family Araliaceae; genus Panax; species Panax japonicus. The sequence continues at coordinate 42,977,883 of CM035114.1, forward strand.
ATGGAACTAAAAGGAAAAGCGTGAGCTCAACTTGCCCAGTAAATAATATTATAACTAAGATAATGTAGAACAAATTATCATTGGTCCTCAATAGGGAAAAATCTGATAAAATACAATAGACAACAAGTTTTAGATCACATTTGTAGCGGAAACAATAATTCATTAGAAGAGTCAAGTAGAACATAATATCTATTATCTTCTATGATTTAAAAGTCCATCATCAATATTTTATCCTTGTAACACCAATCAATAAATATTTCAAATCAACGAATTATCCATGCACTACGGGCCAAGGATATTCGTTGGAATCAACAGTGGTCATGATCATGCCAAACACATGTCCATCTATGCACTACGGGCCAAAGATGACTTTCATCACAAACCTTATCTATAACATTAAAAGTTATGATTATATCAATACATAATTTCTAGTCATAATCATACCAATCAATAGTTTATCTTTGCACTTCGGGCCAAAGATGACTTCCAATACAATATAAGCATGAGGATGATGACAATAATATAAAGATTCAATCAAGTGAGATAAAGGATAAATATTAGATATTTATAATTCAATTTATCTAGAGTTCAAAAATGTACAAATTATAAACATGATAACTGTTTGTGAAGTAAAATTCAAGAATGATATTCATGTACAAAAATAATTTGGACAGAAAAGAAAATTAAATTCTGTTGTGAATAGTACTCGTGAATAGTACCATATGAATAGTGCCCATGAATAATACTGTATGAATAGTACCCAGACATGAAAAAATTAAAATTTAGTAATAAAGTTCATACCCATATTCCAGTGAAATGATATTAGATGAAGCGCAAAACTTAAGGAATTTCTAATCATTTTAGGAATTATAAAAGCAATACTTACCATAGTAAGTTTAAATTTAAGAATATGAAATGAAATAATATCCCTTACATAATATGGAGTATGAAAAAAAAATATTTCTTACGAGTATTGAAATAAAATAATATCTTTTACCTTAGTAAAAACTAGATTTGACTGGAATATCGGATATTATATATATATAATATATTTTATCTATCATGTGAATATTAAATAAGGCCACTTAGAACTTCAATCACCATTCGAATGATATTCTTATTTAAAGAATACCTCCAAATATTAGTATTTAAAACTGACTAATTTAAAGTTTCACTGTTAATATTTGTATAAATATTTTTGATAGATCACTTAGAACTTCAAACACATTCCGAATGATATTCTTGTTTAAGGAATACCTCCAAATATCGATAGCTAAAACTGATCTACTTTACAATATTTATATAAATAAACTATATCAATAAAGAGTCACTAGAACTTGAAGCACTCTTTGAATAATATTCTTATTTAAGAAATATCACCAAATTACAGTATCTAAACTCTCTTTTTTATTGATATGAATAGATGAAATATATATATATATATATATATATATATATATATATATATATATATATATGTGGGTCTCCATCCACAGCAACCGGTTGTTGGGGAGCAACCCCTTTTTGACCAGCAAGTACAGCTTGTACCGGCCTTAGAAATTTTTTTTTTATATAAGCCGTAACAGCTTGTACCGGCTGGCCAAAAAGGGGTTGCTCCCCAACAACCGGTTGCTGTGGATGGAGACCCTATATATATATATATATGTGTGTGTGTGTGTGTGTGTGTGTGTGTGTATAATAATTTATATTTGTATATCTATAATTATAAACATGTATGAAATAATGTAAATAAATTAATTCAAAGATTTATCTCAAAATATTTTAACCAATTTCTCTTCTTTAAAAGTTTAAAACTTTGAGTTGAAGAGATAAAAAAAATTAGAGAAAAAATATATAAGCAAGAAGAGTTCAAGTTTTTCTTATTCTTTGAAAATTAGCGAGTTTATAACTGAAGAAGCTTTCCAATTTATAGTAGATTTTGAGCCGAGGGTAATTTTGTTATTTAGAAAATTTATTTGAAATCAATGGCTAGGATGAATATATTTGAAAAAGAGAGGCTCGGATGTGCACATCACATTAATAGCTTTAGCTTATCAGATTTCAAAAAATCTGCCAGCACATCTTTTTTAATTAATGCACTCATTATTTTGTAAAACAACATTTAACATATAGGCTTGTGGACCCCACGTATTAAAATTCATACCCAAGCTTCCAAATAATGCCCATTAGGCTTAATAAGCCTATAAATTTTGTTTTGGGTCCTTAACATTAATATACAATAATTAAAAAATAATTATATTATTAATGCATCCACGAAATAATTACATAAATAACGCAATTCACATTAATAAGGAAATTTAAAATCAAAGAAAAATAATTGTCATAATTAATATTTCAAATTCAAATATATGGGATCTAAAACAAAAATAAATTCAAATATCTGGGATCTAACAATAAAAATAAATTTAAATTCAAAATAATAATTCAAATTCAAATCTTCATCTCCCTCACATAGCACTTATTTGATCAAGAGAATGACTGAGATGAATAGCCGACCCCTGCAACTTTAGACCATTCTTTGCAAGAACAGAAGCTGACGCCATATTGACCATAACAGATATTCGTGGAGGAGCATTTCTTTCATCGGTTTGAGAATAATATTCATGCAAACCTGTAATAGAGGATGAAACAACAAAACAGAAGTAAAATACGAGTATAACATAAAAGATCATAGACCAATCTGAAAAAATGTTCCAAGATAGTGAAGAACCCAATATCTTTTTCTAATTATCATAGGAAGACATTATTACAAAAAGAGATTTATGAGAAAGAGTACAAGTCCAGAAAAATCTAAAAATACTAACAAAAAAGCAGTAAATGTATGATACATGTAACCAATTAATACATAAAGACTGCACACATTTTGTTTTCGAAAGAGAGAGATAAGAGAGTGATGTGTAATGTAATGTTGATAACCAAACCTTCGTACCAAGGTAAGTAAATTTTTATACCAAGATAACCAATCTACCTCCACACCTGCATTATGAATTGGTTACCTTGGTCTGAAAGTTTGGCAACCAACTACATAAAGGTTTTGGCTACTAACTGCATCACATTCAAAATAAATTAATAACTTAATAAAACTGAATTGGTTACCTTGGTATGAAAATTTGGCTACCCTCTGCATGAAGGTTTGGCTACCAACTGCATTACATTCAAAATAAATTGATAACCTAATAACACTGAATTGGTTACCTTGGTATGAATGTTTGACTACCAACTGCACTATGAAAAAACTGCAGGTGTAGATGTGGATTGGTTACCTTGGTATGAAGGTTTTGTTACTTTGGTATGAATGTTTGGTTAACTTGATGTGAATGTTTGGTTACCAATTGCACTATAAAAAATTGATGGTGTGGAGGTGGATTGGTTACCTTGGTACGATAGTTTGGTTACCTTGGTATGAAGGTTTGGTTATCAACTGCACTATGAAAAAATTGCAGGTGTGAAGGTGGATTGGTAACTTTGGTATGAAAGTTTGGTTACCTTGGTATGAATGTTTGGTTACCAATCTCTTCTATCAGTTGCTGATTTTAGATCAAATCCAATAATTCATGGAAAGTCCAGGAATTCTAGTCTCCAACTTCATACTACTATTCCCTGTACCACCAATTCCACTATTTCCACGCCCAAAAGAAATCTCATGCCAAGTCTCCACAAGCATCTCCTTCACACAAGCCACATGCAAATTATATTTCTTGCATGTAGAACGATAACTCCAGCTCCTCACTTTCCTCCCACACTTCTGACACGCCGAGCTAACTTTCCTATACAAGTAAAGCTTCACCTCCCCATCATCAAGCATCATGGGCAGCTTTGCGCAACACGGGTGAAGATCAAATCCGCACGAGTTGCAGTGGTAAACGAACCCATGATTCCCCTCCTCAACACTCGACCAGTTCATCTCCTTCGACGCCAAAAACTCCGCCGACACCGCCTAAAACTGTCCTCCATCTCCACCCAAATCACCCACCTTTTCTAGCTCGCCCTCCACGTTGCCGAACCCGAAGAGTCCAACATCACCATCAAAACTGCCATGCACCAAAACGAGTTGTAGTGGGTTTTGTGTGAGAATTTTGAGGTTGAATTTGTGGAGGCATTTAGTAATGGAGATGATAATGATGAGTTTGATTGGGTGGAAGAAATGGGAAGGACATAAAAAGTTTGGGAGGAAATTGCGGAGGAATTCGGATTACACAAAACGAAATTGTATTAATTTTGTAAATAAAAATGAAAAAATGTATTACTTTTTGTAATTATTTTATCTATGCATCATTATTGTAATTATTTCTAACAATGTACTAAAATATGTAATTAATCTTTTTGCTTTTTCATGGGCCCACTTATGTATCAATTACTAAACTCCCAGCTGGATACCTCTTTTTTGAATAAAACAAAGGCGAAAGCCTTTTGTTTCTTTTTGGCTCCTATTCAAAAATAGCTTAAGCAAATCATATATTATTTAGAAAGGTTTATTGAGAAGAAAAATCATTTTAAGAATAATAGAAATTCTACTTGGCTTAAGAAATGTTACAGTATGGATTAATCTCTTTAATATTTGATATTAAATTATTAAGTTCAAGCAAATATTAATTCAATTAGGATTAGAAAATATGTTTGATCAAAGTAAATAAGATAATTAAAACAATTATAATTAAATTCTATGGAGGGGATTCTACTCTTTTAATTAACTTATTTACTAATTATTGTTATCATCAAAATATTCTTAAAAGTTGGAGACCCAACACAACTAACTAAACTTTATCTAAATAAATTACCCAAAAGTTGTCTAAATTATCTATCATATCAATTGTTGGAAATAATAACAACTGATGTAAAAAAATATTATTTTTCTCAAAAAGTAACAGCTAGGTGAGGCGCGGATTAGGTCGCTCTTTTAAGACGATTCGCGCATCATCTCGAATTGTGATAGTTGCAAAAGGATTTTGACGCGTCGCTTACATGATACAACAACCCAACTTTTATTGTTACTTTCACTCGAAAGTGCATTAATCGAATGAAGCAAATGCTTCACACAATATCTTATCAAAACCCAAAAATTATTATAAAAATATAGAACGAAAAAGTTTTAAGTTAAATCAAACAAGCTAATTCATCACTCTTTTGTACTTCATGATTGCACTCATGTATATATGTCAAACATTGGTAGACACTATAATATATAATTAAGTCTCAACAAAAAACTAAAACTCAAAATTGTTTCTCGACTAAAAAGTAAATCATTATATTAAATTATTAGATATGTAACTCCTTTTTATTTGTAACTCTCTTTGATTTGAAAACATAATATTTAATTATAATGATTAAAAACACCAAAAAATGCTTAAAATTAAAAACTGAAATAACTCTAAATCATAATTAATACAAAATTAATAGTCCAAGTTGTAAATTATTTTATTAAAATAACCAACACAAAGTTATTAAAACTTTAATAAGAAAATACAAGAATCAGCCAAGGAACTCTATGATTCGTTTGGCCCTTTAGCCTTGTTTATGGGATCTTCAATCCCTAAGTAGGGCGTCCTCATAGGCTACATAATTTATTTTTGGGCTTTAGTCTCATCCCACTTGATGTAATTTAAATTTTTTTGCTAGCTAGAGCTTTTGTTAATGGATCAGCAAGATTTTTTCTTGATCTCACATAATCAACATTTATCGCACCTTTGCTCATATAAGATCTCACAATACCGTGTTTTCTTCTAACAAATTTGGACTTCCCATTATAATATTTATTATGCACTCTCTCTACCTATATCAGCAGTGCTATCATTGTGACAACCCAGAGAATCGAATTGTCCACAATTTAAATTTAAAGAATTAGTTATTAATAAAATAAATTTTTATTAATAATATTCCGTGCTATGTGTTTATTAATCGTTCTAGAACCTAGGATGATTATAAAACGGGAGGATTCTGGCTACGAGCTATACTGAACAAGTAAGAATTTTCAAGAAAAAAATAAAAATTTTCTTGGAATAAAATATTTCTGAGAAAAAAGACGAAATAGGCACTATTCACCCGACGAAACCCTAAAGGTTAGGGTTTGAATAACCTAAGCCTTTCCGGAAGTTCGGTATGTCGAAAAGATATTCCATTCCATCGAAAGATTTGACGATAATATATGTAAAAAATTAAGTATGCCGATAAAAGTTTTTTTCGAAAAACGTGCAGAAATCGAACAAAATAAAAACGACGAAAAGTATTGTTATGTACTTTCCATTCGTTTAACTACGTTAGGGGAAAACGTAAAGGAAAACGCTTAACGTCAAAAAATGTTTTTCATTTTTTCGGAGATCCGAATAATGCGTAAAAGTTAATCTTTAAAGGAAAGACGAAATATCCAAAAATATTTGGATTTCGAGAATCGCAGTTTTTAAAACTATCGCACGAATCCTGAAAGACGGAACCACGAAGCTTCCAGGAGAAGTTTCGTGAATAATAAAGAGGTGTGAATAGTAAGGATGTAACACCCCCTTCCCGAAAAGGAAAGGGAGGTCACGTGCAAAGCACAATAAATCTCAAAATATATAAATAAACAGAGCACTAACAAACTCAAAATATTAATAGTGGTGATTCATTAATAAAGTACTAAATACAATTCTCCAACTAGAGTTAAAATAATCAAACTGAAAAATTAAATCAACCTAGATGGTCAAAGGCAACACTCTCATCACACTAGCCAGGAATCACCCCTACAAACCTGCCGGAAGAAAAACATAGCATGAGCTAAATGCCCAGTACGGATATAAAGATACAAAAGATAAACAACTGAAATACGAAATCAACAGAGACAAAATATTAACTCTAACAGAAAAATAAAATCTCTAAAGATTTGAATAGAATATATCTAAACCAACAAAATTAACGAAACAAACAAAAGAGTAAGGAAAATAATGAACTGAAATAACAAACCCAATTAATTGAACTGAACAGAAGCCAACAAAACTAATACAATAAAATAATAGGCTGAAACAAATGGTTGGGGTTATTTCATACCGATTGAGTTCAGAAATATATCTTACCACACAGGCAAGTCAAACTAATGCCACACAAGAAATCAAATGATGCCACACAGGTAATCAAAATAATGCCACACATGCAAATCAAATGATACCACACAAGCACTCACACATTGGATCGCGAATCTAGATGTATATAAATTGGATAGGTGTGTTTGGCACAACATCACGAATCCGCAAAACAGAAAACAAGGGTTAACCCATACGCCTCCCACAACAAAACACCAAATGGTCCACTTCCTCTGGAGCCCAAAACGGATACGCCGTTGACTAATCACACCGCCACGGAAAGTGTCATGTCTCTCATGCCAAGACGACATGCCTGTGGTACCCCCATATGTGGTTATAGCTCAGGTATACCCTACGGTATATTCTAACAAAAATATCATGTCACAACACATGCGACATAATACCAACAAAAGGGTTCTATATGTATATGTTGAACCAAATCAAATTATAGTCACAAGGTTTCAAAAAGAAGGTAGCAACATGTACCACTCTACAATTATCAAAATAAATAGTACTAAACATGTTAACCTAATTCAAAGAGTACAAATACGAGTCATATGTATCAACTCTAAAATGAAACTAATATATTTATTTCACAGGAAACAATTATGTGAAATCATAACATAATTCGAAATAAGGAAACAAACAAACAAATCAAATTTAACAAGAGTATCGCTGAAAGAGTACGAATTCCGTACCTGGAATAAGCAACGTACGTAATACCCAAAATTTACATTCCAAATTGTAACTCCATAAATTCTCTCCGCCCGAACTAATTAAAAGAATAAATAAATTAATTATGAATTAACAAAGTTATAACATTACATTTAATAATCATTTACTTTTATAATTAAGTTAATCATCAATATTTTCACATCTTATAGTTACTAATACTATGCTTTAATTAATTAATTATATTGCCTTATTAATATATTTTATTATCTTTATATTATTGATGCGGATCACTTTTTTATTGGACAAGAGCAGTCATCCAATTAAATTATGTCAACTAAATTATTACATAACATGCATAAATATATCTGTCATAAAAAAACCTAGGATAACCTTTTTCAAATTCTTTTTTACAGGCTATGTATAAACAATTCTTTTTTACAGGCTATGTATAAACATTTTCTATATATATATATATATATATATATATTGGGCAGACTGTACATACATTGGTTGGTGTAGGTATTAAAAACACACCCAAAACACTGTATTATTGAAAAATTTCACTTCCATAATTTTTTTTTTTAGTTGTTCTACAAAAATAAAAATAAAAAATAAAAATAAAAAATCAGGTCCGGATTTTCTCCTGTCCGGAAGGTCCGGACCTGATCCTTATTTTATATATATATATATATATATATATATATAATTTTTGTTCCATCTATTCCAAACAGAATGCTTACTTAATTCATATAAACATAAGCAATTAACACAATGTATCCACATGATATCTATATATACACATATTATATTATTAACAATATGTAACATGTCTACAAACTTTTACTTTTTCCTTCTCAATTGTCTCCATTAATTTGCAATCCATTAACGACAACCATGAACTAAAGGAGTAGCTTATCTGGAATAATTAGCAACCGAAATCTAAATTGTTCTCCATTGCTGCTCCGTTCCGCTCTCTACCCTCAATCAACTTGTATCAGATGTATGTGAGGAAAATTAGGTATAGATACTTATTAATAAAGAGGTCTTGTTCTAATAAACTTCTAAATGGGTTCAATTAAAATTATGGCCCAAAATTTACTAATTTAATTTATTCATCACCTATTAATACTTATTAGCCCGCATAAATTAAATGATCACTTTGACCCAAATAAAATTTAAAGTCCAATTAAAATATTAAAAATAGATAAATAGATTTATATGTTTTTTATTATTATTTTTTTCTGGGTATTACATTACGTACCCCTTAAAAGATGCGGATGCTTCACTCGAATAGGAGTCTCCATCTTCCAAATAACTTCCCGCACCGAATAGTTTTAGGAAAAATAAAATTAATATTTAATTATTAAAAAAATCGGATTATTACATATTTACCTCCTAAAAAATTAATTTCGTCCTCGTAATTCAAATAAGTTGCATAAAGTTTTATTTTAGTTTTTATTTAAATTACATAATTATTCATAAACTTTAATTAAGATGTAGCGCCGCCATTTGTAACGATCAAGCCTTGTAAGTCAATCGGTCTACACAATTATCTACGTACTCGTAAAAGATTCTTCAGATATCGTGTCAAGCCTTGGTAAGGTTCTTCGCGTTAATTCACATGATCCATTGTTGGTGCCCCCCCCATTAATATCTTTGAGCTTTATTCTTGCAAATGTACGTACTCTTCAGAACATAATTCGAAAACACATAATTTTCTCTTTATCTAAATACGATTCGAATACCCAAAATATTTAAAATTATCTTTAATTCGTAAAATGTTTATGTTCCAAACATGACAAAGATCTAACAAATTATTTTTGTTTTATTTTACATAAATTCATACAAAACTCTAATGACATTAGATAAACAAAATAACTATGCAAACTATATTACTAACTTTCCCCAAGTCCTCAATAGCTTTAAAATATCCCATCCTCAATTTGAACTAGTCCTCAAATCTTATTACACCAAAAAATATACTACTAATATCTCTTTATCACCAACTCTCCTAAGTCCTTAAGAGTTTCAAAATATCATAACCTCAAATCAAATTAGTTCTCAAATATTATTACACCAAAAATATACTACCAAGATCTCCTTACCATCATATCAAATTCCAAGTCACATATTTTACCATCTGTATAAGCAAACTACAACTATTCGAGATCTCTCAAAATCAATTGAATTTCATCACTTGCTATCTAATCATATAATAAATCAATCATCCCTTATTGCAAACCTTAATCCAATAAATTTCAATGTCTCCTCATACTATCACAAAGAAATTTCATAGAACATAACTCCAATATCTTACTAAAAAATAGCCACAAAATTGATAATTAACTTCAAATGATTAATCTGATTACCTCGAATATCAACAACTCAAATTACAATAAATCCTTTATGCTTAAAAATTTTCATTTTATCATAATATGCCATCAATACACAAACCTCAAATTATCCAAAAGCTTAACATAAATCAAAACCTAACTCAAATCAAATTCTCAATTCAACGATCATAATAATTTTCACAAAAAAAAACAACTCTAAAAAATAATTTTCCAAAATCAAATACTCGTCGATACAAATACTCACATCATAATCACATCTCATATAAGATCACTGCTTATCTGTACAAAGTATAACTTTATTCACCTCAATGATTAAATCACAATTCTTAACTAATATCATTGGTCAATCACCTTAATAAATTATTCCACTTTCCTCAAATCAACTACAAATAAAAAAGAAATCGACAGTTAGTCAAAATAGAGACCAACCAAACAAAGAACAAAATCGAATCAACTCCTACGTCTACCCAATGGTTTACCCACAACTCACAGTTCAAACCTAAATAAGTTTTCTACAAGAAAGAACCTAAGCTCTAATATCATTTTTGTAACACCCCCTTCCCGAAAAGGAAAGGGAGGTCACACACAAAGTACAACAAATCTCAAAATAAATAAACAGAGCACTTACAACCTCAAAATATTAATAGTGGTGATCCATTAATAAATTACTAAATACAATTCTCCAAGTAGAGTTAAAATAATCAAACCCAAAAATTAAATTAACCTAGATGGTCAAAGGCAACACTCTCATCACACTAGCCCGGAATCACCCCTGCAAACCTGCCGGAAGAAAAATACAACATGAGATAAATACCTAGTACGGATATAAAGATACAAAAGATAAACAACCGAAATACGAAATCAACAGAGACAAAATATTGCCTTTGACAGAAAAATAAAATCTCTAAAGATTTGAATAAAATATATTTGAACCAACAGAATTAATGAAACAAACAGAAGAGTAAGGAAAATAATGAACTGAAATAACTAACCTAATTAATTGAACTGAACAGAAGCCAACAAAACTAATACAATAAAATAATAGGCTGAAACAAATGGTTGGGGTTATTTCATACCGATTGAACTCAGAAATATATCTTACCACACAGACAAATCAAATGATGCCACACAAGCAATCAAAATAATGCCACACAGGCAAATCAAATGATGCCACACAAGCAACCAAAATAATGCCACACAGGCACTCACATATTGGACCGCGAATCCAGATGTATGTAAATCAAATAGGTGTGTTTGGCACAACATCACGAATCTGCAGAACAGAAAACTAGGGTTAACCCATACGCATCCCACAATAAAATACCAAATGGCCCGGAGCCCAAAATGGAGACGCCATGGACTAATCACACCGCCACAGAAAGTGTAATGTCTCTCGTGCCAAGACGACATGCCCGTGGTACCCCACAAGTGGGTTATAACTCAGGTATACCCTACGATATATTCTAACAAAAATACTATTCACTACTATAAGAACCCAAATTTTCAGAAAATATTAAAATAAGAATTTAGTAGATAAAATTCTTAAGGCATATGAAGGATTCAAATATATATATATATATATATATATATATATATATATATATATATATATATATATGTTACGAGGTATGTGGTATTGTGTTGCATAGGGTAATATGAGCTATGTAATAAGTGATGTTGTGTTTAATAAATATATATCATTATTATATTTGTTAGTAAAGAAGATGGGTAGAAATTATCTATCAATATTAAATAATTTATGTGAAATTATTTTATCATAATAAGTTGGTGACATTAAAATATCTTTGATAATCACAAATTTCTTGAGTATACGTACTAGTGAATATCAAGTCTAAGGCAGTGCAATCATACCCTTTAATGGTGGACGTATAGAAGCTGGGCAAAATAATTTCTTTAGAGAGCGGAGGTATATACGAATTAGTAACCGATCTAACTCACTGTGAAAATAGTGTAGACGAGACAGAAACTAATTTGTTGGTTGTTTGTGGGAAACCACTCAGTGTACTATATTGAATACCATTAAAGACTCGATGTGTACTAGGTTTGGACTTATACATATGTACGTTGTTGACAAGAGAAGAAAATTGATATATCATTGCTCAATCACCTTAATAAATTAATAGAGACAAAATATTTCCACGGAAAGTGTCATGTCTCTCATGCGAAGACGACATGCCTGTGGTTATAGCTCAGGTATACCCTACGGTTTATTCTATCAAAAATACCATGTCACAACACATGCAACATAATACCAACAAAAGGGTTCTATATGTACATGTTGAACCAAATCAAATTATAGTCAGAAGGTTTCAAAAAGAAGGTAGCAACATGTACCGCTCTACAATTATCAAAATAAATAGTACTAAACATGATAACCTAATTCAAAGAGTACAAATACAAGTCATATGCATCAACTCTAAAATGAAACTAATATATTTATTTCACAAGAAACGATTATGTAAAATCACAACATAATTCGAAATATGGAAACAAACGAACAAATCAAATTTAACAAGAGTATTGCTGAAAGAGTATGGATTCCGTACCTGGAATAAGCAACGTACATAATACCCAAAATTTACATTCCAAATTATAACTCCTTCAATTCTCTCCGTTCGAACTAATTAAAAGAATAAATAAATTAATTATGAATTAACAAACTTATAACATTACATTTAATAATCATTTACTTTTATAATTAAGTTAATCATCAATATTTTCACATCTTATAGTTACTACTATTATGTTTTAATTAACTACTTATATTGCCTTATTAATATATTTTATTATATTTATATTATTGATGTGGATTACTTTTTTATTTGACAAGAGCAGTCATCCAATTAAATTATGTCAACTAAATTATTACATAACATTCATAAATATAACTGTCATAAAAAAAACCCTAGGATAACCTTTTTCAAATTCTTGTTTACATGCTATGTATAAACATTTTCTATATATATAATTTTCGTTCCGTCTATTCCAAACAGAATGCTTACTCAATTCATATGGACATAAGCAATTGACACAATGTATCCACATGATATCTATATATACACATATTATATTATTAACAATATGTAATCTGGTTCCAAATTGCATGTGCATTCCTTATATATATATATATAAATTAATTCTTATCACTCTATGGGTTGACCCATCATAAGTATCAAAATCAGTCTACAAACTTTTACGTTTTCCTTCTCATTTGTCTCCATTAATTCGCAATCCATTAACGACAACCATGAACTAAAGGAGTAGCTTACCTGGAATAATTAGCAACCGAAATCTAAATTGTTCTCCATTGCTGCTCCATATTAGATGTATGCAAGGAAAATTAGGTATATATACTTAATAATAAAGAGGTCTTGTATTAATAAACTTCTAATTGGATTCAATTAAATTTAAGGCCCAAATTTTACTAAGTTAATTTATTCATCACTTATTAATACTTATTAGCCCACATAAATTAAATAATCACTTTGACCCAAATAAAATGTAAAGTCCAATTAAAATATTAAAAATAGATATATAAATTTATATGTTATTTATTATTATCATTTTTGTGGGTATTAAAAAGGATGTGTGAATACAAACTTTGGGGCAAAATGATTATTTTACCCCTAGCCTTGGTTTTCTATATAAAGAGAGCTTAAGCTCATTTGTTGGTTAATGAAAAATTCATTAACACTTGAGAGAGAGAAAGAGAGAGAGAGAGTTCGGATGAGGGGAAAAAGGAAGTGGAAAATCTAGCTAGAGTGCGAACTTTTGTCCAACAGAAAGAGATTAAAGGAGAAAGGTAATCCAAAACCTAGTCTAATGTAAATTTTCTTTAAGTTACATATGTTAGAAACATAGCTTAATAAAAATAGAAGTAAAAGATGTTAGGAATGATTTTCATATGGTTGAAATCATGAGAAAAAGAAGAAATACGAATTAAAAGTTTAGTTTATAAATTTCTTAAGGAAGTATAAGTTTTGTAATTAATTTGAATGATCCGAATTAATCATATGAATGATTCGGTGGAATTAGTAAGGAATGGTGTTTCATAACACCGAATTCCAAGGAAAAGTGAAATCGTAATCAAAATATCGAATAAAATGAAGAACTAATGAAGAACTAATGAAGAACGCGAAGAACGTTGTTGATGGACAAATTTAAAACTATCGTAGTATAATTTGTTATTGATGGACAAGTTTAAAACCATCGCGTATAAGTTAGTTGCTTATTTCTTGGTTAGGAACGGTAGAAACGTTCATGAAGAACGAATTAAAACTTAGCTATAACGAAGTTATGGCAAAATTTTTGTAAAAGATGAATGAGAACTAGAAAGTATGTAAATGATCCCGAAGATGTAGGGTTTCATAAGAATGTAAGAGAACATAGAAAACGTGAGTCATAGACTCAAGAATGAACGAGTTCCAAGTTCGGATGACCGAATTACGGATGAACGAAGGAAGAACGTTAATAACGTAAAATGAATGAAGGATGAAGATTAAGCAATTTGAATGGCTTGTTAACGGATTCAAAATAAATTTCTGTCCGAGGGAAGTTGAAGTACGTAAGATAAGGAAGAGAATGGCTTTGGAAGGACCTTGTGTGATAACCCGATATTTTCTATATAAATAAATAAGAAATTTTGCGTATAATTTTTTTATTATTTTAAAGATGAGGATTTGTACAAGATAATGTGTATATGTATTTATGTGGTAAATAAAAATATATTTATTACATAAATATTTATAAATAAATTTATTTTAGAATTATTGATTATTATAAAGTATATTCTTATAATAATTAATTTAAAGATTGAAATGTTTTTATTAATTATTTTCCATGAAAATATAATCATATATTATTTAAATAATATATGGAGTGATTTTTAGAATAATTATAATAATTATTTTATTATATGAATTTTAGTACAGAATATTAAGTTAATAAATTTTACCTTAATTATTAAGGTTAAATATGAAGAATAAATCAGATATGGAATCCAAACCCTAATTTTGGATTATTGTCAAGGTATGAGAATAATAATATAATATTAATTATATTTTGATTTTTCAGTGCTATGAATATGTACTTTATGTACGTAATATTGAGGGTTGGTCAATTATGGTATATATTGACTCAAACCCTAGTATTAATTGATTTAACCACGTTTATCAATGTAAATGGAAAATTTAAGAATATTATATAACTGTGTTATATGATATATATATATGTTGTGTGTTATGCAAATTAGGAAACCCTAAATATTAAATTTAAAACCCTAGTTTATATTTGTATTTTCTAAATATTAGAAAACCCTAATTTGAAATCTAAATTGGAGTTCGTGATCAGTCAAGAATTGTGTTACTATGATTAATAACACGCGTGATAGCCTTTAATTACTAATTAAGGTAAACCTAATTAGTAAATTTAAACCCTAAAACCTAGAACCCTAATTTGATAATTAGAAAACCCTAATTATAATTATTTAACCCTAATTATCAAAACCCTAAACCCTAATTGGTATTTTGGCAAGGTTAATTATGATTAGTGGTACAAAACCCTAATGTTCATGTATAATATAATTACTAACTACCTAATTAACAATTTTAATTTTTCAAAATTTTAGAAACAAAAATTTATTTTATTTAATTTTATTTTTGTGCAATCCTAAATTGGAAATCCTACATTTTGTGCTAAACCTTACTAAGGGTTAAACCCTAAGGGTCAAATCCTAAGGGTCAAACCCTAAGGGTTTGTCAAGATGACAAGATTGCCTTTAAATTTCCAAGCAAAAAGACCATTTTACCCTCTTGAATTATTGGATTTTGACAAGTGTTAGAGTTTTTAGAGTTGGTGACCAACTATGTTGACAAATTGTGACTTACAATCTCAGCAAGCAGCAACATATCTCAGCATTCATGCATCCAACACATTATATATATAGATTGAAGGAGAGAGAAAGTGGGTTGTTTACTAAAAATTGCACAAACACTCTACTAATTCTCTTAAGCCCCAAACCTCCGAAAATATCAAGCTTTATAGTCCCTTATTCAAGCCCCACGAAATCCCATAGCAAAACAGCAACACAAAATCAGGAATTAATCAAGAAAGGTATAAAACTCAAGCTTTAATCTCTGTCCAAAATTTTGGTGTTAGATGTTATGATTAAGTGTTAGAATATGTTGTTCATGTTGTCTAATGATGATCTGGGTTGCTAGATGTTAGATCCATAACATCTAGAGGCTCGGATTTAAGTTTTTGCAAAATCTGGAAAAACTTGGTTCTGTGGTCTGACAACGATTGTTAGAGGCCACAAATCCTTGATAGTTTATGATTTATGTTGTTTATAAGTTATTATATGTAGTTTGTAGTGTTGTCTTTAATCTGCAAAAAAGA
Organism: Panax japonicus; assembly: GCA_020205505.1. Classification (NCBI taxonomy): domain Eukaryota; kingdom Viridiplantae; phylum Streptophyta; class Magnoliopsida; order Apiales; family Araliaceae; genus Panax; species Panax japonicus. Next base: position 42,994,399 of record CM035114.1, read on the forward strand.
ATCGAGGTCATTTGATGTGTATATTGTTGGTTATTCACAGTCCAATACCGTTGACCGGCATTGACTAGAAGTTTTCTGGGCAGTCAAAAACTTGCCCAGAAATGTCTGACAAGAAGTTTGACTGTTCAGATCTTGTATGCTGTTAGTTTTTTAGTTGTTTTGTTGCTTCTAGGTTGTAGTCTGGTATTAGTACTATAATATTATGCCTTAATATCTCCTAAACAACAAGTAATCTGACTACAGTGGCCGGTCAAAGTAGGCTAAACGGCCATGACTGCATTTTCTGGGAAAAACCAAGAAAATTTTAGACCAAAATTTTGACATGGTTTGACCGGCTTGTATATGCTTAATTTGTTGTTGTTTTGTTAATGTTATGTTATAGATATGTACACTGGTATGTTTTCTACACACTACAACTTGTAGATCACAAAATCATCAATAGGATTGATTGTGGGAGTAGCTCAAAGGTGGCTGCACGAACTGTTCTTCATTTCTGAAAATGAAGAACAACTCTGACAGCAACTTTGGACGCTTAGATCATTCTTGTTATGCATTGTTTGAGCGAGATCTTTGTTGGATAATGTAGTACTGTTTAAGTACTACAATATATGATGATTAGCTTTTCCAGAAACATTTTGTGTGATGAATGATTGATGGTCAAACATGGTTCCTCGAAAATGCCTTATGAATGCTCAAGAACATGAAGAACACCTATAGCGACGGTTTTGTCGCTATAGGTGGTCTTTAGCGACAAATAATATATTAATTTCTGAAAATTAATAAATAAATAGAAAAAAATAGTTTTTAATTATTAAAAATACAAAATAAATTATTAAAAATTATTTTAAATTCTAAAAATTAGTTTTTAATTATTTTAAATATATTTCATAAATATTTAATATTTTTGGAATAGTAAAAGTATTTAATTTATTTAATGATAATATTAAATAAATTATTTAAAAATGATTTTAATATTTGAAAAAAATCATTTAAAATTATATTATGATATAAGAAAATATTTTAAGTTATTTTTAATAACTTTTAATATTATTTGATAATTTTCATTAATAAATTAATATTAATGATAATTAAGTTATTTACTAAATGAATTAAATAAATTAATTAAAAATGATTTTATTATATTAAAAATCATTTTAACTAAGAATAAGGTATTTAAAAATATTTTAAGTTATAAAATATAAATTTTAATATTTAAAAGTAAATTTCATTAATGATATTAAAGTTATTTAATAATTATATTAAATAATTTAGTTTAAAAATGATTTTAATATTATAATAATCATTTTAAATGAATATAAAGTGTTTAAAGATATTTTAAGTTATAAAATATAACTTTTAATATTTAAAGAATAATTTCATTAATAATTTAATATTAATGATATTTATTTAATGATTAATAATATTAAATTTATTTAAGAATTATATTAAATAAATAGTTTAAAAATGGTTTTATTAATTTAAAAATCATTTAAAAAGGGTATAAATGAATTAAAAAATATTTTAAGTTATAATTAATGACTTTTAATATTTAGATAATAGTTCATTAATATTTAAATATTAATGGTAATTATTTAATGATGATTTTAAATGTTTTAAAAGTCATTTAAGGGTAATATTAATACGTTAAGAATATTTTGAGTTATTATACATAACTTTAATATTTTGGCAATGGTTTCATTAATAGTTTAATATTGATTAAATGTTAATGATAATAGAATTGTTTGATATTTAAATCATTTAATAATGATTCTGATATTTCAAAAATTATGGTAAATGGTAATAATTATTTAATAATTATTATAAGGCTATGAAAAAAATTGTGCGACTGATGTTAAGTTAACTATTTGAATATTGAATTTCGGGATAGAGTCTTAGACTCGATTTTTACCCGATAAAGTTGTCGGTAGACCGACATGTTTCAGAAATTGATCCGGACTTAGATAATTTAGTTAGTTAACTTTTTATTTGTGATTCAATGGTTGTTAAGGTTATGTGACTATGTGATTAGGAATGTGCTGACTGCAATAGGCAGTGTTATGTGTTACGTTATGATATACTAATCAGTAAAATGATCTGATTAATGATAAGTCATGATAGAAAAGATAAATCTAAGTTGCGTAATTGTAAGCAGCGCATCAGGCAAGTATCCTAACTTTACATTTTCTTTATGCAATGGACAGAAGTGAGAAGTTAGAATTATTATTATTAATGTACAGATTATTAAACCTATATTATATGCACCCTTTGATTATCAACATGTTAGTATATGATAATTCAGATATATATTCTGTTCGTTAATTTTTAGAAATGATTATACAAGTGTCCCCACTTGGATAATCATTGTATTTAATCACATGTTGATACACCTTTGATATATTTATATGTTGAATTATATATTATTGTTGAACAAGATAAGACCTTTGTTATGAAAACCCGACAGGTATGAACATCTCGATAATGGGAAAATTTTTATGCACCCAAGGCGGACAGAGTGAACGATAACTTCGTTCTTGTACATGTAGTATTGATCAATACAGGGTACAACGGGGCTGATCACCCTCCGTACCCGTAAGTCATGACGGTTTACAGATGAATTTCTGTTTAAACCTTTTCGAAAATGAAAACAATGTTCATAGTATGTCACAGAAATTCCATGTATAGTCATTACACATTTTCAAAATTTGAAAGAGGGTTGTTATGTTATTATTATTAGTACAGATTACTTCACAACTATTGACTGGTTGTAGAAGAATATTATAAAGAAAACATTTAAATTCTTTCAGCTTATATATATATATATATATATATATATATATATAATACTTGCTGGGCACTCAAATGTTCATCCTTGCTTAATTTAAATGTTTTCATCTAAGTGTGAAGGACCAGAAAGCTCAGGCCGAAACAAAGGAAAAAGGAAAGCTAACAAATTAAGAATTTTGGCAGTATTTGTAATAGTTTTATAAGACTATGAAGACTATGATATGTATTTATCTAATATCATGTAATGAATGACTAAAGGTTACGTACTTGGGAGGTAGACTCTGATGTATATGTAAATTAAGTTTAAGTTCTATATTATTGTTATTATTATTAGTAATATTTTGCTCATAGAAATGGTATCGTGAAGTACAGAGTTCGGGTTTCAAGTATACGGGTTCGGGGACCTCACACATTGTTCCGAGTTATAACAAAGAAGTTATGAGATTGTGAAGTAAGCGTCTCAAACCAGTACAAGACTTAGAAAAAAATTTCCAAGTTCTAGGCCTGGCGCCGCAGCGCCAACCCGGGAAATCAGCTACTGCAGATTGGCGCTGCAGCGTGGGGAGAAAGGAAGGGGACTGGCACCGCAGCGCCGGTGCAGGGCAAGGCCCAGAGAAAAGCTTTTAACTGCTTAACTCTTGGGGAAAGTGTAAGGAAAGATAAAGAACATATAGTTCGCCTAATGTAACACTTAAAAAAGTGATTTAAAGCTTAAATGAAGGTTGAACAGAAAGATTGAACGGGATTAAAAGACAAAGAATGTAAACACAAATTGCGAAACCGATATCCAAGGACCGTAATTGCGATAAAATGAACGTGGGGGATTACTATAATTGTGATTCCTTAGACGTTGAGTGACGAGGGTAATGAATAACATTTCGATGTTATGTTGTAATAATGAGAAATAAGTGTAAATTGTATAGATGCTGTGAACGTAACGTTGTTGCGATGAACGATCGGTCTTAGCATACAACGAATCGTTTGGCTTCGACATTAAGAAAGAGTAATGAACGTGGGGTTCATGTATTGGATAACGAATGAGAGTGATTAAAACCTTGGGTAAAGGTTGAATAGAGATTAAAAGATGAACAACGTGAATACAGAATACGTAAATGTTTCTCGTGAATCGTATTCGAGTCGGGCGAACGTTATAAGTATACATTAGTTGTGTGACTTAGACGTTGATGAAGGTAGTAAGTAAGATATGATTTATCAATAAATCCGTAATGAATGGTATCAAGATTAATGAAAGTCGAATAAGAGTCAGATAGAAAATGTTAGAATGAAATGTAAGCGTTAAACACTTTAACCGACGTTAGGATTGAGTGTACGCGAATATTAAATGGACAGAACCTACAAACCGTGTATGGTTTGACCGTAAGGTAATGAAGAATGATGATTAAACCTATGAATGGTGAAGAACTAAATTAAACACAATGACGTATATTGTTAAGAAGCAGAGTTAGTAATAATAACTTGGATGACATTCCGAGTCAAATGAACCGGGCGTTGTAGATAAGAATAAGGTAACGTAAAATGCTTAATGCTATGAATGCGTAGAATTAATATTGAATGATCGTTCTGAGTATACAAAAGACTATATGACTTAGACGATAAAGAATAAATCCCGAGGTATGGGATTTAGTTGCTAGAAAGCCATAAGGAATGAGAAATTAACTTAACGAACATTATAGTCTTAACAGTTCGAATAAATTAAGATAAGTTTAGGTTATATTACAATCGTAATCTCGGATGGTTGACATATGGTAGCTGGGCTAAACAATTCCTTCAGAGAGAGGATGTATACACGAAACTGACAACTGATCTAACTCACTGTGAAAGACAGTGTAGATGAGACGGGAACTTGTTTGTTGGTTATTTGTGAGAAACTACTCAGAGTACCATATGAGCTACTAGCAGAGACACTGTAGCGCCCCCAAATTCGGGTCCTAAATCACCACAGATCTGGTACACTAGTTCTAACTATTGCAGAAGATATAAACATAAATTATTTATACATTAAACATTACACACTATCCCCAAGGTCGAGAACCCTCACATAATACCTTAATTAGCATCCTAATTAATATACAATGTTATTATTATACAATATTGTTACAATTCTAGTTGCATACATAGTTCCAATATGAACTTGGCTTTGACTTTTCCTTGTATCCGACGTATTCGCCTTAATCTGCAATGTTTATCATGATATAGCAAGGTTGAGCAATAAGTTTGCCCTGCAAGTTTAAGTTTAATAAATTGAGGATATATCTTGATAGAAAGATTTTGAATAATAGCTGACAAACATTCAATAATATAATTGTGAACTAGCATGGATAAATTTTTATAGCTGAACCAACATTGAACATAAACATATCAGTTATATCTGGACCGAATGGTAATGAAGGTGATTATCCTTTCATACCTGATGAACTCATACAATATGTATATAGTGCGATTCAATAATTCATAGGCATGGTATAATCAACAATGATTAACCATAAGTATATTTGAATAATTATAACTCAGGGTTGAGTTAGAGTGAACTTGCCTGCGTCGTTGATTACTGTTACGAAATATAACTTAGCTTTATCCGAAGACCTAATATAGATAATACTGATCTCTAAATATTAGAATAATATCATCACAATATAAAATAACCTAGACACATTACTACATAATCCTATCCGTCTATACAGCACATAAGACCTAATATCAAGTCAAACTATTGCAGTCTTAGTTGAGTTCGGTACTATTATGACTTCTTGACGGCCTAGTCGGATAATTATCGAGTTTAAGTTCAATTAAACTCTGCCTCAACACTTAAAAATTATCTTAGATAATTATATTATCAATCAAAATAATTTTTCCAAGTCTTAATATAATTTTCAAGTAATTATTACCATTTATCATGATTTTTCAATCATTAATATCATATTTATATGATTTAAATACCACTTAATTCTATTCTCATTAATATTTATTTAATATTAAATATTAATGAAATCCTTAACATAATATTATCATATATTTCTAATATCTCAAAGTATTTTTAATACTTTATTATTATCATTAAATGATTTTAAGGTAATTAAAACCATTATTAAATAATTGTCATTAATATTAAATATTAATGTTTTTCATAACCAAATATCAAAAGTTATATTTTTTAACTTAAAATATTTTTATAACACCTAAATTATTTTTGTATAATTTTTAAAGCATAAATTCTATTTTTCATAATTTATTTAATATATTTATTAAATAAATTAATTACCATTAATATTAATTTATTAATGAAATTCATCACAAAATATTAAAAGTCATTAAAAATAACTTAAAATATTTCCTTATATCATAATATAATTTTAAATGATTTTTCAAGTATTAAAATTATTTTTAAGTAATTTATTTAATATTATAATAAATAAATTAAATACCATTAATATTCCAAAAATACTAAATACTTATGAAATATATTCAAAATAATTAAAAACCCATTTTTAGGCTTTAAAATAATTTTTAGGAATTTATTATGTATTTTTAATAATTAAAAACTAATAAAAATAATAATTTTAGAAATAAATTGTCACTAAAAGTGACCTATAGCGACAGAACCGTCGCTATAGGTGTTCTTGGCAAACCCAGAACATGCTATGTCAGTTATCAAGTTGCTAGGTTTGACCACATGTAGATCTGTGATCATAAGGTTTTCTGGGCTGCTTGATGTGTTAGAATTGTAGTATAAATGTAATACTACAATTATATTCTAAGTTCATGGCCAAGCTACAACAAATCAGAGAGTTATAAGCTTTCCAATATGATGTCAGAGCTGTTCTTCATTTCTGGGTTTTCCAGAAAATGAAGAACAGTTCATGGTGCTACTTTTAAATCCTTATATCTTGGTCTCTAGATCTTCTTTGTGTGATTTAAAGATTCACACTTGCAGTTGAGATGTCAAAGGACAACTTTGTAACATAAGATTATCATAGAAACAACAGATCTAAAGGATTGACCGGTCAAAGTAGTGGTCAGGAACTGTTCTTGAAGATTTCTGGGTTGCCCAGAATCTTCATCCAGCATGATGGTCAACACTGGTTTGACCACTCATAACTTCAATTCTGTTTATGATTTTGATAAGCTAAATGCTTAGATGTATAGCCTACATGTCAGTCTACAAGATTCAACCAACAACATGACTTAACTAACAAAGATCAGCAAGATATAGGGACTGCAAAACATTGTCAGATTTTCTAGGCAAATCTGGGCTGTCCAGAAACAGTTTCATGTGATCGGTCAACGCACTTTGACCTTTAATAAATTTCAATCTAATCATGATCTAGGCTTGATTCAAGTTCCAGATCAAAGCCCTTATAACATACTACAAATCTATAACTTAAAATACAACAAACAACTAACATACAAGGATCTATGAGCCCTGACATTTGACTGTCAGACCATAATTTCTAACTTTTCCAAATTTCTAAAACTTTAATTTCGAGCATTTAAGTGTTATGGATCTATGATATTACAACCCAGATCACTAAATGACATCCTATAACTGTGTCAACCCAAAAATTTAGGAAATTAATTAAATCTTAAATGATGGATTAAAGGTTGAATAATAAACCTAGACAGAAAATAAGTGAATGGATTTGACATTTTTGAGAAAGAATTTTAAGGATTTCAAAATCTTTTGGTGAATTATTCAGGATTAAGGATATAAGTGAATATGTTCTGTATTATATATGTACATAATGTGGTTAAGGGTCAAGGATTGACCAGATAAATTTTATCAGTATCTAAACCCTATTATATTTAGAACATCAACGTTCAGTTAGAAAATTCTTACGATTTATATGAAACCCTAATGTGGGAACCCTAATGCTAAGTATAAAACCCTACGGGTTAAAAGTTATGTGAGTAATGAATATGAATATTATGTATTTTTTTATTTGTTTATTATGTAAACAAATAGAAGAAACTAGGGTAATCTAATTATATATATATTAGGAATGAAAAATTGGATAACTTAAAGGTTACGATACGGGAGAATATTAGTATATAAAATATATACTAATTCTAAGAGATTTATTTTATACATCTCAATTAATTAATTTTATAACCTAATTATATCAAGTCTAATTGAGTTAAGGAAATATGTGCATGAGTAAGAATTTATGTTATAATTGAGGAATGAAAACCCTAATTAAATAATTAGGGAATGGTAATATTAAGAGTGTTGGAATATGTTATTTGTTATGGCCCAAAGAAACTAGATTTGACAGCCCAAAAGAATTAAAAGAATGGGCAAACATTTAGCCCAATGGGTGAGAGGCATTTTAGTCATTTGATATATTAAATATTACATAAACAAAAATCAAACTTGGACAAACTAAGGCCACTTGTCCAGATGGGAGGAGGAGGGATTGAGCATGTGTGGTAATTATTTGTTTACTTTAGTTGTTCAACAACTCCTACTAACTCCCCCTATGTGTCAATTTATTTATGTAGCCACCTTGTTCAAAAAATCTTCCACATATTTATTTAGTGGTTAGTGAGAGAGAGAAAGAGCAAGGAATATGGGAGGAGTATCCGGCCATTTTGTAGAGAATTAACACGTGACTTATTAGATTTTTCAACATTTGGTTACCAACTCCTACCAAATTTCTTTAGGTGTCCAATTTTTATTTAACCAACACATTAAGCTAAAGTGAAATCAATCTTATAATGACACATTAACCATTTCATTTCTCTCTCATCTTATTACTTCCAAGTTATCTAATTAAATAGAGAGAGCTATCATATTTCGGCAGCTCCAAGAGAGGAGAAGGAGAGAAGATTTAGATCAATTGATCTTCCATGCCATCCAAGATCCATCACATAGTTTGGAAGAAAAAGATATGTCAAGAAATCAAAGGTATAAAACCAAACATAAGTTATCCTTTTATTTAAGTTATTTTGATGGAATAAAGATCTAAGGTTTCAAAACTCAAAAAATCTTAGATCTACATGATTTAGAGTGTTTTATGTGTGGATCTATCCATCTTGTGTGTTAGAAGTTAAATCTAAAGTGTGACACCCCCAAATTCGGGTACTTCCATTTCCGCGAGATTTGGTGTTCATTGTACAAATATCATCTATCTATCTACCCATAATAAATGCAAACCATGCAATAGATAGAAATAAATATTCCCCTTACGGGGTTACAACATCTGAATAATAATAAATACAATCCTAGGTTAAACTAACCTTAAACAGATATCCGTGCGGAATCATAAACAAATAAAGTCTTAAACAATATCAAGTCTGAAACAAATTTCATCAACTAACAACAAATCCTCATTACTTGATAACTTTGCTCTTGCCTTTGCTAGTGGAAGGCTCGTCAGATCTTTCGTTCGTAACTGCAATGTTATCATTATCCAAGAGTGAGCACGATTGCCCACAAGTATAGCAATATAACAATAAAATAATAACACGCGAATGAATCCAAGACTTCTGAAATAGGAAAACTCGGCTTTTGAATCAAGAATAAATAATAAGTATCAAAAGAACTTCTGAGGGTCATAAGACCTTGAACTATGTGATCACAAATTTATTCTTTGGTCTAAACTCTGGTTATGACTATACTTAGTCAAATTATCACGCTTATTTTCACATAATATCACACTACATGAATAATAAGCTAACTATGCATTCAATAATTCAATCCACATGTAAATGTGTTATTGACATGTTAAGAACCTATTTTAACATCTCATTATATGTCTAACATATTTTTATGTTCAATAGATTAGGTTACTAATACTTTCATGGATATGAATAATCAAAACATTTCATTTCAGAGCAATCTGCAGAGTGGCATTGCGGCGCCACCAACAAGCTTGTTTTTGGCGCTGTGGTGCGGTGGCGCTGCGGCGGCGCGGTGGCGCTGCGGCGCGTGGCGCTGCGGCGGCGCGGTGGCGCTGCGGCTTGGGACTTGGCACTGCGGCGCGGGACTTAAGGCATGGAGTTGGCGCCGCGACGCGGAACTCCAGTTTTCAAATTTCCAGTTCGCGAAGAACACAGAGTCGGGCGAAATTATCATTGCATGGTCATTAAATACATTAAATTAAACATACCCACATACTAGAATTCATAAATAATCATTACCCAACCTTTATAGAGTGATTTTAACAAATTTAAACACATAATTACTTGAATCAAATTATATAATTTTGTTGTTCTTGATGTTCTTGAAATTTTTGAAAACAAAACATGAAAATTGGCACTACGGGTTCGTTATAACACTAAATCAGTCCATTCGAAGTTTGTTTTCTTCGTTTTAACACACATAATTATATACAACTGTAAAATTTATGAGACAATATATGTTTGACGTATTAAATTTACGAGTAAGGGCCATATGGTTATATTTCTATACTCTGTAATTTTGAAGCAATAATATACGTCATATTTTTATGAAACTGATACTATGAAATCATACAATATATATAGTAAAACATGCTATGATGACATAATATCACACATACACACACACACACACACACACACACACACACATATATATATATATATATATATATATATATATATATATATATATCCACATAATCACTACCATATCCAATTACAGAGATTTTAACAGAACTTGAAAGCCATTTTTATGAAAATTTTAATAATGTAAAATAGAAATTGGGTTGGAGAGATTACCCAAAGTGTAGATGAGTAGAGATGAAACCCTTCTCAATTAATTCTTCAATCACACAACTCACAAATTCCCTCAACAATTTCTCAATCTCTCTGTGATTTGCTATGCCAGACTTAGAAAATAAAAGACTTTGCAAAATAAAAGAAGGAAGGCGTATATAATTACAAAAACTGACGCAGTTGTGGTCAGTTACTCCAATTTGTGGTTAACTGCCCAACTCCCAATAGGGCTCCGTTTGGCTAGCCTTAAAAGGCTCATTCCCATTTAATTTAATTAATTTCTTATAATATAGTTTAATCATGTCACACCCAATTAACACAATAATAAAACAAATATCTTATTTAATTTAATTTAAATAAAATATAATAATTTCTCATTAATTCATACAGTCACATAATTAATTTTCTCATTTATTAATTATGTCAAATTATTAAATCTCTAATTAATTATTAAATTAATTACAGAAACATTATGCTTATTAAATATTTTATTTAATTCAATAAGATCACCTAAATACATACTTCAAATAATAAAAATTCTCCACATTAATTTAATAAATATAACACATATAATTAAATTAATCTACAATAACTTCATCAAATATTTATTTAATCTAATAATTAAATCATCAAAAAATATTTATTTAATCCAATAAATATTAAAATTAAATTATAAAATCTCGTTTGTCACAACTTTCCCCCTTAAAAGGATTTTGTCTTCAGAATCACGACTCAAACAATTCATCCCGTTACATTCTCTCCCCCCCTACAAAGATTCTATCATCAGAATCGCTTACACATAATTTAAGTAAATAAATGAGGATAATTCTTCATCATATTCTCTTCAAGTTCCCACATAGCTTGTTCAGCGTCGTGGTTCCTCCCAATTACCTGAACAGAAGGTATTACTTTAATTCTTAGAACTTGCTCTTTTCGCTCGACAATCTGAACATGAATTTCTTTGTAAGATAACTCTTTTTCAAAATGTAAGGGTTTATATTCAATCGCGTGATTGTAATCGGGTTTGTAGGGTCATAGAACTGAAACATGAAAGACGTTGTGGACATTCTCGAGTGCTGGAGGTAAGGTTACCTCATACGCAACCTCTCCGATCCTTCACAGTACCTCAAAGGGTCCAATGAATCTTGGGCTTAATTTCCCTTTCTTTCCGAATCTGATCTTTCCCTTCCAGGGATAGATCTTCAAGAACACATAATTACCCGATTTAAACTCAACATTTTTACGGTGTGGATCAGCGTATTTCTTCTGCCTATCTTGAGTTGCTACCAGTCTCGTTCGGATCACTTTGACTATTTCTGCTGTCTGTTGCACCAATTCTGGGCCTAGTAAGTGTCTTTCGCCAACTTCATCCCAGTATAGCGGAGTTCTGCACTTTCTACCGTATAACGCTTCATAAGGCGGCATGCCAATACTAGCGTAGTAACTGTTGTTGTAGCCGAACTCTACGAGTGGTAGATGATCATCCCAATTTCCTTTAAAGTCTATTATACAAGCTCTTAACATGTCTTCTAATGTCTGAATTGTTCTTTCACTCTGTCCATCCGTCTTAGGGTGATATGCCGTACTCATTCGCAACTGTGTACCCATGCATTCCTGTAGACGTTTCCAGAAGTTCGACGTAAAGCGCAGATCTCTATCTGAGACAATTGACATAGGGACTCCGTGCCTCAAAACAATCTCTTTCACATATAACCTTGCCAACTGATCTAAGTTAAATCTGATTTTGATCGAAAGGAAGTGTGAGGATTTTGTCAGTCGGTCAACGATAACCCATACTGCGTCGTAGCCTTTTTGAGTTGTCAGAAGGCCAACCACGAAATTCATCGTAATATGTTCCCATTTCCATTCTGGAATCTCTAAAGGTTGTAGTAACCCACTCGGCCTCTGATGTTCTTCTTTCACTTTCTGACATTTCAGACACTTGGCAACACACTCTGCAACCTCTCGTTTCAAATTCGGCCACCAGAAATGTTGTCGAAGATCTTGGTACATCTTAGTACTACCAGGGTGAATCAAATATCGTGAGCTATGAGCCTCATTCAAAATGTCTTCCTTAATCTCTGGCACTGGCGGTACCTAAATTTTACTCTCAAATCTTAGTAGTCCCTCACTGTCTATTTTGAATCTCGGTTCAGTCCCTTCAGATATTTTCTTTTTTACTTTCTCACATTATTCGTCATGAAGTTGAGTTTCCTTAATTTTATCCAGTAAAGTTGTACCAGCTTGTATTTGGAACAGTTTCTCGTCTATCTCCATAGGATACCTCACTAATTAACTCCTATCCGAACAATTGTACGTGACATCATGCATTCTTTAAAATGCAAACTACATCTACCGTAAAGTTTCAAAGAGTTAAAACTTGTCCTTGGTTTAGTCATTTAAACTTGAGTTAATGGAAGGGGGTTTTCTTCCTCTGTTTTGGACTATTGTAGCTGCTAATTGTAGCTAACTATATCTATTTCTAGGATATGCTACTGGGCTTGTGCCTCAGTTTTGTTGTTTTGGTTATTTACAAGGCTGATGCTGCTGATGTTTGAGTATGGCTGGTTTTATGCAAGGACTGAGCTTGCTGATGTTTGACTATGCTGCTGATGTTTGAGTACTCAGTCTTGCTGGGGCTGTTGCCGGGTTCTACTGCTGGATAATGAACTGCTAGCTCACTGTCTGTAGGTTTTGGCAGCATCTAGTCAGGCTTTTGGGCTTGGGGATAGCTGGAACCCTTTGTCGCTGATGGACTTTGAGCAGGCTCTTGTTGTTGGGTAACAACAGCAGGTTGTTGCCGCTGGTTTCCCTTTGTCCCTGCTACATGTATGGGCCTAAGGATGTGAGAGGTTTGGGGCAATTTGGTCTGGGAGTTACTGCTGCAGTTTGGGTCCGGGAGTTACTGCTGCAGTTTGCAGATGATTCTTTTCTGCTGCTGGGGTGCACTATTTTGGTTTCGCCTTGGCCTCTCTGCTAGACAACTATGGTTTCTGGGCTATGGCTGGCTTGGCAGCTGAGGATGATTATGCTTATGCTGAGTTTCTGCTGCTGCTAGTGTGGGTGTGTGGTCCATGCGATCCATGAATGGCCATTTAGCCTATGTGTTCTGCTGTGAAACTGGACTATGAGGACTGTCTAGAATTTGATAAGCTCCTAGATTTATTATGGGTCTATAATGGTCAGCTTGTTTAAGCAATTATCTGTTTTATAATTGTTAGTGTTCTTAGGCTTCAGGTTGCAGTCTTTTATAGTCATGACATCATATGGAATGTCATATGATGTCTATGCTATACTTTGATTGGGGTCTTCCACGTTATTTGTATTTTTTTTCAATACAGTTAAATTTAGCAAAAAATAAAAATATAAAATACCTCACTTCCAATTCCAGCTTTTCCATTGCTGAAATTAGCTCCTTCTAAGCAGTCAACATCATTAATTTCTCTCGACCCTTTCTACTTAAGGCGTCGGCAACCACATTTGCCTTACCTGGATGGTATAGAATCTCACAATCATAGTCCTTAATTAACTACAACCACCTTCTTTGGCGTATATTCAAGTCATTCTGTGTAAAAATATATTTTAGACTCTTGTGGTCTATATATATTTAACACTTCTTTCCATAGAGATAGTGTCTCCAGATCTTCAAAGCGAATACCACCGCAGCTTACTCCAAGTCATGGGTCGAATATCCTTTCTCATAATCCTTCAATTGTCATGACGCATACGCAATGACTTTGCCATTTTGCATAAGCACACAGCCAAGTCCTTTATGTGATGCATCACTATAAACCAAAAAATTTCCTGAGTCATCCGAAAGAGATAACACAGGTACCGAACTCAACCTCTTCTTAAGCTCTTGGAAACTTTCCTCAAACTTCTCCGTCCAAACGAATTTCACCGATTTCCTAGTCAAATTCGTCAACGGAGTAGCGATCTTGAAAAAGTCCTGAATGAATCTTCTATAATAACCCGCCAATCCAAGAAAACTTCTTACTTCCGACAGCGTCTTCGGCTGATCCCAATTAATCACAGCTTCGACTTTGGAGGGATCCACCGAAATTCCGTCCTTATCGATCACATGTCCAAGAAATTGTACTCTTTAAATCAAGAATTCACATTTCAAAAATTTAGCGTACAACTTCTCTCTTCTCAACGCCTCTAACGTTGCCTTCAAATGTTCCTCGTGTTCTTACTTGGTTTTTGAGTATACCAAAATGTTATCGATGAATACCACCACGAATTTATCCAGAAACAGTTTAAACACCCTATTCATCAAATCCATAAACGTTACAGGAGCATTTGTTAGAGCGAATGACATTACCAAAAATTCATAGTGACCATATCGTGTTCTGAATGCTGTCTTTGGAACATCCTCTAGTGTAACACCCCCTTCCCGAAAAAGAAAGGGAGGTCAGGTGCAAAACACAATGAACCTCAAAATAAGTAAACAGAGCACTAATAACTTCAAAATATTAATAGTGGTGATCCATTAATAAAGTACTAAATATAATTCTCCAAACAGAGTCAAAATAATAAAAACTTAAAATTCGAAACGACCTAGACGGTCAAAGGCAACACTCTCATCATACTATCCCTGAATCACCCCTGCAAACTTGTCAAAAAAAAACATAACATGAGCCAATTGCCCAGTACGGATATAGATAATACAAAGATGTATAACTGAAATACAAAATCAACTAAAGCAATATACTTAACAAAGCCTCAAGCTTAAAGACTGACGAAAATATGATATCCAACGTCTAAATAGAATTTATCTGAATAAACAGATTTAACGAATTAAACAGAAGAGTGAAGAATGAACTGAAGTAACTAACTCAATTAATTAAATTGAACATAAACAAACAAAACTAATACAATGAAATAATATGTTGAATCAAATGGCTGAGTGTTATTTCATACCGAGTGAGCTCAGGAATATACATTGCCACATAGGCAAGTCAGAACAATGCCACACAGGAAAATCAAATGATGCCACATAGGCAACTAAAATAATGCAACACAGGTACATCAAAACAATGCCACATAGGCAAGATAAAATAATGCCACATAGGCAACCAAAATAATGACACACAGGCAAATCACACATTGGACCGCGGATCCAAATGTATGCAAATCGGATAGGTGTGTTTGGCACAACATCACAAATCTGCATAACAGAAAACTATGGTTAACCCATACGCGTCCCACAACAAAACACCAAATGGCCCACTTCCTCCGGAGCCCAAACGGAGACGACGTGGACTAATCACACCGCCACGGAAAGTGTCATGTCTCTCGTGCCAAGACGACATGCCTGTGGTACCCCCACAGGTGGTTATAGCTCAGGTATACCCTACGGTATATTCTAACAAAAATACCATGTCACAACATATGCGACATAATACTAACAAAAGGGTTCTATATGTACATGTTGAACCGAATCAAATAATAGTCACAAGGTCTCAAAAAGAAGGTAGCAACATGTACCGCTCTACAATTATCAAAAATAAATAGTACTAAACATGATAACATAATTCAAAGAATACAAATACGAGTCATATGTATCAACTCCAAAATGAAACTAATATATTTGTTTCACAAGAAACAATTATGTGAAATCATAACAGAATTCCAAATAAGGAAACAAATGAACAAATCAAATTTAACAAGACTATCACTTAAAGAGTACGGAATCCGTACCTGAAGTAAGCAATGTGATACCCAAATTATAATTCCAAATATTATTCGTTAAATTCCTTCCGTCCGGGCTAATTAAACAAATTAATAAAATTACATTAACAACTTTTAAGTAAAGTTACTAATCAAAACTGTAAAAAGAAGAAGATAAAACTTTAAAATTCAAAAACTTTAACTATGAACATCCAGTCACTATTAGTTTGGTTCTTAAATATATATAAATATATATACTACTTGTTACTAAATCTTTTAATTCAGATTTTCAAAAATCCTTTTGTTGTAAAACGTATAAAGAATTCTGTTATTTATTTATTTTATTTTGATAGAATTTTATTTATTATTACATGAATACAAGTGAATAAACAACCTTAAAAGAAAATTATTGCGAACATGTTAGAAATACCAATTTTATAAAGAAAAAAAATTTACATCAAACTGATGGAATTGAATAACCCATGTGTCTTATTATTACTAATTTGTATTCTCCACACACACAATTGCCTAATAACTTATTATCCCATATATCTTGAGTACATACAAGTGTACTGAGTTAATTTAAATTATTTACTTATCAAACATTTATCCATATATGCACATGACCATCTTACAATCTACAGAACATAAAGTCGAAGTGGTGAATGAATTGTCAGCAATGCAATTAAATAAAACAAATTCAATGAATTATAATATAAAAGAATCACCTTATGAATTTCTTTGTAATTCCTTATGCAAAACTCAAAACTTTCATCAGATCTTTCCTTATCCTTCTTTGTGTCTCATGCTTCTCTTCTAATTATTTTTTTCTCTTTTAGCCACCGCATGGCCACTTCGTTTCCTCAGTTCGCATAGAATAGTTAGGTTTTACTTGTTTATTAAATTATATCTTATTGTGTCTCCTAATTTTAATATGATTTTAATATTACCCAAATACAAATTAGACCCAATTAGTATAAAATCCCAATTTAATGTAATCACATACTTATTATAGTCCACACAAATTAAATACAAATTGACCCAGACATAAGAAAAGCTCAATTAAAATATGGATTTAAATATTATTTAATTATTTATTATTATTATTATTATTTTTTTATTTTTTATTTATTTTTACTGGGTATTACATCACCTATCCCTTGAAAAGGATTCCGTCCCCGGAATCAAAAGAATGAACGTACCTAATTATCAAAAGATGCAGATACTCCGCTCGAATAGACTCCTCTATTTCCCAAGTAGCTTCCTGCTCCGAATGATTTTACCATAAGACTTTAACAAAAGGAGTTATCTTCCTCAATTTTAATTTAATCAATTATTTAATTATCTACTAAAAGAATTTAATTTTCAAACACAACAAGGACGAAAAAAAGAAACAAAATCATTTACCTTTTCCTAATTTAAACACAATTGTATAAGATAAAATCAATTAATATTTAATTAAAAAAATAAAAAATGGGTTATTACATTTTTCACCAGTTAAAAAATAATTTCGTCCTCGGAATTCAAGTAAACTACATTAGGTCTTATTTTAGTTTTTATTTAAATTACATAATTATTCATAAACTTAAATTAAAATGTAGCGCCACCATTTGTAACGATCAAGCTTGGTAATTCCATAGGTCCACACAATTATCCATGTACTCGTAAAAGATTCGTCAGCTATCATGTTAAGCCTTGGTAAGGTTCTTCGCGTTAAATCACATGATCCACTGTTGGTGCGGCCCCACGTTAATATCTTTGAGTTTCATTCTTGCAAACGTACGTACTCTTCGGAACCTAATTCGAAAACACAAATTTTTTTTTTCATCTAACTACGATTCGAATACCCAAAATATTTAAAAATATCTTTAATTCCAAAAAAATATTTATGTTCCACACATGACAAAGATTTAACAAATTATTTTCATTTTTTTACATAAATTCATGCAAAACTTCAATGACATCAAATAAACAAAATAATTGTACAAATTATATTACCAACTCATCCTAAGAACTCAATAGTTTCAAAATATCATAACATCAAATTAAACTATTTCTCAAATATTATTATACCAAAAGTATACTGCTAAGATCTGTTTATCACCATATCAAACTCCAAGTTACATATTCTACCATCTGCATAAGCGAACTACAACTATTCAAGATATCTCAAAATCAATTAAATTTCATCACTTACTATCTAATCATATAATAAATCAATCATCCCTTATTGCAAACCTTAATCCAATAAATTTCAATGTCTCCCCATACTATCACATAGAAATTTCATAAAATATAACTCCAATATCTTACTAGAAAAATAGCCACAAAATTGATTATTAACTCCAAATAATTAATCTAATTACCTCGAATATCAACAACTCAAATTACAAGAAATCCTATATACTTAATAATTTTCATTTAATCATAATATGCCATCAATACACAAACCTCAAATTATCCACAAGCTTAACATAAATCAAAACCTAACTCAAATCAAACCCTCAATTCAACGATCATAATAATTGTCACAAAAAAAACTCTAACAAATAATTTTCTAAAATCAAATACTCGTCGATACAAATATTCACATCATAATCGTATCCCATATAAGATCATTTCTTATCTGTACAAAGTATAACTTTATTCACCTCAATGATTAAATCACAATTCTTAACCAATATCATTACTAATTCACCTTAACAAATTATTTCACTTTCCTCAAATCAACTACAAATCGAAAAGAAATCGACAGTTGGTCAAAATAGAGACCAACTAAACAAAGAACAAAATTGAATCAAACACCTACGTCTACCCAATGGTTTACCCACAACTCATAGGTCAAACCTTAATAGATTTTCTACAAGAAAGAACCTAAGCTATGATACCATCTCTGTAACACCCCCTTCTTGAAAAGGAAAGGGAGGTCACGTGCAAAGCACAACGAACCTCAAAATAAGTAAACATAGCACTAATAACTTCAAAATATTAATAGTGGTGATCCATTAATAAATTACTAAATATAATTCTCTAAACAGAGTCAAAATAATCAAAACTTAGAATTTGAAACGACCTAGACGGTCAAAGGCAACACTCTCATCACACTAGCACTGAATCACCCCTGCAAACCTACCGGAAGAAAAACACAGCATGAGCCAATTGCCCAGTACGGATATAGATAATACAAAGATGTATAACTGAAATACAAAATCAACTGAAGCAATATACTTAACAAAGCCTCAAGCTTAAAGACTGACGAAAATATGATATCCAACGTCTGAATAGAATTTATCCGAATAAACAGATTTAACGAAATAAACAGAAGAGTGAAGAATGAACTGAAGTAACTAACTCAATTAATTAAACTGAACATAAACAAACAAAACTAATATAATGAAATAATAGGCTGAATCAAATGGCTAAGTGTTATTTCATACCGAGTGAGCTCAGAAATATACATTGCCACACAGGCAAGTCAGAACAATTCCTCACAGGTAAATGAAATGATGCCACATAGGCAACCAAAATAATGCCACACTGGCACATCAAAACAATGCCACACAGGCAAGTCAAAATAATGCCACACAGGCAACCAAAATAATGCCACACAGGAAAATCACACATTGGACCGCAGATCCAAATGTATGCAAATTGGATTGGTGTGTTTGGCACAACATCACAAATCCGCATAACAGAAAACTATGGTTAACCCATACGCCTCCCACAACAAAACACCAAATGGCCCACTTCCTCCAGAGCCCAAACGGAGACGACGTGGACTAATCACACTGCCACGGAAAGTGTCATGTCTCTCGTGACAAGACAACATGCCTGTGGTACCTCCATAGGTGGTTATAGCTCAGGTATACCCTACGGTATATTCTAACAAAAATACCATGTCACAACACATGCGACATAATACTAACAAAAGGGTTCTATATGTACATGTTGAACCGAATCAAATAATAGTCACAAGGTCTCAAAAAGAAGGTAGGAACATGTACCGCTCTACAATTATCAAAAATAAATAGTACTAAACATGATAACCTAATTCAAAGAGTACAAATACGAGTCATATATATCAACTCCAAAATGAAACTAATATATTTATTTCACAAGAAATAATTATGTGAAATCATAACAGAATTCCAAATAAGGTAACAAATGAACAAATCAAATTTAACAAGAGTATCGCTAAAAGAGTACGGAATCCGTACCTGAAGTAAGCAATGTGATACCCAAATTACAATTCCAAATATTATTCGTTAAATTCCTTCCGTCCGGGCTAATTAAACAAATTAATAAAATTACATTAACAACTTTTAAGTAAAGTTACTAATCAAAACTGCAAAAAGAAGAAAAAAAACTTTAAAATTCAAAAACTTTAAATATGAACATCCAGTCACTATTAGTTTGGTTCTTAAATATATATAAATATATATACTACTTGTTACTGAATCTTTTAATTCAGATTTTCAAAAATCCTTTTGTTGTAAAACGTTTATAGAATTCTATTATTTATTTATTTTATTTTGATAGAATTTTATTTATTATTACATGAATACAAGTGAATAAACAACCTTAAAAGAAAATTATTGCAAACATGTTAGAAATACCAATTTGATAAAGAAAAAAAATTTACATCAAACTGATGGAATTGAATAACCCATGTGTCTTATTATTACTAATTTTTATTTTCCACACACACAATTGCCTAATAACTTATTATCCCATATATCTTGAGTACATACAAGTGAACTGAGTTAATTTAAATTATTTACTTATCAAACATTTATCCATATATGCACATGACCATCTTACAATCTACAGAACATAAAGTCGAAGTGGTGAATGAATTGTCAGCAATGCCATTAAATAAAACAAATCCAATGAATTATAATATAAAAGAATTACCTTATGAATTTCTTTGTAATTCATTATGCAAAACTCAAAACTTTCGTCAGATCTTTCCTTATCCTTCTTTGTGTCTCATGCTTCTCTTCTAATTTTTTTTTCTCTTTTAGCCGCTGCATGGCCACTTCGTTTCCTCAGTTTGCATAAATAGTTAGGTTTTACTTGTTTATTAAATTATATCTTATTGTGTCTCCTAATTTTAATAGGATTTTAATATTACCCAAATACAAATTAGACCCAATTGATATAAAGGTCCAAATTAATGTAATCACATACTTATTATAGTCCACACAAATTAAATACAAATTGACCCAGACATAAGAAAAGCTCAATTAAAATATGGATTTAAATATTATTTAATTATTTATTTATTATTAATATTATTTTATTTATTTATTTTTTTTACTATTATTACACTCTGGTCTCACCTTCAGTTGATGATAACCACTCCTCAAGTCTATCTTTGAAAAGTATCTTGCTCCCTTCAATTGATCAAACAAGTCATCGATCCTCGGTAATGGATATCTATTCTTAATCGTGACTTTATTCAGTTCTCTATAGTCGATGCAGAGCCGCATTGTCCCATCCTTTTTCTTCACAAATAAACATCGACGCTCCCCACGGCGATACGCTTAGTTGGATATACTTCTTGTCCAGTAATTCTTGTAGTTGAACCATCAGTTCTTTCATCTCTACCGGTGCCATTCGGTACGGTGCTTTCGATATTGGAGTCGTTCCTGGAGCCAAATCAATCACGAATTCAACCGCTCTATCTGGTGGAAGTCTTGGCAAATCGTCTGGAAATACGTCTGTAAAATCCCTCAATACTGGTATCTCCTATATTTTTGGATTCTCTTTACGACTATCGACTATGTAAGCTAAATATCCTACACAACCTTGTCTTAACAACTTTCTGGCCTGCATCATCTTTAGACAAATCTCTTGTCTAGGCGACTTGCTACAATAAAACACAACCTTTGACGGAGTCATAAGGTTAATACGCTTCTTTTGGTAATCAATTACAGCCCCGCAATTGAATAGCCAATCCATTCCCAAGATAACGTCAAATTCCCCAAGTTTGATAGGGATAAGATCTGATCCTCCTAAGTATGTAAAGAAGGGTCTATATAGTCTAAATGACTATTAAGGTTGGGGTAATAATACCTAAATACCCGGGACATAGTTCGTGGTCTTAAAACCCGATTAGATATTAAATTCGAACTTATTTTCTATTTTTGATTCGTAGAACAAGTTCACAATTATTCAGCATTCGTTGTTCAATCTCATGTTGTCATTATTATTACTCTCTATATCAGTGAGCAATTGTTTTCTCACTCTTGCATTTAAACACTGCAGCTAAAGTTGATAAAGTCGATGAGCCGTCTTCCAGTAAAGGAAATGACAAGATGTCCAAGTGTTGAAAATTTATGAGAATTTATTTGAATGAATTATGTTATAAGACTTAATTTAATTATATGATGTATTCCACAGACTTATGTAATAAGTTAAGGTTAGATTACCTGGGATTGTTTAAAGTTGATGTAACCCTTTAATGGGAAAAAATTATTGTTTAAGTTATCTAAATTATGTCTTTATCCTTTATTATGGGTAGTTAGATGTAATAATTTTGGATAGTGAGCACCAAATTCTGTGGGGATAGAGTACCCGGATTTTGGAGTGTCATAGGTTGGTATCAAAGCTTTAGGTTATGAACCTTAGGTGGGGAAACCTTATGAAGTAACCTTTAGGGAGACATAAAACATAGTGGTGTCAAACTCTTATCGAGTTTTAAGGAATGGATTAAGGCATCCATTGAAGATGAACAATAAAAGACATTATGTGCTATGTGTTAATAACTTATGTACTCGCGAGTATCAAAGAATGTCATATAATAAATAAACCCTAAACGTATTTTGTTGTTAGGATGTCTAATGATGGAGGATCCAGTCCAGCTAGGGAAGTGATACCTCAGGTACCTAGAGATGAGGAACCCTGGGATATCCACGTTGTGCGGAAATAGTTGATTCAGGAGGACGAGCTTGTGACTGATCCCGAGGAGGATAGTTCTGAGGAGATAGAAGATGATGATGAGGGAGAGGATCCTGTGGAGTTTCCACCAAACTCCATATCAGCTGAGATGTATGATGCACTATACGATCGTAACATAGAATTAAAGGATAAGTTTGAGGAGCTGAAGGAGTTGGCTGAGACGCATCAAGCTATGATAGAGCAGAAGGATGCAGAGATTTAGGAACTCGACTCACGCCTTGGAAACACAGAGTGGGACCTAGTTCATACAAAGGGTCAGTATGAAGATCTGTTGGCGGTGAACGAGAAGATGAAGACTGATATGGAGAAGTTAAAAGATGACTTGAAAGGGGAGTCAACTAAGCGTGCAAGGGCAGAGGATGCTTGGATGAAGGCGACTCAATGTGCAGACCGTGCTGAGGCAAAGGTCCAAGCAAAGAAGGCCAAGATGAATGAAATGGATTATGCCTTTCATTATGCGATCGATAGAGCCCAGGATCGAGTCTTTTATTACCCACCTCAGTTTGAAGACACGCCATGGTTCGTGATGGATCGTAGGATGATGTATCGTATCATGGAGGACGAGCATAGAGAATCCTCTCGACGTCTTAATATGCCCAGATAGAAAGAATAAGAATAAGAATAATAATAATGTGTGACTAAGTATATGAATGAATAAACTGTAAATCCCATATTTTGAGATGAATAAATGGGTAGTATGAGAATGTAATCCTGAAACTTGTCTAGCTTAGGAAAGTGGATGTTAATAGTGGTTAGGCTATCCTTATTATGTTTTAAAATGTTATGGATGAATATAATATCAAAGTTTATTTGAAATGTTATGTGTTATAGCTTTAATCTTAGAATCTTTTAGTTAAACTTCAAATATTCAAGAAGTAGAGTAATGAACTAATAAGCATATATTTTAATAGAAAATGCCTCCTAGAAGAAGACAACCACACCAACAACCACCTCCTGAGGGGCTACTAACAATAATAATGAGGCCAACGCTAACCTGGTTACGTAGTTTGTGACCTTGTTAACGGGAGCACTTGTGAATCAACCGCAAGCTCAAGTCATGACCTTCAAGGAATTCAAAGCGGTTGGACCGCCAGAGTTTCAAGGGTCTATGAATCTAGTTGAAGCCCAAACCTGGATCATGGAAATAGAGAAGGTATTCAACGTTGCCAAAGTCAACGAGGATGAAAAGACCACTTTTGCAATGTTCATGCTGAAGTCCGAAGCTAGCTATTGGTGGCAAGGAAATAAGGTTCGTGGGGGACCAGGAGTAATAGCGTGGGATAAATTTAAAGAGATATTTTTCGAGATGTAATTTTCAGCGAGTTCTCAGAATCAGTTGGAGGTTCAATTCTTGGAGCTAAAACGAGGAACCATGACGGTGCCAGAATATGCTACGAAGTTTAATGAGTCGGCAAGGTTTGCCACTTACCAAGTTAATACCGATGAGCGTAAGGCAAGAAGATTTGAACAAGGGTTGAAGCCCTGGCTTTATAGCAAGGTTCAATGTTTCGATTAAATACATTTGCGGCTGTACTGGAAAAGGAAATTATCACAAAAGGTTGAAGCGATGCCTTAACCAAGTATAACCAAGAACAGAAGAAGAGAAAGAATGAGAATGAAAGTAAGGCTGGTGAAAGAAATAATGGAAGTGATAATCAGAAGAGGAAGTGGAGTGAGAATTCGACTGCGGGAGGACATCAAGGAAGTCAACAAAAGAAAAAGTTTGAAGCTTGTGCTACTTACGGGAAGAACCATACTGTGGTGTGTTTAAAGGGTAAGAGGGTGTGTTTCAATTTTGGTCAGGAGGGTCACATTGCACTAAACTATTTTAGCCCAAAGAAGGGAGCATGTTTCACCTGTGGTTCAAAGGATCACATGGCTCGTGATTGCCCTAAAAAGATAATGGGAAATACAAGTGGAGGAAAGGAAAACAACGGTGGTGGTACATTCACTATCACTGGACCAACACAATCAAGCCGACCTACTACGAGGACTTTCAATATGATCGTACAAGATGTTGTGAAGTTTAAGGTTGTGGTGTCAGGTATCATTCCGATTAATGGTATTAATGCTTACGTGTTATTTGATTCGCGTGCTACTTGTTCATTTATATCCGATGAATTTGTTCAGAACTTAGATTTTCCTTAGGAAGAATTAGATTATCCTTTGAGCATAGATATTGAGAATAGGGAAGTTATTCCTATTAGATTCATATATATGAATTATAGAGTGGTTATAAAGTGTCAGGAGATGATGGTAGATTTGATACCAATAAAACTTAGGGAATTTGATGTCATACTTGGAATGGATTAGTTATTCAATTACGGGGTAGTGATTGATTGCCAAAAGAAATGTGTAAACCTTATGACTCCGTCAAAGGTAGTGTTTTATGGCATTAAGTCACCTCGACAAGCAAGTTGTCTGACGGTGATGCAAGTCAAGAAGTTGTTGAGACAAGGATGTGTAGGATACTTAGCCTACATAGTCTATACACAAAAGAAGAGTGTGAAGTTAGAAGAGATACCGGTCATAAGAGATTTTGCAGACGTATTTCCAAACAATTTACTTGGACTTTCGCCGGATTGAGAAATCGAGTTCGTGATTGACTTACTGCCAGGAACGGCCCCAATATCTAAAGCTTCATATAAAATGGCTCCAGTTGAGATGAAGGAGTTGATGGTGCAGTTGCAAGAATTTCTCCACAAGAAGTATATTCAGCCGAGTGTATTTCCATAGGGAGCATTGGTGTTTTTTGTTAAGAAGAAAGATGGATCGATGTGGCTCTGCATTGACTACCGAGAATTGAATAAAGTCACGATTAAAAATAAGTATCCATTACAGAGAATTGATGACTTGTTCGATCAACTGAAGGGGTGAGATATTTCTCAAAGATAGATTTGAGAAGTGGTTATCATCAGTTGAAGCTTAGGCCGAAGGATGTACCAAAAATAGCTTTCAGAACTTGGTATAGTCATTACGAGTTTTTGGTTATGTCTTTTAGTTTAACCAATGCACCTGCAGCGTTCATGGATTTGATGAACATGGTGTTTAAACCATTCTTAGACAAATTTGTGGTGGTGTTTATTGACGATATATTAGTGTATGCCAAGACCAAGGAGGAAAATGTTGAAAATTTAAAAGTGACGTTGGAGACATTAAGAAAAGAAATAGGTATACGCAAAATTCTTAAAATGTGAGTTTTGGCTTAAATGTGTATAGTTTCTCGGGCACGTTATTAATAAGGACAGAATTTCGGTAGATCCATCAAAAGTAAAAGCTGTAATAAACGTGGATCAGCCGAAGACGCCATCAGAAGTAAGAAGTTTCTTTGGATTGACAGGTTATTATAAGCTTTTTATTCAAGACTCCGTTGATGAATTTAACTAGGAAGGCGGTTAAGTTTGTTTGGATGGAGAAGTGTGAGGAAAGTTTTCGAGAATTAAAGAAGAGGTTGAGTTCAGCACCTGTGTTGTCATTGCCAGATGATACATAGAATTTTGTAGCATATAGTGACGCATCGCATAAAAGACTAGGTTGTGTGCTCATGTAGAACGGCAGAGTTATTGCATATGCATCACGTCAATTGAAAGATTACGAGAAAGGGTATCTGACTCATGACTTAGAGTTGGATGTGGTGGTGTTTGCTCTTAAGAATTGAAGACATTATCTTTATGGAGAAAAGTGTGAAATATATACCGACCATAAAAGTCTGAAGTATATCTTTACACAGAAAGATTTGAATATGAGACAGAGAAGATGGTTGGAGTTGATTAAAGACCATGGACTGCGAGATTTTCTACCATCCCGAAAAGGCGAATGTTGTTGTTAATGCTTTAAGTAGGAAGGGACGAGAGAAGTTAATGATGTTGACTGCTCAGGAGAAGCTAGTGTTGCAAATGGCAATGATGGAGTTGGAAATTAAATATCTGACAGAATCAGATGAAAAATTGTTACAAATGGGAGACAGTTCAACGTTGGTAGATAAGGTGAAAATGCACAACTTCAGGATAAGAACTGTGAAGAGATAAGAAGAAAAGTATCTAAGGGTGAGGAAAAAAAATTTAAAATTGATTCGGAAGGGTTACTTTTATGCGAAGGGAGAATTTGGATTCCGCGAGTATCGAAAGTTAAGGAGGAAATTCTGAGTGAAGCTCACAACTCAAGATATTCGATTCACCCTAGAAGTACGAAAATGTACTAGGATCTTAGAAATCATTTTTGGTGGCTGAATATGAAGAAGGATGTGGCTGAGTGCGTGGCAAAATGTTTAACGTGTCAGAAAGTTAAAGATGAGCATCAAAAGCCAAGAGGATTATAGCAACTATTGGAGATACCAGAATGGAAATGAGAGTATATCACAATAGATTTTGTGGTAGGTCTTCCAACGACTCAACAAGGTTACGACGTCATTTGGGTGATTGTTAATCAATTAACGAAGTCGACACACTTATTGCTAATCAAGATTAGATTTAACCTAGATCGGTTGACAAAACTGTACGTGTAACGCCCCGAAATCCGGTCTATCTTCACACCCGAATTCCGTGCGTCACTAGTACATCATTCATCCAACATACATCATTATATACTGAAATATAACAACATACACTCTCAAATCCCAGGTTCTAAAAACCTTATAGCCTTTCTCATTACAAATAATGATAATTACATTATTCTTTACATCTTGCACGAGTGACTTTTATCCGCCACCAAGGATACATAATCGTTCATTAAACTATTCTATAGTTTAATTCTCATCTTTCTACATTACAAGTCTTTACTTGATCTTCTCGCTCATTCACATTCTGAATGGCACTTCATCTGGATACCGACAGCTTGATCTATACGGGATCCTTATGTTCTTCTAACATCGTTCGCTGAAAATGTTTTTCATTTAAAGCAAGTGTGAGCATTCAATTGCTCAGCAAGTCTTAGCAGTTGAATAACAACTTCAAGATTTTAACATGCCTTTGGAAATTCGATAACCGAACAAAGGTTATGAAGCAGCTTGAACAATAGGAATAATCTCGATTCCTATCATTTTAAAACATCAGTTATATCCACTTTGAAATACTTTCATTCTCTACTTTCTTTCATACACATCCTGTCTGGCTAGAATCAATAGCACAGACTTAACAATAACGGTTCATGTATAAACAGAACATTCTTTTATTGAACAGTTCAATCACAGAACAGTTCATATCATAGAAACACCAAAGTGTTCACATTGTGGCACAAGGCCTCATACATTCTACCACATTGTACAAATATCACACATTCGCATCTAGACAGAACTTCTCAAGTTCAACATCTGAGAAGTTTAAGAAACTAACATTCATTTAAAATATGAATGAAGTTAGGAAACTTGCCTTACGCACAGCTACAGCTTACGCTGAACTGCTCATTCCATTCCCTATAACACATAAGGAAATAACACGTACACCAATTAGTCATATACTTGACTTACGCATTGGTTTACTTAACTTTACTTCTTAAGGTTCGCGTTCTTACAATCTAAGTTTACGCGACCAACTTTCATTACCATTCTATAGCTTCATGACATACGGAGATGTCTTACTCAAAACGTTCATCATCTTTGATGATTAACATTCTTATCTTCTTCTTATAACTTCTCTAGGACTCAGCACACATCGCTTCTCTGCTGGTAGTCCATATGGTACTCTGAGTGGTTTCCCACAAACAACCAACAAACAAGTTCCCGTCTCATCTACACTGCCATCACAGTGAGTTAGATCGGTTGCCAGTTTCGTATATACCTTCGCTCTCTGAAGGAATTGTTTAGCCCAGCTCCCATATGTCAACCATCAAAGGTTACGACTGTACCACCACCTAAATTTCTCTTAACTTATACGAATTATTAAATTATAATGTTCGTTAAGTTAATTTCTTATTCCTTTTTGGCTTTCTAGCAAGTAATTGCCATACCTCAGGATTCATTCATCATCGTCTAAGTCATACAATCTTTTGTATACTCGGAACGATCATTCAATGTTAATACTATGAGACCATAGCGATAAACATTTCATATGAACTTATTCATATTTTACAACGTCCGGTTCCCTCAACACGGAGCGTTGTCCAAGTTATACTTATTAACTCGGCTTCTTAACGTTATACGTTATTGTCTTCAATTTAGTTTCTTCACCGATCATAGGTTTAATCAATAGTCTTCGCTATCTTACGGTCAAACCATACAAAGGATGTAGGTTCTACCCGTTTAATATTTGCGTACACTCAACCTTCACGTCGATTAAAGTGTTCAACGCTTACATTTCATTCTAACATTCTCATCCGACTCACAATCAGCTTTCATTAATCTTTTTACCGTTCGCTACGGCTTTCTTGATACATTCGTATCTTATTTACTACCTTTGTCAACGTCTAAGTCATACAACTAGGGTATACTTAGCACGTTCGTTAAACGCGAATACGATTCACGAGGATCGTTTACGTATTCAACGTTCACGTTGCTCGTCTCTTAATCTCTCATTCAACCTTTAATCAAGGTTTTGATTACTTCCGATCGTTATCCATCCCATGAACCCCATGTTCATTATTCTTTCTTAATGTCGAAGCCATACTGATCGTTGTATGCTAAGACCGATCGTTCATTGCAACAACGTTGCATTCACAGCGTCTATACGCTTTACGTTCATATCTCATTACCATGTCATAACATCGAAATGTTATACATTACTATCGTCCATCAACGTCTAAGGAATCACCATCATAGCAATCCCTCACGTTTGATTCATTGCGACTACGGTTCCCGGCTATCTGTCCCGTAACCCGTAATTACATTCTTTTAATCTCGTTCAATCTTTTCATTCAACCTTTTATCAAAGGTTTAAAACACTCACTTAAGTGTTAAATTAGTAAAGCTACATGTTCGTATCTCTTTCTTGCACATCCCCAGTAGTTGAGCATTTAAAATCTCATTACTGGCTTTTTCCCTGTACCGGCGCTGCGGCGCCGATCCCCTTTACAACTCTCGCGCTGCGGCGCCACTCTGCAGTGTCAAACTGTCGAGGCTGGCGCTGCGGCGCCACTCTCTACACTAAGACTCGCGCTGCGGCGTGAGTTAGCAGTGTCTGGCTCTCCGGCCTGGCGCTGCAGCGCCACCATTCTAGGCATGCCTGGCGCCGCGGCGCCAAGACCTTCTTCCCGAAAATTTTTTCTAAGTCTTGGGTCGTTCTGAGATGCATACTTCGAAATCTCATAACTTCTTCGTTATAACTCGGAATGGAGTCGTTCCAAAGCCATTTTCTTACTTATCTTACGTACTTTGATTATTCATGGATAGAACTTTGTTCTGAATCCATTAACCTGCCATTCAATTGGCTTAATCTTCACTCTTCGTTCATTTTAACGTTTTTAACGTTCTTCGTTCGTTCGTCCGTAATTCGGTCATCCGAACTCGGAACTCGTTCGTTCTTGAGTCCACGACTCACGTTTTCAACATTTTCTTACATTCTTATGAAACCCTACACATTTGGGTTCATTTACTAACTTTCAAATTATCGAACTTCTTTTACGAAATTTTCGCCATAACTTCGTTATAGCTCCATTTTAATCCGTTCTTCATGAACGTTTCTACCGATCCTAACCAAGCAATAAGCATCTAACTTATATGCGATGGTTTTAAACTTGTCCATCAACAACAATTATACTACGATGGTTTTAAATTTGTCCATCAACAACGTTCTTCGCGTTCTTCGTGTGTTCTTCGTGTTCTTCATTCGTTCTTCATTTTTAATTGATAATTTGGATTACGATTTTACTTTCTCTTGGAATTTGATGTTATAGAACACCATTCCTTACTTATTTAACCTACTCATTCATAATATTCATTTGGATCGCTCAAAATCCTTACAAATCTTATACTTGCTTAAGAAATTTATAAACTAAATTTCTTATTTCTTATTTCTTCATTTTCTTACGATTTTCACTATATGAAATCATTCTCAATATGTTTTACTCCTTATTCTCATTAAGCTATGTTTTTGACATAGAAAACTTAAAGAAAATATTAGAAGAAATTAGGGTTCGGATTACCGTTCTTCTTTAAATTCCTTTCGTCGGACAAAGTTTGCTCACGAGCCAACTTTTCCTTTTTCTTCTCCCTTTCATCTTCCATCCGAACTCTCTCTCTTTCTCTCTCAAGTGTAGGATTTTCAATAATCCAAACAAATGAAATTAAGCTTCCTATTTATAGATTTTCAAGGTTAGGGGCAAAATAGTCATTTCGCCCCTAAAATCACTATTCACACCTCCTTACTATTCATTACTTAAGGACTAAGTTAACTTAGCCCTCAAGTTTGCTTAGCCCTTAAGTTTCGTAGTTCAGTCTTACGGTTTTCGTCCGACAGTTTTAAAAACTGCTATTCTCGGAATCCAAATATTTTTGGATATTTCATCTTTGGCCATAACTGTAATATTATTAAATATTCCATCACGTCTCAACATTTTACGTAATCTATAACTTCTCGGAATTTCAAAATAAATCTCCGAGCAGAAACGGATGAATAGTGCCTATTTCGTCTTTTTCCCCGAAATATTTTGTCTCCGGAAAAATTTTATTTTCGTCTTGAAAATTCCTACTCGTTCAGTCTAGCTCGTAGCCAGAATCCTCCCGATTAATAATCATTCTAGGTTATAGAACGATTAATAAACACATAACACATAATAGTATTAATAAAAATTCATTTTATTAATAACTAATTCTTTAAATCTTAATTTCTGGACAATCCGGATTTCCGGGTTGTCACATTCTTTCCCCCTTATAAAAATTCCGTCCTCGGAATTTCTTTAAACCATACCCATACCCGGGTCATCACATTCACCCCTTCTTCATAGAATTTCGTCCTCGAAATTTTAACTTACTCTTCTTTTCAACTTCTCTTCAAAGAAGTTCTTATCTTTCTTTCATTCCCTACCCTTCATAACTTATCAAGAATCATGAAGTGAAAGGAATAATGAGGAATATAAAGATTCCTTTAAAACATTTCATTCTTTTGCTGAGGGGTCAAATCGACCATGAACTCTTACTAGGTTAAACAGCCTTTCGCCGTAAACCTTTCTTACACGGTAAGTTTACAATCACAAAGAAGGTAAACTACCTCTTCCATACGTAGGTGATCAGCCTAACGTATAACCCCATTTCAGGGTATGTTCACCTCAGACTTACTCATCAGATTCCTCACCAAAACAATTTGGTTTGGCATAACTTTTCAAAGAAAGCTCGATTTTCTTTTAATCATAACATACCATTCGTCTTAGCCAAATCAAGTAGCTTAGACCATACCAATAAATTGGATATCAACTTGAAACATTCGTCTCGTCAACTCAATTGACATCGACTACTTCTTTAAATTCTTTTATAATACATCAAAACGTTTCATGACGTCATGATACCGCACTCTTCATAGTACGTTGAGGACTTCGTCAGTTTATGACTTCATCATTATGCATCATACCATAGCAGGTTGTTGATCCTCTGATCAAATTCCCCACCAAGTTTAATTGCATTAATAACTCCATCCTTTTATCATCCTTGCATCAAATGCACTGATGATATAAAATTCATTTTGATATTTCAAATCAATTTCTGTCTAGCCGAATCAACTAGCATAGACATATCAAGAATAGTTCTTTTAAAATCCATTGGTTTCAAAAATTGAACCAATTCATTCATTTTCAAAACGCGTAAATCAGCACGATTTCAAGAAACTTCGAAATCTAGCATAGCTAGATGACTTGGAATATCCTATTCTCCGTATTCCTTCATTGTCTTACTTGCGACAATACATAATCTTCTCTAGCACCTTCAATGCTAAGTCTACTGAAAATAACTCGTTTTCAGTCTACACATTCCTATACCTTAGTATAGTTCATCCACTTACCACACTTTATGTGTTTAGGAACTTTCCACAACCATATGTGTTTAAGAACTTATCTTTGCAATATGTAATCCAAGAACAAATCAAGGACTATCCATATGCTTAGGGCTCAGAAACATAGCATATAACTATGAGTCACAAACTTTTCATAAGTATGAGTTTCAAGAACTCGCACCTATCTTATCATTTTCTACCTATCAAGTATATACATAAGAAAAGATTCACCTTCTCGTCACATACATCTTGATAGCGCGACCAATTTCAACGATTATCACTATAAGAAACTGAGTGGTTGTTACACCAAGCACAAACCTCTGTCCATACAAAGATTCATACAACTCAGCCATCACATGAGTCCTCAATTGAAATTTTACAACTTCTAACTTCCTCTTTACTTAATACAAATTTTCTTTAACTTGTATACTATCCTTTACCACTCAATTTGAGTTCTTCTTCTCGTACTACTTCGTAGTACCAATCATTCATAGCATTAACTATAAATCATCCATCGTTTAACAGATCATCTGTTACTACGATTTACTATGATCACGTAGTGATCTTCTTATCCTTCTCTTTACGGTTATAGTCTTAGGTACTCATACCTAAGATTTATAACCTATCAGCTTTGATACCAACTTGTAACGCCCCGAAATCCGGTCTATCTTCACACCCGAATTCCGTGCGTCACTAGTACATCATTCATCCAACATACATCATTATATACTGAAATATAACAACATACACTCTCAAATCCCAGGTTCTAAAAACCTTATAGCCTTTCTCATTACAAATAATGATAATTACATTATTCTTTACATCTTGCACGAGTGACTTTTATCCGCCACCAAGGATACATAATCGTTCATTAAACTACCCGAATTCCGTGCGTCACTAGTACATCATTCATCCAACATACATCATTATATACTGAAATATAACAACATACACTCTCAAATCCCAGGTTCTAAAAACCTTATAGCCTTTCTCATTACAAATAATGATAATTACATTATTCTTTACATCTTGCACGAGTGACTTTTATCCGCCACCAAGGATACATAATCGTTCATTAAACTATTCTATAGTTTAATTCTCATCTTTCTACATTACAAGTCTTTACTT
Organism: Panax japonicus; assembly: GCA_020205505.1. Taxonomy (NCBI): domain Eukaryota; kingdom Viridiplantae; phylum Streptophyta; class Magnoliopsida; order Apiales; family Araliaceae; genus Panax; species Panax japonicus. The sequence continues at coordinate 43,028,574 of CM035114.1, forward strand.
GATCTTCTCGCTCATTCACATTCTGAATGGCACTTCATCTGGATACCGACAGCTTGATCTATACGGGATCCTTATGTTCTTCTAACATCGTTCGCTGAAAATGTTTTTCATTTAAAGCAAGTGTGAGCATTCAATTGCTCAGCAAGTCTTAGCAGTTGAATAACAACTTCAAGATTTTAACATGCCTTTGGAAATTCGATAACCGAACAAAGGTTATGAAGCAGCTTGAACAATAGGAATAATCTCGATTCCTATCATTTTAAAACATCAGTTATATCCACTTTGAAATACTTTCATTCTCTACTTTCTTTCATACACATCCTGTCTGGCTAGAATCAATAGCACAGACTTAACAATAACGGTTCATGTATAAACAGAACATTCTTTTATTGAACAGTTCAATCACAGAACAGTTCATATCATAGAAACACCAAAGTGTTCACATTGTGGCACAAGGCCTCATACATTCTACCACATTGTACAAATATCACACATTCGCATCTAGACAGAACTTCTCAAGTTCAACATCTGAGAAGTTTAAGAAACTAACATTCATTTAAAATATGAATGAAGTTAGGAAACTTGCCTTACGCACAGCTACAGCTTACGCTGAACTGCTCATTCCATTCCCTATAACACATAAGGAAATAACACGTACACCAATTAGTCATATACTTGACTTACGCATTGGTTTACTTAACTTTACTTCTTAAGGTTCGCGTTCTTACAATCTAAGTTTACGCGACCAACTTTCATTACCATTCTATAGCTTCATGACATACGGAGATGTCTTACTCAAAACGTTCATCATTTTTGATGATTAACATTCTTATCTTCTTCTTATAACTTCTCTAGGACTCAGCACACATCGCTTCTCTGCTGGTAGTCCATATGGTACTCTGAGTGGTTTCCCACAAACAACCAACAAACAAGTTCCCGTCTCATCTACACTGCCATCACAGTGAGTTAGATCGGTTGCCAGTTTCGTATATACCTTCGCTCTCTGAAGGAATTGTTTAGCCCAGCTCCCATATGTCAACCATCAAAGGTTACGACTGTACCACCACCTAAATTTCTCTTAACTTATACGAATTATTAAATTATAATGTTCGTTAAGTTAATTTCTTATTCCTTTTTGGCTTTCTAGCAAGTAATTGCCATACCTCAGGATTCATTCATCATCGTCTAAGTCATACAATCTTTTGTATACTCGGAACGATCATTCAATGTTAATACTATGAGACCATAGCGATAAACATTTCATATGAACTTATTCATATTTTACAACGTCCGGTTCCCTCAACACGGAGCGTTGTCCAAGTTATACTTATTAACTCGGCTTCTTAACGTTATACGTTATTGTCTTCAATTTAGTTTCTTCACCGATCATAGGTTTAATCAATAGTCTTCGCTATCTTACGGTCAAACCATACAAAGGATGTAGGTTCTACCCGTTTAATATTTGCGTACACTCAACCTTCACGTCGATTAAAGTGTTCAACGCTTACATTTCATTCTAACATTCTCATCCGACTCACAATCAGCTTTCATTAATCTTTTTACCGTTCGCTACGGCTTTCTTGATACATTCGTATCTTATTTACTACCTTTGTCAACGTCTAAGTCATACAACTAGGGTATACTTAGCACGTTCGTTAAACGCGAATACGATTCACGAGGATCGTTTACGTATTCAACGTTCACGTTGCTCGTCTCTTAATCTCTCATTCAACCTTTAATCAAGGTTTTGATTACTTCCGATCGTTATCCATCCCATGAACCCCATGTTCATTATTCTTTCTTAATGTCGAAGCCATACTGATCGTTGTATGCTAAGACCGATCGTTCATTGCAACAACGTTGCATTCACAGCGTCTATACGCTTTACGTTCATATCTCATTACCATGTCATAACATCGAAATGTTATACATTACTATCGTCCATCAACGTCTAAGGAATCACCATCATAGCAATCCCTCACGTTTGATTCATTGCGACTACGGTTCCCGGCTATCTGTCCCGTAACCCGTAATTACATTCTTTTAATCTCGTTCAATCTTTTCATTCAACCTTTTATCAAAGGTTTAAAACACTCACTTAAGTGTTAAATTAGTAAAGCTACATGTTCGTATCTCTTTCTTGCACATCCCCAGTAGTTGAGCATTTAAAATCTCATTACTGGCTTTTTCCCTGTACCGGCGCTGCGGCGCCGATCCCCTTTACAACTCTCGCGCTGCGGCGCCACTCTGCAGTGTCAAACTGTCGAGGCTGGCGCTGCGGCGCCACTCTCTACACTAAGACTCGCGCTGCGGCGTGAGTTAGCAGTGTCTGGCTCTCCGGCCTGGCGCTGCAGCGCCACCATTCTAGGCATGCCTGGCGCCGCGGCGCCAAGACCTTCTTCCCGAAAATTTTTTCTAAGTCTTGGGTCGTTCTGAGATGCATACTTCGAAATCTCATAACTTCTTCGTTATAACTCGGAATGGAGTCGTTCCAAAGCCATTTTCTTACTTATCTTACGTACTTTGATTATTCATGGATAGAACTTTGTTCTGAATCCATTAACCTGCCATTCAATTGGCTTAATCTTCACTCTTCGTTCATTTTAACGTTCTTCGTTCGTTCGTCCGTAATTCGGTCATCCGAACTCGGAACTCGTTCGTTCTTGAGTCCACGACTCACGTTTTCAACATTTTCTTACATTCTTATGAAACCCTACACATTTGGGTTCATTTACTAACTTTCAAATTATCGAACTTCTTTTACGAAATTTTCGCCATAACTTCGTTATAGCTCCATTTTAATCCGTTCTTCATGAACGTTTCTACCGATCCTAACCAAGCAATAAGCATCTAACTTATATGCGATGGTTTTAAACTTGTCCATCAACAACAATTATACTACGATGGTTTTAAATTTGTCCATCAACAACGTTCTTCGCGTTCTTCGTGTGTTCTTCGTGTTCTTCATTCGTTCTTCATTTTTAATTGATAATTTGGATTACGATTTTACTTTCTCTTGGAATTTGATGTTATAGAACACCATTCCTTACTTATTTAACCTACTCATTCATAATATTCATTTGGATCGCTCAAAATCCTTACAAATCTTATACTTGCTTAAGAAATTTATAAACTAAATTTCTTATTTCTTATTTCTTCATTTTCTTACGATTTTCACTATATGAAATCATTCTCAATATGTTTTACTCCTTATTCTCATTAAGCTATGTTTTTGACATAGAAAACTTAAAGAAAATATTAGAAGAAATTAGGGTTCGGATTACCGTTCTTCTTTAAATTCCTTTCGTCGGACAAAGTTTGCTCACGAGCCAACTTTTCCTTTTTCTTCTCCCTTTCATCTTCCATCCGAACTCTCTCTCTTTCTCTCTCAAGTGTAGGATTTTCAATAATCCAAACAAATGAAATTAAGCTTCCTATTTATAGATTTTCAAGGTTAGGGGCAAAATAGTCATTTCGCCCCTAAAATCACTATTCACACCTCCTTACTATTCATTACTTAAGGACTAAGTTAACTTAGCCCTCAAGTTTGCTTAGCCCTTAAGTTTCGTAGTTCAGTCTTACGGTTTTCGTCCGACAGTTTTAAAAACTGCTATTCTCGGAATCCAAATATTTTTGGATATTTCATCTTTGGCCATAACTGTAATATTATTAAATATTCCATCACGTCTCAACATTTTACGTAATCTATAACTTCTCGGAATTTCAAAATAAATCTCCGAGCAGAAACGGATGAATAGTGCCTATTTCGTCTTTTTCCCCGAAATATTTTGTCTCCGGAAAAATTTTATTTTCGTCTTGAAAATTCCTACTCGTTCAGTCTAGCTCGTAGCCAGAATCCTCCCGATTAATAATCATTCTAGGTTATAGAACGATTAATAAACACATAACACATAATAGTATTAATAAAAATTCATTTTATTAATAACTAATTCTTTAAATCTTAATTTCTGGACAATCCGGATTTCCGGGTTGTCACATTCTTTCCCCCTTATAAAAATTCCGTCCTCGGAATTTCTTTAAACCATACCCATACCCGGGTCATCACAGTACGTGAGAGAACCATCCAGACATTAGAAGATATGCTCATAGCATGTAATATGGATTTCAAGAGAAATTGGAATGACCATTTACTATTGGTTGAATTTGCCTATAATAATAGTTATCACGCGAATATTGGCATGTCGCCTTACGAAGCGTTATACGACAAGAAATACAGAACTTCGTTATGCTGGGACGAGGTAGGTGAATGTCAACTATTGAGTTCAAAATTCGTATAACAAACTGTCGAGATAATCAAGGTTATTCGAGCAAGATTAATAGCTTCACAGGATAGACAGAAGAAATATGCCGATCAACATCGACAAAATCGTGAACTCGATATCAGTAGTTTTGTTTTCTTGAAAATGTCTCCCTAGAAGGGGAAAATTCAGTTTGGAAAAAAGGGAAAATTAAGCCCTAGGTTTATATAACCTTTTGAGGTGCTTTGACGAGTTGGTGAAGTGGCATACGAGGTAGCTTTATCTCCGGAATTAGAACATATTTATAACATTTTCCATGTCTCGGTATTAAGGCCATATAAGCCTGATTATAAGCATGTTATATAAAATGAGCCATTACAGTTTGAGAAAGATTTGTCCTATGAAGAAGTCCCTGTTCAAATTATTGACAGGAAAGAGCAAGTACTAAGGAATAAAGTGATACCTTCTGTTAAGGTAGTCTGGAGAAACCACAATGCTGAAGAAGCTACGTGGGAACTTGAAGATGTTATAATGAAAAATTATCCTTAGTTATTTGCTTAATCTTGTATAGCGATTCTGGGGACAGAATCCTGTTAAGGAGGGAAGAATGTAACGAATAAATTTGTCGAGTCGTGATTCTAGGGACAAAATCTTTTTAAGGAGGGAATGATGTAACGATCGAGAAATTCTGTAATTAATTTAAATATTTATTGAATTAAATAAATATTTTAAATAATTTATTTATAGAGAAAAATAAATAATTAATGGAACTGTGGAGCCAAAATTTAGTAACTAAATTGATTAATGTAAATTAAATTAATTAATGGTAATCTTATTATCTAAAGATTTAATTTAATAAAATAATTAAATTAAATGAATTGTTTAATATTTAAGGATATAATTAAATAAAATAAAATGATGTTCTAGTCTAATTTAATAATTAAATTAGATATATAATGATTTATCAAATATAAAGCATAATTATAATAAAAATTATAATTATTATAATTACTATTGTAAGTCATTTAAATTAACTAAAATAAGTGTGACAAAAGTAACTATATAATATAAATATTATAAAAATAAACTAGTATGGGAAATTCTGTGTAGCCAAACACAGCTTTATGGCTTTTGGCATAACATAACTGATATAGCATATTGTTTTTTTTACCTGATGAACGTGGGAAGCCTTCAGTTTATATCTTCACGTCCTATTTTTCTAAGGCTAACTAAGAACGCGGAGAGAAAAACACGGAGAAAGTGGAGAGTGAGATCAAGAGAAAATTCATTCTCTGTAATTTTATCAAGAAGAAGGTGAAGGATTGCTAAAGCTTGTGTTCATCTTGCAAAGAAATCTAGTACTTAAGGTACAAAAACCTAAATTTATGTTCTAAATTTCTAGTATAGGATTGTGTGAATTTGATACTATAATTGTTAAGTTAGTTTATGTAATCAATTGGTTGTTATCTATATATGGTTGTAGTAAGAGAATTCATGAAAATTATGTTGGTTTTCTTGAGTTTTCTTGGGAAAAGGGAAAGAATTGGTTGATGTTTTGTTAAAATAATTGATTAATTGTGTTGAAGATGGTTTAAAGTCTGATATGTGTTGCTTTCATTTGGTTTTGGAGTATCAAATTCATAGAAATTGGGTGTTAGTAGAAATTGAAATAACAGTGTATGTTCATGTAAAATGGCTTAAGTAAGTACAAAATTTGATGTTCAATATTGGTATAATCTGTAAATTTATGTTAGATTGTATTAGTACAGCAAGAAATGAAAACAACGTAATTTGAATCGTGTCAATTGGTTAAGAAATGAAGTTTTGGTAATCAAATTATCTAAAAGTGTTAAAAGTGAAGAAATTGGAAAAAATGGGGTTTTGATCTTTAAAAGTTAATTATATATCATGTTTATGTTGTTAGAATGATGAATTGTGTGCTTATTGATGTTATTGCAAGGTTTTAGTTGTTAGGCTTTGAGAATTTCTGTGGTAATTGGGAGTAATTGGAGTGTGCTGTGAAACAGAGTTGCAAACTGCAGTTTTTGTCTGTGTACGGCGCAACTAATATTAATACAACTAATTGTTATTGAGATTTCAATGGTATGTGTAGGGTAATTGGCAAACATTATTATACTTGTGTAGCTTATATACGTGGTAGGTTCCCTAACTTCATTCTCTTTATAATGAATGCAAGTTCCATAATTCCGTTATTTCGTTATTGTCTAGCAAGCTTTCTAGCTTTAAATTATCATTATGCAAATCCTATATTATAGTTGAGCAAGCCTATTGATTTTGTCTTGTGTACGGTTGTATAAGCTCTTGTAACCTAATTCGTTACATTAAGCAAGTTTAATTTTCCTTTTTCTTGTTATCGCTATTCAAAGCACATATTATTTTAATACATTGATTCAAATGAGATTGTTCTAACTCCTTTGAATGTAGTACTGTGCATGTATACCATGTCTACTCAATTGTATATTGTTGTTATTCGATCTTTGACTTAAATAGCTTTGTTCAATTCTATATTATTGTATTGAACCTTGTAATAGTAAGCAAAACCACCAGCATTTGGCGCAGCGGTTAAGGATTGATTGGGAACGAGCCGTAAACCCGGACGTCTTCAGTTCGAACCCCGCTAGCAATAAATGTTAAGCCAGAAATGGTCATGGTGGCCACGGACCTCCAGCGCAAGCTGGTTCAAAGAAAAGGCTGGTCTGGGCTGAGGGGATTAGTCCGACTATGGTTGGGAAACCCCACATCGAATTGGTCAATAATTGAATAGTGTTCTAAAATTCTAGAACCACTGATAAGCTAGTTCTAAACTAAACTTTCTTTAGTGCAAAAATTCTAAATTCAAATTGAGACAAACAACCCTAACATAGGGGATTATATACATGTAACGTTTAGATGTTTGTACATAATTGTTGGTCGGAAAATAGATCACTAAACACACGCAAGTATACGCGGTCTAACAAGTAATACACTGATAAGGAAAGTGTCGAACCCACGAGGAACCATCACTAATATTTACCAAGTACCGACTTTATATCGCTAAAATCTAATTCGAACAACAATTAATGAAAGTGTGATTAGTCTAGTTATAACTAATTATCAAAGCAAGTAAATGGATAACGAATGGTATTCGAAGGAATTACAAGCTAAGGTTACAACTTCACCCTAAACAGGCATTCTGTCGAACACCTGGTGTGCTATGCTTCATTAAACTTCCTACCATTCTCTCTTTGGTCTTAATGGTCATGACAATTTGTCGACCGAGAACACACAGGTGCTCATACACCTCTGTCGAGGTATGCATAAACATATCCTTTCCAGATCCACCCGATAGGGAATAGAATAGAAAAGAACGTCCAAGCTAGATACAATCCTACACGTGTCTATGCGAATTAATCATAACAAGGATTTAAGCATATGTTCTCAAATAGGACACACGTGGCGCATAGATACATGTCTATTCTACGCACAACTTATGCAGTCAAAACACATAATCACATGCCAATATATTATGGTGTAAATCTACAATCCTTCTTTCAATATCATGCAAATTACCATAATCATCACTAATGTCTTAGCAAGAATCATTAAGCATAAACATATTAAACCAAATCATATGGTGCCAACCAAAGAGATAAGACAGTCGATTTAAATAACAAAGGGTTCCATTATAACCTTAGAGCAAATGCTCAGTTCATAGCTATTGAACAAAATATAAGTATAAATAAAGACATCATTAATGGATTACAAAATTAGAGGAAATAAATGGATAAAAGGAAACTCTGTCAAAGCCCTTCAGTATCCAAGCATTCTGCTCAAATCAAGCTTTCCAATTCGTGTAGCTCACTGCTCTTGTCGCTCAAAGGAAATCCCAAACTTCTCCCTAATATATATTTACAGACATTAACTAAGAATTAGAGAGAGAAATTACAAAAGAGGAAGAAAAACTAAACTATTCTATCCTAAACTAGATTATGATCTATAATGTCTGATATCTGAGATATATCATATGTAGAGGCTTGCCTCCCTTCTTATATCATTTCACTCCACTTGGCTAGGTCAAAATCAAGCCTTCTCTGTCTGGGCACCGGAGGCGGCGCCGCGGCGTGGGCAATAAGGTATAGAGTGGCGCTGCAGCGCCATGGTGACATCAGTAGGACACGGAGGTGGTGCCGCGACACGAGCTATAGACTAGGCTTTGGCGCCGCGGCGCGGCTACCTGCAAAATGACCGTTTTGTCCCTAAAAGCTAGAAAAGTCCAGTAAAGCCGTGCAATACTTCCGTTAAGCATAATAATACAATAATCATATAAAATTATATAAAATCTATTAAGATCAGGCAACTATTTAAGCCATAAAGTATCTGATTAGCGGGTATAAATCCCACTCATCAAATACCCCCAAACTTATGTCTTTGCTTGTCCTCGAGCAAACTGTCTAACACAAAAATAACAGTAGTAAATTAACACGCGAAAGAAATATAAAACTATATACTAGCATCGTGGCTACAAAGCTCAATCATAGCTACTCCCAAAGAATAAGGCAAACATAGACATGAGTAAGGGATCATTCTATTTCAAGCATAAGACTGTATTCTTCGATCCATTATATGTGTGTGTGGAGACCAACCGTCCTGACTAATCATAGCTCAAAGAAGTTCGCACAGTCGATTGTTAATACTAATATGCACACTTCGTAACTTAAACATTCAACAAGCATTAAGAATAAGGCACAAGTTCAAGAAAGGATCAAAAGGTTCTAGCATGAAGAAAGTAAAATCTAACTCGGATAGTCCTTAATTACCTTAGGCTATTCAGAACTACCCATTAATGAGCTTTTGATCAGTGACTCCTAAGCCAAATGACTTTAGGGAACTAGGTGTAGAACTCCCCCTATGAATCTAATAACTCGAGCAACAAAGGCCACGTCATTAACATAAGCCAAATTAGACTTTACAAAAACCAAAGATTATTAAGCGAGTGCATTTTATGCTCCATCTCAATATCGGTCCTGCGTTTATGGGTGAGTGCATTTTACGCTCCATCTCGACCCACCGTAAGACTTTCAATATTCAATCTTCTTATCTCTTTTTATTCTTTTGTTATTTTTTTATATATGTCAACATGCCTAGAATCCAAGATCCAAAACTGTATAAACGTCTAAGTCTTTTATTACCTTGTAAAAATGAAAGTTTATAAGAGTGAACAAACTCTCAAAGCAATAAACACGCGAACTAACTTCGAAAAATAACTAGTTCACACAGTTGGTCGGTGCTTGCTAGAAGGACTGATCAATAACAGTCTAACTTATCAACTAAACAAACCCCTAGTTCATACATTCTTGACACGACTCTAAGAGAGACCTATTCATTTGGCGCTTGTCATTAGCCACAATCAAAAATTAATAATGTATATAAAACCCTTGCATGATAACAACACAAAATAGGGTAAAAAGGCCATTAACATGGCACAAGCATATAGATCTGTATAAGCCCCAAAAAGATGGCTATAAACCACAATCATGCTAATTATAATCAAAGAATTAATAAATAATAACCAAAAACAGTTCATGGCATCCATAATAATAAAAATCCAAAACATAATCCCGCAGTTCAAAATGACTGCACCACAATACTGAAAAACAAAAGCAAAGTACTATATATGCAACCTAACATGGCAATAGACAAAAATAACAAGATAATAGGCCCTAACACCCCCAAACTTAAGGTGAACAATACCCTCATTGCTAAACATAGATCAATCATAAATAAGAGGGCTTCCCTTAAGTTCAATCACTAAGCCGCATCATCTTCCTCTTCAGCTTCGGCGGGCGGTGATGGTGGCGGGTATGGTGCAAAGTACTAACTCAGTGTTTTTGCTACAATAATCGGTGTATATGCTCTGCATTATGTTTACCAGCTCAGCTTAATACTGCATCGCTATATCCTGACTCTGAGCCACTGCTGCAATGTGCCTCTGCTGCCTCCGAGCCTCGGCATCGTGCTTCTGATGCAGCAAGGTGAGGGATGCCAAGATGTCTACCAGTAGTCCCTGTGCAACTGGGCCGGCGTCTGGAGGCTGTGAGGGCTCAGGCCCTACTGTAGGAGGTGGCACAGTAGGTCGCCCGTATCCTTCACCTCTAGCATGAGAATCTGCCCCTTCCCACACATTATAGCGAGCGATAGTCTGATGGTCAATGACTACCATTGGTGGCAAGGCTATCTCCTCTGGCTCCCATTGAATACCTACTTGCTTGCACAAGCGGGTGATCAATGATGGATCTTGAAGTCCTGCAGTGACGTTACTCTTGATCGCCTTCAGAATTAACTTGTGAATAAGAACTCCAATATCCACATGCAGACCCGTGAAAATGGCGAATAACAGAATCGCCCTATCCTTAGTCATGTCGCTCAAGTGACGTGTCATGATCATGTTGGCACAAATAAAGCTGAACAACGCCTTCCCATAGCAACTGAGTACTGAAGACGGGAAACTTGTCTTTTCAACAGTATAGTCATTAGTCTTCCATGAAGTCCCGGACTTGCAGAGCCTCCTAATAATATCCTCGAGGTCGTAGCTGCGAAGTCCAGGCTCCATATAGTCCCTGCCCTGATAATTGGGTGCCGCAAACAGCGCATTGATGGCCTGACTTCCAAACGCCACTGACTTCCCCCCTAACTTGGACAACAATAAGACCTTCGAGATTGGCGTTTGCATAAAACTCCTAAACCACAGATACAATAGCCGACCCAAGTGGTTTTGTGAAATGCACCCAGTTGCGTTCAAGTATCATGGTTGTTAGCTCACCATCCTTTTTGTTCAGCCTGAACCCCCGCTCAGGAATCAAATTCCGTGCAGCAAAGGAGCTTTTGTAACTTTTCCATGCTTCCTCATTCACGAATTTGGTGTCGTCCCATGGTGGTGGTGATGCGGATGATGATCCTCCCATACTAAGGTGTTACTTTTTTGAAGCCATTCAGATTTCACAGTAATCGACTTGAACACAAACAGAAGACCTAATTCACACTCCCCCAAATTTTTGTAGATAATCTTAATGAACTTCCAATGCCAAAACAACACAAATAAGTGTACTTTTTGGTTCAGGTAATTTATCGAACACCTAGAATGCACTCTAAAAACCACTTTGGACATACCTTGCTTGAAAGAGCTCTAACCAGATTTCCAACAGTGGAAATCACATAAATACATAGCAAGAAATGCACAAATCTAAATAATGAACCCATAAATAGTTTCTGTTTGACTAAAATCAAAAATTACCTTGAGGGAGGAAAAACCCTAGGTTAGAAATGTGTGGCAGACAACCCTCGTGTACTTTAATTGATTGGTGCCCCTCTCGCTTGTTGGTGACCAATAAATTGGGGGGGGGGGGTCGTGCTAGTAAATGGGGAGTTTTTGGCCTGCCGAGAGAGATAGTGCTGGTACATGGGAATCATGTTGGTAGATGGGGAGCATTTCGGTTCTGGTAACTGCCGAGAGAGATATTGGGATGTGGCCTGAACTGTTGGCCTTAATCTATTTTTAAAAACAAAATTTTGCCTGTGGCGCCGCGGTGCAGCCTATTCTTCTTTGCTCGACACTGCGGCGCAATTTGAACATAGCTTGGATTGGGTTGTGGTACTGCGACGCGAGATGGGCTTTGTCTTTGGCGCCGCGGCGCGAGTTAGCAGTATTCTCTGAACATTGGTGGCGCTGTGGCGTGACTTCCCCTTTGTTACTGGGCGCTGCAGCTGTAATACCCGAGAATTTCCACGTATTATTACATAAATATATTAATGGAAATAAATATTTATATATGAATGATTTCGTGTTATGAAATGAGATAACTCAATTATATTAAATAACTAAATAATTGAGGATATGTGGAGTTTTATGATGAACTCATTGAAGCATTGTGTGGCATGGTGATGGGAAACATTAACATTAATATTAATTAACAAAGGAAATATAAAGTAAGCAATTAAGTAATATTAATTGTTAATTGTTGTTGTAGTATATTTATGGATTTTTAATTGATGTTAATGAGGTTAATTAATATGTGATTACTAATTGTTATTTAATTGATAATGGTTGTGGCAGAATATTGATTTCTTGGTAATTAATTAATAATAGGTGATTATTATTATTTGAAATGAAACTATAAAAATATAATAAGAATTATATAGATAAATAATATTTATGGAAATCCATAAATATATTGATCAATGATGATTGGATTAATTAATCAAGGAAGTGAATAAATTATTTAATTATTTATATGATAATAGTAGGTTAACAGTTATGTGCATAAGAGTAATAATACAACTATACTATATAGTGTATTATGGCATTTGTGTAACTATATATATTAAGTTGTATAAAACTATATTGTATGAGGCAATGTGAGTAAACATATTGGAACTATATGTTATAAATACATTATCTATGTGACAATATGTATGTGGGTAGGTATTAAAATAATATACCATGAGCATATTATAAACTCTCATTTTTAATATACCAGTGTGATAAAATGTACATGGATTATATATATGTTGCATAACATCTACTACCTTAAAATGTTAAAGCATATTGTGACATTTAGTTATAATATATGGTTGAGATGTGTATTAAAATATAACATAAGAGTGAGAATGTGTAGGAGTATACAAAAATGCTGAGTTATATTGGATTGTCCCAAAAAGATTATCCCATTTGCTCATTTCTCAGTCACATGTAAACAAAAGGCTATGACCTATGTTCTTCCTTTTCTTCCAAAGCTTACTAGCTAATGATCATGGGGGGAGTGGCATTCATGATGCAAATCAACCACCAATTACCTACTCCTTGATAACCTTCATGCAATTCTTCCATCCTTTGGGTTGAGTTCTTGGATAATGGCGTGGCATGGTCAAGAAATTTTCTATAAATTGAACACTTCCCTTCATCCTTTGTGTTACTTGAATTGTCTGTTAAGTGTGAATTGAGGTGTGAGTAGCTGCGCTTTGTAGAGGTATAATAAGAATAATGAGAGAGTTCAAATTAAGCATCAAGGAGGTATAATCCCTAATTTTGTTCTTAGTTCGAGTTTTGTCTAAATTCTTGCAATTGTATGAAATCTTTGTTAATTGATGTAGAATAGCATGCCATTATGTTATATGAGTTGGTACACATGTTTTGGAACATGGTAGCTGGTCTGGTTGCAGGTTTTGCATCTTATGTGTTAAGGCTCTGCAGAAGAAGAGCCATTTTTTTCAGTCTGCTCGAAGTGGCGTGGCCGCGCCACTTCTATAGGCTAAAACCGCGCGGCCGCGCGTGGTGTTGTTCTTAGATAATGATTTGAGGTTTCTGATTTCTTCTGAGCATGCAATGATAGTTAGATTAAGCACATAAATAACCCTAGCATGTTGTTAGATATTGTTTTGAATACAACACATTGTTTTAGCTTGATTTAAGTTAAGTTTTCAAGAAAACTTCAAGATTTGGAAAACTAGAAATCATGAACTTGAAGTAATGCACATTCTGATCTTGCAAGCATGTTAGTATGGTTTTGAAATACATGTCGGACATACTAACTTAAGTATATGGATTTTATATTGAAGCATGAGCATGCTAGACTTATTAGTGAGTTTTGCTAAATGAAAATGCAAACTTTAAATGTGAATATTAATGTGCTACTTGAATGTTAGAATCTGATATTTGTGAACATTTGTGATGATACTCTTATACTCAATTAGGTATCATAAATGTATATATACCATGCTTAGATATCATAACTCCAGAAATCATAAACGAAGCATATTTTGAAACAAAACGATGTTAATTACACGTATGTGATATGGATACTCACAAGCATGTCTAATATGAGTTATATGACTACTTTATATGTTTAAAAATCAAGCATGTGGACTTTGTGATCTCATAACCGTAAATGGCCTTAATTTGTTGAGATGCCCAACTTAGAACCGTATTATATAATACGGGACCTAGATTAAACTCGAAAAGTGCAAAAGGACCCTTAACATGTTAATATGTGCTATATATATAAGGATGTGCAAGCTAGGCCAAGAAAATAGTTACTCAGTCCTGGTTTTAACTGGGAGTCACGCGACCGTGCGTTTCCTTAGTACAAATCAGGCACGGCCGAACCATTCTGCAAACTTGGAAAGTAACTTATGTGATTTCTGAAGTATGTAACGTGCCAGTATAACTTCATTATGATTATGTCTGTTCATGATACACTGACAAATGTAGCTTTGCATGTTAACACCTACCTTAGCTTGAATTGACAAAGTGTTAAAATGATGAAATCTAACAATAGATCCGAGGTACGTAATAAAATACGTATGAGGTTTCTTGATTGAGTTGTGTGCGTACACTTGGACTATATTTATCAAGATTGTTTATCGAATATATTTAACTAATGAATATCCTATATGCGTATCACATTATGATAGAATTCGAAAGTGTATTGATAAGCGATATTTGGTAAACTATGCTTAAGGCAAGTTTCCTAAACTTACTCTAATTATTATTGAACAAGTTTCTTTGAATTTCACTCTTGATTGTGCAAGTATCTGAACGTTACTCTTATTTTTCAAGTATAATTGCATTCTTTATTCGACAAATACCGTAAGCTTATCCCTTTGAATACAAGTTATATTATTTTCTCGTTCAAATGAGCTAATATGCTTAAACCCTTGTGAAAGTTATTATTCATGTTGAACTTAATATCGTTCTTGAATATTGTGAAAGAGTCGATGCCATTTGATCCGGCTAAACTATATGCATGTTTCTAAAAGCTGTCCAAACCAATTAATTGGTACGAAAATCTTGAAAGCTGAGTTGGACAACCCTTTTGGTAAGGGGGAGTGTATGTTGTTGGAAACCCCAACACATGAATAAATATTATTGTGGTGTTATGTATAACGTAAAGTATTGTAGACTGATCATCTATAGTACTTGATATTTTTGGGTTATCAGTTTAATATTAGTAACTCTAGTGGAAGTTCAATAGTCCTTAGTGACTGCTCAGTATAAATTGTTTATCCAGGTGGATACCTTGATAGTCGTTGAATTCATATATATCTATTGATTTATATTGAATTATTGTTCTTATTCAAAGAATTATTGATATTTCTTACCCATGCTCATGGGAGAAACCCAATCAGAATATAGCAAAGACATCATAGGACAAGCCCTATGATGTAAGGACTATAAAAGATTATAGGCAGACTCCCAAAATAGAAAGAGACAGTGCGTGCCAAAGTATTAAACAAGAAAAATAGTTAAGACACCCGAACACAGAACTACCGCCCAGAACAAACCAAACCACAAAATCGTCCTGAGCACCAAACCTCGGAATAGCCCTCTGAACCCAGCTACTGCTGCCCGATGCCAAAGACATCCCTGCCGAAGCTGATGCCCACTGAACACACCAATAGACCGAAGGCCGAAGACCGAATCGTCTAAGACGAAGCCCCACCCACTAAACCAACAGACCGAAGACCGAATGGTCCAAGTCGAAGCCCCGTCCATTGAACAAAACCAACAGACCAAAGACCGAATGGTCCAAGTCGAAGCCCCGTCCACTGAACAAAACCAACAGACCAAAGACCGAATGGTCCAAGTCGAAGCCCCGTCCACTGAACAAAACCAACAGACCAAAGACCGAATGGTCCAAGTCGAAGCCCCGCCTAGTCAAAGCCCCAAAAGGCTGAAGCACCACACTCCCAAAATCCCAACTGGCCGAAGCAAAAACTACACCAATTCGAGCCCCTCTATGCTGAAGTCCATCCCAACCGAACCCCTCTTGACCGAAGCCCCACCCTTTCAAGACCCCACTTTGCCAAACAGGATAGATCTATAGTAGCAATAGAGGATAGACCACCCAATATGCACAGGTAACAACAACAAAGGCTAGACCAGCGACAAGCAAATTGTGTGACGCCCCCAAAATAGGTATACATCACTCATCTTGAGTCGCCAAATACATGGTACAGAATAAAAATACAAACTTAATTATACAACCGTTGTGTAATATACGACAAAACATAGCTGAGAGTTTAAATAGGAATGTTGCCTTCTAGATAATATCCATTCTCAAATAGAGTCCTCATTACATTTATTGTCACACTATTTTATAGAATAATGAGAACTACTAATACACCATCTCGGACCATCACTCCGTTCCCCGACTAGTCCCGGCTACGTTCTCATTTCCTGAAGAGAACAATGAAAGTAAAAGGGTGAGCTCAACTAGCCCAGTAAGAAATATTAAGACTAAGATAATGCAGAATAAATTATCATTAGTCTTCAAAAATGTTAAACTGATAAAATACAATAGACGTCAAGTTTAACTGCAGCGGAATAAGCAATCCATTAGAAGAGTCAAGTAGAGCATGGTATCTACTATCTTCTATGATTTAAAATGTTTTCATCAATTTTTATCGCTGAGACTCAGCTTAATAAATAAACCACATCAACGAGTAATCCCTGCACTACGGGCCAAAGATATTCAATAAATCATCAATGGTCATGACTATACCGCATAATCCCTGGTCATAATCATACCAAAAACTATCCATCAATTCACTATAGGCCACTGAGGACTTTTACCACATCATTTATAACATTACAGGTCATGATTATATCGGATAATCCCTGGTCATAATCATACCAAGTCCATCTATACACGTAAGCCAAAGATGGCTTTTATCACAATATAAGCATGAGGATGATGACAATGACATAATAATTCAATAAAACAAGTTCAAGGATAAATTTTAAAGATTTAAAATTTTATTTTATCTAGAAATCAAAAATGTCCAAATTGTCAACATGATACTTCTTTGTGGAGTAAAATTCAAGAATGCTCAGAAGAATATTTCCATAAAAAGATACTGGATAAAGCGCAAATATCCAGGATATTCTACTAATTTCATGGAGTATAGAAGCTAAAACTTTAACCAACTGAGTATAATAGAATATATGAAACTGCAAATGGATTTTTTACCGCTATGCGGTAATCCACGTAGACAGATCATATCCACAATTTAATAAGGAATGAATACGAAGGATTATTCACCATGCATGCGTTAATCCACATAAACAAGTTATTCCAACAGAATAATAAAGAATAGAATAACAGAAGAATTCACCATGCGTGTGTAATCCGCACAAACAAGTTATTCCAACAGAATAATAAAGAATGGAATGCGTAAACCGCACAGACATGATATTCCAACATAATAATAAAGAATGGAACTAGGTCATGCGTAAACCGCATAGACAGGATATTCTAACAGAATAATAAAGAATGGAACCAGGTCATGCGTAAACTGCACAGACAGGATATTCTAACAGAATAATAAAGAATGGAATAACAACAGAATTGACCAGGCATACGATAGACCGCACAACCAGGTTATTCCAACAGAATAATAAATAATGGAATAACAGAAGAATTTCACCATGTATACGGTACTTCGCATAGACAGGTTATTTCAACATAATAATAAAGAATGGAATAACAACCCTTACGAGTATTGAAAGAAAATAACTCTTTTCATGAATACGAAAGAATAATACCCCTTACGAGTATTGAAAGAAAATAATTCTCTTCATGAATACGAAAGAAATAATACCCCTTACCTTAGAAAGAAGAGTATTCCGACTGGTAGGGCGAGGATATTCTTGAAGAAAATTTGCACTATTTTCTACGCTCAAAGCTTTCTTAAACTCTAAAGAAACACGCTCAAGATTATAGAAGAAAAATTCTCTGAATTTCTAGTTTGTTTTCAATTCTAACTAAGTATCCTATTTATAGGAGAATGGAAAGTATACTATACAATAAAATATCATATATTCTATTTGTAATATATATATATATATATATATTTATATATATTGTATTTAAAATCTAATAAAACAAATAACTTTATAAAAGTATTCTGTTTTATATAAAAAGATTTTACTATGTAAACACTATGCATAATAAAATATAATATATTCTATTTATAATCTAATAAAACTAATAACTTTATAAAAGTATTCTGTTTTATAGAAAAAGATTTTACTATGCAAACACTATGCAGGCACTATGCAAACACTATGCATAATAAAATATATTATATTCTATTTATAATCAAATAAAACAAAATTTTATAACAAGTATTTTGTTTTATATAAAAAGTTTTCTATTTTATTATATTTATAATAATAATAATAAAACAAAATTCATCATCATTATTATAATTCACACTATTAATCGACCAGGTCGTTCCCAAGAAAAAGGGAGCTTTCCAATAAGAATTTCTCCCTATTGGTGCACAATTAGATGACCAAACCTCTCCTTGACAGAACTTCTAGACATCGTTAATATTGCAAATAATAATATTAATAACTTTGTTATCACAATTATTGATTTAATAATATATAAAATATCGACAATAATTGAATCAAATAACGTGAGATACTATGCAACAATTACTATAGCAATAATTGAACAAAACTGAGTGACTTCTCATGTAAGCATCAATAATCAATACCGTGTGCTACTATGCAACCACGCGTATTACTGTACTTTTAACACCGGGTGTTTCAACAGTTAACGGTAAAACTTCCGCCGTTATTTTCATAAAAATATTTTTGTCGTTTTCTCAATCCGACAATAATTTCATTGTGGGGTCCACCAATGATTATATCATCGTACGAATATTCCCTATTAAAATGAATATTTCCCGACCAATCAAATATTATATAACAACTTACGTACTTTGTAAAATTTATAAATATTACCCACAACTATAACATTATATCAAATTCATTCCATAATATTCAAAAAAATATTTCGAGAAATTTAAATCTTTATTCATAAAATTTGGGGTCTCACAAACTGCAAGCCAAATGCAGACCAATAACAGCTGACCAAATCGAACCCAACATAGAGCAACCAAAAAATTCCCCACACCATAATACTGATTGCGATTACAGTACCAAATGATGGAAACAAGCCTTAGATTTAAGCTTTTGAAATCTAGCATAAATGCGGAGGCGACATTTGATGATATGGATAATATCACGAACAATGACCCAAATAGGAGTAGCCTTGTTGGAGAAAATCCTAGAATTATGCTCATGCCAAATCCAATACACAACAGTAGCAAAGCCAAAAATTTGTAAACCATGCTTGAAATTGGGGGTAGAGCTATAACAAAGAAAATTAGTAATAGAGGACCAACTTTGATCCATCTCACGCTAGCCACAATGTCTGAGGATAACGACCAAAAGCTGAAAAGAGAATCTACATTGGAAGAAAAGGTGATGAAATGTTTCCCTTTCAGTAGAACAAAGTACACAAAGGAGATTCACTTCTATACCAAATGTGATAAGCCTATTAATAGTCCGAAGCCCCTTATGGAAAGCAAGCCAAAGAAGAAAAGCATACTGAGGAGGCACCATGCTATGCCACACCATATTATGCCACCCTACAGTTAAACCTACTATGCGAATAGATCACCAAAAAGAAGAGGTTTTAAGGTCCTTAGTGTAACAACCCGGGTTAAATCCCAAGTCCGAAACAAATCTTGGGTCAAATCCCAAGTTCGAATCGAATCAAATCCATCAAAATAATGCCTCAAACTACTGGCCCAATAGTATCTTCTTGGGTCAACTTAGCCCACCACAGGCTCACCCAAAAGGTCATGACTTGAAGGTACTATTGGTAGTAACTTATTTCCTTATATGCAGATAAATTTTTCCCCTATCTTCCGATGTGGGACTGGGGTGTTACATTCTCCCCCACTTAAATTTTTGACGTCCCCGTCAGAATCGATCACACACAGGCCCAAAGATCTTTTCCTCTCTAGCTATTATGGGATAATACCGGCTGGCTTCGTGTCCCGACCTCCGGACCTCCATCTCTCTATTGTGGGATAATATCACCAGCCTTCGTGTCCCCACCTCCGGCAACCCGATCAGATGACCCAACCCGAGCTTTCGAGAGTCGGCTCTGATACCATATGTAACAACCCAGGTCAAATCCCGAGTCCAGAATAAATCTTGAGTCAAATCCTAAGTCCGAATCGAATCAAATCCATCAAAATAAGGCCTCAAACTACTGGCCCAATAGTATCTTCTTGGGTCAACTTAGCCCACCACAGGCTCACCCAAAAGGTCATGACTTGAAGGTACTATTGGTAGTAACTTATTTCCTTATATGCAGACAAATTATTCTCCTATCTTCCAATGTGGGACTAGGGTGTTACACTTAGCCCTAGTGCCATCCCAGAGAATGGCATCCTGAGCATCAGAGTTACAAAACCTAGACATTAAAAGAATTTTAGAATTCAATGAGATCATTATGGTTGGATGCGGGGAGGACCCAACTGGAGTTTATGAAGATTTGGCTGACTGAGACAGCTTGGCCAAGGCCAGAGTTGACAATCAAGGGAGAGTTAATAGAAGAAGTAAACCGAAAATGACCTAGCCAAGGGTCAAACCAAAGACTAGTACAAGCACCATTACCAATAATAGAAAAGGTGATATGCCTGCATGAAATAGAACGAAGATTAAGAACTTTCATCCAAATCCAAGAACAATCTAATGGAGTAGGAAGAATCCAGAATAATTTGTTTTTAAGATGGACAACACGAACCCACTTAGCCCAATAAGAAGAGGAGGAGGGAGAAATGATCTGCCAGAGATGCATCATGATCTGAGCTTTGTTCCAATATTCAAGATTCTTACTAGCCAGCCCCCCTTCAGTAAAAGGAAGACAAATTTTGCTCCAAACAACTTTAGCGCTAAAATTACCCATAGAAGGCCCTTGCATACTTATACTATATATATTATATATTATGCAAACATGCATCGCATGTTAATTAATATGACGCGTATTATATATATATATATATATATGTGTGTGTGTGTGTGTGTGTGTGTGTGTGTGTGTGTGCATGCGCAATAAACAAGATGAGACAAATTAATAACAAACTCCTCAAATATTTTATATTAAGTCCTAAGCATTCAAAGATATTTGAAATATCAAATGTCGTCTTCTAGCATGATAAAAAATAATATAGTATCAATTAATTATTATAAGTTTGTTATGTCACCACAAAACTTATCTTAATTTTTTGAGATGTTAATTTTATCACATTTGATACTTATAAAGAAAATGGAACAATGTTGTTTTGTTGTGTCACCACAAGGACAATGTTTTTCTTTTTTGAATATATGTAAGTGTTAGGTTGGAATTAACTTGGATAATTTTGATTCGGATATGCCACCACTTGATCAAACTTGATCAAAATAATCTAAGAGGCAATATAAAAGGAGTTACATGATGATGTAATTGACAAGAGTTGTCTACCTATTTATTTATATATAGTTTGTTGTGTCACCACAAGGCTATATAAATTTAAAATGGGATCCTTATTCTCACTAGCAAATCTTTAATTAGATTTTGCCGAACTATAAAAGTAAGGGTAATATAGTTTGAAGAAAATAGTGGGATATATCAATTTAAAACAAGACCTAATTTATCTTGGTAATTAATTAATAAAAGAATGTATGATATAATTTTGTTAATTACAAATTCATTTATAGAATTTTACAATGTCTAAAATTACTATTATTGCGTAGTATATTAGATGCTAAATTAACCAGACCGAATTAAACAAATTGGTAAAGGAATTTGAGAATAGTTCTCAAGGCTGAAAATCTATTTTATGTCATTAATACACTTATCCCTGTAATGGTTGTAGACAATGCCTCTGAGGAAGAGATTGTCACTTTTAAAAAGTGGCAAAATGATGCACAGTTGTCTCAATGCATCATGCTCGCATCCATGAGTAACGAGCTTCAGCGTCAGTATGAAATTATGGATGCTCCTACTATATTCCTGTACATCAAGTAGTTGATGGTGAGGAAAGTAAGACTGATAGATATCATATATCTAAGGAGATCTTCCGATCTAGAATGACCAACGACACTACAGTACAGACACATATCCTTAATATGATCAATTTGATTGATCAATTAGGATAACATGTTTTGTCATGGATGGAGAGATGAGCAAAGATTTGATCTTATAGTCACTTCCGGACTCCTTCTCACAATTGTTGTGAATTTTTCATATGAACAAGCTAGATATTAGCCTCGCTGATTTGCTTAACATGTTAAAAAATGTTAAGAGTCATTTTCCAACCAAGAAAGACCAAGTCTTATTAGTAGGGGCCAAAGGATCTTTTAAATAGAAGAAAAATTCTAAGAAGGTAAATAGAAAGGCAAAAACAAAGGATAATAAGAACAAAGCTGATAATGATAACAAAGAAGGTTGCTTCCACTGCAATAAGCTTGGACACTAGAAAGAAATTGCGAGAAGCATCTTGGAAAGTCTAACTAGAAGAAGCTTAATGAAGTTTTGGTTACAAATATAGTTTTGTTCATGATTAAAATTAATCATTTTGTAAGCTAAAGTTCTACTTGGGTATTGGATACCGGCTCTGATTCTCATAAATATAGATTTATGAAGGAACCAAGCAAAAGTAAAAGCTAAACAAGGGATAAGTAATCCTATATGTGGGAAATGAAGCAAAGGTTGATGCATTAGCCATAGGAACTTATAGTTTAGCACATTATACGAGCAAATCTATTAAGTCAATAAGTTGTTATTGTATTTCAATTTTCGTTAGAAACATTATTTATATTTTGTTGCTGGACAATGAAATCTTTGGTATTATATTTAAGAACAATTATTGTTGTATTTATAATAATAATATTTTTTTTATAACTGGAATATTACTTAATGGATTTTTTGTACTTGACTTACGTGAAAAATTATTTTACAAATTGAACAAACTAGGTATAAGAAAATGAAATGATCATTCAAAGAGTTGAATGTGTGTATTTGCTGAAATACAAGTGTGAATCATTTGAAAGGTTCAAAGAATTCAAAAGTGAAACAAATTGGTAAGGTATTAGGATTCTTTGATCGGATCAAGGATGGAATACCTGTGCAACGAGTTTCTAGATCATCTCAAATGGTTTTCTCATAATGGTCGCCTCTTGATACGCAATAATTGATTGAAGTATCTAAAAGGAAAAAAATTGTACTCTATTGGACATGGTGCGGTCCATAATAATTTTATCGACATTCCAGTATCCTTCTGGGGTTATGCCCTAGAAATGGCTGCATATCTACGGAAAAGGTAACCTCTAAATCCAGCCCCAAGACTCTATAAGAGTTATGGACAGGGAGGATTCCTAATTATAAGTATGTTAAGATAAGGGGTTGTCCAACTTATGTGAAAAAGGTTTCAAAGGATAAGCTTGGGATAAAATTTGACAAGTACAGATTTGTGGGACATCCTAAAGTAAGTTTAGGGTATATGATCTATAATCCTACTTAGAAAAAGGTGTTTGTTGCGAAACATGCGACCTTCTAAGATAAAGATGTTTATCATAGAAGAGGCTAGTAAGAGGATAATAGATCTTGAAGAGTTCAAGAACCACAAAGCACTATAATTCAAATAAGAGGAACCTGTAGATAGACCTATTGTACCACAACCGAATCGTAAATCTGGAATAGTAATGAAGATACTTGGGAGGTATGGATTCATCATAGATGATGATGATAACGTACGCATCATAGAAGATGATGATCCAGTCACATACGATGAGGTAAGAGTTATAGAAACTCAGATAAATGGATTGAAGCAAGCTTCTCAAAAATGGAACATTCATTTTGATGAGATAATTAAAAGAGTTTGATTTTATCAAAAGCAGGAATGAACCTAGTGTGTACAAAAGGGTCAGTGGGAGCGTCGTGATATCCCTAGTATTATATGTTGATATAGTACGGATAAGGAATGACGTACCAATGCTATAATTAGTAAAGATAAAGTTGTCTAAATATTCCTCCATGAATGATATAAGAAGAGTATCTTAATTGGGGATACAAATATATATAGATAGATTTAAAATGATGTTCGTCTTAACCAAATAAATGTATATTCATTTGATGCTAAAGTCGTTTAACATGGCAAACTCCAAGAGATGTCTCATATTGATGAGCTCTGGAGTGTATCTCTCTTAAAAAGTCTGTATAGACTCCTGAAAAGAGAGATCGTATGAGTAATTATCACGTATGTAATGAAATGTACTAGGCCTGATGTTGATCAGTCATATTTTGGAGAAGATCGCTGTAAGACAGTGAAAAATATCTTAAAGTACTTAACCGGAACTAAGGATGTGATAATATTCATGGTGGCTCTAAATTAAAACTAGAGGGCTTAATTGACTCAAGTTTTTCAGACAGACCAAGACGATAAAAAATCCACTTTAAGGTAAAGCATTACCTTGAACGGTGGTGCAGTGAATCTAAAAGGTTTCAAATAGCAAAGAGTTGTTGGTTTAAGTGACAAAGACAAAGTATATAGCTATAAATGAAGCTGCAAGTTGATTATTTGGATGAAAAGTTCATTACAGAACTAGGAATAGTTCCTAAGTCTCATCTTGGATCTAAAAATGTGTTGCAACACTTTCATTTGATTAGAGGAATCATTGAAAGATTAGAAATCACTATAGAGATAGTGGGCTCTCAAGAACAACATTACATATCCATATACTGAAGCTTATCCAGCAGCAGGATGATCGTCACTTAGAGAATAAAGGTGTGAGATACCATGACGATTGACTTTAGTGCAAGTGGGAGATTGAAAGTAGTATGCACACAAGCCAATCATGTTGATGATAAAGTATATACTTTGTAACAATGTTATTCGTTTATTAATAAAAGTATTCATTTACTAAAGGCTTTAATTTATCTAGATGGTATTGTTTTAATAATATATGATAAACCCATAGTTTTAAACAATATTTTTAAAATCATAATGAGATCATGCTAATGAGATCAAAATTCTTAGATAGCTTAAAAACTAAAATGTTCCCAATCGATGGATTACTAAAAAGGGGATTAGTGAATCCGGATTGATTGGTACATACGTTGCTTGCTCATTGAATGAGGGTGATTGATCTCATGATCATTTGAGTGGAGACATTAAAGCAAATATGTAGGTCCTTATTAGAGAATAAGTTCACTGAACGTGGCTCGCTAAGGAATACCTAATGGAGTTTTACTTACATGTTAAGAGGAATTCCTGTAGTGATAGTAGTACAAGTGATCCTTAGACTTGAGATCAACATAGTATCTTATGTATGATGAGTTATACTTTAACTTATTCCTTAGGACCCTTAGGGTATATCAAAGGGTATACTTGGGTATAATAAGTTGTACATGGAGATAATGCATGATCAATAAAGAATCTACCGCTTCTAGTAAAAGAAAAGAAATGCTCTATGTGATTTGATAAATGACAACCCAGTAGTCCTTAGCCAAAGCATAATGAAATTAGAAATGAGTTTCTAATTTGCATTATTTGGAGATGTGCATTTAAGAGTCGAAATACATATAATTAAATAAAATAAAACTTGACATTAAATCCATGTCTTATATTTAATTGGGACATTGTATAGTAGAAGGATTGAATTGTACGGTAACTATTTACTCAAAGGTTCTTTTAAGATTAATGGTAAAATCTATATTATCTGGAAAGTCATTAATCACTAGGGTGGCTTATCCCTATTGTAGAATAAATATTATTTATTTAAATAAATTAATAGTTTAATTTATTTATTTAAATAAGATTAGAATTGTTCTAATTGATTTATTCACAACCAGTTTAATATGGAGAACCTAAAAGGTTACACCATAAAAGGAAGAATATTTATTTAAGAAGTTAATGGCATAATCATAATAATATGTTAAGTGTATTTAAATTAATCTATAATGATAGAATAAATTAAATAGCTTAATATTTATTATTTAATATTTTAGAAATATTAAATATTAATTAATAAGAGGAGTCTTGTTAATATTATTACAATTATTATTATTATTTTAATTTCTAAAGGAGTTTAAGAATTAATTAATAAAATTACTCTCATATATTCCTAATAAGATTAGGGGGCAAATTAATTAAAAAAAATTAATTAACTATCCATAATAAGATTAGGGAGCCTAATTAATTAAAAGAATTTAATTAATTAAACAATAACCTATTTTAATAATATTAAAAGGGTTTAACTGATATTTTTATAAGAGGGGTCTTGTATCAGATATCAAGTGACGTGATTCCAATTGTTAGAGAGTACGCTCTTTTTCTATAGAGATAGAAAACTAAGGTTTAGCCAACCACCCTCCTTCTTGAATCTTTCTTCTTCCTTGGTGGATCACCTCTAGAGACTAAACACTTGGGTGACTAACGTTGATTAAAGGGAGGAATCAAACCCAGTGGATTCAAGTTGAACGCGAAAAAGATTTGGAGGTGAACTAATACCTAAGGAAGCTCGAATCATCAAGGATATAATTCTTATTCTTCATCTTTTCGTTTAATTAATAATTATGCATAAAGGATGATCCGTGTATGTGGTTTGTAAAATATTAAAACTCTATTTTACCACGTTTTCGCTTACTTTGTGTAATTTGATTGCGTCCATAAATCTTACAAACCTAACAAGTACTAATAATAATTATTAGTAGTAGTAGTAGTATTATAATAATAGTAATAATTATAATAATTAGTAATAATAATAATAATAGTAATGATAATAATAATAATAATAATAATAGTAATAATAATAATAATTATGATAAAAGTAATAATAATAGTAATAATAATAACAACAACAATAATAACAATAATAATAACAACAATAACAACAACAACAACAACAACAACAACAACAACAATAATAAAAATAATATTAATATCAATAATAATAATTGTTATTGTGGTGGTGTGGTGAATTATAAAAATTGTTATTGATGATTTGTAAGTTTTGTAGAGAGGTTTAGATTTTTCTGGATATCTATTTTTCAAGGAAAATTAATTATTGTGGTTGTGTGGTGAATTATGATAATTGTTATGTGTGATTGTAAGTTATTTTAGGTTTCAAAAAGTCTTTAGGTAATGTAGTATTGTTTGAATTTTAATCTAATTTTTCGTTACGTCGTGCCTTCAGGCACGAGCAATTACTAGTATTATATATTATGCAACATGTTTCGCATGTAAATTAATATGAAGCATATTTTATATATATGTGCATGCGCGCTAAATAAGATGAGACAAAATAATAACAAATCCCTCAAAGATTTTATATTAAGTCCTAAGCGTTCAAAGATATTTGGAATATCGAACGTCGCCTTCTAGCATGATAAAAATAATAGAGTATCAATTAATTATAATAAGTTTGTTGTGTCACCATAAGGCTTATCTTAATTTTTTGAGATATTATTTTAACATTTTTGATGCTTATAAATAGATTGAATGATGTTGTTTTGTTGTGTCACCACAAGGATAGTTTTTTTCTTTTGAATTTATGGAGTGCTAGGTTGAACTTAACTTGGATGCGCCACCACTTGATCAAAATAATCTAAGAAACAAAATAAAAGGAGTTACATTATTGACGTAATTGACAAGAGTTGTTTATCTATGTATTTATATATAGTTGTTGTGTCACCACAAGGCTATATACATTTGAAATAACATATTTATTCTTACTAGCTGATACCACAAACTAGTTTGAAGAAAATAGTGGGAGATACCAATTTAAAATAACACCTAATTTATTTTGGTAATTAATAAAAGAATGTAAGCTATAATGTTGTTAAATTACAAATTTATTTACAAAATTTTACAATGTCTGAATTACTATCACTGCAGAGCATATTAAATGCTAATTAGTCAGAATGAATTACTCGAATTGGTTAAGAAATTTGAGAATAGTTCTCACAACTGAAAAACTATCGTATGTCCTTAATACGCGCCTATTCCTGTAATGGTTGCAGACAATGCCTCTGAGGAAGAGATTGCAACTTTTAGAAAGTGACAAGATGATGCACAGTTGGCTGAATGCATCATGCTCGCATCTTTGAATGATGAGCTTCAGTGTCAGCATGAAACTATGGATGCTCCTACTATATTCCTGCACATCAAGTAGTTGATGGTGAGGAAAGTAGGACCGATAGATATCAGATATCTAACGAGCTCTTTCGATCTAGAATGACTGATGGCCCTACAGTACAGAAAAAGTCCTTAACATTATCAATTTAATTGAACAATTAGGACAACTGGTTTTTTCATGGATTAAGAGTTTAGCCAAAATTTGATCTTGCAGTCACTTCCGGACTCCTTCTCACAATTATTGTGAATTTTTCATATGAATAAGCAAGATATCAGCCTCATTGATTTGCTTAACATGTTGAAAATGCTGAGAGTCACTTTCTAACCCAGAAAAACCAAGTCGTACTAGTAGGGGCCAAAGGATCTTCTAAAAAGAAAAGTGATTCTAAGAAGGTAAAAAGAAAGGAAAAAATACAGGATAATAAAACAAAAACTGATACGGATAACAAAGGAGTTTGCTTCTAACTGCAACAAGTCTGGACACTGGAAAAGAAACTGCGAGAAGAATCTTGCAGTGGCTAACCAGAAGAAGCTTAGTGAAGCTTTGGTTGTAGATACGGGTTTGTTCATTATTGAAATTAATCTTTCTATAAGTTAAGGTTCTGCTTGGGTATTGGATACCGGCCGTGGTTCTCATAAATAAAAATTTATGAAGGGACCAAGCAAAAGTAGAAAGCTAAACGAAGGATAAGTAATCCTATGAGTGGGAAATGAAGCAAAGGTTGCTGCATTAGCCATAGGAACTTATAGTTTAGCTTAGCCTATGGTCAAGTCTATTAAGTCAATAAGTTGTTATTGTATTCCAATTCTCGTTAGAAATATTATTTCCATTTTGTTGTTGGATAATGAAATTTTTGGTATTATATTTAAGAACAAATGTTTTTCTATTTATAATAATAATGTTTTGTATAGAATTGGAATATTACTTAATAGACTTTGTGTACTTGACTTACATTAAAAATTATTCAGCAAATTGAACAAACTAGTATAAGAAAAGGAGATGATCATTCAAAGAGTTGAATATTTGTATTTGATGAAATACAAGTCTGAATCATTTGAAAGGTTTAAAGAATTCAGAGGAAATTAATTAGCAAAGTATTAGGATTCTTCGATCAGATCGAGGAAGAAATACTTGTGCAATAAGTTTCTAAATCATCTTAAATGGTTTTCTCATAATGGACGCCTCCTGATACGTAATAATTGATTGATGTATCTAAAAAGAAAAATTGTACCTTGTTAGACATGGTGCGGTCCATAATAATTTTTATTGACATTCCAATATCCTTCTGGGGACATGCCCTAGGAATGGCTAAATATCTATGAAAAGATAACCTCAAAATCTGGCCCCAAGACACCATAAGTTATGGACAAGGAGGATTCCTAATCTTAAGTATGTTAAGATAAGGGGTTGTCCAACTTATGTGAAAATGTTTCAAAAGGATAAGTTTGGGATAAAATTTTACAAGTGTAGATTTGTGGGACATTCTAAAGTAAGTTTTGGGTATATATGTTCTATAATCTTGTTGAGCAAAAGGTGTTTGTTGTGACGCCCCGGAATAGGTCCTCACAACCCATTCCGGGTCGCCAGATATACGGTACAGAATCCAAATACAAACTTCATTTATACAATTATCGTGCAAAATACGATAACACATACGCTGTGAGTTTTAATAAAAATATTATCTCATAGACAATATCCAAACTCAAAAAAAATCCTCATTACAATTATTGTCACACTATTTTACAAAATAGTGAGGATTACTAAAATAACCATCTTGAACCATTACTCCACTCCCCGACTACTCCCAGCTACATTCTCGCCTCCTAAGAAGAACAATGGGACCAAAAGGAAAAGGGTGAGCTTAACTAGCCTAGTAAAGAATATTATGACTGAGATAATGTATAAAAAATTATCCTTAGTCCTCAATAGAGAAAAATCTGATAAAATACAATAGACAACAAGTTTTAGATCAACAACTGCAGCAAAAATAATAATCAATTAGAAGAGTTAAGTAGAGAATGATGTCTACTATCCTTAGTACCCAGGTGTATATTACCCCGTGAATAATATCCGAGTGAATATTACCCTAAATGGAAATATTAAGAAATAAGAAAATTCAGACCAATATTCCAACGTAATAATACTAGATGAAGCATAAAACTCAAGGATATTCTACTAATTTCAGGGATTATAGAAGCAATACTTACCATAGTAAGTTTAGATTTAAGAATGTGAAAAGAAATAATATACGAAACAGCAAATGGATTTTCACCCGTCATTATAGACATGTTATTCCCACAGATTAAAGAATGAATACGAAAAATAATATTCCTTATGAATACAAAAAAAATACCCCTTACCTTAGTAAGAGATTGAATACTGCAATAGTGAAGTAGCAAAATACTCTTCTTCTTTCTCTCAATAGTTTCTCTTGCGAGTCTTAGTGAATTGGTGAAGCACTAATGAAATTAGCTCTCTATTTATAGGAAAACATAGTTTTGATATTTGCACGTTAGGGGCTCGACTTATTATAGTTTAGTACTTCATTAATTGCACCTTAGTCCAAGTGAAATCATCAAGACATCATGATGATGTCATACTTACATAATCTTTGTGTTTCTTTAAAGAAGATGTCATGCTTACATCATGCTTGCATCATCTCTTCTCTGATTGGTTAGTTCAAGTTCACATGGATTGGTTAACTTATTACACTTTGGTACCCCTAAAGTTTTCCAAGTTTGTATTATTTCCCTTTAACTTTTGTAATTCACTCATATTCAATAAACACATTTTTAATATTTCAACAATTATTCACCATTAATATTATAACTCACAATATTGACGACAAGATCATTCCCAGGAAAGAAGGGGATTTTCAATAAAGATTTCTCCTTATTGGCATGCAATTAAATAACCTAACCCATTGACGACAAGATTATTGATTTAATAATTTAAAATATTGTGCAGATGATACTGTGGCAATAATTGAATCAATAATATGAGATACTATGCATCAACTATTGTGGAAATTATTAAATGAACTGAGTGACTTCTTACGTAAGCATCAATAATCAGAGATACTATACAATACTGCGTGCTACTATGCAACCACGCGTATACTGTTCTTTTATCACCGAAAATTTTAACGATAAAAGTTTTGTCGTTATTCCATTATGGGGTCCACCAATGATTGTGTCGTCGTATGAATATTCCCCGACAAAAAGAATATTTTATGACAACTTGCTTACTTTGAAAATTTTTCACATATCACCCTTAACTTCAACCTTTTATAAATTTAACTATTGCTGAATAATAATTATAAGAAAAAATGAATACTTTTATTTTATAAAATTTGGGGTCTTTTAATCTCCCCTTCTTATGAAATTTCGTCCCTGAAATTTACGTAACTGGTATGTCGAAGAGGCGAGGATACTTTGTTTTCATTTCAGATTCTAACTCCCAGGTCATTTCCTTAAGATCATGGTTCCTCCATAAAACTTTGAATTGAGGTTAACCTTTGAACGTAGAATATGCTCCTTCTTATCCAAGATCTTGACAGGTACCTCCTCATACATTAAATATTCGGCTATCTCGTCTGGTTTTAATTCAATAATGTGGTTCAGGTCTTTCACATATTTACGTATCATGGATATGTGAAAAATGTTATGAATATGAGACATACTTGGTGGTAAAGTGAGTCAATAGACCACAACTTTAACTTTATCTATTAAAGTTGGTTCTACTCATATTTTTAACATCATCCCATGGGTCCCCTATAGTCTTTAACTCTATCTCCATCATTTTTAAGTCATACTAAATGGGTCTTCGTGTTTGACAATATCGCACTCGTACCCACATATGATCTTCTACTCAACGTGTCAGCTACTACGTTTGCTTTTCCAGGATGGTATTGTCAAAACATGTGCTGAAATGGGTTTCCTCTTGAGTTCTTGAAAGCTCTTCTCACATTTCTCACCCCATCCAAATTTTGTATCTTTTCGAGTTAGCTGAGTTAATGGAGTGGTGATTCAATAAAATCCTTCCACGAATCTTCGATAATAACCAGCTATGTGACGACCCGAAAATTTGGATCGTCCAGAATTTATGTTTAAAGAATTAGTTATTAATAAAATGAATTTTTATTAATAATATTATGTGCTATGTGTTTATAAATCGTTCTAGAACCTAGGATGAATATAAGTCGGGAGGATTCTGGCTACGAGCTAGATTGAACGAGTAAGAATTTTTAAGACGAAAATAAAAAAAATTTGGAACAAAATATTTCTGGGGAAAAAGACAAAAAAGGCACTATTCACCCGACGAAACCTAAGGGTTAGGGTTTGAATAACCTAAGCCTTTCTGAGAGTTTGGTATGTCAAAATGACATTCTGTCAAAAGATTTGGCAATAATATGTCGTGAAAAGTTAAGTAAACCGATAAAAGTTTTTCTCAAAAAACGTGCAGAAATCGGACGAAATAAAAACGACGAAAAGTATTGTTATGTAATTTTCATTCGTTAAGCTACGTTAAGGGAAAATGTGAAGGAAAACACTTAACACAAAAAAGTGTTTTTCAGTTTTTCAGAAATCCGAAGAATACGTAAAAGTTAATCGGTAAAGGAAAGACGAAATATCCAAAAATATTTAGATTCCGAGAATTGCAGTTTTTAAAACTGTCAGACGAAACCCGAAAGACGGAACCACAAAACTTACAGGCTAAGTTTTGTGAATAGTAAGGAGGTGTATTGAGGAGGTGTGAATAGTAAGGAGGTTCATGTGGCAAAATGACTAAAACGCCCCTAGCCTTGGTTTTCTATAAATAGTAAGCTTAATTCATTTAAATGGGATTTTGAAAATCCTACACCTTAGAGAGAGAGAGAGAGGGTTCAGATGAAGAGAGAATAAGGAAGAGATTGAGTGTGGATGATCGGATCGAAGGTGAGCGTGAAATAGAAAAGCTTGCGAATCGCCGACTTTGTCTAGCGGAAGAAAAATAAAGAAGAGAGGTGACCTAAAACCTAGTCGAAATTAATTTCTATTTAAGTCCTATATGTTAATAACATAACTAAATAAGAATAATAAGTAAATGATGTTAGGAATGATTTCATATGGTTCAAATCATAAGAAATTGAAGAAATAAGAATTAAAAGTTTAGTTTATAAATTTCTTAAGGAAGTATAAGATTCGTAATGAATTAGAACAATCCGAGTGGATTATATAAATAAGAAGGTGAAATAAGTAAGGAATGATGTTCTATAACATCAAATTCTAATAAAAAGTGAAATCATAATCCAAAATATCGATTCAAATGAAGAACGAACGAAGAACACGCGAAGAACACGAAGAACGTTGTTGATGGACAAATTTAAAACCATTATAGGATAATTGTTATTGATGGAAAAGTTTAAAACCATCGTGTATAAGTTAGATGCTTATTGCTTGGTTAGGAATGGTAGAAATGTTCATGAAGAATTGAATAAAACTTAGCTATAATGAAGTTATGGCAAAAATTTCATAAAAGATAAACGAGAATTTGAAAGGTAGTAAATGAACCCGAACGTGTAGGGTTTCATAAGAATGTAAGAGAACATAAAAAACATGAGTCGTGGACTCAAGAACGAACGAATTTCAAGTTTGGATGACCGAATTACGGACGAACAAACGAAGAGCGTTAAAAACGTAAAATGAATGAAGGGTGAAGATTAAGACAATCAAATAGCACATTAACGGATTCAGAATGAAGTTCTGTCTAAAGTGGATTGAAGTATGTAAGATAAGGTAGAGAATGGCTTTGGAATGACCTCGTTTTGAGTTATAACGAATAAGTTATGGAAGCGTGAAGTAAGCATCTCAAATTGGATTTAAGACTTAGAAATTTTTTAGGGATGAAGGGTTGGCGCCGCAGCGCGACCCATGCCTTGGGAGGTGGCACCGCAGCGCCAGACTCGGTAGTTAGACACTGCATAGTGGCACTGCAGTGCGAGTTATAAAGAGGGACCCAGCACCGCGATGCCGGTGCAGGGTAAAAGCCAGTGATGAGCTTTTAAGTGCTCAACTACTGGGGGATGTGTAAGAAAGAAATATGAACATGTAGTTCACCTAAAATAACACGTAAACAAGTGAATTAAACCTTTATTACAGGTTGAACGAAATGGTCGAAAGAGATTAAAAGATCAAGAAGAGAATAAATGTAACGCAGTTACAAGCAGTCTTAGCACATACAACGAACAGTATAGCTTCGACATTAAGAAAGAGTAATGAACATGGGGTTCAGGTAATGGATAACGAAAGTATTAAGTAAGATAAAAATGGTAACAAGACAGTCGTAACGAACGGTAATAAGAATAATTAAAGCTGATCGTGATTCGGATAAAAAATGATAGAATGAATTGTAAGTATGGAACATTTTAACTAATGTGAAAGTTGAGTGTACGCAAATATTAAGCGGATAGAACCTACACCCCGTGTATGGTTTGACCGTAAGATAATGAAGATCAATGATTAAACCATGAATGGTAAAAGACTGAATTAAAGACAATGACATTTAACGTAACGTAGCTGAGTAATGATTAACTTGAATGATCGCTCTGAGTATACAAAAGAATGTATGGCTTAAACGATAAAGAGTGAATCCTGAGGTGTGGCATTTAGTTTCCAGGAAACCATAAGGAATGAGAAATTAACTTAGCGAATGTTATAGTTTAATAGTTCGTATAAGTTAAGATAAGTTAGGTTGTGGTGCAATCGTAACCTTTGATGATTGACATATGGGAGTTGGGCTAAACAATTCCTTCAGATAGCGAATGTATATACAAAAATGGCAACCGATCTAACTCACTGTGATGATAGTGTAGACGAGACGGGAACTTGTTTATTGGTTGTTTGTGGGAAACCACTCAGAGTACCATATGGAATAGTTCTTTTAAAATCCATTGGTTCTAAAATTTGAACCAAATCTTTCCTTGTTAAAACGCACATATAAGCACAATTTCAATAAACTTTAAAATCTAGCATAACTAGATGACTTGGAATATCATTTTTGTTCCATCTTCCTTCATTGTCTTACTTGCGATAAAACTTAATCTTCTCTAGAACCTCCAATGTTAAGTATACTTAAAATAACTTGTTCTTAGTCTAAACATTCATATATCTTAGTATAGTCCGTCAACTTACCATACTTTATGTGTTTAGGAACTTTCCGCAACCATATGTGTTTAAGAACTTATCTTTGCAATATGTAATCCAAGAACAAATCAAGGACTATCAATATGCTCAGGGCTCAAAAATATAGCATTTAACTATGAGTCACAAACTTTTTATAAGTATGAGTTTCAAGAACTCGCACCTATATTATCATTCTCTACCTATCAAATATATACATGAGAAAAGATTCACCTTCTCGCCATATACATATTGATAGCGTGACATTACTATTTCAATGACTATCACTATAATAAACTGAGTGGTTGTTACCCCTAAGCACAAACTCCTGCCCATAACAAAAGTTCGTACAACTCAGCTATCAAATGAATACACCAATTGAAATTTCACAACATTATAACTTTCTCTTTACTTAATAAGAATTTTCTTTAATTCGTATGCTATCTATAAGGCCCTAACTTTTTATGAATAAAGATTTAATTTTCTATAAATGTTATTTTGAATAATAAGGTGTGGTTTTATATAATGTTATAGTTATGGGTGATATGTGCAAAATTTGCAAGTAAGCAAGTTGTCATAAAATATTCGTTTGGTCGGGAAATATTCTTTTTATCGAGGAATATTCGTACGACGGCACAATCATTAGTGGACCCCACAACAAAAGGACCGTCGGATATAGAAAGCGACAGAAATAACCTTTTTATAAAAATAATGGCAAAACTTTTACCAGTTAAACTATTGAAATACCCGGTGATAAAAGTACAGTAATACGCGTGGTTGCACAGTAACACACAGTATTGTACAATATCTCTAATTATTGATGCTTATGTAAGAAATCACTCAGTTCAGTTAATAATTGCCACAATAGTTGTTGCATATTACCTCATATTATTGATTTAATTATTGTCATAGTATCATCTGCACAATATTTTATATTATTAAATTAATAATTGAGACGACACAATTATTCATATTATTATTTGCATTATAGATAATGTCTAGAAAGTTTTGTCGACGAAAGGGGTTAGGTTATTTAATTGCACATCAATAAGGAGAAGTCTTTATCGGAAAGTCCCCTCTTTCCTGGGAATGATCTGGTTGTTAATATTGTGAGTTATAATATTAATGATGAATAATTGTTGAAAGATTGAAAATGTGTTTATTGAAGTAAGCGATTTATGATAAATATGTATTCACTTTTTGATATAAATAAAGGGGTTTGTCATGAA
This sequence comes from Panax japonicus, assembly GCA_020205505.1. Lineage (NCBI taxonomy): Eukaryota > Viridiplantae > Streptophyta > Magnoliopsida > Apiales > Araliaceae > Panax > Panax japonicus. The sequence continues at coordinate 43,065,262 of CM035114.1, forward strand.
GTACTTGTTGTAAGTTTGGCTTATTATATGGACTCTCACTTACTCATTTTTCAAAATCACCGGTAGAAAGTTATCTCAATTTTGTTTTATTATTATTATAATAGTAATAAAATAGAAAACTTTTTATATAAAACAAAATACCTTTTATATTATATATAAAGTTATTCGTTTTATTAGATTATAAATAGAATATATTATATTTTATATAAATTTTTCGTTTTATTAGAATATTTTATTGCACAATAATGAATAGTAAAAATTAGATTTTTCCATCGAATTCGCCCGTGAATTTCCTTTACTGTGTGTTTGTGATTATGTTTAAATAGTGCTCTGCCATTCTCCTATAAATAGGATGCTTAGTTAAGAAATGAAAATCACACTAGAATCAGAGAATTCTTCTTTTATAATATTGTGTGTATTTCTTTTGAGCATAAGGATACTTTGAGTTTAGCAAATATTGCTAGTTTTCTTCAAGAATATCTCCACTATACTAGTCAGAATTACTCTCCTACTAAGGTAAGGGATATTATTTATTTCATATTCATAAAAGATATTATGTTTCTTATTCATAAGGAATATTATTTTCGTTCAATATTTGTAAGGAATATTATTTTCGTTCAATATTTGTAAGGGGTATTATCTTTGTTTAATATTCGTAAGGAATATTATTTTCGTTCAATATTCGTAAGGGATATTATTTTTGTTCAATATTCGTAAGAAATATTATTTTCTTCCATACTATATAGTATGTAAGTAATATTATTTTGTTTCATATTCCTAAATCTACAATTATTTAGATAAGTATTGCTTCTATACTCCCTGAAATTAGTAGAATATCCTTGAATTTTGCACTTCATCTAGTATCGTTTCACTGAAATATTTTTCTGAACTTTCTTATTAAATTTTAATCTTTTCATGCAAGGGTACTATTCACGACAAAGTTAGTTTCTTTTTTGTCCAAATTATTTTTGATACATGAATATCATTCTTGAATTTTACTCCACAATTAGTTATCATGTTGACAATTTGGACATTCTTAAACTCTGGATAAATTAAATTATAAATCTTTAATATTTATCCTTGATCTCACTTGATTTATTTCTTATATCATTGTCATCATCCTAATGCTTATATTGTGATGAAAGTCATCTTTGGCTCGTAGTGCATAGATGGACTGTTGATTGGTATGATTATGACCATGAATTTTGTATTAGTATAATCATGACTTATAATGTTACAGACAAATGATGTTGTGAAAGTCCTCTTTGGCCCGTAGTGCATAGATGGACAGATGTTTGGTATGATCATGACCACTGGTGATACTAACGAATATTGGCCAGTAGTGCATGGATAATTTAGTGATGTGGATTATTTATTGAGTTGTGTTACAGAGATAAATATTGATGATGAACTTTTAAATCATAGAAGATAGTAGACATCATGCTCTACTTGACTCTTCTAATGAATTGCTTGTTTCGCTATACTTGTTGATCTAAACTTGTCGTCTATTGTATTCTATCAGTTTTTACACTATTGAAGACTAAGGATAATTTATTCTACATTATCTTAGTCATAATATTCTTTACTGGGCTAGTTGAGCTCACCCTTTTCTTTCATTTTTCTCTTCAGGAAATGAGAATATAGCTGAGACTAATCGGGGAATGGAGTGATGGTCCAAGATGGTGGTTATAGCAGTCCTCACTATTCTATAAAATAGTGTGATAATAATTATAATGAGGACCTTATTTGAGTTTGGATATTGTCTACGAGATAATATTTGTATTGAAACTCAGCTATTGTGTTGTCGTATGTTGCACAACAGTTGTATAAATGATTTTTGTATTTAAAATTTTTTACCATGTATCTGGCGACTCAGAATGGGTAGGTGTAGACCTATTTTGGGGTCGGGCGTCACAATTTGTATCAAAACTTAAGGATATGATCCCTGGCGGAGATCTGAGGCTAGAACTATGAGGGGAGAGATGAGTAAATCATTCGCTAGTGTGTCCTACCTAAGCTTATTTGTTACTTAATTGGTTGGTCATAATATAGGGATAATATGTGGCATGTCAATTAACCCTTGTTTTGTGGCAGTGTTTGAGAATAGCATCTGAATATTTTTGAGATAAGCAACGGAGCACATGAGACCGTTGATATACCACTAATCAATAACCAAGATAATGTGCATCAAGAAGGCAATGATCCTCATGTAAACAACAACACCGACCAAATGATAAACAATGGGATGTTTAGGAGCTTTCTGCAATTCATACAACACCAAACGAGAGAGATTCCTGTTCAAATGCAGGTGGAATCAATGGCAACTCACGGCTTGTCACTGCTAAGAAATTCAAGGAGCTTGGACCACCAGAGTTTTTGGGAAAGCCAGAGCCACTTATAAGGTAGAGGCGTGGATTAAGCAGATCACCAAGATATTTGATGTCTTGGGATGCTCAAAGGAGTAACAAGTTCCCTTCGCCACCTTTATGTTGTGAGGAGAGGCAGATTACTGGTGGGAATCTATAAAATGTACTCATCTTTCTGCACTGAAGATGTCTTGGGAGAAGTTCCAGGAATTGTTCAATAACAAGTACTTTCTAGAGAGTATTCGTCACATGAAGGAGGTGTAATTCATCAAGCTGGAACAAAACAATATGACCGTATCGCAATACGAGGCAAAGTTTGCGGAGTTATTCTGGTTTGCATCCCATTTGGTAGATAATGAGGAGCGTATGACGCGAATATTTTTGCGAGGTTTGACACCCAAAATTCACCAATACCTCTTTTCTCACAAATTATGTTTAATTTGTATTCAGATGTTGTGAATAGGGTTCAGTTATTGGAGTGCGATAATTAGTCAGCCCCACCAAAAGATAACAGCCGGCAAAATGATAATGGTCATACAAGTGGAAACAGTCATCGAAGCTGTGATAACAAACGTGGAGGAAATTATCATGGCAGAAATGGTAACCACTTCTGTGGTAATCCTGACCAAGATAATAGAAGAAATGAGTCAAGTGGAAATTTCAAAAAGAGAAGATTCAACAATGATGGAAAGATAATAGCACCAGCACCCATTTTAAAGGAAGGAAAACGACAACCGGTCGTATGCTACAGATGTGGAGAGGAGGGACACATCAGTCTAAACTGTACGCAGCAACCCAAAGTGTGTTTCAATTGCGAAAAAAAAGGTCACCTACCTCGATTTTGTCGTGCATCGAAGTCAAGTCCAGCTGGGATGGTGACACCAAAGGTTGTCCCAGACAAGTCAAAGTCGGTAGTTCAAAGGAGAGCATTTGTCGTGACCTCCCAAAAAGCGAGGAACCCGAACGAAGTTATCACCAGTAAGCTAATCATAAGCTCTTGTGAATTCTATACCTTATTAGATAGAGGTTCTACCCATTCTTTTATTTCAAATGCTTGTGCTCAACGTTTAAATTTGACTCTAGAGAAATTAGACTTTGACTTATCTATTCAAACTCCGTTGGGAGAAACCTTCATTACATCCACAATTTATAAATCTAGTTTGATTCAAATCAACACTTTCACATTACTTGTTGATCTCATCTCTTTGAAAATACTTGCATTTGATGTGATTTTAGGGATTGATTGGTTAACTACTCATCATGCTAAAATTGATTATTTTTGTAAGGTTGTTAGTTCTCATATTCCTAACCAACCTAATATGCAAATTCAAGCAACCAAACCACTAATATCAATCATTGTCATATCAAGCCATAAAGCCATTCGTTTATTAAAAAAGGGATTTCAAGCTTTCTTAGCCCATGTCACGGATTTAAACAAAAATACGTCAGAATTGAATGATATTTCTATTGTTAATAAATTTCCTGACGTATTCCATGAAGAACTTCCTGGCCAACCCCCAGAGCATGAAATTGAATTTTGTAGCTGAGGAAATGATAATCAGGGAGGAAGATACAAGCTGATGATTGGTGGACCAGCTCAACCCAACTGATCGACTGCCAGAACATTTAATATGACAGTCCAGGATGCAGTAGCTGTGAAGGATGTGGTGTCAGGTATTATCCCAATAAATAATATAAATGCTTACATATTATTTGATTCAGGTGCTACCTGTTCCTTTGTATCTGAAGATGTTACTAGTCGATTAAATTTACCTCAACAATGATTAGAAAATCCCTTGAACATAGAAGTTGCAAATAAGCAAGTAATCCCCCGTATAATTTGTTTATAGAAATTGTGTGCCAAAATTAGGGGACATAAACTAAGCGTAGACTTGATTCCTATAAGACTAGGAGAATTCGATGTAATACTAGGAATTGATTGGTTATATAACCACGCTATGATTATTGATTGTTAGAAGAAATGTGTGAACCTTCAGACTCCAAACCAGTCTAAGGTAGTGTTTTATGGTAGCTCATCACTTAGGCAATCATGTTGTCTTACGATGATGCAGGCCAAGAAATTGTTGAGAAAAGTATGTGTAGGTTATTTAACCTATATCGTAGATACTTAGAAAAAGAGAGTAGAAATTAAAGATATATCAGTAATGAGAGATTTTCATGACTTATTTCCAGACAATTTGCCTGGCCTTCCGCCAGATAAAGAAATCGAATTTGTGATGGATTTAGTATCGGGGACTACACCAATTTCAAAAGCACCAAAGCAATATGGCGCCGGGAGAAATGAAGGAGTTGATGATACAACTGCAAGAATTGCTAGATAAGGGTTATATTCAGCCAAGTTTGTCTCCTTGGGGAGCACTAATGTTGTTTGTCAAGAAGAATGATGGATTAATGAGCTTTGTATCGATTATCGAGAGTTGAACAGAGTGACAATTAAGAATAGATGTTTGTTACCAAGGATTGACGGCCTTTTTGATCAATTGAAGGGAGTGAAGTGTTTTTCAAAGATAGATCTGGGAACGAAATATCATCAGTTGAAGGTACGAAAGGAAGACATACCAAAAACGACATTTCGAACCCGTTACGGACACTATGATTTTTTGGTGATGTCATTTAGGTTTGACTAATGCACCGAAAGCATTCATGGACTTGATGAATAGAGTTTTTCAAGCCATATTTGGATAAGTTTGTGGTGGTTTTTATTGACGACATTTTAATTTACTCAAAGATTAAGGAATAACACACCAACATTTGAAGATGGTATTAGAAGCATTGAGAAAGGAGAAGATGTACGCAAAATTTTCTAAGTATAAATTTTGGATGGAGAAGGTCCAATTTTTAGGACACGTGATAGACAAGGATGGAATTTCAGTAGATCCTGCGAAAGTGGAGGCGGTAAGTAATTTGGAGCAGTTTAAAGATGTCGATAAAAGTACGAAGTTGCTTAGGATTAGCCAGGTACTATCGAAGATTCATCCAAGATTTTTCTAAGATAGTAACCCTGTTGACCAATCTAACAAGGAAGACAGTGAAGTTCGTATGGACAGAAAAGTACAAAGAGAGTTTTCCAGAATTAAAGAAGAGGTTGAGCGAAGCGCCTGTGTTCTCCTTACCAGATGATACGGGAGGCTTTGTGGTATATAGTAATGCGTCATACAGAGGTCTTGGTTGTGTGCTAATGTAATATGGAAAGGTCATTGTGTACACGTCACGACAGTTGAAAGATTACGAAAAGTGATACCCTACCCATGACTTGAAGTTAGCAGCGGTAGTTTTTTGCGTTGAAAATCTGGAGACATTATTTGTATGGAGAAAATGTGAGATATATACAGACCACATGTGACGCCCCCAAAATAGGTATACATCACCCATTCTGAGTCGCCAAATACATGGTACAAAAATAACTACAACTTTATTAATACAATTGTCGTGCAAAATACGACAACACATAAACTGTGAGTTTAAATACAAATATTATCTTCTAGACAATATCCACACTCAGATAAAGTCCTAATTACAATTATTGATACACTATTTTACAAAAATAGTGAGGACTGCTAAAATAACTGTCTAGGACCATCACTCTATATCCCGACTGGTTCTTGCTATATTCTCGCTTCCTGAGAAGAAAAATGGAACAAAAAGGAAAAGGGTGAGCTCAACTAGCCCAGTAAAGAATATTATGACTAAGATAATGTACAACAAATTATCTTTAGTCCTCAACGGAAAAAACTCTGATAGAATTAATAGATAATAAGTTTTAGATCAATAACTGCACTGGAAACAACAATTCATTAGAAGAGTTAAGTAGAGAATGAAATCTACTATCATCTATGAATTTAAAAGTCCATCATCAATATATTATCCCTGTAACATCAATCAATATACATCTTGCATCAAATATTCATTTGTATCACCAGTTGGTCATGTTCATCTCAACACCTGTTCATCTTTGCACTACGGGCCAAAGATATTCGTCAAGTAATCATTCATCTTTGCACTACAGGCCAAAGATATTCATCAAGTATCACCATTAATGACTGAGGATGATGAAAAACATTTTAGAGAACGAATCTAGTGAGATAAAAGGACAAAGATTAGATATTCGTACTTTAGATAATTCAAGTTTAAAAATACTCCATAATAAACCATAATAGAGTAAAATTCAAGAATGAAGATCAAAACATGGATACAATCAAAGATAGTAACCATAATAGACATCTAGGACAAAGAAGGAAAAATTTCATTTTTCGGTGAATAGTATCGTATTCGTGAATAGTAACCTCGACACAAAAAGGTAGAAATTCTAAAATAAAATTCATAACAATATTTCAGCATAATGATATTGAAAGAAATAATATCATTTACGAAGAAAATAACATCCCTTACCTCAAAAGAACAGTATTTCTGAATGGAATATCGGATATGATGCTGAAGAAAACTTGTATTGAATAACAACTCTCAAAGTATCTAAATACTCACAAAATACGCTCGATAATATATATATATATATATATATATATATATATATATATATATATATATATATATATATATAGAGGGAGAGAGAGAAAGAAAAACTTATTTCTAGTGTGATTTTTAATTCTAACTAAGCACCCTATTTATAGAAAAATGCTAGAACGCCAAAGCATACTAAATTAATAAAATAATATATATATATATATATATATATATATATATATATATATATATATATATATATTTCTCTTTTACGCCCACACTTGTTGAACAAGCTGAGCAGCCATCATTAAAAAAAATTCAGCACATGTTTTTATAAAAACAAAAGTGGGTCCCACCCATAATTTTAATAAAAATATTTAATTTTCGAAACTTCAATAATTCATAATAAATAGCACTTTTATCAGAAAATTACGAATTTTATGTCCATTCCATAGGAAATCGAATTCTCTACAACTTTGTAGCTATAAGTTTTTCCAAATTCCAAACGAAAAATGCCTGAAATCCACATACGGATGAATTTTAATACCTCTATTCTGATAAAATACTGATAAAACGTCTCAGCATTAATTCCTTCATTTATATCCACACAAAATAAATATTTTCATATCCATCATTTATGTCCACATAAAATAAATGTTCCTTATCTTATAAATCAATAATTAATTATTCACAAATAATATTACAGAATCACAATTATGACAACCAGGTTGTTCCCAAGAAAGAGGGGGCTTTCCAATAAGGATTTCTCTTTACTGGCGTGCAATTAGTTGACCAAACCCTTTTCCTATACAGAACTTCCTTAGACATTGCCAATAACGCTATCTAATAATATTATTCAAATAATATGAATTATTGATCTTATGATGGGAAATACTGTGCAATGACAATTATTGAAACAACAATAATATAAAATATCAACACAGCAATTATTGAATCAATAAAATAAAATATTAAAAAATAATTAGTGTAACAATTATTGAGTAGTGCCTTCTTACGTAAGAATCAATAATTCAATAGTAGTGTGCAATACTGTGTGCTACTGTGCAACCACGCGTATTACTGTATTTTAACCACCAGGTAATCCAACAGTGTTAACGGTAACAACTATGCCATTATTTATAAAAACTCAAACTTGTTATTTTCTTCACCTGACAGTTATTCTGTTACGGGGCCCACAAATGGTTGCGCCATCGTACGAATATTCCCCGACAAAAATGAATATTTTATAACCACTTGCTTATTTTGTAAAATTTGCTCATTTCACCCATAACAAAAGTATTATATCAAATTAACTCCTTATTATTTCAAGATAATTAATAGAGAAAATTCAATTTTATTTATAATAAGTTGGGGTCTTACAACCTCCCCTCCTTATGAAATTTCATCTTCGAAATTGATGTACATACCTGGTGTTTCGAAAAAGGTGAGGGTACCTCGCTTTCATTTCTGATTCCAACTCCCAGGTCATTTCCTCCATAGCATGGTTCCTCAACAAAACCTTGACTTGTGGTATAACCTTTGTTCATAGGACATGCTCTTTTCTATCCAAGATCTTGACAGGTACCTCCTCGTACGTTAAATCTTCAGCTATCTCTTCTGGTTCTAACGCAAAATGTGGTTTGGGTCTTTCATATATTTATGATGCATAGATATATGAAAAACATTATGAACACAAGACATGCTTGGAGGTAATGTGAGTCTATAGGCCACATTTCCTATTCGGTCAAGAATCTCAAATGGACCAACAAATCGTGGATTGAGATTTTCTCTCTTCCTGAATCTTGTAACTCCTTTCCATGGAGTAATACGTAATAGTACATGATCTCCAATATTAAATTCAACGTCCTTTCGATGAAGATCAGCATAACTCTTTTGTCGATCTTGTGAGGTCTTTATACGTTGCTCAATCATTTGAATCTTTTCCGTAGTCATGCGTACTAATTTTGGTCCCAACAATGTTGTTTCACCCAGCTCGTCCCAACATACTGGAGAATGAGACTTTCGTCCATACAATGCCTCGAATGGAGCCATGTCTATACTTGCCTGATAACTGTTGTTCTAAGAGAATTCCACCAATGGCAAGTACCTATCCCAACTTCATTTGAAATCTAGGACACAGACTCTTAATAGATCTTCAAGAGTTTGAATAGTCCTTTCTGATTACCCGTCCATTTGAGGATGGTATGCCGAACTGAATCATAAATCTGTGCCCATAGCTTTCTGTAAGCTAACCCAAAATTGAGAAGTAAATTTTGGGTCACGATCTAAAACTATGGATACTGGCATGCCGTGCAATCTCACAATCTCATTCACGTACATACGAGCAAGACTTTCAAGGGAAAGGGGCAACTCAAAGAAATCCAATCCATCTTAACTCGGTTTCTATAAAAAGGGGCAACTCTTGAAAAATATGGTGCCAAAGTTGCTTGGGCAAATATTTCTCTTCCGTTAAATGAAGGTGGTCTTGGCATAAAAAGCTTATCGGACTGGAACAAAGCTCTCATTCTACAGCATCTCATTGGCATTATACAACCTAAATCATCTTCTCTTTGGGCCAACTGGATCAAAGCCACAACTATAAAGCACAAATCATTCTGGCAGATTGAAATCACAGCTGCAAGCTCCTGGATATGGAAGCAAGCTCTAAAGCTTAGGCCACTTGCATTACAACACCTGCACTACCATGTTAGAAATGGCCGGGACATAAACCTTTGGTTCGACCCTTGGCTATTTGACACTGCTATCAACCCCTCCAGCTATCTTCTGTCCAATTATGAGATCCCTCTATCGGCAACTGTCAGTCATATTATTAGAGGTAACACTTGGATTCTTCCTCAGGGCAACCATCATGACACTATCATATTATGTAGGAAACTGGAGAGTCTCTCTCCTCCTACTCAGCAGTGTGATAGGATTATATGGGAAGCTTATGATACTAAACATATCAAAGCAAATCAAATCTGGGAGTCCATCCGATCAAGACAGCAGACTGTCCCTTGGTGTAAAATGGTGTGGAATAAACTTCATGTCCCTCGATTCTCTTTTATCTTTTGGCTAGGCATCCTTAAGAGACTTCCCACCAATGACAGGACTTTGGGGTATTCTGGGATAACATGGAACTGCCCTCTATGCAACCTTTATCCAGAGACCTTTGAACATTTATTCTTTAAATGCGCTTTCTCAGAGACTATTCTTCTTACGGCTACAAACCTTGGAAATTGGACTCCTTTTCCACTCTCTTGGGATGCTATTATGAGTTTCCTAACAAACTTTCAAGGTTCAAACCTTTCAAGGAATATTCTTAGCCTAATAGTGGTTGTTTGCTTCTACAAAGTCTGGGAGGCTAGGAATAAAAAGCTTCACCCTGGCACTCTTCCTCCTATGATTAGTCTTGCAAAAGATGTCATTAATATCATTAAATCTAGGTTATCTACATGTAACTCTTTCATCAAAGCTACAAATAGTCAATATTTCTGTAATTGATTTATTACTAACTAGTTAGGTTCTGGTCTAGTTCCTTATATAGCTTCCTCTTCTTGGGCCTGTCCACAGATGATGTAGCTATATTCTATGGTATCCCCCTTGCCTTTATATCTTGATTCTTTTTTATACAAACAAAATTTAGCAAAAAAAAAAACAAGTCTCACGTATAGGTAAGAAATGAGCAGACTTTGTTAATCTATCAACAATAACCCAAATCGCATCCATGACTTGAGAAACCTTAGGAAGACCCATAACAAAATCTATAGTAATTTGTTCCCACTTCCATTTCGGAATCTCTAGTGGTTATAATAGACCCTTTGGCACTTGATGCTCCGCCTTTACACGTTAACAAGTTAAACACCTCGAGATAAATTCCACGATCTCTCTCTCTTCATATTGCTCTACCAAAATGTATGTCGAAGATCATGATATATTTTGGTACTACCATGATGGATTGCAAATGGGGTGTTGTGTGCCTCCATCATGATTCTATGCTTTAAGTTAGAATCATTAGGAACGCAAAGTCTGGAGTTGACTCGAAGTATTCCTTCGTCATCGATTCTTGCTTCAAGAATAACATCTTCTTGTACTTTCTTCTTCATATGTATCATCTCTGGGTCTATAGCTTGAGCAGCTTTAACTTTATCAATTAAAATTGGTTCTACTCGTATGTTTGATATCATCAGTGTGGGTACTTGGAGCCTTTAACTCTATCTCCAACCTTTACAAGTCGTACAAAATGGGTCTTTGTGTTAACAACATCGCACTCGTACCCGCATACGATCTTCTACTCAGCGTCAGCTACAATGTTTGCTTTTCCAAGATGATATTGAATGTTATGGTCATAATTTTTCAACAGCTCGAGCCAACGTCGTTGTCGCATGTTGAGTTCCTTTTTGGTGAAGAAATATTTGAGGCTTTTATGATCATAAATCTCCAATTTCTCCCCATACAGGTAGTGTCTCCATATTTTCAACGCAAAAATGACTGCTGCCAACTCCAGATCATGAGTAGGATAATTCCTCTCATATTCTTTGAGTTGTCACGAGGCATAAGCTATGAACTTTCCCATGTTGCATGAGAACATATCCTAACCCTTTGCCTGAAGCATCGCTGTAGATAACAAATCCATCCGAACCAGATGGTATTGTCAGAACAGGTACCGAAATGAGTCTCCTCTTGAGCTCTTGGAAACTCTTCTCACATTCTTCGCTCCATACGAATTTTGTATTTTTCCGAGTCAGCTGAGTTAACGGAGTAGCGATTCGAGAAAATCCTTCCATGAATCTCCGATAATAACCGGCTAAGCTCAGAAAGCTACACACTTCGGTCACCAACTTTGGTTGCTCCCAACTTTGTATTGCTTCAATCTTCGTCAGGTCAACAGATACTCCATGTTTTGACACCACGAGCCCAAGGAATGCTACTTCCTTAAGCCAGAACTCACATTTCTTCAACTTAGCATATAGCTTGTTGTCACGAAGTCTTTGAAGTAGCCAGCAAATGGTGCTCATGATCTTCATGGCTTTTGGAATACATGAGGATGTCATCAATAAAGACAACAACGAACTGATCCAAATATTCCTTGAATACACGGTTCATCATATCCATGAAAGTCGCAGGAGCATTAGTCAATCTAAAAGACATGACTAGGAATTCATAATGCCCGTACCGAGTTCTGAATGTAGTCTTCGGAATATCCTTAGTTTTAATCTTCAGCTGATGATATCCAGAATGAAGATTGATCTTTGAAAAGAATTGTTTTCCTTGCAACTGGTCGAACATGTCATCAATGCGAGATAGTGGATACCTATTCTTGATGGTGACATAGTTTAATTCCCGGTAGTCAATACAAAGTCGCATACTCCCGTCTTTTTTCTTTACAAATAAAATAGGAGCACCCCAAGGAGATGTACTAGGACGAATGAAACCGATGTCTAACAATTCCTGTAGTTGGACTTTTAACTCTTGAAGTTCAATAGGAGCCATTCGATATGGGGTTTTAAAAATGGGCTTTGTACCCGATTCAAGGTCAATAAAGAATTCAACGTCACGTTCTGGGGGTAGACCAAGAAGTTCTTTAGGAAATACATCAGGAAATTCACTAACAACGGAAATATCATTCAAATCTGTCGTATTTTTATTTAAATTCATGACATGGGCTAAGAAAGCTTGACATCCTATTTTTTCATAAACGAATGGCTTTATGGCTTGATATGACTGTTATTTACTTTAATGGTTTGATTGCTTAAATTCGCATAACAGATTGGTTATGAATATGAAAACTAATAACCTTAAGAAAATAATCAATTTTGGCATGACGAGTAGTTAACCAATCAATCCCTAAAATCACATGAAATGCAAGTATCTTTAAAGAGATATGATCAACAGGTAATGTGATGGTACCAACTTGGATCATGCAAGATTTATACACAGTGGATGTAATAAAAGTTTCTCCTAACGGAGTCTCCACAGATAAGTCAAAGTCTAATTTCTCCGGAGTCAAGTTTAAACGTTGAGCACAAGCAGGAGAGATAAAAGAATGGGTAGAACTGGTATCTAGTAAGTTATAATAAACTTCGCAAGAGTTCAAGATTAGCTTACCCATGATCACCTCGTTCAGGTTTCTCGCATTTTTGCCAGTCACGACAAATGCCCTCCCTTGAACCACCGACTTTGTTTTGTCTATAGTCGCCATTGGTGCCACCATCCCAATTGGACTTGACTTCGCTACCGAAAAAAATTAGGCTATATGACCATATTTTCCACAATTGAAACACACCTTGAAAGGCTGTGAATAGTTTGGACTTATGTGTCCCTCCTCTCCGTATCTGTAGCATCTAATTGGCGGTCGTTCTCCTCCCCTAAAATTTGTTATTGGTGCTGGTGCTGCTACTGATGTCTTCCCGTCATTGTTTAATCTCCTCTTTTTGAAATTTCCACTTGACTCACCTCTCCTATTATCATGGCCATGATTACCACCCGAGTAGTTACCGCTTTTAGTTTGTATTTTTCCCTCCTCGCTGGTTATCATCGTTCTGATGACTGCTGTCACCGGTATGACCCTGGTTGTGGTCCCTCGGTTGAACATACTCATTATCTCACTCTAATAATTAAGCCCTGTTAACAACATCTGAATACAAAGAAAATTTGTGAGAGATAAGGTATTGATGAATCTCCGGTTTTAGACCTCTCAGAAACATCAGCGTCATACTCCTCATTCTCTACCAAATGAGGTGCAAACCTGGATAACTCCGCGAACTTTGCCTGGTACTGGGACACCATCATGTTATTATGTTCCAGTCTAATAAACTCTACCTCCTTCATATGTCGAATACTTTCAGGAAAGTACTTGTCATTGAACAATTTCTGAAATCTTTCCCAAGACAAGTTGAATGCGGCTGGCTGGGTACGCTTCACAGATTTCCACTAGTAATCTGCCTCACCACGGAACATAAAGGTGGCGAATGGAACCTTCTATTCTTCCGTGCATCCCAAGACATCGAATATCTTGGTAATTTACTTGACCCACATTTCTGCCTTAATCGGATCCGACTTTTTTTGGTGGTCCCAACTCCTTGAACTGCTTGGCTGTGACAAACCGCGCGTTGCTATCATTTCCACCCGTATTTTGTACACGAGTCTCCCTTGTCTAATTTTGCATGAACAGCAAAAAGATTCTAAACATCCCATCTTTCATCGTTTGTTCGGTAGTGTTGTTTACAGGAGGAATATTGCCTTCTTGTTGCACGTTCTCCTGGTTGGTGATTAAAGGTTGTTCCACGCTTTCATACACTCCATTGTTACGTTCTCAGCTGCCATTCTTAAAATTTTCCATAAAACAAGGGTTAATTAAACAAATTAACATATCATATAATATCCCTATATTATGACCGACCAACAAATAAGCTTAGGTAAGACACACTAGCGAAGGATTTACTTGTCTCTCCCCTCCAGGTTCTATTCCCCGATCTCCGCCAGAGATCATATCCCTAAGCTCTGATACCAACTGTGATGCCCCCAAAATAGGTATACATCACCCATTCTGAGTCGCCAAATACATGATACAGAAACAACTACAACTTTATTAATACAATTGTCATGCAAAATACGATTACACATAAACTGTGAGTTTAAATACAAATACTGTCTTCTAGACAATATCCACACTCAGATAAAGTCCTCATTACAATTATTAATACACTATTTTACAAAAATAGTGAGGACTGCTAAAACAACTGTCTAGGACCATCACTCTATACCCCGACTGGTTCATGCTATGTTCTCGCTTCCTGAGAAGAAAATGGAACAAAAAGGAAAAGGGTGAGCTCAACTAGCCCAGTAAAGAATATTATGACTAAGATAATGTACAACAAATTATCCTTAGTCCTCAATAGGGAAAACTCTGATAGAATATAATAGACAACAAGTTTTAGATCAATAACTGCAGCGGAAACAACAATTCATTAGAAGAGTTAAGTAGAGAATGAAATCTACTATTATCTATGAATTTAAAAGTCCATCATCAATATTTTATCCATGTAACATCAATCAATATACATCTTGTATCAAATATTCATCTTTTCATTACGGGCCAAAGATATTCATTTGTATCACCAGTTAGTCATGTTAATCTCAACACCTGTTCATTTTTGCACTACGGGCCAAAGATATTCATCAGGTAATCATTCATCTTTGCACTACAGGCTAAAGATATTCATCAAGTATCACCATTAAGGACTGAGGATGATGAAAAACATTTTAGAGAACGAATCCAGTGAGATAAAAGGACAAAGGTTAGAGATTCGTACTTTAGATAATTCAAGTTTAAAAATACTCCATAATAAACCATAATGGAGTAAAATTCAAGAATGAAGATCAAAACATGGATACAATCAAAGATAGTAACCATAATAGACATCTGGGACAAAGAAGAAAAAATTTTATTTTTTGGTGAATAGTGTCATATTCGTGAATAGTGTTGTATTCGTGAATAGTAACCCTGACACAAAAAGGTAGAAATTCCAAAATAAAATTCATAACAATATTTCAGCATAATGATATTAAAAGAAATAATATCATTTACGAAAAAAATAACATCCCTTACCTCAAAAGAATGGAATATCGGATATGATGCTGAATGAAACTTGTACTGAATAGCAACTCTCAAATTATCTAAATACTCACAAAATACGCTCGATAATATAGAGAAATTGAGAGAAAAAACTTGTTTCTGGTGTAATTTTCATTTCTAACTAAGCACCCTATTTATAGGAAAATGCTAGAACGCCAAAGCAGACTAAATTAATAAAAAATATATATATTTTTCTCTCTTCTACGCCCACACTTGTTGAACAAGCTGAGCAGCCATCATTGAAAATAATTCGGCACATGTTTTTATAAAAAACAAAAGTGGGTCCCACCCATAATTTTAATAAAAATATTTAATTTCCAAAACTTCAATAATTCATAATAAATAACTATTTTATCAAAAAATATAAATTTTATGTCCATTCCATAAGAAATCGAATTCTCTACAACTTTGTAGCTTTAAGTTTTTCCAAATTCCAAACGAAAAATGCCCAAAATCCACATACGAACGATTTTTTATACCTCCATTCTGACAAAATACTGATAAAACGCCTCAGCATTAATTCCTTCATTTTTATCCACACAAAATAAATATTTTCCTATCCATCATTTATGTCCACATAAAATAGATATTTCCTTATCATATAAATCAATAACTAATTATTCACAAATAATATTACAGAATCACAATTATGACAACCAGGTCGTTCCCAGGAAAGAGGGGGCTTTCCGATAAGGATTTCTCCTTACTGGCACGCAATTAGGTGACCAGACCCCTTTCCTAGATAAAACTTCCTTAGACATTTCCAATAACGCTATCTAATAATATTATTCAAATACTATGAATTGTTGATCTTATAATGGGAAATACTGTGCAATGACAATTATTAAAACAACAATATATAAAATATCAACGCGCAATTATTGAATTAATAAAATAAAATATTGAACAGTAATTACTGTAACAATTATTGAGTAGTGCCTTCTTACATAAGAATCAATAATTCAAAAATACTGTGCAAAATCATGTGTTATTGTGCAACCACGCGTATTACTGTATTTTAACCACCATGTAATCCAACAGTGTTAACGGTAACAACTACGTCGTTATTTATAAAAACTCAAACTTGTTATTTTCTTCATCCGACTGTTATTCTATTATGGGGCCCATAAATGGATGCGTCGTCATGCGAATATTCCCTAACAACAAGAATTTTCCATGACCAAACCAATATTCCCCGAAAAAAATGAATATTTTATAACCACTTGCTTATTTTGCAAAATTTGCACATTTCACCCATAACCAAAGTATTATATCAAATTATCTCCTTATTATTTCAGGATAATGAATAGAGAAAATTTAATTTTATTTATAATAAGTTGGGGTCTTACACCACAGGAGTCAGAAATATATCTTCACACAAAAGGAGTTGAACATGCGACAAACGAGGTGGTTGGAATTGATCAAGGACTACAGCTGTAAAATTCTTTATCACCCGGGAAAGGCAAACGTAGTAGCTGACGCAGAGTAGAAAAGGAATGGAGAATTTACTGAAATTGACTGCTCAAGAAGAACTAATAAGAGAGCTGGAAAGATTGGAAAAAGAAGTGAAGGAACCCAAAAAGTCCGGCCGAAAGTTATTTATAATGGAAGCTCATCCGATGTTATTAGATAGAGTAAAATAATCGCAAGAGAAGGATGGGTAGTGCGGAAAGATAAAGAAAAGGATAGAATTAAATGAAAGAGAAAGGTTCAGAATGGATAAAGACGGTATATTAAGATTTAAAGGTCGAGTGTAGGTGTCAGCCGTAACTAAATTAAGAGAGGAAGTTTTGCACGAGGCACACAACACGACATATTCTATTCATTCAGGAAGCACAAAAATGTACCAGGATCTTCAACAGCACTTTTGGTGGCCCAATCTAAAATGAGAGGTTACAAAGTGCGTCAGTAGATGTCTTACGTGTCAACGAGTCAAAGTAAAGCACCAAAGTTTAAGCGATCTACTTCAACTATTAGAAATACTGAAGTATAAATGGGAGTACTGTTACGATGGACTTCGTGGTGGGATTTCTAACAACACAAAAGGGTTACGATGCCATTTATGTTATTTTGGATTGACTAACTAAGATAGCTCATTTTCTACACAATCAAGATTCGATTCAATTTAAATCAGTTGGCGAATTTGTATGTAAAGGAAATCCTTTCACAACATGGAGTGTCGGTATCAATTATGTCCGATCGAGATCCGCACTTCATGACAAATTTATGGAAAAGCTTACAAGAGAGAACGGGAACACAGTTGAGATTGAGTATTGCTTATCACCCTCAAACCGGCGGGCAGAGTGAATGAACCATACAAATGCTAGAAGACATGCTCAGAGCTTGCGTGATGGATTTGAAAGGTAACTGGGATGATCACTTACCCTTAGTGGAATTCGCATACAATTATAGTTATCATGTGAGTATCGGCGTGCCACCGTACAAAGCCCTCTATGGAAGAAAGTGCAGAATCCCATTGTGTTGGGATGAGGTCAAAGAATGATGACTTTTGGGGCCGAAATTAGTTCAACAAATGGCAGATGTGGTAACGACGATAAGAGCCAAATTAGTAGCAGCTCAAGATCGATAGAAGAAATACGCAGACTTGCACCGTCAAAGTTAAGATTTTGAAGTTGGTAGTTTTATATTTTTTAAAGTGTCTCCCTAGAAATGATAGATAAGATTCGGCAAGAAAGGGAAATTGAGTCCAAGATTCATAGGACTATTCGAAGTATTGAAGCGAGTAGTCGAAGTGGTGTACAAGCTAGATTTACAGCCTGAACTGGAGCACATCCACAACGTGTTTCATGTTTCTGTGCTACGACCATATAAGCCTTACTATAAGCACGTGATATCCTATGAGCCCATTTAAGTAGAAAAGAATCTAATTATGTACAGATAGTAGATAGGAAAGAACAAACATTAAGAATTTGCATCTTCTTTGGGCTCGTTGCTATGGATGAGATATTGGACTGCTATATTTTGTTTGTCATACTGCTTTTAAGCTGGGCCCTCCATGCTATACTGGTTGTGGGGCTTTCATAGGGAATGATCTTGCTGGGGAGCTTCTATGTTGCTAGGTTTTTGGTATTCTGGTATTTTGCGGCTGCTGGAGATGTGTCTTGTGATGGGTTCGTGGGGTTGCTGCTTCTTTTCCATGAAGGAGTTTTTCCAAGCAGCTCAGCATCTTTCTCAACTGGCTAATCTGAGTTGCTGGTTCATTTGAGTTTCTGTCATAGCAACTCCTTCTACGCTGTTGACTGCTGGGCTGGGACTGGTTGGGTGCTGCTACAGTTTTCTGCTGGGCGGCTAGTGCTGTTGTTTTCACTGCTGGGCTGAAGATGTGGCTTTGGCCATGTCTTGGGATTTTATTAGGTTCTGTTGAAATGAGCGAGAGGTTGTTTGGGCTGCTGGTTCTAGACTTTTGCCCACTGCTGTAGATCCCTTAGTAGTTGCTGAGTTGAGCCTCTTACTTGCTAGGGTTGGTCTATGTTGAGCCTGTGGGTGCTTGGTCTGCCATGTGTGGGTGTTTTAGTCTGCTGGGTATTCTTGCTGCTGCTGGCTGGCTGCTATAGACTGCCAAATCAGCTATGGATAAGGCTATAAATGAGCCAACACAGTTCGGGCTCGACTCAAAAAAATACGAGCGAGACTCAGATTCATTAATAATATGATCCAAATCTGAGCATTAAAAATAGTTCGAATAAAAATATGAGTAGAATCTGAGCAAGGTTATACTCTACTCGTTTCACATTCAAACTACTCGAATTTTTTATTGTGATTCGATACATAATCGGTTAATACATATTCGATTAGATGTTCGATATATTCTCTTATAATATATACAAATTTAATTCAAATTAGGATAATTAGTTATTATTTTTGTTTTGTTTTTAATTTTAATTTTGATTTTATATTTTTTAAGTGTAATAATAAATATATTTTCTCATTTTTAATTAAAATAACAAATTAAATTTATAATTATATTTATTATAAAACTAATTATTATGTGCAGACTAGAATTCGAGCTTGAATTTGAAGCTCGCGAGTAGTTTGAAAAAATATTTGAGTTGAGTCGAATCTGAGTAGGATTTTTTAAATATAATTCGAGCCGAATTCGAGTACGAATTTATTATTTCGAGTCGAATTCGAGTAGCTCTCTATTCGCTCCGATTCGACTCGTTTACACCCTTAGTTATGGACTATTTGCTGGCTGCTGCTGCTATGGACTGCTGTGCTATGCACTGTCGTGTTATTGTGCTAATTTGGTTTTGTTCTGACCTGTGGTTTCTGCTACACTTTGGTTGTTACAGTTGCTTTAATTGATTTCATTCCAATTGTTGGTTGTTTATTTTGTTGTTTGGTTCCTTGTTGATTCCCTGTATGCTAGTATCTAGCTTTGGTTTACTATAGCCATCATAGGGCATGTCCTATGATGGCTAGGGTATATTTCTTGGGGTTTGACCCGTGTACTTTGTACCTATTTTTATTTTATTTCAGTCTAAAATTTAGCAAAAAAAATTATTAAGAAATAAAGTTATATCTTCTGTAAAAGTATTTTGGCGAGACCACGATGCCAAGGAGACTATGTAGAAATTAGAAGATAAGACCACGATGCCGAGGAGAATATATAATTTATGGCGTGAAATGTGATAATTCAAATTAAATTGAATTAAGTGTGAGATAATCAAGAAATCTTGTGGAAATGATAATGAAGCTTATTTAAGCTTATGAGATATGCCTAGTGCAATAAAGTGATGAAATAAGTAATTTATTAATTAAATTATTAAAGGGAATAATTAAATAAGGTGGTGCATTAATTAGTGGTATCATTTTAATTAGTTATTTGTTATGTGCAATTATACATGTTATGTGAGCATATAAATACAATTGCCTCATGCATAAAATATAAGATGTGATATTATAATGTGAATAATTATTTTAAGACTATATATTAAAAATAAGCTTAAGATATGTAAACTTATATAAATAGGCCCTGTGTGGCATACTGATGCATAGTCAGTCAATTAAATGTGTATTTTAAAAGTATGAAAGAAAATTAAATTTTAGAAAAAAAATATTTGATATTAATTATCATTATAATATTTGAGCGTAATTGAAATAATAAGTTATATGAAAAATAATGGGTTATTAGTACCCAACTAAATTATATTCCAACCTAATTTAAATATTATTAGGACTAACCCAATGTACATGGATTATAAGATTATATATGTACTCATAACTTAGCATAATGTAATAATATTAAGTCATTTAAATTGTCTTAAAAGCCTAAAAGAAAATTAGCAATAAGGCAGTAAACAAAAGCCTTGTCCCAAATTATTGGTCCTAATTTCTCAGTCACGTTAATTTTCATCAACTGCATATAGGCCATTGGTCTAACCCTAATTTGCCAAAATAAGAGGTTAGTGATTATGGAAGGGGGAGTGGGTTCAATAGTGTGATGGAACTATTCCACCAAATCTCCATTGTCCATCATCTTCTTCTTCCTGTTAAACAAAAACATTGGGAAAAGGCATTGTCTAGGTATTGAATTTTCTATAAATGGAAGCCCTCCTCTTCTCAAATTCACTTAGTTAGTTGTGTGATAAGTTCCAATTAAAGAGTGAAGTACTGAAATTGAGTGAGCTATCTGAAATTGGAAGCAAGTTTGGTAATTCAACTTCAAAGATGTAATAATTCTTAACCATGTTCTTAATTACAAGTTTGACAAATTTCTAGAATTTCATGAATTACTTGTTGATTGGTGGATACATTCATGTCTACATGTTATCTGAGTTCTTATGTATGTTTAAGAAGTAGTATGGTTGTCTGAGTTGCAAATGAGAAGGGTTATTTGTTTCGTGTTCTGGGTTCTACTAAAGCAGAGCCATTTTTTTTGCTTCTGTATGAAGTGGCGCGGTCGTGCCACTTCTACAGTACAAAATTGCGCAGCCGCGCAGGCGGCTAGTTTTGAAAACTGATTTGGTTGCCTTTTGTTATCATGATCATGACAGTTTGATTTCATTATGGATATAAATGACAATAACATATGGTTCAAGGTTGCTTTACTTATAGTAAGACACTTTCGCTTGGTTTATAATGATTTTGAAGGCAACCCTTAAAGTTTTGGAAAAACAAACCTTGATGTATCTTATGTCCTTTAAATTCTGATCTTTTTAGCACATGTACATGGCTTGAGTATGTGTAAGAACCAAATCTCCAACTTTGAACCTCCTAAGCTTCACACCCTTATTATAATGCCTGGCCAGTCACCTTTGGTAGGCTGCAAACCTTACCAGGGTCCGACTCCCTAACCTCCTCTAATAAATCCAAATTGAGACGAAGGCCTTCTTCATTGTATAGTTCTTTGAACTGGCTGACCCTAAGTGAAGGAGACCTGATCTCAACAGGAATAAGAGCATCAGTCCCGTAGGATAGTCTGAATGGCTAGTCACCTGTGGTTGTCCTTAGAGTAGTCTGATATGCCTATAATACACTAAGTAACTCTTCGGGCCATCTCGCATTCACCTCGTCAAGCCTTCGTTTAATTCCATTCAGTAGAGTCATATTAGTTACTTCTATCTACCATTCGATTGAGGATGAGCCACAGAAGTCTTTCGGTGTTGGATACCCAAATCTTTTAAGAACAATTCAAACTTAAAGCCCACGAACTGTCTACTGTCGTCCAAAAGACCACAAATTCTTTAAGAAATTTCAAGCAGTTCTGCTTTGTGATCTGCCGAAGGGGATTAGCTTCCACCCACTTTATCATATAATCGATACCCACTAACTCGACCCTTCATTTTTAGTAATGGACCCAATATATATATCCCGCACACAGCAAGGGGAGTCAGGGATAGAACATAATATAACTCCTCCGCGGCTGATGAGGAATAGGGTTGTTTAGCTGATATTTGGGACACTTCTTCACATAGTATGTTACTTCCTTGAAAATTTTTGGCCAATAATAACACTACCGAAGCACTTTATATGCCAACGCCTTTGCTTTCATATAATCGCCACAAATCCCTTCATAAATTTCCCAAAGAACATACTCAACTTCAGATGGCACAAGACACCTTAGTAAAGGAGAAAAATGAGCCCTTCAATATAAATCCCTATCGATAAGCACAAAATTTGAACTCCTATATTTGATCTTCTTGGCCAATATCCTATCCGAAGGTAAGACGCCATCAACTAGATAATCTAAGTAAGGTGTTAACTAACAGTTCAACCATTCTACACACATAACCACTTAATGTTGAAAACTTAGTTAATTCAAAATTTCCAGGTAAACTGACCCACTGAACGTGCTTGCATATGTCATAGCCAATCTTGTCAGAGCATCGGCTATCATGTTATTTGATCTATCAACCCCCTAAAAAGTAAACGAACTAAAGTAATGGAACCAATCTTTGACTTCGGCCAGATACTTAACCATCCTTGCCCCCCGACCTCATACTCCCCTGAAATCTGCTTAACTACCAGTTGGGAGTCACTGAAGATTATTAACCTTTGTACTTCCAAACTCTTATCCAACCGAAGCCCAACCAAGATCGCTTCATACTCAACCTCATTGTTTGTGGCTTTGAACCCAAACTAAATGGCATGTTGTACCTTAAAGCCTTCTGGACTTATCAAAATAACCCCTACTTCGCTGACATCTAAAGTTAAAGACTCATCTGCATATAGCATCCAAGAAGTTTGAACAAGCTGAACATCTGTGACCGTCTGAACTATCCCTTCTGTTTGGTTAGCACTATCATCTGACTTAGAAAATGAACACTCCACCATAAAATCGCTCAACGCCTGACCCTTTATTGTTGTTCGAGGATGATACTCCAGGATAAATTTTGTCAACTCCATCCCCCAAGCTGCTAGATGACCCGAGATTTCTAGTTTATTTAGAATTTTCTTCAATGAATGATCTGTATACACCACCACCAACCTACCTTGGAAGTAATACCAAAGTTTTTGAATAGCTATTATTAGTGTTAGAGTTTATGCCCTAGAGGCCAATTATTTAATATAAATGCTTAACATTTTGATATTATATTTGATTGAATAAATGAATGATTTTATTATGGTTTTATTTACTGCGTTATATAAATGTTAACATAATAAAACTCCTTAGAATAGTGATACAAATTATATAGTTTCAAGTATATGACTTGAACATGAGATTATATAATTATAATTAGTATCATTGTTCTTAAATGTCCCTAGTCGAGTATCATTGTTGATGGGATAACAATGATGCATTGAGACCAGTATGTGGATTGACTGATGACCAAATCTCATTGGTCATAAATATATGAGATATTAAGTCAATGCATAGGTACATGTTAGAGAACGATGTACTGGACAGACCCACCATGAGAATTCTACGTGGAACATTATGCAAAGTGTCATTAGCGATTCTCATAGTGATAATAATGTAACGGTCCTCCAACCTGAAATCACTATATTACTACACGGGAATTTATGTACTTTGATATCATTAAATGTCACCTTTAATAGGGTGGACTATAAAGGTGATTATTGGGTACATCATGAATCGTGTGAGGAATATGAGTGATTTAGATGTAATTTAACCTTCCTATATATTAGGGGTGATATCCATAGGCCTCTTGATTGAGTAGGACTATGAAATGCTTGGTCATGCTCAAATAGTGATTTGTTTCATATAATCTACTCATTGATCAAGAAAAACTCAGATAAAATTATTAAGAGTATGAAACATTCCATGCCTCGAGTTTAATCTAGGATATTAAGGTTAAAAGGACTAAATTACATTGAAACATTGGTCACTAAAAGGTTACATCGAATCATCGATCTTATTATTACTTGGGTAGCAGTGATGTATTACTAGATGTCGCTCACTGTTTATAATTTTATAATATAATTTTAAAATTATTGTCAACGTAATAATAACCTATAGGGTCACACACATAGAACGTAATTTAAAAGGGAATTAATTTAAATTGTAAGGATTTAAATATATCAATATGATTGATAGTATTTTAAATCACAAATTTAAATTAAAAAGGATAATTTGTATATATGTATATTAATTAAGTAAGACTTAATAAAGATATATATATATATATATATATATATATATATAAATTCAGATTTTAATTATATTAGGTTTTGATTAATTCCTCTCAACTGTTATATATATCAAAAATCATCATCCTTGGTGGCTAGTACTGCGGTTCTTTCTTCTGCAGATCGTAGGACAATTCGCGGAGCATTCATGTGGATATCGTAGAGACGCAGTTCGTTTGAATTACGTTGGAGATTCAACTTCATCGATTCTAGCTTTAATAATCGGTATAATTTCTAACCTCTGAGTTAATTGAATTTTTTGCATGGATCATGTTTAGGGTTTCGAAATTGCTTTATAAATTTTTATTTTTCGCTGTGTGTTTCTATGTCAAAACCCTTTAATTAGGGCATATGTAAACTTCTCAAGGTTTGGATACCTAGTTTTTGCATCCCGAAGAGCATGCTTCACATAATAGACTGGATGTTGCTTATCCCTTATCTCTCGAACCAAGACAACTCCAACTGCTAACGAACTTGTCGTCAAATATAGATTAAATGGTTCGGAAGGAACTGACTTTACCAATAATGGGGCCGAAAACAGATACTTTCTAATCCCTTGAAAAGCATCTTCACATTTTGAAGTCTACTAGAAGGTCTTCTCATTCTTCGACCCTTTTAATGTCTCAAAGAAGGTTAAACACCTTTATGCTGACTTGGACATGAATATCCTCAAAGCTGCTATCTGACCAGTCAACCACTGAACGTCCTTGTATGATTGAGGAGACTTCATATCTTAAATATTCTCCGGGTTTGTCTCAATTCCCTACTTGCTGATGAGATAACTAATGAAACTTCCATGCTCCCAGTCCGAATGTGCACTTCTTTGGATTTAACCTGAGTTTGTGGTGCTTAATCGTCTGAAAGACATAGTTCCATGCTTCGACCCAACTACCTCCAAAACACGTAGTTCATCATCCGTTTGTAAGTCGTGCCAATTTTTAGTATGCCTGATGTAATCTTTTTATAAACATAAATCGCCCAGTAAATGATGAAGTTTGTCTTCAGAATATCTTCCTTATGCATTGAAATCTGATGATACCCCGAAAAAGCATCTATTAAACTAAAAAAGGCATACCCCAAAGTGCCATCGATAAGCTGATCGATATGTGGAAGTGGATAAAAGTTGTTCGAACATGCCTTATTCAAATCCATATAATCAATGCAAACTCACCATTTGTCGTTCTGCTTCTGTACCAGCACTACATTCTCCAACCACTCTGGCTAGCGATCTCGAAGATGAAGTATATTTCCAATAATTTTGTTATCTCATCATCAGTGATCTTCTGCCTCTCCGGGGAAAAAATCCTTCTCTTCTAACGGACCGATTTTTAGTCGGGTTCACATGTAATCTGTACACAGCAACCTTCTCTTTGACCACAGGCATGTCGCTAGGAACCCATTCAAATATATTTGAATAACCCTAAAGTAGTTCTATTAAACTCGTTTAAAAGGGCTCCTGTAGTCCCGAACCAATTTTGACTGTCTTTTCTTTCTTCCTCGGTACTAGCTCAATGTCTTCTATCTCTTTGGCAGGTATGGCGAGTGGTTCCATACTGCCTTCGGTAAATGGTTCCATCTCTATTGCTACAGTTTGCTTTTGCTTGCTGACCCCTAACCCTGTAGTGCTTAATGTGTTCCTATAAAATCTCCTTGTCAAATCAAGGTCCCCGACCACCTCTCCTACACTATTCGGTGTTAGGAACTTGATTTTGAAGTGTGGAATCGAGGTAACTAGTTGTAATGTCGTTAAAGTTGGCCTCCACAGAATAGCATTGTATGATGAATCCACATGAACAACAAAAAATATGCACATAATTTTAACCTGCTGAGGTGTTGTCCCGAAAATGACTGCAGTTCAATCGTCCCTACTACCTGAAATGGATCATTGTTGAAGCCGTAAAGGGGTGGCTCCTACCCGATCTCAATTTTTCTAACTTCCAAATCCATTCTTTGATAGGTGTTGGCATACAAAATGTCTACTCATGAACCGTTGTCAATTATCATCCTCTTCATACCTATCGAACCGACCTTTATAGTAATGACCAATGCCCCTTCATGTGAATTGATCGAATCTGAGGGGAAGTCTATGTCGATAAAGGATATCACCGTTTCCTCGTACCGTCTTTCACGCCTAACAAGCTGATCAGACATAGAGAGCACAACATCCAGCAATCCTCTCCTCTTCTTCCCCGTAACCTCCCTGATCAACCCACCCGTGATCACATCCACCACATGGCGTATTGCCTGGGTCTGATCCTGTTGTTGGGGCTGGGTGGTCAGGTTCTATATTGGGGTATTGTTCACCGTTATACTCCCAAAATATCATGTCATTCCACGTACTAAACCAGCTCACCACTCTAGATGTTCTTCTCGATCAAATCCTTCAAACCCCAGCATGTCTCGGTTGAATGCCCCGTCAACTCATGATAATCAATACTTATTCAGATTTCCTATTTTTGACTTCGTGTTATATTTGGCTAGTTTGAAGTATGACTTGTCCTTTATCTGTTCTAGAATAGTGGCCCGATCACTGTTCAGGGGAGTATAGATTTTGTCGACCCTCTAATTCAAGAAAGGTGGGCATCCTCCTCCCGAACCACCATTGTTGTTGTTGTACTTCTGTTGCCCGTATGAATTATTATTATTCTCATTTTTGGAGTAGTTTTTCTTCTCCTTATCCTAGCCAAGTTCTTTAGATGGTTAAACAGTAAGTCTTTCACTAGCTTCTTTGATTTTACAATGTCCAAACCATTCTAAAATAAACCGAAGGCCTGAAGATCGTTAAAATCTACCACTTGTCTGATCGCTTCCCAAAACCTCTTCACGTACTAGCCCAAGGTCTCGTTTGATTATTGTCTGACTTGAGTTAAGGACCCTGTTGGCTTCCCCCTCCACTTGTTACTATCGAATCTGGTATGGAACTTATCACAGAACTCCTTTCACGACGAAATTGAGTTCAGAGCCAATGTTATCATCCACTATCGAGCATCCTTCTTCAGATTCATCATAAACATCTGATACTTAGCAGTATCAAAATAGTCATAGTAATTCATTAGTCGGTCATAAGCCTGGCTGTGTTCATACGGATCTCATGAGCCATTGTAACTCTCGATGTGTGGGGCCTTTTTGTTTGAATCAGCCCTTTTCCCGATCGATTTCAAGGGAGAAGGGTGATGAAGATTTCACTAAGGCCCCTTTATTCTAATCACCCTCGGTCAATCTTTTTTCCAACTCTACTACTTTATGGGTGAGCGCCTTGGTTTCAGTACTCCTTCGAGGGGATGGGTCCTGCCTGTCCCATATCCTTTAATCTGGAAAGACATCCCTCCGTCTCTGTTCGAACCTACCCCGATCTTCTAAACTTGCTGCTCCTCTGGAGTGACTTCGGTCTCTACTCCCAGTTTGTCGAGAGCCATTCGGATGATGGGTCCTGAACTGATTCCCTAACGAACGCTCTCGTGAGCGACTTTAGAGCTTGCTCCTTTCCTGAGAGCGACTTCAGAGCCTGATCTCTGTCCGCCAAGAATCATCTGGATGATATGTCTTAGACTAATTTCTCGACGATCGCTCCCTCCTTCGGTTGTGGCTGGAAGCACCATCCTCTCCACCTATCAAAAGCACCATCTACTGGTCGATCTCCTTTCGCTAAAGGAGTAAAGCTTTCATAGCATCATCTGTCTCCTGTTTTTTTTTTGCCAAGATGATCTTCTTCTCATCTCGGCCATCATCTTGGGGACGTGTTCGAGATGGAGCATCCGTGACACGATCTTTCGATCTTGCTTCCTTACTGGCTATTGCGAACAACCTTTGTCTAGGACCGCTTTCCCTGTCATTTGATGGGGACACAGAATTGGCATTGGACCCCAACTGTTTAGAAACTAATGGCCCCAACCTATCTTTGGTTGAACCCCTTGGTTGATGAGGAGGGGATTCCGTCATTGACTGGTCACGTGCTAAAACCGTCTTCCTACTATTCATCATGACTCCACCCAAAACTCCTTTGTGATTGAAATTTGCATAGAATTAGAAAGCCCTCCTTCTAGCGCAAATGTTAATGTCAAGATTCCACGCGCCTCAATCACCAAAGTGCGTCAAATCCTGCACAGAATCGAAGTCATGCTAAAAGCTTGATAACTTGGGCCACCAGGGGATAGCTCCAGTGTAACGACCCCAAAATTTAAATAATCCAACTCTCGACTTCGGTTGTTAATAATACATCTGACATCTAATTTTGCATCATTATTTGATGTTAAACTTAATAAAAATGCAAAATAATTAAAACTTCTCTATCTTCTTTCTTTAATTCCCTGAATCATAACCTCTATCAGCTACACATCTCTGAACCAAATTTATTTTATGATTCGCTTCATGAGAGTTATTATATAAAATCTTACATCTCAGCTCGATGTCCCTTATACATTAGGTAGCTCAAACTTTATAGCTAAATATAAAATTACACATCATAAATTATCAAGTACATTGCTCAAAACCTTAAACATGGTTTAAAAGAATAACAATTGTAGCTAAAATATTTAATCTTCATGCATTACATCTGATCCATGTCATTCAAGTAGCACATAGAGTTACCTTGAATCCTTAACCTGGAAAAATGGTTATTTACAAGACTGAGCCCGATAGCCCAACAAATTTAACAATTTGCATGCATCACGTAGCACATAATAACATGCTCAACATACATCTCATAATCATTCTAGTATTCATACTATACAAACTTTGATACTCTAAACAATATCAGTTCATATCATGTGATTGAACTGATATCCCACTTATTTTTTGAGTGTAACTATTCATCATCTGTCCTCTCCTCAGTCCTAGTTGTTGGAGGATGGACTATACGTTCCAATGAGGTGGGATAACCTCGTGAACTTCATTATCCAGTTTAGTGGAAGTAACACTAGGTCCAATATTCTCAAGCTTGCTTTGGCTTCTACCGTGTACAAACTTTGGGCAGCTAGGAACTCCTTTGTTCATGATCAGATTATAAAGCCTTTGGGTGTCGTGGTCAGGGATATTTTGAACGGCATCAAATCCATGCTGTCTTCTTCTTCTAAATTCCTTTTAGCTGCTCAGTGCAGTCCTATTCTCAGTTTGTGGCTGTAGTTTAGCTGCTTGGGAGTTGAGGTACAACTGAGTTTTGATGTTGCTCGCTCTGCTTACTTGTGTTGCAGTTGAGTTATTGTCGCAGCTCTAAAATTGATGTAGCTATTAGCTGGTGCGGTTTGATGAGCTAAGGGCTCGCTGGTTATTTGTTTGCTATATGTTTGAGCTTGCTGATAGGGATGGGAAGTTTGAGTTTGTCTGCAGCTTCAAGCTGGGATCTCCATTTACTAGAGGCGGAAAGTTCTGTTATGATGGACCTGAACATCTTTGCTCTATCTGTCATTTTGGGTGTACCATGGCTATCTGATTCTGTCTGGTCTGTGTTTTCCGTAAGGCAAACACGACTTGGCCTATGGATGTTGGATGGGTCTGGTGCTATATTAATGGCTGGTGGTTTTTCTTGGGTCTGCTATTATGCTGTATTTCGGTCCCAGTTTTGGCTTTGGTCCATCAACTAACAGCTTTGACGAGCTGGATTGGGCTGCCTGTTGGGCTAGGCGTAATGGAGATACTGAGCTTAGTTCTTTCGTGTAGGACTTTGTCCTTAAACCAGCTGTTGCTTGTTACACGTTGGTCTTTTGGGTTGCAGAGCTGCCGGTATTTGCGCAACTTGGATGCTCTTGTCCTTATTTCTACTTCTAGTTGGCCTGATTCTTAATTGATTGTTAGACTATCTGCTTGCCTCAGCTTATATTTGTCTTTTATTATGAACTTTGTATTTTCGTTTGATGTGGTTGTTAGCCTTTAGTTGTTCCTTTTGGGGGTTGTCCCATGGGTTCTTTCTGAAACTTCTGGGGTATGCCCCTTTGCGATTGTTTAATCTCTCTTTCTTTTCAATCTAAAACAAAAATTAGCGGAAAAAAAAATATATCACATACATATTGGGTAACATAATTGATAAGTAGGTTTTATACCTACTTATCCGATATCTATTACTTGAATTAGTTTCTTAAACCTATGTTTCTTAGATACTTTTTATACATTTAATGTTATTTTGTAGGCTATGACATAACATTAGCATGAAGAAGCAAGAAAAATCAATTCGGACATCTTTTGGACTAAAATATGCAAGCAAATAAAAGAAGGGAAGATTACAAGGATTTTAACACTAAGTTGGATGCATGTTCTTGGCTTGGAACTTGGATTATACTGTAAAGCTTCTTCTTATCTTTCTGGAACATCTTGAATCATCCCAATCGGAGTTCGGATGCGAGAGTTATGGCCTTTTTATCAACAAAGATCAAAGCTAAGAGTTCTCATGTTTGCAATTTACATAGCATCTACTTCCAGTCCGATTTCGACCTTCATATGGCCAGAATCTTTCAATTCTCAAAGAATTAAAGTTGTAGATCTTGTTGAGAGCTTCACTTTGATAGGTGGCAGGCCCCGTAAATCCTCCCGGATCAAAAGTAATGGCCGTTTTACCAGAGGACACTGCAGCAGAAAAATGATGACCGCCGGGGCGGGCCCTTTAAGCCTTATACCCCCGACGGGGCTGGGGACGCACAGAAAAGTTATTTTTTATCCGAATTTGAGTTCGAGAAGGATTGTTTCGATCCGATTGACTCAAGTACTTCCAAGAGGAATTAAATACATATAAAGAGACATATAAAAGGGGGAGAAACACAAGGATTAGGGGAGAGAGGATTCCATTAGATTAGAGTAGAATATGAAAAAACACTTGTGATGCCCCCAAATCCGGGTCTCTTTCAACCTGACATATGATGATACACGGTGCTACAGTTCACACAAACATTCAATTAAAATGTCTCAAAAGAACGAATATGTCTTATAAATATTCCAAAACAATACTACCATTCCCCAGGTTCTTTATAACCATTACATTTGTTCTTGTCATACTATCAAATATTATCATTACAAACCTATACTATTATATAGTTAATATACGGGTTCGCTTTAGCCTTCACTTTATCCTTGCCGGATCCTTCGGTCCGTTCGGTCTTAACTGCATTCATATGGTTCAAGCAAGAGTGAGCATAACAAGCTCAGCAAGTACAATAATTTCTTTTAAATGACATGCTTGAAACATAGGAATCGTATATCTTCATTAACTGGATAATAGTTACGAAGTACTATCAATAATTCAAAATATTATTTCTTTTCCTTCAAAATGTTTTACAATGACAATATTCAGTAAAATATCAATTCTGGTCCAAGACCATGAGTATTTCATAATTTCTTTGAAAAGGACAACCCGACACTAAGTTCGTAAGTCCGGCGTAGCTTACGAGCACTTCTAGGTGATCAGCCTATAGTACTCTATATTGATCAACACTACATTCATTAAACGTGTGTACGTTTAATTTGTGGCTACCTCACGTGCTCGTCGAATAATTGATGAAAAATACATTTGTTTATTCATACTCAGGCTTACCTTGAATTCATACCAAACAATTGGCATAGGATAGCGTTAGCAATTCTATATTGTAAGACTTGTAAATAAAGCAATCAACTCTTCAAGATTAGTCTAGCCGAGGTAAAACTAACATCGACCCTTTAGTAAAACAGTTCATGCATCTCATAACATAAATCACAGAAAACTTGGCTAACATGAAGGTTAGACAAGCGTTTAAGAAAAACTTGCCTTCAGCGTCTGCTACAGTAAAATTACTTTTCCTTTGAGTCTTTACAGTCTCTACAACACATAACCACATAACATACCACATTAGGTCATGAATGAACATACATGATTCCTAATGAGTCTTACCCTTCTTCTCAATCTAATTATATATTAGATTTGTTATTATTGGTTCCGGCTTACCGTTATAATTTACATTGTTCTCTTCTATAACTTAACTGAAATTATTTCATTAATACAACTCGTTTTGAGTTAATTATCCTTCCTCACGGCTTACTAACGTTCTCATATTATTAATCGAAACTCAATCGTCAATGGTTAAGTACACTTATTGTATACCGTTCGCGTTCACGTAATATTCATCAACATTTAGTTGTAACTCGCAACGTTATTGCCATCATCGAAAAATGCTATGTTAAGTTAATTAATTCATTATCAATTAACTATCTTTCCTTTCGTATTCTTAGAAGTACTTACTTACTTAATGAAACTCGTTTCAAGTACTTATCTGCCTTTACGGCTTATTATCATTCATCGCTTCAATATTAATAACTTATATTCCATTAATCTTTCTTTCAACCTTTAGTGTATTACTTAAGGTTTACAACATCTTAATTGATGTAACTTTAAGTTAATTAAGGATTTAATTTACTCTTCCTTCACTTCTCTTTTACTTTACATTCAAAAACATTTCCATTTATGTTTCACTTAGTGTTGTCGCTACGACGCCAGCTTTTGTTCTACAACTCGCGTACCGCGCGGGCTTCTTGTTCCTAGAATTCGATCACGGCGCTGCAGCGCCATATCCTTCACTATTGTCTGCACTACGGCGCCAAACTTCAGTAGCTCACAGTCCTCTGTGGCGCTGCGACGTGACTTACTTTTCCTTGACTAGCGCCACGGTGCCAGTACTCAGCACCAAAAAAAATTTGATAGTTAAGTTTTTATGGAGATTCTCGGGCTCATAACTCATTCGTTATAAGTCCGAATTGGCTCGTTCAAGAGCCTATGGTTCAAAAATTACATACTCTACGTGTTCATGCAAGAATTTTATCTATTTGACTTCGTTAACTACAAATTCACCTATTAGTCCATTTTTAACGAAAACGTTCATGAACGTTCAACGCTCGTTTCTTCGTTCTAAGTCGGAATTCGATTATTTTCGAGTCCGCAACTCTATAATGCCAAATAAACTTGTCTCCATCGAAAACCAATGTTCCTGAGTTCAATATCAAAATTCGACTTCCATTTCGAGAATTTCACGAATTCGACGATTATCGTCCAATCGTGTGAATTCCGGTAAAACTTCGTTACTTAAGATTTGTTCTTCGTTTCAAATGGATTCATTCCGTCATAATAACATCTTAACATACTTACTTCATTAACTTATAATCATGATAAGTTATTACTTGTTCTTTGTGAGTTTGTAACTTATAAAAATATAAATTACTTATGAATTCTTTTCTCGTGACTTATGATAGTTCATGACTTCTAACCATTACTCTTGCTTCTTGTTATCACACTAACTTCATTAATGTAGACATGGGACAAATCTTACAAGTTCTTCTTTAGTTCATAGCTTATATGATTACGACTAGCTTATTTATGACTTATACGGCTTAAGTCCATTAATTAATCATTCTTATCTTTTCTTAGCATACATGTTCTACCACTACCCACTTCTCTAACAATGGAAAAGGAAGAGAATCATGGTTTAAGATCGTTTACCCTTAAATATCACTTGGTTAATCTTTGATCTCCTTCTTGCTTCTTAAAATATGAAAGACTATCTTTCTAGATTTTCTAGCTTATTATCTCTAACAAATAAGCTCTCAACTTGTTGGATGAAATGAACAACCAACAAAATGAAATCCAAGCTTGCTATTTATAGGAAAGTCTAAGTTAGGGTATAATGGTCATAAAACCACTCCACCTCCTTACTATTCCTTGCTTAAACACTAAGTTAACTTGCTCCCCATAACACTTGGCCATTAAGTCTACTTGGTTACCACACTTACTTAGCCATTAAGTATACTTGTTCATCACAACTTTCATCCTTTGCTTGCTCATCACAACACTTAGTCATTAAGTTACTTGCTCCCTACTTTGGATCATCCATGGTTGGCCCCATGGGTTTAAACCATCTCATAACACATTGATTCTTACTTTGGGCCTTTAGCTTAATTAATTTAAATTATACATTGGGCTTGTATTAATCCACATTGGATTATACCTTACAAACATTTGGGTTTTAACATTAATTCATATTGGGCTTTATTATTATCCCAATTGGACGTTACAATTTCCTATACAATCCTACAAGCCCATTACACATGGCTTAAAGCCTTACAAAGTATTGTCTACATATTAATCTCTTATTCTAACTCGTATACTTATTTATCATATACGACATACCATTATTCATACGTACTCATATAATAACTGGTATCATACTCGTATTCATTACCTCGTTTAATACTTACGCATTATACGATCATTGTTTTAATTCATTATACACATTTAAATTCCTTCTCGAGAATCACTTTTCCTAACTGTTAGGTTTTAAGTCCGCAGGCGAAAAACTGTGTTTGCCATAACTAAAATATTATTGGATATTCCATCTCACCTCGATATTCTATCGTTACGTATTTCTTGGAAAGTCAAAAATAATTCCCAAGCAGAAATGAGTGAATAATATTTTTCAGAGAATTTCTCGGAAAGCTTTTATTTTCGTCTTAGAAATTCAAACACTTTAATTCTACCACGTAGTCAAAATACTACGACATTCTGACATGTTTAGGTCATCGAACGACCTTCAAATAGCTTACTCCCATAAATAATCAATTAAATTCATT
Source organism: Panax japonicus (assembly GCA_020205505.1). Lineage (NCBI taxonomy): Eukaryota > Viridiplantae > Streptophyta > Magnoliopsida > Apiales > Araliaceae > Panax > Panax japonicus. Next base: position 43,100,437 of record CM035114.1, read on the forward strand.
TAATCCACATAATCAAATAAAAATTTAATTCTCAAAAAATTCCGATTTTTCTGGGGCGTTACAACACTAGTTTGTATGAGATTTGGAGATTGAAGCACTTGGAAGCCATTGGAGATCAAGATCAAGAGCGAGACGGAGGACGAATTTGTCGATAACAGATTCACTTCTTTTCCTTAATCTTATTCTTATCTTTTAATGTGTATTCAAATGTAGATTCTTAGTTTTAATTCAATGAACTAATTCTTTGTTTGAGATTATAATGGATCTTATTGTGTAGTTTATTTTAATATGATTCGCTATCAATTATTATGTTCTATTGTGAGGCTTGTCTATTGTGATTTGGACTTAATTGTTTAATTGATTGGCCATCAATTACCATGATAATCTATATAAACTCGAGAGATGAAGTTTAAATTTAGATCTGATCATTATAGCATGTGTTTGTGATTTCTGCATAGATGGAATTCATGATTCGTGTTTAGGATAAAGATATGCCTTTATGCCATATGTAATCTTATAGAGAACTTGTGCTTTAAATCCTTTTTAATTGTAATTCACATAGAGATATAGTGGATTAGTTAATTAGGGTGTCTTGCTTAATTCTATCATCTGTGGATTTAAGTGAGTATGTGTATTATGCATCAGAGGTGGTTTTATCTGTTTTAGTGTTCTTGATTAACAATTCAGGATAGAGAATAATTGATGAGAATTGTGTTAACTTAAATGAAGCAATAAGTGAAGTTATGATCTTAAATCTCCGTAATCTTAATTTAACTAGTGGAATTTAATAGTAGTTTAATTATATAATTTGAAATTCATTCATTTAAATAAGATTGAGTTGGTTACGGGTTAGTACTTGGTGATTTTTATTAAACAATTCCTCATGGGAACGATACTCTACTTTCACTTTATTACTTGTTGACCACGTATACTTGTGTGTTGTGCGTAATTAGATTTTACCCAACAATAACCCAATCAACTTAGTCATATATTTACTTTCATTGCTCATAAAGAATAACACAAACTATAGCATACTTAAGAACATTTATTACAACATCAAGATATAAGATAACATAACACAAAGGAACTGAAAGACTTTCATGTCCCGTAGATTACCAATTACAGCTTTTATCTTTGTAAACTTCCTACACAACATATGATCATGCACATCAACTATTAGCCATACCAAAACTTAGTAATCGTTATGTAACTCTACTCTACATTCTATAATGCTTCCTTTTTAACACACAATGTTTAACTTAGTGCTAAGTCCTATTAGGTCTCCTCATTGTCCATTCAGTCTATTTACGCTAAACTTCATTTTCCTTCTCATTACGTTCCTCTTTAATTATCACTCAACATTTAGTTAAGTGATTAAGGTTTACCTTCACAATGCATTAAATGTATATTAGATTAATCAACTAATTAAATTAACTTTTATATCATTATTTAAATTTCATTTTATACTTTCAAAGTATTTCTTTCAATTGGGACTTAACATATGGTTAAGTTCTTCATTTATGTCTCTATATCATCTTGTATTTAAAGTCTCTCATTATACCTTATTAAGTGTATAATATTCATTAGAATTATTAATATTAACATCTCTTTTAGCCATGCTGTTAAGCATTCCCCTCTGTGCCTGATTAGGGACTAGAACTGTGGCGCCACGTTTGCTATTAAAACTGGTGATGCGATGTCATGACCCATTCTCAGGTAACTCGATTATGGCGTTGCAGCACCCGAAATAGCCTAGTGATCGGCATTGCAGCACCCCTTAACAGAACAAGAATCTGCAGTTTGTGTTCTTCGCAATTTTCAACCCTTTCTCCTTTTGATCTTAATAACTCGAGTTATACCAGTCCAAATCAGTCCGTTTTTGACTCTATGGACTCCCGACTCTTAGAACTACAACATACCAGAAAATTAACATCTTAAAAAAACACCAGGAACCATTCTAATGACCCAATTTCAAAGTTCATACTAAATTTTCATGTTTTAGCATGTATAGCGAAATCGTTCACTACGAATTAGTTATTCCACCAAATTGATCCATTTACTTTCGTTGTTTTTGTATTTTAACATAATAACAACATCCATTAACAATTTCATATTCTAACTATGAATTAACAAATAATTTTGACTCCAAAATAAGTCATATCAAATATATAACAACAAAACTAAATTTCTTCTTTTAAAACATAATTACATGAATTTGATTACTGAAAACTCAACTATAGATGACATTGAATGAATTATACATATCTAGGAACGTATATAATCCAATTTCTTAACCCATCACTCAACAAAATCATCAACAAAGAATTATTTTGAGAAAACACAAACTAAGAACTTTTAAAAGTAGATTGTTTAGCTTTTTGATTAGCTAAATGATATGAATCTTCTTCCTTCTTCCTTCTTATTTCTCAAACCCTTCTCAATTTTATAGAGAATCCCTTTTACTCTCTCAATTTTATCTTCTAAATTCTCTTCTTTTCTCAGCTCTTTACAAAAGAACGTATGAGGGAATAAATTGACATAGCCCTTAATGTAATTGGAAGTTACATACACACGTATATTCTTAGCAGTTATAAAAATCAAAAGCCACAATGCTTTATTTGGCTTACTACTCCTAACCTCTTTTAATTTATTTTAATCATTCACTTATTATATATTACCCTTGTCACACTAAATTTAATTAAATCATGATCCTTATTTGGTCAACACAATATTTACTTAACCAACATAACTATAACTTATTCAACAAATCCTTAATCTTATAATTTAACTATTAAATTAGAATATTCCATCAAATATTTATTTTATTCCATAAATATTCCAATTAAAATGCTTATTTCATTCGATAAATATTTTTAACTATTTATGAAATCCACAATCATTAGCATTTACATTCATATGTAATATAATACCTTCTCATTTTACAAAAAAATAATATTTACACTAATTCACTATTTTAATTAAATGAATTACTCACATTATTTATGAAATTTAATTCATAATAATTCCATTGCCAACAAGGCATCATAATCAAGTTATATTATTCCATAATATAATTTTTCAACTTAATTTAAATTAACCAATATTTATTCAGTTAATTTCTTTTTCCACCATATTCCTTTACATAACTAATTCTCTTCGCTTTCTTTAATCAACTATTAAATCTCATATAAATTTAATTTATTCCCACCAAACCACATAACCCAAAATATATACATCTCATAATAAGAATTTTATTTATTAAATTCTTATTTAATAATTTCTGAAAATCTATGTTGTCACATTCTTCCCTCCTTATAAGGATTCTGTCATCGGAATCAACGCAACCTTCCTTTCTCGGCTTTCATTGAATCTCCTTCAAAATCTTAACTTCACCACATTACCTTAATATAAATTTTATATATTATCTTCTCTGTCCACTTCCTAAATAAATTCTTATAGGTTTTATCCTCGTAGCCTTTATTTGAACTCGGAATATTTTGAGTATTATATATTCTTTATCTCATTCATTACCTTTTTCTATGGATCATTATCATATACTCAACTGATAAAAATGTGGGATATAACATTCACCCCTTCTGCTAATAATTTCGTCCCCGAAATTTTAACTTACTAATTTTCGTTCATTCGATTTATCGAAATAAATTTTACATTAATCTTTATTCATTCATTGGGTTTTATGACCATATTTCTTCTCTAAGAATATTTCCCCCCCCCCCCCTAAAATAGTCATATTCTTCATACCTTTTCTTCTAAGAATTTCACATTTTTCTTGAACAACTTGATCCCTTATCTTTTCGAAATTTCATTTCTTTCTTGGAATTATTATAATTTACTCAATTTACTCGTCATCACATGTCGCGTTCTACAACTTACTTCTTTATAAGTAATATACTCCTTCCACATTCACCTTTCAGAATAATAAGAATCTTTCAAAATTGCTCAATAATTAGAAAGCGATATGAATAACTCAGAAATTTAAAAGATTTCAAATCATGCTGAGGGGTCATAAGTGTAACGATCGAGAAATTTTGTAATTAATTTAAATATTTATTGAATTAAATAAATATTTTAAATAATTTATTTATTGAGAAAAATAAATAATTGATGAAATTATAGTGCAATAATTTAGTAACTAACTTGATTAATGGAAATTTTATTATTTGAAGATTTAATTTAATGAAATAATTAAATTAAATGAATCGTTTAATATTTAAGAAAAATAATTAAATAAAATAAAATGATGTTCTAGTCTAATTTAATAATTAAATTTGATATGTAAATATTTATTAAGTATAAAGTATAATTATAATGAAAATTATAATTATAATTATTATAATTATAATTGTACATTATTTAAATTAACTAAATTAAAGTGTGACACAAGGAACTATATAATATAAGTGTTATAAAAATAATTTAGACGGGGAAGTTTTGTGTAAACCAAACAAAGCCTTGTGGCTTTTGGTTAATGTAACAGTGAAAGACTTTTGGCTTAATAAACTGATAACCATGTTTATCAGTGTTTAACCGCTTAGTTGGGGTTATATCACGTATTCTCCAAAAAAAACTAAGAACAGGGAAAGAGAGTTCGGTGAGAAAGAGAGAAAACACAATGAAGTTCATAAAATTGTTGGACGGGGTGAAAAAATGTTTCTCTCTATATTTTTTACTCTGCCTTCTCTCCACCTTTTTCTACTGCTTTCTAGCTTTTTCCCCCACCTAATTTCCCCGTCCTACTTCCCGACCTCCCCCCACCCTCTCCTCCTCTTAGGCCCCCTCACTCACTGCCTTTTTGATGGTAAGCCACAATCATCTCTCTACGGGAAACTCGATCAGTGATGTCTCTCTTGATCTATACGCTGAGTATGGAATCTCTAGGCCACTTTCTCCGGTCTCGCCGCCTCTCTCTCCCCTTCTCGGCATTGAGGACATGGTTGAGTCTACTGCTTTTCCTCCTCTCCTAAAAGCCAATGTCAGTTCGGAGGAATCTTCCTCCCCGGCGCCTGACATGGATCTGAACATTGGCCCTGCTTTGGGGTGAAATGCTTGTGCCATCTTCTCTGCTGCCCATCACTTCTCCCAAAAGGACCGTGAGGAAGCTATTTTCAAACGAAAAAAGAATCTCCACCTCATGTCTTTCTTATCAGCTCATGGAGTATCCTCAAATGATGTTCAGACTTTCTTATCTGAAGGAAAACTCATTAAATTTGGGCATGCACACGAGGTGTTAGATATTAGTCCTCTGAGAAACTCCCCCAACCCCTCGGCAATAAAGGCTCTGCCGGTGCGAGGGGCTATCTCACCTGGTCCTTCCCAACTGGCTACCTCAACACCCACTCTCGCTTTAGCAAATGGTCCCATTGTCACAGTCTCCCCCACCTGTCTTGAAGAAGGTGAAATCGCTGCTCTCCCGACCAGAGGCCCTCTCAAGTCCTGGAGTGTTGTGGTTAGCAAACCCTCTCGAACCCTTTAGTACCATCCCCCCCCCCCCTTCTTCTGATGGGAACATCACCGTCTATCCTCCTGAAGCCATGCTCAACAGAGGTAACAAGATTTGGGAATCAAGCTTAGTTGGGTACTTTCTTCTTTCCTCCCTTCCTTTCAAGGTTGTCGAACCTATAGCTAGAAGAACATGGGGTCATCTGGGGTTGTCAAATGTATTTCTTCACAGGCTACTATATTTTCAAATTTGATTCTGTTTCTGGCCGTGACAATGTCCTCACCTCTGGCCCGTGGCATTTTGCATCTAAAGCCATTGTTCTTAAAAAATGGAAAGAAGGTGTTGTTTTCTCAAAGTCTGACTGTGAGGTCTTTCCGGTATGGGTTAAACTTAGCAACATTCCTCTATCTTATTGGTCTGACGAAGGTATTAGTTACATTGCCAGCGCTATTTGGAAACCTCTCTTTACAGATGAGATGACCACAAAAAATGACTTCCTAAATTTCGCTAGAGTCTGCATTGAGATCAATGCCTCTTTCTCCTTTCCCCCTCCCATCCGGGTGGCTGTTAAAACTGAAGATTCCATGGAGAATCAGTTCGTTTCAGTCGAAGTTGAATACCAGGGCAGACCACCTTCATGCCCAACTTGTAAATTCTTTGGTCACTCATTATTAAAATGCCCCAAAGCCAACTTTCAGTGGATTCCTAAGGCCCCAACTGTGGATACCACAAATCCGGCCCCAGATGTTAGATGTATTCCTGCACCAAATGCCATTCCTCTCAAAACTTCTGCTGGTCCTACCCAGAATGAATGGATAAATGTTACCCGAGGGGCCAAATCAGGTTTAGACTCACCCACCATTAAACAAGCAATAAATATCTCAAACTCCTTTACTCCTATAGAACAGGCAGAATAACTTACTTCTGACTATGAATCTCCTACGGCTCCTAACCCTTTAATGTCTAAACTAAAGGTTGTGGATGAAAAGGAAGGCAAAGACTTAAAGAACAAACAAAGTTTTGTTGCTGAGAACCCTCATGCGGCTAAAAAGAGGAAAGGGAAAGGCAAGGCTGGAAACACCCCCCCCCCCCCCCTCCCCCCTCCAGTTTAATTATGTTAGCTTCCTATAATGTAAGAGGAAATAAAAAGCCAAAGCAGGCTTACTTTAAGCAACTTATTGTTGACAATAATATCTCCCTTTTGGGACTTCTTGAAACTCGAGTCAAGCTACCCAATGCAATCAAAATTTCTAGAAGTCTATGTAGGAATTGGTGTTGGGCTTTTAACTATGACTCCCATTCAAATGGTAGAATCTGGGTAGGATGGAACCCAAGTATATGGCACTTGGATATTCTTTTTGTTTCTTCTCAAATGATCCATTGCAAAGTGCAGTCTATTGTTTAGAATGCCTCCTTTTTTCTGGTTTCCTTTATCTATGGGATGAACACATATTTGGAGCGAAGGATTTTATGGAATGACATTCTCTCCTTTTCCCATACTGACAGTTGGTGTATGATGGGGGACTTTAATGTCATAAAGGACCTCTCAAAGACCAATCAAGTTATGGACACTTGGGATATTGGTATGGAAGAATTCAAAATCTGCTTGGACAGTGCTGGGGTCGATGATGTTAGAGGAGTTGGCCCTATATTTACTTGGTGGAATATGCAGCTTTCAAGACCTGTCCACAAAAAATTAGATAGAGTTCTGGGTAATGTTGAGTGGTTCACCACCTTCGCTATGTCCCAAGTTACTTTTGCCCCCCGTGGCCTCTCTGACCACTCCTTATCTCTGCTTGATCCTGGCATTCGGATTTCTTCTCCCCGAAAACAATTCCAATTTTTCAATCATATGATCCTGCTTGCTGATTTCAAGGGGACGGTGACTAATGCTTGGACTCCCCTCACTTTTGGGAATCCCTTTTATGTCTTTTCTGAAAAAACTAAAACGTACTAGGAAGGCTCTAATCTCCCTCAATAGAACCACTGGTAATCTATTTTCAGTGGTGGAAACTGCAAAGACAGATCTTCACCTGGTCCAGAACCTGCTTCAAGTTCAACCTATGGACCCAGAACTCCTTGAAAGGGAGAAACTCTGCCACCAACAGCTCTGGACTGCTCTTGATCGAGAGAAATCTTTTCTCCAACAAAAATCTAGAGGTACCTGGTTGGCTTTGGGTGATCAAAATTCCAAATTTTTTGCTAACATGATGAAGAACAGATGGAACTCAAACAAGATTCTCTCTATCTTGAATCATGAAGGAACTTTGGTTCATGGCCAAAGTAACGTTGAAGAAGTTGCGGTAGACTATTTCAAAAATCTTCTCAACAACCTTCCTCCAGATCCCTCTGCTAATTTTGCAAATTTTGGGGTTTCTCCTATTCTCAAGATTAGGCCGGATCAAGCCTCTAAGCTCACAACTCCGATCACTGATGTGGAAATATGGGAGGTCCTCAAATCTATGAAGCGTAATAAAAGCCCTGGCCCGGATGGGTTTAATGTGAATTTCTTCATCAATTGTTGGGGAACTGTTGGTGCAGATTTTAGTCGAGCTGTACATTTCTTCTTTGATAACAGCAGGCTAACAAAGGGGATTTTTTTTAACTGCTCTAGCCCTCATCCCTAAAGGCTCAAATCCCACTAGTATGGCTGACTTCAGACCCATCCCTTGCTGCAACACGATCTACAAATGCATTGCAAAAATTCTATCCAACAGGCTTAAGGAAGTTCTTCCCTTATTAATTGACAAATCACAATCAGCCTTTGTGCGCAGCAGAAGCATCAGTGAAAACATCCTCATATCCCAGGAACTTTTCAAAGGTTACAACCATTCCACTGGCCCGGCAAGATGTGCTCTAAAGATTGACCTCAGAAAAGCCTTTGATATTGTTAGGTGGGATTTTCTTTTTGACACACTCCAAGCTTTTCATTCCCCCCCCCCTCTATATTGGATGGATAAAGGCATGTTACTTCAGCTATGTTCTCAATCAAAGTTAATGGTACGCTCGCGGGTTTTTTTGGCAGCTCTAGAGGTCTTCGGCAGGGAGACCCTCTTTCTCCCTACCTCTTTGTCCTGGTTATGGAGATGCTCTCTCTTAAGCTAAACAAAGAAACTTTAGCTCCAAACTTCTCCTATCACTGGAAAACAAAGGAATGTAAACTCACTCACCTTCTCTTTGCGGATGATATCCTTATTTTTTGTCATGCTAGCCTGCCTTCCATAACTATCATTAAATCTTGTATCCTGTCCTTCTCCTTATATTCGGGTCTCATACCTAACTCACACAAGAGCCATTGTTTCCTATCCAACTCTGATCCTTCATTCCCTAGGGAAATCACATCCCTTCTTGGTTTTCAATTAGGTTCACTTCCAGCAAAATTTTTGGGAGTTCCCTTGTTGTCCAAAAAGATTACCCTCATAGATTGTATTCCCCTAATTCAAAGGATTACCAACCGAGTCTCTTCATGGACATCCAAGTCTCTTTCGTACTCCGGTAGGTTGCAACTCATCAAATCCGTCCTATTCTCCATTCAAGTCTACTAGAGTTCCCATTTCTTGCTTCCTAAAGCTATCTTAAAGGAGATACAATCTATTTTGACTAGATTTCTTTGGAAAGGGGCAACTTTAGACAAATATGGGGCAAAAGTGTCTTGGTCCACAATCTCCCTTCCTCTTTCTGAAGGTGGTTTGGGTATAAAAAATCTGGTGGACTGGAATGTCGCATGCATCCTACACCATCTTATTAACATCATTCAACCCACTTCCTCCTCTCTTTGGGCGAACTAGATCAAAGCCACCACCCTCAAGAATAAATCTTTCTGGCAAGTCTCCTTAGGTCCTGATAGCTCTTGGATATGGAAGCAAGTCTTGAAACTTAGGCCTCTTGCCCTTCAGCATTTACACTATATTATTGGTGATGGGAATCACACAAATCTTTGGTATGACCCTTGGATAAACGGTGCTGCAATCAACCCTTCTCCAGCCTTTTTATCCAACACTAGTTTGCCATTGTCAACAACAGTTAACAATATCATCCTGAATAACTCTTGGAACCTGCCCATGAGCAACCATCATGATGTGATTATGCTTAGAAGGGATATCCAACTCCTCCCCCACCTAACCAGCAGCGGGACAGGATTCTTTGGGATGCTTGGGATATTAGATTGGTAAAATCTAAACAAATCTGGGATTCCATCCGTATTAGGAGTCAGCTAGTACACTGGAAAAATTTTGTATGGCACAAGTTCCATGTCCCTCGTTACTCCTTTACTTTATGTCTTGGCTTTCTCAAGAAACTTCCCACTAATGACCGGACTAAGCACTATTCTGGTAGGACTTGGAACTGCCCTCTTTGCAATCTCCTTCCTGAATCATTCAACCATCTTTTTTTAGTGCACTTTCTCTAGACATATTCTTCATCATGCAATTGATCTTGGAAACTAGAGCTCCTTTCCGGACTCATGGGATTCTATAGTGGATTTCCTCTCTGATTTCCAAGGTTCCTCCCTTTTCAGGAACATTCTTTGCTTGACTGTGTCGGTTTGCTTCTATAAAGTTTGGGAGGCTCGTAATAACAAGATTCATAACACTATCCCTCTTATGGTCAGTCTCGCCACGGATGTGATTCATATTATCAAATCTAGACCATCTACTTGCCACTCATTCCTTAAAGCAACCAACTCCCAATATTTTTGTAGTTGGCTTTCTACTAGCTAGTTTCTGACTTTTGGCACTACCTTTTGCCCTGCTCTTGAGAAGACGAGAGTTGGGCACTTTACTGGTTTGGGAACGACACCTGCTGCTGGATGAGTGGTTTTGGCAGCTGCTTAGGCGGAGTTGCTTGATTAGTTGCAGTATGGGCTACTTTAGTCGGTGCCTTAATGCAGCAGAAATCTACAAGTGCTACACAGTCATGCAGTTGTGTTTCGATATTATAATGTTGTGGGCTTGCTCTTTTTGTGATGTGTAGGGTTGGTTTTTGGTCTTTGGGGAAGGTTATGATGTAGTTGCTTTGGCTGCAGCTGTGGGACTCGTGATTGTCAATTCAGGGCTGCAGCTGCAGCTGCAGCTGCAGCTGCTGCTGTTGTTTGAGCAGTCATTATATTGCTGCTGTATTTTTCTGCTGGCTTTATCTATCTGTTGTTGCTTTCTTTGAGCCGTTTAGGTATAGGACTCGGAGCTTGGGCTGAAACCTGCTGCACTCGGAGCTTGGCTGACTGTGGGTTAGATGGCTGGTGTTCTGGGCCTTAGACTTATTGTTGGTTTTTGCAATGTTGAGTTTTTGTGCAAATTGTTTTTGGGCCTCTTAATCTGCTCTCTATTGCTGGGCTCTTTCATAGTGCAAATGTCATGTTATAGACCTTAAATGGTTTCTTATTATAGTTTTGGGCATTGGACTTGTATCTTATATAGTCTTGACTTAATGTCCATTTTATATTTTTTAATTTCTCTTTTTACTACTTTCTAGCTGGTTTATGGTATAATTCCTTGTTTAGTTTCCTCATCTTGGGCCTGTCCATAGATGATGTAGCTATATTTTAGGGTATGCCCCTTGCCTTTGTATTTTGGTTCCTTTTTATACAAAAAAAATAGCGAAAAAAAAACACAATGAAGTTGAGAAAGAAATTCTCTGTAATTTTGTCAAGAAGAAGGAGAAGGATTGCTAAAGCTTTGTGATCATCTTGCGAAAATCAAGTATTGAAGGTATAAAAACCTAAATTTTTGTTCTTAATTTTTAATATAGAATTATGTGAATTTGAATTATAATTATTAATTAGTTGATATAATCAATTGGTTATCATCTATAAATGGTGTTTAGTAAGAGAATTCATGAAATCATGTTTGTATTATTGGGTTTCCTAGGGGAAAAGGGGAAGAATTGGTTGATGATTTGTTAAAATAATTGTTATTTGTGTTTAAGATGGTTTAACATCTGATATATGTTGAAAATCTAATATATGTTGCTTTCATTTGGTTTTGGAGTATCAAATTCATGAAAATTGGGTTTGTAGTAGAAGATTTTAAAAACAGTATATATGTGTGGAAATATCTTAAATAAGTCCAAAATTTGATGTCCAATACTTGATAGAATTTGTAAATTTGTTGTGGATTGTAATAGTACATTAAGAAACGAAAACAATGTAGTTGGAATGGTGTCAATTAGTTAAGAAACGAAGTTTTGGCAATCGAATTCGCTAAAATTATTAAGATATGAAGAAATTGGAAAAAAATAGGATGTTAATCCTTAAAAGTTAATAATATATAATGTTTATGTTGATAGAATTTGAAGTGCATGCTTATTGATGTTATTACAAAAATTTTAGTTGTTAGGTTTTGTGAATTTCTGTGGAAATTTAGATAAATTAGAGTGTTGGTGCAAAACAGGGCTGAAACTCCTGTAGTTTCTGTCAGCGTACTGGCGCAACTGCGCCGATACGACAAGCAGAAACGGCTGTTGGGTAAAATCTAGTTACGCACAATCACGCAAGTATACGTGGTCAACAAGTAATACAGTGAAAGTAGTTATCGTTCCCACGATGAATTACAAATCAGACTATGGAGATTTAAGATCACAACTTCACTTATTGCTCCATTTAAATTAATACACTTCTTATCAATTATGCTCACTATTTTGAATTGCTAATCAAGAACACATAAGTAAATATGACCCATCTCTCAATGTATCATACTCAAATCAACTTAAATCCACAGATGATAGAATTAAGAAGAACACCCTAATTAACTAATTCACTATATCTCTATGTGAATTACAATTAAAGAGAATTTAAAGCACAAGTTCTTTATTAGATTGCATGCGATGTATAGGTATATCTTTATCCTATACATAAATTATGTATTCCAACGCCATGCAGAAAACACTCACATGCTATTATGATCAGATCTATATCTAAACTTCATCTCTCGAGTTCATATAGATAATCATGGTAATTGTTAGCTAGACAATTAAGCAATAAGCACAAACCATAATAGACAATCCAAGGATAATCACAATAATTAATAAAGAAACATACTAAAAATAAACTATGCAATAAGCTTCATTGTAATCTTAAACAAAAGATTTAGTTCATGATTAATGAATTAAAACTAAGAATCCACATTTGAAATAACTTTGAAAGATAAAATTAAGAGTAGAGTGAAGAATAAATCTGTTGTCAGCAAATCTCCATCTTCCTCAAGCTCCTACTCTTGATCTTCAATGGTCTCCAAGTTGCTTAAATCTCCAAATCTAATAAGAACTAGGTTTTTTTCTAATCTACTCTAATTTAATCTAATGGAATCCCCTCTCTTAATCCTTGTAATTCTCCTCCATTTATATGCCTCTTCATATGTCTTTAAGTCTCCCTGAAAGTCCTTGAATCAATCAGCTCGAACCAATCCTTCTTGAACTCAAATTCTGACAAAAAAACTACTTTTTCTACGAGTACCCCCACCCCGGCGCACATTTTTGTATTTATAGGCCCGACCCGGCGAGCTAGGCTTCTGTTTTTGGGCTTAAACCCCCTCCCCGACAGGGTTTTTTATGTGTAATGTCCGCCCCGGTGGGGGTCCTTTTTTTTGCTGCAGTGTTCTTTGGTAAAATGGCCATAACTTTTGATCTGGGAGGAGTTACGGGGCCTTCCACCTATGAAATCAAAGATCTCGACGAGTTCTACAACTTTCATTCTTTGAGAATTAAGAAATAATGGCTGGAACAATGCTGAAATTGGCTCCGAAGTGGCTGCTATGTAAATGGCAAGCCGAAAATGCGAATCTAGCAACCCCAAACATCGATCCAAGTAACGTTTGTCCCAATTCCTACAAAACAACATAAAACATGCATGAATAGATACAAACACTTAAAAACTTCCAAAAGATTAAGCTCAAATACACTTAATTAATGGGTATAAAACCCACTCATCAAATACCCCCAAACTTAAACTAGTGTTAGTCCTCGAGCACAAAACAAAACAAAAATGAAATGGAATGAAATGCAACTAATCTATATGTCTACAAATCCAGTAGTAATGACAGAGACAATTCTATTCAACCGACCTCAGCGAAATCAAATAAACATGACAATACTTCATATCAAAACCAATCAACAATTTCCTAGTCAATCATCAAATCTTAAACTGTTATTACTGGTATAGTGTGTGTGCTCAACATCGGCTAACTGATATAATGCTAAATACAACACATAATAGATCTCTTTAAAGGCATGATACAGTGCAAACTCAAAAAATTCACGAACAAGCTAAATCCTAGTAAATTCAAACATCCACTAAGTTCAAGAGTCCAATCCGGGATACTTATGCTTTACTTTTCATTACGGGGGCTTTTTGCTCTTTTCTCGTCTTATTGTTATTTTTTAACCATGACTTTACAATGTCTCATTCCATTAGGCTAACAGTGTTACCCCTTAGCGAGCTTTCGACCAACGACTCTCAGACCATAAAAACCTTAGGGCGCTAGGTGTAAAGACAATCCCCTCGGGCGTACATGCTCAAGTAATAAAGGCCTCGAAACAAAAGTAGTCATGTTATTTATTATATTTTTTTCTCTTTTTTTATGAAGTTTTATATCCCAAATTTTTCCCCCAAACTTAAGCTTTTGTCTAAGTTTAGCCATCTCCACCTGTTCATGTCTTTCATTCATCCAAACTAGTATTATCCTTAAGAAGTCCATTATGTATCAATTTAGACTAAATCAATCCACATAGTTGTTTTTATTATGCTATCCTTATTATACCAGTTTCAAATAGAAAAAAAAATTGATTCATAACAAGAATCATATCAAAGCTCTAATAGTCAGTACTATATTTGTCTGCTCAATTCCAATCTCATCATTGGCCAAAATAGACTGTAACTATCTTAATAGCTGGAAACATGAAGATGAACATAGTATCTAACTTCTATTTTTGATTTTATTTTTTTACTAAAAAATAAAATAAGAAATTGAATATAATGATATTCAAACTACACTACTATGCAACTACTTATGCAGTTGTACTACATGAATACAAACACAATGGACTAAAACTAAACACGACAACATAATGCAAAATAAACAAATAACAAAACATAAACATGAAACTAAACATGCAATTAAGAACTAAACTAAACTCCCCCAAACTTAGCAATTACAATGCCCTCATTGTAAGAATATAGCAATAAGTATAAGAGGACTTCCTTGTAATCAGCTAAGCGTGAGGTAATGGTTATGATGGCGGCGATGATGGTCATGGCATAAACACTCGACGCTATTCCACAAGCTCTTTTCTGCAAAATTTTCCTCGATTTATGTGCAGTTACTTCCTATTTCATAATCTTTTGCCTATTCTTAGAACCTCCAATACCTGCAATGAAGAGAGACAACATAGATTAGAATAGCACTTTGGATTATAAGAGAACTTAATAAGAAAATATAACAATTTGATTCCTATCTACTAAATAAACTAGCAAAGCATATAAATATAAAAATTCTTGGGTTGCCTCCCAGTTAGCGCTTGATTTACAGTCTTTCAGCCTGACTTTGTCTGCTCAGCACTATCCAATTCCTTTTCGATAATTGAGGAGCCCTCCATCCATCAAAAATAATGTAACTTTTGGCAAGTTCCCCAAAGTGATAACCATTGCATTAAAGTCACCTAGCATGCTTTGTTTAGATAAGATCACATTCAAGAACTTCCAACATCTAGGTGTTTTCTCCATTGTGTCTACTAATAGATTCTGACATTGAGGCGGTACCAACACAACTGGTTCTTCATCTTTCTAATCCCACTCCGATCACACCATGGCTTCGAAGTTGTACTCGCTCTTACGCGACCAGGAGCTTTGCCGACGACATGACTACCAATCGGACAAGGTTTTGCAAATCTAACTGGATCCTTGAACTTTGGTGGAGAAGGCACTTGAGGCATAAATAACATCGGCTCATCATCGTTGATTCTCATAGTTAGTTCTTCACCAACCTTGTTTTCATTATTCCCACGTGTCTCCTTTTTTTCAATATCTTGTGGCTCATCCAGTTGTATATTTAGTTCAGGCACTTCATCAATATTAGAATTCTCATCATAACACCAATTGTTTTTAGGACAGTTGTTCAAGGCTTTGAGCATTTGATCCATATAGTTCTGCAGATTTTGAATTGATATCTCTTGATTAATCCTCCTCTCCTCATTTGATGCTACGAACTTGGACAAAAATTCCTCCAACCTTGAATTATCTGTCTTAGTTTTGGAATCCATTTATTGAGGACCAACGTTTGAAGTAATGATGAGTTGTTCCATCTGGTTAAGAAAATTATGTCTCAATATTTCTTGACTCATCATCCTCTCCTCTTGGTTTTCTATGAGCTTTGACAGGAATTCCTCCAAATTTGACTTTTCTTCATGTGGCAATGGAGGTGGACATAAGAATTTCGGTATGTATATTGAATTTGGAGCGTAGTATTGGTCTTCATAATTGTAGCTCCATGAGGAATCCAGGTGATACCCCCAAGCGTGATGATAATTGGCATATGCATACTGGTTGAGGTAGTTACCACCATATTGTACCGACCCAAGACTAATGGTGCATTGATTACTTGGGTGATTGACAACACAATAATTGCAAGTAACTGCTATCTTACGTTTACGTTGGGCTGCAAAAATGTCCAACCTCCTCGAAAGTGTCTTAAGTTATGCTGATAATGTAGAAAATGCATTGAGTTCATAAATCCCTATGTCCCTTGGTTGAGTCATACTCGAATATGGCCTTTGATAATTGTATCCAGCCATGGTACCTGAAACGAGAGAAAAATAAGAAGATAATAAAATAAAATAAAAATATTTAAATTAAGACTAATTTGATTGAAGCTAATATTGGCAAAAAAATATTAAATGAATTCCCCGGCAACGGCGCCAAAAACTTTTTGGGTAAAATCTAGTTACATACAATCACGCAAGTATACGTGGTCAACAAATGATATAGTGAAAGTAGAGTATCATTCCCATGAGGAATTATTAATACAAATTATCAAATACTAACTCTTAACCAAACTAATTTTATTTAAACAAACAATTTAATGTTATAAAGTAAATTATTTAATTAAACTAATCCTAACTACCAGTAATTACAAATCAGATTATGAAGATTTAAGATCACAACTTCAGTTATTGCTTCATTTAAATTAATACACTTCTTATCAATTATGCTCACTATTCTAAATTGTTAATCAAGAACACAAAAGTAAATATGACCATCTCTCAATGTATCATACTCAAATCAACATAAATCCACAGATGATAGAATTAAGAAGAACACCCTAATTAACTAATTCACTATATCTCTATGTGAATTATAATTAAAGAGTATTTAAAGCACAAGTTCTTTATCAGATTACATGCGATGTATAGGTATATCTCTATCCTATACATAAATTATGTATTCCAACGCCATGCAAAAAACACAATCACATGTTATTATTATCAGATCTAAATCTATACTTCATCTCTCAAGTTCATATAGATTATCACGATAATTGTTAGCTAGGTAATTAAGAAATAAACACAAACCATAATAGACCATCCAAGGATAATCACAATAATTAATACAGAAGCATACTAAAAATAAACTATGCAATAAGCTTCATTATAATCTTAAACAAAAGATTTAGTTCATGATTAGTGAATTAAAACTAAGAATCAACAATTGAAATAACATTAAAAGATAAAATTAATAATAGAGTGAAGAATAAATCTGTTGTCAGCAAATCTTCATCTTTCTCAAGCTCCTGCTCTTGATCTTCAATGGTCTCCAAGTTGCTTCAATCTCAAAATCTAATAAGAACTAAGGTTTTTTCTAATCTACTCTAATCTAATCTAATGGAATACTCTCTCTTAATCCTTGTAATTCTCTTCCTTTTATATGCCTCTTTATATGTCTTTAAGTCCTCCTGGAAGTCCTTGAATCATTCAGCTCGAACCAATTCTTCTTGAACTCAAATTCTGACAAAAACGGCTTTTTCTACACGTACCCCCGCTGCGGCAGACATTTTTGTACTAATAGGCCCACCCCGGCGGGCTAGGCTTCTATTTTTGGGCTTATATCCCCACCCTAGTGGGCTAGGCTTCTATTTTTGGGCTTATACCCCCGCCACGGTAGGGTTTTGTATGTGTAATAACCACCCCAGCGGGGGTCCTTTTTTCTGTTGCAGTGTCCTATGGTAAAATGACCTTTTGATCCGAGAGAATTTACGGGGCCTGCCACCTATCAAATTGAATATCTCTATGAGCTCTACAACTTTCATTCTTTAAGAATTGAGAAATAATGGCTCAAGCAATGCTGAAATTTGCTCCGAAGTGGCTGCTATGTAAATAGCAAGCCGAAAATGCGAATCTAGCAACCCCAAACGTCGATTCAAGTAACTTTTGTCCCAATTCCTATAAAACAATATAAAACATGAATGAATAGACACAAACACTTAAAAACTTCCAAAAGATTAAGCTCAAATGCACTCAATTAATGGGTATAAAACCCACTCATCAATAGCGCAGCTGCGCCTGTTGGTCTTCTGAGATCCTGCACCAGCGCAGCTGCGCCAGTGCCAAGGCTAGGGCAGCGTAGTTGCGCCGTGCCCTGATCTGTGGTAGTGAGTTCTGATTAATTGTAGACTGGAATATAAGAACCTAATCTAGTATGGTATGCATGCTAAAGATGTTAAATCATAATATAAAATACAATAACAGATGGTTATGTGTGGTGACACCAAAAAGTGAAGATTTTAATGATCACTTGAACAAGTTATGTAATGAATAAAAATTGATGTTTGCAAGAGTTAGAGGTGAATGATAAAGCTTATATGAGGCACTAGTGAGATTTCAGATTCATAAGAGTGGTTAACCAACATGATTAGACATTAAGTTATAGGTTATGACTTAAATGGTGGGTCGAACCTATAAAGCTAATGATAATATAACTAATTGGTATTTCGATTTCAATGGTATATCTAGGTTATTTGGAGAACGTTATTATACTTGTGTAGCTTACACACGAGTCAAGTTCCCTAACTTTATTCTTTTTATAATGAATGCAAGTTTCATAACTATGCTTACATTTTGATGTCAAGCAAGCTTTCTATTCCTAATTTATCATTTTGCAAGTTCCTAAATCTTATATTAAAGTTGAGCAAGCCTATTGATTCTATCTTGTGTATGATTATGCAAGCTCTTGTAATCTAATTCATTACATCGAGCGAGTTTTACTTTCCTAATTTTTTTTATTGCTATTCAAAGTATATACTGTTTAAATTCATTGTTTCAAACGAGGTTTTTCTAACTCTTTTGGATGTAGTACTTTGCATATATACCATGTCTATTCAAATGTATATTTTTGTTATTCAATCTTTGACTTAAATAACCTTGTTCAATTCTATATTATTGTGTTGAACCTTCAAATAGCAAGCAAACTCTTATTGATTGGACTAATCTATAATTGAATAGTGTTCTAAAATTCTAGAACCACTGATAAGCTAGTTTCGAGCTAAACGTTCTTTAGTGTGAAATCCTAAAGTCAAACTGAGATGAACAACCCTAATATAGGAGATTATGTACGTGTAACGTTTAGATGTTTGTGCACAATACATGGTACAAAGGGCTGATCCCCCTAAGTACGTAAGGAAGGGTCTGTATAGTATAAACGACTATTAAGGTTGAGGTAATAATACCTAAATACCGGGGATATAGTTCGTGGTCTTAAGACCCTCAGATATAAATCTGGAACTTGTATTCTATTTTTGATTTGTAGAACGAGTTCTCCATTATTCAGCATTCGTTGTCCAAACTAATGTTGTTATTATTCTCTATAATAGTGGGCAATTGTTTGTTCACTCTTGCAATTAACACTGCAACTAAAGTCAAGAAAGTCGATGAGCCATCTTCCAGCAAAGGAAAGGGCAAGATGTCCAAGTGATAAAGATTTATGTGAATTATTTAAATGAATCATGTTATAAAACTTATGTTAAATTGTGATGTATTCTGCAGACTTATGTAATAGTTTAAGGTTTTTACCTGGGATTGATTTAAGTTGATGTAACCCTTTAATGGGAAAGATTATTGTTTAAGTTATTTTATGTCTTTATCCTTTATATTGGGTAGTTAGATGTAATTTTTTTGGATAGTGGACACCAAATCTTGTGGGAATGAAGTTCCCAAATTTAGGGGTGTCACAGGTTGATATCTAAGTTTTAGGTTATGAACCTTAGGTGGGGAAACCTTATGAAGTAACCTTTAAAGAGACAGAAAACAAGTGGTGATAAACTCATATCGATTTCTAAGGAATGAATTGTGGAGATTCATTAAAAGATAAACAATAAAAGACATTATATGCTATGTGTTAATAACTTATTTGCTCGCGAGTATCGAAGAATGTCGCATAATAAATAAAACTTAAAAGTATTTTGTTGTCAGGATGTCTAATGTTGGAGGATCCAGTCCAGGTAGGGAAGTGATACCTCAGGTACCTAGAGATGAGGAACCCCGAGATGTCCACGTTGTGCGGGAACGGTTGATTCAGAGGGAGTCTTCTCTGTTGGTTGCTGAGGAAGATCAAGAGGATGAGAATGTGTCTAATCTTGAGGAGGAGAACTCTGAGGAGATAGAGGATGAGGATGAGGATCCTGTAGAGTTTCCACCAAAGTCTATATCAGCTGAGATGTATGATGCGTTGTATGATCGAAACATATAATTACAAGATAAGGTTAAGGAGCTGAAGGAGTTGACTGAGATGTGTCAAGCTACTATAGAGCAGAAGGATGCCGAGATTCAAGAACTGGACTCACGACTTGGAAACACGGAGTGGGACCTAGTTCATACAAAGGGTCAGCAAGAGGATCTGTTGGCTGAGAATGAGAAAATGAAGACTGATGTGGAAAAGCTAAAAGATGACTTGAAGGAGGAGTCAACTAAACGTGCGAGGGTAGAGGACGCTTGGATGAAGGCGACTTAGCGCGCAGACCGTGCTGAAGCTAAGGTTCAAATGAAGAAGTCCAAGATGAATGAAATTGATTATGCCTTTCATTCTGCGATTGATAGGGCCCAAGATCGAGTCTTTTATTACCCGCCACAGTTTGAAGACTTGTCGTGGTTCGTGATGGATCGTAGGATGGCGTATCGTATTATGGAGGAAGAGCATAGAGAAGCCTCTAGACGTCTTAATATGCCAAGATAGAAAGAATAATAATAATAATATGTGGTTAAGGATGTGATTAAATAAATTGCAAATCCCTTATTTTGAGATAAATAAAGGGTTAGTATGAGGATGTAATCCTGAAACTTGTTTAGTTCATGAAAATGGATGTTGATAGCAGAGATGCTATGTGTGACAACCTGAAAATTTAGATAATTATTTAAATCTTAAATGATGAATTAAAGATTGAATAATAAACCTAGACAGAAAATAAGTGAATGGATTTGAGATTTCTGGGAAGGAATTTAGTGAATTTAAAAAATTTTGTGGTGAATTATTCAAGATTAAGTGTATATAAATATATGTTCTGTGAATATGAAGATTATGTGATGGTTTATATTTGTTTATATAAACAAATAAAAGAAACTAGTGTGATCCTAATTATATATTAGGAATGAAGAATTGTATAACTTAAGGGTTATGGGATGAGAGAATTATGGTATATAGAATATATACTAATTCTAAGAGCTTTATTTTATACATCTCAGTTAATTAATTTTATAACCTAATTATAGCAAGTCTAATTTGAGTTAAGGAAATAAATGTGCATGAGTAAGGATTTATATTATAATTGAGGAAATGAAAACCCTAATTAAATAATTGGGGAAAGATAAAATTAAGAGTATTGGACTATGTTAATTTACATGGCCTAAAGAATTAAATTTTAACTCCAATAGATTAATTAATGATAGCCCAAAAGATGGAAAAGAATGGCCCAACTTTTAGACCAAGTGGGAGAGGACTTTTTGGACATTTAATAAATCAAATAAAGCATAAAAGGAAACTAATTTTGGACAATCTAAGGCCACATGGCCGGTGCATTATAGAGAAGGAAAATGGAAGCATGTGGTGTAATGATGATAACTTATTTTAGTCTACAAAGTGGTTCACCAACTATGCTAGGTGTCACTTGCTTATTTTGCCATCATTTCTGTTCAAGCTTGCAAGCAAACTTATAATGATGAAGAAAGAGAAAGAGAGAGGGAATGAGGGGAATGAATATTAGATATACAATTATATCTATACATTTTTTCTAAACTATAAAAACCATTTCATTTCTCTCTCATCCTATTACTTTCTTTTAGCTAACAAAACAAAACTAAGAGAGAGATGAGCAATTTCGGCAGCCACAAGGGGTAAAGGAGAGGAGGCTTTAATCTTCAAGTTATCCAAGATCATCATCTACTTTGAAAGATTAAGAAAGGCTAGCAAAATATCAAGGTATAAACTACATTTTGTCTAAGTTATTCTTAGTTGTTTTAATCAAAACATGGATTTATGTTCTTGAACTTCAAAACTCTAGATCTACATGATCTAAAGTGTGTTATGTGGGGATCTATCCATTTTGGGGATCAAAAGTTAGATCTAAAGTGTGAAATGAAAACTAGGTTTTTTAAAAGATAGAAAACCTAATTTTTCTTAGCCTTAATGGTGTTTAATATTGTGATTGATGATTGTTTGATGAAATAAATCATGTATCATGATAGAATCATGGGTATATGATGTGTTAGTAAGTGTTATGATGAGTTATGTAAGTTATTATGTGAAAACATCAAAGTTTTCTTAGAAGACACCAAGAGTTAAAAATCAGATTTTTTGTGAAAATGAAATACGAAATTCAAATGACCATATCTCCTATGATATTTTGAATTTTTGAGTGTGGTCAAGTTCTAGAATTTGATCTATGAGTTTTCTAACGTCTCCAAGTGGAATCACTGGAAAAGAAGTTGTAGATTTTCGTATGGACTGATTTTAGCAAAGGAGTCAAAAACTGCGAAGTGACAAAAAGCTACTGCTCAGAAATTTAAAAGGGCATTTTAGGCCACTTATTTTGTGAGAAAACTTTCGGCCTTTTGGAAAATGAAAATATATGGTACTAAGTACCTCCTGTCCAAAAATTAACTCATTCTGACTTAAAATGACCAAGTTATGATCATTTCAATTTTTGTGATTTTCTGACGAAAATCGCTATAACCGGAGTTCTATAACTCCGATGACCACAAAATTTAAATTGGAGTGTCACGTTAACACGTATAAGATTGTGTCAAAAGATGGGAATTTCTAGAGTTGAGCATGATAAGGCTAATTTCTTAAGCTACACACTAAAAATGATTTTTGAAAAAATACCAAAGGAGGTTGGAAAATTATGAAAAAAATACTTTTTGTGTATAAAATATATGTATATGAGTTTGGACAAAGGATAGAAAAATAATAAACTAATTTGGTATTTTCGTGAAAAGGATATGGAATCCAACTTGCCGGATTGTAGTTTGGTTTGCTGATTGGTCATCTAGATGATGGATTTGAAATCCAGGTTGCTGGATTTGGAATCCAGGTTGCTGAATTAGAAATTTGGTTGCTAGATTTAGAATCCAGGTTGTAGGATTAGTATTTGACTTATTAGATGTTAAAGAATAACTTATGAAATGAAAAAATGAGTGGGCGGGGAATTGTTTGCTTAGCTTCCTATATTAATTAGTGGTCGAGTTTGGTTTGACAACCACTTAGTTTCTGGTACTGATAATCATTGAAATGTTTATGTCGCGCTATTTGCTATATGTATGTTGATAATGTGATTCTTTTCTCATGTGTATAACGAATAGGTAGAGGATATAAGGTTAAGTTGCGAGTTCTTAAAATTCATACTTATGGTAAGTTCATGACTCGTAATCATATGGTATGTTTTGAACCCCTCAACGAATGAACGCCTATAGTCTGACTAGGATAAGTTCTTAAACTCATATGATTGTGAAAAGTTCCTGGATACATAATGTGTGGTAAGTTTGATGGACTGGGGTATAGTTAAGTATGAATGAAGTATTGGGGATTATAGGAATATATAGATTTATTAAGCAATGGATCATTAGAGAAAGTGAAGTTGATGGTGGAAGCATAAGTATTCCAAATTTTTTAACTATGCTAGACTTCGAAATTTTTGACATCAAATTAAATACGTACTATGTATTTTTAAAAAATAAATTTTTATTTTCAACCTCTCGTGACCATTGTGTACACTATTAGAAATTCGATATATAACAACGAGCTATAGCTACGCACAAATCATTTCAGTTTTCCCCAAATCATCTATCTCCTCTCATGTCCTCTCCATCTTCTCTAACAGCTATTCTCTTATTCTCTTCAAGTTATTCTCTTCTTCTCGTCCTCGATCTGCCACTAATGTTCCCCTGCTTCATCCTTCTTCATCTCTCTATACATTCGTTTGTCTCAGAGTTGGAACCGATGCAATCGCTAAAATCGCCCGCAATAAGGTTATTTCCCTGCTTCTTTTCCCTTTATTTGTTCATGATTATTGATTGAATACCCACCTCTTATTTGTTGGAAATTTCTATAATAAACAGGTGATTGTAGCCGCAGCTGTATCTGCTGCAATTGGGTAAATCTCCAAGCCTTTTGCTTCCGTTCTTTTATGTAAAAACAAATTTGAAATTAATATTGATTTTGTTTTTCGGGCTGGAGGTTTCCCTTCTGTTCATTCATCTGTAAGTACTTAATGTTGTTGTTGTTGTGTTTCTTTTTTGTTGGGCTAGTTTATTTTCTGTAGTTTGTAATGGTTGATTTTATCCTATTAACTTCAATATATATTTTCCAATGGATTTTTGGGCACGCAGTTGTGGCCACTGCAACTTCCCTTGGCCTTCAAAGGTAAATGTTTAGTACCTCAAAGAATAGGTTTGGAAACTGCATTAATTGTTTGGCGGTTGTGTATCATGGGTTTTGTTTCAATTTTGTTTAGGAACTGTTGAATTGTGTTTTTTGAGTTAATGGATTATGCCCTGTGTTCTTCAATTACAGTTCCCTCGTGCTTAATTTATGGTCTTTTTTAGGCTTATTGTTTATTCTTTCGTATTGGAAACAAATGAAAGCAATAATATGGTGTTCTCTGGAGTGGGATGCTTTAAAAGCATTTCTGATGTGGATTGTAGGGATTATGTCTATGCATTAACCTTTGTCAAGAGATTGTAGGGGTATGGATCCTTTTTATTGCGAGATTTGCCTTTTGACGCCATCCAGTTTTGCATATATGAGCAGCTTTGGATCAGTTACAAGCTTGCGGTAAGCAGGCTTATCTTATTCTATTTTTTCTCATTTTGCCATCACATGCATAAAGATTCAGTCTTTGATCGATTTCCTATTTTCATGATAATAATGGTTAGGGATTCATAAGACTATAAAGGAAAGTTCAAAGCACCCACTAGACGAATGCAAAAAGAGTCCATATATGATACTGATGCAGTAGTCAATTTCAGTAGATTTATGCCCTTGAAGTCGTGAAATTAGCAATTCATAACTAAGCAGTCCTTATAAAAGGTTTCAGCTGCTTCTTTACATATTTATTTTTAGGATGGTGTTGGTATTCCAAGTCCTAGAGCAGTTTCATGCAATCCCCAATAGTGCAGTGAACCAACAATTCATCTTTGTGGATTGTGAAGTGGCAATAGCATCTTTCTGATATACAAAACATTGAGCTTAATCCATTCATGTAATTTGAGGGTAATTGTATGTATCAGTGGGATTAGTCTTGCCTCCAAAAGGTTTGAGCTTAATCCATTTCTGATGCAGGAGATGAAAAAAAAAAGCAGCACATTTGTTGAGTTTCGGATGAAAACAGAATATGGTTTTGAAAATTGTCCAAACAGGCCCTCGGTCATCCTAAGTACAAAAAGATGATTACTTTCTTACTTTTATGGCCTCATACGAGTTAAATAATATCAGGGCGACTACATTGAACTTTAGATTTTAGGGAATTTGAAACGGCTTACTATAAAGTGAAACTTGAAATTAAAATGAAAAAGGACTGCATTTGACCGGAAAACTGATTCAGCTCCGGTAGCTACATATAGTGAAATAATCAAAACATTGAAAAAAGAACGAATTGTATGTTTTACGAAATTGATTAAATTTTTGTTGGATTGGTTTTGATTATTTGGGAAAAGGAGTTTGGGATTTTTGATTGGGGATAGTGGAAGCTTAAATCTTTTAGATTAATCGGAGTTTTGAGTTAAAAGTACTCCAATTTACTCTCCCCTCTATTTGTTTCACCATTTTCCGTTTTATCTTTTTGGGTCATGATCTCTGATTTGCTGATTTAGTTAATAAAAAAGAGGAATTTTTGTGTGCTACAAGGGCTCTCGTTTTGGGACAGATTATGAGTATTTAGTAGTATTTACGTTTAGGTTGTATAATCTAATATGCAGCTCTATATTAGTTAAAGAATTCATATGTTTTATGTAAGAGTACTGGCATTTTCCCAAGTCATGATGAATGTGTTACATTTTGTGATATATTTTTGTTGCGTGGTTTATAAACAATGGTAAGGTTCAAATTTATTTATTTTTGCCAATAAATGAGATTGAGGTTCACGTTTACTTGCTCTCATTGTTTTCCTTTTCATTGTAGTTTCTTGGAAACCAGGATTTCAAGGGGTTTTTGAATAATTTGCAAGATTGGGAACTCTCACTCAAAGACAACGAAAAGAAACTGAAATCTCAATCTCTTGGCAAGGAGAAATTGGTAAGATATGAACCCAACTACAATGAAAGAAAATAGAAAGTTTTTACGTTCTTAATTTCCTCTTAATGCATTGATAAGTATCCTTATATGATGGGTTTCTACTTTCTCCTGCTAAGAAGCACAACTACGTACACATAATTAGCTAAACATGAAACAACCAGTACACTGATGTGACACATTTTAAAAAAGTTTACTATATGGGGATAGGTTTGAATCTGTTTCAGTAATATGGACATATTATGCTGAATACTCTGCTCCCTAGTGCTTGTTCACCTTATAAAATCTTCCTTCTATCATACTTACTTTTGATGCTCCCTTCATCCTGAAAAAATAGTACCTATTTTTTTCTTTGGTTTTTTTCAAGAGAACCGTACCGTATCTTTGGAGTTTGCTCAAGGTGGGAACTTTATTTAATCTCCATATGCCTGTGCTGTGATTAATCTAATGGGGGCAGGAGGTTAAAAAATCAACATATTTTTATGATGGGCGTACTTTCAGTCTATTTTGATAACTCTTTTTTAATGCAGTTGTACTTTTGATACTTTTCAGTGATTTGATATATAATTTTTTGATAATGCTGAGTAAACGGTTGACGGAGGTTGATGTTTCCACCATCTTGATAATTTTACAATGCAAGTCACTTCAGATACTAAACTCTAAATTTTGCATGTGTTTACTGTGCTACTATTTATAGTCAGCATCGGTGTTACTCGGACTCGCCTGCTTCTGATGGAGTACCCGTGTCGACACGATCCGACACGGGTGCGGGTGCGGGATTTGTGTCGGGTGCGGCACTTTCAATCCGGATACATAATATTTATCAGCTTAGCGTGGCGATGATGAAGAAGAAGAAGAATTAGAATCGACTGAAAGAGAAAGAAGAAGAATCGACAAGAAGAAGAAGAATCAGAATCGACCGAAAGAGATAGAAGAATCGAAGAAGAAGAAGAAGAAGAATCGACTGTGCTTTTTTCTTCTTCTCGACTGTGTTTTTTTCTTCTTCTCGACTGTCGCTTTTTTCTTTCTTCGAACGACTTCTGAGGCTTTTTTTCTTTCTTCTTCCGAGTATCTGGTCATAAATATCTCTGGCAAATTACAGTTAAGTACCCTATAGTTTTTATAGTTTTTTTAATTTAGTCCCTCTAGTTTTTTAAAAGTTTAAAATAGCCCCTGAAAAATTACTTATCAGTCCCTATAGTTTTGTTTTCTTTCATTTTAGCCCCTGAAGTTTTAATAGTTTCAGTTTTGCCCCTGTTTCTTTATATTTTTGTACTTCAACCCTTAAAGGTTCATGATAAATGCATGTCTATATGAATTTAGACATCATAAAAAATCATAACATGCCGTATCCCCGCACCCGTGTCTAAATTTGGATTCATATCGTGTATCTTCTATTTTTTGACTTCACGTATCCGACACTTTGATTCGTACCCGAATTCGACACTCGCACCCGAGTCCGAGTAACACAGGTCAACATTGCCACCGAGATTAAAACTACCAAAGGAAATGCAAATTGCATATCCTTAGGAATTTGAAGCCTCTATATGAAACATGTGCAACTCATAATTAGACATCCATTGGTTGGAATATTTATTTTTTTCTGGGTGCTATATGGAACATGTGTAACACAGAAATTGGATGGCAGAGACATGTTGGAGCCTTTTGGTTCATTGTAAGGCGATTGTATCTATTATTTTTTCACTTTCGTTGGTATAATTTGTAGAATGGCCGGTTGTAATAAAAATGAATTTGTTGACTCTATGAAAAGATAGGATATTAGATGGTTCCAATTTGGTTAAATTCTTATGTATTATTTAACCCTCATTTTCTTTTGGCAATTCAACTTCCCAGTCTTCACAGTGACTTTTCAGTGCCACCTCTGGTCATCATCCATGCATGGTTTTATTTTGCTCTTAACATGGCAAGTCTTGATACATTTGGGCCACCAGCTGTTAGACCTTTTTTTGTTGGGCATTTATTCAATATAATCTATTCTTTGAATGTATATCTACTCTCTTCCTTTTCTAATATTTGATCATTACTTGCAGTTGACAGTAGACAAAATTCTAATTTGCGGGCTGAAATGGAGCAAGCTTCTCGATCCTGATAAGAAAGGTCAATGGTGGCTGTCTGGGGATAGGGCAATTATATTTTAGGAGATGAATTATTCAACTATTATATTGTAATGTGAATGATTTTAAATCATGTATACAATATTTTTTTTATGTTTTATTTTATATTGTTTTTGTGTTTATTAGATAAATGTACACAATTATTTTAAAAAAAAAAATTTAAAAAGTTTATAACGACGGTTATCGACCGTAGCAATAACTTTCAGCGACCGTTGGTAAAGAACAAATACATGATTTTGTCATGACCTATAGCGACGGTCGATGACCGTCGCTATATGCCAAAATACAGTAGCAAAAAGTTTTACCGACGCCTTCTATAGCGACGGTCGGAGACCGTCGCTAAAACCTTTAGCGGCGGTCTTTTGGCCTATAGCGACGGTCAGCGACCGTAGCTATAAGCCAATTTTCTAGTAGTGGTATGCGTGCCACCGACACCTCGTTACCTGTTGAGATTATAAAACTAATTTGTACATATTTTTGAACGATTTAAAGAATAGTCTATGCTACTTGTTTCGGCTAGACGAAAATGATTTGAATTATCAAAATGTATTTTTATATCATTAATGCATCATGAAACCTGATGCAGAGATGATAAAAATGATGGAGTTATCAA
Source organism: Panax japonicus (assembly GCA_020205505.1). Lineage (NCBI taxonomy): Eukaryota > Viridiplantae > Streptophyta > Magnoliopsida > Apiales > Araliaceae > Panax > Panax japonicus. Next base: position 43,129,401 of record CM035114.1, read on the forward strand.
TGCAGAATTACTTAGTGTCGGATGTGATCTAAAGATCGTCAGCCTGTGAAACCCCATATTTTGTGAATAAAGAATTAATTTTCTCGAAATAATTTTTTAATATTATGGTGTGAATTTGAGATAATATTATAGTTGTGGGTAGTATTTATAAATTTTGCAAAGTATGCAAGTTGTTATATTATATTCGATTGGTCAGGGAATATTCTTTGTGTCGGAAAAATATTCGTACGACGGTACAATTATTGGTGGACACCACAACAGAATTATTGTCGGATTGAGAAAACGATAAAATATTTTATTGAAAATAACGGCGGAAGTTTTACCGTTGATACTTTTGAACTACTGGGTAGTAAAAGTACAGTAATACGCGTTGTTGCATAGTAGCACACAGTATTAATTATTGATATTTATGTGAGAAGTCGCTCAGTTTAATTCAATTATTGTTGATTAATAATATGAATTATTATAGCGATGATGACGGTTTGTTTTATTCGTATTATTAACGTAATAAAATAGAAACATCTTTTTATATAAAACAGAATACTTTATTAAAGTTATTCTATAAATAGAATATATTATATTTTATTATGCATAGTGTCGCATAGTGTTTTGCATAGTGTTGCATAGTGTTTGCATAGTAAAAATCTTTTTATATAAATAGAATATATTATATTTTATTTAAAAGATTTTTCTTTAAATATGGACCGTCAGATTAAAGTAAATCAATCTGGACCGTTCATGGATTAGTTACTATGCATTCCATTTTCCTATAAATAGAAGCTCATTCCTTCATTATTTTCTTACGAATTCATTGAAACTCTAGAGAGAGAAATTATAGAGAGAAGCTATAGAGAGAAAATTATAGAGAGAAAGAAGAAGAGTATTCTGCTACTTCACTACTTCTATATCCAGTTTCTGTTACGGTAAGGGATATTATTCTTTCTTATTCATGAAGAGAACTGTTATTATTCCATTTCTTATTATTCTGTTGGAATAACATGTATACGCGGTCTACCCTATACTTGGTGACATTCTTCTATTATTCTGTTGGAACATCCTGTCTGTGTGTTTTACACCGGACCTGGTTCCATCTTTATTATTATTCCGTTGGAACATCCTGTCTGTGTGTTTTACACCGGACCTGGTTCCGTCTTTATTATTTTGTTGGAACATCCTGTCGGTGTGAATTTCACCTGACCTGGTTCCATTATTTAGTATTCTGTTGGAATAACCTGCCTGTGCGAAGTTCCGCATGCATGGTGATTTCTGTTGTTATTCCATTCTTTATTATACTCAGTTGGTTAAAGTTTTGACTTCTATACTCCATGAAATTAGTAGAATATCCTTGATATTTGCGCTTCATCCAGTATCTTTTCAGGAAAATATTCTTCTGAGCATTCTTGAATTTTACACCACAAAACAGTATCGTGTGGACAATTTGGACGTTATTGGTTCATGTACAAATTAATTCTTGAACTTGTTTTTATTAAATTCTTATATCATTGTCATCATCCTCATGTTTATGTTATGTTGAAAGTCATCTGTGGCCTGTAGTGCATAGATAGACTTGGTATGATTATGACCAGGGATTATGCGGTGTAATCATGACCGTAATATTACAAATGATGTGGAAAAAGTCTTCATTGGCCCGTAGTGCATTGATGGACAGTTTTTGGTATGATTATGGCTATGGATTCTCTTCGGCCGTAGTGCAAAGATAATTGTTTTATGGCATGATCAGGACCGTTGATGAAAACACGATTATCTTTGGCCCGTAGTGCATGGATAATTCGTGGTCGTGATACTAAAGAATATCCTTGGCCTGTAGTGCAGGGATGATTTAATGATGTGGATTATTTATTGAGCTGAGTCTCAGCGATAAAAGTGATGAAAAACTTTTTAAATCATAAAAGATAGTAGATTCAATTCTCTCTACTTGACTCTTTTAATGTATTGCTTATTCCGCTGCAGTTAAACTTGATGTCTATTATATTTTATCAGTTTAACATTGTTGGAGACTAATGATAATATATTCTGCATTATCTTAGTCATAATATTTCTTACTGGGCTAGTTGAGCTCACCCTTTCTTTCACTGTTCTCTTCAGGAAATGAGAACATAGCAGGGACTAGTCGGGGGATGGAGTGACGGTCCAGAGGATAGCATTAGTAGTCCTCACTATTCTGAGAAATAGTGTATTAATAATTGTAATGAGGACTCCTTTTGAGTTTGTATGATCTCTAGTAGACAATTATTGTATTCAAACTCACAGTTATGTTTTGTCGTATTGTACACAACAGTTGTATTAGTAAGTTGTATTTGAGTTATTACCATGTATCTGATGACCCAAAATGGGTGATGTATACCTAATTTTGGGGGCGTCACAGTTGGTATCAGAGCTTAGGGATATGATCCCTGGCTAAGATGTGAGACTAGAACTAGGAGGGGAGAGACGGGGAATTCCTTCGCTAGTATGACCTACTTAAATTTATTTTGTATTTAAATTAGTTAGACAAAGTTTAGAGATATTATGTTACATGTCAATTAATCTTTGTTTTGTGGCAGTGTTTGAAAATGGCATCCGAGAATGTTGAGATTATCAATGGAGCACAGGAGACCGTTGAGTCTCCACAGATCAATAATCAGGATAATGTGCAACTAGAGGACAATACTCCTCATGAAAATAATAACACCGATGAAATGGTGAATGATGGGATGGTCAGAGACTTTATGCAATTCATGCAACAACAGGCTAAGGCAGCTCCTGTCCAAAATGCAGGTAGAAATACTGATAACTCTCGGACGGTCACCGCTAAGCAGTTTAAGGAGCAATTCATGCAACAACGGGAGAAGGCGGCTCCTGTTCATAATGCAGGTAAAGACAATGGCAACCCACGGTTGGTCACCGCTAAGCAGTTCAAGGAGCTGGGACCACCGGAATTTTTGGGAAAGCCAGAACCACTTAAGGCGGAGACGTGGTTAAAGCAGATCACCAAGATATTTGATGTCTTGGGATGCTCCGAGGAGCAAAAGGTTCCTTTTGCCACCTTTATGTTGCGTGAAGAAGCAGATCATTGGTGGGAATCTGTAAAACGTACCCAGACTGACGCACTCAAGATGTCTTGGGAGAAGTTCCAAGAGCTGTTCAACGACAAGTACTTTCCTGAAAGTATTCGTCACATGAAGGAGGTAGAGTTTATCAAGCTGGAGCAAAACAATATGACCGTGTTGCAGTACGAGGCTAAGTTTGCGGAGTTATCCCGGTTTGCATCCCATTTGGTCGATAATGAGGAGCGAATGGCGCGAATGTTTCTGCGAGGTTTGAAACCCGATATACGTCAATACCTCATTTCTCATAAACTTTGTTTATATTCAGATATTGTGAATAGAGCTCAGTTAGTGGAGCGCGATAATGAGTTATCACAACCAAAAGGTAATGACCAGCAACACGATAATAATCATACCGGTGGCAACGGCCATCGGAACAATGATAACCATCGCGGGGGAAATTATCATACCAAGAATGGTAACCACTTCGGTGGTAATCATGGCCAAAATAATAAGAATGGACATTTCAAGAAGAGAAGGTTCAACAATGACGTAAAGACGTCAGCACCAGCAACCGTTGTTAAGGAAGAAGAACGACCACCGGTCGTATATTTCAGATGCGGACAGGAGGGACACATCCGTCCAAACTGTACGCAGCAGTCCAAAACATGCTTTAATTGCGGAAGAGAAGGTCACCTAGCTCGATTCTGTCGTATGATGAAGTCAATTCCAGCTGGGATAATGATGCCAAAGGATGTCCCAGACAAGCCAAAGCCGGTAGTTTAAGAGAGAGCGTTTTTTTTTCTCTTGTGACGAGGAACCTGAATAAAATTATCACGGGTAAGTTAATCATAAGCTCTTACGAAGTCTATACCGTGTTAGATACCGGTTCTACTCACTCTTTTATTTCACCTAGTTGTGTTCAATGTTTGTACTTAACTCCAGAGAAGTTAAACTTTGATTTATCTATTGAAACTCCATTGGGAGAAACCTTCGTTACCTTCACTGTTTATAAACCTTATTTGATTCAAATCGACACTTTCACGTTACGTGTTGATCTTGTCTCTTTGAAAATACTTGTCTTTGATGATATTTTAGGAAACGATTGGTTAACTACTCATCATGTTTTTCGTAAGGTTGTTAGCTTTCATATTCCTAACCAACCTATTATGCGAATTTAAGCAACCAAACCACTAAATTCAATCATTGTCATATCAAGCCATAAGTAAAGAGCCCCGATCCTTTTGTTGATGACTTCCTTGTGTGGAATGGACCGAAGCCAGACTTTCTGTAGGCGACGTCGTGAATAACGATAACAAGTTGATAGGTATCATTATGAGGTGCTATCTAGGTTAAGGGATAGAAGTCACAGTTGGTATCAATGTGACGTACTATCCAAGTCTTGAATGGGAGTAACAGTTTTGAATGATATTTTTATCATTAATAAATTTCTTGACGTATTCCTGAAGACTTCTTAGCTTACCCTAGAGCGTGAAATCGAATTTGGTATTGACACCAGTAAAAAACCCATTTCTTAAACCCTCAAATATTTTCTTCACCTAAAACGAACGTATAACGTGTCAAAGATGTTGGCTCGAGCTGTTGAAGATTACGATCGTACCATGCAATATTATCGTGGGAAAGCGAACATGGTAGCTGACGTGTGAGTAGAAGATCGTATGCGTTTACAAGTTCGAATATACGAACTCACATGAAGATAACGAATATACAAGTAGAATCGACTTTAATCGACAAAGTTAAAGCCGCTCAAGCTACACACTCGGAGCTGAAGAATGTGAAGAATTAAGAAGGTTCAAGAGGGCGTTATTTTAGAAGCAAGAATTGACGAATAGAGGAAGTCTAAACGCTTGATTTTATTGGCCCATTTGAAATCCTTGATTGAGTAGGAACTGTGACTTATAGACTCGTTTTACCGCCAAATATATTGCGTGTTCATAACGTTTTTTTTTCGTATCGATGTTACGTAAATATATGGACGACCCGAACCACATTATTAAATAAGAACCGGATGAGATAGCGGATGATTTAACGTATGAAGAGATACGTGTTACAATCTTGGATAAGAAGAATCGTATTCAACACTCAAAGGTTATATCTCAAGAGTTAGAATTGGAAGTGAAGTCAAGGTATTCTCACCTGTTCGGCATACCAGGTACGTACGTAAATTTCGAGGGCGAAATTCCATAAGGAGGGGAGATTGTGAAACCCCAGATTTTGTGAATAAAGAATTAATTTTCTCGAAATAATTTTTTAATATTATGGTGTGAATTTTAGATAATATTATAGTTGTGGGTAGTATTTATAAATTTTACAAAGTATGCAAGTTGTTATATTATATTCGATTGGTCAGGGAATATTCTTTGTGTCGAAAAAATATTCGTACGACGGTACAATTATTGGTGGACCCCACAACAGAATTATTGTCGGAATTGAGAAAACGACAAAAAATATTTTATTGAAAATAACGGCGGAAGTTTTACTGTTGATACTGTTGAACTACTGGGTAGTAAAAGTACAGTAATACGCGCTGTTGCATAGTAGCACACGGTATTGATTATTGATATTTATGTGAGAAGTCGCTCAGTTTAATTTAATTATTGTTGATTAATAATATGAATTATTATAGCGATGATGACGTTTTGTTTTATTCGTATTATTAACGTAATAAAACAGAAACATCTTTTTATATAAAACAGAATACTTTATTAAAGTTATTCTATAAATAGAATATATTATATTTTATTATGCATAGTGTCGCATAGTGTTTTGCATAGTGTTGCATAGTGTTTGCATAGTAAAAATCTTTTTATATAAATAGAATATATTATATTTTATTTAAAAGATTTTTCTTTAAATATGGTCCGTCAGATTAAAGTAAATCAATCTGGACCGTTCATGGATTAGTTACTATGCATTCCATTTTCCTATAAATAGAAACTCATTCCTTCATTATTTTCTTACGAATTCATTAAAATTCTAGAGAGAGAAATTATAGAGAGAAGCTATAGAGAGAAAATTATAGAGAGAAAGAAGAAGAGTATTCTTCTACTTCACTACTTCTATATCCAGTTTCTGTTACGGTAAGGGATATTATTCTTTCTTATTCATGAAGAGAACTGTTGTTATTCCATTTCTTATTATTCTGTTGGAATAACCTGTATACGCGGTTGATGAATGGGTAATATACCCATGAATTGGATATATTTGGGCTTAAATTATTGCATTCTTAAGTTATTTAGTAGCATTTTTATTGTGTTTATATCTTGTTTTGCAGATTTGGAAGCTGGAGGGGCAATTATGGGAAATTCAAGCAATTAATGGCAATTTTGTAATTTTGAAGAAGTCCAGCGCCGGGGCGCTGGAAACTATACTATCTACAGCGCCGGGGCGCTGAGCCTCGGCTGGCGTTGACTGGATTAGCGCGTTTGACTTCTGGGTGGACTTAATTTGGTTATTGGGGGCTAAAATAAAACCTAATTGGAGAAGGATTGTGGGGGGCATATAAAAAGAAACTAAGTGTTGAAATAAGGGGAGCTCTTTTTGGACTATTATTCTGGGGAGGATTCAACAAGTTCTCCATTGAGGACTACGCGAGATTGCTTGGAGATTAAGGATTGGCTACAGAGTTTATTCTTTTTCTCCTTATTTTTACTTTGTAATTCTTTAAGGATGATTTGTCAACAATTAATGGTTTTTATTTCCGTGATGAACTAATTCTTTAATTAAGATTTCAATTGAACCTTTTATGACTATAAATTAGTTATTAACTCATTCTAATTATTTATGTTGAAGTGAATTGTTTATGATGTTTTGATTTTATTGATTAATTATTTGGCCAATAATTTCCTTGTTATTCTAGAAGGAATTGGAAAAGGAATTCTAGGGTTAGAACTGGGCATGATAACATGTGACTTGATTATTTGCATAATTGGGTTTGTGAACTGAATGAAAATATCTGTTCACCGCATATAACACATAAGGAATTGAAATTGGAAAGAGTTTAATTCACTTGTTTTGCATAGGAATATAGCAAGATTAATCTGGATTAAATAGAAGTCAATTGATCACTTGGAAAAGGACTTTTGACATTTGAGAATTCCTGTTAACAATTCAGTAGACATAATAATTGGGATGAGTAGGTAACTGATTTATAGTTCATAATTGGGGATATTGAAGTCTTAATCTTTATCTATCGGAAATTCTTCATTCAAGCATTAGTTTATTTATTCGTTTATTTTAGGATAATATCTTTCCGTGTTTAATTTTGTGTTAATAATTCAAAAAATCATAATTTATTCTTGTTCGAATAAAATTGAATTGATATAGTATTAGTAGTTGGGATTTATTAATTAGAATTCTCTGTGGGAACGATACTCAACTTATCACTTTATTACTTATTGACCACGTATACTTGCGTGTTGTGCGTAACTAGATTTTACTTTAAACCTTTTCTTGTCCTCAAGCAAAAACACAAAAATGTTATGCAATGCAATGTAATGAAACTAATCTATATGCCTACGAATGCAACAGTAATGATAGAAACAAGTCTATTCAACCAGCCTTAGAGAAATCAAGTAAACATGATAATACATCATATTAAAACAAATCAGTAATTTCCCAATCAATCATCAAATCTTAGACTGTTATCACTGATATAGTGTGTGTGTGCTCCACAACAATGTTAACTGATATAAAATCAAATTTAAGACATAATAGATATCTTCGAAGGCGTCATACAGTGAAAACTCACAAAATTCACGAACAAGCTAGATCCAACTAAAGTCAAACATCCACCAAGTTCAAAAGTCCAATCTGGGATACTTATGCTTTACTTTTCATTACAGGGGACTTTTTGCTCTTTTCCCGTTTTATTGTTTTTTTTAACCATGACTGTGCAATGTCTCATTCCTATTAGGCTAACAGTGTCACCCCTTAGCGAGCTTTCCACCTAACGACTCCCAGACCATATAAGACCTTAGGGCGCTAGGTTTTAAGATACCCCTTCGGGCGTACTTACTCAAGTAACAAAGGCCCCGAAACAAAACTAGCCACGGTAAATTTTATTTTTTTTTTATTTTTCTTTTTCTTTTTTTTTGATAGATGGTTGGTGAGTGCGTTTTACGCTCCATCTCACGCTTGTGTTTATGGGGAGTGTTTCTCCTCAACCCACCACAAGACTCAACATGTTTTTTTTAAAGCTTATATACCCCGAAATTTCCCCCCAAACTTAAGTTTTTATCAAAATTTAGTCATCTCCGCCTATTCATGTCTTTCATTTCTTCACACTAATATTATCCTTAAGAAATCCATTATGTATCAATTTAAACTTAATCAGTCAACATGGCTGTTATTAACGTGCTAACCTTAATTATACCAGTTTCAAACAGGAAAAGATTCAATTCATAACAAGAAATCACATCAAAGCCTGAATATTAAATACTATACTTATCTACTTAACTCTAGTCTCATCATTGGCCAAAATAGACTTTTACTATCTAACAGTTGGAATCATGCAAATATAAACTAACTGCAACAAACATAGTAAACTAACTACTATTTTTGCGATTTTTAATTTTTTTTTTAAAACAACAAACTCAATGCAAAAACTAAATGTAAATAACTAACTATATGCAATACGACACTAAAATGCCCCCAAACTTAAACTAGACATTGTCCTCAATGACTGAAATAGAAAAAATTAAAGCAGAGGACTTCCCTAAAAATATAGCAATCTTCCTCCTTGTCCTGCTAAGTTTGGAGAATAGGCTAAGCACATGGAACAAATTGGGCACCACTCTTGTATTTGACTTGAATAACCTGTAAAACCATGATAAAAGCAATTTTATTAAATCCTAAATAAATGCAAATTCAAACTACTAATATAAAACTTAATAAAAACTAAAAATAAAAATTAAACTTGGGTTGCCTCCCAATAAGCGCTTGTTTTATAGTCTCAGCCTGACTTTGTCTGGTCAATGCTATCCAATTCCTCTTCGAAAGTTGAGGAACCCTCTATCCATCGGAAATAATATAGCTTTTGGTAGGTTCCCATTTACGATAGCCATTGTATTAAAGTCACCTAGCATGCTTTCTTTAGATAAGATCACATTCAAGAACGTCCAACATCTAGGTGGTTTCTCCATTGTGTCTGCGAATATATTCTGGCATTGAGGCTTGTCAGACACAACAATTTCTCCTTCTATCTTCTCTAGCTCATCGCACCATGGTTTCGAAGGTGTACTTGCTTTTACATCACAAAGAGTATTGCCGACGACATGACTACCAATCGGACAAGGTTTTACAAATCTAACCGGACTCTTGAACTGTGGAGGAGAAGGCACTTGAGGCATAAACAACATTGGCTCATCATCATTGGGTCTCACAATTTGTTCTTCACCGACCTTGTTGTCATTATCCCCACTTGTCTCCTCTTTTTCATCTCGTGGCTCATCCAGTTGTAGATTTGGCTCGGGCTCACCATCAGTCTCGGAATCCATGTCATAGGGCCAGGTGTATTGAGGACGGTTGTTCAACGCATGTGTTATCTGTTCCACTTGATTTTCTAGATTCTTGATCAACGCCCCTTGGCTTTGCAAATTCAGCTCTACTTGATTCATTTTCTTGTCTTGTTCCTCATTCCTTTTTTCAGAAGCTTTAATAAATTTTTCCAAGGCTTCTTCCAAACTTGATATCCTCTCTGGTTGTTGAGTCGGATTTTGAAATCCGGAGGTGTGTTGTTGTCTAGGTGGTTGAGTTGCAGCATGATTGTTACTCCATGAAAAATCCGGGTGATACCCCCAATCCTGATGATAGTTGTTGGGATAGACGTAATTATTGGGGTAATCACCACTATACTGTACCGGCTCGAAACGGATGGCGAATTGATGACTCATATGATTTCCAGCACAATAATCACAAGTAACCGCCATACTTTGACGACGCTGAGCTTCAAAAGCTTCAAACATCCTCGAAAGTGTCTCAATCTGTGCAGACAATGCAGAAAGTTTCTCGAGTCTTTCAATCTCCGCTCCCCTTGGTTGAGTCATGTTCGTGTATGGCCATTGATACACAAAGTCATCCATGGTACCTGAAAAGAAAGAAATATAGAAAGAGAATTAAAAATAAAAATAAAAATGTTTAAATTAAGACTAATTTGATTGAAATTAATATTGGACAATAATTATTAAATTAATTCCCCGGCAACGGCGCCAAAAACTTGTTGATCGTGTATACTTGCACGTAACCCAGCGCCCTGCCCAGCGCCGGGGCGCTGAGGAAGGGTCTGGTGCGGGCCTGGACGCGTTTTGAGCGAATTTTGACACCTTTTTGACTCCAAATAGGATTGGGTTTGTTCCAAAACTCAAAATTAGACTTGTAACCTATAAATACATGATGTAAGGCATAAAATAAGGGGAGATTACATAACTTAGCTAGGAGATTACATAACTTAACTGGGGGATTACATAGCTTAGATTAGATTAAACACTCCATTAGATTAGAACATAACCCTAGTTCTTATTAGTTTTGGAGATTGAAGCAACTTGGAGACCATTGAAGATCAAGAGCAAGAGCAAGAGCAAGAGGGGAGCATCAGATTTGCTGACAACAGATTCTATTCTCTTCTCTCATCATACTTTTATCTTTTAATGTCTATTCAATTGTGGATTCTTGGTTTTCATTCATTAATTATGAACTAACTTTTTTATTAAGATTTCAATTAAACTTTTTATGGCTATGAATTAGTTATTCATTATATTCCAATTATTTATGTTAAAGTGAGTTGTTTATCTTGTCTTGTGCATATTGCTTAATTATCTGATCAGTAATTACCTTGTTACTCTAGAAGGAATTGGAAGAGGAATTCTAGGGTTAGAACTGGGCATGATATCATGTGACTTAGTTATTTGCAAAGTGCATAATTGGGTTTGTGAACTGAATGGAAATATCTGTTCACCGCATGTAACATATAAGGAATTGAAATTGGAAAGAGTTTAATTCACTTGTTTTGCATAGGAATATAGCAAGATTAATCTGGATTAAATAGAAGTCAATTGATCACTTGGAAAAGGACTTTTGACATTTGAGAATTCCTGTTAACAATTCAGTAGACATAATAATTGGGATGAGTAGGTAACTGATTTATAGTTCATAATTGGGGATATTGAAGTCTTAATCTTTATCTATCGGAAATTCTTCATTCAAGCATTAGTTTATTTATTCGTTTATTTTAGGATAATATCTTTCCGTGTTTAATTTTGTGTTAATAATTCAAAAAATCATAATTTATTCTTGTTCGAATAAAATTGAATTGATATAGTATTAGTAGTTGGGATTTATTAATTAGAATTCTCTGTGGGAACGATACTCAACTTATCACTTTATTACTTGTTGACCACGTATACTTGCGTGTTGTGTTTTTGCTTGAGGACAAGCAAAGGTTTAAGTTTGGGGGTATTTGATGAGTGAGTTTTATACACATAAATTGGATACATTCAGGCTTAATTTATTGTTGTTCTCAAGTCTTTTAGGATGTTTTTATGTGTTTGTGTCTATTCATGCATGTTTTATATTGTTTTGTAGGAATTGGGACAAAAGTTACATGGATCGACGTTTGGGGTGGCTAGATTCGCGTTTTCGGCTTGTCATTTACACAGCAGTCACTTCAGAGCCAATTTGACTATATCTCCGGACATTATTTCGATAAATTTCAAGAATGAAAGTTGTAGATATACTTCTCCTCTTTCCGGATCATCTTGAATCATCTAAATCGGAGTTCGGACGAAGAAATTATGGCCATTTTCCCAAAGGACGTCGGAGCAGAAAATGTTAGACTTTGTGGCAGCGCCGGGGCGCTGGGGGGCAGAATCCCAGCGCCGTGCCCAGCGCCGGGGCGCTGGGGAAGGGTCTGGTGCGGGCCTGGATGCGTTTTGGGCGAATTTTGACACCTTTTCGACTCCAAATAGGATTGGGTTTGTTCCTAAACTCAAAATTAGACTTGTAATTCTATAAATACATGATGTAAGGCATAAAATAAGGGGGGATTACATAGCTTAGCTAGGGGATTACATAGCTTAGATTAGAGATACACTCCATTAGATTAGAACATAACCCTAGTTCTTATTAGTTTTGGAGATTGAAGCAACTTGGAGACCATTGAAGATCAAGAGCAAGAGCAAGAGGGGAGCATCAGATTTGCTGACAACAGATTCTATTCTCTTCTCTCATCTTACTTTTATCTTTTAATGTCTATTCAATTGTGGATTCTTGGTTTTCATTCATTAATTATGAACTAACTCTTTTATTGAGATTTTAATTGAACTTTTTATGGCTATGAATTAGTTATTCATTATATTCCAATTATTTATGTTAAAGTGAGTTGTTTATCTTGTCTTGTGCTTATTGCTTAATTATCTGATCAGTAATTACTTTGTTACTCTAGAAGGAATTGGAAGAGGAATTCTAGGGTTAGAACTGGGCATGATAACATGTGACTTAGTTATTTGCATGATGAATAATTAGGTTTGTGAATTGAATGGAAATATCTGTTCACCGCATGTAACACATAAGGAATTGGGATTGGAAGGAGTTTAATTCAATTGTTTTGCATAGGAATATAGCAAGATTAATCTGGATTAAATAGAAGACAATTGATCACTTGGAAAAGGGCTTTTGACATTTGAGAATTCCTGTTAACAATTCAGTAGACATAATAATTGGGATAATTGGATAATTGGTTTATAGTTCATAATTGGGGATATTGGAGTCTTAGCCTTTATTTATTTGAATTCATTTATAAAGTAACCTAGTTTTAATTAGTTAATTTAGTTTTCTTAATTAGAAAATTCACAATTTGCTATTGTTTAAATAAAATTGATTTGATTAGAAGTTAGTAATTGGTGATTTTTATTAAATAATTCCTCGTGGGAACGATACTTTTCTTATCACTTTATTACTTGTTGACCGTGAATACTTGCACGTATTCATTGATTGCGAAATCGATCAACAAGTTTATGGCGCCAAAAACTTGTTGATCGATTTCGCAATCAATGAATACGTGCAAGTATACACGGTCAACAAGTAATAAAGTGATAAGAAAAGTATCGTTCCCACGAGGAATTATTTAATAAAAATCACCAATTACTAACTTCTAATCAAATCAATTTTATTTAAACAATAGCAAATTGTGAATTTTCTAATTAAGAAAACTAAATTAATAATTAAAACTAGGTTACTTTATAAATGAATTCAAATAAATAAAGGCTAAGACTCCAATATCCCCAATTATGAACTATAAACCAATTATCCAATTTTCCCAATTATTATGTCTACTGAATTGTTAACAGGAATTCTCAAATGTCAAAAGCCCTTTTCCAAGTGATCAATTGTCTTCTATTTAATCCAGATTAATCTTGCTATATTCCTATGCAAAACAATTGAATTAAACTCCTTCTAATCCCAATTCCTTATGTGTTACATGCGGTGAACATATATTTCCATTCAATTCACAAACCTAATTATTCATCATGCAAATAACTAAGTCACATGTTATCATGCCCAGTTCTAACCCTAGAATTCCTCTTCCAATTCCTTCTAGAGTAACAAAGTAATTACTGATCAGATAATTAAGCAATAAGCACAAGACAAGATAAACAACTCACTTTAACATAAATAATTGGAATATAATGAATAACTAATTCATAGTCATAAAAAGTTCAATTGAAATCTCAATAAAAGAGTTAGTTCATAATTAATGAATGAAAACCAAGAATCCACAACTGAAAAGACATTAAAAGATAAAAGTATGATGAGAGAAGAGAATAGAATCTGTTGTCAGCAAATCTGATGCTCCCCTCTTGCTCTTGCTCTTGATCTTCAATGGTCTCCAAGTTGCTTCAATCTCCAAAACTAATAAGAACTAGGGTTATGTTCTAATCTAATGGAGTGTATCTCTAATCTAAGCTATGTAATCCCCCAGTTAAGTTATGTAATCTCCTAGCTAAGTTATGTAATCTCCCCTTATTTTATGCCTTACATCATGTATTTATAGGTTACAAGTCTAATTTTGAGTTTTGGAACAAACCCAATCCTATTTGGAGTCAAAAAGGTGTCAAAATTCACTTAAAACGCGTCCAGGCCCGCACCAGACCCTTCCCCAGCGCCCCAGCGCTGGGCACGGCGCTGTGATTCTGCCCCCCAGCTTCCAAATCTGCAAAACAAGATATAAACACAATAAAAATGCTACTAAATAACTTAAGAATGCAATAATTTAAGCCCAAATATATCCAATTCATGGGTATATTACCCATTCATCAAATACCCCCAAACTTAAATCGTTGCGTGTCCTCAGGCGACAAAACATAAAATCACAAAACAAAACTAAACATCATGCAAATGCAAACTATTTATATTTATATGTTCGTAATTCCAGCAATTCAAGAGCTCGCGTATATCCATATGCCTCAGAAAAATCACGTAAACATGCTAATTCATCATGCAGAAGCAGATCGACAATATCCCAACAATCAACGGATCTAAATCTGTTATTACTGATATTGTGCGTGTGTGTCCAACAACCATGCTAACCCATGAAAGATAAAAATATGAAAGATAATAACTTTCTTGGTAGGCATCATACTGTGTAAATTGGAGAACTCATCAAATATACTTGTTTCAACTGGATTCAAACTCTTACCCGAATTCACAAGTCAACATGGAATACTTATGCTTTTCTTTTCTTTTTATATATTTTTTTTATATATTTTTTTTTATAAATGACTGTGCAATGTCTCATCTCATTAGGCTAACAGTGTTACCCCTTAGCGAGCTTTCGACCAACGACTCCTAGACCATATAAGACCTTAGGGCGCTAGGTTTTAAGATACCCCTTCGGGCGTACTTGCTCAAGTAACAAAGGCCCCGAAACAAGACTAGTCACTTTTTTTTTATATAGACGGTTGGTGAGTGCGTTTTACGCTCCGTCTCACGCTTGTGTTTATGGGGAGTGTTTCTCCTCAACCCACCACAAAACTCAACACATTTTTTCTTTTTATATATTCCAAATATTTTCCCCCAAACTCGAGTTTATGCATAAATTCAGTCTCCTCTAGTTATTCAAATTGTTCTTCCATATCACTAGCAATCCTTCTCTAGAACTCTATTATCTAACCATTTAAACTATCATAACCAACATGGTCATTTTGTCAAAGTGCTTTCCTATAATAACAATGTCAAACAGATAAAGATCCAATTTATGTCAAGAAAATCATATCACTGAATCAACAATCCTTACTAGACTTGTTCATGCAATTCTACTTTCATCATTGGCCCCAGATATACGCACTATCAAAAACTGGAATTAACATGCAATCCTAAATGCAACTTTATTAATAATCAATCCACATACGAATAACAAGCTACCACTTGTAAAAATAAAACTTAACCACCCCCAAACTAATCTAGAGCAATGTCCTCATGCGAAAAATAAGGCAAAATAAAACAGAGGACTTCCCTGACGAGCTTATTCCGTTGGGGGATCATCATCGTCGTCACTCATCTCTTGATCGGAAGGGGGAAATACCGGCAGAACGGGAGCCGTTGGGAAATGGCTAAGTGGAATGCCCGGATGGGTTTGGATGGTTAGTGCATTCTGCGCAGCAAATTGGTCAACTAAATACTTGAAAATCACATCTTGGCGTTCCGATAAGCGAACATTCTGGGACTCAATGTTGTAAAACCAGCCGTCTATCTCCCACTGGACAGCGTCAGGGACCACACCTCGATGAGCTGATGTCGATGGGCCTTAAGTAGATGGAGCTTGAGGGGGTGGGGCTTGTGTAGACGTAACTTGGGGAATAATGAAACCCAGTCCCCTAGGGTGATTAGCTCCACCTGACCACACTTTATAACGACGGATCAAGTTATGGTCCAACATGGGCATAGGAGTTTGAATCATCTCGTCGGATTTCCATTTGACCCCAAACTTAGCACATAATACGCAGATCAGTGACGGATGTGGTAACCCTCCTGTAGTCCCGCCGCGAGAAGCGCAGAGCATAGATTGCTGAATAAGATGGCCGACATCAATGCTGAAGCCTTGTATGATGGAGTATAATAGCACAGCCCTTTCTTTGGTTACGTGACTCACATGTGTGCAGGGCATCAATTTAGCACAGATGAAGGCATACCATGCCTTTCCATATAGACTGAGGTGAGATAATGGGAAAGTCATGCTGCCACGCTCATGCAGGGTCCATGTAGTGCCCGGTTGACACAACTCCCGAATAATCTGTTCATAGTTCGGCCCGTCACTCACTAAACTAGCATATGCATCATGAAGACCCTCGAACGGTAGTTGATAGCACCCATTTATATCCTCCTCGCCGATTTCCACGGTTTTACCTCTGACAAATACCCCATAATGGTCATGTTCGGGTAAGTTAGCGTAGAATTCTTTAACAACTGCGATCACTGCCGGGTCAGGCTGTTCGGTGAGGGAGAACCAGTTTCGTTCCGCAATCATCACTGCGATTTCTCCATCCTTGGTTTGATGGGGACGGAGACCACGTTCGGGGACTAGTGAGCGGGTGGCCATGCGGCTGTAGCGTTCTTGAGCTGCGAGACTAACAAAACGCTGGCTGTCAAATTTTGGAGGTGAAATTGAAGCGGTCCCTGACCCTTCGCCACGGTGACGTTTGGATGCCATGTAGAGAGTCTGCAAATACAAACAGAGTCATAG
This sequence comes from Panax japonicus, assembly GCA_020205505.1. Lineage (NCBI taxonomy): Eukaryota > Viridiplantae > Streptophyta > Magnoliopsida > Apiales > Araliaceae > Panax > Panax japonicus. The sequence continues at coordinate 43,146,204 of CM035114.1, forward strand.
TTTAGCTTTAAAAAGAATTCACGGTTGGATACATGTGTGTATAGCATTACCCCGAAACTGTATAAAATATTAGCGTGATGAGTGCACAGGCGGGGAAGAGGCATGAAACTGGTAAGTATGTTAAACTACACATGCTTTTTGACTTAGACAATTTGTCAAACACCTAGGCATCAACTGATAATTTGAGTACAACCATCACTAATTCCATATCTAGACATGCCATTCCTGTAGCATTCACTAACCTTGTGTGGTTGAGTATGCCAAACAGTATTGAATTATCTATGAATTCTATTGGATTTCCCAGATGCACAGAATAAGGAAGAAAAAATCTGGATCCGTAATAATATGAATACACAGCAAATCATACCGTTGCTACCTTCAAAGAAGTTGGAGGAGTATAATTCGGCACACAAGAATCCAACACAGTGATTGAGGTGCAGTAGATGTGTGGGAGAACTATTATCCAAGGTTCAAGTACCTTGTGATTTGGGGAGGGGGAGAGGAGTTTAGGAGAATGGGAGAGTTTGGAAGCGTAACTGACCTGATTCGCCGGTGTGTGAATGGAGTGGGGTGAGAAGGAAACGGTTGAGAGTTCAAACTTTATAGCCTAACCTGATCCCAGCGCCGGGGCGCTGGGTTTCACCTTATGTAGAGCGCCGGCGCGCTGAATGGCAGAAGCTGTTGGGATGGTATAGCGCCGGGGCGCTGGAAATGCCTTGGAAGCCAACGCCGGGGCATTGGGCTTGACTTTTAGGTTCTGGTGCTTAGCGCCGGGGCGCTGTAAATGAATGGGATGCCAGCGCCGGGGCGCTGGGCTTGGTTTGCAGTTTCTGGTGCCTAGCGCCGGGGCGCTGGGTCCTTAGTAATGGAGCGTCGGGGCGCTGAGTGTATACATGGAGAATCAGTAAGAATTAGCCTAGCAGAATTGTATTCTTCAAAACTAAACAAAAAATAAAAATACATAAAAGTAAAATAAATTAATAAAAAATTAAATAACGTCAAAATTATAGAACTCAATGGGTTGCCTCCCAAGAAGCGCTTGGTTTACAGTCGTCAGCCCGACTTTTCGGTGTTGTTCAGTTGTCGACTGGTTCAGAGAGGTACTGGACCGTAGCTTGTCGTTCGATTGGTCCACTCCAATAATGTTTTAGACGTTGACCATTGACCTTGAATGTACGCTGTGAATTCGGTTCCTCGACCTCAATGTTGCCGTGTGGAGCGACAGATATAACTACAAATGGCCCGGACCACCTGGATTTCAATTTTCCCGGAAATAGACGCAAGCGTGAGTTGAACAGTAGTACTTGTTGGCCCAGTGCAAATGTTCTGTCAAGAATTTTTTTATCGTGCAAAGCTTTTACTTTCTCCTTGTAGAGTTTAGCATTTTCGTATGCATTGAACCGGAATTCATCCATCTCGTTCAATTGCAGTAACCTTTTTGCCTCCGCTGCTTCTAGATCAAAGTTTAGTTTCCGAATGGCCCAATGTGCACTGTGTTCTAGCTCGACCGGTAAGTGACACGCCTTTCCGAATACCATTCTGTACGGTGACATGCCGATCGGATTTTTGTACGCTATTCGATAGGCCCAGAGAGCATCGTCAAGCCGCACTGCCCAATCTTTTCGTGACGGATTGACTACTTTTTCTAGGATCCTCTTAACTTCCCTATTCGACACCTCTGCTTGGCCATTGGTTTGTGGGTGATATGCGGCTGCAATTTTGTGACGAACCCCATACTTTACAAGCAATTTGGTGAACTGCTTGTTACAGAAGTGAGTCCCCTCATCACTTATTATAGCTCTCGGTGTCCCAAATCGGGTAAAAATGTTCTTCTTTAAAAATCAGATAACCACGTTGGCATCATTTGTGGGTAACGCTACGGCTTCTACCCATTTGGAAACATAATCGACAGCTAACAAGATGTAATGATTCTTAAAAGAAGATGGAAATGGTCCCATAAAATCGATTCCCCATACGTCGAATAGTTCCACCTCTAGCATTGTGTTAAGTGGCATTTCATTGCGCTTGGAGATATTACCTACGCGTTGGCATCGATCGCATTTCAACACAAAGAGATAAGCATCTTTGAATAAAGAAGGCCAGAAAAATCCCGATTGTAGTACTTTTGCTGCTGTTCTATCACCGGAATAATGACCTCCGTAATCTGAGGAGTGGCAGTGGTCTAATATACTATCCATTTCTTCATGAGGGACACAACGTCTTATCATTTGATCTGCACATACTTTAAACAGAAATGGTTCATCCCAATAGTATTGCTTCACATCGTGGAGAAACTTCTTTTGTTGTTGTGAGGTCAAATCCGGCGGTAACACTTTGGCAACCACATAGTTGACATAGTCAGCATACCAAGGCAATATGATAGTTACCCGGAACAGTTGCTCATCCAAAAAATTTTCATTAATAACTACGTTGTCTGCTCTCTGTTCCTCTATATTTTCTAACCGAGACAGATGATCCGCCACTTGGTTTTCTGTACCTTTTCTGTCCCGGATCTCTAGATCAAATTCTTGTAACAACAGTACCCATCGTATTAACCGCGGTTTAGCATCTTTCTTTTCAATCAGATATTTAATAGCCGAATGGTCAGTGTAGACAATTACCTTGGTGCCTAGGAGATAAGCTCTGAATTTGTCAAAAGCAAACACCACTGCAAGTAATTCTTTTTCGGTTGTTGTGTAGTTCAGCTGGGCATCCGTCAATGTCTTACTAGAGTAATAGATAGTATGAAAAATCTTATCATGACGTTGTCCCAATACGGCTCCCACCGCGTAATCACTGGCGTCGCACATCAATTCGAACGGTAAAGACCAATCGGGTGCTACAATAATTGGTGCAGAGACCAATTTCCTCTTTAATACCTCAAATGCCTCGATGCATGCCTGATCCATCTTAAACGGCATATCTTTCTCCAAAAGTGAGCATAGGGGTTTCGAAATCTTTGAAAAATCTTTAATAAAGCGTCTATAGAACCCTGCATGTCCCAAAAAGCTTCGAATGCCTTTCACAGATGATGGAGGAGGCAATTTCTCAATTGTATCAATTTTCGCTCTATCCACCTCCAATCTGGATACGGAAACCTTATGGCCCAGAATAACCCCTTCTTGCACCATAAAATGACATTTTTCCTAGTTAAGCACCAGGTTAGTCTCCACACATCTTTTTAACACCAAGATCAGATTCTTCAAACACGAGTCGAAACTATCACCGAACACGGAGAAATCATCCATGAATACCTCTTAATTATGTTCGACCATATCAGAGAAGATTGCCATCATACAGCGTTGAAAGGTTGCCGGCGCATTACATAAACCAAATGACATACGCCGGAAGGCAAACGTGCCGTATGGACATGTGGACGTGGTCTTTTCTTGATCTTCCGGTGCTATGGCAATTTGATTATACCCCGAATATCCATCTAACAGACAGTAGAATTGATGTCCGGCTAACCTGTCCAACATCTGATCAATGAATGGCAAGGGAAAGTGATCTTTGCGTGTGGCTTTATTCAACTTGCGGTAATCCATGCATACTCTCCAGCCTGTAACAGTTCTCGTTGGGATAAGCTCATGAGCTTCGTTTTTTACCACAGTCATGCCCCCTTTTTCTGGTACACACTGTACAGGACTTACCCATGAACTGTCCGAAATTGGGTAAATAATACCGGCATCCAACCATTTTATAATTTCCTTTTTCACCACATCTTTCATAATGGGATTTAACCTTCTTTGCATCTCAATGGTTGGTTTTGATCCCTCTTCCATTAAAATCTTATGCATACAGAAAGATGGGCTAATACCTCGAATGTCCGCTATAGTCCACCCAATCGCTGTTTTGAACTCGCGCAGAACCCGCAGCAATTTTTCTTTTTGGGTGTCAGTTAACTTTGTCGAAACAATAACTGGTAGAGTCGAGTCTTTCCCTAGATAAACATATTCAAGATGAGAGGGAAGTGGCTTTAATTCCAACACTGGTGGCTCTTCTATCGAAGGTTTGCACTTTTTATCTTCAGTTTTGGGCCTCTCCAGGGTGTCGAATGGTTGATTACTCTTCCGGTAGAATGATACTGTGTCTAGCCATTTTACCTGCTCATTGTTCGCATCAACACTATCGTTGGCTGCTCCAAGCAACATGGATTCTATCGGATCCTCTGAGTAATTACCGCCAATCTTGTGATTAACTATCTCCTCCATTAAATCCACCCGCAAACACTCACTTTTTTCCTTCGGATAAGACATTGATTTAAACACATTAAAAGTGACCTGTTGATCGTCAACTCTCATTGTCAATTCTCCTTTGTGCACGTCGATTAACGTTCTCCCCGTTGCTAAAAATGGTCGTCCGAGAATGATGGGAAGTTCCGTATCTGCTTCACAATCCAAGATAACGAAGTCTGCTGGAAAGATGAATTTATCCACCCTTACTAATACGTCTTCAACGATACCTCGTGGATATATAACTGATCGGTCTGCCAACAGTAAACTGATATTTGTCGGTTTTGGTGCCTGGAGCCCGAACTGACGGTAGACTGATAATGGCATCAAATTAATACTGGCCCCCAAATCACACAGTGCTCTTCCCGAAAACTGATTACCAATATCGCATGGAATGGTAAAGCTACCTGGATCTTTCAACTTCGGAGGTAACTTGTTCTGAATAATTGCGCTACATTCTTCGGTTAGCGCCACTGTTTCAAAATCCCCCAGTTTCCTTTTCTTTGATAGCACATCCTTCATGAACTTCGCATAGCTCGGCATTTGTTCTAAAGCTTCGGCGAATGGGATGTTGATATGCAATTTTTTAAAAATATCCAAAAATCTTGAAAACTGCTTGTCTAACTTGGATTTCTGAAATCTCTGCGGATATGGTATGGTTGGTAGTGTTGTAGTCGGTCCGGATGCATTTGCCTCTCCTATTTCCTCTTTATCTTTCCCGGTTTCCACAACTTCTTCTATTTCAGTTGTTGCGTTGTCCCCCTTTTCTTTATCCTGGACTGTTTGTAACTCCTTCCCACTTCGTAAGATTACTGCTTTGCAGTGCTCATTTCTGCCCGGATTTATTTTTGTATCACTCGGGAGCGTTCCTAGTGGACGGGTATTCAATGCATGTGCTATTTGCCCCAATTGATTTTCCAGATTCTTTAACGATGCCCCATGGCTTTGCAAAGTTAGATCTAATTGATTCAATTTCTTGTCTTGTTCCTCGTTCTTTTTGTCCGACGCTCTAATGAATTTTTCCAAGGCTGCTTCCCAACTTGGTATCCTCTCTGGTTGTTGAGGTTGGTTTTGAAATCCGGAGGTGTGTTGTTGTCTAGGTGGTTGAGCTGCAGCTTGATTGTTACTCCAAGAGAACCCTGGATGATTCTTCCAACCTGGATTATAAGCATTTTGAGTTGGATACGGTTGAGTTGAGCGATTATAGTTTCCTACGAATTGTGCTGATTCAGAATTTATGGCACACTGATCCGTCGCATGACCCCCATCACACAACTCACAAACCATCGCTACCTGATGTGTGGCTTGTGGATGCCATGTTTCTATATGCTTAGCTATTGCAGTCACTTGTGCTGTTAATGCTGTCAGCGTGTCCACTTCATACTTTCCCGATGCTTTTGGATGGTTGGTCCTCGTCATGGGCCACTGATAGTTGTTGGTGGCCATTGTTTCTAACAATTGATACGCCTCATCAAAATTTTTGGACATGATCGCTCCTCCCGCTGCTGCATCAATACTAGACCTCGTGGACGCGTGCAAACCATCACAAAATATCCCTAATTGCATCCACTGCTGGATTCCATGATGAGGGCATTTACGGAGCATATCCTTAAACCTTTCCCATGCCTCATATAATGATTCTGCCTCAAGTTGTGCGAAAGTATGAATATCATTCCGTAGTTTTGCCGACTTCGCTGGTGGGAAGAACTTGGCTAAAAATTTTTGAGCTAAGTCATCCCATGTGGTAATTGAACCAGGAGGCAAGGAGTGTAACCAGCTTCGTGCTTTATCTTTTAGAGTGAACGGGAACATCCTCAACCTTATAGCGTCTTCCGATACATTGTTAAATTTGAAGGTATCGCAAACCTCCAAGAAGCTCAAGATATGTTCATTAGGATCATCTATTGAAGTACCCCAAAATTGGCATATATTCTGTAGCATCTGAATTGATCCCGATTTTATCTCGAAACTGTTTGCATTGATTGCCGGTCTCTTAATACTTGACTGTAAATCCGTGACGTTTGGCAGGGCGTAATCCCTAAGGGATTTCTGTTCGTTCTCTGCCATGTTTACGAGAATTTCTTGAGTTGTCAGGTCTTCTTCCAGATGTATAACCTCACTATTCAAACGCACTGTCTGGAACTTCTTCTCAAGGTTGTCTGTATACGTAAGAAGTTCCTTTCTAGCTTTCGATCTAGTGTGCATACACAAATTCCTGCCAATCCAAGAAGAAAGATTAAGTAGCGTTCAAATTAAAATCGAATTGATTATAACTAATATGAAATTAATATTAATAAAAATTCCCCGGCAACGGCGCCAAAAACTTGTTGATCGATTTCGCAATCAATGAATACGTGCAAGTATACACGGTCAACAAGTAATAAAGTGATAAGAAAAGTATCGTTCCCACGAGGAATTATTTAATAAAAATCACCAATTACTAACTTCTAATCAAATCAATTTTATTTAAACAATAGCAAATTGTGAATTTTCTAATTAAGAAAACTAAATTAACTAATTAAAACTAGGTTACTTTATAAATGAATTCAAATAAATAAAGGCTAAGACTCCAATATCCCCAATTATGAACTATAAACCAATTATCCAATTATCCCAATTATTATGTCTACTGAATTGTTAACAGGAATTCTCAAATGTCAAAAGCCCTTTTCCAAGTGATCAATTGTCTTCTATTTAATCCAGATTAATCTTGCTATATTCCTATGCAAAACAATTGAATTAAACTCCTTCCAATCCCAATTCCTTATGTGTTACATGCGGTGAACAGATATTTCCATTCAATTCACAAACCTAATTATTCATCATGCAAATAACTAAGTCACATGTTATCATGCCCAGTTCTAACCCTAAAATTCCTCTTCCAATTCCTTCTAGAGTAACAAAGTAATTACTGATCAGATAATTAAGCAATAAGCACAAGACAAGATAAACAACTCACTTTAACATAAATAATTGGAATATAATGAATAACTAATTCATAGCCATAAAAAGTTCAATTGAAATCTCAATAAAAGAGTTAGTTCATAATTAATGAATGAAAACCAAGAATCCACAACTGAATAGACATTAAAAGATAAAAGTATGATGAGAGAAGAGAATAGAATCTGTTGTCAGCAAATCTGATGCTCCCCTCTTGCTCTTGCTCTTGCTCTTGATCTTCAATGGTCTCCAAGTTGCTTCAATCTCCAAAACTAATAAGAACTAGGGTTATGTTCTAATCTAATGGAGTGTATCTCTAATCTAAGCTATGTAATCCCCTAGCTAAGCTATGTAATCCCCCCTTATTTTATGCCTTACATCATGTATTTATAGATTACAAGTCTAATTTTGAGTTTAGGAACAAACCCAATCCTATTTGGAGTCGAAAAGGTGTCAAAATTCGCCCAAAACGCGTCCAGGCCCGCACCAGACCCTTCCCCAGCGCCCCGGCGCTGGGCACGGCGCTGGGATTCTGCTCCCCAGCTCCCCGGCGCTGGTATCAAGCCTAAAACGAGCGCCTCGGCGCTGCCACAAAGTCTAACATTTTCTGCTCCGACGTCCTTTGGGAAAATGGCCATAACTTCTTCGTCCAAACTCCGATTTAGATGATTCAAGATGATCCGGAAAGAGTAGAAGTAGATCTACAACTTTCATTCTTGAAGTTTATCAAAATAATGTCCGAAGCTATAGTCAAATTGGCTCTGAAGTGACTGCTATGTAAATGACAAGCCGAAAACACGAATCTAGCCACCCCAAACGTCGATCCATGTAACTTTTGTCCCAATTCCTACAAAACAATATAAAACATGCATGAATAGACACAAACACATAAAAGCATCCTAAAAGACTTGAGAACAACAATAAATTAAGCCCGAATGTATCCAATTTATGTGTATAAAACTCACTCATCAAATAGGTCTACCCTATACTTGATGACATTCTTCTATTATTCTGTTGGAACATCCTGTCTGTGTGTTTTACACCGGACCTGGTTCCGTCTTTATTATTATTCCGTTGGAACATCCTGTCTGTGTGTTTTACACCGGACCTGGTTCTGTCTTTATTATTATTCCGTTGGAACATCCTGTCTGTGTGTTTTACACCGGACCTGGTTCCGTCTTTATTATTTTGTTGGAACATCCTGTCGGTGTGAATTTCACCTGACCTGGTTCCGTTATTTAGTATTCTATTGGAATAACCTGCCTGTGCGAAGTTCCGCATGCATGGTGATTTCTGTTGTTATTCCATTCTTTATTATACTCAGTTGGTTAAAGTTTTGACTTCTATACTCCATGAAATTAGTCTAATATCCTTGATATTTGCGCTTCATCCAGTATCTTTTCAGGAAAATATTCTTCTGAGCATTCTTGAATTTTACACCACAAAACAGTATCGTGTGGACAATTTGGACGTTATTGGTTCATGGACAAATTAATTCTTGAACTTGTTTTATTAAATTCTTATATCATTGTCATCATCCTCATGTTTATGTTATGTTGAAAGTCATCTGTGGCCTGTAGTGCATAGATGGACTTGGTGTGATTATGACCAGGGATTATGCGGTGTAATCATGACCGTAATATTACAAATGATGTGGAAAAAGTCCTCATTGGCCCGTAGTGCATTGATGGACAATTTTTGGTATAATTATGGCTATGGATTCTCTTCGGCCGTAGTGCAAAGATAATTGTTTTATGGCATGATCAGGACCGTTGATGAAAACACGATTATCTTTGGCCCGTAGTGCATGGATAATTCGTGGTCGTGATACTAAAGAATATCCTTGGCCTGTAGTGCAGGGATGATTTAATGATGTGGATTATTTATTGAGCTGAGTCTCAGCGATAAAAGTGATGAAAAACTTTTTAAATCATAAAAGATAGTAGATTCAATTCTCTCTACTTGACTCTTTTAATGTATTGCTTATTCCGCTGCAGTTAAACTTGATGTCTATTATATTTTATCAGTTTAACATTGTTGGAGACTAATGATAGTTTATTCAGCATTATCTTAGTCATAATATTTCTTACTGGGCTAGTTGAGCTCACCCTTTCTTTCACTGTTCTCTTCAGGAAATGAGAACATAGCAGGGACTAGTCGGGGAATGGAGTGACGGTCCAGAGGATAGCATTAGTAGTCCTCACTATTCTGAGAAATAGTGTATTAATAATTATAATGAGGACTCCTTTTGAGTTTGTATGATCTCTAGTAGACAATTATTGTATTCAAACTCACAGTTATGTTTTGTCGTATTGTACACGACAGTTGTATTAGTAAGTTGTATTTGAGTTATTACCATGTATCTGACGACCCAAAATGGGTGATGTATACCTAATTTTGGGGGCAGTCACACAGCCCACTATGGAATGATGTAGTATGACAAAGTCACAAAATGACGAAATCCTTAAACGGACTGTAAATACAATGCGGTATCATGACGTCATAAAATGATTTTAAGAATTTTAAAGGTAAATTATTGCCAACTGAATGTGGCTAGCAATGTTTCGATTGAAATTCGAATTATTCGATATGCGTCTAAGCTATTTGATTCAGTTAGACAAATGTTTATGAAATTCAAAGTATTTTTGAGAAGTTATCCCGAATCAAATTGTTTTAGTGCGAAATCCTATGATAAGACTGAGGTGAACTATGTTGATTTGATAAAATAATCCAATCTAGTAGCGTAAATATTCGCTAGACATGATTGATACGTTATTCATGACGTAAAAGTATGATAGGTTAATCACCTAAAGTACTAGCAACGGTAGTTTACCTTCTTTATGATTGTAAACTGTGGGCGCAAGTGCAAATTAGGGTTTATTTGACCTAATTGAATTAAATGCACAAATAAATGTTCACATTATAATTAAATAAAATGGCGAAAGAGCCGAAAATAAAAGAAGCAAGATCTGAGAGAATCTTTCATGTGTCCCGAGGCAGAAGACACGTGGAGGCGACTCATTTTGGGAATTGATTGAGGGATTGGATTGGTGGCTAGAAGGACAGGACGATCTGGGCATTACTCTAATGACTAAGGGTAAAATTGGGATTTCCCCAAGGTCATGTGCCTAGCACATGACCACTCTCCAGAAAACCCTATAAATACTACTTCCACTCCATTGGGAAGGGGACCTCACTTTGGGACTTCTCTTCAGACTGAAGACTTGGACTCTTGGAAGATCAAAGGGACCCTTTTGGTGACTTAAAGGCTTGGAGATTCCACCTAAAAGCACCAAAGGGATTTGGACATCCTCTCAACTTGAAGGACTCAAGAAGGCTCTTGGAATCCCTGTTACCCTAACACGGTTCCCGGATTCTAGGAGTTCTGCCACGCGTCATTGGAGTAATCGCCCACCTGTCGTTCTCCCCTCTTCAATCAATCAATCAATTCCGTACTTTTCGTGGATTTCTCTCCTCCTCAGCCAACACAAAACCCTAACCCTAGCAAGGTACGATTTCCTTGCCCACATTTCTTTGGCGACTCTGCTGGGGAGGTGTAGAATTCGTGAAGGGTATGCCCACAACTCGAAGTGGGAGAACTACTGGAAGAGTGTCACCGACAACGAGCATTACTTCGCCGAATCCTAGTTCCAAGGCAAGAAAAACAAGCTCTCCAAGGCGTTAATCTAGATCTCGATCAACCCGTCCTTGAAGATAACTCGGAAAGAAGTTCAACATCACCATACATGGCTGATCAACAACCAACGAATGTCAGTCAGACAGGCGCGAGAAGGCATGACGATGAAGCAAGTGGAGAGCAGACGAATGATGTGCAATTGGAGATGCTTAAGGCATTGAAGGAAGCACGGGAAGGACAAGGAATGATGATGGCTATGATGCTAGAGATGCAAAAGAAGCAAGAAAAAATGGGGAATTTTTGCCAACAGTTGATGCAAATCCCCACTTTCAAGGCCATGTTTCCAAGCAGTTCGCAGGAGGAACGAGCAGGAGTGGAGGACAACAACAACAACAATAACGGAGAGAATCAGACTGTACCTCCACTAACGGAGAATCAGTCGGTTCCAATCATCAATTTATAACCCCAAAAAAGTGATGACATGCCACGACCCAGACTGGAATCAAGCCAGCCTCAGACAAACATTATCACGACCACTCTTCCCATATTTTCACAAGTGCATATACCAACCATCCCAAGTCACGTCCAAGGAACGAGCCAACAAGCACAACCAATGCAAGCTTTGCACGATGCAAGTGTGCATCAACCAATTTCTTTGCCAAACACACCGCCAATGCAACAATACGTCGCAACACCACAAAGAGTCCGTGCCATGAGCCAATACGTGACGAAGGATGATATGATCAATGTGATCAATCAATTTCACAGGCAGACATCCCGACCTTTGGAATTAGACTTTACTCCACCTTACCCGACACATATTCGGAGACAACCTTACCCGACAGGGTATATCAAGAATCCCCCGCAGTTTCCAAAATACAACGGGGAGAAAGGAAATGCCAGGGAACACATTGCCAGGTTCGTAGAGTCGATGTCTCCGTGGCTAGGATATGATGAAGTAAACAACCACAACTTGTTGATGAGGGAATTCAACAAGACTTTGACGGATAGTGCCTTCAGTTGGTACTACAATTTGGAGAAGGGATCAGTCCATGATTGGGATGATCTAAAATTTCAATTTTTTAAGAAATTTTTCTATGTGCAGAAACAGGTAACCATCGTAGAGCTCATGCGATTCAAGCAGAAGCCAAACGAGGAGCTGTCAGATTACGTAGATAGAATCAGGGCCCAAGCACAGAAGTGTGCAGAGCCAATTGAAGAAAAGAATTTGGTTAACATATGCAACAATGGTGCTTTAGACTGCTTTCAAGCCCCACCTCATTACCAAAGCTTGTGATTCATTTGCGACCCTCTCATCATTTGCACAAGACTTGGGAGGAATCATGACATTTCCCACCAGCCATGCGATGGTTACATGGAAGGGCAAGAGGACAGCAACTGTGGTTTTGGCGGATTCTCAGACAAAACCATAAGGGGGCAAAAGGGAGAGAATGAGAAATTTGAGCGAAACAGAGAAAAGCATGGGGACAAGTATAACAGAATGCCAGTTCCGGAGGTTATTACATGCAACGAGAAGGCATTCAAGAGCCTGTATGAACAATGGGTTGAGCATGGAGTGGTGAAGCCTCCAAGGCCCCAGTTTGGTTGTAACGGAAGAGATGAAAAGAAGATCGGACTTTTGTGTATACCACCAATACGCAGGACATTCCACTATGGACTGTTACAGTCTGCGGAGGATATACCATGAGAAGCTGGCGGCCGGGGAGATTGAACTAGGAGAAGAAACGTGTAACACTATCACCCATGGTGCAATCCCGGAAGTCAAGAACCCAAATACTGGCTCTACCATCAAAAAAATCTGAACTACATATGAATTAAAAATCCACCCAAGATGGTGGTCCGCCAAAAATGGTGGTTTAAGTCCACAGGAGTATACCTTGCCAAGTAATTGGATGACCAAGGTTGGAGGCACAAGAATTGACTAATTATATATATATATATATATATATATATATAATCCACTCTAAAAAGTGGTCAAGTCCTCGTAGACTACACTTGCCAAAAAATTGGACGACCCAAGTGACGAGGCACCCGATTTCAAGTCCTCGTAGACTGCACTTGCCAAGAAATTGGACGACCTAAGTGACGAGGCACCTGAGTGTTACACTTTATCATTAAAAGTGAATGAGGCACCTGACTATAAGTCCTCAGACCTGAGAAGTTATACTTTCAACTTTAAAAGTAATCGAGGCACCTGACTATAAGTCCTCAAACCAAATAAGTTATACTTTCAACTTCAAAAGTAATCAAGAATTTATAATTTGAAACGTTATGCTTTTCGTTAAAAGCAATTTTATTATCAATAAATTGTCAAACTTCTGCTTATGCTTGAATATTTTTTTTTTCTAATCTTTTTATATAAAAAAAAGAAAAAAAGTATAGATTTAAGTGTTAGTTTGCATTAAAAAAACATTTTTTTCTTTTTGAAAAGATTTATGTTTGCTGTTTTATGAGACCTATTGTTGTCTTGGAGTCTTAATTTGAACAACTTAAGATTCAATGTTAAATATTGAGTTTTAAAGAATCGTTCAAATTAAAGGCAATCAATAAGGATAAAAGAAACTACAATTTGATAAATGAAATATATGTACATGAATTTTCTGGTACAGGAAATGGAAAAAAACTATGAAAGCTTATGATTTAAAGGCCATGACATGTCGAACTAAAGAGAGGGGAATAGCTAAAGCCTTCAAGTCGACAATTGTGTGATACCCTGAGCCTTCGTATTGGAGGTTATCGAGCCTTCAAGGTCTTAGATAGCTGACTCAATTTCCCAAAAGCTTGGTCTTCAATTTATAATCTATGGCATCTTGAAGCTCCTAAAGTTTACATAATTAAAGTAGGTCATTCTCATGGAGACGTGAAGTGACTTCCGAACGAAGTGGACCAACGTGATGATTGGAAATAAAGAGATCCAACCTAGCATGGAAGAGAGACATGTCCAAGGAAAGTTAGGAGATACCTAGATATCCTTAAAGAGCTCCTCTAGGGCTTTCCCTCCAAGGGTTTGCTCCCCTAGAGGTTCACTCTCCTAGGACTTTCGTTTTCAAGGCTTGCAAAACATCAAGCTTCAAGAAGTGAAGACTTCAACACTTAAAAATATTTTGCGCGATCATCTCACCAAAGGCATGACTCACGCGCAGGGGGCAAATGCTTACTAGTAGATGACATAGACATCCTCCATAGTAGAGGTGCATTCCCCCCAAGTAGTGACTAATATGCATGTGGAGGAGCACCACAGTTCTGTTGAATACGAGTGTCCCTGCATAGCTGTAGGCAACGAAAAATGTCAGCTTTTTCTTTAGTACATCCACATAATCAACATTCTCAAGTATCTCGTTAATCCTAATGCTGCCATTCCTGAAGGTGGCTAGATGAATTAGACAAAATGTGAAGGAGGAGGCCATTAGGTTGGTTCCCCTAGGGGTTAGCCCGTAGGTTTAGCCACCTAAGAAGCTCTCCCAAGTATCTCGTTGATCCAATGCTGCCATTCCTGAAGGTGGCTAGATGAATTAGACAAAATGTGAAGGAGGAGGCCATTAGGTTGGTTCCCCTAGGGGTTAGCCCGTAGGGTTTAGCCACCTAAGGAGCTCTCCCCTCTTACATTTAACTTCTCCTTACTCGTTGAATCAACTGATTGGAATAAATGCTACTTCACCGAATATCCGAGCCAAGGACCTTGTTAAGGTGAAATGGCTCGAAATAAATTATTCCTCCTTGCGGTGTTGCTCTTTTCTTTGACAATATCCGAGCCAAGATCCTTGTTAAGGTGAAATGGCCTGAAATAGATGTTTCCTTATTGTGGTGTTGGAGTCTAAAAAAATGCTACGATTACCTAAAAAGAAAAGAAATAGAAGAAGTAATCATGAAGCATCATCCAAATGAGTTCTGCATGGACCATCCAACGGTGAACAATTGAATTTCCAAATCAGACTATCACCAACATGACATTCAAATATCCAGGTATGGTACTGTTGTCTATTATATGCATGTAATTCGCAGTGTGACTGCTGGTCATGATAGATAGATTAATTCTTATATTATCCATCCTGCTATCCATAGAGTTATAGACCTTCTGATATTTCAAAGCTTCAAATTTAGAAGAACATATGAATATTGCCCACATATAGTAATCAGAAGTCAGAACTAAACACCACAATACTAGAACAATTATATGTAAACCAATAGCACTTGCTATTTTAGACTTTTGGCCAACCTTACTAAACCAGTTCATGGTGAAAAGCAAGGTTCTAAAGAATCAGTATACAAAGCATAACAAATTCCTCAAAATATAATTGGATGACCTGAGTCACACTTGTAAGGGGGAATAAACTCTTGACCGCCCAAATTCAGAGATGCAAAACTTATGAATATGCGAAAGCTTTCTAGATGCACTATCAAAGATTAGAATTCTTCTTAAAAAAAAAAATTAACCGAACAACAATATATATACATATAATAATTAATCCACCAAACCATGTGAAGAAAAAATAAACTATACATATACATACTGTTACTAAAGGTATATATGATAATATACAAGGTATATTATAACAGAAACATAAAAGAACACAAGACAAATCAACATCTTGTGACCTTGTCTTCTTCCACCAATTCAAGGAGCCGAGTTTTCTTGAGCTCGAGATCAGATAAAAGTTGTATCTGATTTGCCAATACATGAAAGCAAAAAAAAACCGAAAAAAAAATTAAAAATTTAAAAAATAATAATAATAATAAAAATTATTATAAAAAAAAAATTGGTAATCAACTACATGTTTTTACCGTATGTTCAAAAAAATGAAAGATGTAAAATATACCTTAGCTATTTGGGAAATTAAACCAACCATCAAATGGGGCTGTAGAAAGTGATGAAAAAGAAAGAAATTTTAGCAATATAAGTAAAGAAATAAGCATTCTTAAACTTCCAATATATAGCTGCAAATTAAAAAAATAAAAAAAAATTCCTGGTTAAAAAACAATTACAGAGAAGTGGTCCAGCGGAATCAATTCTGTCAATCCCCATGAATGACTACGCGATATCACCAATTAAGGGGAAAAGATCTTGCGCTTAAAATAATAATAATAATAATAATAATAATACTATTATTATTTTACCAAATTAAATTATTCTTATTTAAATCCTTTCTCCTTGCGGTGTTCCTTTCTTCTAGAATATCCGAGCCAATGACCTTGTTAAGGTGAAATGGCTCGGAATAGATCCTTCCCCCTCTCGGTGTTATCCTTTCTTCCAGAATATCCGAGCCAATGACCTTGTTAAGGTGAAATGGCTCGGAATAGATCCTTCTCCATCGCGGTGTTGTCCTTTCTTTCAGAATATCCGAGCCAAGGACCTTGTTAAGGTGAAATGGCTCGGAATTAATTCTTTCTCTTTGCGGTGTTGTCCTTTCTTTGAGAATATTCGAGCCAAGATCCTTGTTAAGGTGAAATGGCTCGGAATAGATGCCTCCTCCTTGCAGTGTTGCTTTCTCTTTGAGAATATCCGAGCCAAGATCTTGTTAAGGTGAAATGGCCCGAAAAAGAAAAAACTACAATCACCTGAAAAGAGAAATCGATGAAACAATTAATAAAAAATTAAACAAAACATCAACCAACAAACAATCAATCAATCGACAAAATAAAATAATTGTACATGAAATAAGTTTCGAAATTCCAACTTAAATAAAAGAATTATGAAAACAAAGAAATACTCTTTCAGCCACAATAAAACCTGGATTGTCAGCAATATATCCAATTTATAATCCAAAAAGAGCTAAACATCATTTTTATATCAATTTCCAAGAATGAGAACAAGCAGTGGTTATCAACTGAAAAAATAAAAAAAAAACTTTGTAATGCCCGAAATGAGCTCTGTTATATGTATATGTGATTTTACTAAGAAGTGGGTGGATGATGTTCGCATCAGATAGCATGTATGCATGCATATGTTCACATGGTAACATCTTTTACAATTACCTGTTAAAAACCATCATTCTTGTGAAAGGCTTTTGTTCTTCACAGAACCCAAATTTATATAGAAAACTTGTTGCATTTATCATACCCAAATGGAGGTTATTACTTTGAATATATGCATGCATACAGGCTAACTAAACTTTGTTGCACACTTGATCACTTTATTATGGGACATGGATATATATTATATATATAAGATTTGATCCTTCTTTTACAAAATAAAATAAGATCTTATTTTATTTTATAATATATAATTTGATTTTGTCTTGATTTAGTTTCAAAAAAAATAAAAAATAAATAAATATAAAAATAAAAAAAATTACATATAATATATATATATATATATATATATATATATATATATATTATGGAATCAAATATTCTATTACTAAATAGGAATGATTTGATTTTATTTCCAAAATAATAGGAATGATTTGATTTTCTATAAGGAATGATTTGATCTTAATTATTAACAAAATAAAATAATTAAGATTTGATTTTAGTTAACAAATATATAATTTATTTTGATTTGATTTCAATATATATATATATATATATACATATACATATAAAAATTAATTAGGGAAACAAATATTATGCAAGGTTTGGAAAGATTTGATAGAAGATTTCCAAAGACATATTGGGAGAGCTCCCATAGGTTCCCTCTCCTATGATTTTCTGTTTTCAGGACTTGCACAGCTCCGTAAATTTTTTCAGAAATTTGAAGCAGGATTCACAAAGTTATTTTGCACGATCGTCACTCCAAGGACGCGACTCTCGCACAGGGGGCAAATGTGGGCGCAAGTGCAAATTAGGGTTTATTTGACCTAATTGAATTAAATGCACAAATTGATGTTCACATTATAATTAAATAAAAAGGCGGAAGAGCCAAAAATAAAAGAAGCGAGATCTGAGAGAATATTTCACGTGTCCCGAGGCAGAAGACACGTGGAGGCGACTCATTTTGGGAATTGATTGAGGGATTAGATTGGTGGCTAGAAGGACAGGACGATCTGGGCATTACTCTAATGACTAAGGGTAAAATTGGGATTTCCCCAAGGTCATGTGCCTAGCACATGACCACTCTCCAGAAAACCCTATAAATACTCATTCCACTCCATTGGGAAGGGGACCTCACTTTGGGACTTCTCTTTAGACTGAAGACTTGGACTCTTGGAAGATCAAAGGGACCCTTTTGGTGACTTAAAGGCTTGGAGATTCCACCTAAAAGCACCAAAGGGGTTTGGACATCCTCTCAACTTTAAGGACTCAAGAAGGCTCTTGGAATCCCTGTTACCCTAACACGGTTCCCGGATTCTAGGAGTTCTGCCACGCGTCATTGGAGTAATCGCCCACCTGTCGTTCTCCCCTCTTTAATTAATCAATCAATTCCGTACTTTTCGTGGATTTCTCTCCTCCTCAGCCAACACAAAACCCTAACCCTAGCAATGTACGATTTTCTTGCCCACATAAACATACCTAGTAATTTATTGTTTTGCGATATAAATATCGTTAAAACTACGTGTTCATGGTCTATATGACCCCTCAGCATAATTTGAAAATTTTTAACTCCTTAAACTGAAGTCATGGAAGAACGTGACAGTAGCAGAGCTCCTCATAGTAGGAAGCAAGAAATACTCATTAAATTGAGCATGAAATCAAGTAAAGGTTAATTTGAAAACCTAGTTTTGATGAATAAAATGAGTGATGATTAGTAGACTAAAATTTCGGAGACGAAATTTTTAGAAGAAGGGGTGAATGTGACAACTCGAAAATTTAGATAATTATTTTAATCTTAAATGATGAATTAAATATTGAATAATAAACCTAAACAGAAAATAAGTGAATTAATTTGAGATTTTTGGGAAGGAATTTAGTGAATTTAAAAATTTTTGTGGTGAATTATTCAGGATTAAGTGTATATAAGTATATGTTCTGTGAATATGAAGATTATGTGATAGTTTATATTTGTTTATATAAACAAATAAAAGAAACTAGTGTGATCCTAATTATATATTAGGAATGAAGAATTGTATAACTTAAGGGTTATGGGTTGAGAGAATTATGATATATAGAATATATACTAATTCTAAGAGCTTTATTTTATACATCTCAGTTAATTAATTTTATAACCTAATTATAGCAAGTCTAATTTGGGTTAAGGAAATAAATGTGCATGAGTAAGGATTTATATTATAATTGAGGAAATGAAAACCCTAATTAAATAATTGGGAAAAGATAAAATTAAGAGTATTGGACTATGTTAATTTACATGGCCTAAAGAATTAAATTTTAACTCCAATAGATTAATTATTGATAGCCCAAAAGATGGAAAAGAATGGCCCAACTTTTAGCCCAAGTGGGAGAGGACTTTTTGGACATTTAGTAAATCAAATAAAGCATAAAAGGAAACTAATTTTGGACAATCTAAGGCCACATGGTCCGGTGCATTATAGAGAAAGAAAATGTAAGCATGTGGTGTAATGATGATAACTTATTTTAGTCTACAAAGTGGTTCACCAACTATGCTAGGTGTCACTTGCTTATTTTGCCATCATTTTTGTTCAAGCTTGCAAGCAACCTTATAATGATGAAGAAAGAGAAAGAGAGAGGGAATGGGGGGAATGAATATTAGATATACAATTATATCTATATATTTTTTCTAAACCACAAAAATCATTTCATTTCTCTCTCATCCTATTACTTTCTTTTAGCTAACAAAACAAACTAAGAGAGAGAGAGAGAGAGATGAGCAATTTCGGCAGCCACAAGGGGTGAAGGATAGGAGGTTTTAATCTTAAGTTATCCAAGATTATCATCTACTTTGAAAGATTAAGAAAGGCTAGCAAAATATCAAGGTATAAACTACATTTTGTCTAAGTTTTTCGTAGTTGTGTTTTATTTTACGTATAATATGTTTGGTCTAAGCCTAAGAGAAAAAAAAAGTTACAGAGAGTTTGTGAGAGTTTGAGAGTGACTTGTGAGAGATTTCTGTGGTGAGCAAGGAATTCTTAAGCAATTGAAGGTATGTTCTATAACCTTATTGTATATATGTTTACGGCATGAAGTTTCAGTTTCTGTAAATTCAAGTTATTTGTATTATTGTTGATATACAATTGTTACTTGTGATTATATGTATTGGTGGTGTTAGATTTGTATCTAGACAAGGATTTGTATGCTAAATTACGTTTAAAAGAAAGGAATTGGTTTTACAATGAACATATGTATGAACATGAATTGTAGGAGTACAAAAATTGATATGTAATTGTGAACTAATAGATAAATTGAACCTTGAATATGTTAATATGTTAAGAAATGGAGAAAATGTAGTTTAATGAGGTAATTTGGTGTATAATTATGGTTACAGTGTTAATTTTATCAAATAATGTCGACAATGGAGTTTTGGGTTGAAACTATGGTATGCAAAGATTTTTGAAGTTGTTGTTTAGTTGTTTAAAATTAGTATATGAATGATGGATAATGGTTATGTGTAATTTACGTAAATTATATGTGTTAATTTAGGAGCTAGAAGTATTAAACAGTGAAAAAATTTAGCTTTGTTTTGTTCTCCGTGCTCAGTTCTGTAATTCGGTCCTGCAGCGCCAAGCCTTAGCGCCGCAGTGCCAAAGCCTCGCATTGCAGCGCCAAACTCGGCGCCACAGCGCCAACCTCGTGCCACAGCGCCATTGCTTGCCTTGTTATTCGCGCCACAGCGCCAATGCCGCGCCGCAGCGCCAACCTCAGTTCAAACTGTGGCACCGCAGCGCCGGTTAGCATAATGGCCATAAATGATTTTTTTTCTCTCACACAGAATCTGTAATTGTTGATATAATTTAATACTACGACTATTAAAAATGTAATTTTGTTATTGTGGTATTATAGTGCTAAGAATGAACATATTATTAATACTTAACGAGTTTTATTACTATTTTATTTATGTAACTTGATTATGTGATTAACAATCAGGCCATACATGAAATAGGTACTTGTTTGTATACAAAGTATCTGTAGTGACTAATTGTGTCCTAATGACATGTGTTTAGGATATTGTGAATCAAACTGTTATGGTTTAGTTTACTCGCAAGGCAAGTTTTCTAACCCTAAACTTTCGTTGAGCAAGTTTCTTAACTCTGATTATATTGAGCAAGTTCCTAAACTTTACCTCTTGATATTGAACCAGTTTACTTTTAATCTTTAACTTGCTATTTAGCATGCAAATTTCTAAATTCTGATACATTAGTGTTGAACAAGTTTTATCGTTCAATTTACTATTTGTTATACATGCTCAGTACTCAATTCTAAATAAGATTTTAACCTTAGCTTAATATTGTTCAAGCAAGGTATGTTATGTTATTCAATGCTTATGCTTTTAGTTCATTCCTAAAGCATGGCCCTACTATGCAATGTTGATTCATTTATGACTTATTACATCGCGCATTGTTACTACATTTTATTCAACTAATCCTTAGTTGATGCTCGTTAAACTCTAAATTACCTTGAAACTTATTCAAACCAAACTTACTTTGGTGCGGACTTATATTCTAAATACGGAGATGAACAACCCTATTACAGGGGATAATTTACGCATAGCTTTGAAATATTTGTGCACAATACATTGTACGAAGGGCTGATCCCCCTAAGTACAAGGAGTCCCTATAGTCTTATGACTGTTAAAGTTTAGATTGAAAGAATACTTAAACTATGGACATAGTTCATGGTCTTTTGACCCTCGGTTATATACTTTAAATTTTGTTCCTGATTATTATTGCTGAAATACCTTATTCATTTCTATTGAGCCTATTCATTTGGCAGTTGATATGATGTTTATTTATTGTCATTTCAAGTGAGCATTGTTTGCTCACTTTTGCTTATATAAATATTATAACTAAAGTTGAGAAGGTCGAAGAACCTACAACCAGTAAAGGAAAAGGGAAGATAAGCAAGTATTGAAGACTTGTAAACCTGTTAGCTTTTATATTGTTAGACTTTATTTTTAAATCTTGTGATGTAATTATTTAATTTTTCGCATATGATGTTTGTATTAAAGATTAGATAACCTGGAAGATTTTGTTGAACTTATTGATGTAACCTTTTAATGGGGAGGTTTATTATTAAACTTTATTATGTTTAGGTAGTTAGATATGAATACTTTATCAAGTGAACACCAAATCTGGTGGAAATGAAGTACCCAAATTTAGAGGTGTCATAGGTGATGGCGGGTCAAGGTTATGGATCTGGTAGTGGGTTGGGGGTATGGAAGTGGCGGTGGCTCTGGATATGGAAGTGGTGGTGGCAAGGGTGGTAGTGGAGGAGGAGGAGGAGGAGGAGGAGGGGGAGGTGTTGGTGATGGCGGTGGCGGTTCAGACTCTGGGTCAGGTTATGGGTCTGGTTACGGATCAGGTGGTGGTGATGGCCGTGATGAACCATGAATAATTTGTATTCAAATATTAAAAAGAAATTACTTACATTTTAGGTGTTATATCTCAATCTGGAAATTGTATTTTCGAATAAATTGCAATGTCTTTACCAACATATTCATTTACATGTATGGTGGCGAACGTTGCATGTGAGTTGTTCATGATGTATTATGCTTGTTAAATAATACTCAATAAAATAAATCCATTTTCTAGATTTGATGGCTACTTTATTATATCCAGCAATGAAATACAAAGTGCGTATCATTTGAAGTCTTACTTTTCCGCCTCTCTTCTTAATTTAATATTTCATCGCTTCCAAAATAAAAATTAATATTGATATCTTAAAGTTAATTTAAATTTTTTAAATTTAAAATTAATTGGAATTCATCTAATTTTGTCAATACAGTTAGAAATATTATAAACAATCTAAAAATACTATTAATTATAAAATTTATTATTTTTAAAATTTAAATGAGTCATGTTAATTTTAAACATGTCATCGTTTGAAATATGTGTTCATCTAAAGATTGAGAAATACAACTTGCCACATATTTTTCTGCCCTTCCAATCTTTCCAAAGTGGACACAATTACCATACTATTTTTTGCACAAATTTCTATTAAAGTTCCGTCTCTAATAATGTCCTCCTGTCATTGAAAATATTGGGTTTTCTCTTTGCCAAATTTATTTTAGTGCTGTTAAAACGAGATGGGAATGACGGTAATGACCGGTGCACCTTTTTTTTGTTTTTTAACCACAATTATGAGAAAAATAAATTAAAAATAATAGAGCAAGTTTAAAAAAAAAATTGTAAAAGAAAGTATATTTTTTATTAAAAAAACGCTGTAAACTGTTTACAGTATTTTTTTAATAAAAATATACTTTCTTTTACAGTTTTTTGTTCAAACTTACTCTATTATTTTTTATTTATTTTTCTCATTATTGTGGTTAAAAAAAATATTAAAATCAAAGTGCACCGGTCATTACCGGTCATTAAGGCACCGGACTGCCCCTTGATCCGTTAAAACGTTCAAACAAATTATTTGTCGGCATATCACAGTTTGAGTAATATTCCCTCCGTTAATTGCACTTTTTTTACATGAGTTTTTATCAATTTGGGAATTAATTTAGACACATTAATTGATTGAATTTATATTAAATTAAAAATACATTTGATAGTCTATTACAAGGAGATTAATATAGAGGAATATATAGTTCAAGTGGGAGTTATATATTGTGTTTTAATTATATCCAAAGTGGAGTACATGAAAAGGTTCATTGTTGTTTAAGAAAACTATTTTCTAAGTCCCACATTGAGTAGGAATAAAACTATTTAATAGTTTATAAGTATATGCGGAATAGTTTAATTCACTAGTGGTACTAAAAGAAAGGCTTGGATTTGGTCACTATGAGCTCACGTTTTGTGTTTAATCATTATGGGATACAAAAGAGTTTTAAAAAACTGATATGTGATTATTACATATGATGCATTATTCACAATTCAGTTATGAAATTGAAGTCTCATCTTCTTCCTTCTATCATCTTTACACAACAGTCTCATCTTCTTCCTTCTATCATCTTTACACAGCAGCATATATTGAGGTTCAATAGTGAGTTGCTATCATTAAGAACTATTATAGACTTGACATATATCCTGGAGAACTATTATAGACTTGACATATATCCTGGAGGTAAATTGCTAGTAGCCTTTAGCAAACCTTAGTGGTAAGGGACAATAAACACCTTAAGGACAAGGACTACCCGTGTCGATCATTGTTCCTACAAGTCTATGTTCATTTTAATATTTTTCACCCTCACTTTAACTTTCAGGAGAAAAAATACAATTAATATTTTGTCTAATTGATCAAAATAGTTAGAAATTTTCAATATTACCCTTTTAAAAATTATTAGAAAAGATGAAAGAGGAACAAGTTAGTATTCAAGATCAGCTAAAAGATGTCTACCATTTTTTGACACTTTAAAAGGACCTTGAATCAGAGAAAGCTTGAGAGATGGAGTGCTTGCCGGAAATCACCTTCGCCAGAAGAATTTGAGTGAAAATTTTGAAATGAGGAGACCGGGAAAAGTGACGGTGTTGGATGAGTGGGGGTTTTTACAAGTGAGGCTGCACGAATCCCAAGGATGGCTATTTATGGTAGGTGGGGCCCAGTCCTGGGATGACGTGTAGCATTTCAAAAAACGATAAAAAATCGTTAAGGTTCCCCAGATGATTCATCATTTGTTATCGTGACTCTTCGAGTTCATGTCTTTTCAAGTCTCTAATTATAAATATATTATAACAAGAGACTGGGGGGCAATGTTCGGGAGCATTTTACTGACCTTCATGTGGGCTGAAGGCCTAGCACCAGAAGGGGTTGTTAAGCCCATTGGGCCGAAGCCAACAGGGATGTTGAAGGTGTTCGGGTTTGGACATCCGAGTCCTGTTCTAGTTAATGGCGATCGGGGTCGGGCATCCGAGTCCTTTGGGCCGGAGCCCAGACCAATACATATGGGTTCGGTTGGATTGGACCTATACAGTGGGTTAGCCCTCGTATTGAGTCCGGAGTCATAAGGGGTTTAAATGGTTAAGGATTCTAGTCTTAATTATATTTGTATAAGGTAACTCCAAAGGTAGTATTTGGATTGGATCCAACTTGCACCTTTCAAAGAGATTGTGTTTGACAGAAATAATGGTAACTGTCATATTTAGAAGTCCTAATCCGACTCGAAAGTGAATTCTAAGACGGTGAGAATGGCTATAAATACAAGGCTAAACTTCAGATTAACAAGTAATATACTCTTAAGTACTAAACACTAAAGCCTCCATTGTTAAAGCTTGTAACGACATGTACTCATTTTCACACCAGAGCTATCCCCCGATTACACAAGTCGTCAAACTTCGTGTGTGATCTGTTAGTGTGCAAAATTCAACGCGAAAATTTAGTGATTAGATGCGCCGGAGAAGTTTACGTTAACAATAGTCAATCATGTGAAAGTCATATAGGGGTTTAAGGGGCAATATAGTCGACTCTCTCTTATTGGACTGAAGGTTTTACCCCCATTTGTTTGGAAGGAATATATTTTAGTTTATAAACTAACTATTGTCCCTTAAACACCCACACCCACACCCACACCTACACCTACACCTACACCTACACCCACACCCACTCCCACATGATTTAACCCACATAATATGCAGATGATTGAAACTTTGACTAGAACA
This sequence comes from Panax japonicus, assembly GCA_020205505.1. Lineage (NCBI taxonomy): Eukaryota > Viridiplantae > Streptophyta > Magnoliopsida > Apiales > Araliaceae > Panax > Panax japonicus. The sequence goes on from CM035114.1 coordinate 43,171,643, forward strand.
TCGCAAAAGACAACTATACTTCATCACAAAACAGCCTGAACCCATGCAAAAGAATATTCTCGATTTCCTAGTAGCCATGACAGATGCTCGTCATTGAACTGAAATAATGCAATTAATAATATATAACCAAATTTACAAGAGCTCGAGCTCCAGTTTTCAACCATTAAAATGACCAAGCAAGACAATTTAAGCCTATGCAAGAGCTCATGCTCTAGTGTATATATATATATATATATATATATATATATATATATATATATATATATATATATATATGAGTCCGGATCAGGTCCGGACTCCCGGATTTTGTTAAAATCCGGACCTTTTTTTTTTTTTTTGCTTTTTTTTTTTGAAACAACTAAAAAAAAAAAATTTATGGAATTGGAATTTTTACATTATACAGTGTTTTGGGCGTGATTTGGATGCCTATAACAAAACATGTCTGTACAGTCTGGGCAGACTGTACATACATTGGTTGGTGTAGGTATTAAAAACACACCCAAAACACTGTATTATTGAAAGATCTCAGTTTCATAAATTATTATTTTTTTTTTTAGTTCTACAAAAAAAAAAAAAAAAAAAAAATCGGGTCCGGATTTTCTCCCGTCCGGGAGGTCCGGACCTGATCAATTTTCTATATATATATATATATATATATGAGTCCGGATCAGGTCCGGACTCACGCATTTTAACAAAATCCGAACTTTTTTTTTTTGCTTTTTTTTAAACAACTAAAAAAAAATTAAAAAAAAATTATGGAACTTGAATTTTTACATAATACAGTGTTTTGGGTGTGATTTGGATACCTATAACAAAACATTATATTATGAAAAAATTTCAGTTCCATAAAATATTAAAAAAAAAAATTAATTTTTTTTAAAAAAAAAGGCAAAAAAAAAGGTCCGTCTTTTAGTAAAATCCGGGATCCCTGATAGGATCCTGGATCTATATATATATATATATATATATATATATATATATATATATATATATATATACGGGAAGCTTCAAGAGCATAATTCTTAAATAGCATAATGCCTTAAATAGCATAATTTTATCAAAACGACGTAGTTTTGTAAACACGCGGTGGCATTTTTGTAAATATCATGCCACCGCGTATTTACAAAAATGCCACAGCGTGTTTACAAAACTACGTCGTTTTGATAAAATTATGCTATTTAAGGCATTATGCTATTTAAGAATTATGCTCTTGAAGCTTTCCGTATATATATATAACATGATCCAGAAGCTAAATAATATATGCACCTAATGATGATAAGAAATAAACTACCACAAGAGTCATCTGTGGTACAAAGCAAAGAGAGTCTTGAAATATATTCATCAAATTGCCCTAAAAAAATAAAAATCTCAAAATTTAACATAAGCTGTGATATTTAACATTCATTTATCTACCATAACATTCCTTCTTACCACCGAAAAGGCTTAAATATGCTCTAAAATTACAGCTGCTATTAAGCATGAACAAAATCGTCGATTTTAGGTCGACTTAATCACGTAATAAAGGTCTCTTCCAGCAACTAGTTGAGACATATTTGGTGGTCTGAGCAAGTCCATGTAGAGCCGTCTTCAAAAAAATATAATAGGTTCTTGATATCCCGCTACTAGATTATATCTTTCACTAGTTCCAACATCGGTCAAATGTATATATAAATTGTAAGAAGATTCACACACAAAATTCTCAACGAGAATGAATTTATCTTTCGAAATCACTCTCCATCACCTCTCAGCAGCAGAGGTCACTTTTTGCGTTATCATGGTCTCAGCTACATGGATTGCTCTTTGTGGCCCTGTGATAGTCACTTTCCTGCCAAAAAGGGTGTACAAATATCAAAAAGAGCGAACAATATTTTGCTTGATAGCTCAGCCCAACAAGCCACTCTTAAGTTCTTCATAAGTTTAATACCTGTCAGTTGTCCCAGAAATGAAATCCTCTCTGTTTGATATCTTTATCTTGGCCCCACTAATCTGTAAAGAAAGGAGGAGGAAATTACCATCAATGCAGACGAGTAGCCAAAAGAAAACAGCTTATGTACCTGGCTGATCTCTAGAACGTTCCTTCCACCACGGCCAAGAACAAGCCCTATATGCTCATCCGCAACGCCAATGGTCACCGAGTTACTCATATCTTCCTGCAAAACACCAGGACCCTGACACAAATGCCAGTCAAATTAGAATTATGATCCATAGCATTTACCATCAACATAATCACAACTATATGGAAATTGAAAGACAAGCAAATTTGAACTCTTTGCACTGGCAGCTTTAATGACAGAATATAGAGGGCAGATCAACAAAAGGGCAGATATAGAACCCGGTCCATTGATAGTGCAAGGATTAAATATACCACTACTATACAATCTGCACTTGGCTAATCCATCAAAATTTCAGAAAGAAATGTGCAAAAGGGGGAAATCAGAGTCGCAACAGATCACAGACCTCCCTGTATCACCCCTGAACACTTAATCTCTTTTTTGTTTCATTTTAAAATATATAAGTGAAATTTTTTAAAAACGTGCAAGAAGGAACGCCATGAACACTAATCTCCCAAAGAGAGTCCGGGATGCAACTAGTTTCATAACAAAAGATTCTCTCCATGGACTAACCGGCTAAATGAGTTTGACAAGTAGATCTACCGATCAATAATTCATTATGCCCTTCTATTTTAGCAATGAATAGATGTGAAGTTGGAGTAAAGTTGGACTTGTGCAGAATGAAGTGCAAGTTTGGGCCTTATGTGTGAGCCCATTTTTTTCCACATTAATAGACTTATCCTCTTTCCATTCAGAAATAATCAATAACAATTTCCAAACGGCAAGATGATCACTAACTACAATAGTAAGTTTGCACTTCACTAAAAGCAGAATTAATTTATTTCATAAAAGCATTGTACAAATAGAACTTACCTTGTTGTTCTGGTACCTGTTATTCTGAAACTTCAGCCCACCTCCATTTGGGCCGTAGTTTACTGCATTATATCCTCCTGTTGAAACAGTAGGCAAGTGAGCAAGACATACAAAATCAAATTGGTAAATAAAAAATCCAAATTTTGAAACTAAAAATTAACAAGCAAATTATTCATGTTCAACTAATAACCAGAGCCGGCCCTGGGGCAGGTCTACCAGGGCGACCGCCCAGGGTCCAAAGCAATTTTTTTTAAAAATTATGTATGTGTATAAAAAAATAAAAAAATAATTATAAAATATAATATAAAATAAATGGAGAATCAAAATAGACTCTTAGCCACAAAAAAAAAAAAAAAAAACCCTTCAACCCTCTCAGTTCATATTTGATTCACGGTTTAACTGTAAAATTTAAAATATTTTGTATTAACTGACGAGAATAAATATTTGATTCACAGTTTAACTGCAAAATAAGGCATACTTAATTAAAAAGTTGTTTATATTACACATCTCTATATCATAGATGCTAACAACTTAAGAAAACACAAAAGTCCTATTTTGATTATGAGTTTTAATATTATATTTATTATTCCCTCCGTAATATGATAAAAAATTTAGTTGACTTTTTATGTATATTAAAAATATAAAAAATAAAAAAATTTATTCATATTTAAATTTTTATTTAATTGTATAATTTATTTTACATAATTAATGATATTTCATAAATATGCATTTAAAATAAAAATACGACAATTGAACTTAATATATGGCCAGGGCAGGGGCAAAACTGCTCTCGAGATAGTAATTAACCTTTAACAAAAAGATATTAAAGTGAATTTTATATAGTTATATAAACAAACTAGTACTAATATATAGTGAATTTTATATAGTTATATAGTGTAAATTATGTGTCTTGTGTTGAATACGCCTTCAAAAAAGTCACAATCCGTACCAAATAGAATTATTTTGTAACAATTCTTGTATCTGTAGATATGTAATAATCCTAGATATTTTTAAAAGTTAAATAAATTATATTAATTTTAAAAAATTAAATTTGATTATATACTTTAAAAATAATTTATAATACTATTAGAATTTTAATTGATTGAGATATGTAGTTAATGTAGGTAATTAGAATTATTGTTTATTATAAATTATTTTATTATTTTTAATATTTATTATTATTACTATTTTTGGTGTAGCAAGATTTTGCAAATAAATAAATAAATAAAGGAAGAAGCCTGCGGCTCGGCCCGACCCGGGCCACGGACCTCACAATTTCAACCCGTCAAAACCCGGGTCATTTTGGACCCGACCCGAGCCCGGTCCGTCCGCCTGTTTGTCACCTCTAAAAGGGGCACACTTGAAATTTTTTGCCCTGAGCCTTGTAAAACCCAAGACCAGCTCTGCAAATAACTCTAGTACATTATAACAAGAACAGGATCATATTTATAATAAGGAAACACAAATCTCGCCAGATCAACATTTAGAAGCGGATGACTTGGCCAAGTTAGGGCCAGCAACTGATCTTCTATTTCCTTTTTCATCTATTTATTGACCAAGTTAGTATCGTCAAGTACAACCGGAGTCGTTCAGAATTCAACTTTACATCCTCCAATGATATTTGGACTTTTAGTTATTAAGAGTCGCTTGTTGTGAATTGTGATATTTCTTTCTTTCTTTCTTTTGTCTTGTTTATTAGGTTTCTCTTTAAGGACCTAAAAATTCCTCAAATATCACAAAAGAAAAGGAAATTAATTGGAAACAAAAGCTCCATTGCATCAATGAAAAGTTTCCTGAAGACAAAATGAAAAACATAGACAAACATAAGCCAATTAATTTCCCACGAGCTCTCTTTCACTAGTTTATTTTAAACAAGCCAACTGAAAATTTTGTCAAAACCTAGTACAAATTGTGCTGAAAGCTATAATCAACCCTTTCTTAAATATTAGAATTCTAAAAGACAATCCTCCCTCTGTCAAGCCTGTGACCACTTTCTTTCAATTTTTTATTTTTGCAAGGATCTTAAGACATGCCCAGAGCATAATTATTTGCTAGTTCTATAAATTTTAGTTTAGTTTAAAATAAAATGTATACAAAAATATTGAGAATCAAAAAACATTTAAAGCATATACTCTATAAATATGGTTTTGGTAATGTCTCTAAATCTGTTTTTAAGAAAACACCAGAAAAAAGTGGTCAGTGGTCGCATGAACTTGGAACTACGATTGTCAATTGGGCCGGCCAAGCCCGAAACTCGATCATTCAGCCCGTTAAAAACATGCTCGAATTTAATTTGGGAGTGAGTTGAGCCGTACTTTGGTAAAAATTCAAGCCCAAAATGAAAGTTGGGCCGAGTTTGATCAATAAGCGTTCGGCCCATTATAGACCCAATCCAACTATAGTGTTAGAACATATTGAAATATAGATTATTTATATTAATTATTACATATGTGCGCTCTCAACTTATATTTATATAGCATCTTTAACTAAAATTTAATTATCATGTTTTCTTTAAAGTTATTCATTTTAAAAATATTTTGTCGTATTAACTAATATTATCTAAATAATATGGAGATGTATTATTATCATGGTTATTTGTATGTTTGACGTTCAAACTTCATATTTTTTGGTGATATTTTGATAATATGACTTGCAAAGATTTTAATATATGATACAATAGGTTGTTAATATGAGCTAATGTCATTTTAATATTGAGTTGCATTAATCTTTTATTATTCATTTTTTGCTTATTAATCTTGATGCTTTTTGTTTGGGCTTGCCCGAAAATAGGCTCGAAACTCATGATCACATATGGGCTAACTGCTGAGTTTGAACAACATATTATAAACATGAATGGGATGAGACCGAGCCACACTCATCAATATTTGATTGGGCTAAGCTTGGACAGCCTTAAAACCAGCTCACTTAGCCAATTGACAGTCCTACTTGGAACTCTAAGGGGTTAGCTAGTGGTAGTGAACCTAGTGACCAGGGATTTCCAAGGCACATGGCATGGGTCAATAGTTTCTCACTAGATCCACCAACACAAATTTTACTATGGGTTACCCAATGTGCATGTTTGGTGGAATATTGCATTTACCCAAAGGTTTATCAGGTGCACACTCCTTAGTGCTATGGGTATCATTGTCATCAAAAAAAGTAACCTGGTGCATGTTATTAGATAAGGTCTTAGCAATCAAGGCTATTTTGGTAATTCTGAAATTTCATAGAACTAAAGGATAAACTTTTTAATAGAGTCATTGCCACAGTAGATAAAGTTAATTTAATAGCTTATGATTATGAGTTAGCACCAAATGTGATTAGGTAACTTTGATTACTAGGATGCAGCGTTAAGCTTCTACTTCCCCGTTTGATCTCTTGCCACCTTGAATCAATTGACATAAATTGCCCAATCACATTTAGGGTCATCAAGACCCATTTAAAGGCAATCAAATAGCCCATTATTGACATCCGAGTGAACTCCTTCAGTACATGCATGGCATTAGTAGCCATTCTTCTTATGTTGTCAAGTCGTCGCCTAGACGTCGACTAGTCGTTGAAGCAACTGAGAAGGAGAAAGGCGAGTGAACGACTTGGTGAAAGTTACAAAGGCGAACGCCTTGACCACATAGTCGTCGTCTTGGGTCGCCTAGGCGACGCTTTAGACGCCTAATGGCAAAGCGTACGCCTTGTACTTGGATCAGACAACAAACACCACCACCAAAAGGCTTACCGACTGCGATTTGAAAATCCTAACTGTTGTTGCTCACTTCGTCTCTTCTTCTCAATCCTGCTACTGTGTAAAGGAATTCACACCACTCATTAACAGTCTTCAACTCCAAATTTTTTGGTTTGAACTTTTCTTTCGATAAGAGGTGAAGAGAGACATAAGAGAGCAAGGACAGAGAAAATAGTGGTGACTCGGTGGGAGAATACGAGACGATGCATCTCTTAAAAACTCTAATTCTTGACTTTTATTTTATTCAACTTTCCATTATCCAAATCATAATACATTTTATTAAAATTTTGTTAGATTTCTTTTTCTGCCGTTTAAAAAAAAGAATTTCATTATCATTGAAAATCTTGTTTATATTTAGATTCTTATTTATTTTAATTAACTTTTCTTTAATTAAATAATAACACTATTTTTCTTTAACAGAAAGTAATTTGGTGGGTAATTATCTTATTCTGTTTCCTTTTCAATCTTTATTTTTCAAAAAGTTTATAGTTTTAAACCTGAAATTTAATTTGTTAACTACATTAATGGACTGTTAGTATTAGAATATTCTTTATATAAAAAATATGGATTGTTTCTTTTTTACATGTTGGTGCTGCCCTATTTTTTATTTCTGTTATTTGCTAGGATATGCCCACTAAAATAAAGGGTTATATAGTGTTGGAACTTTACTAATACAAGATTCACGTTATGTTTAATTTATTGGGTTTAACATAAATATAAATTCATTCCTTTTGGTAATTAAATGATTTAATATTTGGTTGAGAAATAGTATTTAATAGTGTTGATTGTTTACATATATTTGTGAATAGCTTTTTTTTATGCTAATTCGGGAGGGGAGTAATGAACTTAGTACCTCCTGCATAATTGCAAGACGCCATACCAATAGCGCTCATTGGTTATTTGTGAATAGTTTTCTTTATATCTCATTCAATTTTAAATTATAATATACACGTGTGTAAAATAGTTTCAAGTATAAAATGTGCATTATAAATAATTCATCACTTTATGGACGACTAGTCGCTTAAGCGGTTGGCCACCGACTCGATCGACTGAACGCCTAGACAAATATGATTCTTCTGTGTTGTTTTTTCTTCTTGTGTGTGGGTCCAGTATTACAATTAACTTCTATATAAATTAAACGGTGATTAAATAAATATGTTTAGAAATCCATACCAGCATAAGGAAATGGGATACTCATGGATTGTGCATAATAAGGATCTTCAGATAACTTTGATAAAATCAATTCAATAGCCCGCATCTGTTCGTCAATGACACCAGCCACTGTTACTAGCCTATCAGACAAGCCAGCATAGTTGTTATCTTGAGGGGATATCTTAATGCCTGCTTGAGACTCATCTACGAATGACCTGTTCACAGAGTACGTACATACAACTAGTAATCAGAAATATTATAATGCTGCGGAGCAGCTTTAAGCAAGAGTAACATTACTAATAACCCTAAAAACTGATTGGTGAGCGAAACAATATATTTATGATACTTTCCACAGTGGAGACACATTTTCAGATAAGTACATGAAAAATATTTATATGGGGGAAAATTAATCCTCTTCTTCCCTCCAGATGAGTAATAATAATACATTAATAGGTCATATAAGTTGCGACAAATACATGCATGAAGTAAGCTTTTGTTTTTTTTTTTAAAGAAACACCTTGGAACCATTGGTAATGAGCAAGAACATGAAATCATTAACGAGGATTAGGACAAGGACCAAAAAGAAAGAAAGACAAAGCTGAGTACAAGACAATTTCTTTTCCCACCAAATTGAAGTCCTATTGACTCTAAATACTAGGAATATGATGGCGGAAATCATATAACTTAAAATAGGGGATAAAAGAGAAACAATGTAGAATAAATTTAAGAAGGCTTCCACAGTCGGTTTTTAAGTATGAAAGCAGTCATCAGAATTTAATGACCTCTGCATTTCCACCTTGAATTTGTAAGCTGATGTACTCGAGATGTTTGAAGTTCTTACCAAATAAAAGCTTGAAAGGATGCTAATAATATTTAGACATTTAATTCATCCCTCAGAACCTGTCAACACATCAGCCATGTACGGAAAATAGAATCTAAGGCATGCCTTATAGCAAAACTTGGCTAAAATCACTCTGAAAATGACATTTTTAAGTGTTCTCTTAAATATCCAACCATGCATATGATAAGAACATCAAAAAATAACAGTTTTCATGGAATACTATGAAATGAAACACCTTACACTAAGTAAGGAAATTTCGATGGCATAGATTTATTCATGTTCTTGACTTTTCGATAATGACGTTATACTTTATTAAATTTCCTAGAAATTGATACCCTCTTATTTTTCATGTTCTTATTATATGAATGGTTAGATATTTAAGAAAACGCTGAAAATGACATTTTTAAAGTGATTTGTAGCAAAGCTTGGCCAAAGCATGCTTCAAATTCCCTTTCCCATATATGTATGTAGGTTGTAGCTATATACATATTTGGAGAATGATCTATAGCTAGTGTTAAATGTCATCTAACTTCTAAGGGTAAAAGAACCGGAAGGTGTTTGCACTACCTTCTAGTACTCTCACTCTCAAAAGTGGTGTAAACCTTCCGAGACTACACTTATGTCTGTGAGTTTTAAGAACAAGAGAAAAGAAAGGATGAGGGAAATTTAGGGAAGAGATTAAAAGTCTCTTGTTTGTGAGTTTTTTAAGGACAGAGAAGAAAAGAGAAGGAGAGAGATTTTTTAAATTTTCCTTCAAAATAAAATGCATTACTACCTAACCCAAAGTTTGTGATTTCAATACTCTAAATAAATATACTTAATTATTAATTCTAAGGCAATTGGACCATAAAAATGAAATTACAACATTTATTCAAGGATGGTGAGAGGAATAAGAAATAATTAACAAATAACTTTCCATAATTTATCTTCTTATGTTTAGCTTCATAACTCAAATCTGTTTATCAACTTGATTAATGAGTAGTCTCTATTAGAGAAACAATATTTCAACTAAACTCGTAAAAGTAATCAATCAAATATCAACACAAAATTAAGGAATGCCCTATTTACACAAACTGATGAACGCCTTGCGCATGCAAATAAAGTCGAGCATAGTGTTACTTTCTATTATCTCTGTTTTATGCTTTCTAACAAAATCATAAGAATACAACAGCAGAAAAGGAGTTCAAAATCTAATGAATCATCTAAAGGATCAGCCATGACAGCCAAGATTTGCACAAAGGCAACCTCATAAGCAGAAGAAAGAAAAAACATCGCACGCGAAAAAATTCGAATATGTAACAGTCCGAAGGATAACCCTATTTGACATAACAAGCAATTAACTTAGAAATCTACCCTCGAGCAGATAATACAGCAGGAATAGAAAAAATCAAGCATCTCATGCATCACTAATTTCATGACAATCAAGACTTGCAACAAGTCAATCATCTAACAACCGAAGGAAAAAAATTCAAGCATTGTATAAAGGATCAGCCCTATTTGCTATGCAGTCAGGACTTGAGCATAATAAAGCCTAATAACTAGATAACAAGTTCAAATAATACCATTAGCAAATTTTAGAACAAACCAGCAATCATTTGCTCCACAGAAATTGACTGAATAGTGAACTAAATTACAAATAAAAGATATGACAAGTACACATTATCTAGAAAAAGAAATATTCATAAATTTTGTGTGGTATGGTTCTTTTACTAGATACTAGGGGTGCAGGAAACACAAAATACCTTAACAGATTAATAGGGAAGGAAAACAAAAACAGTAATCAGCATTCATACTTTATGGTAGCTCCTCCCTTCCCAATGATTCCACCGCAAGCGCTATTGGGTACCACAAGTCTAACTTTTGATTTTGGCTCATCATCAACTTCTTCACCATAAGACTAACAAGCACAATAAAAAATCATTTCCAATAATACATTCAGGATATTTAGTGGTTAGAATCTAAGTCATTTTGCTTACCTCGTTAAGCAACTTCTCAAGAATTAACTCAACCGCCTTGAGTACGTCATTGATTACCCCAGATACCATAATAATCCTATCGGAGGTTCCTGGGAAGAATTCATAGTTGCGCGACAATTGAATACGTGCTCCAGACTGTGACTGGAAATCAGAAATTGTCAAACCACCTTTCCCGATAACTGAACCAGCTTCAATGTGTGATACAAGGAACCTAAGGTATGTGCTTTTCTCTGTATAATCTTAACAATAAATAACCACCAAAAAGAAAAAGACACAACAATAGTCTTAGTTCACAAAAAACAATTTCGAATTTGTATGTAGTTCTACATACTTTTTTGCCAACGAGATGAATTTTTACAAAGTGTGAAGCAAATTAGAATACAGAAAACAGATAAATCAAGTGTTATCTGTCTATATGCTGCAATAATAGAATAATGCATCCATGTAGTTAAGGCGCAAGGTGCATCCCAAATGCCCCTAGACCTGGAGCCTAGGCACAAGGCTCAGGCATGCGGCACGCCCCTTTTGAAACAAGGCGCACAATGGATGAAATATAATAACTCCCTCCTTTCCCAAAAAAATATCATTATTGACATTTACAAAGTCAATGAGACATTTTCAAATTTAAAATTATACAAAAATACACCTTACAATTAGTAGTACTTTTTAGATGTCTATAACATACATCATTGTATTGATTAAAATTAAAAGAGTCTATACCAATTTTGAATTTGAAAATATCACAAATTGAATTTCAAAAAGTCAATAATGATCTTATATTTTGGAACCGAAGGAGTACTTTATAATTCAATAGTATTCAACTATTCAATTGACATTTTAGGTATCAAAATTTAATAAGTAGCAATTTCTTTTACCTATATGGATACATGAACTACTAAAATGCATAAACAATTTATAAATAACTCATAAATTAATAACATAGACTTTTAAAAACATAAGTCAAGAAAATGCACGAAAAGTAAAGAAGAGTGAAAGAGGAGGGAATTAAATAGGTAGGAAAGAGTAGGAAGTTAAATAAGTTGGCCCACTTTCATTTGGGCTTGGCAAATATAATTGAAATATTGGTAAATAAAAATATCTTAAATGGTATTTAATCCAAGTCAAAATAAATTACTTATTTTTCAACATATTTATATATTTAATAATTAAATGTGTTGAATCCCACCGCACCCAAATTCCATTTTTTAAGAGATGCCGAACCTCATATTTCCAGGTTGCATTCCCGTATCCTCACTTGCTAGACTAGAACACTCTCTAGGAAAGAGGAAAGGATGCAGAACGTGTTCCTAGACTAGAACACTCTCTAGGAAAGAGGAAAGGATGCAGGTCACGTTCTGTACATCACTAGTGCATAGGATAGTAGGGTTACACATAGAACACGCTCCAAGGAAACCCAACATCATTTGTTTCTCCATTCAGCTTTGTTTAAAGCAGTTACCACTGTTCTAAAAATCCACACCTAGGTCCGCCTAGGCGCTAGTCCTCCCTTGGTGCCCCGCCTAGGCGTTAGGCCCCCCTTGGCACCTCGCTTAGGTGCTAGGTCCCCCAAACGCCTCACCTAAGTCCAAGACTGCAAAAAAAAAACTCTCTAGGAAATTATGTGGGGCCTAGGCGGAGTTTATGCGGAAAGATTTTTTTTATTTTAATAATTATCCAAACTAGATCTTGATATATTTATTTTTTTTAATGGTTTACCATATTCATAATTCAGGTTGTAGCATATCAAATCACAACAAGAAGTGAACGATATCAAGTCAAAATGTATAATTTTATTATAGTTGTAATTTTTTGAACTTGAACCAACTTCAAATTATATAAATGATGATACATTTGTAATATTTAGTTTAATTCAATATAATTCTAAAATTTATGTTTGGTTTCTTAAGTTTTAATATTGAATTCAATTCTTGAAATTTTAAATTTTATTATTTAATAGCAATCTGGTTTATAAATTTATAAATAAAACTAATACGTTAAAAATATGTTTGAACTTTGAACAAATGCATGTTTGTTTTTAAACTTTGACATTAGCAGCAATATGAATGTGTTTGAACTTTAAGTAAATGCCTTTATTATAGATTGTTTTGCTTTATATTATTATTTTGTTTGGATAAATGTAAGTTAAACTATTAAAATTGTCTTAAAATTAAAAAAATCCCGCATAGGCCCTGCCCAGACCCCGCCTAGGCCGTTCCGCTTCCCGCCTAGAGCCTAGCGCCTTTTAGAACATTGACAGTTACAACTACAAAGTTATTCTTTTACACAATATTACTCTATGACTCACCAACTTAAATGCAAAAAATAAATACAAGAAGCATCATATAACAAACCAAATACACCTCCATGTCAGAGGTCATTCCAATTTCAAGGAAAAGAAGTATCAAGATTAAGAGAAATTACCCTTGCTAAGTTATTTACTTCAGCCCTTCTTATTATTTTTTTATCATAAATATTTCAGCATTTGTTATCCTGGTCTTTAAACAACTAAAATGTTATTGAACACTCTTACAGTCTCTGTGGCTCAAGACAAACAATTGTTTCAGCAGTTCTTCAAACATAAATGCTAAGATTTTCACACGTCACAGGTGGTATTTGAAGTCAGACCTAAGATGCTGTAATGTATTATTCTCTTGCAAATGATTCTCCTACAGTTGTGCACAAAAGTATAATTCAAACAAATTTAACTGTACTACTGTTGTAAGTTATCTTTCTTGTTCTACTATCCTAAATTTGCTCAATAATTTTACTATATGGTAGCAAACTGTTCTATTTGGTTAAAAGTTTATAAATACTAAGAAAATATTGAAGTAAATTTGGTTTGCAATAAAAGCACTTTGGATCAGACTATTTTAAGGGACAATACGACAAACAAGTTATTAATAACAAATGATTACAACCTAACTTTCAAAAATATATGCAATGAAAAGACAATTTCAAGTAATTTCATTCAAATACACTAATTTGTCTCTTTTACATCCTCAATAAATGTTTCAAAAAAACAACCTCAACAAAATACAGGTGCTTAATTCAGTTTCACGTGTCTGCTTTAAGAAAGCAATGGATTCAATATAGAGCTCATTGAATTCAATACATGCTGCTGCCAATTGCTTGAATCCATTTACTTTAATATAAAGTGCAGCAGCAGCATCAAATATCCACTTATTCAGCTTGATTTCATCACTGAACCACTAAATTATTCATTAAAACCACACAACCCAAATCACAAAAAATAACCAATCTCTAGGGTTTCACAAAGACTAGACATATAAAACAGCAGAAGAAATTGTAGAAAGTCCACCTTGCAATTCCTACACTTCTAGTTCAATAACCATTTGAACATAAACGAATGCGTGATAAACATTAATAAACACACACATCAATACAAATTCAAGACCAAAATTTGCTAAGAAAAAACAGATCAGAGCAAGACTACAGATCTTTACCTTCAGTCGGTGAATTTCTTGGAGAAGATTGCTTTCGCGGAGCCTCATTTGACGAGGCGTAACGAGAATCCGGCGACTCCATTGTTATCTTCTTACTTTCACTGAAAAGAAATACGAAGCTGAAGACGTGATGTGATATTTAAAGAGAGAAAGTCTTTAGAGAGAGAGAGGGGGAGGGAGCGGTGTTTAGGTGTTGTTTGAGGCGAGATAACTGGAAACGAAACGAGTACTTTCTTTCTTCAGTTCTTGCTTGCTTTGTAGTATCCTTCTTTTCTTTTTGCTCACGTCACAAAACGTAATAAATACTACCTCTTTCTCACAAAAATAATTTCATTTTGACTTTTCAAAATTGATGAAACCCCCTGTCAAGTTTGACTTGAAGTAATATAATTAAAACTGTAAAAAGATTTTTCACCACTAATAATAATACAATTAAACCAAATCATATTAAGATTATTTTATTTTATTTTGATAATGTGGGGTTTTTCTCAACCGCAATCGGACGAACTAATCTCCCGCCCGGACCAGCCTTTTTTTTGAACCAACTTGCGCTGGCGGTCCGAGGCCACCATGACCATTTCTGGCTTAACACTTGTTGCTAGCGGGGTTCGAACTGAAAACGTCCGGATTTACGACTCACCCTCAATCAATCCTTAACCACTGCACCAAATGTTGGTGGTTATCATATTAAGATTTTTAATTTTTAACAAAATTTAACTTAATTGTGACACTAATTTGAAAAATAAAAGGTGGAACAAAAATTTTTAAGATAAAATTCACCAACCCCATACTTCAAATGGATTATGTGTGAAGTTTTATTTTAGTTGATTATTAAAATATGAATATTATTATATATGACGATAAATTTATGTCTATTAAATACCGATATATCTACTCATGGAACAAATAATAAGAAACCCACATATTATTATTATTATTATTATTATTATTATTATTATTATTTGGCTTAGGATTCAACTAACTTCACAATCCAAATTCCTCATAAAAAATTTCTAACATATAAATCATTTTCCTTAATACTTTGACAATATCATTATTGACTCATGAGTGTCGATGCCGAAAAGATTTTATCCCTCTTCCTATATATTTCTTACCCTTTATGTTTTTATGTGAATTTGTTTGATCTGTAGGGTGAGATTTTCAGGAAAAAGACTGTAAGACCCCGACTTTTATAAAATAAAAGTCTAATTTAATTTATAATTATTATTTAAAAATCTGCAAATGTTAAATTGATAAATGGTCAAACAGACAATTAATTGAATAAGTGAGTTAATAAAAAAGGAAAGAAAATAAATTTTTTTAGAAGAGCAGCTCATGTGGGCGACTGAAATCTTATAAGAGATGAGAGAGAAAGTTTGTGACAATCCGAATTTTTATAAGTTATTAAAATAGAAATTTAATAATTAAAATTCTTATTATGAGATGTTTTGAGTTTGAGTATGTATATATACGTGCTATATATTTTGAAATATATGATCTGGTGTGAAGAGAAATATATATTCATATATTGGGAAAGTGAGGTTTAATAGTTGAGTTAACTATTGAAGGAATCAAATGAATTTTGTAATTAATCTTAAATATTTATTGAATTGAATAAATATTTTAAATAATGTATTTATTGAGAAAAATAAATAATTTATAAATTGTGGTATAATAATTTAGTTACGTGTGTATGATAATTAAATTAAAGTAAAGATAAATTTTATTCTTTGAAGAATTAATTTAATGATTAATTAAATTAAATAAGTTGTTTAATATTAAAGAAAATAAGTATATTAAATAAAGTGATGTTTAAGTCTAATTTATTAATTAAATTAGATATATAATTATTTATTAATCATCAGAATAATTATAATTATTATAATGGTAAGCTATTTAAATTGGTGGCAGGTGTGACAAATAAAAACTACATAATATAAGATTATTAAAATAATCTAGTTTGGGAGTTATGAGCTTAGCCAAACAAGGCCTTGTGGCATTTGGCTTATTCAATTGACGTCTTTTTATTTTTTTAACTGATAAGTACTTGGGAGGTGAGGCTTTATTAGTTATATTACGCGTCTTATTTCTCCTAATGGCTAGCTAAGAAGAACAGAGAGGTAGAGAGAAAGAATATAGAGAATTGGGAGTTGGAGAAGGAGTAGGATTGAGAAGGATTTGCTAGAACCTTGTTAACATCAAAGGGTTAAGGTATAATCTAGCCCTAATTCTAATATTTGGTTTTTGTAATTTTCTATTCTCTGGAAATTAGGTTTTGGTTGAATTGTTGTAGAAGATGTTGTTTATATCTATGTATTCTCTTGCTAAATCTATTAGTTATCCTCTATAAGTCTATGTTGTTGTTCAAATACATGAAATTTGGGTTTATAAGGAGAAAAATAAGTAACAGTGTTTTTGTTCAAAAATGGCTTTAGAAAGTATAAAATTTCATACTTAATATGTGTTATAATCTGTTATTTGATGTTAGAATATGTTAGTATGTTAATAAACGAAAGAGGCGTAGTTTAAATCATGTCAATTGGTTAAAAAACGAGTTCGTGGCGATCGAATTCGTTTAAAGTGTCAAAATTGAAGAAATTTGGAAAACTAGGGTTTTGATTCCTCAAAATTGTGTATATGTAATGCTTTTGTATATAGAATGGTGTATAACATCCTTAACTATGTTATTATAGAGTTTTAGATGTTTAGGTTTGTGAATTTTGTAGTGTTTTGGTTTGAATTGGGCAACTGCTATGTAACAGAGCTGCTGCTGCTGCAGTTTTTGTCTGTGCACGGCGCAGCTGCGCCGTTGCCACAGGCAGAAACGGCGCAGCTGCTCCGTTGGTCTACTGCGAGTCTGCACCAGCGCAGCTGCGCCGGTGCCAAGGCTTGGGGCAGCGCAGTTGCGCCGTGCCTGAGCCTAGGCAGAGAAGTCTGTCTATTTGAGGATTATCAAGCAAGGGTCTAATCTAGTTTAACATGCAAGATAATGATGTGGAGACGTAAGTGAAGAACTTAACCACATGTTAAGTACCAATTAAAAGAAATAACTTGAAAGTATAAAATAAAATTTAAATAATGATAGGAAGGTTAAGTTAATTATTAACTAACCTAATATACATCTAAAAGGATGTAGATGCAAGATTGTAAGAACTTGACTAAATGTTATGTAACCATTTGAATGAAGTAATTTAAAAGCATGAGATGGAAGTTTATTTAATTAACTTTAATGAAGATAATACATTAATATAATGTAATATCAAGGTATGACAACTTAACTAAAAGCTAAGTGTCGACTAAAAGAGATGTATAAAGAAATACGAGACGAAGGTTAACTAAAATAATGTTAACAACCACTATATATCTAAGGTGATATAAAGACAAGGTTAAAGACTTAACTGAATGTCAAGTGTCAATTAAAGTGGAATGTAATGAGAAGGAAAATGAATTTTAATATAATTAAACTGATTGAACAAAGAGATGTTGTAACAAGACTTAAACACTAGATTGAACATCGAGTGACGATTAGAAGGAAATGTTTTGAAATAAAAGGATAAGATGAAGAGTCAATGCAATCTAATTTATTTCATTGTGTATATGTAATTGATGCTTGTATATATGAACTTCTAAACTATTGTAGGATGAACGCAATGTAAGAACCCAACTTTTTAAATAAAAATGGATTTTCTATAATTATCATTTTTGAATATTATGGAATGAATTTAATATAATGTTATAGTTGTGGGTAATATTTATAAATTTTGCAAAGTATGCAAGTTGTCATATAATATTCGATTGGTCGGGGAATATTCGTTTTAAACAGAAAATATTCGTACGACGACAAAATTATTGGTGGACCCCACAATAGAATTATTGTCGGATTGAGAAAATGACAAAAATATTTTATTGAAAATAACGACGGAAGTTTTACCGTTGATACTGTTGAACTACTGGGTAGTAAAAGTACAGTAATATGCGTTGTTGCATAGTAGCACACGGTATTGATTATTGATATTTATGTGAGAAGTCGATCAGTTAGATTCAATTATTGTCGATTAATAATATGAATTATTATAGCGATGATGACGTTTTGTTTTATTCGTATTATTAACGTAATAAAACAGAAACATCTTTTTATATAAAACAGAATACTTTATTAAAGTTATTTTATAAATAGAATATATTATATTTTATTATGCATAGTGTTGCATAGTGTTTGCATAGTAAAAATCTTTTTATATAAATAGAATATATTATATTTTATTTAAAAGATTTTTCTTTAAATATGGACCGTCAGATTAAAGTAAATCAATCTGGACCGTTCATGGTTTAGTTACTATGCATTCCATTTTCCTATAAATAGAAGCTCATTCCTTCATTATTTTCTTACGAATTCACTGAACTCTAGAGAGAGAAACTATAGAGAGATAGAAGAAAAGTTTTTTGCTACTTAACTTTTCTTTTCCTATATCCAGTTTCTGTTACGGTAAGGGGTGTTATTCTTTCTTATTCATGAAGAGAACTGTTGTTATTCCATTTCTTATTATTCTGTTGGAATAACCTGTATACGCGGTCTACCCTATACTTGGTGACATTCTTCTATTATTCTGTTGGAACATCCTGTCTGTGTGTTTTACACCGGACCTGGTTCCGTCTTTATTATTATTCCGTTGGAACATCCTGTCTGTGTGTTTTACACCGAACCTGGTTCCGTCTTTATTACTATTCCGTTGGAACATCTGTCTGTGTGTTTACACCGGACCTGGTTCCGTCTTTATTATTCTGTTGGAACATCCTGTCGGTACAAATTTTGCCTGACCTGGTTCCGTTATTATTATTCTGTTGGAATAACCTGTCTATGCGAAGTACCGCATGCATGGTGATTTCTGTTGTTATTCCATTCTTTATTATACTCAGTTGGTTAAAGTTTTGACTTCTATACTCCATGAAATTAGTAGAATATCCTTGATATTTGCGCTTCATCCAGTATCTTTTCATGGAAATATTCTTCTGATCATTCTTGAATTTTACTCTACAAAGCAGTATCATGTGGATAATTTGGACATTAGTAGTTCTTGGACAAATTAATTCTTGAACATGTTTTTATTGAATTCTTATATCATTGTCATCATCCTCATGTTTATATTTTTTTGAAAGTCATCTGTGGCCTGTAGTGTATAGATGGACTTGGTATGATTATAACTAGGGATTATTCGGTGTAATCATGACTGTAATGTTACAAATGATGTGGTAAAAGTCCTCATTGGCCCGTAGTGCATTGATAGACAGTTGTTGGCATAATCATGACCATTGATGAATACACAAATATCCTTGGCCCGTAGTGAATGGAATTTGTGGTCGTGACCCTAATGAGTATCCTTGGCCGTAGTGCAGGGATGATGTGGATTATTTATTAAGCTGAGTCTCAGCGATAAAAGTGATTAAAAACTTTTTAAATCATAAAAGATAGTAGATTCTATTCTCTACTTGACTCTTTTAATGGATTGCTTGATCCGCTGTTGTTAAACTTGA
This sequence comes from Panax japonicus, assembly GCA_020205505.1. NCBI lineage: Eukaryota > Viridiplantae > Streptophyta > Magnoliopsida > Apiales > Araliaceae > Panax > Panax japonicus. The sequence goes on from CM035114.1 coordinate 43,191,271, forward strand.
TGTTGTTATATTTTATCAGTTTAATACTGTTGAAGGCTAACGATAATTTATTCTGCATTATCTTAGTCATAATATTTCTTACTAGGCTAGTTGAGCTCACCCTTTCTTTCACTGTTCTCTTCAGGAAATGGGAACATAGCAGGGACTAGTCAGGGAACGGAGTGACGGTCCAGAGGATAGCCTTAGTAGTCCTCACTATTCTGTGAAATAGTGTATTAATAATTGTAATGAGGACTCTTTTTGAGTTTGTATAATCTCTAGTAGATAATAATTGTATTCAAACTCACAGTTATGTTTTGTCGTATTGTACACGACAGTTGTATTAGTAAGTTGTATTTGAATGATGTACCATGTATCTGACGACCTAAGATGGGTGATGTATACCTAATTTTGGGGGCGTCACAGTTGGTTTCAAATCTTAGGGATATGATCTCTGGCTAAGATGTAAGACTAGAACTAGGAGGGGAGAGACGGGGAATTCCTTCGCTAGTATGACCTACTTAAATTTATTTTGTATTTAAATTAGTTGGTCAAAGTTTAGAGATATTATGTTTCATGTCAATTAATCTTTGTTTTGTAGCAGTATCTGAAAATGACTTCCGAAAATGTTGAGAATAACAATGGAGCACAAGAGACCGTTGAGTCTCCACATATCAATAATCAAGAGAATGTGTATCAGAAAGGCGACAATCCTCATGCAAACAACAACACTGACCAAATGATGAATGATGGATTGTTCAGAGGCTTTATGCAATTCATGCAACAGCAAGCGAGAGCGGCTCCTGTTCAAAATGTGGGTGGAAACACTGGAAATTCTCGGGCGGTCACCGCTAAACAGTTCAAGGAGCTGAGACCACCGGAGTTTAAGGGAGAGCCAAAACCACTTATTGCGGAAGCATGGATAAAGCAGATCACCAAAATATTTGATGTTTTGGGATGCTCCGAGGAGCAAAATGTTCCCTTTGCCGCCTTTATGTTGCGCGGAGAGGCAGATTACTGGTGGGAATCGGTAAAACATACTCAACCTGCCGTACTGAAGATGTCTTGGGAGAAGTTCCAAGAGCTGTTCAACGACAAATACTTTCCTGAAAGTATTCGTCACATGAAGGAGGTGGAGTTTATCAAATTGGAGCAAAACAATATGACCGTGTCGCAATACGAGGCAAAATTTGCGGAGTTATCCCGATTTGCGTCCCACTTGGTGGATAATGAAGAGAGAATGGCACGATTGTTTTTAAGAGGTTTGAAGCCGGAGATACGTCAACATCTTATTTCTCATAAACTGTGTTTGTATTCAGATGTTGTAAATAGGGCTCAGTTGGTAGAGCTTGATAACAAGTCAACGCAATCAAAAGAGAGCAGCTGGCAAAATGATAATACCAGTGAGAGCAATCATCGAAGCGGTGACAACAAGCGTGGAGGAAATCATCAGGCCAGAAATGGTAACCACTTCGGTGGTAATCAGGGCCAAAACAATAAGAATGGACATTTCAAGAAGAGGAGATTCAACAATGATGGAAAGACGTCAGCATCAGCAACCGTTGTTAAGGAAGGAGAAAGACCACCTATCATATGCTTCAAATGCGGAGGGGAGGGACACATCAGTCCAAATTGCGCAATGCCGTCCAAAGCATGTTATAATTGTGGAAGAGAAGGCCACTTAGCCCGATTTTGTCGTTCACCGAAGACAAATTCAACTAGGATGGAGGCACCAAAGGCTATCCCAGAAAAGTCAAAGCCGGTAGTGCAAGGGAGAGCGTTTGTTGTGACCTCCCAGAAAGCAAGGAACCTGCATGAGGTCATCACGGGTAAGCTTATCATAAACTCTAGCGAAGTCTACACTTTATTTGATACCGGTTCTACCCATTCTTTTATTTCTCCTACTTGCGCTCAACGATTAAATTTGACTTCGGAGAAATTAGACTTTGACTTATCTGTGGAAACTTCGTTGGGAGAAACCTTCATTACATCCACGGTTTATAAGTCTTGTTTGGTTCAAGTTGGTACCCACGCATTACCTGTCGATCTTATTACATTAAAAATACTTGCATTTGATGTAATTCTAGGGATTGATTGGTTAACTACTCATCATGCAAAAATTGATTGTTTTCGTAAGGTTGTTAGCTTTCATATTCCTAATCGACCTATTATGCGAATTCAAGCAACCAAACCATTAAAATCAATCACTGTCATCTCAAGCCATAAAGCTATTCGTTTATTGAAAAACGGATGTCAAGCTTTCTTAGCTCATGTCACAGATCTAAACAAAAATACGTCAGTTTTGAATAATATTTCTATTGTTAATGAATTTCCTGACGTATTCCCTGAAGAACTTCCTGGCTTACCCCCAGAGCGTGAAATTGAATTTTGTATCGACCTTGAACCCGGTACAAAACCCATTTCCAAAGCCCCATATCGAATGGCTCCTATTGAACTTCAGGAGTTAAAGACTCAACTGCAGGAATTGTTAGACATTGGCTTTATTCATCCTAGTACTTCTCCTTGGGGTGCTCCTGTTCTATTCGTAAAGAAGAAAGATGGGAGTATGCGACTTTGTATTGATTATCGGGAGTTAAATCATGTCACCATCAAAAATAGGTATCCATTGCCACGTATTGATGACCTGTTTGACCAGTTGCAAGGAGCCAAATTCTTTTCAAAGATTGATCTTCACTCCGGATATCACCAATTGAAGATTAGAACCGATGACATTCCAAAGATGGCTTTCAGAACTCGGTACAGGGCATTATGAATTCCTAGTCATGTCCTTTGGATTGACTAATGCTCCTGCTGCCTTCATGGATATGATGAACCGAGTATTCAAGGAATATTTGGATCACTTTGTGATCGTCTTTATTGATGACATCCTTATTTATTCCAAAATCCGTGAAGATCATGAGGAACACTTGAGGCTAATACTCCAAAAGCTTCGTGAATACAAGCTTTATGCCAAGTTGAAGAAATGCGAGTTCTGGCTTGAGGAAGTAGCATTCCTTGGGCACGTGGTATCAAGTCATGGAATATCTGTTGACCCAGCAAAGATTGAAGCTATTCAAAGCTGGGAGCAACCTAAATCAGTGACCAAAGTACGTAGCTTTCTCGGCTTAGCTGGTTATTATCGGAGATTCGTAGAAGGGTTTTCTCGAATCGCTACTCCACTAACTCAGCTGACTCAGAAAGATACAAAGTTTGGTTGGAGCGAGGAATGTGAGAAGAGTTTTCAAGAACTCAAGAGGAGACTCATTTCAGCACCTGTTCTGACAATACCATCTGGTTCGGAGGGATTTGCCATCTATAGTGATGCTTCGGGTAAAGGGTTAGGATGTGTTCTCATGCAACATGGGAAAGTCATAGCCTATGCCTCACGACAACTCAAAGAATATGAGAGAAATTATCCTACTCATGACCTAGAGTTAGCAGCTGTTGTCTTCGCACTTAAAATTTGGAGGCATTACTTGTACGGGGAGAAAGTGGAGATCTTTACGGATCATAAAAGCCTCAAATATTTCTTCACTCAAAAGGAACTCAACATGCGACAACGACGTTGGCTTGAACTGTTGAAAGATTATGATCATACCATCCAATACCATCCTGGAAAAGCGAACGTGGTAGCTGACGCATTGAGTAGAAGATCATATGCGGGTGCGAGTGCAATATTGTCAACGCAAAGGCCCATTTTGTATGACTTACAAAGGATGGAGATAGAGATAAAGACTCCAAGGACCCACGTGATGATGGCGAATATACGAGTAGAACCGACTTTAATTGATAAAATTAAAGCTGCTCAAGTTACAGATCCGGAGCTGATGCGTATGAGGAAGAAAGTACAAGAAGGTGCGATTCCGAAAGCAATAATCGATGAAGAAGGAATACTTCGAGTCAACTCCAGACTTTGTGTTCCTAACGACCCTGATTTAAAGTATAAAATCATGATGGAGGCGCATAACACACCGTTTGCAATCCATCCTGGGAGTACCAAAATGTATCATGATCTTCGACAAACATTTTGGTGGGGCAATATGAAGAGAGAGATAGCGCTTTTTATCTCAAGGTGTCTAACGTGTCAACGAGTCAAGGCGGAGCATCAAATACCAAAAGGACCATTGCAACCACTTGAATTTCCAGAATGGAAGTGGGAGCACATTACCATGGATTTCGTTACTGGTCTTCCCAAAGTTTCTCAAGGCATAGATGCGATTTGGGTCATTGTTGATAGATTGACCAAGTCTGCTCATTTCTTACCGATACGAGAAACTTATACACTTGAACGTCTTGCTCGTATGTACATAAACGAGGTTGTAAGATTGCATGGTATGCCAGTATCCATAGTTTCCGATCGAGACCCAAGATTCACTTCGCGATTTTGGGTTAGCTTGCAAAAAGCTATGGGCACAGATTTACGATTTAGCTCGGCATATCATCCTCAAACGGACGGACAGTTAGAGAGGACTATTCAAACTCTTGAAGATCTATTAAGACTCTGTGTCCTTGATTTCAAGGGAAGTTGGGACAAGTTCTTACCATTGGTGGAGTTTTCCTACAACAACAGTTATCAAGCAAGTATTGGCATGGCTCCGTTCGAGGCGTTGTATGGAAGAAAGTGTCGTTCTCCAGTATGTTGGGATGAGGTGGGTGAAGCAACGTTGTTGGGACCGGATTTGGTACGTATGACTACGAAAAAGATTCAAACGATCCGGAAACGTATAAAAACCTCACAAGATCGATAAAAGAGTTATGCTGATCTTCATCGAAAGGACGTGAAATTTGATATAGGAGATCATGTGTTGTTACGTGTTGCTCCATGGAAAGGAGTTACGAGATTTGGAAAGAGAGGAAAGCTCAATCCTCGATTCATCGGCCCATTTTTAATCCTCGATCAAGTAGGAACTGTGGCCTATAGACTCGCTTTACCGCCAAGTATGTCTCGTGTTCATAACGTTTTTCACATATCCATGCTACGTAAATATGTGAAAGACCCGAACCACATTATTGAGTTAGAACCGGACGAAATAGCGGAAGATTTAACGTATGAAGAGATTCCTGTTTAAATCTTGGATAAGAAGGAACATATTTTACGCACCAAGGTTATACCTCAAGTTAAAGTTTTGTGGAGAAACCACGATGTTGAGAAAATGACTTGGGAGTTAGAATCTGAAATGAAATCAAGGTATCCTTACCTCTTCGACATACCAGGTACGTACCCTAATTTCGAGGGCAAAATTTCTTAAGAAGGGGAGGTTGTAAGAACCCAACTTTTTAAATAAAAATGGATTTTCTATAATTATCATTTTTGAATATTATGGAATGAATTTAATATAATGTTATAGTTGTGGGTAATATTTATAAATTTTGCAAAGTATGCAAGTTGTCACATAATATTCGATTGGTCGGGGAATATTCGTTTTAAACAAAAAATATTCGTACGACGACAAAATTATTGGTGGACCCCACAACAGAATTATTGTCGGATTGAGAAAACGACAAAAATATTTTATTGAAAATAACGGCGGAAGTTTTACCGTTGATACTGTTGAACTACTGGGTAGTAAAAGTACAGTAATACGCGTTGTTGCATAGTAGCACACGGTATTGATTATTGATATTTATGTGAGCAGTCGCTCAGTTTGATTCAATTATTGTCGATTAATAATATGAATTATTATAGCGATGATGACGTTTTGTTTTATTCGTATTATTAACGTAATAAAACAGAAACATCTTTTTATATAAAACAGAATACTTTATTAAAGTTATTTTATAAATAGAATATATTATATTTTATTATGCATAGTGTTGCATAGTGTTTTGCATAGTGTTGCATAGTGTTTGCATAGTAAAAATCTTTTTATATAAATAGAATATATTATATTTTATTTAAAAGATTTTTCTTTAAATATGGACCGTCAGATTAAAGTAAATCAATCTGGACCGTTCATGGTTTAGTTACTATGCATTCCATTTTCCTATAAATAGAAGCTCATTCCTTCATTATTTTCTTACGAATTCACTGAACTCTAGAGAGAGAAACTATAGAGAGATAGAAAAAAGCTTTTTGCTACTTAACTTTTCTTTTCCTATATCCAGTTTCTGTTACGGTAAGGGGTCTTATTCTTTCTTATTCATGAAGAGAACTGTTGTTATTCCATTTCTTATTATTCTGTTGGAATAACCTGTATACGCGGTCTACCCTATACTTGGTGACATTCTTCTATTATTCTGTTGGAACATCCTGTCTGTGTATTTTACACCGGACCTGGTTCCGTCTTTATTATTATTCCGTTAAAACATCCTGTCTGTGTGTTTTACATCGGACCTGGTTCCGTCTTTATTACTATTGTGACGCCCCCAAATTCGGGTCTCTTCCAACCCGACAAATGGTGCTACACGGTACTACCATTCATTCACACATTTCCTCAAATAGTCACAAGAGGACTACTATAACTTCATATATATCAAAGTAATATTACATTACCCAGGTTCTTTATAACCCTTTCACTTGTTCTTGTCATAATATCAATATATTACAGACATTCTTCCTATACTATTACATAAGTATGCTACGGGTTCGTCTTCACCTTGCATTTATCCTTGCCGGATCCTTCAGTCCACTCGATCTTAGCTGTGTTCATATGGTTCAAGCAAGAGTGAGCATGGCTAGCTCAGCAAGTACTATAATTCTAATAAACAACATGCTTGAAACATAGAGCAAATATATATCTCCAGTAACTGAACAATAGTTACGAAGTACTATCGGTGATTCAAAATATCACTTCTTTTCCTTCAAAACGTTTTTCCATCAATATTTAGTAGAATAACAATTATGGCTCAAGATTATGAGCATACATAAGTTCTTTTGAAAAGGACATCCCGGCACTAAGTCCGTAAGTCCGGCATAGCTTACGAGCACTTCTGAGTGATCAGCTCATAGTACTCTATGTTGATCAACACTACATTCATTAAACGTGTATACGTTTAATTGTGGCAACCTCACGTGCCGGTCGTTAAACGACAAAAACATTTGAACATGCGTGGTCTTCGATTGAAAACCATACCAATATAACTCGGTAATTTACAAATCATGCTTGACAACATCATAATATAAGTCTAGCCGGAAGAATTGGCTTAAGACTTCATCATTCTAGATTTCATGTGAAAGAGAACATGAATTACAAAGCTTGTCCAGACTGAATTGGAACAAGGGTTAGAATACTTGCCTTTTGTGACTGCTTACTGGTTAATACACGTACACTTTAAGTCTTTATGATTCTACAATTCATAATCATATAACGTATCATATTAGATCATAATTAACCAGGTATGTTTTCTATTATACCTTACCCTTCATCTCAATGTAATTCTAACTTAGTTTCGTTATTAAGGGTTTCGGCTTTCATTATGTCATTCATATCCCGCTCATCTTTATTGATTATAAACATGCATTAGTGTATTACAAGCACCTTACAATGTCTTAATTATGTTGTGATTACATCACAATTCATTACTATTAATCCCTCTTTCATTCTATACTTGGAACTCTTCTTCTCTATCTTCTTCCTTGTTCTGGCGCCGCGGCGCCACTAATTGGTCTGTGACTCGCGCTGCGGCGCGAGTTAGCAGTGTGTCATCCTCCAGCCTCGCGCTGCGGCGCGGCCAAGAAGGCTTAGAGTCGCGCCGCGGCGCGGACTCTGGTCCTCAGAAAATTTTGTAGTTTTTGAAAATTTTGCTAACTTCCCGGACGCATAACTTCTTCGTTTTAACTCCGAATTGGTCCGTTCAAAAGCCTACGGTTCACAAATTTCATAATCTATGCGTTCATGCAAGAATTTTATCTATTTGACTTCATTTGCTAAAATTTGACCTATTAGTCCATTTTAACGAAAACGATAAACGTTCGAGAACGTTCAACGCTCATTTCTTCGTTCTAAGTCGGAATCCGGTCATTTTCGAGTCCGCAACTCTATAATGACTACAATGACTTGTCTCCATTGAAAACCAACGTTTTCGACTTCCAATACAAAATATGACTTCTATTCCGAGACTTTCACGAATTCGACGTTAATCGTCTAATCGTGCAAAGTTCGTCAATTCAACCATACTAAGTGTTCTAAGTGGATTTTAACCAACATATCATCATTTCAAGTTATTTATTACACCAACTTATAATCAAAGTGGGTTTTGACTTATTTCCATAAGTCATTGACTTTCTCAACTTATGAACTAGAAATCTTCATACTCATGACTTACCAATAATTTAAGTCCTTCAATCAATGTTCTCATGTTATAAACAACATACTAACATCATATGACAAATCCTTCATGATCTTAACAACTTATTAGGGTTCAAGTTGCTTATTCAACTTATTCGGCTTAAGTTCATTCCTTATAACTTATTACATGTTATCCTCAAGCAATCCCCCTTCTCTATCAATCCTATCATAGAAAAGATATAGATAAAAGAAAAATGAGTCTTACCCTTGAAGACTTCTATTTGCTTTGGAAACTATCAAAGGTTGAAGTGGCTTATAAGTGCTTTAAGTAACTTATTCTCTCTACCAAATAAGTAGCTTATATGCTTGAGAGGAAAGTATTGGATGATAACAAAACAACCAACAAAAATGAAATGAACTTGGTATTTATAGGCCACCAAAGCTTGGGGCAAAATGGACAATAAACAATCCCACCTCCTCATTCCACCTCCTTACTATTCACAACTTAACCTTCAAGTCTTCTTGCTAGCCACTTCTTTTACTTGCTCACCACAACACTTGGTCATCACACTTAATCCTTGCCCATCAAGACTACCCACTTCCTCACTTGGTTTGACCCATGGGTCAAGGCTTTACCTTGGGCTTGGTTAATTAATCCAACTACTTTCCTATTGGGCTTGAGTTACAATAGATTGGACTTGTGATAATCATACACTTGGCTTCTATCAATAAACTAGAAATCCCACAAGTCCATTATCTTAAATTCAATAACTTAACATACATATCCTACGTATAATTCTCGTATGCTATCTCGTATATTAATTCGAAATATACGATATCTCGTTCTTCGTACATAATAATACAATACGTCGTATTATACCTCCATTCCTTACTCCATATAATGTTTACACATTATACGATTACAACTTCATTCTTTTAACGCTTAATAATCTAACTATCTCAAATTAGGTACGCATGCGAAATATTTCATTTTCCGTACTTAGATTATTATTACATAATCGATATCATCTCGATATTATAACATTACGTATTTCTCGGAAGTTCAAAAATAATTCCCGAGCAGAAATTGATGAATAGTGTTTTTCAGAAAATTTCTCAGAAAACTTTTATTTTCGTTTTAGAAATTCAACCACTTTAATTCTCCCATGTAGTTAAAATACTACTACTTTACGACGTTTCTAGGTTATAGAACGACATCCATCTTCTCATCACACGATAATAATAAATAATATTATTTTATTCATTATTAAAAGAAATTACAAAATGTTCAATTTTCTGGGGCGTTACAACTATTCTGTTGGAACATCCTGTCTGTGTGTTTACACCGGACCTGGTTCCGTCTTTATTATTCTGTTGGAACATCCTGTCGGTACAAATTTTGCCTGACCTGGTTCCGTTATTATTATTCTGTTGGAATAACCTGTCTATGCGAAGTACCGCATGCATGGTGATTTCTGTTGTTATTCCATTATTTATTATACTCAGTTGGTTAAAGTTTTGACTTCTATACTCCATGAAATTAGTAGAATATCCTTGATATTTGCGCTTCATCCAGTATCTTTTCATGGAAATATTCTTATGATCATTCTTGAATTTTACTTCTACAAAGCAGTATCATGTGGACAATTTGGACATTAGTAGTTCTTAGACAAATTAATTCTTGAACTTGTTTTATTGAATTCTTATATCATTGTCATCATCCTCATATTTATATTTTTTTGAAAGTCATCTGTGGCTTGTAGTGCATAGATGAACTTGGTATGATTATAACCAGGGATTATTCGGTGTAATCATGACCGTAATGTTACAAATGATGTGGTAAAAGTCCTCATTGGCCCGTAGTGCATTGATAGACAGTTGTTGGCATAATCATGACCATTGATGAATACACAAATATCCTTGGCCCGTAGTGCATGGAATTTGTGGTCGTGACCGTAATGAGTATCCTTGGCCGTAGTGCAGGGATGATGTGGATTATTTATTAAGCTGAGTCTCAGCGATAAAAGTGATTAAAAACTTTTTAAAACATAAAAGATAGTAGATTCTATTCTCTACTTGACTCTTTTAATGGATTGCTTGATCCGCTGCTATTAAACTTGATGTTGTTATATTTTATCAGTTTAATACTGTTGAAGGCTAACGATAATTTATTCTGCATTATCTTAGTCATAATATTTCTTACTAGGCTAGTTGAGCTCACCCTTTCTTTCACTGTTCTCTTCAGGAAATGAGAACATAGCAGGGACTAGTCGGGGAACGGAGTGACGGTCCAGAGGATAGCCTTAGTAGTCCTCACTATTCTGTGAAATAGTGTATTAATAATTGTAATGAGGACTCTTTTTGAGTTTGTATAATCTCTAGTAGATAATAATTGTATTCAAACTCACAGTTATGTTTTGTCGTATTGTATACGACAGTTGTATTAGTAAGTTATATTTGAATGATGTACCATGTATCTGATGACCTAAGATGGGTAAAGTATACCTAATTTTGGGGGCGTCACACGCAAGGCAGTAAGCTGTAGTTGGTAAGCAACGAATCAGGCAAGTCTTTCAGTTCCTATTTGCTATGTGAACTTGGTGATTAACTGTTTTAAATCTTTATTGCAAAGAGCATGATGTGTTATATATATGTTGAATGTATGAAATGTTAAAGTTAACTTATGACTACGTTGATTGAGTAAGGAACTCAATCTTTATACTTGTTATATGAACTGTAACATGTATGTTATGTTAGTCCAATGTTTATGTGATATATATTGAGCATGTTATTATGTGCTACGTGATGCATGAAAACTGTTAGATTTTGCTGGACTGTCGAGCTCAATCTTGCAAATAACCATTTTTGCAGATTAAGGATTGAAGGTAACACTATGTGTTACTTGAATGACGTGGATCAGAAATAATACACAAAGATTAATATTTTAGTTAAAGTTGTTATTTCTTAATATCATGATTAAGATTCATGAGATGTACTAAATGTTTTATGATGTATAGTTTTATGTTGAGTTGTAAAGCTAAAGTTAGAGTTATCTGATATGTAAAGGTTATCGGATTGAAATGTAAAATTTTATATAATAACAGTGATAAAGTGAATCATAAAATAGGATTGATTCAAAGACATGTAGATGATAAAGGTTTTGATTCAGGAAATTAAAGTAAAGAGACATAAAAGTTTAAATTATTCCGCATTTTATAAAGTTTAACATCGAATAAGGATGTAAAATTAGAAAGTAGATATGTTATTAACGACCGAAGTTGAGAATTATATTGTATGCATTTTGGGATCATTACAAAGTTGATGGAAAAAAATTAATGGTGGGAGAAAGAGTTGGTAGGGGACAAGAAAACAAAAGAGGAGAAAAAGGAAGAGAAAAAAAGACAAAAAGAAAGAAAAAAAAAGAGAGGAGGAAAGGGATATCGATTAGCATACTCCCACCCATTTCCACTCATGGAGAAATGTTGCCTAATTTTTTAATAGCACTTTACCACGCAAGTATACGCGTTCAATTGTAATATTCAGCAAGCAAGGATATCGTTCCCACGAGGAAATAGACTAATATTTATCAATTACTAACTCTAATGCAATTAATCCTATTTTAAACTAAGAAAATTTTGTTTATGATTTAAAATTTAACTTAACGAAACTAATGATTAAAATCAGAATTTCACAAGAATAACTGCAGATTTAATAGGTTAAGATTACAACTTCCCTTGGTATTTCGTTTAAACTAACTTACTTCCCATTTAAAATAAATCAATTAATAAGAATTGTTATCCAAGAATGCTCTATAAATATTCATGCTCTTCTTCCAAAGACACATGAACAAATCCTCCTAAATCCAATCTTTAAGATGCAGAATTACGAGGAACACCCCAATTAATCAACTCACTATATTCCTATGTGAATCAAGTTAATTAGGGTTTACGTACAAATTCTTTCAATGGATACAAAAGACACATAGGTATATTCCTATCCTACATGCTAATCATATTAACCCTATTCAGATTATATGAACAGATGTTATTATATCCAGATCTCAATCTATACTCCATCTTCCAATTTTATATAGATTATCACAGTAATTGTTGATCAGGCAATTAATCAATAAGCATAAGATATAATAAACAATTCAATAAAAACTAACTTTCATTCAATGGGAAGCTTGCAATTTAAACTACATACCAAGTTCCGTTGCAATCTTAATTAAAATTTAGTTCATGATAATATTAAAGAAAAACATCATCCAGATAAATAATCCAAACATCCCAGATAGTTACAAAAGATAAAACTAGAGAAGAGAAGAAGAAACTCTGAATTTGCTCTTAAACTCTCTCTTAGATCTTTAGCCTTTTGCAATTCTCCTTCGTGCTTTTCTTCCTTGTTCTCTCTGCAAATCTCTTGAAGAATTGATTGATTGCTTGCAAAATTCGTCCCCTTTTCCTTTTCTAGAGTCCTCTCCTATTTGTATTGGTCTCAGCCCTCATTCAGACTCCTATTTGGCTTCAAAAACTCACTTGACAGCTGAAAACGCAACTTTCTACGCACTAGAGCGCCTAGGCGCTCATCATAGGGCATTTTCAAGCGCCTAGGCGCTTGGGCTACATTATGTTTCTGACTTGGAGCGCCTAGGCGCTTGGTCTAGGCTTGTATGGAGCGCCTAGGCGCTTGCTACTTTTCCAACATTTTCTGCTCTGACGTCCTTTGGGAAAATGGCCATAACTTCTTCGTCCGAACTCCGATTTAGATGATTCAAGATGTTCTGGAAAGAGGAAACGTAGATCTACAACTTTCATTCTTGAAGTTTTATGAAATAATATCCGGAGCTATAGTCAAATTGGCTCTGAAGTGACTGCTGTGTAAATAGCAAGCCAAAAACGCGAATCTAGCCACCCTAAACATTGATTCCAAGTAACTTTTGTCCCAATTCCTACAAAACAATATAAAACATGCATGAATAGACACAAAGACATAAAAACAACCTAAAAGACTTGAGAACAACAATAAATTAAGCTCGAATGTATCCAATTCATGTGTATAAAACTCACTCATCAAATACCCCCAAACTTAAACCTTTGCTTGTCCTCAAGCAAAATCACAAAAATGTTATGCAATGCAATGTAATGAAACTAATCTATATGCCTACGAATCCAACAGTAATGACAGAAACAAGTCTATTTAACCGGCCTTAGATAAATCAAGTAAACATGATAATACATCATATTTAAACAAATCAGTAATTTCCCAATCAATCATCAAATCTTAGACTGTTATCACTGATATAGTGCGTGTGTGCTCCACAACAATGTTAACTGATATAAAGTTAAATTTAAGACATAATAGATATCTTCGAAGGCATCATACAGTGCAAATTCACAAAATTCACGAACAAGCTAGATCCAACTAAAGTCAAACATCCACCAAGTTCAAGAGTCCAATCCGGGATACTTATGCTTTACTTTTCATCACGGGGGCTTTTTGCTCTTTTCCCGTTTTATTATATTTCTTTTCTTTTTAATTTTTTTTTTCCTTTTTTTTTTAACCATGACTGTGCAATGTCTTATTCCATTAGGCTAACAGTGTCACCCCTTAGCGAGCTTTCGACCAACGACTCCCAGACCATATAAGACCTTAGGGCGCTAGGTTTTAAGATACCCCTTCGGGCGTACTTGCTCAAGTAACAAAGGCCCCGAAACAAAACTAGCCACGGTATTATTTTTTTTTTAATTTTTTTTAAGCTTATATATCCCAAATTTTTCCCCCAAACTTAAGTTTTTATCTAAATTCAGTCATCTTCGCCTATTCATGTCTTTCATTCATTCAAACTAGCATTATCCTCTAGAAGTCCATTATGTGTCAATTTAAACTCAATCAGTCAACATAGTTGTTTTTACTGTGCTATCCTTATTATATCAGTTTCAAACAGGTAAAGATTCAATTCATAACAAGAAATCACATCCAAGTCTTAACAGACAATACTATACTTGTCTACTCAATTCCAAACTCATCACTGGCCAAAACAGACTTAAACTATCTAACGGCTGGAAACATGCAAAAACTATAAATTTTTTTTTTTTTAATTTTTTTTTATGAATGCAAACTACATGAAAAACTATTAACTAAATACTATATGAATGCACTAGATGAATACTACATGCATGAACTGGGGCTGGACAATTACACCCCCAAACTTAACCAATGCAATGTCCTCATTGTAAGAATATAACGATAAATAGAAGAGAACTTCCCTGTAATCAGCTAAGCGTGAGTTGATGGTGGCGATGGCGACGACGATCATTTTGCTATCCATTGGACCTCCAATACCTGCAAAGAAGAGAGACAACATGGATTAGATTATAAGAGAACTTAATAACCAACTTAATTCCTATCTACTAAATAAACTAGTAAAGCATATAAATATAAAAAATTCCTGGGTTGCCTCCCAGGTCAGCGCTTGATTTATAGTCTTTCAGCCTGACTTTGTCTGGTCAATGCTATCCAATTCCTCTTCGAAAGTTGAGGAACCTTCCATCCATCGGAAATAATATAGCTTTTGGTAGGTTCCCATTTGAGATAGCCATCAAGTTAAAGTCACCTAGCATGCTTTGTTTATATAAGATTAGATTGAAGAACGTCCAACATCTAGGCGTTTTCTCCATTGTGTCTGCGAATAAATTCTGGCATTGAGGCGTGTCAGACACAACAATCTCTTCTTCTATCTTCTCCAGCTCATCACACCATGGCTTCAAAGTTGTACTCGCTTTTACGTCACATGGAGTATTGCCAATGACATGACTACCAATTGGACAAGTGATTGCAAATCTAACCGGATCCTTAAACTTTGGTGGAGAAGATATATGGGGCACTATCAAAATCGGTTCATCTATGTCAGAACTCAAAGCTAGATCTTTGGCGACCTTCTTTTCCTGCTCCCCACTTGTCTCCTCCTTTTCCACATCCTTTTCTTTTGGAACATCCGATTCCAGATTTAGCGTGGGCAATCCATCAGCCTCGGGAACCATGTTGTTTGACACTTCACCTTGAGGGAGGTTGATGATGGCATTGAAAAGTTGTCCCACCTGGTTCTCAAGATTTCGAATCGACATCTCGTGACTATTCTTCTGCTCCTCCATCAAAACCATGAACTTGGAAATAAGTCCTTCCAATCTTAAAATCCTTTCTTCTTCATGATTAGGGAGTTGAACTTGTAATTCAGGAGTGTATGATTGGCATGGAGCAAAGGGTTGGGCTAGATTGTCATCGCTCCTATGAAAGATTTAGTGGATTCCCCCACTCATGATGATAATTACTGGAATAATCATAATTGTTGGGATAATCGCTGAAGTTACCACTATATTGTAACGACTCGAAACTGATGGTGCATTGATGACTCGGATGGTTTCCACCACAATACTCACATATCACCACTACACTTTGAATACGTTGTGCTGATAAAGCATCAATCTTCCTTGAAAGTGTCTCAAATTGTGCTGACAATTCATCGAGTCCATAATTCTTTGCCTCCCTTGGCCGAGTCATATTCGAATTTAGCCAATGATAGTCATAGTTGTTCATGGTGCCTGAAAAGGAATTAGACTAGAGAAAAAAAAAGTTTAAATTAAGATTAACGCTATAAAAATCAATAATGACAAAATATTAAACTAATTTCCCCGGCAACGGCGCCAAAAACTTGTTGCCTAATTTTTTAATAGCACTTTACCACGCAAGTATACGCGTTCAATTGTAATATTCAGCAAGCAAGGATATCGTTCCCACGAGGAAATAGACTAATATTTATCAATTACTAACTCTAATGCAATTAATCCTATTTTAAACTAAGAAAATTTTGTTTATGATTTAAAATTTAACTTAACGAAACTAATGATTAAAATCAGAATTTCACAAGAATAACTGCAGATTTAATAGGTTAAGATTACAACTTCCCTTGGTATTTCATTTAAACTAACTTACTTCCCATTTAAAATAAATCAATTAATAAGAATTGTTATCCAAGAATGCTCTATAAATATTCATGCTCTTCTTCCAAAGACACATGAACAAATCCTCCTAAATCCAATCTTTAAGATGCAGAATTACGAGGAACACCCCAATTAATCAACTCACTATATTCCTATGTGAATCAAGTTAATTAGGGTTTACGTACAAATTCTTTCAATGGATACAAAAGACACATAGGTATATTCCTATCCTACATGCTAATCATATTAACCCTATTCAGATTATATGAACAGATGTTATTATATCCAGATCTCAATCTATACTCCATCTTCCAATTTTATATAGATTATCACAGTAATTGTTGATCAGGCAATTAATCAATAAGCATAAGATATAATAAACAATTCAATAAAAACTAACTTTCATTCAATGGGAAGCTTGCAATTTAAACTACATACCAAGTTCCGTTGCAATCTTAATTAAAATTTAGTTCATGATAATATTAAAGAAAAACATCATCCAGATAAATAATCCAAACATCCCAGATAGTTACAAAAGATAAAACTAGAGAAGAGAAGAAGAAACTCTGAATTTGCTCTTAAACTCTCTCTTAGATCTTTAGCCTTTTGCAATTCTCCTTCGTGCTTTTCTTCCTTGTTCTCTCTGCAAATCTCTTGAAGAATTGATTGATTGCTTGCAAAATTCGTCCCCTTTTCCTTTTCTAGAGTCCTCTCCTATTTGTATTGGTCTCAGCCCTCATTCAGACTCCTATTTGGCTTCAAAAACTCACTTGACAGCTGAAAACGCAACTTTCTACGCACTAGAGCGCCTAGGCGCTCATCATAGGGCATTTTCAAGCGCCTAGGCGCTTGGGCTACATTATGTTTCTGACTTGGAGCGCCTAGGCGCTTGGTCTAGGCTTGTATGGAGCGCCTAGGCGCTTGCTACTTTTCCAACATTTTCTGCTCTGACGTCCTTTGGGAAAATGGCCATAACTTCTTCGTCCGAACTCCGATTTAGATGATTCAAGATGTTCTGGAAAGAGGAAACGTAGATCTACAACTTTCATTCTTGAAGTTTTATGAAATAATATCCGGAGCTATAGTCAAATTGGCTCTGAAGTGACTGCTGTGTAAATAGCAAGCCAAAAACGCGAATCTAGCCACCCTAAACATTGATCCAAGTAACTTTTGTCCCAATTCCTACAAAACAATATAAAACATGCATGAATAGACACAAAGACATAAAAACAACCTAAAAGACTTGAGAACAACAATAAATTAAGCTCGAATGTATCCAATTCATGTGTATAAAACTCACTCATCAAGAAATAAGAAAAATAGAGAGATAAAAGGAAGAGAAGAAGAAAAAGAAGAAAGAAGAAGAAATGGAGACTTTAGAAAGGTAAAGCGATCATAAGCTAAATCTTTTGATTATGCATTATGGTTATTATTAAATTTATTAAGTTTATGAATGGATATCATGTTTTTGTTTGTTTGTGATAGATTAAACTTGCATAAACATGAATCAAATGAGAAAAATCTAAAAAACAAAAGAAGAATGACAATAATCTAAATTTTCAGAAAAATTAGTTTAACTACTTGATTTTGTAAAATCTATAACTCCTTGTGTATAATGAGTTAGGAGATGAGCTATATATCAAAAGAAAACCCTATAAGTAAGCTAAACATAGAATCAAGAATTACTCAAAATTTCCTTGTGATTTGTTCGTGGTGACTGTTTGAATGAAACTAGTCTGAAAGACTCATAGTCCGAAAAATCAATTTTTTAAGCTCTGTTGCGTGAGTTATAATTTTTAATCCGACCGTTGGATCGTTGTAATTTTTGGATATGTTATACATATATAAGTTGAGTATATGTCCATAAATTTTTAAACGTTAAAGATGACGTATGATTTGTTATGAATTTCGTGAGATGGCTGGTTTGGAATTTTTCAAGCAGAATTTTTAGTAACAAGCTTTAAGTTTTAAAAATGTATAACTTAATGATTTTAAATTTGATTTGGGTGATTTTTGAAGCTAAATTGGAGTATATGAAGTCTAGTTTCTATTAAAATTAATTAAATTGATAGTTAAATTTTGGTTAATGGTGATAATACCATAACAATGGACTTATGTTTTTAAAACATTTATGGGTTTCTTTAGTTTTGCTATTCATTTATAAGTTTTTGGAATATAGTGCGATAAATAAAGTCAACTTGAATGAATAATGAATTATTAGTTGGTTTATATGTAATACGAGGTAAATATGTTTTGGTGTTGATCTCGACTTTTAATAGAATTAGTAAGGTATTGATTTGATATAATGATATAGTTATGGGTGATATGTGCAAATTTTGTAAAGTAAGCCAGTTGTCATAAAATATTCGTTTGGTAGGAGAATATTTTTTTTATCGAGAAATATTTGTACAACGACGCAATCATTAGTGTACCACACAACGGAATAACTGTCGGATATAGAAAGCGACAAAAATAACCTTTTTATAAAAAATTACGGCAAAACTTTTATCGTTAAACTGTTGAAATACCGGTGATAAAAATAGAGTAATACGCGTGATTCCACAGTAGTACATGATATTCCTTAGTAGCACACAGTATTGTACATCGATTCATATTATTTATTCTTACGTAAGAAGTCACTCAGTATGTCATTCAATAATTGTCACAGTAGTTATTGCACAGTAACTCATATTATTTGATATGATATAATTAGACCAGTTGGCAGTATTGAAAGTCTATGTTAATAATTGTGAATAATGGTTCAAAAATTAAAAAGGGTGTTGATTAAAAATAAGTATGATATGCAGATGTTTGTTCAATTTTTTTTTTACAAAAGTAAATTTGGCAGGACTTTCCAACACTCTACTTTTCCTAAAGTTGTATGGACCACAACTCTATTATTGAACAAATTTTGTTAAAACATGTACGAGTTGGTTTAATTTTTTCTGTGGGACAATAAATTCCACTACCATTATTATATACCTCATTTGGTTATTTTGTCAAAGCGTGTGTGCTAGTTGTTTCCTCAATTTCCAGTATAGATAGATTTCTTAGATGAGAAACAAAACACACAATCACTACACTAAAAATATAAAATTCTTTTACTATAATATTGTGAGTATTTCTGTTGAGTGTAAGGATACTCCAAGTGTAGATAAGGAATGCAAGCATTGTTTAAGTTGATTAATTTCACAGAAAGCATAATCAAATCACATGCTAAGGTAAGAGGTATCATTTTTATGGTAAAGGGACATCATTTTCTTTCATACTCCATATTATGGTAAGATATTATTTTTCATTTTTTCAGCTTATCATTGAATGGTGAAAAGTCCTGAAAGGATTAGAATGTCCTTAATAGTTTGTGCTTCATCTAATATCTTGACCTGAATCTTTTTATTCAGTTTTAAGTTATTATATTTGAGTTGGGAACTTTACATTACTTGAACTTTATATTCTATCAAGAATTCTAATCGATTTTCTAGATATCATGTTGGCAATTTGGACTCTGGATAATTAAGTTAAAAATCACTAAGATCTATTTTATCTTATTATTCTGATTATTTTTGTACATTCATTATATATATCATTGTCATCATTCTCAGACTTAAATTTGTGTTGGAAAGTTATCTTTGGCCCGTAGTGCAAAGATGAACTGTCGATTAGTTTGATTATGACCAGGAATTGTGTATTGGTATAATCATGACTATTGGTTTTGTAAGAACCGAGAAATTTATGATTAATAAATATATATTTATTTGAATATAATATTGAGGCGTTGTAAGATGAGTAATTTAATTATTGTAAAATTAAAGTTGTATAAGGATTGAGAATTTAGAAATGCCTTGTGTGGCATGAGAAGGGAATTTAAGTGGTTAAACTAAGAGAAAGATTAATTTCATATAATTATGTGATCCCATATAAGGAATACACTCTTAAACTAGTAGTATCACCAATATGACAGTTAATTCAGGTCGTGTAAAACTAGTGTGGTGATGGATGTTGAAACTGGCTGAAACTAAACCAGTTTGGCACTGCCAGGGTACGGCGCAGCTGCGCCCTCCCAGTAGTACAAACTGGCGCAGCTGAGCCAATGATCAGTTTGAGATAATTAGTTTTCTATTGTAAAAATAAATGGAACACTTTTGTTATATGTGTGACATCAATAAATCATAGGATAAAAGTACATTATGTTGATATGAGGTACCAAGTAGTACAGTGAAATCATATGTAATTATAATACATAAATAATTAATTACCTGTGTATTCTAGAAACTGGGAAAGGAATTACGTGTGTAAACTGAACAGTTAATATTAAATAATGTTATTATGTGGTTATGTTTGTAGTAAGAATAATTATGAGAAGTACCTGGACAATAATGCGTAGCTGCGTTATTTTATTGCGCGTATTTAATGTACTTAGACTATATGATTTGAGTACATAAGTAATTCCTAATTTTTCCTAATATAGTAACACTTGGACATTAAAACCCATTTTTGGATAATAAAGTAACTAAATTGAACTAAGCTAATCTTGTTGCCGAGAATGGATTTTTGTCCCAAAATGAGTGAACCTCCTAGTACATGAACAATGGGCTATTCTCTATTGCGTGAAACTCAGTAAATCAAAAAAGGCTAGAGTTATGTAGTGTGATGGCTGGGAAATGGTAGTTAAACCACTCTTGATTAACCATTGTGTTTTCCTTTAACACTATGGATCCTAAATTAATACCCAGTCCAAGTTTCTTCTATAAATAGCAGACCAAATTTTTAGTTTATGTTGCTTGGAAATTGTTTGATAATTCTAAATTGAGAGTTCTAAGTTGCTGAGCCATTATAGAAGCATACTTAGTGTGTAAGGAGTCTAATCCAAGCTTAAGGAGGTATAAATTTGTAATTATGTTCTTGAATTGGGTCTTGTTTAGTTCTTGAACTTACTTGAAATTCTTTGTCAATCAAGATAAATTAACATGCTATAATGTGTTTAAGAAGTATATTTACATGTACGAACTCTTTAATGATGGTTTGGAGCAAGTTTAAATCAATAAGAATCAAGTTGGTTGATACTCTGCAAAATAGAGTCTGTAACTGCTTCTGGTTCCTGCATGGTGCAACTGCGCCCTGTTTATACTAGGGTGCAACACAGCTGCGCCGTACCTCAGAATCAGTTGCTGGTTTTGTTTATGCTATGTGTTGAGAACTTGATATCATGACTTAGATATATACCTAAAAAGGGTTATAACATGAGATATAAAGTTTTCTTGTGTAGTATGAAGTGATCAACAAGATTTAGTAAGAGATTTGTAATGAAAACTTAAAGTTTTAAAAAAAACTTTGATGTAATACTTGTCCTACAAGTTCTGAACTTAGTGATTCATACGCATGATTGATTTCAAATATATATGTATATTAACCTAATGTGAGAATGTTTTACTAGATTAATATATATAATAAACGAAAGTGTATAGTTTAAAATGAATTTAGCACTTTAGAAATGAATTTGATATGTATGTATGCCATGTTTATACACTGACTTTGCAAGCATGTTGGTATGGTTTAGAAATGCATAAATAACCCGTTAACTTGTGTTTATATAATTCGTAAGGAAACATGAACATGTTGGACTTATTAGTAAGCTTTACTAATGAAAATACGAACTTTGAACGTGAATGTTAACATGCTACTTTGAGAGTTAGAATCTGACATTTATGAACATGTTTGATGATACTTTTAGACTTGCTAATGTATCATACATATATGCCTACTATGTTAGGAGTTGTGAAATCAAGTTAAGACTAAATAAAGCATAATAACTAAAATAATTACATATACGCAATATGAATACTCATAAGCATGCCTAATATGAGTTATATGATTTCCTTATATGTTCATAAAGCAAGCATGTTGAACTTTGTGGTTTCACGGCCTTAACTTGTTAAAATGTTTAACTTAGAACCATATTATGAAAAAAGGGACCTAGATTGACTTAAGAAACATGAAAGGACCTTCAACATGATAATATATATTATGTGTGAATGTTGTGTTCATGCCGGACAGAAACCATAAGGCAAAAGCTTAGCCATGGCTTGGCCAGAGGGCTGCGCAGCTTCGCCGACCCTAGGCTTAGCCATGGCACAGCTGCGCCGGCCTGGAATCAGAAGTAATGTAGTTTGACAATCTAATTTTGAACAGTTAGCTTATATGATGCCTACATTGCTAGAAATGGTTTATACCCTACTGATACATGTATATATGTGATGATTAAGTAATAAGATAGTGTTTGCCTTATATAATGAAAATCCATGAATAAAAAGGTCTTAACCTTGAGCATTGTAACTTTGCTTATAAAGTAACTAGGTACTTGATTTCATGATAAACCTATAAGCTGATTTTGTACCGTATGTGCATACTTGAATCATGTCAAGCTTGAATAAAGAATGTGTTAGCTAATGAGCATCCTATACTTATAATACACTATAAATAGGATTCGAAAGTGTTGATTTCTTAACGTGGATAAACTACGCTTAAGACAAGTATCCTAAACCCTTGCATTACCTTATTCAACGAATATCGTAAGCAAGTCTATAAACCTTATCTCTTTGAATGCAAGTTATCTTATTTTCTCGTTCAATTGAGCTAGTATGTTTAAACTCTTGTGAAAACTATTATTCATGTTGAACTTGGTATTGTTCTTGAATATTGTGAACGTGTCTATGCCATTTGATTCGGCTAGACTATATGCATATTTATAAAATTGTCCAAACCAATTGACTGGTGTGAAAATCTTAAAAACTGAATTGAACAACCCTTATGGTAAGGGGAGTGTATATTGTTGGAAGCCCCAACACACGCGTGAATATTATTGTGGTGTTATGCATAACATAGAGTATTGTAGACTGATCATATATCGTACTTAATTCTTTTGAGTTATCAGTTTAATATTGGTAATTCTAGTAGATGTTCAA
Source organism: Panax japonicus (assembly GCA_020205505.1). Lineage (NCBI taxonomy): Eukaryota > Viridiplantae > Streptophyta > Magnoliopsida > Apiales > Araliaceae > Panax > Panax japonicus. Next base: position 43,214,440 of record CM035114.1, read on the forward strand.
TAGTCCTTAGTGACTGCTCAATATAAATTGTTTTATCCAGTTGGATACGTTGATAGCCTTTGAATTCATATATATCTTTTGATCTATATTGAACTATCATTTTATATTCCAAAGATTGGATTCGAGAATTATTGATACTCATTGTTCATGATATTGTTCTAAGACTCTGAACTATCTTGGAGACTATACTTTGATATTTCATACTCGTGATATAATACTTATTTCCCTTATTGTATATTACCTGCTGGGCAATTTGTGCTCATTCTTGCTTATTTAAAACCTTTCAGCTAAAGAGGAACAAGGAAGTGTCTCTCGGAAAGACAAGGGCAAGGCTACTGACTAGCTTGTTCTTTTATGTTTAAAAATTGTTATGTTGTATTAAGACTGTCTTCAGACTATGTGTAAGCTTAAGTAGAATTATATAATAAGTCTTTATTCGATATTATTATGTAATCTATTAAGTACTGTAGGTTGCGAGATTTGGAGGAATAATTATAATAAATCATTGTATATTATTCTAGATTAGATCTTCCGCTGTGAAATGTGAAATTTTAGTTATTATTGTATGCCATAAGCACGTGACAAACCGAATTCGAGTGACCAAGTGGCAGTCTAAATTTGGGGGTGTCACAGTTTGGTATCAGAGCCATAGTTATAAACCTTAGGAGCGAGTGTCCTTAGATTATAACTCAGGAGAACTTAGAAGTTAGGAAAGAGATAAAACTCATGTAGAGTTTTCCTTGAGGGACTTAGTGTGTTATGAAATGTAAATTCTTTCTATACAATGAACTTATATTTATTTAACATTCTGATGGAGTCGTTGTTTTTGTTTGTCTTATGTTGGTGATTGTAGGATGACTGACATGGGAGAACCTAACCGAGTAGTAGAGGAGGAGCCGCGTGACATCCACGTGGTATTTGAGGCACCATTGATAGCGGAGCCTATATAAGTGTGGCCCCTATCGATGACGATGACGAAGAGGAGGAGATGGAGCCATTTCCAGAGGAGTTTGATCCGAAGGAGGAGCCTATGGAGGAGGAGACTGAGCCTATGGAGGACTCCGACGAGGCTACTTTTAAGGATCGAATGTTGGGGGAGTATGAAGAGCAGATTTTGGAGTTAGGATATAGAGTGGAGGAGCTAGAGGCTGAGACTAGGGAGAGGGAGTCTGAGTTCCAAAAGTTGAGGGACGAGGACCATCTGAGGAAATTAGCGATGCATGAAATGGAGGTTGAAATTGCTCACAATAAGGAGGCAGTGATCTATATGGGGACTTTGTTTCACCGATCGGTGGCTAGGAATGTTGAGTTGGCAGGGAAGCTGGAGGAAATGGAGTAGAGGGTTTTAAGTGAGAGGAAGGAGAAGGAGGCTCTCCGTAGTCAGTTAGAAATGGAGGTGATGGATAGGATTCACTTCGAGGAAAAGTGGGAGGAAGCCAATGATAGGGCAAATGATCTAGAGGACGAGGTGCGATGCAAAAGAAGGAAGATAAATAAGATGAGCTATGATCTACGCACGGCTATGGAGAGATTGATTGATGGGGTAAATCATTACCCGGCTGAGCAAGGATAGACTCGGCATACTATAAGCTGAGATATGGTGGTGCACATTACTTAGAAGGAATACCAGAGCGCCGTGGAGCGTGGGATGTTAGATTGAGTCTAGAGGGAAAAGCTCAGTAGTTGTAGTATTTTATTTATGTGTTGTTTAAATCGTTGTTGTTAAATTTCAGTCTTTGTGTAAGATGTGAGAAAGTGGTAAACCCCAAACTTTTGAAAGATGTTAGAGGGGTAGTATATTGGAAATTATTCCCGTCTTTTGTGTTAAGAGGGGATATGATGTCCTCATTTATAGCAGTATGCTAGTAAAGAACATGTATTGTAACCATTTGGCATATGAATATAAATGATCTTATTTTAGAAACGTGTTATAAACTTTTAGTTCTTTTCTATTGAGGAATGTTTAAGTAATTAAATAATAAAATGAAAAATTTGTGATGCAGATCATGGCACCAAGACGTAGATTGAATGCACTCGAAGAATCCGTTAATAATGAGAGGGAGCAAGTAGATCCTATTCAGAAGTTGGTAGAATTTTTAGGAGATGCTTTAAGGGGAAGAAACAATGAACCCGTTCGCCCCAACCCTCAAGCTATCCCAGTAACAACCTTCAAAGATTTTAGGAGTGTAGGACCCCCATAGTTCGAGGGAACTACTGACCCGATAGTTGCGCAAACCTGGATCAAGGAAATCGAGAAGGCCTTCACTATAGCTCGCATGGGTGAAGACCAAAAGACAGTATTTTCCACATACATGATGAGAGGCGAAGTGAACTATTGGTGAGAAACTAATCAGCAGAGAGCGGGAGAAGGGACGATAATATGGGAGTTCTTCGAGAACTATTTACCAAAGAGTATGAAGAATAGGATGGAAGTGAAGTTTCTAGAGTTAAAACAAGGGGATATGACGGTGGCGCAATACACAACTAAGTTTAATGAACTAGCGCGATTTTTGGAGCACCAAGTTGGGGTATGAGGAAAGGAAGGCGAGACGCTTCGAGCAAGGGCTGAAGCCATGGCTGTATAATAAGGTATCAGTTCTCTAGATTGATTCCTTTGCGACATTGTTAGAGAAGGCAATCATTACAGAAGGTGGTAGTGAGGCCTTAAGTCTATATCATAAAGAGAAGAAAAACAAGAACATTGGTAGTGAGTATCATGGAGGAAGCAGCAGCAGAGGGAGTAACTCTGAAAAGAGAAAATGGGAAAACAACAACAACAACAGAAATAATAATCAAGGTGAGAGTCACCAGGAAAACTTTAAGAAAAGGACTGAAGCTTGTAACAAGTGTGGAAGAAGTCATCAGGGGGAGTGCTGGAAAGGAAAGAGCACGTGTTATAATTGCGGCCAAGAGGGGCACATATGTGACACCCCCAAATTCGGATACTTCATTCCCACAGGATTTGGTGCTCACTTATTAAAAACTATTACATCTAAATACCCATAATAAAGGATAAAGACATAATTAAAATAATTTAAACAATAATCTCTCCCATTAAAGGGTTACATCATCATCTCAAATTAAATCCCAGGTTATCTAACCTTAAAATTATTACATAAGTTTGCGGAATACATCACATATTTAAAACAAGTCTTGAAACATAAAACATAAAATTATCATAAGTCTTCGTCATTTGGACATCTTGCCCTTGCCTTTGCTAGTTGACGGCTCATCAACTTTCTCCACTTTAGCTGCAGTGTCAATTGCAAGAGTGAGCAAACAAGTGCTCACTGATATAGAAAGTAGCAGTGATGGTAACATGAGAGTGAACAACAAAAGCTGAACAATAAGGAACTTATTTTACAAATCAAACTAGAAAACAAGTTTGAACTTTAATTATCTGAGGGTCTTAAGACCACGAACTATGTCCCCGGTACTTAGGTATTATTACCCAACCTTAACAGTCATTTAGACTATACGGACCCTTCTTAACGTACTTAGGGGATCAGCCCTTTGTACCATGTATTGTGTATAAAAATCTAAACGTTACACGTACAAAATCCCCTATGTTAGGGTTGTTCGTCTCAGTTTGGATTTAGAATTTCCTCACTAAAGAAATTTTAGTTTGGAACTAGCTTATCAGTGTTTCTAGAATTTTAGAACACTATTCGAATATAGATTAATTTAATCAATAAAGGTTTGCTTACTACTTGAAGGTTTAATACAACGATAAAGCTTTGAACAAGGTTATCAAAGTCAAAGATTGAATAACAATAATATATAATTGAGTAATCATGATATACATGCAAAGCGCTATAGAAAAGTTAAAACAATCTCCCTTGAATTAATGTATTAGAACATTATATTCTTTGAATAATAATTAGGAAACTAAATCTCGCTCACTGTAACGAATTAGGTTACATAAGCTTGTACAATCATACGCAAGATAGGTTAAGCTTGCTCAAATTCATAAAGAATGTTAGAAACTTGTAGAATAATAATATAGGAATGGAAATTTGCGTTTGATATGAAAAGAACAAAGTTTGAAAGCTTGCTCAATTGTAAAGAGATAAGGTTTAGAACTTGCACAATTATAAAAGTAGGGTTAGAGAACTTGCCTCGTGCGTAGGTTAAACAATCACTACTCACGTTCACCCCAAGTCCTACACATACCATATGTATTGACAATACACATTAGTTACACTAACATTACCTTCATGAGTTGCTTTCTTACTTTTAGTATAGCTACTAACTAAGTTTAAGTTTAAACAACATCGCATCTTTTCATGAACATTACATTTAGCTTTATTACAACTACTTAAGTGATCATGTCATTGCACCACATACACATTAACAACTTGATACAACATCCTATTACATGTCCAACATGTTATCATTAAGTTATACTAACACACAAATGATTGCACTTGTATTCGCGCATCCCGACACCCTCCGATTGGCTCCAAATACACAACAGTCCTAAAGATGGCCATTTTGACCCTTCATAACGATTTCAAATTGAAATCCTTAAAGAATAAATGTTATAGGTCTATTCGTCCTCTTTCCGAATCATCTTGAATCACCTCAATCGGAGTTTGTATAAAAAAGTTATGGCCATTTTACTACAACAGGTCAAAACTGTCCAACCCAGACCACTTTTCCAGCGCTGGGGTGCAAGTCAGTGGAGCCGGGGCACTGAGTTCCAGTGCCGAGGCACGGATTCCAGTGCTGGGGTGTGAACTACTATCCCATTTTTGGCGTTGGGGCGCGAAATTTGGCGCTGGGGCGCCGAATTACAAAACACCCATAACCAGAAACAAAACCAAGCTACTATATCTTAATTTCTAACACCAATTAACATGTATAACTTATGAAAATTACACAAAAACTTCACCAAGCATACAAATACTAAATTAACACAACTAAAACCATTTTAATTTATCAATTTTCATATTTTTCACATAAAACTCCATTTTTGACACCTTTAGCGAATTTGATCACCACAAATTCGTTTTTCAATCAATTTGCATAATTTAAACATCGTTGTTTTCGTTTCTCAATATATTTTCACAATCCATCAACAAATTACAGATTATTACACATATAGAGCATCAATTTCTTGTACTTTTCTAAGCCATATAATAAGAACATAAACACTGTTATATATAGTCTTCTGCTATAACTCAATTCCCACGAATTTGATACTTAAACGACCCTCATACATGATAATTAACAGATTCTCCAACATAATACAACTTGGAAATTTAAGAATGAATTATACCTTAATCCTTGATTATTGAAGCAAATGATATAGAATGGCTTCAATTCCTTCCCTTTCCACAGTAAAGCTCCCAATCCCTTAGCAACTCTCTCTGTGTTTTTTCCCTTTTTCTCACAAACTCTCTGTTCTTAGCGTAGGCAAAGAAATAAGACGCGAAGGAAAAATATATTGGCCTCCCCCACGTTCCCTTCCGTTAAAAAAAAAAAAGAGTTTGCGTCAGTTGAATAAGCCAAAGGCCACAAGGCCCTGTTTGGCTAACCCTTATTCCCTAAACTAATTTATTTTAATATTATTTATATTATATAGTTTTTCCCCTGTCACACATTAATTCAGTCAATTTATATAACCTTAGTTTAGTTAATCTCAATAACCTATAATAATAAGAATCTTATTATTATTGATAAATAATTATATATCTAAATTAATTAATAACTTAGAAACGTCACTTTATTTAATTTATTTATTTCCATTAAATTAAACAATTCATTTTATTTAATTATTTTCTTACATATTAAACAATTGATTTAATTTAATTATTTTTCTTAAACTAAATCCTTCAAATAAAATTATCATTACTCGATTCACATTAATTAATTTAGCCACTACATTAATTCATGACAATTCATCAAATATTTATTTTCCTCAATAAATAAATTATTTTAAATATTTATTTAATTCCATAAATATTTAAATTAAATTACAAATTTTTCGATCGTTACAACATATTGTCAAATTGCCCAAAACCAAAGAAGATCAAGGGATGTTTTACTTGTGGATCAACAGAGCACCAGATAAAGGATTGCCCAAAGAAAGGAAATGGTGGAACTAGCGGAGGCCAGGGAGGAGGAAGCAAGTTAATGATTGGTGGACCTGCACATCCAAACCGATCGACCGCCCGAACCTTTAACATGACCGTCCAGGACGTAGTAGCTGCAAAGGACGTGGTGTCAGGTATAATGCCAATCAATGATATAAATGCTTATGCATTATTTGATTCGGGTGCCACCTGTTCTTTTATATCTGAAGAATTTTCTAGTAAACTTAGTACACCCCAAGAATGTTTAGAAGATCCTTTGAACGTAGAAGTTGGGAATAAGGAAATAATCTCTGTAGAATACGTTTATTGAAGTTGTCACGCAAACATTAGAGGACATGAACTGAGCATAGACTTGATTCCTATTAGACTAGGAGAATTTGACGTAATACTGGGAATGGATTGGTTATATAACCATGCGGCGGTAATTGACTGTCAGAACAAGTAAGTCTAAGGTTGTGTTTTATGGTAGCTCATCGCTTAAGCAATCGTGTTACGTTATGATGATGTAGGCCAAGAAATTGTTAAGGAAATGATGTGTAGCTTATTTAGCTAACATCGTAGATACTCGAAAAAAGGGAGTAGAAATTGAAGATATATCCGTAGTAAATGAATTTCAAGACGTGTTTCCGGACGATCTGTTTGGTCTTCCGCCAGAAAGATAAATAAAATTCGTAATAGACTTAGCACCGGGAACGACACCGATTTTGAAAGCTCCGTATCGTATAGCGCCGATAGAAATGAAGGAATTGATGGTACAACTTCAAGAGTTATTAGATAAGGGGTACATTCAACCGAGTGTGTCTCCTTGGGGAGCACCAGTGTTATTCGTTAAAAAAAGGACGGATCGATGAGGCTCTGTATCGATTATCGAGAATTGAAAAGAGTAACAATCAAGAACAGATATCCACTACCGAGGATAGACGACTTATTTGATCAACTGAAGGGAGCGAAATGTTTCTCAAAGATCGACCTACGGACAGGATATCACCAACTGAAAGTGTGACTACTCGAGAATTTGGACAATTTAATAAAATCATAAAAGATTGAATAGAGGTTAAATAATAGACCTAGACATAAAATAAGTGTATGAATTTGACATTTTTGGGAAGGAATTTTATGAATTTTAAATTTTTTTTGTGAAGGTTTATAGTGTTAAGGGTATAAGTGTATATGTTCTCTGTATATGGTCATATATGTGTACAGTATGTGGTTAAGGGTCAAGGGTTGACCAGATAAATTATATCAGTGACAAACCCTAATAATATATTAAGAACATCGACGTTCAGTTAGAAAACCCTAACGATTGATAAGAAACCCTAATACCGGCATTGGAAACCCTAATTTCAGTATCTGGAATTTGAAACCCTAATTCAGAATACTAAAACCCTAATTTTGGAGATCAAAAGATAAGTATAAGGCTTTTATGTATTGATTATAAGTATAATTAGGGATAACCCTAATTGATTAGTTAGAAAACCCTAATTTCTAAAGTTAAAAATCCTAATGTATAATTAGGGAAGACCTAATTGGTAATTCAATGATTTTAATGTTAATTAGGAAACATTAATCCTAAGTACAAGCCCTAATGTGATTAGGAAACCTTAACATAATTAGGAGACCCTAATTATAAATTAGAAATTTTAATTTTCTATTTTAAAACCTAATTAGAAAATGCTAAAAATTTAAATTTGTAAACCCTAAGGGTTAAACCCTAAGGGTTATGTTAGATTACATGATTGCCATTAAAATAGGAAGCCTGTTGGGTAAAATCTAATTACACACAATACGCAAGTTTACGTGGTCAACAAGTAATATAGTAATGAGTAGAGTATCGTTCCCACAGAGACAAATAAATATACTATCACAAAACAATCATAAAGATCAAAATCTGAAATTTCAAACAATTAATGGAGAATTAAACTTATGATTTCACCCTAAGCTTCACTCTGATTTCTACACCTTTATTCCAATTCAACTCACTATCCCAGTTTATTAATCAAGAACACGAATGTAGTACTAGCCACCTCTCGATACACTAATACCGTATTAACTTAAATCAACAAATTAGATAGAAATAAGTTAAACACCTTAATCAACTAACTCACTATATCTCTATGTGAATTATAATTAAATAAGGTTTAAGATTAAGTTCTCTATCCGATTACATGCGATGTCAAGCATATCTCTACCTTAACATTCATCAAGATTCAGCCATTCAAAAAATTCATGAACACATGCTATATTAACTAAGTCTAGACTCGAATATCCTCTCTCGATTCCATACAAATCCATAAATAATTGTTGATCAGGCAATTCATAAAATCAAGCTCAAATTAATATAGATAAACTGGAAAATAGCTTATTGAACTGGAAATCAAAGTTTACAAAATTATTGTATCACTTAAGGATCCACCATAAGTCTAAAAAGTGAATTAGTTCATCATGAATGAAATAAAAACTGAATAATTCAAAGATAAGATCCTTTCAATTATAAATAAAAGACTAAGAAGAAGAATAGTGAAAAACACCCTTCACGTAGCCTAAATCTGCAATCGTCATGAAAATCTCTTCAAAATCTCCCTCCAAAGCTTGATGTGAAAAACTAGAATTAATCTCTGAAATATGCCTTGTGCGTCTCTAATTCGTTGTTAATTTAGTAATAGATATCCCACACACAAGTTACAGTCGAAATCCTCAGCTTATTAGAGTCCAAACACATTACAATTGCTAATAATAAAGTCCCAGCAGAGTTCAAAGAAAGAAAGGAAACTCAGCAGTCTAGACCCCCCGCCCCGGCGAGGGTACATGCCTAAATCAGGCCTGCCTCGGCGGGCATCCATTTTGTTAGTTGATGTTGAAGACCCCCGCCCCGGCGGGAGTATATAGGCAAAAAGGGCCCGCCCCGTCGGGGGTCTATTCTGCTAAACTATGCCGCTAGCTTCATGTTTGCTTCCATAATTGCTCCAAATGACTTCAATTCTTCGCTAATTGCCACAACCACCACCCTACACATAAAAGAACACAAAACAATTAAAATTAACATGATCGAAAACAAGAAAGTAACAATGATTAGGCTTGAAATGGACAATGATTCGTGGATATGAAATCCACTTATCAAAATCCTTCAAACTTAAACCGTGCTAGTCCTCGAGCACAAAACAAACTACGTACTATGCAATGCAATGAAATGTAACGAATCTAATCTATATGCTTTCGAATCCAATAGTACCACAGAGTCAAAATTATCTCACTGGCCTCAAAGAAAACATGCAAACCCTACAATATTAATCACTAAAACCAATCAATAATGACTTATCAGTTCTCAAATCTTGAACCATTATCACTGGTATAGTAGTGCGTCTATGTTCAACATCCATGATAACTGATACGGACTCAAATTCAATACATAACCAATTTCTTAGAAGGAATCATACAGTACAAATTTAAAAATTTCAAAAATAGACAAGTTCCACTCGAATTCAAACATTTACCAAGATTAGGGAATCAAATACGGTATTCATGTTTTCTTTTTTTTATATTGACGGGGGGCCCTTTGCTCTTATTTCCCGTATCTCTTTTTTTTTCATTTTTTTTTCATAGATAGATGGCTGGTGAGTGCGTTTTACGCTCCATCTCACGCTCGTGTTTATGGGGAGTATATTTTCCTCAACCCACCACAAGACTCAACTTAGATAATATATATATATATATATATATATATATATATATTTAAAGCTTATATACCCTACCTTTCTCCCCCAAACTTAAGTTCTTGCCTAATTCGTCATTTTAACTGCCTATCTTGTCATTTTCTCATTCACCCTAGCATTATCCTTTAGAAAATCTTTATGTATTAATTTGAACTAACCAGCCACACAGATGTTATTAGCGTGCTAACCTTTTTATACTAGTTTCAAACAAACAACAGATTCAATTCATAACAGAAACTATATCACAGTTCTAATAATCAATGCTGTATTGGTTAACTTATTCTCAATCTCATCATTGGCCCAAGATAACATGAATTGCAATACAGCTGGACATATGTAACACAAGATGTAACTAATAAACATAACATGCCGTAATGCAATAACAAAAATAAAAATGCAATAACAAAAGTGACCTAAACTACTATGAACTAATATACAAACTAGAATGCAATGCAATATGTAAGCCTAACTAATGACATTATGCATGCAAACAAGAATTTAAATCCCCCAAACTTAAGTAATACAATGACCTCATTGGATGAATAATAGCAATTAAGTGTGTGAGGACTTCCCTGCAATCGCCTAAGTCTGGGAGGTGGTGCTTGATCTTCTTCCTCTGAATCACTTGGCAGAAACCTTGACATTGTCATGGGTTGTTGATGTGAAAATTGCACAGCTGGATTGAAGCACTAAAGCGACGTGTTGAGTGAAGCGAAAGACGTGTTCATAGCGTCAAATATATGGTCTTACCTCAATGCGAGTCGCCGCATCTCCCAACGTGTTGCCTTGTTGTGCGCATCCATTTGACGTTGAAAGTCAAGAAACTGAGGACTGGATAATGCCTCAAACTGCGGTACCTGCTCAATTCCTTGATCTCTATAGCCTCATCCTCCGAGGTGTTTGCATTATCAACTTCGTCCTCTGAAGCCGATGGAAAAATAAACCCCAAACCTCGAGGATGGGAATCGCCCCCGGCCTATATTGAATACCGCACTATCATTCTGGAGTCTAGCAATTGCAGCGGCATCTGTGTGGGTTCATCGTCAGACCATCTCACACCGGCTTGGTGAAACAACCCATATATGAGTGATGGGTGTGGCAAGCCGCCTGAAAAGTTTCCTCGTAAGCACCGGCGGATGGAAAAATATATAATGGCCCCGATGTCAATGATGAAGTCTTAAATAATCGCGTATAGCAGTAATGCCTTCTCTTTGGTCATGTCTGAGGTGTGTTGGGATAGATACAATTTAGCATAAAAGAATGCGTACCAAATTTTACGATACCGATTGAGATCTTTGCTATGAAAAACTATGCCTCCCTTCCGACCTTTGATCCATGTTGTTCCCGGTTTAGTCATTTCCTTGAGTATTGCCTCATAGTCTGGATCAAAATCACGTAGGTGGGCATATTGGCATTGTCGAGGCACGCACAGTTGATAATAAGTGTTTATGGCATCAGCACTGAATGAGACTAAGCGACCACGCACATAAGCGTTGAAGGGGGCTTTGTCCTCGGCTTTTGCATAAAACTCCTTGACTATGTTGACCACGACGGGTTCCGGTTCTTCAGTAAATTTGTTCCAACCCTTCTGATAGATTTGTTGCATCATCTCCCCATCGACGTGATCTGGTGCCAATCCCTGCTCCAGTGTAAGGGCTTTTGTCATCATATAATCATACCGGTCGGCGACACTTACAAATTTCCAGCGATCGAAGGTCCGTGTCAGTTGTGTGGGCCTTGAACTCTCTCCCCTTTGGCATTTCAATGTGGGTTGCGAAGCCATTCACTCTCGACTTCCTTAATAACAATATCTCTCCCCTTAAAATTGGTTCACACAAAATGTTGAACAAGTGGTGTGCACAATGATTTCTTCCCCCAAATTTGATGAGTTTGTGGCAATTATGGTGAATGAAGATGTAGAATCTTGAAAATAAGGTACTCACTCTCACATGCAAGATGAATTCCCACAATAATAAACCTGATTTGTGGCTTCCGGAGGTCAATTTGAAAGTAAGTGGTGAAATTAGTTTGTGAGGGTGTGTTTATATAGAGGTGATGTGATGGAGAGAAATAGTAATGGAGGGGTGATGGAGGGAAGTAGTGGGTTGATGGGAGAATATGTAAAGAAGTAGTGGGAGAAACTGCAATGAATGTTGGAAAAATCATAGGTGAGAAGTAGGAGTAGTGGGAGTTTTGTTTGAGGAAGATATAGTGAAGGTTATCACTTCACATAACTGCTGAACACTGCTTCAACTTCTGGATCCCCCGCCCTGGCGGGGGGTACAAAGCCAATATAGCCTTCCCCGGCGGGCATGTTTACTGTTAGTTTCCCGGGGAGACCCCCGCCCCGACGGGGGGTATAGCTCATTAGGGGCCCGCCCCGGCGGGGATGCCTTCTGCTAACTGACTTGTTGGCTCATCTTTTATTCATTCTATGCCACTTAACGTCCATTTCCCCATCCTGCAAGCCATGAAATGTAAAAGTTATTAGATTGATGATCACATGGAGCATGATTGAGGGATTAACAAGACTTTTACTATATAATACCTACCTAATGAACTTATTACAAACTATAGTCTACCAATTATAAATGAAAATACTAAAAATAAAAGTTTGATTGGTTTGCCTCCCAATTAGCGCTTGATTTTAAGTCGTTCAGCCTGACTACTCCCTATTTATGGTGCGACAAATAATGTGATGGCGATGACATCTGTGTTGGACTCGCCACCCCAATAGTGCTTTAATCTTTGACCGTTGACTTTGAAAGTTTCTAAAGGATTCCGACTATAAAGTTAAATGGCGCCATGAGAAAACACCCTTTTTATGATGAATGGTCCCAACTATCTTGACTTAAGCTTGCCCCTACTCGAATGTTCTGTGCCTAATTTTTTGGTCGTGCCATCTCTTGACCTTTTCCTTGTATAACTTGGAGTTCTCGTAGGCTTGAAGGCGAAATTCGTCGAGCTCATTTAATTGTAGTAATCGCTTTTCCCCTACAGCTGCTTGATCGAAATTGAGTTTCTGAATCACCCAATAAGCCTTATGTTGTAACTCGACTGGTAAGTGACAAGCCTTTCTGTACGGTAGTTGATATGGTGACATCATGATCGGTGTTTTATACGTAGTCTGGTAGGCCCATAATGCATCATCCAACTTGAGCGACCAATCCTTTCGATTCGGGTTCACCACTTTTTTCTAAGATTCTCTTGACTTCCCTACTCGAAACCTCAGCTTGCCCACTGGTTTGGGGATGATAAGCCGTCGCCACCTTGTGGTTGACCCTATACTTTGCCAATAGAGCCGTAAATGATTTGTTGCAAAAGTGACTGCCTTCATCACTTATAATTGCTCTCGGCGTGCCAAACCTCGTAAAAATGTTCTTCTGTAAGAATTTAAGAACCACCTTGGCATCGTTAAATGGGAGTGCTGCAGCTTCAACCCACTTTGAGACGTAATCCACTGCGAGTATAATGTACTGATTTTTAAGTGACGAAGGGAATGGCCCCATGAAATTGATGCCCCATACATCAAAAATCTGAACTTCTAGAATTGTTTGTAGAGGCATCTCATTCCTTTTTGAAATGTTGCCCACCCTTTGACATCTATCATATATTTTGACAAACTGGTGGGCGTCCTTAAATAGTGTAGTCCAATAAAACCCGGCTTGAAGTACCTTTGTTGCTGTCCTCTCATTACCGTAATGACCCCCATATGCAGATGAGTGGCACTCATGCAGTATGTTGTTCACTTCACTGTAGGAAACTCACCTTCTAATCATCTTGTCGGCGCACTGCTTGAATAGATAAGGTTTGTCCCACATGTAGCATTTTACGACATGAAGAAACTTCTTTTTCTATTGCGTTGTAAGATCAGGTGGAAGAACGTTGCTCACTAGATAATTCGAATAATCCGTGTACCATGGAAATTCTGTATTTATCCCGAATAGTTGCTCATCCGAGAATGACTCGTTGATTGCACACTTGTCCTCTTTCAGTTTATCTTGATTTTCCAGTCTAGACAAATGATCGGCGACTTGATTCTCCGTCCCCTTTCTATCCTTTATTTCTAGATCAAACTCTTGTAGAAGGAGAATCCATTGGATAAGGCGCGGCTTAACATCTTTTTTCGCAATTAGGTACCGAATAGCCGAATGATCCGTGTAGACTATCACCTTAGTTCCGATCAAGTATGCCCTGAATTTGTTAAATGCATACACCACTACAAGTAATTCCTTTTCTGTGGTTGTGTAATTCATTTGAGTCTCCGTGAGTGTCTTGCTTGCATAATATATGGCGTGAAATACCTTCTCTCGGCGTTGACCCAAAACAGCCCCAACTGCATTGTCACTTGCTTCACACATCAGCTCGAACGACATATTCCAATCCGGTGCGACGATCATGGGGGCTGTAGTCAACTTCTTCTTCAACAACTCGAAAGCAAACTTGCACTCCTCATCAAAATTGAAAATAGAATCCTTCTCTAAAAGACTGAATAAAGGTTTTGCAATTTTAGAGAAGTCCTATAAAACCTAACATGTCCTAGAAAACTTCTAATTCCCTTTACTGAACTCGGTGGAGGCAGTTTCTCGATTGTTTCCATCTTAGCTTTGTCAACCTCCAATCCTTGAGCTGATACCTTGTAACCCAAAATTATGCCCTTATCAACCATGAAGTGGCATTTTTCCCAGTTAAGTACAAGGTTCGTGTCTTTGCATCTCTGTAGCACCATCACCAAATTCCCTAGGCAAGTATCAAAATTGTTTCCATAGACAGAAAAGTCGTCCATGAATACTTCTATGTTTTTCTCCACCATGTCTGAGAATATGGCCATCATACACCGTTGGAAGGTAGTAGGTGCATTACACAAACCGAATGACATCCTCTTGAATGCAAATGTGCCGTAAGGGCACATAAATGTAGTCTTTTCTTGATCCTCAAGAGCGATGATGATCTGATTATAGCCCGAGTATCCATCCAATAAACAGTAGTATTCATGTCCTGCCAATCTGTCCAATATGTGATCGATAAAGGGCAGTGAAAAATGATCTTTGCGGGTTGCCTTATTCAACTTCCTATAGTCCATGCAAACCCTCCAACCTGTCACTGTCCTTGTCGAAATTAGCTCGTTGTCCTCATTCTATACCACGGTCATTCCTCCCTTTTTTGGCACACACTAAACCGGACTAACTGTGATGCCCCCAAAATAGGTCCAATCCATCCAACCTATTCTGAGTCGCCAAATACACGGTACAGAAAACAACTATAACTTTATTACTACAATTGTTGTGCAAAATACAACAACACATATGTTATGAGTTTTGATACAAATATATACCAACTGTGACTCTCATCCCAACCTTGGATAACACGTCACAATGGCACCTTACATAAATGTATAGTCAATAACTGTTTTAGAAATTAAAATCTTTGGGAAGTGCTCAAAGAAACCTTCGTACATGGGAGGCCATGCGTCTAGGTTATGATAGATATCATATGTCCACAGAATTATCCTTCTTTGACCCAATAGACTCCAAAGAAAAACAAGAAGATTACTATCATATTCTTTCCAATGGTGAGTCTTCTCTTGACATATAACTATCTCCACTGTCTGTAATTAAAAATTATATTTCAACCAAACTCCAAGATTATATAGGTAGTGCTCGTAGATATACTCAGCAAGTGGATGTGCACAACCCTGTCTTATGATAACACGAGGTTGATGTCCTTAGACATCTTGTATGATAGTGACAAAACACCCTTCCAACAATGGGTTCGCCTCACCCTATTTGATTCACCAAATATAATTATTAAATGATGTATAAAATATAACACACTTATCTAAAGTTCTTAATAAAATTATTTCCATACTGTTTAAGGAGAACCTCAACAACTATAGATTGTTGTTCTATTCCCCTGTTATCCCCGTTCGACCCAGCTACACTCTTATTACCTGGAAGGAATTGTGAAGCAAAAGGGTGAACACAATTACCCCAGTAAAGAATATCATGACTAAAGATAATTAAATTATCAATAACCTTTGTCAGTAATAAATCAGAGATTTAGAATATATAGTAGATGATAAAACTTTTCAACCATAGTTGCAGCGGAACGAGCAATCCATTAGAAAAGTCAAATAGACCATAAAGTCTATTATCTTCTCCATGTTAAAAGTCCACCAACAATGTTTTATCCCTGTAACATCAATCAACAGTTCCTATCCACAATCATGTGAATAACTCATAATCATATTTGTGGTTCTAAATTCCTCTTTTCATCCAGGACGAAGATAATTTTCATCACATGTCGTTACCTGAAACATCAAAGATCATGGGTATACCAAATCACAGTTCTTGTTCATAATCATACTAATAAGTTCATCTTTGTACTACGGGCCAAAGATATTCATTAACAGTTCTTCTTTGCACTACAGGCCAAAGATATTTAACAACAAGCCATCTTTGCACTACATGCCAAAGATATTCAACAACAGGTCATCTTTGCACTATGGGCCAAAGATATTCAACAACAGGTCATCTTTGCACTACAGGCCAAAGATATCAATCAACAGTTCTTCTTTGTACTACAGGCTAAAGGCATACAACTGTAAAACCAGTAAACAATAGTCCATCTATGCACTACGGGCCAAAGATGACTTTCATCATAATATAAGCACGAGGATCATGACAAGGATATAAAGAATCAATCACATGAGATAAAGGATAATTTTTTTAAAGACTTTAACAATTTAATTTATCCAGAATTCATTAATATCCAAATTGTCAATATGATATTGCTTTGTGGAGTAAAATTCAAGAATAATATTATATCAAAAATGATTTGAACAGAAAATAATATTTCAACGAATATTTAACGAAGATAATAACATTATTCATTATATTATAAACTCCATTTAATATTATTCATTATATAATAACATTAAATTCATTTACTAATATTATTAATTATTAAATAATATTTTAAATCAATGATTTCATAACACCTTAATCCAAATGTTATAAATCACTTAATAATCTCATAATCTAATATTGGTAATATTACCACAATATTTTAATCATTTCTTAAACTTATAAACAATTTATTTTAATTATTTACACATTACTAATTAATGCATTTAATCATCCTAAAATGCAAAACTCATAAGATTTCATCACCAATAACCAAAACCCTCATAAAAAAAATCTGCATATACCTTATATAGGATTCTCAAGCCATAAAATCTTATTTTCTAATTTTCTTACTTTACATAACATATTTAATTCATTTACTCAAAACTTGTGAGGCCCCCGAATCCGGATACTTGAAACCCGAACTCGGTACTTCACGATACCGTTTCTATGAGCGGAATAATACTAATAATATAAAACATAAATTAAATTTACATATACATCAGAGTCTTTCTCCCAAGTACGCAACCTTTAGTCATTCATTACATGATATTAGATATTTAAATATCATAGTCTTCATAATCTAAAACTATTACAAACAGTACCACAAATCTTATTTGGTTAGCTTTCCCTTTCCCTTGTTTCGGCATGAGCCTTCTGGTTCTTCACACTTAGCTGAAAAACATATAAATTAAGTAAGGATGAGCATTTGAGTGCCCAGCAAGTATTATATATATATAAGTTGAAAGAATTTAAATGTTTTCTTTATAATACCCTTCTACAACCAGTCAATAGTTGTGAAGTAATCTATACCAATAATAGTATCATAACAACCCTCTTTCAAATTTTTGAAACTACGTATTGACTATATATGGGGTTTCTGTGACATACTATGAACATTGTTTTCATTTTCGAAAAGGTTTGAAAAGAAATTCATCTGTAAACCGTCATGACTTACGTGCACGGAGGGTGATCAGCCCCATTGTACCCTGTATTGATCAATACTACATGTATAAGAACGAAGTTATCGTTCACTCTATCCGCCTTGGGCGCATAAATTTTTTCCCATTATCGGGATGTTCATACCTGTCGGTTTTTATAACAAAGGTCTTATCTTGTTCAACAATAATATATAATTCAACATATATGTATATCAAAGGTGTATCAACTTGTGATTAAATACAATGATTATCCAAGTGGGGACACTTGTATAATCATTTCTAGAAATTAACGAACAGAATATATAACTGAATTATCATATACTAACATGTTGATAATCAATGGGTTTATATAATATTGGTTTAACAATCTATATAATAATAATAATAATTATTCTGAACTTCTTACTTCTGTCCATTGCATAAAGAAAATGCAAAGTTAGGATACTTGCCTGATGCGCTGCTTACAATTCTCAACTTAGTTCTACCCTTTTCTATCACAACCTATCATTATTCAGATCATTTTACTAATTAGTACAACATATCGTACACATAACACTGCCTATTGCAGTCAGCACATTTCCTATTCACATTATCACACAACCTTAATAACCATTGAATCACAAATAAACACATATCCAATAAATTATCTAAGTCCATATCAATTTCTGAAACATGTCGGTCTACCGACAGCTTTTTCGGGTAAATATCGAGTCTAAGACTCTAAACCGTAGTTCAATATCCATTTGGATAACTTAAACTTCAGTCACACTATTTTTCATGGCCTTATAATAATTATTAAATAATTATTATCATTTATCATAATTTTTTGAAATATCAGAATCATTATTAAATGATTTAAATATCAAAAAATTCTATTATCATTAATATTTAATTAATATTAAACTATTAATGAAACCATTGCCAAAATATTAAAGTTATGTATATTAACTCAAAATATTTTTTTTAAAACATTTATATTACCTTTAATTGATTCTTAAACATTTAAAATCATTATTACCATTAATATTTAAATATTAATGAACTATTTATCCAAATATTAAAAGTCATAATTATAACTTCAAATATTTTTAAATCATTAACATCCTTTTTAAATGGTTTTTAAATAAATAAAACCATTTTAAAACTATTTATTTAATATAATTATTAAATAAATTTAATATCATTAATCATTAAATATCATTAATAGTAAATTATTAATGAAAATATCCCTTAAATATTAAAAGTTATATTTTATAACTTAAAATATCTTTAAACACTTTATTTTCATTTAAAATGATTTTTGTAATATTAAAATCATTTTTAAACTAATTTATTTAATATAAATATTAAATAGCTTTAATATCATTAATAATCATTAATTAATGAATTTTACCTTTAAATATTAAAAGTTATATTTTATAACTTAAAATATTTTAAATACCTTATTATTATTTAAAATAATTTTTAATATAATAAAATCATTTTAATTCATTTTTTTAATTCATTTAATAAATAACTTAATTATTATTAATATTAATTTATTAATAAAAATTATCAAATAATATTAAAATTTATTAAAAATAACTTAAAATATTTTCTTATATCATAATATAATTTTAAATGATTTTTCAAATATTAAAATCATTTTTAAATAATTTATTTAATATTATAATTAAATAAATTAAATACTTTTAATATTCCAAAATAATTTATTTAATATTATAATTAAATAAATTAAATCATTTTTAAATAATTTATTTAATATTATAATTAAATAAATTAAATACTTTTAATAAATTAAATGATTTTTCAAAATTTAAAATAATTTTTAATGATTTATTTTGTATTTTTAATAATTAAAAACTATTTTTTTCTATTTTTTTTTATTAATTTTCAGAAATTATATTAATATCTGTCGCTAAAGACCACCTATAGCGACAGAACCGTCGCTATAGGTGTTCTTCATGTTCTTCACCATTTCCAGAACCTTCAAAGGCAGTAACCGAGTGGTCATGTTTGACCAACAATCTTTCATCACACAGAGTGTTTCTAGACCAACTATGAACTAAATCTTGTAGACAAAGTTCAATACTACATGTTCTAACAAACAACATGATCAAACAACCTAACACGAGCTAGATCTAAGCGTCCCAAGATGCTGTCAGAGCTGTTCTTCATTTCCAGAAATGAAGAATTAGTCGGGCAGTCACTTTTAAGCTACTCCCACGATCAATCCTGTTAATCATTTTGTGATCTACAAGTTGTAGTGTGTAGACAACATACCAGTGTACATATCCATGTCACAACATCAACCAAACAACAACAGATTAAACAGATACAAGACAGTCAAATCATGTCAGAATTTTTATTCAAAAATTTCTGGGTTTTTCCCAGATTTTGCAATCATGGCCGTTTGGCCTACTTTGACCGGCCACTGTAGTCAGATTACTTGATTTCTAAGAGATGTTAAGGTATAATATTATAGTTCTAATATCAGTCTATAACCTTGATGCAACAAAACCACAAAACATCTAGCAGAATACAAGATCTGGACCGTCAAATATCCTGTCAGACATTTCTGGGCAAGTTCTTGCTGCCCAGAAAACTTCCGATCAATTTCGGTCAACGGTATTTGACCGTGAATAACTTCATTTCCAGGAATCAACTAGCTATTCTACCACTTGGATCTTAAAGGCCATATACCAGGCTATCTATTCAAACAACAAAACATCAAAAATCACAAACACACAAAGATCTAGACAATCTGACATTCAGTTGTCAGATCCAAAAATAATTTTTCCAGATTTTTGAAAAACATAAATTTCGAGCATAAGATGTTATAGATCCACTTCCTACCAACCCAGATCATGGTTTAACACTATATACAACATATTTAAACACTTAAACACAACTTCTATCTACAAATTTTGGACAGAATTTAAAGCTTGGTTTTATACCTTTTATGCTCAATTCTTGATTTCTGGTTATTGATTTGTTGTTGGATTTCGTGGGGCTTCAATAATGGATTGAAATGTTATATATTTTCGTGGCTTTTAGAGAGAGAGGGTCTAGGATGAGTGTAATGAAATTTTGAGCAACAAAATAACATTTTCTCTCTCTCAATCCTTAAATAGGCAACTTAGATTCATGTATTTGCTGATTTGAGGCTTGTGTGCTGTCCAATTTCAGTCAATGGAGTTGTTAAGAGTTGGCCAACCACTTATCCTAATGTCAAAACTTACAAGTTAGCCTCTTTAATGCTAAAATGGGCATTTTGGTCTTTTAATTTCCAATTAATGGCAAAATTGTAATCATGCAAACCCTTAGGGTTTAACCCTAAGGTTTAGCACAAAACTTTAATAGGAATTAGCAATAAGGGTTTGTACAAAAATAATAAAATTAAAATAAAATAACTAAATTTTAGTTTCTAAATTTTGAAAATAATAACTTTGTTAATTAAAGTAAGTTTGTAATTATCTAACAAATGGACATTAGGGTTTAGATCATATAATTATTGTTGACTTTGCTAATTTAGTAATTAGGGTTTATTCTTTTGGTAATTAGGGTTACCAAATTACTATTAGGGTTTTCAATTACTAACTTAGGGTTTCTAAATTTAATAATTATAATCGTAATACTTGCTATTTAATCACATTATCAATACTTACCAACAATCTCAAACTCTAATTTCAAATTAGGGTTACTAATTATAGCAATTAGGGTTTCTAAAATTTTAATTAGGGTTTACTTAATTAATACATTAATACACGACATAATTAATATTATACACTTATAAAATAATCTTGTACTCTAATTTGGATCTCAAATTAGGGTTTAACATTATTACTAGGGTTTGGTTAAAATACACCGTAATTGACCAACCATTATCAATATGGTAATACCGTACATATTCATAGCACTGAAAAATCAAAATATAATTAATATTATATTATTATTCTCATACCTTGACAATAATCCAAAATTAGGGTTTGGATTCCATATCTGATTATTCTTTCATATTTAACCTTGATAATTAAGGTAAAATATTTAACTTAATAATCTGTATAAAAATTCATATAATAAAATAATTATATTTATTCTAAAAATCACTTCATATATTATTTAAATAATATATGATTATATATTCATGGAAAATAATTAATAAAAATATTTCTATCTTAAAATTAATTATTATAAAAATACACTTTATAATAATCAATAATTCTAAAATAAATTTACTTGTAAATATTCATGTAATAAATATATTTTTATTTACCACATAAATACAGATACACATAATCTTGTACAAATCCTCATCCTTAAAATAAAAACAAAAAAATTTATACGCAAAATTTATGATTTATTTATATAGAAAATATCGGGTTTTCACAAAACTAGTCCATTTTCATGAAAAATACCAAATCAGTCCCAGAAAATTTTATTTTCTGTGATTTAGCAGAATATAGTCCCATATTGAACATATATTTTTCTCAGAATTTTTTAAAATTCATGTACTATTTTTCATATGACTAAAATTGCCGAATATTTAGACATTTATCAGAAACCGTACTTTTGTCCAAAAATTTCAAAATTTACGGAGTATACTGCTGTTATATACATGCACTCCCAATAAAAATTTCACCAATATTGGAGTTAACCACAAGGAGTTATAAGAGTTTACTTTTAAAATAGTCTTTTCCCATAAAATTCATAACTCTTAATCTATACATTCAAAAATAGCCATTTTTGGACACAATCTAGAAATCTTATCAAATTATCATTTCATTTTTTTAGAATTTTTGAGGGTCGAAAAAATTACAAAACTGAAAAACATAATAACCCTTACAATCCCGTACCTCAAAAGAGCAGTATTTCTGACTCGAATATTGGATGTAATGTCGAAGGAAACTTGCACTGAATAGCAACTCTCAAAGTATCTAAATACTCACAAAATACGCTCGATAATATATAGAGAGAGAGAAAACTTGTTTCTGGTATAAGGGGCTGTTTGTTTAGAACTTAATGGGTCTGAATGGCTGAATCGGTAAGTGGCTGAATCATTAAGTGCGTTTGTTTTGAAAAAAAATTATCTGAATGGCTGAATCGGTCAGATACGTTGGCTGAATGGTTAAGTCCGAATTTTTGGTCTGGATGGCTGAATGGTTGGCTGAATGAAGTAAAAAAAATAAAAATTAAAATAAAAATTAAAAAAAATATTAACTAATATATTATGTAATATTAAATAAATTTACAACAACTTTGAATTTTTTCAGAGGGGCAAAATATTAAAAATATGTCATTCAGATCTTTAAGATATATCAGTTATCAAATAGTTTTTTTTCATTTAGATTCAGCTCATTCAGATTCATTCAATTTTTATCAAACACCCCCTAATTTTCAATTCTAACCTAAGCTCCTATTTATAGGAAATGCTTTGCATGCCATAGTTGACAAAAATTCATCCGGTGGTTTCCAAGCACCTCATTACTGAAAATCTTTGCACACCAACTTGGAATACATCTCAGCACATCACAATTGATTTCTAGCAAAAATGTTCCATAAAAAATAAAAGTGGGTCCTACCCATAATTTTAATAAAAATATTTAATTTTCAAAACTTTAATAATTCATAATAAATAGCCATTTTATCAAAAAAAATATGAATTTTATGTCCATTCCATAGGAAATCGAATTCTCTACAACTTTGTAGAAGAAAGTTTTTCCAAATTCCAAACGAAAAATGACCGAAATCCACATAAGGACGATTTTTAACACCTCTTAAAATTCATAACAAATCAGACGTTAATTTTTAACGGTTATCGACGTCGGGATTTTTTAGTGTCCCTTTTCGTTACTTGTTCTTTGGTGTTCTCATGTTAATGTGAGATTTGTTTGAAAAAACAAGTGAAAAAGGTCTGATATGTATAATGTTGACGATTTGACTTTAAGAGTCGCCAATTGGTGTATTTAATTGGTTGCACCAATACAATCGAAAAGGTTTGCAGATTGACCCAGTGATGTGACACTGCTAAACGGGTCTGTGGAACCGAGATTCATTTAGGTCCGGGGGCTTGATTATGTGGAGGGAAGATGTTAGGCACCCCCCGACATCCGTGTTGCCACGATGACCGCCACGGTGACCGTCACTTTTCAAAGAAACTGTTATATGAATATGTGTGTATGTGTGTGGATCAATGTGCAATTATTTGGAAATAGTGCTGTACCTCGTTCGCACCTATATACATAGGGATTGGATTTATAGAAAAAATCAGTTTTAAACAAGATATAGCAATGGCGTTTTGTAAAAGAGATTTTTTCAAACCCTGTGCTCAATAGTAATTGAGGCCTTTGATACTTCCATTTTATTATTAAATGTTTGGCTTGTTTGCTTTTATTTTTGAGATGCGAAGCATTCTCGAGAAAATAATATACAACGGTGCTGAACTCCTCATGGGCATGACAGCCATCAAAGGAAATTCATACACTAAAAAGTAATGTACAAGCTGCTTACAGCTGAAAAATGTCCATCATGAGAACTGAATCTAGATTCAGTGGACTGGATCTGTGATCACATGATTCCTGGGCTCACATGATACTGCAGTTTGTATGGAAAGCAGTAAGCAGTTATATATATAAAAGCTGTAAATATATATATACAGACATGATCAACCACCACGAAGCAACTCCATGGGGGATCGGAAATGTAAATATATAAAAGTGGTAAATATATATATATATATATGGACATGATCAACCACCACGAAGTAAACTCCAAGTGGGAAGAAATGCAAATAAAGCTGTAAAAGCGATCAACTGCCACGAAGTAAACTCTAGGCAGGACGAAATGAAAATAAAGCTGAAAAGCGATCAACTGCCATGAAATAAACTCCAGGCAGGACGGAATGTAAATAAAGCTGTAAAAGGCCATGAAGTAAACTCCAGGCCTGACAGAAACGTAAATATATATATATATATATATATATATATATATATATATATATATATATATATATATATATATATATATATAAAAGCAAGTAAATGCTACGGATGTAAAATCCAGGCTCATCAGATATGTCTGACAACAATTATATATATATATATAAAAGCAATAAATGCTCCAGACCGAAGTCTAGGCTTAATCGAGGCATAACTCGATAATGTTAGTCCATATATGAAAAATATACATATATAAGTATATATATACAGAAAAAAATGAAAACCACGGACCGAAGTCCGGGCAAACGCACACAACACGACTCTCAATGTGTATAATAGTGTGTTCTAATATGAGAATAAGGCTTTATATAATGTGAGAAGGCTTACAGTGGGCTGCCAATGTAGACTTTTATGACTTTAAATGGATAAACACTCAGCTCTCGCCGGATAAAAGATAGCTATATGTGAGCTAACAAGTGTTTAAAGATGAGGAAACACTCAAAAGATGTGTATATAGAGCAAAATGGATAGGGCTTCCTCGCCTTTTCCTCTCCTTCTGCTCTTCAAATGGCTGACCCCAAGGCTCATATTTATAAACTGATGGCTGCAGGTACACCTGCGTTAGCCGCGGTTATACCTGCGGCTGGTCGTGGTGCATCCGAGCCTCACGGGTCCCATCGTCTCGAAGTACGTGCACTCATGCACTGTAATGTCCATTCAAACTTGCATAACTTCAATCCGAGCATCCGAACGAGGTTTATCTGACCTTCTTCGGACCGCTTGTGTCGAGAGTTACGCAATGACATGGATTAGAGGTTGTACGAAGTCAGGAAGAGGGGTCTATGCCCATGGTCTTCAAGCTTCAAATTCTATCCAAAGTACTGCCACACGTAATAGTCACTCGGGATTGTAAATCCTCGGTTCTTGTGAGACATTGTTGGATGTATGTATGTATGAAGTGTTGAGACGATGCTCAGGTGTTGAAGAGATAAGATGACGTTTGACTCTTCGCCGGGGTTATCACCGATTTGAGTTGAAAGCAGACATTGCTCAGGGTTACATCTGAGATTGGACTACTTGTTGGTATGCCGCGATATCATCTTGTGAGAGAAAACATTGAGGCAGTAAGACGACATTTTGACTCCTCACCGGGGTTATCGCTGGTTTGAGCAGAAAGTAGACGTTGCTTAGGGTTACATCTGAGATTGGACTGCTCGTTTGTATGCCTCACTGTCATCTGTGGGTGTGTCTGTCTGCCCGTTGTTAGCTCCGGGTCTGAGGTATGAGTGCCTCGACAGGAGGTCTGAGCCTGAAGTTGATCGCATATGTTTAAAATAAGCATTTCCAGAGTTATCGCCGGAACTGCAATGGCATCCCTTGGGGCTATCACCAAGGATGGAGTCGCTACTCCCAGTGTTGTTTCTGGGACTGTAACTGAATGTCATGGTGTTATCGTCGAGACAGTACTGTCCTCTCCGGTGTTAATGTCGATCTTTTGATCTGCATACCTCGGGGTTATCTCCGAGATTGGAAATGACATTCCCAGTTTGTGTTCCGAGTTGGAACTGATGTTCCCGGTTTGTGTTCCGGGTTGGAACTGAACTTCCAGTAGTATCCGGAATAGATGTCAGCTGTCTTCCAGGTTATCTCTGAAAGACGAATTTGCCCTCCTGCAATGTCAGTAACAGGCGTGCAAAATATTTCGAGTGTCTACAGATGCCCCTCTTTATCATATTCATGCAATGTGAGGCTTAGATATGATAAAGAATCCTAGACACTTGAAATGCAAACAAGATAAACATGATGCTATATGCAGCAACATGATGCAAATGTATGATGCATGATTGTCAGGTAATCCTGTTGGGATGACAATCAGTGATGGCTTGGACATGCGATCCAAGTCTCCAAGGATGTTGACGTTGGGGCTATCACCAAAGTCTTGAATCCTAGACACTAGCTTATATTCCATAGAGGTACCTCTTGTGTGTAAGAGATCTGTGGGGATAATAAGGCTTTTTCTATTTGAGGATGTGTATAACATATTTCCTCATTCTGTCGGAGTTACTGCCAATAGTTTGTCGTCGTCAGGGTTGCCCGACCTTCGTTGATGTGTGTATCACCGGATAGATCCTTGCTGGGTGCATTGTCAAGGTTTCTTGACCTTCATTGATGTATGTGTCAATGGTAGCTTTGCGTTCACTACAAGAAAAAGGTCTATCAGCGACCAATTATATCAGCGACCGCATTTCCGGTCGCTGATATTATTAATAGCGATCGATATCAGCGACCGCGCTATATTATATTCGCTAAGTTATATCAGCGACCGACTGCGGTCGCAGATCGGTCGCAAGAATAAATTTCCCCCCAAAATTTGGCAGGAAATGTTGGCGCGTATTTTTATTGCGACCACTTAAAAATAGCGACCGCATGCGGTCGCTGATAAGTCCATGTCATTAAAATTCAGCGACCGCATGCGGTCGCAGATGGCGGTCGCTGATCAAACTAAATGAATTCAGTAACCAGTTCGCTCGACACAGAAATCGAAAGGGAAAAAAGAGGGAGGTCACCGAAATAGAGAGAAGAGGGAAAAAGAGGGGAGAAGAGAAGAAGGAGAAGTAGTTTGCATTCATTCTTCTTCAAATTAGAGACTAATTTTAGAGGTAAGAGCTATTTTTTAAGTTATTCTTCTTTAATTTTTTTGGTTGTTTGTTATTTTTGTTCCTTCTTCTCCAAATCAGTATTTTTGCTACGAATTTGTGTTTTAAGAGTTAATTTATTGCAAAGAGTTGAATGAATGAATATGACTAGCATGCTTAAATCATATTTTGGGTAATATGATTATGATTTTATTAGTATTTGAAGTCGATTTGGGTAATATGATTATGTTTGGTGTTTATAAGTTTTGATTAGAGTAAAATTTATTTAGGTAATACACAGTACTTTGTGTAATTTGATTTTGTTAATTTATGTCAATTTGGGTAACTTGGTTAGTCATAGGATGAAGTTAGTATAAAATTTATATTTCGGGTAAATTGATTTGGGTAATAAGATGAATGTATTAGATTGTAGTTAGTATAAAATTTATATTTTGGGATTTTTTTGTGCAATAGAGGTAATAACAGTTTGGTTATTATAGGAAGTCATGCACACGATATAGACTCGTGAATCCCCTGATTATGTTTGTAGTTTAACCAATTATATTGGTCATTGTGAAAAAATCATTTGTAGACTGAGAACTTGACATTGACAACATAATGTGGATCAAAACGTGAATAATTGCTCCCACGAAAAATGATTGAGTTTCAAAACTCTTTTGTAGTAAATCTCTAGATTAAAACTGTTTGCAGATAGTGTCTCTTTTATATAATCTAGTTGGCCACTTATACAAGTAAAATTATATAATTTACCTACATACCTATCAAACAAACTCTAAATTTGCAATTTTTTCCTACAAACTCCATTGTATTGGGAATTTGTATATGTAATTTGTTACATAATTGTATTAGAAACTGTTATTTTTGTAAGCAAATTTGGGGCTGCTTCATGCTCAAATGCTTTCTCATTATGAACAATTTTATAAGCATTGGGATTCCGATAAGTTCATAATTTCCATCCAATTCCTATGGTATCTCATATGGACTGTTGGTTTATGTCTTGGGTTCCTAGAAATGACCTTATATACATGTCGTCGTGCATGTGGCTAGTCCATTTTACAAGGGAGACTCTGGCAATTTTTTTTTATTGGTCGGGTAGTTGCGAACATTTATACTATTAACAAGCCTATTGGTGATCCACTAGAGCCTATTAAGGGGATGTTGGAGCTAATGGGCTGGGCTTGGGGCCACGAGGCCACGCCAAGCTTAGTTAAGCCTCACGGGGCCAAGCCAAGCTTGGTTGTTAGGGGGCTGTTAAGCCAAAATAGACAGTGCTAGGGAACTGTTAGTGAAAACAGAGAAGGTAACTAAACACACTTGGTCAATAAAGAGATTGTTTTGGCTTTAAAGTTGTATAAATAAGTTAGCAAACTCTGATATAAAGCTAGCATGAATCAAGTCATATGATTACAAGTATATACGATCTCAAGTCATTTAATTACAAGTATGCTCAAGTCATATGGTTACAAGTATGCTTAAATGTTAATCATATGCATGCTTACAAGTATGCTCAAGTCATATGATTAATAAGCTCATGTTGTCTGTAGTAGGTACCGTGGAATCATGGACCTCTATTCGGACCGTAGTTGGATGGCACGACGAAAGTCAAGTGCCCAGATAGGTGCTACAGTTGAATTTAGAGCTGGTTGCCAAGTGTTTTTGGAGTATGCGTATAGTCACCCGGAATGTATGAATGGTAAGTTGCAGATACGATGTCCATGTTTGAAGTGTAAGAATGTAAATTATATGGACAGAGACATGGTAAACTATCATTTACTTGTTTCTGGGTTCATGAGAAATTACGAAGAATGCTGGTGGGCACATGGGCAGAGAAGAGGTGCTGGCATCACACAAGTACACAATTCGGGCAGTAGTACTCATCGTATGAATGAAATGGTTCATGATATTGCAGGGCCAGATTTTGATTGGGAGCAAGGCAGAGAACAACCTATGAATTCTGATGCCAAAGACTTCTTTAAGTTGTTAGATGAGGGTAGCGAGGTTTGTGGCATGGCTGAACCAAACACACTACATTGTCTGCAGTGGCGACATTACTTAACATCAAGGCTGATCACAACATGAGCCATGAGTGTTTTGAGTCGCTCTTGAAGGCCATTAAGAGTATGTTGCATGACGGTGAGAAATTACCTGGTAACTATTACTTTTGTATGAAAATGGTGAAGAAGTTGGGTCTTGGATACCAAAAGATCGATGCATATCCCAACGATTGCATGTTGTTTTATAAGGAAAATGAACAGATGACAAGGTGCACGTTTTGCAGTCATGATCGGTTTAGGCCTAATAAAGAGGGTGTCACTACAAAAAAATCTAGTATTCCGTTTAAGATTCTAAGGTATTTTCCAATAACACATCGGCTAAAAAGATTGTACATGTCTTCAAGAACAGCTGAACATATGAGTTGGCATGCGAAATCTCTAGCTAAAGATGGAGAACTAAATCATCCCGCAGATGGGCAGGCTTGGAAAGATTTTAACTTAGCACATCCTGGATTTGCATTAGAACCTAGAAATGTGAGGCTTGGATTGTCCACCGATGGTTTCAATCCGTTTGGCCACTCAGCTGTTCCGTACTCATGTTGGCCTGTGATTGTTACTCCGTACAACTTGCCTCCTTGGATGTGTATGAAACAGCCATACTTGTTTCTTTCACTCGTGGTTCCTGGTCCTAAGAGTCCTGGAAAGAACTTAGATGTTTACTTGAGACCTCTTATAGACGAGTTGAAGGTATTATGGGAGGATGGAGTACAGACTTGGGATGTTGCAACGAAAACAAATTTCAACCTTAGGGCTGCGGTTATGTGGACTATAAGTGACTTCCCAGCTTATGGTATGTTAGCTGGATGGAGTACACACGGGAAGTTGGCTTGTCCATATTGTATGGAGCATACAAAGTCGTTCAATCTATCAAAAGGTCGAAAGCCTTGTTGGTTTGACTGTCATCGTCGGTTCTTACCGGTAGATCACCCGTTTCGAAGAAATAGAGAACACTTCAGGAAAGGGAAAGTAGACAATGATATGCCTGCACCACGATTGTCGGGAATGGAGATGCGAGATCGTGTGATGAGATTGCTGGTTATCCCATTTGGTAAGGTTGATGCCACAAACATAATCAATGGGTTTGGTGAATCTCATAACTGGGTTCGGAGAAGCATCTTTTGGGAACTGCCTTATTGGTCAACAAATTTGATTCGTCATAATTTAGATGTGATGTATATTGAGAAGAATGTGTTTGACAATGTGTTTAACACTGTGATGAATGTTACGGGGAAGACTAAAGATAACGATAAGGCACATTTGGACATGAAAGATATTTGTAAGCGTCCCGGATTAGAACTTTACGAATCTCCTAATGGTAAGATTGTCAAACCGCATGCAAGGTACACATTGTCCAAAAAGCAAGTTGAAGATGTGTGCACATGGGTTAAGTCTCTGAAACTACCAGATGGATATGCGTCAAACATTGCAAGGTGTGTTACAGGTGGGAAATTGCAAGGGATGAAGAGTCATGACTGTCATGTGTTCATGGAGAGGCTTATGCCTATAGCATTTCGAGATCTGCTTGATAAACCAATATGGGATGCTTTGACGGATCTTAGTCTTTTCTTCAAAGACTTATGTTCAAAATCATTAAATGAGAAGGACATGTCTGTACTTGAGAAGAACATCATAGAGATCACGTGTAAACTGAAAAAAATATTCCCACCTGGTTTTTTTGACTCCATGGAGCATTTGCAAATTCATCTTCCCTATGAAGCTCGTGTTGGGGGTCTAGTTCAATATAGATAGATGTACCCTTTCGAAAGGGTGATGGGAAACCTTAAGAAAAAGGTGAAGAATAGAGCTTATGTTGAGGGGTCGATATGCGAGGCATACAGTTTTGATGAGATATCTACGTTTGTCTCCGACTATTTTCCGGACGAAGTCTTGACAAAGGCCAATCGAGTATCGAGACATGATGATGGGGGAAATGTTGAAATAAATGGTCGGCTCTCTGTATTTGGTCTATTGGGCCGCACTTATGGAAAAGGGAAGCGCATATTCCTCTCTGAGCAAGAATTACATGCTGCACATACTTACATTCTTCTCAATTGCGAGGAGATTGACGAATTTGTGAGGTACACATGTAAACTTGATAATTTATCTTTTAAGTTGAAAATTTATTCCAATATCTTAATGTTTATAACATATTATAGATTGTACGATGACGAGTTAAAAGTGAAGCATCCCGGCATAACTGATAAAGATATTCAAATCAATCGGGATAAAAACTTTGCACTTTGGCTAAAGGACAAAGTAAGTTCAATTTTTAAGCACGTAGTATATCTATATACTCCATGTTAAATATGACTTCATTTAATAAGATGGAGTTTTTGTAGGCTTTGACTGAGGGATCAACGATTCCGGCTAATGTACAAGTCCTAGCTATGGGACCAGACAGAGACCAAGTCACCCACAATGGTTACAAAATAAATGGTTGTGAATTTCACACAAAGGCATATGGGCGCGGTAAAAGAACAACGAACTCTGGAGTGTGTGTCCAAAGAGATTGTTACAATGAGCTTGGTCATGCCTTTTATGGGGAGTTGGAGGAAATCGTAGAGTTGTCGTACAAGAGCACGTACGGGGGTCATATTCACTTGTTCAAGTGCCGTTGGTTTGATTCAGAAAAAGGGATACGTGTTGACAGACATGGAATCGTCGATATTAACCTTCATAGGTCTGCGTACTCCAACGAACCTTTTGTTTTACCAACTCAAACAGTACAAGTATACTATACTCCTAGTCCTGTTAGGAAAAGGGATAGACCGCCTACAGATTGGAAAGTTGTAATTCATACTCCTACGCGTAGTTGTGTCCAAGTAATAGACGAGGATTTCTACCAAGAGGAAATGCTTCATAGACCTCCTATAATAATTATAGAGGACAACAATGATGTAATCCAGTTAGAGGGTGGAGATGAACCTGATGAATTGGATCCCGAGACAGTTATTGTGCCAGATGACAGTGATATTGAGGAAGAGTTATTGACTGACACTGACACAGAATCTGAAGAAGATGGTTATGAATCTCCGATACTTGTACAAAATGATTCTGACTCATCAGACAACGATTTTCATTAAAATGTATGTTTAGTTTTAATTGTACAAAATGTATGTTTATGTTCATGTTCATGTTTAGTTCATAATTATGTACCTTTCATTTATATTCTCTATATAGGAATGTTCTCTATATCCTTAACTATATCATTTGTAGTTGTTGTAGTTAACTATTTTGCAGTCATGTTTATGTACCTTTCACTTATGGTAATCGTAGTTAACTATTTCATACAATTAATTGTCATTCATAATTTCATACTAACATCCTACTTTTTTTATTTATAGATGTCTTCTGAACCTGCAGCACGAAAGCGCGGGTTGGGTCGGGGCCCTAATCATGTGCCGAAGGCCCCGGCTAATCCGGATGATCGCATTCTTATACAGATCCGTCCTCCTCCAGAAAGCACGTAAGTTAAACATCGTGTATATATAAGGGTTTAATATTTCTATTGTTATAAATATATTTTAATGTAAATTATTGTATATTGTAGTGATTTTCAAGATAGTAAAATTGTGAAGTGCATTTCACAATTATGCTTACAGAACTGGCCTGCGCTAGTGATTACATGGGCGAGCACACCTCTCGCCCATAAGGATGCAGTTTGGGCTGAATTTCAGGTATATTTTTTTAATCACTCTGATAGATAATACATAATAATCAACTAATAGATAATAACAGTTTTAATATTATTATTGTTGTTGTTTTATTTGCAGAAGCAGTATAGATGGGATGACGTACATGCATCAGTTATTCAGACATTGTTCTGGCAGAAGTGCGCCGTCCGAACTAAAGATAATCTGAACAAGGAACGACAGAAAGCCATGCACAATGCTGAAATTGACCATCCAGGACAGGGTGAGCAATATATGCATGAGCATAGCCCCTGGTGGTGCGCACATCCCATATGGGTGCAGATGTGTGACCAGTGGAGAGCTGAGAGCTGGGTCAAGAGACATAAGACTGCCACCTCGAACAGATCCTCAGGTGTATCTGAAGGAGAAAAGGAAAAAGGCACGTACAAGGGCGGCAGTATATCACAGCTGCAGCATATTGCTGCTAGGGTACGTATGTATAACAAGCTTATTGGCTTAGTTATTTGTCTTTATGTTTACAGTCATGTGTAGCTAAAATATCATATGTTTACATATTAATATGAGAACATGAACTGTAGGAGTCTGAGTCTCAAGGTCAACCTATCAATTCGTTGGATGTGTATGTGGCCACCCGTGATGGTCTGCCTGATGCTGTTCAGATAGCGGTAATAAGTTAACTTTATACTAATATGTTGTTTATAAATTGTGACAACCTTTTTTAGCATTTTTTATTTATTTTTAACTATTTAATTGTTGACCTTCTGACAGGATACTTATAAGGGCTTAATGAACGAGCGTTATCCTGAAGGCACCCCGCGCCCGTTGATTGATCAAGAATTGTGGGAGAGGGCGTCCGTCGTGAAGAAAAACTATGTTAAAGGTCAAAGACAAAGACGACGACCGACCATCAGTGGCACAGACAGCTCTGCTACCTAGTCTACACAGTCATCAGGTCATCCATCCTATCATACTCCTGCTGACTGTATGAGAGCGATCTGCCAGAATCTTGATCTTCTTCGTATACTGGGCGGGCATCTGCATTCTATTAGTCCTGATGAGTTGGCGGAGGCAGTGGCGACAGCAGCAGCATCACAACATCAGGGTGGTGACCAGGTATATATATCGATATTGTTACTGTCACTGTCTTACTTATATGTTTCACTACATTGTCTATTGCTTAGTTTTCCTCAAGTCATAGCAGTATCAAGACATGTAACATATATGTTTTATTCTTTTATTAATTACAGGGTACTAATTTGGATGATCCATGAAGAGCTAGACCAGTCATATATGTTAGATTTTTAAAGCCTTGATAGACTTGTTTTTTAGATTTTTAAAGTCTTGTACTCTTTTAGATTCATTCTTTAGACAATTGTATTGGTTTATGATTCTATTATATGGATGTTTACGATTGTATTGTGTTAGTTTACGATGGATGTTTATCATATAGTAGTTATCATGGATGAATGTTTATCATACGGTAGTTATCATAGATGGATGCTTATATATACTGCTGCGTGTTGGGATAGAAAGCAGGTACAAAGCAGGTTATTTTTGGGAAATCGGTAAAACAGGAAAAATATTTAAAAAAAAAAAATATCAGCGACCACATGCGGTCGCTAATACTGATATGTGGTCGCTGATAACTACTTTGAAACTAGCGACCGAATCGATCACTATTACCGGTCGCAGACACGTGTGCCATGTCACGGCTGACAAATGACTCAGCATGAGTCATACTAGCGACGGATTCAGTCGTTGACAGCGGTCGCTGATAATTCGGTCACCATTGGTGGTCGCTCACGTCCATCCAGCGACCAGTTTATCTGCGACTACTTTCAGCGACCGCATTCGATCGCTGATACTCATCTGCGGCGATATGCGGTCACTGATATGCGGTCGCTAATAATCTTTTTTGTTGTAGTGGTTGTAACCCCACCGGGTATATGTGGATGAGTTGCTTCGATGGGTTTACTTGCCATCGGCTGATATGATGTCAAGGTTGCTTGACCTTCATTGATGTGTGTATCAATGGTTGAGAATGCGCTGTAACCCCCACCGGGGATACGTATATGTTTGAAAGATGTGCGTTGTGACCCCCGCTAGGGATACTTTATCAGTTTGTAACTTCGGCGTTGTAACCCCCGCCGGGGAGGTTTGATATTTTGTGGTTTTGCGTTGTAACCCCCGCCGGGGAAGTTTAGGGTTGTGACCCTACAAATGACGGCATCAGACCTTTGTGGGGTATTGCCGAGCATGATCTATGAAAGATGAGGTCATTGGTATAGTATACCCTGCATTCAGGCGAATACCATTGAGACGACGGGAGTTTAACTCTGACCGACAAAAAACCATGATTTCAGGCTATTCCGCTTAATCGCGTAGCATTTTTATTCCTGATTTGGCCTTTTTCAGCTTGTGAGACCTCCTTTGCAACTCTAACTGGAGTGAGCCGAAGGTGTGGGACCCATATAGAAGTGCTACAAGTACACCTGCAGGAGCCGCAGGTGAGCCTGCGGCCAACCGTGCCTATGTATAGGCCAATGGTTGCTTTCATAAGTCATTTTCAAGTTGCGCAGCGAAGGAAATCTGAGAGCTCTTTTTCAGATCTGCTGAGTTCGGGCAACTTTCTGCATATTCTGCCACCGTACAAGCGTTCTTCACTATCCTGGTAACGTATGCATGTATTTTTTTCCAGTTTCTATCCGTTGGAAAATGACTTATCACATGAAATGCATTTAGACACATAGTAGTGAATATGCATGCTGATATGACTTGATAAAAAATATTCAACATAGCAAAGGTTAGTATTAAACCATGCTGAACATAATGATGTGAAAAAAATTTGACTTTTGAAACAGTCAAATTGGAACCTTTTACTGTCATTTCTTATCCTATCTGAGGACAAATGAATAAATGTATAAAAGTAAAATAATCCTGGTAACTAGACTACAATTATGGATTTATTTACTGTGATGTGATAATGCATGTAGGATGTATATGACTGTGTATAGGTGTGCTACTGAATGGTCACCTAGTCATGCCTATGTGCATGTGGATAGTCCCATTTACAAAGGGGGCTATGGAAATTTTTCCCGAAAATGTAGGTATTGGGTAGTCATGGATTTTTAACTCTACTGTAGATGTATGTTAAAACAATGCATTTTGAAAAGCTCCAGGTAAGAAATTATCACACCCTTTCTGAGGTGATTTGGAGACTTGTTGTCCATATATTATGGATCTGGATCAGTCAAGTAGTTCCCATAGGACCACTTCTGGTGTACGGAGGAGAGCTTCTGAAGAGCCTCAATGCCGTTCTGTCAGACAGCCTCGTCGTTTAGTGGAGGCGGTGATACGTCCTATTCGGGTTGAAGTGCCGAATGTTGAGGACGAGGAGGAGGATGTACCGATCGAGGTTCCTGATCTTGTTGTACGTGTTCCTCGTAGGGAATTTCCAGGTATTCAAGTGGCGAACCCAGATCTTCTGGGTGACTTGAGTAGGCATTCTTCAATATACCTGCATGCAAAAGAGGTATGAAGTTAGATCTTTAATCTTCCTTATTTCCTATTGATTTGGAGTCAAGGATTCTGATGTTGATCTGCATTTGATGTAGGTTCCCGGCTTCACACAGCCTTGAGGGAACTGGTTTAGCATCCACTCTATGTATCAGGCTTTGCATGATGACTATAGAGTGATCGTCCATGGCTGGTGATTTGGGATGTTCTTCTCCATTCTACCCCGTCGCTGTCCCTGGGGTTACCTCAGGGAATTGTCTAAGCGGTGGTTTCACCAGACTCAGTCACTCTATTTGTTGGACTGTGAGGTGATGATGATGCTGATGGATTGGCGTTTTATCACAAGTATGGAGTTTGGAGGGGAACTGGTGCCTTGCACGATGGATATTACCCCTACTGCCATCAGATCCTTGTTGGGAGTTCCGGCGGAGGCGTTTAAGGGCAGGACTATTCGTACGGGTCCTTTGAGCGTAGATGCTATGAGCGGGTTGTTGAGTGAGCCCATACCCGATGATGTGAGAGTCAGGGATCGCATTCTTCGGCGATTGTTCCTGATGATCATTAGGGGCTGCTTCATAGTGGATAATTCCTCTACGGTGTCCTTCGCTTTGATCAGCGCCACTAGACACGTGGACCATATAGGAGAGTATGATTGGGGTTCCTACACCTTTGCCTATTTTCTCAGGGGAATGCGCATGCGATCGCAAGGATTGACCGAGGCGTGGTTAGGATTCTACCCATTTCTGCTGGTGAGTGTTTCTCTTATCTTTTCCCATGTATAGGTTAAGAGTGTTGACTGACAGCAGATGTTTGCCTTTGTGTTGGCAGTTTTGGGCCTATGAGAGGCTTCCCTATTTGCGTCCTGTGAGCGTGTTAGGTTTAGATACCTATCCACGAGGACGGATATTGCATCATTCCATACTGGCGGAGATCCCTGTTGCTAAGGGTTTCACTCATTATCGCCTACGGCTAGAGTTGTTGACAGTCGATGTCATCACATAGATTCCCTACTCTGGAGAGCATTTGGGAGTTAGTTTTGAGGATGGGTACCCGACTGGAGTAGAGTATGTCATTTCCACCCGCATGATTCCTCTCTTCACAGATGGAGGATGGGAGCTCTATTTAGGAGAGCGTGCTATCAGGAGCACTACAAGAGAGATCTATATGCCGATCTTGCCTCCTGCCAGGTGTTATTGGCCTGTTTCGTAGTCACCCGTCATTGACATCCCATTGATGGGGATTGACAGTTTTATATTGTCAGAGGGCCCCTGGTCTTAGGAGATGTTTCAGCATTGTTAGATCCCTCGTACAATTGGAGCTCAGACCCGCGCCACACAGTTTATGGGGGATATGGTTTCAGGATCCGTGATAATGACAGATTGGATAGCCCGTGTCAGAGATTCGACTCATGTTACACAGATTGACAGATTGACCCGGCAGTTGGACCGGACACATCTTTTCATTCGGCATTTGGGCAGAGATCCTTTAGAGGCAGATACTTTTGATCCTTCCAGCTCTGGCACTGGCCCCTCAGGTGACCCATATGGCTTTGCCAGTGTAGATCCTCCCTTGTATCGGCCTGACATCCTTGTAGATAGAGATCTAGTGACTCAGGAGGAGTTACATCAGGTGGACAGTATCGATGATGTAGACATCGACACCATTGACTTTTTCTGATGTGTTTCTTGCTATCTCTTTTGATAGGCCTCTGTTAGCTGCTGGGTAGCTTCGCCCCATTCTCGCTATATCTTTTGATAGGCCTCTGTTAGATGTTGGGTAGCTTCACCCCATTTCCTTGTATTTTAGCTGTACAGAGATGTATTAGATGATGATATACTTAGGAATGTATGTACAGTTTTCCATTCCCTATATCATATTTCCATCTATTGTATCATGCATATTATTATGTTATGCATATATATGTATGTCCAGAGATATCTAGCATTGACCCCTGGATGGTCTTATGACACGGCCTATACAGATGTCTTCTTCGACAGTTAGCCGCATTGATCATACCCCACCATTTTTGGTGGTATCTGGTATGCGCTCATGGTATGATAGTATATCACCATCAGACATGGTGATCGTAGATGATTTGCTGCAGCATACTATGACACTGTTGATGTTTTAGGTTCCCACAGGATTTGTAGAGGGTATGCTAGAGCACTTGGTATTGGAGAGGCAGGTTTTCCGATTTGGGACCCAGGAGTTGACTCCTACTTTGGATGAGTATGCACGGTTGACGATGCTGCTGCTAGACAGACCTTGCGTGCATATGGTTATTGGAGACATGAGCAGACAGTTCATGACCCTCACCGGATTGAGACGTAGAGTGGTCTAGGAAGAGATTACATCCGACCACGTGATATCCCAGTGTTTCTTGTTTGACAGGTTTGGCTCTGAGGATAGCTATACACGGCATTCCGGGGATTTCACCACACCGGAGGACCATTGGCCTTCAGCCAGGGTGGATGTACTGCTTTTGTACGAATTGTCATACGTCTTCATGCCGTGGTACATGGATGAGCTGGATATCGGCGTCATTATGGCAATGAGAGCTCTCAGGGAGGGTCATACCATTGTACCGATGATCATTACAGAGACTCTAAGGTCAACTATATACTGCTGCACTTATCCTGCAGGAGTGTTTACAGGTAGCTCGGTCATGCTCTATGTATGGTTTATGTTACACTTGAGACTGATTGGCACATTTAAACGGTAGGGGTTTTGTTTCACCAATGATATAGCCATGTCGTACTCCTTCCAGCCTGCAGAGTGTACAGATACTGCATCGTGGTCAGCGTTTCTGGAAGGGATTAGGGATCCGTTTGCCATATTGCCGTGTTCAGGGCTTAGTTCACCCTACAACTTCATTACTCATGCTCAGGGCATGGATTATCTCCCTCTAGCTGGTTTGAGGGGCATGATCACTTACACCCATTGGCCGTTATGTGTCAGTTTGACCAGTTTCAGGATTTTCATCCGTATGTGGGGGCAGTAAGTCAGCACTTCGCTTCACACCGTTTATCAGCGGAGGACAGATCCAGGTTGTATGCCTGCTGGAATCAGTGAGGGCTGGCTGAGTTTTCTGTCAGTCATCCAGGTTGTTCTGCAGAGTATTCCGCATTGATAGAGACAGAGACTACATCGGCTGCAGTAGTATCCACAGTGCAGGGGATTGATTCTGACGATGAGGAGCCTATAGAGGAGGCTATTATTCCCATCGATGATTTGACTGCTGGGCTGCCAGCATTTGTCATGGATTCTCCCACCCCGAGTGCCACTTTTACTAAGTATTCGGCACAACATTTGGAGTAGAGCTTACATCTGATGACCTATGATAGAGATCATGCTAGAGCCGCGATGTTGACAACTCTTGATGAGAGAGACGTCGCTTTATTAGAGAGGTATGAGGCTATATTCAGTCAGGGATGCATTGATTGGGGAGCGGGATGCCGCCTTATCTGCTAGGGATGTGGCCATTGTAGATAGTACTTCCGTTAGATCCCAGATGACTGTCAGTCTTGCCGACATGAGTGCTTACATTGATGAGCATTATGACACCATGCAGTTAGCCTCTGATCTGCTAACTCATGTAGATACCCTTGGGCAGGAGCTTGCAGCGCTACCTCCGTCTTTAGAGAGGGATGCTATGTTAGAACTGATAGTCCGCATACATACAGATCTGTAGATAGCTTTGTATTTTCCTGCACAGACTAGCTTAGCCATTTTGTCATGTGCATCATATATGTATATATTAAACAGTATTATGTGTGGCAGAGAAATATATTTTGATTCACTTCACTTTTAGTTATTCCTTAATACTTGCTTGATATTTTCCTGTTTCTTCAGGGCCTTGTGATCTTGATGCATTCTGAACTTATCCTTGATAGATGGACATTGAGACGTTGCAAGATCTCTCAGAACAGATCATTGATTTCTGTAAATCCCTAACATCTTTGTTGTCTTGGGACTGGTATCTGTATGGAAAAGTGGAGAGGAGGGTAGTTTCTTCCTCTCTGAGATTGACCGCACCATAGATGGTCGCCAGTACTTCTATTTATGAGAAGCCTAGTTAATTCCATCTCTTATAGGTTGGTATTTCTCTTTGAGGCACGATCGCAGCTTAGATGGTCACCGAATCTTCTATTTGTGAGAAGAGGTTGGGTAATTCCATCCCTTTGATCTGAAACCGATGAAATGTGGCGAATTGAAGGTTGATCCCAGTACCGTGTGAAAAGAATTTTTGTTCCGGTAGGGGTTAGACTGAACCATAAATGGTTGCCTACGTACTCCTATTGAAGAGGAGATCAAGTCTGCATAGTTCGAACCTGGTGTAAGAGGTTCAACACAGAATGTGAAAGGCAGATGGGTGTAGAAATGTTTTTGTATAGAAAAGGGCAGAAATATTTTTGTTGTTTTTTAATTGCGATCGGGCCATATAGATTATGCTTGCCTACGTACCCCCGGGTATCAGGGAGATCAGGTCGACGTAGTTCTCCCCACAAGACGAATCGGAGCTGAAGAAAAAGCGTGAATCCCATGTGCAGGCTATACTGCGGGAGAAGAAAGTTTGATCCCATAATGGGGATAAACTGCAAGTGTGGAAAAAGTTTGATCCCGTCCTCGGGACAAACTGTAAGCGTAGAATAGTTTAATCCCGTCTTCAGGATAAACTACAAGTGTGAAAGGTTAAATCCCGTCTTTAGGATAATCGAAATTGTGAAAGGTTAAATCCCGTCTTCAGGATAACTGAAATTGTATGGAAGGTTTGAAATGAAGTGATACCAGGCCGCTGGTTTGAAGTGTATGTTTCCCTGAGGGGCAGAAGACGATGCAAAAATTAGAGGGTTCAAAACCACAATGACTGGTGATTTGATGATCAAAACCAGGATGTTTAATTGATAGTAACTTCAGACATAGTACCGCTTCACGGTGTCCGAGTTGATAAGCTGTGGAAATTCATCACCATCCATTTCCTGCAATCTGAGAGCACCTCCTGTCAATATCTCCTTGACAACAAATGGGCCTTCCCAGTTAGGAGAAAATTTTCACTTACATTGATCTTGGTTGTCAATGATCTTCTTTAAAATCAAGTCATGTTGTTTGAACTGCAATAGTCAGACTTTTCTGTTGTAGGATCGTGCGATCTTTTGTTGATATAACTGACCATAGAAGATAGACGCGGATTGCATTTCGTCTATTAGAGACAATTGGTGATAATTGTCTTGTACCCATTGGTCTTCATCCAACTAGCATCCATCAATTCTCTGAGGGATTCCATTTCCACCTCTATGGGGAGCACTGCTTCCATCCCATAGACTAATGAGTAGGGGGTTGCCCCAGTGGAAGCACACATGGAAATTCTGTAGGCTAATAAAGTTAGAGGTAAGAGGTCAGGCCATCCTTTGTGATTGGTGGACAATTTCTGCATGATCTTTTTAATGTTTTTATTAGCCGCTTCAATAGCACCATTCATCTTTGGATGGTAGATGACGGAATTGAGGTGTTTGATGTGGAATTTTCTGCATAACTCCTCCATTATTTTGTTGTTGAGGTTCTTAGCATTGTTTGACACAATGACCTCTGGTTGTCCATATCGATAAACAACATTGTTTCTGATGAAAACAATGATGACTTCTTTAGTAACCCTGGGGAAGGAGGCTGCTTCTACCCGTTTGGTGAAGTAGTCGATCATGGTGAATATAAATTGATGTCCATTACTGGCTTTGGGCTCAATGGGCCCGATCACGTCCATTCCCCACATTGAGAAGGGCCATGGCGAACTCATATTGTGGAGTTCCCTTAGAGGGGCATGGATAGCATTCCCATGAATCTGG
The DNA here is from genome assembly GCA_020205505.1 of Panax japonicus. NCBI lineage: Eukaryota > Viridiplantae > Streptophyta > Magnoliopsida > Apiales > Araliaceae > Panax > Panax japonicus. The sequence goes on from CM035114.1 coordinate 43,256,752, forward strand.
CATTGATAGCACCTCTTGACGTGATCATCACAGTCAGCTTTGAGTGTAAGCCAATAATGCCCCGTTCTGAGGATCTTCTTGACAAGTAGGGGTCCGCTCATGTGAGGGCCACATACTCTATCATGGATCTCATCCATGAGTCTCTGAGCTTGGTCTTTATCTAGACATCTGAGGAGACCTAATCCAACATCTCTTTTGTAGAGTGCATCTCCGCTCAGGTAGAATTTCATAGCAAGTTGATAAATCCGCCTCTTTTTAGTTAGGCTCGCCTCAGCGGGTGTAGACCCATCTCGCAGATACTTCTTGATGTGCTGATACCAAGGATTGTGGATGGGAGGTAGCTCATCCGATACTTCTCCAACGTAATTCCCATAGACTGGGGCTTTTTGCAGAGTAAACGTGATGTTTGGCATGTTTTCCTTGTCAGGTATGTAAACCAAAGAGGCAAACGTTGTTAATGCATCTGTGAAATCATTCCTATTACGAGGAATGTGTAGAAAGGAGATGTATTCGAACTCCAAAGCCATCTATAAAACTTGTCGATGGTAAGGCAGCAAATATAATTCTTTGGTTTGATAGATTCCTGTGGATTGTTTGATTACCAATTTGGAATCCCCAAAGACAGTTAACCGCCTGACTCCCATTGAACGAGCAAGTTTTAGCCCCATAATACAGCCTTCATACTCAGCTGTGCTATTGGTGCTAACAAACTGCAATTTGACGACGACGGGATACTGCTCCCCCGTACCGGATATTAGAACTGCTCCTGCTCCAGAGCCTTCTGTGTTAACAGCTCTATCAAAATACATTCTCCATGTATCGGATGTATCGTACTGATGTTGTAGCTGAACGGTCATTATCCCTTCATCAGGAAAGTATGTTTCCAAGGGTTTGTAGTCCCCTGCAGGTGCGGCGGCCAGTTGATCTGCAATTCCTTGACCTTTAACTGACTTTTGCATCACGTAGACGATGTCAAATTGCTGTATGATTAACTGCCATCTGGACAATCGACAATTTAGTATGGGCTTACTGAACACATACTTGAGAGGATCAATTCGGGATATGAGATGGGTTGTGTGACCATGGAGGTAATGCTGTAACCTCATGGAAGCCCATTCTAAAGCATAACAAGTCTTCTCAATCAGAGTGTACTTGTGTTCACTGATGTTGAATCTTTTGCTGAGGTAATAGATAACTCGTTCTTGGCCTCTATTGTCTTTTTGCCCCAGCATACAGCCCATGGCATTGTCATTTATGGACAGGTACATGAACAGGGGAACATCATCCCTGGGAGGTACCAAAACAAGAGCGTTAATCAGTTACTCTTTGATTATGAGGAAGGCTTTCTGACACTCATCATTCCATTTCATGGAGGAGTTCTTCCTTAACAACTTGAAGTTTGGCTCATAGGTTGTTGTGAGTTGAGAAATGAATCTACTAATGAAGTTGATCTTTCCCAAAAATCCCCGTATTTCCTTCTCTATCTGAGGAATGAGCATTTCCTTGATGGCCTAGATTTTGGTAGGATCCAGTTCAATCCTTTTGTGGCTGACTAGGAAACCTAGCAACTTGCCTGACTTAACACCAAAGGCGCACTTGGCTAGATTCAACTTCAAGTTGTACTTACGCAACCTGTTGAAAAGTTTTCTGAGATGGTCTAAGTGGTCCTCCTCCTTTCGGGATTTGACAATGATGTCAACCACGTAGATCTCTATCTCTTTATGCATTAAATCGTGGAAAAGAGCCATCATAGCTTGCTAATAGTTTACCCCTGGCATTGATGAGTCCGAATGACAACCGTCTGTAGAAAAAAGTTCCCCAAGGCGTAATGAAAGCAGTTTTCTCACGATCTTCCCCAGCGCCCATAATTTGATGGTACCCCGCAAAGCAATCAGCAAAGGAGTACATGCCGTATTGAGCAATATTATCAATAAGAATGTGGATAAAGGGCACGGGAAAGTTATCTTTAAGGCAAGCTTTGTTCAAATCTCGATAATCCACGCAAGCTCGTACCTTTCCCCCTGGTTTAGGCACGGGAACAATGTTGGATATCCACTCTGGATATGTAGACACCATGATAATGCCAGCTTGAAATTGCTTAACAATTTCTTCTTTAATCTTTAAACTCCACTCAGGTTTCAATCGCTTGAGCCTTTGCCTAACTGGCTTGAATCCTTCTTTAATGGGAAGGCAATGAAGAACAATGTCAGTGGACAAACCCACCATGTCTTTATGAGACCATGCAAACACATCCTGGAATTGGGTTAATAGTGCAACCATGTCATTCCACTGATTGGTGGTAAGGTCTGAACAAATTTGGATTAGCTTAGGGTTGTCTAAGGTTCCAATATTGAAAGAAGTGGTTTGATCAAGATTGGGTTTGGGTTTGTCTGTGACCCATTCCTTAATCTCTTGAGGTGTCTCAATGTCCTCTTGTATGTCCATCAAGTCCGAGTCCAACTTTGCATCAAAGTTACTGCCCTTGAGGAGAGAAGGCACCTCATCAGCAAGTACATGCACATCTAAATTCAGAGTCCTGAAGCAAAAGATGCTTTCACTTAATATATGCAACTGTTCGATCATACAAAAGTGTTAGCATGTACTTGATAAAATAACTACTAGTACTGTAAAGGAAAGCAAGCAATTAAAGTTATCTACAGGGCAGAGGGATTTTTCTGCCCATTTTACCCTCGTCGACCAATGCATGGAGTGCTACTCCAATTATCGAGGGAAACGTCCTGAAGGACTGCAGTGATGGAAGGATCGTCATTGTCCTCCTTTTCCTGAATGATAACATGACATCTGGGCAATCATCGTCTAGGGTGTATCTGTTTGTATGTTTATCATAAACAATGGCGCGTATACCTGCCATCATCAAGGCAAGGTCATGTTTACGTTTGCGTTCCTTTTCTTCTGCCTCGGGATCAGGAATCAACACCTCTTTTGCTTTGATTGGCACTGGTTTCGAAAACAGCATAGCCACAACATGGGCTGGAACCTTTACTGGAGATTGCATCAACTCATGAGGTAAAGGTATAGAAAATCGCCGTGCAGCAGAAACTTGAGGAACCTGCTTGTGCTTATGAGGATTCATGTGTCTGGAACTGGTAGAATATCCTAGCCCGACTGTTCCAATTTGACTAGACATTTGGACAGGGTGCTTAATACCCTGCTTATCTCTACCAAGCCCTTGTCCTGGTTGATGACCCAATAACATCATTTCTTGAGTGGCCGACATAACCTCGTCAGAAATCTTGGGTACAGGAAGTGGCGCTCCAATAGATTGTATTGTGTGTTACTCACTTCTAGAGTATGGAAACTGGTCGGTTCAACTTCTAAATTGAAGCTGATAATTGGTAGAGTTCCTTGTTCAGGACATTCCGGCTCAGCGTTGACAGTGACTAGACTGTTGTTGATAATGTATTTGAGTTATTGATGTAAGGTAGAGGGAATAGCTCCAGCCATGTATATCCATGGCCTCCCCAATAACAGGTTGTATCCTGAGTCTATCTTGAGGACGTGGAAAGATACATTGAATGTATTTGGACCAATCTCAATTGGCAATTAAATCTTTCCAACGAAATTTTGTCGGGATCCATTAAAAGCTCTGATGACTGTATGGCTTCTTTGGATCCGCTTGAGATTGATATTCATCTTTACCAAGGTGGCATAAGGACATATATTTAGAGATGAGCCTCCATCTATCAAAACTCCAGCTATCATGTATCCGGAAGACAAAACTGTAATATGCAGAGGCTTGCAATGACCGGTCCCTTCGTGAGGTATGTCGTCATCAGTGAAGGATATCACATTGTTGTTGAACATGTGATCAACCAAATGTTGAAAATTTTCCACATCCACTGATTTTGGCAAGTAGCATTCTTCCAAAACCTTCAGTAAGATCTTCCGATGATCCTCAGAAGAGAAAACCAAGTCCAGTATTGAAATCTGGTGTGAAGCTTCTCGCAAGCTTAAAACCACTTTGGCTTCATTGTGGCCCATAGTGCGGAGGAATTTTTCAATCTTCTCCATGGGCAACTTCCCCTTTGCTTCACAAGTAGGTTTAATAACTCGTTGAGGAAGATACAGTGGATTTTCCTTCGACACTGTAGCAGTAGTATGAGATGTGGATCCTTCAGCTTCTCCATAATTCCATGGAACTTTGTGTAAGCTGACAACAGGATATTGTGGTCTGAAAGATAAAGAAATTGGCTCTGGTGCAGCCACTTTCAAAGGATTATTAGCTCCTTTGAGTTGAATTGGTTGTATGTGAAATACTTTGACAGTCTCATCATCCACTTCGAATATAACTGCCACTGATCCCTTCCATTTGGTAGGATATGCATTTCCACCCTTGAGTTGCATAGTGTAATCATCTGCTATTTATAGGACACCACTATCAATAAGATTCTGAATGAGATGGCGGAGTGCCCAGCATTCTTCTGTGATGTGACAGCGAGAATGTGAATGATATTGACAGACTTCATCAGAATTAAACCGTCCTGAACGGGGATTGATTGGAGGGATAAGGAAAGTAATTCTTCCTTTGTTGATCAACATCTGCAGTATCTCCTCCATAGATTGGCCCAAATAGGTGAATTCCCTCTGATTGGCAAAATCCCGATGGGCTTTAGCATTTGCTCTCTTCGCAACCTTATCCTCCATAGCTTCGCTTTCTGAAGGTGGTGAGGAGGCATTCATAACAAAAGGAAGGACATAGTCATGCTCCTGCCTGATTAATTGGCGTGAGACTTGATGATGGTGGGTCACCAGTTCTGCCAGTTGCTCAATTTGTTTGCAAAGAGCTTTTGTCTTTCATTCCATGGTAAAATGGAACTTTTCATAATCCCATTTATCAACACCGTCTTTGATGGTTTGGGATGATTTGCCATTAGAATTGGAACCTTGTTCAGTGCTCCAACTGATCATATTGACCTCTTCTTCTTTGTGTTGAGGAAGAGGGTTTTCTTGCACGTGAGGTTGATCTAGTTTGGTGACCACGATCTCACCGTTGTCTATTAGATCTTGAATCTTGTGTTTCAAGGCCCAACAATCTTTAGTATCATGTGACACCCCCAAAACAGGTATACATCACCCATTCTGAGTTGTCAATACATGGTACAGAAACAACTACAACTTTATTATTACAACAGTAAAACTGTGAGTTTAAATACAAATATTATCTTCTAGACAATATCTATACCCAAATAAATCCTCATCACATTTATTGATACATTATTTTACAAAAATGGTGAGGACTACTAAATAACTCTCTCTAGAACCTCATTCCATACCCCGACTAGTACTCGCTATATTCTCGCCTCCTGAGAAGAAAAATGGAACAAAAAGGAAAAGGGTGAGCTCAACTAGCCCAGTAAAGAATATTATGACTAAGATAATATACAACAAATTATCGTTAGTCTTTAACAGGGAAAAATCTGAGAGAATACACTAAACAACAAGTTTTAGATCAATATTCGCAGCGAAAAATAAAAATTCATAGAAGAGTTACGTAGAGGATGAAATCTACTAATATCTATGAATTTAACAGTCCATCATAATTATTTTATCCCTGTAACATCAATCAATATATATCTGGAATCAAATATTTATCTTTGCACTACAGGCCAAAGATATTCATCAGTTGGTCATGTTCATCTAAACACCTGTTCATCTTTGCACTACAGGCCAAAGATATTCATCAAAAATCATTCATCTTTGCACTACAGGCCAAAGATATTCAATTGTATCATCATTTAGGACTGAGGATGATGAAAAATATTTTAAAGAAAACGAATCCAGTGAAACAAAAGAACAAATATTAAGGATTCATACTTTAAACAATTCAAGTTCAAAAATACTTCATAAATAACCAGAGTGGAGTAAAATTCAAGAATGATCAAAACATGGATACAATCAAAGCTAGTATCCATAATAGATATTTTGGACGAAAAATAAAAATTTAATTTTTCTGTGAATAGTATCGTATTCGTGAATAGTGCCGTATACGTGAATAGTGTCGTATACGTAAATAGTAACTCCGACACCAAAAGATAGAAATTTTACAAAAAAACATCATTATGCTTCGTGAATAGTACTCATGAATAGTAACTCGTGAATAGTAACTCCTGAATAGTAACTCGTGAATAGTAGCTCATGAATAGTAACCCCGACATAAAAAAAATTCCAAATTTGATAAAAAGTTCCAACCAATATTTCGGCATAATGATATTGAAGAAATAATATCACTTACGAAGAAAATAACATCCCTTACCTCGAAAGATAGTACTTCTAGTTGAAACACCGAATATAGGCTATAGCTTGAACTTGCACCGTATAATAATACTCAAAGTATACTCAAAATACTCACAAGAATACGCTCGATAATATAGAGAGAGAAAACTTCAGTTTCTGGTGTAATTTTCAATTCTAACCTAAGCACCCTATTTATAAGAAAATGCTTAGAACACCAAAGTAGAAAATTTAATTTAATAATATATTTTTTCCACAACTTCCTACGCCCACTTACCAGCCCACAACATCAGCCACACATGCCAAAACAAAAAAAATGTTTTTCCTAATTAAAATATTTTAAACTTCAAAAATTAATTATTTTGGAGCTTCAGAACTTCAATAATTCATAATAAATAGCTCTTTTGTCAGAAAAATTCGAAACTCACGCCATTCCATTGGAAATTCCATTATCTACAACTTTGTAGAAGGAAGTTTTTCTAAATTCCAAACAGAAATTGACCGAAATCCACAAACGGACGATTTTACAAGCTATAATAAATTTCAGTCAAGAAATGGGTCCACCAACATGTTTAACATGTTTTAAACAACTTTTGCAACAAAAATACTCTTCCTCCTTATATACTCATATATCCCACATTCATTATCAAAATATCACCATTATTATATTATTAAAATATAATAATATATTTAAATGAATTATTTTATCAGAAAAAGATAAAATTTTAATTTTCAACAATTGTCACATTAAAATTTTTCTCCATCTATATCCACATAAAATCAATATTTTCCTCATCATATAAATCAATAATTAATTATTCATGAATAATATTACAGAATTACAATACTGACAACCAGACAGTTCCCAGGAAAGAGGGGGCTTTCTAATAAGAATTTCTCCTTACTAGCGCGCAATTACGTGACCAAACCTCTCCTTAGACAGAACTTTCTAGACATTGCCAATAATGTTTTCTAATAATATTATTCAGATAATATGAATTATTGCTTCGATAATGGAAAATACTGTGTAGTGACAATTATTGAAACAATAGTAATATAAAATATCAACGCAGCAACTATTGAATCAATAAAATAAAATATTGAACAGTAATTACTGTAACAATTATTGAGTAGTGCCTTCTTACGTAAGAATCAATAATTGGTGCAATACCGTGTGCTACTGTACAACAACGCGTATTACTGTGTTTTAACCACCAGGTATTCTAATAGTATTAACGGTGACATCTGTGCCGTTATTTATAAACAACTTATACTTGTCGTTTTCTTTATCCAATCGCTTTCCGTTATGGGGCCCACAAAAGACTGCGCCATCGTACGAAAATTCCCCGACCGCAAGAATATTTAACGACCAAACGAATATTCCCCGACAGCAATGAATATTTTATAACCACCTGCTTATTTGAAATATTTGCGCGTTTTACCCATAACTAACCACATTAATCAAATCAACCCTTACTTTTTCAAAATAATAAATAGAGGAAATTAAATTTCAATTATTAATAATTTGGGGTCTTACAACCTCCCCTCCTTATGAAATTTCGTCCTCGAAATTGACGTACGTACCTGGTGTTTCAAAAAGATGAGGATACCTCGCTTTCATTTCCGTTTCCAACTCCCAGGTCATTTCCTCAATAGCATGGTTTCTCCACAAAACTTTAACTTGTGGTATGACCTTCGTGTGTAGGACATGCTCTTTCCTATCCAAGATCTTGACAGGTACCTCTTCATACGTTAAGTCTTTGGCTATCTCATCCGGTTCTAACTCAATAACATGGTTCGGGTCTTTCACATATTTACGAAGTGCAGATATGTGAAACACATTTTGAACATGAGACATACTCGGAGGTAACGCGAGTCTATAGGCTACATTTCCTACTCGGTCAAGAATTTGAAATGGACCAATAAATCGTGGATTGAGCTTTCCTCGTTTCCCAAATCTTGTAACTCCCTTCCATGGAGCTACACGCAATAATACGTGATCCCCAATACTAAATTCCACGTCTTTTCGATGAAGATCTGCATAACTCTTTTGTCGATCCTGTGCCGTTTGTATACGTTGTCGAATCATTTGGATCTTTTACGTAGTCATATGTACCAACTCGGGTCCCAACAATGTTGCTTCACCCACCTTGTCCCAACATACTGGAGAGCGACATTTTCATCCATATAATTCTTCGAATGGAGCCACACCTATACTTGCCTGATAACTGTTGTTGTAGGAGAATTCCACCAATGGTAAATACTTATCCCAACTGCCCTTGAAGTCTAGGACACAGAGTCTTAATAAATCTTCAAGAGTTTGAATAGTCCTCTCTGATTGTCCGTCCGTTTGAGGATGGTATGCCGAACTGAATCGTAAATCTGTGCCCATAGCTTTTTGCAAGCTAACTCAAAATCTTGAAGTGAATCTTGGGTCATGATCCGAAACTATGGATACTGGCATGCCATACAACCTCACAATCTCATTTACATATATACTAGCAAGACGTTCAAGGGAATAAGTCTCCCGTATCAGCAAGAAATGAGCAGACTTGGTTAATCTATCAACAATAACCCAAATAGCATTGATGCCTTGAGAAACCGTAGGAAGACCCGTAACGAAATCCATGGTAATGTGTTCCCACTTCCATTTCAAAATCTCAAGTGGTTGCAACGGACCCTTAGATACTAGATGCTCCGCCTTTACACGTTGACAAGTTAAACACATCGAGATAAACTTTGCAATCTCTCTCTTCATATTGTTCCACCAAAATGTATGTCAAAGATCAGGATACATTTTAGTACTTCCAGGATGGATTGCAAATGGTGTATTGTGTGCCTCCATCATGATCTTGTACTTCAATTCAGAGTCGTTAGGAACATAAAGTCTGGAGTGAACTCGAAGTATTCTTTCTTCATCAATTCTCGCTTCCGGAATAGCACCTTCTTGTACTTTCTTCTTCATACACATCAGCTCCGGGTCGGTGACTTGAGCAACTTTAACTTTTTTCGATTAAAGTCAGTTTTATGCGTATATTTGACATCATCGGACTCGTTCCTGCATATGATCTTCTACTTAACGCGTCAGCTACCACATTTGCTTTTCCAGGATGGTATTGAATAGTGTGGTCATAATCTTTCAACAGCTCGAGCCAACGTTGTTGCCGCATGTTGAGTTCTTTTTGAGTGAAGAAATATTTGAGGCTTTTATGGTCTGAATATATCTCCACTTTCTCCCCATAAAGATAGTGCCTCCAGATCTTTAGCGCGAAAATGACTGCTGCCAACTCTAGATCATGAGCAGGATAATTCCTCTCATATTCTTTAAGTTGTCGCGAGGCATAGGCTATGACTTTCCCACGTTGCATGAGAACACATCCTAACCCTTTTCCCGAAGCATCACTGTAGATAACAAATCCATCCGAACCAGATGGTATTGTTAGAACAGGTGCCGAAATAAGTCTCCTCTTAAGCTCTTGGAAACTCTTCTCGCATTCCTTGCTCCAAATGAATTTTGTATCCTTCCGAGTTAGCTGAGTTAATGGAGTAGCAATTCGAGAAAATCCTTCCACGAATCTCTGATAATAACCAGCTAGACACAGAAAGCTACGTACTTCAGTCACCGTCTTCGGTTGTTCCCAACTTCGTATTGCTTCAATCTTCGCCGGGTCAACAGACACTCCATGTTTTGACACCATGTGCCCAAGGAATGCTACCTCCTCAAGCCAGAACTCATATTTCTTCAGTTTGGCATATAGCTTGTTATCACGAAGCCTTTGCAGTACCAGCTTCAAATGGCGCTCATGATCTTCATGGCTTTTGGAATAGATGAGGATGTCATCAATAAAGATAACAACGAACTGATTCAAATATTCCTTGAATACTCGGTTCATCATATCCATGAAAGCAGCAGGAGCATTAGTCAATCCAAAAGACAAGACTAAGAATTCATAATGCCCGTACCGAGTTCTAAAAGCAGTCTTTGGAATATCCTCAGTTTTAACCTTCAGCTGATGATATCTAGAACGAAGATCGATTTTTGAAAAGAATTGTGCTCCTTGCAACTGGTCAAATAGGTCATCAATACGAGGTAGTGGATACCTATTCTTGATAGTGACATGGTTTAATTTCCGGTAGTCGATACAAATTCGCATACTACCATTTTTCATCTTTACGAATAAAACAGGAGCACCCCAAGGAGATGTACTAGGACGAATGAAACCGATGTCCAACAACTCCTGTAGTTGGACCTTTAACTCCTGAAGTTCAATAGGAGCCATTCGATATGGGGTTTTAGAAATGGGCTTTGTACCAGGTTCAAGGTCAATAAAGAATTCAACTTCATGTTCTGGGGGTAGACCGGGAAGTTCTTCAGGAAATACGTAAGGAAAGTCAATAACAACTGGAATATTATTCAAATTTGACGTGTCTTTATTCAAATCCATAACATGGGCTAAGAAAACTTGACATCCATTTTTCAATTAACGAATAGCTTTATGACTTGATATGACAGTGATTGATTTTAATGGTTTAGTAGCTTGAATTCGTACAACTGGTTGATTAGGAATATGAAAACTAACAACCTTACGAAAACAATCAATTTTGGCACGATGAGTAGCTAACCAATCAATCCCTAAAATCACATCAAAAGCAAGTATCTTTAAAGAGATAAGGTCAACGGGTAATGTGATGGTGCCAACTTGGATCAAACAAGATTTATAAACAGTGGATGTGATGAAAGTTTCTCCTAACGGAGTTTCCACAGATATGTCAAAGTCTAATTTCTCCGGAGTCAAGTTTAAATGTTGAGCACAAGTAGGAGAGATAAATGAATGGGTAGCACCGGTATCTAATAAGGTATAAACTTCACATGAATTTATGATTAGCTTACCCGTGATCACCTCGTTTGGGTTCCTCGCATGTTGACCAGTCACGACAAACACTCTTCCAGGAACCGTTGACTTTGACTTTTTTGGGACAACCTTTTGAGTCACCATCCCCGCTGGACTTAGTTTCGCTACAGTGCAATCTCGAGCGATATGTCCTTCCTTTTCGTAGTTATAACATACCTTAAACTGTTATGGGCAGTTTGGGCTGATATGTCCTTCTTTTCCGCACTTATAACATATGACCGGTGGTCGTTCTCCTCTCTTGGAACCAGTTGCTACTGGTGCTGACGTCTTCACATTATCATTGTTGAATCTCCTCTTTTTAAAATCCCCCCCCCCCGAGTCGCTTCTTCTATTTTCATGGCCATGACTACCACCAGAATGGTTACCATTTTTTTCCATCTTTTTCTTTCTTCGCTGGTTATCATTATTCTGTTGACTGCTATCTCCGGTATGATCCTGGTTATGGTCCCTCGGTTGAACGTACTCGTTATCTCGTTCTAACAACTGAGCCCTGTTGACAACATCTGCATAGAGAGAAAATTTATGAGAAATGAGATACTGACGCATGCCGTGTTTCAAACCTCTTAGAAACATCCGCGTCATACGTTCCTCATTCTCCACCAAATGAGGTGCAAACCTGGATAACTCCGCGAACTTCGCCTCGTACTGGGACACCGTCATGTTATTCTGCTCCAATCTAATAAACTCCACTTCCTTCATATGACGAACACTTTCAGGAAAGTATTTGTCATTAAATAGTTTCTGAAATGTCTCCCAAGCATGCTGAGCGCGACTGGATGGGTACGCTTCACAGACTCCTACCAGTAATCTGCCTCATTACGGAACATAAAGGTGGCGAATGGCACCTTCTGATCCACCATGCATCCCAAGACATCGAATATCTTGGTTATTTGTGTGACGCCCCGAAATCCGGTCTATCTTCACACCCAGATTCCGTATATCACGATCCCATCTTCTTCCAAACATACATCATTATATAGCTAAATATAACAACATATACTCTCAAATCCCAGGTTCTGGAACCTTATAACCTTTTTCATTACAAATAATGATAAATACATTATTCATTTCATCTTACAAGAGTGACTTTTAATCCGCCACCAAGGATACATAACAGTTCCTTAAACTAGTCTATAGTTCAATTTCATCTTTCTATATTACAAGTCTTCACTTGATCTTCTCTTCAATTCACACTCTGAAGGGAACTTCATCTGGATACCATCAGCTTGACCTTTACGGGATCCTTAAGTTCGTCTAACATCATTTGCTGAAAATGTTTTTCATTTAAAGCAAGTGTGAGCATTCAATTGCCCAGCAAGTCATAACAGTTGAACAAACATCTTCAAGAATTCAAACATTCTTTATAACTTCGATAACCGAACAAAGGTTATGAAGCAGCTCGAATAATAGGAATAATCATGATTCCTATCATTTTAAAACATTATTCGCATGCACTTTGAATTACTTTTATTCTTCTACCTTTTTCATGCTCATCAGGTCTGGCTAGAATCATTAGCACAGACTTAACAATAACGGATCATGTATAAACAGAACATACTTGTATTGAACAGCTCAATCATAGAACAGTTCATATCATAGAAACACCGAAGTGTTCACATTGTGGCACAAGGCCTCATATGTTCTACCACTTTACACCAATATCGCACATTAGCACATAGACAGAACTTCTCAAGTTCAACATCTGAGAAGTTAAAGAAACTAGCATTCATTTAGAATATGAATGAAGTTAGGAAACTTGCCTTACGCACAGCTACAGCCTACGCTGAACTGCTCATTTCGGTTCCTATGTAGCACATAAGAAAAATAGCACATACACTAATTAGTCATGTATATTTGACTTATGCATTAGCTTAACTTTACTTCTTAGGGTTCGCATTCTTGCAACCTAAGTTTACGCGACCACTTTCATTATCGTACTACAGTTTCATAACATACGGAGATGTCTTACTTTTACGCTCATCATCTTTGATGTTTTACATTTTATCTTCTTCTTATTACTTCTCTAAGACACAGCACACATCGCTTCTCTGCTAGTAGTCCATATGGTACTCTGAGTGGTTTCCCACAAACAACCAACAAACAAGTTCCCGTCTCGTCTACACTGCCCATAACAGTGAGTTAGATCGGTTGCCAGTTTTGTATATACCTTCGCTCACTGAAGGAATTGTTTAGCCCAGCTCCCATATGTCAACCATCAAAGGTTACGATTGTACCACAACCTATACTCATTTTAACTTATCCGCACTATTAAACTATAATATTTGGTAAGTTAATTTCTTATTCCTTTCGGCATCCTGGCAACTAAATACCACGCCTCAGTATTCACTCTTTATCATCTAAGTCATATAGTCTTATGTATACTCAGAGCGGTTATTCCTTGCAATCCTTAACTCGGCTTTGTTACGTTAAAGGCTATTATCTTTAATTCAACTTCTTTACCATTCATGGTTCAATCATTTACCTTCATCATCTTACGGTCAAACCATACACGGGGTGTAGGTTCTATCTGTTTAATATTTATGTTCCCTCAACCTTCACGTCGATTAAAGTGTTAAACGCTTACATTTCAATCTAACGTTCTTATCTGAATCACATTCGGCTTCCATTAATCTTATTACCATTCCTTACATTTGTCTTAATACCATTCGTTATTCTTCTTTAAAGTCGAAGCCATACAGTTCGCTGTATGCTAAGACTACTCGTTTACCACAACAACGTTGTGTACACAGCGTCTAAACGCTTCAAATTTATCTCTCACTGTCATAGCATAACATCGAAATGTTATTCATTACAATCGTCGCTCAACGTCTAAGGAATCACAACCCTAGCAACCCCTCACGTTCGTTCATCGCGACTACGGTCCCCGGACATTGGTTATGTAACTCGCATTTAAAAAAATTGTTTGTCTTTTAATCACTTTTAATCTTTTCGTTCAACCTTCATTAAAAGTTTAATACACTTTATTAAGTGTTTCATTAATTGAACTATATGTTCGTATTTCTTTCTTGCACATCCCCCAGAAATTGAGCAGTAAAAATCTCATTTCTGGCTTTGCACAGCACCGGCGCTGCGGCGCCATGCTCCTTCCTTAATCTCGCGCCGCGGCGTCACTTAGCAGTGGCCAAGGGACGGGACTCGCGCTGCGGCGCCGGCCTCCAAGGCATAACTCCGCGCCGCGGCGCCAAGCAAAAACCCTAGAAAAATTTTCCTAAGTATTTTACAAGCTTGAGACGCTAACTTCACAATCTCATAACTTCTTCGTTATAACTCGGAACGAGGTCATTCCAAAGTCATTCTCTTCCTTATCTTATGTACTTTAATACCCCTCAGATAGAACTTCATTTCAAATCCGTTAATGTGCCATTCGATTGTCTTGATCATCACCCTTCATTTATTTTATGTTTTTAACTCTCTTTGTTCATTCATCCGCAATTCGGTCATCCGAACTCGGAATTCGATCGTTCCTGAATCCATGACTCACGTTTTCAACATTTTCTTATATCCTTATGAAACCCTACAAGTTTGGAATTCATTTACTAACTTTCTAATTCTCGTTTGTCTTTTATGAAATTTTTGCCATAACTTCGTTATAGCTAAGTTTTAATCCGTTCTTCATGAACGTTTCTATCATTCCTAACCAAGCAATATGCATCAAACTTATACGCGATGGTTTTAAACTTGTCCATCAACAAAAATTATCCTACGATGGTTTTAAATTTGTCCATCAACAACGTTCTTCGTGTTCTTCGCGTGTTCTTCGTGTTCTTCGTTCGTTCTTTAATTTTAATCGATATTTGGATTATGATTTCACTTTTTATTGGAATTTGATGTTATAGAACATTATTCCTTACTTATTTTATCTACTCATTCATATAATCAACTCAGATTGTTCTAATTCATTACGAATCATATACTTCTTTAAGAAATTTATTTACTAAAGTTCAAATTCTTATTTCCTTATTTCTCATGATTTTTAACCATATGAAATCATCCCTAACATCATCTACTCATTATCCTCATTAAGTTATGTTTTAAACATATATATAACTTAAAGAAAATCTAACATAGAAGTTAGGTTTTAATACATTTCCTCTTTATTTTTCTTCCGCTAGACAAAACCGGCGATTTGCTAGCTTTTCTATTTCACGAACATTTTTGATCCGATCAATCATGCTCATGATCTTCCTTCTCCCTCTCCATCCGAATTCTCTCTCTCTCTCTAATGTAGGATTTTCAAAATCTCATTTAAATGAAATCTAGCTTCCTATTTATAGATTTTCCAAAGTTAGGGCAAAATAGTCATTTCACCCCCCTTAACCTCCTTACTATTCATTACCTAACAACTAAGTTAACTTACTCCTTAAGTTTACTTAACAATTAAGTCTACTTAACCTTTAAGTTTGCTTAACTCTTAAGTTTACTTAATACTTAAGTTTACTTAATACTTAAGTTTTCTATTTCCACCTCCTTAGTTAACCTCCTTATTATTCACGTAGCTTCCCTTGGAAGCTTCGTGGTTCCATCTTTCGGGTTTCGTCCGACAGGTTTAAAAACTGCGATTCTCAGAATCCAAATATTTTTGGATATTTCGTCTTTCCTTTACCGATTAACTTTTACGTATTCTTCGGATTTCCGAAAAACTGAAAAACACTTTTTGGCGTTGAGCATTTTCCTTCACATTTTACCCTAACGTAGCTAAACGGATGAAAAGTACATAGCAGTACTTTTCGTCGTTTTTATTTTATCCGATTTCTGCACGTTTTTCGAGAAAAACTTTTATCGGCTTACTTAACTCTTCACGATATATTATCAGCAAATCTTTTGACGGAATGTCATTTTGACATACCGAACTCTCAGAATGGCTTAGGTTATTTCAAACCCTAACCCTTAGGTTTCATCAGGTGAATAGTGCCTATTTCGTCTTTTTCCCCGAAATATTTTTGTTCCCGGAAAATTTTCATTTTCGTCTTGAAAATTCCTACTCGTTCAGTTTAGCTCGTAGCCATAATCCTCCCGACTTATAATCATTCTAGGTTCTAGAACGATTAATAACCACATAGCACATAATATTATTAATAAAAATTCATTTTATTAATAACTAATTCTTTAAACTTAATTTCTGGAAAATCCAAATTTCTGGGGCGTTACAATTTGTTTGGCCCAAGTCTCCGCCTTAATCGGATCTGGCTTTCCCCAGAATTCCGGTGGTCCCAACTCTTTGAACTGCTTGGCTGTGACATCCCGTGAATTGCTATCATTTCCTCCTGTATTTTGAACACGAGTCTCCATCGTCTGATTTTGCATGAACTGTAAAAAGCTTCTAAACATACCCTCGTTCATCATCTGCTCAGTGGTGTTGTTCACAGGAGGAACATTGTCAGCCAGTTGCACGTTCTCCTCGTTGGTGAGTACAGCCGTCTCCACGGTCTCATTTGCTCCACTGTTAATATTCTCAGTCGACATTCTCAAATACCGTCATAAAACAAGGGTTAATTCAGGAAATCAATATATCACATAATATCCCTATATACTGACCAACTAACAAATAAGCTTAGGTAGGACACACTAGCGAAGGATTTACTCATCCCTGCCCTACTAGTTCTGTTCCCCGATCTCCGCCAGAGATCATATCCCTAAGCTCTGATACCAATTGTGACACCCCCAAAACAGGTATACATCACCCATTCTGAGTTGTCAATACATGGTACAGAAACAACTACAACTTTATTATTACAACAGTAAAACTGTGAGTTTAAATACAAATATTATCTTCTAGACAATATCTATACCCAAATAAATCCTCATCATATTTATTGATACATTATTTTACAAAAATGGTGAGGACTACTAAACAACTCTCTCTAGAACCTTCATTCCATACCCCGACTAGTACTCACTATATTCTCGCCTCCTGAGAAGAAAAATAGAACAAAAAGGAAAAGGGTGAGCTCAATTAGCCCAGTAAAGAATATTATGACTAAGATAATATACAACAAATTATCGTTACTCTTCAACAGGGAAAAATCTGAGAGAATACACTAAACAACAAGTTTTAGATCAATATTCATAGCGAAAAATAATAATTCATAGAAGAGATGTGTAGAGGATGAAATCTACTAATATCTATGAATTTAACAGTCCATCATCATTATTTTATCCCTGTAACATCAATCAATATATATATTGAATCAAATATTCATCTTTGCACTACAGGCCAAAGATATTCATCAGTTGGTCATGTTCATCTAAACACCTGTTCATCTTTGCACTATAAGCCAAAGATATTTATCAAAAATCATTCATCTTTGCACTATAGGCCAAAGATATTCAATTATATCATCATTTAGGACGGAGGATGATGAAAAATATTTTAAAGAAAACGAATCCAGTGAAACAAAAGAACAAATATTAAGGATTCGTACTTTAAACAATTCAAGTTCAAAAATACTTCATAAATAACCAGAATGGAGTAAAATTCAAGAATGATCAAAACATGGATACAATCAAAGCTAGTATCCATAATAGATATTTTGGACGAAAAATAAAAATTTAATTTTTTTGTGAATAGTGTCGTATTCGTGAATAGTGCCGTATACGTGAATAGTGTCGTATACGTGAATAGTAACTCCGACACCAAAAGATAGAAATTTTAAAAAAAAACATCATCATGCTTCGTGAATAGTACTCGTGAATAGTAACTCGTGAATAATAACTCATGAATAGTAACTCATGAATAGTAATCCCGACATGAAAAAAATTCCAAATTTGATAAAAAGTTCCAACCAATATTTCGGCATAATGATATTGAAAAAATAATATCACTTACAAAGAAAATAACATCTCTTACCTCGAAAGACAATACTTCTAGTTGAAACACCAGATATAGGCCATGACTTGAACTTGCATCGTATAACAATACTCAAAGTATACTCGAAATACTCACAAGAATACGCTTGATAATATAGAGAGAGAAAACTTTAGTTTCTGGTGTAATTTTCAATTCTAACCTAAGCACTCTATTTATAAGAAAATGCTTAGAACACCAAAGCAGAAAATTTAATTTAATAATATATTTGTTTTTCCACAACTTCCTACGCCCACTTACCAGCCCACAACATCAGCCACACATGCCAAAACATAAAAAAAATGTTTTTCCTAATTAAAATATTTTAGACTTCAAAAATTAATTATTTCAGAGCTTCAGAACTTCAATAATTCATAATAAATAGCTCTTTTGTCAGAAAAATTCAAAACTCGCGGCTTTCCATTGTAAATTCCATTATCTACAACATTGTAGAAAGAAGTTTTTCTAAATTCCAAACAGAAATTGACCGAAATCCACAAATGGGCGATTTTACAAGTTAAAATCAAATTTCAGTCAAGAAATGGGTCCACCAACATGTTTAACATGTTTTAAACAACTTTTGCAATAAAAATACTTTTCCTCCTCATATACTCATATATCCCACATTCATTATAAAAATATTTAAAATATAATAATATATTTAAATGAATTATTTTATCAGAAAAAGTTAAAATTTTTATTTTCAACAATTGTCACATTAAAAATTTTCTCCATCTATATCCACATAAAATCAATATTTTCCTCATCATATAAATCAATAATTAATTATTCACGAATAATATTACAGAATTACAATACTGACAACCAGGCAGTTCCCAGGAAAGAGGGGGCTTTCCAATAAGAATTTCTCCTTACTGGCGCACAATTAGGTGACCAAACCTCTCCTTAGACAGAACTTTCTAGACATTGCCAATAATGTTTTCTAATAATATTATTCAGATAATATGACTTATTACTTCGATAATGGAAAATACTGTGTAGTGACAATTATTGAAACAACAGTAATATAAAATATCAGCGCAACAATTATTGAATCAATAAAATAAACTACTAAATAGTAATTACTGTAACAATTATTGAGTAGTGCCTTCTTACGTAAGAATTAATAATTGGTGCAATATCGTGTGCTACTATGCAACAACACGTATTACTGTGTTTTAACCACCGGGTATTCCAACAGTATTAACGGTGACAACTGCGCCATTATTTATAAACAACTTATACTTGTCGTTTTCTTCATCCAATCGCTTTCCGTTATGGGGCCCAAAAAAGACTGCGCCGTCGTACGAATATTCCCCGACCGCAAGAATATTTAACGACCAAACGAATATTCCCCGACAATAATAAATATTTTATAACCACCTGCTTATTTGAAATATTTACGTGTTTTACCCATAATTAACCACATTAATCAAATCAACCCTTACTATTTCAAAATGATAAATAGAGGAAATTAAATTTCAATTATTAATAATTTGGGGTCTTACATATCATGTCTAGGTGCTCCGGCATGATAAGCATACTTCCGAGTAGCATTAAAACCCGTCCCATTAGGGTTGGCTGGTGCAAGAAGATGTGTAATTTTCTTCTGAGCAATCAGAAGAGGAAGAATACTCTCGAGTGAGTCTCCTAAGGGTGTGAACGTTCGAGGTCACTTTACTTCTCCACTTTTAGGCAATGGAGGGTTTGAAGATTGTGATGGAAAAGGGGAGTAGTTTCTCCTCTACATAGGCACGCTTTGATTGCATTTTTTTCCTTGTAGTATCAAGGAAACATCCTCCTCTTTCTTTTTATGGAGCCTCCGGGGGTTGTTTCCATAAGATCCAGACTGGATGTGCTCAGCAACAGCTTTAAGAGCGGCTAGGTCTTGAATTTTACCGGACTTCAATCCCATTTCAGCCATTTCTCCGTGCTTGATCATTTCAGAGAATGGTTTGCCAATACCAGCTAGAACTCTTTCATAGAAAGGAGCTTCCTGTGCATCTATGAAAGTCATGACCATTTCTGATTCTGTTATGGAAGGAATAACTTGAGCAGCAAGGCGCCTCCACCTTTGAGCGTACTCTCTAAATGACTCATTAGACTGTTTCTTGACCTTGGTGATTTGATACCGGTCAGGAGCCATCTGAGATTGAAAACTGTATTGAGTGAGGAAGGCGTGAGCCAGCTCTTCCCAGCCATGGATCTTTGAGTTGTCTAATCTGGTATACCATGAACGGGCTTCTCCAGTCAGACTTTTCTGAAATAGCTGCATTCTGAGCTTTTCATTTTTTAGCATAAGATCCGAGTTCTTCAATGAACACCTTTAAATGTGTATAAGGATCCCCTAATCCGTCACATTTCTCAAAATCAGGGGTCTTAAATTTCTCTTGATAATGAACACCAGGAAATATGCAAAGGTCTGTATATGAAACACTGCCATGTGTTCCAATCCCTTTGAGAACACGAATAGTTTCCTCCATTTGAAGGACCTTCTTCCTGATATCACCGGTGTCTGGATCTCCTTTGAGATGAGTGTTTTCAGGGTCTTTGTTGGTCGTATCCAACTGAGGTTTTGGAATTGTCTTTTCTAGACCTTGAACTCCTCCTTGTGTAGAGGATTCTGCATGTGGAGGGATCTTCGTACCCTGAGTGGACTGGTGCAATTCTTTTAGTAGAACAACTAAGTTTATAATTTTTTTTACCCAATCCGTCAAATCTTCTCGGGAAACAACATTAGACTGGTCAGAAGAAGACATGAGTGGATGTAGACATTTGGCCTTTTTTGATTTTGAGCGGGTAATAGGCCCAATTGCTTCCCTACAAAAGACGTACGTATTTTAGTCTTAGGGTAATGTAAATGTTATCATAACATGTCCATTTTAGGAATTTTTGTCCTGCAAAATCGGTTGTTAATTGATAACATGCATGCACGCACAGATATTCTTCATATTTTCCATTACATATGGATGAAAATGGAATAAAATTACAAGTAATTAAAAATGGAAAGTATGAAGAGACTTTCCTCCGCGTTTGGTTTATCAGAGGTTGACCTATCTCAGGGTTACTCTCGCGGATTTTTGGCATGAAGGTTCCTAAATCATCGCAATTTACTTGATGGGAAGTTAATTCGATCTTTCAACTGGAGCGAATCTGGGTGGTGCCTTTCCTGAGCCTCGCTAGAATTATTCTTCATGCGAGTCTAGTAATCAAACATTGACAGGATAACCTCTTGATGAAGGAACCACACAACACACATTCACATACAACGTGTCATGCCGTTTATGCAAAATGATGACATGTGCGAAGCACTAATATCACAGATAGATATTTAGCAGTGCAGTAAATAAAAATGCATTTGTACACATTCATCAGAAATGTAAATGCAACATTCACACACAAACATATAACAATTCTGAAAAGCTTGTAATAGCGGCTTAAGCCCTCTTACTGGACTCCTTAGCAGAGTCGCCACCTGTCGACGTCGGGATTTTTTAGTGTCCCTTTTCGTTACTTGTACTTTGGTGTTCTCATGTTAATATGAGATTTGTTTGAAAAAACAAGTGAAAAAGGTCTGACATGTATAATGTTGACGATTTTACTTTAAGAGTCGCCAGTTAGTGTATTTAACTGGTTGCACCAACGCAATCAAAAAGGTTAGCACATTGACCCAGTGATGTGACACTGCTAAACGTGTCTGTGAAACCGAGATTCATTTAGGTCCGGGGGCTTGATTATGCGGATGGAAGGTGTTAGGGAAATGATCAACCACCACGAAGCAACTCCATGGGGGATCGGAAATGTAAATATATAAAAACGGTAAATATATATATATATATATATATATATATATATATATATATATTATATATATATATATGTATGGACATGATCAACAACCACGAAGTAAACTCCAGGTGGGAGGAAATGTAAATAAAGCTGTAAAAGCGATCAACTGCCACGAAGTAAACTCTAGGCAGGACAAAATGTAAATAAAGCTGTAAAAGCGATCAACTGCCACGAAGTAAACTCCAGGCAGGACGAAATGTAAATAAAGCTGTAAAAGACCACGAAGTAAACTCTAGGCCTGACAGAAACGTAAATATATATATATATATAAAAGCAGTAAACGCACTGGATGTGAATCCAGGCTCATCGATATGTCCGACAATAGTTATATATATATATATATAAAAGCAAGTAAATGCTCCGGATGTAAAATCCAGGCTCATCAGATATGTCTGACAACAATTATATATATATATAAGTATATATATATATATATATATATAATAAAGCAATAAACACTCCAGAGCGAAGTCTAGGCTCAATCGAGGCATAACTCGATAATGTTAGTCCATATATGAAAAATATACATATATAAGTATATATATACAGACAGAAATGAAAACCACGGACTGAATTTCGGGCAAACGCACACAACACGACTCTCAATGTGTATAATAGTGTGTGTTAATATGAGAAGAAGGCTTTATATAATGTGAGAAGGCTTACAGTGGGCTGCCAATGTAGACTTCTATGACTTTAAATGGATAAACACTCAGCTCCCGCCAGATAAAAGATAGCTATATGTGAGCTAACAAGTCTTTAAAGATGAGGAAACACTCAAAAGATGTGTATATAGAGTAAAATGGATAGGGCTTCCTCACCTTTTCCTCTCCTTCTGCTCTTCAAATGGCTGACCCCAAGGCTCATATTTATAGACTGATGGCCGCAGGTACACTTGCGGTAGCCACGGTTGTACCTGCGACTGGTCATGGTGCATTCGAGCCTCGCGGGTTCCGTTATCTCGAAGTACGTGCACTCATGCACTGTAATATCTACTTGAACTTGCAGAACTTCAATTCGAGCATCCGAACGAGGTATATCTGACCTTCTTCGGACCACTTGTGTCGAGAGTTACAGAATGACATGGATTAGAGGTTGTACGAAGTCAAGAAGAGGGGTCTATGCCCATGGTTTTCAAGCTTCAAATTCTATCCAAAGTACTGCCACGCATAATAGTCACTCGGGATTGTAACTCCTCGGTTCTTGTGGGACATTGTTGGATGTATGTATGTATGAAGTGTTTAGACTACGCGCAGGTATTGAAGAGACAGGATGACGTTTGACTCTTCGTTGGGGTTATCGTCGGTTTGAGTTGAAAGTAGACATTGCTCAGGGTTACATCTGAGATTGGACTACTTGTTGGTATGCCACGATATCATCTTGTGAGAGAAAACATTGAGGCGGTAAGACGACGTTTTGACTCCTCATCGGGGTTATCGCCAGTTTGAGCGGAAAATAGATGTTGCTCAGGGTTACATCTGAGATTGGACTGCTCGTTTGTATGCCTCACTGTCATCTGTGTGTGTGCCTGTCTGCCCATTGTTAGCTCCGGGTCTAATGTATGAGTGCCTCGACAGGAGGTCTGAGCTTGAAGCTGATCGTATGTGTTTGAAATAAGCATTTCTGGAGTTATCGCCGGAACTGCAATGACATCCCTTGGGGCTATCACCAAGGATGGAGTCGCTACTCCCAGTGTTGTTTCTGGGATTGGAACTGAATGTCATGGTGTTATCGTCGAGACAGAACTATCCTCTCTGGTGTTGTTGCCGGTCTTTTGATCTGCATACCTCGGGGTTATCTCCGAGATTGGAAATGATATTACCGGTTTGTGTTCCAGGTTAGAACTGATGTTCCCGATTTGTGTTCCGGGTTGGAACTGAACTTCTGGAAGTATCCGAAATGGATTTCAGTTGTCTTCTAGGGTTATCTCTGAAAGTCGAATCTGCCTTCCTGCAATGTCAGTAACAGGCGTGCAGAAAATTTCGAGTGTCTACAACGGTTCTAAATTTGTGGATATAAACTCAAGTTATATATGTATAACATATCAAAAAATCACAACGATCTAACGGACGAATTAAAATTATAACTTACGTAATAGAGTGTTAAGAACACTAATTTGATTTTCGGACTATAAGTCATTAGTACCAGTTTCACTCAAACAGTCACCACAAAAAATCCACAATGAATTTTTGGGTGATTCCAATTTTTACGGTTAGCTTACTTCCAGGGCTTTCTTTTGATATATGACTCATCTCCTAACTCATTATACACAAAGAGTTATGTGTTTTACAAAATCAAGTAATAAACTAATTTTTCTGAAAATCCCATATTTTGTCACTTTTCTAAGAATTCCACCATTCCGATTAAATACTGATAAAACACCTCAGCATTAATTCCTTCATTTATAACCACATAAATTAAATAAATCCATCATTTATATCCACATAAAATAAATATTTCCTTATCATATAAATCAATAATTAATTATTCACAAATAATATTACAGAATCACAATAATGACAACCAAGCCGTTCTCAGGAAAGAGGGGGCTTTCCGATAAGGATTTCTCCTTACTGGCGCGCAATTAGGTGACCAAACCTCTCCTTGACAAAACTTTTTAGACATTTCTAATAATGCTATCTAATAATATTATTCAAATAATATGAATTATTGATCTGATAATGGGAAATACTGTGCAATGACAATTATTAAAACAACAATAATATAAAATATCAACGCAGCAATTATTGAACAAATAAAATAAAATATTGAACAGTAATTACTGTAACAATTATGGAGTAGTTGCCTTCATACGTAAGAATCAATAATTCAAAAATACGGTGCAATACCGTGTGCTACTATGCAACCACGCGTATTACTGTATTTTAACCACCAAGTAATTAAACAGTGTTAAAGGTAACAATTACGCTGTTATTTATAAAAAACTCAAACCTGGCGTTTTCTTCATATGACAGTTATTTTGTTATGGGGCCCACAAATGGCTGCGCCGTCGTACGAATATTCCCCGACAACAAGAATATTTCACGACCAAACGAATATTTCCTGACAAAAATGAGTATTTTATAACCACTTGCGTATTTTGTAAACTTTACATATATCACCCTTAACTTTAACTTTTTATCAATTTAACCATTTACTGAATAATAATTATAAAAAATTAAATACTTTTATTTCATAAAATTCGGGGTCTTACACTAATCCACTTACTATCGAAAATCGGGTAGATGATACCAGCATCCAATAATTTTAGAATTTCCTTCTTTATCACTTCCTTCATAATTGGGTTGAGTCGACGTTGTTGCTCCACTGTCGGGTTTGCATCGTCTTCCATCAAAATTGTGTGCATGCAAAAAGAAGGGCTGATTCCCTTGATATCCGCTATCGTCCATCCTATCACTAATTTATGTTCCCTAAGCACGCTCAACAACTTTTCTTCCTGCAAATCGTTAAGTGCAGCAGAAATAATAACAGGTAAAGAATTTGAATTGCCTAAGTACGCATACCTGAGGTGTTTAGGGAGTGGCTTAAGTTCCAGAGTTGGTGGCTCCTCCAATGACGATTTTAATTTTTCTGTGGCTATCTCCTCCGTGTGCAATGGTTCAAATGGTGCTTTGAATCGGCTAGCTCGTGGCAATGAGTCTAACATCTGCAAGTATTCCACAAATTCTGGGTCATCGAACTCTTCATCCCCCAATAATGTTATTTCCAATAGATCATTGACCAAACTCTTGCCCATGTCTTCACTGGTTATCTACTCAATTATATCCATCCTGAAATATTCTTCTTCATCCGTAGGGAATTTCATGGCCTTGAACACATTAAATTTGATTTCCTGATCTTGGACCCTCATAGTAAGTTCAGCTTTTTGTACGTCGATGAATGTCCTACCCGTAGCCAATAAAGGTCTCCCTAGGATAATTGGGATGTTCTTGTCCTCCTCAAAATCCAAAATAATAAAATCCGCAGGGAATATAAACTTATCCACCTTAACCAATATGTCTTCTACTATGCCTCTCGGATGTTTGACTGACCTATCCGCCAACTGCAATGAAATATTCGTAGGCTTTGGTGCGGGCAAACCCAATTCTGTGTACACTAATAATGGCATAAGGTTCATTATCTGTTCACACTGATAATGACATGTTCCCGATCGTACATGGAATAGTGAAACTCCCCGGGTCTTTCAACTTTGGTGGCAACTTCTGCTGTAACACCGTACTACACTCCTCTGTTAATGCCATTGTTTCGAAGTCTTCCCATTTCTTTTTCCTTGACAGAATCCCTTTTAATGAACTTTGCATAACTTGACATCTGCTCTAGGGCTTCTGCGAATGGGATGTTAATATGAAGTTTCTTGAAAACATCCAAAAACTTCGCGAACTGCTTATCTAATTTCTATTTTTAGACCCTATGCTGAAACGGTGGTGGAGGATACACAACTTGCTTATCATCTAACTTTGTTTTCTCACTTTACTTATCCTCACCCTTGTTTTCTTCAACCACTTTGTTGTCATCAACTTTTTCATCCGATATGGCTGAATTTTCTGCATCTCAACCAACGAGATGTTTTCCATTCCTCAACGTAATTTCCTGACACTGTTCGTGGTTTCCCTTTGAATTTCTCTATATATCACTCGATAGAGTCCCTTGTGGCATGTTATTCAATGTTAAGGCAATTTGTCCCATCTGATTTTCTAAATTCTTGATGGCCATTACTTGGTTTTTCATCGCTGCCTCATTGCTAGTTATATATTTTGACAACAACTGCTCTAAATCTGATTTTCTTTCTTGATGTTGAGTCGGTTGTTGGTGATTCTGAAAACCTGGGGAATATGATGGTCATGGAGCTTGATGTTGCTGATTATTGCTCCACGAGAAATTTGAATGATTCTTATTCCCCTGGTTGTAAGTGTTTTGGTACATATTCTGTGGACCCCTATTGTAGCTACCTACGAATTGGACGGACGATGGATTGATTGCGCACTGATCTGTAGGATGGTCACCCATGCATAATTCACACACGACCGCAACCTGCTGTACCTGAGCCCTTGTCATAGTATCCAATTTCTTAGAAAGCGCATAAATTTGCGCTTGTATTGCTGTCACCCCATCTACCTCTAACACTCCAGCCGCTTTTGCATGTGTCATTCTTTTTGTAGGCCACTGGTAGTTATTAGCCGCCACTGTCTCAATCAAATTATAGGCCTCATCATAACTCTTAGCCATGAACGCTCCACCCGACACTGCATCAATACTGGTCTTGAGATTCCCATGTATTCCGTTATAGAAAGTATTCATTTGCAGCCACTTAGGTAATCCATGATGCGAGCATTTTCTTAGCAACTCCTTGTATCTCTCCCAAGCCTCATATAATGACTCCCCATGTTGCTGTTCAAACATCGTTATCTCATTCCTCATTTTTGCAGTTTTCGTCGCTGGGAAAAATTTGGCAAGGAATTTCTGAGCTAAGTCTTCCCACGTAGTTATCGATCCCGGCGGTAGAGAGTGTAACCAACTCTTCACCTTGTCTCGTAAGGTGAATGGGAACAAACGAAGTCTCACCGCATCATCCGATACCCCGTTATACCTGAAGGTATCGCAAATCTCCAGAAAGCTGACTAGATTCTGAACTGGATTTGCCAATCCCCCAAACTGAACTGGATTCTGGATCAGCTAAATCGTTCCAGGCTTGATTTCGAATGTATTTGCAGCAATTGCAGGCCTGGTGATGTTTGACTGCAGTTCAGTCACCTTGGGTGTGGCAAAGTCCCTCAACACTTTCTGATCTTCAGCTGCCATTGCCTCTTCTTTCTCAGAATTTTCAAAGTCTTCCCTCATTTCCTTGATCCACTTACTTAACCTCTGGAACCGTTTCTCAATATCGTCCTCAAAAGGCAGCAAGTCTGGATTTTTGGTCCGAGTTTGCATATACCACTTCAGAAACCTGAAATAAGAGCAACAAAAAAATAAAGATATTTAAGTAAAACTGGAGTAATTAAACTGATATTGTAAAAATATTAAAATCTATACTAAATTTATCCCCGGCAACGGCGCTAAAAACATGTTGGGTAAAATCTAATTACGCACAACATGCAAGTATACATGGTCAACAAGTAATATAGTAATGAGTAGAGTATGGCTCCCACAGAGACAAATTAGCAAGAAATTTGACCTTACATGTGACGCCCCCAAAATTAGGTATACATCACCCATCTTAGGTCGTCAGATACATGGTACATCATTCAAATACAACTTACTAATACAACTGTCGTGTACAATACGACAAAACATAACTGTGAGTTTGAATACAATTATTATCTACTAGAGATTATACAAACTCAAAAAGAGTCTTCATTACAATTACTAATACACTATTTCACAAAATAGTGAGGACTACTAAGGCTATCCTCTGGACCGTCACTCCGTTCCCTGACTAGTCCCTGCTATGTTCTCATTTCCTTAAGAGAACAGTGAAAGAAAAGGTGAGCTCAACTAGCCCAGTAAGAAATATTATGACTAAGATAATGCAGAATAAATTATCGTTAGCCTTCAACAGTATTAAACTAATAAAATATAACAACATCAAGTTTAACAGCAGCGGATCAAGCAATCCATTAAAAGAGTCAAGTAGAGAATAGAATCTATTATCTTTTATGATTTAAAAAGTTTTTAATCACTTTTATCGCTGAGACTCAGCTTAATAAATAATCCACATCATCCCTGCACTACGGCCAAGGATACTCATTAGGGTCACGACCACAAATTCGATGCACTACGGGCCAAGGATATTTGTGTATTCATCAATGGTCATGATCTTGCCAACAACTGTCCATCAATGCACTACGGGCCAATGAGGACTTTTACAACATCATTTGTAACATTACGGTCATGATTACACCGAATAATCCCTGGTTATAATCATACCAAGTCCATCTATGCACTACAGGCCACAGATGACTTTCAAAAAAATATAAACATGAGGATGATGACAATGATATAAGAATTCAATAAAACAAGTTCAAGAATTAATTTGTCCAAGAACTACTAATGTCCAAATTGTCCACATGATACTGCTTTGTAGAGAAAAATTCAAGAATGATCAGAAGAATATTTCCATGAAAAGATACTGGATGAAGCGCAAATATCAAGGATATTCTACTAATTTCATGGAGTATAGAAGTTAAAACTTTAACCAACTGAGTATAATAAAGAATGGAATAACAACAGAAATCACCATGCATGCGGTACTTCGCATAGACAGGTTATTCCAACAGAATAATAATAACGTAACCAGGTCAGGCAAAATTTGCACCGACAGGATGTTCCAACAGAATAATAAAGACGGAACCAGGTCCGGTGTAAACACACAGACAGGATGTTCCAACGGAATAGTAATAAAGACTGAACCAGGTCCGGTGTAAAACACACAGACAGGATGTTCCAACGGAATAATAATAAAGACGGAACCAGGTCCGGTGTAAAACACACAGACAGGATGTTCCAACAGAATAATAGAAGAATGTCACCAAGTATAGGGTAGACTGCGTATACAGGTTATTCCAACTGAATAATAAAAAATGGAATAACAACAGTTCTCTTCATGAATAAGAAAGAATAACACCCCTTACCGTAACAGAAACTGGATATAGGAAAAGAAAAGTTAAGTAGCAAAAAGCTTTTCTTCTATCTGTCTATAGTTTCTCTCTCTAGAGTTCAGTGAATTCGTAAGAAAATAATGAAGGAATGAGCTTCTATTTATAGGAAAATGAAATGCATAGTAACTAAACCATGAACGGTCCAGATTGATTTACTTTAATCTGACGGTCCATATTTAAAGAAAAATCTTTTAAATGAAATATAATATATTCTATTTATATAAAAAGATTTTTACTATGCAAACACTATGCAACACTATGTAAAACACTATGCAACACTATGCATAATAAAATATAATATATTCTATTTATAAAATAACTTTAATAAAGTATTCTGTTTTATATAAAAAGATGTTTCTGTTTTATTACGTTAATAATACGAATAAAACAAAACGTCATCATCGCTATAATAATTCATATTATTAATCGACAATAATTGAATCAAACAGAGCGACTTCTCACATAAATATCAATAATCAATACCGTGTGCTACTATGCAACAACGCGTATTACTGTACTTTTACAACCCAGTAGTTCAACAGTATCAACGGTAAAACTTCCGTCGTTATTTTCAATAAAATATTTTTGTCGTTTTCTCAATCCGACAATAATTCTGTTGTGGGGTCCACCAACAATTTTGTCGTCGTACGAATATTTTCTGTTTAAAACGAATATTCCCCGACCAATCGAATATTATATGACAACTTGCATACTTTGCAAAATTTATAAATATTACCCACAACTATAACATTATATTAAATTCATTCCATAATATTCAAAAATGATAATTATAGAAAATCCATTTTTATTTAAAAAGTTGGGTTCTTACAACCTCCCCTTCTTAAGAAATTCCGCCTTCGAAATTAGGGTACGTACCTGGTATGTCGAAGAGGTAAGGATACCTTGATTTCATTTCAGATTCTAACTCCCAAGTCATTTCCTCAACATCGTAGTTTCTCCACAAAACTTTGACTTGAGGTATAACCTTGGTGCGTAAAATATGTTCCTTCTTATCCAAGATTTGAACAGGAACCTCTTCATACGTTAAATCTTCCGCTATTTCGTCCGGTTCTAACTCAATAATGTGGTTTGGGTCTTTCACATATTTACGTAGCATGGATATGTGAAAAACGTTATGAACACGAGACATACTTGGCGGTAAAGCGAGTCTATAGGCCACAGTTCCTACTCGATCGAGGATTAAAAATGGGCCGATGAATCGAGGATTGAGCTTTCCTCTCTTTCCAAATCTCGTAACTCCTTTCCATGGAGCAACACGTAACAACACATGATCTCCTATATCGAATTTCACGTCCTTTCGATGAAGATCAGCATAACTCTTTTGTCGATCTTGTGAGGTTTTTATACGTTTCTGGATCGTTTGAATCTTTTCCGTAGTCATACGTACCAAATCCAGTCCCAACAACGTTGCTTCACCCACCTCATCCCAACATACTGGAGAACAACACTTTCTTCCATACAACGCCTCGAACGGAGCCATGCCAATACTTGCTTTGATAACTGTTGTTGTAGGAAAACTCCACCAATGGTAAGAACTTGTCCAACTTCCCTTGAAATCAAGGACACAGAGTCTTAATAGATCTTTAAGAGTTTGAATAGTCCTCTCTGACTGTCCGTCCGTTTGAGGATGATATGCCGAGCTAAATCGTAAATCTGTGCCCATAGCTTTTTGCAAGCTAACCCAAAATCGCGAAGTGAATCTTGGGTCTCGATCAGAAACTATGGATACTGGCATACCATGTAATCTTACAACCTCGTTTATGTACATACGAGCAAGACGTTTAAGTGTATAAGTTTCTCGTATCGGTAAGAAATGAGCAGACTTGGTCAATCTATCAACAATGACCCAAATCGCATCTATGCCTTGAGAAACTTTGGGAAGACAAGTAACGAAATCCATGGTAATGTGCTCCCACTTCTATTCTGGAATTTCAAGTGGTTGCAATGGTTCTTTTGGTATTTGATGCTCCGCCTTGACTCGTTGACACGTTAGACACCTTGAGATAAAAAGCGCTATCTCTCTCTTCATATTTCCCCACCAAAATGTATGTCGAAGATCATGATACATTTTGGTACTCCCAGGATGGATTGCAAACGGTGTGTTGTGCGCCTCCATCATGATTTTATACTTTAAATCAGGGTCTTTAGGAACACAAAGTCTGGAGTTGACTCAAAGTATTCCTTCTTCATCGATTCTTGCTTCCGGTATCGCACCTTCTTGTACTTTCTTCCTCATACGCATCAGCTCCGGATCTGTAACTTGAGCAGCTTTAATTTTATCAATTAAAGTCGGTTCTACTCGTATATTTGCCATCATCACGTGGGTCCTTGGAGTCTTTATCTCTATCTCCATCCTTTGCAAG
Organism: Panax japonicus; assembly: GCA_020205505.1. Taxonomy (NCBI): domain Eukaryota; kingdom Viridiplantae; phylum Streptophyta; class Magnoliopsida; order Apiales; family Araliaceae; genus Panax; species Panax japonicus. The sequence continues at coordinate 43,288,691 of CM035114.1, forward strand.
TCATACAAAATGGGCCTTTGCGTTGACAATATTACACTCGCACCCGCATATGATCTTCTACTCAATGCGTCAGCTACCACGTTCGCTTTTCCAGGATGGTATTGGATGGTATGATCATAATCTTTCAACAGTTCAAGACAACGTCGTTGTCGCATGTTGAGTTCCTTTTGAGTGAAGAAATATTTGAGTCTTTTATGATCCGTAAAGATCTCCACTTTCTCCCCATACAAGTAATGCCTCCAATTTTAAGTGCGAAGACAACAGCTGCTAACTCTAGGTCATGAGTAGGATAATTTCTCTCATATTCTTTGAGTTGTCGTGAGGCATAGGCTATGACTTTCCCATGTTGCATGAGAACACATCCTAACCCTTTGCCCGAAGCATCACTGTAGATGGCAAATCCCTCCGAACCAGATGGTATTGTTAGAACAGGTGCTGAAATGAGTCTCCTCTTGAGTTCTTGAAAACTCTTCTCACATTCCTCGCTCCAACCGAACTTTGTATCTTTTCGAGTCAGCTGAGTTAGTGGAGTAGCGATTCGAGAAAACCCTTCTACGAATCTCCGATAATAACCAGCTAAGCAGAGAAAGCTACGTACTTCGGTCACTGATTTAGGTTGCTCACAGCTTTGAATAGCTTCAATCTTTGCTGGGTCAACAGATATTCCATGACTTGATACCACGTGCCCAAGGAATGCTACTTCCTCAAGCCAGAACTCGCATTTCTTCAACTTGGCATAAAGCTTGTATTCACGAAGCTTTTGGAGTATTAGCCTCAAGTGTTCCTCATGATCTTCACGGCTTTTGGAATAAATAAGGATGTCATCAATAAAGACGACCACAAAGTGATCCAAATATTCCTTGAATACTCGGTTCATCATATCCATAAAGGCAGCAGGAGCATTAGTCAATCCAAAGGACATGACTAGGAATTCATAATGCCCGTACCGAGTTCTGAAATCCGTCTTTGGAATGTCATCGGTTCTAATCTTCAATTGGTGATATCCGGAATGAAGATCAATCTTTGAAAAGAATTTGGCTCCTTGCAACTGGTCAAACAGGTCATCAATACGTGGCAATGGATACCTATTTTTGATGGTGACATGATTTAACTCCCGATAATCAATACAAAGTCGCATACTCCCATCTTTCTTCTTCACGAATAGAACAGGAGCACCCCAAGGAGAAGTACTATGACGAATAAAGCCAATGTCTAACAATTCCTGCAGTTGAGTCTTTAACTCCTGAAGTTCAATAGGAGCCATTCGATATGGGGCTTTGGAAATGGGTTTTGTACCGGGTTCAAGGTCAATACAAAATTCAATTTCACGCTCTGGGGGTAGGCCAGAAAGTTCTTCAGGGAATACGTCAAGAAATTCATTAACAATAGAAATATTATTCAAAACTGACGTATTTTTGTTTAGATCTGTGACATGAGCTAAGAAAGCTTGACATTCGTTTTTCAATAAATGAATAGCTTTATGGCTTGAGATGACAGTGATTGATTTTAATGGTTTGGTTGCTTGAATTCGCATAATAGGTCGATTAGGAATATGAAAGCTAACAACCTTACGAAAACAATCAATTTTTGCATGATGAGTAGTTAACCAATCAATCCCTAGAATTACATCAAATGCAAGTATTTTTAATGTAATAAGATCGACAGGTAATGCGTGGGTACCAACTTGAACCAAACAAGACTTATAAACCGTGGATGTAATGAATGTTTCTCCCAACGGAGTTTCCACAGATAAGTCAAAGTCTAATTTCTCCGGAGTCAAATTTAATCGTTGAGCGCAAGTAGGAGAAATAAAAGAATGGGTAGAACCGGTATCAAATAAAGTGTAGACTTCGCTAGATTTTATGATAAGCTTACCCGTGATGACCTCATGCGGGTTCCTTGCTTTCTGGGAGGTCACAACAAACGCTCTCCCTTGCACTACCGGCTTTGACTTTTCTGGGATAGCCTTTGGTGCCTCCATCCTAGTTGAATTTGTCTTCGGTGAACGACAAAATCGGGCTAAGTGTCCTTCTCTTCCACAATTATAACATGCTTTGGATGGCATCGCGCAATTTGGACTGATGTGTCCCTCCCCTCCGCATTTGAAGCATATGATAGGTGGTCTTTCTCCTTCCTTAACAACGATTGTTGATGCTGACGTCTTTCCATCATTGTTGAATCTCCTCTTCTTGAAATGTCCATTCTTATAGTTTTGGCCCTGATTACCACCGAAGTGGTTACCATTTCTGGCCTGATGATTTCCTCCACGCTTGTTGTCACCGCTTCGATGACTGCTCTCACTTGTATTATCATTTTGCCGGCTGCTCTCTTTTGATTGCGTTGACTCGTTATCGCGCTCTACCAACTAAGCCCTATTTACAACATCTGAATACAAACACAGTTTATGAGAAATAAGATGTTGACGTATCTCCGGCTTCAAACCTCTTAAAAACAATGCCATTCTCTCTTCATTATCCACCAAGTGGGACGCAAATCGGGATAACTCCGCAAATTTTGCCTCGTATTGCGACACGGTCATATTGTTTTGCTCCAATTTGATAAACTCCACCTCTTCATGTGACGAATACTTTCAGGAAAGTATTTTTCGTTGAACAGCTCTTGGAACTTCTCCCAAGACATCTTCAGTATGGCAGGTTGAGTACGTTTTACCGATTCCCACCAGTAATCTGCCTCTCCGCGCAACATAAAGGCGGCAAAGGGAACCTTTTGCTCCTCGGAGCATCCCAAGACATCAAATATTTTGGTGATCTGCTTTATCCATGCTTCCGCAATAAGTGGTTTTGGCTCTCCCTTAAACTCCGGTGGTCCCAGCTCCTTGAACTGTTTAGCGGTGACCGCCCGAGAATTTCCAGTGTTTCCACCTACATTTTGAACAGGAGCCGCTCTCGCTTGCTGTTGCATTAATTGCATAAAGCCTCTGAACAATCCATCATTCATCATTTGGTCAGTGTTGTTGTTTGCATGAGGATTGTCGTCTTCCTGATACACATTCTCCTGATTATTAATATGTGGAGACTCAACGGTCTCTTGTGCTCCATTGTTATTCTCAACATTTTCGGAGGTCATTTTCAGATACTGCCACAAAACAAAGATTAATTGACATGAAACATAATATCTCTAAACTTTAACCAACTAATTTAAATACAAAATAAATTTAAGTAGGTCATACTAGCGAAGGAATTCCCCGTCTCTCCCCTCCTAGTTCTAGTCTCACATCTTAGCCAGGGATCATATCCCTAAGCTTTGATACCAACTGTGATGCCCCCAAAATTAGGTATACATCACCCATCTTAGGTCGTCAGATACATGGTACATCATTCAAATACAACTTACTAATACAACTGTCGTGTACAATACGACAAAATATAACTGTGAGTTTGAATACAATTATTATCTACTAGAGATTATACAAACTCAAAAAGAGTCTTCATTACAATTATTAATACACTATTTCACAATACAGTGAGGACTACTAAGGCTATCCTCTGGACCGTCACTCCGTTCCCCGACTAGTCCATGCTATGTTCTCATTTCCTTAAGAGAACAGTGAAAGAAAGAGTGAGCTCAACTAGCCCAGTAAGAAATATTATGACTAAGATAATGCAGAATAAATTATCGTTAGCCTTCAACAGTATTAAACTAATAAAATATAACAACATCAAGTTTAACAGCAGCGGATCAAGCAATCCATTAAAAGAGTCAAGTAGAGAATAGAATCTATTATCTTTTATGATTTAAAAAGTTTTTAATCACTTTTATCGCTGAGACTCAGCTTAATAAATAATCCACATCATCCCTGCACTACGGCCAAGGATACTCATTAGGGTCACGACCACAAATTCGATGCACTATGGGCCAAGGATATTTGTGTATTCATCAATGGTCATGATCTTGCCAACAACTGTCCATCAATGCACTACGGGCCAATGAGGACTTTTACAACATCATTTGTAACATTACGGTCATGATTACACCGAATAATCCCTGGTTATAATCATACCAAGTCCATCTATGCACTACAGGCCACAGATGACTTTCAAAAAAATATAAACATGAGGATGATGACAATGATATAAGAATTCAATAAAACAAGTTCAAGAATTAATTTGTCCAAGAACTACTAATGTCCAAATTGTCCACATGATACTGCTTTGTAGAGAAAAATTCAAGAATGATCAGAAGAATATTTCCATGAAAAGATACTGGATGAAGCGCAAATATCAAGGATATTCTACTAATTTCATGGAGTATAGAAGTTAAAACTTTAACCAACTGAGTATAATAAAGAATGGAATAACAACAGAAATCACCATGCATGCGGTACTTCGCATAGACAGGTTATTCCAACAGAATAATAATAACGTAACCAGGTCAGGCAAAATTTGCACCGACAGGATGTTCCAACAGAATAATAAAGACGGAACCAGGTCCGGTGTAAACACACAGACAGGATGTTCCAACAGAATAGTAATAAAGACTGAACCAGGTCCGGTGTAAAACACACAGACAGGATGTTCCAACGGAATAATAATAAAGACGGAACCAGGTCCGGTGTAAAACACACAGACAGGATGTTCCAACAGAATAATAGAAGAATGTCACCAAGTATAGGGTAGACCGCGTATACAGGTTATTCCAACTGAATAATAAGAAATGGAATAACAACAGTTCTCTTCATGAATAAGAAAGAATAACACCCCTTACCGTAACAGAAACTGGATATAGGAAAAGAAAAGTTAAGTAGCAAAAAGCTTTTCTTCTATCTCTCTATAGTTTCTCTCTCTAGAGTTCAGTGAATTCGTAAGAAAATAATGAAGGAATGAGCTTCTATTTATAGGAAAATGAAATGCATAGTAACTAAACCATGAATGGTCCAGATTGATTTACTTTAATCTGACGGTCCATATTTAAAGAAAAATCTTTTAAATAAAATATAATATATTCTATTTATATAAAAAGATTTTTACTATGCAACCCTATGCAAAACACTATGCATAATAAAATATAATATATTCTATTTATAAAATAACTTTAATAAAGTATTCTGTTTTATATAAAAAGATGTTTCTGTTTTATTACGTTAATAATACGAATAAAACAAAACGTCATCATCGCTATAATAATTCATATTATTAATCGACAATAATTGAATCAAACTGAGCGACTTCTCACATAAATATCAATAATCAATACCGTGTGCTACTATGCAACAACGCGTATTACTGTACTTTTACTACCCAGTAATTCAACAGTATCAACGGTAAAACTTCCGCCGTTATTTTCAATAAAATATTTTTGTCGTTTTCTCAATCCGACAATAATTCTGTTGTGGGGTCCACCAATAATTTTGTCGTCGTACGAATATTTTCTGTTTAAAACAAATATTCCCTGACCAATCGAATATTATATGACAACTTGCATACTTTGCAAAATTTATAAATATTACCCACAACTATAACATTATATTAAATTCATTCCATAATATTCAAAAATGATAATTATAGAAAATCCATTTTTATTTAAAAAGTTGGGTTCTTACATTACAAATATCAATTTCCTATTAATCCTAATTTTTTTAAAATATTCAATTTAATGATGAAAATTATTAAAACTAAATTAATAAATAAATATACTATCACAAAACAATCACAAAAATTAAAATATGAAATTTCAAACAATTAATGGAGAATTAGACTTATGATTTCACCCTAAACTTCACTCTGATTTCTACTCCTTTATTTTAATTCAACTCACTATCCCAGTTTATTAATCAAGAACACGAATGTAGTACTAGCCACCTCTCGATGCACTAATACCGTATTAACTTAAATCCACAAATTAGATAGAAAAAACGTTAAACACCTTAATCAACTAACTCACCATATCTCTATGTGAATTATAATTAAATAAGGTTTAAGATTAAGTTCTCTATCCGATTACATGCGATGTCAAGCATATCTCTACCTTAACATTCATCAAGATTCTGCTATTCACAAAATTCATGAACACATGCTATATTAACTAAGTCTAGACTCGAATATCCTCTCTCGATTCCATACAAATCCACAAAGAATTACTGATCAGGCAATTCATAAATTCAATCTCAAATTAATATAGATAAACTGGAAAATAGCTTATTGAACTGGAAATCAAAGTTTACAAAATCATCGTATCACTTAAGGATCCACCATAAGCCTACAAAAGTGAATTAGTTCATCATGAGTGAAATAAAAACTAAGTAATTCAAAGATAACATCCTTTCAATTACAAATAAAAGACTAAGAAGAAGAATAGTGAAAAACACCCTTCACATAGCCTAAATCTGCAATCGTCACAAAAGTATCTTCAAAATCTCCCTCCAAAGCTTGCTATGAAAAACTGGAATTAATCTCTGTAATATGCCTTGTGCGTCTCTAATTCGTTGTTAATTTAGTAATAGATATCCCTCACACAAGTTACAATCTAAATCCTCAGCTTATTAGAGTCCAAACACATTACAATTGCTAATAATCAAGTCCCTGCAGAGTTCAAAGCAAGAAAGGAGACTCAGCAGTCGAGACCCCCTGCCCCGGTGGGGGTACATGCCTAAATCAGGCCCGGCCCAGCGGGCATCTTTTCTATTAGTTGATGTTGAAGACCCCCCGCCCTGGAGGGGGTACATAGGCAAAAAGGGCATGCCCCGGCGGGGGTCTACTCTGCTAAACTATGTTGTTAGCTTCATGTTTGCTTCCATAAATTCTCCAAATTGCTTCAATTCTTCGCTAATTGCCACAACCACCACCCTACACATAAAAGAACGCAAAACAAGTAAAAAAGAGAACATGAAAACAAGAAAGTAACAACGATTCATGGATATGAAATCCACTTATCAAAGCCAAATGACAAATGTGCCCTTTTTGCATTTTTTAATGAGATGAAGTGTAGATCTTGCCCTATTTGTGGTTAGTAACCAACTCTAGCTAGCCACGTGCTCAATATACCAGATATCTCAACCAACTTGCAATATAAGAGATTCATTGCATCAAATTATATAGATTAAAGAGAGAGAAAAAGTCAAAAGAAAGCTTCATTTATACTCTTACACTTAACCAAGCCATTCTCTCTCCTAAGTTTTGAAATTCTTAAGTTATTCAGTCCCTAGTATGATCCATACGTTGCCAATGATCAGAGAATCAAGAGTCAGATTCAAGGATCAAAGCTTAAAAAGGTATAAAAACCTAAACTTAAAAATCTATGTGATCCATGTTATTTGTTGTTTTTTATTGTTTAATGTTGTGTATTAGGATGTTATTGAGTGATTTGGGTTGCTATAACATAGATCCATAACATCTAGATGCACGAAATTAGAGTTTTGAGAAACTGTTCATGAACCCTAAAAAGTTGTCTGACAATCATATGTTAGGGATTCTAGATCTTTGTGTGTTAGGTGTGTTTTATGTTATAGATTTGTTCTCTGTCATATGGAGAGTAGACTGGAAGTGAAATCACCTCCATACCATGTCTAGATCTCCAGATATATGTGGTTAAACATGGTTGACCGAGCACGAAATATGTTTCTGGGCAACCCAGAAAATTCCCAGAATTTCTGACAAGCACTTTCAATGCCTCTGATCTTGCTACTGACAAGTGATTTGGCCATGTTTGTGTAATAGATTTGTAGTCTAGCATGAGAAGTACACACCCAAGCCTTTAGATCACTTAGATCTTACATAGAATCAAAGATATTGTAGGTCAAACTAGAGTTGACCACCTGTTTTGTTGCATTTCTGGAAAACCCATAAAGATGATGAACAAAGTTTCTGACATGGATTGACCATGCCAGATCTTGCTCATGTGATGATGTTATGATGATATGATGTAATAGAAATGTACCCTGACATGTATGCTACAAGATTTGACCATTAGAACACATTGAGTAAATCTGGAGTTCAAGATATAAGGATCTAAATATAGCACCATGAATTGTTCTTCATTTTCTAGAAAACCCAGAAATGAAGAACATCTCTATCAGACTTTTTGGAGTCTTAGATCTTTCTGGTAGATTGTTGTATGACCATGAAACCAATTGATAATAGTAGTATTACATGAATACTACAATCCTAATACTTTAGCTGCCAAGAAAACATGAACACCAAGGATCTAGCACTGGTCAAACAAGGCACCTCGTTAACTGAGTATGAAGATCTGGGTAGGCTAAAGAACATGAAGAACATATATAGCGACGGTTCTGTCGCTATAGGCCCCCTTTAGTGACACTTAAATTAGAAAATTAATTTTTTTAATTAAATAAATAGAGAAAATTAGTTTTTAATTATTAAAAATTATTTTAAAGCCAAAAAATGGGTTTTTAAAAATTTTGAGAATATTTCATTAATATATAATATTTTTGGAATATTAATGGTATTAAATTTATTTAATTTTAATATTAAATAAATTACTTAAAAATGGTTTTAATTCATGAAAAATCATTTAAAATTATATTATGGTATAAAACAATATTTTAAGTTATTTTTAATGACTTTTAATATTTTGTAATGAATTTCATTAATAAATTAATATTAATAATAATTAATTAATTTAATAAATGTATTAAATAAATTATGGAAAAATAGAATTAATGCTTTAAAAATCATATAAAAATGATTTAAGTGTTATAAAAATATTTTAAGTTATAAAATATAGCTTTTGATATTTTGTCATGAAATACATTAATATTTAATATTAATGGCAATTATTTAATAATGGTTTTAATTACTTTAAAATCATTTAAAGGTAATAATAAGGTATTAAAATACTTTGAGATATTATAAATATACTATAATATTATGTTAAGAATTTCATCAATATTTAATATTAAATAAATATTAACGATAATTGAATTAAGTGGTATTTAATTCATATAAATATCAATTTATGATTGAAAAATCATGATAAGTGATAATAATTACTTGAAAATTATTATGAGCCTTTAAAAATTATTTTGAAAGATTAATAAATTATTTAAGATAATTGTGTTGCGTTTGGACAGAGTCTTAAGAAAATTAGGCTCGAGAATTATCTGACTAGGCCGTCAGGATGTCAAAAATAGTACTGGACTCAACTCAGACTACAATAGTTTGACTTGATACTAGGTCTTATGTGTTGTATAGACAGATATGATTATGTGGTAATGTGTTTAGGTTTTATGTTGTGATGATATTATTCTAATATTTGGAGATCGGTATTATCTATATTAGGTATTTAGTCAAAGCTAAATAGAATGCGTAGTAGTAATCAACTGAATAGGCAAGTATCCTAAACCCTTGCATTACTTTATTCAACAAACATCATAAGCAAGTCTCTAAACCTTATCTCTTTGAATGCAAGTTCCCTTACTCAACTATTGTGCAAGTTTTATTTAACTCGACTTCGAGTTGTTCTTTCAAATATGCTTAGGGATAATCAATGCTAATTACCATGTCTATGAATTATTTATTTGCACTCTGTGTATATTGCATTTGTTCATCAGGTATGAAAGGCTGATCACCTTCATTACCATTCGGTCTAGATATAGTTATTCATGTTCAATGTTCGTTCAGTAATGAAAATTTGTTAATGCTAGTTCATAATTATATTATAGAATTTTAGCTAGCTTATTATTCAATTCTTTCCATCATGATATATCCTTAATTTATTAAACATAAACTTGCTAGAAAAACTTGTTGCTCACCCTTGCTATATCATGATAAACATTACAGATTCGGATGAATACGTTGGATACAGGAAAAAACAAAGACAAGTACAACTTAGGATTATATGTGCATCTAAATCTGTAACAGTTACGTATAATAATAACATTGTATGTTAGATAGGATATTGATTTAAATTTTAAGTAAAGGTTCTCGACCTTGAGAATAATGTGTAAAGTTTAATGTATAAACAATATATGTTTATATCTTTCGCAATAGTTATAGAATTAGTGTACCAGATTCGTGGTGATTTGGGACCCAGATTTGGGGACGCTACAGAAAGTGCGGGATGATGACATACCAAAGACTGCATTTTGAACCCATTATGGACATTACGAGTTTTTGGTAATGTCATTTGATTTGACTAATGCTCTGGCAACATTCATGGACTTGATGAATCGAGTTTTCAAGCCGTACTTGGATAAATTTATGGTGGTTTTCATCGACGACATTTTAATCTACTCGAAGATAGAGAAAGAATACACCAAACATCTGAAGATTGTTTTGGAGGCACTATGGAAAGAGAAGATGTATGCAAAATTTTCAAAGTGTGAATTTTGGATAAAGAAGGTTCAATTCTTAGGCCACGTGGTGGATAAGAATGGAATCTCAATAGACCCTGCAAAGGTCAAAGTAGTAAGTAATTGGGAGTAACCGAGAACACCGACGAAGGTGTGAAGTTTCTTAGGGTTAGCTAGGTACTATCGAAGATTCATCCAAGATTTTTTTAGGATAGCGACCCCGTTGACTAATCTAACGAGGAAGACGGTGAAATTTGTTTGGACCTACAAATGCAAAGAGAATTTTCAAGAGTTGAAGAAGAGATTGAACGAAGCGCCTGTGTTATCACTTCCAGATGATGCTGGAAATTTTGTGGTGTATAGTGATGCATTGCATAGAGGACTTGGTTGCGTGCTCATGCAACACTGCGAAGTCATTGTATATGCATCATGACAACTAAAGGATTACGAAGAACGATACCCTACTCACGACTTAGAGTTAGCAGCAGTATTTTTTGCGTTAAATATATAGAGGCATTATTTGTCCGGAGAGAAATGTGAGATATACACAGACCACAAAAGTCTAAAATATATCTTCACATAGAATGAGTTGAACATGCGTTAGAGAAGGTGGTTGGAATTGATCAAAGATTATGACTGTGATATTCTTTATCACCCGGGGAAGGCAAACGTAGTTGCCGACGCTCTGAGCAGGAAAGGAAGGGAGAAATTATTTCAATTGATGACTCAGGAGGAGTTAATAAGAGAAATGGAGAAATTGAAATAGAGGTAAAGGGACCAGAGAGGTCTGAAGAAAAGTTATTTGTAATGGAAGCTTGTCCGACATTGTTGGATAGAGTAAAAGAAGCACAAGATAAAGATGAAGAATGTGAGAAGATCAGGAAAAGGATTACAGGAAATAAGGAAGAGAAATTTCGAATGGATAAAGACGATATCTTAAGATTCGAAGGAAGAGTGTGGGTGTGACGCCCCCAAAATAGGTATACATCACCCATTCTGAGTCGCTAGATTGATACTATAAAATCATTTACAAACTTCATTTATACATCTGTTGAACTGTCGTACATAATACGACCACAATTAAATTATGAGTTTTAATACAAATATATGTAACACTCATGGTGCCTCGACCACAACCTTACAAAGGTACTTTACATAAAAGTATAGTCAAAAAATATTTTAAAAATTAAAATCTTTGGGAAGTGCTCAATAAAAACTTCGTATATGAGAGGTCATGCGTCTAGGTTATGATAGATATCATATGTCCACAGAATTATCCTTGGTTGACCCAATAGACCCCAAAGAAAAATGAGAAGATTACTATCATGTTCTTTCCAATGGTGAGTCTTCTCTTGACATATAACTATCTCCACTGTCTGCAACAGAAAATTATATTTCAACCAAACTCCAAGATCATATAGGTAGTGATCGTAGATATACTCAGCAAGTGAATGTGCACAACCCTATCTTATGATAACACGAGGTTGTATGTCATTAGACATCTTGTATAATAGTGGCAAAACACCCTTCCAAAGTTGGATTCACCTCACCCTATTTGGTTCACCAAAATTAAATATCAAATGACGTATACAATACGACACACTTATCTAAAGTTCTCAATAAAATTATTTCCATACTATTTAGGGAGAACCTCAACAGCTATAGACCACCGTTCTATTCTCCTGTTACCCCCGCTCGACCCAACTACACTCTTATTACCTGAAAGGAATTTTGAAGCAAAAAGGGTGAGCACAACTAGCCCAGTAAAGAATATCATAACTAAAGATAATTTACATCATCAATAGCTTTCATCAGTCATAAATCAGAGATTTAGAACATATGGTAGATGATAAAACTCTTCAACCATAGTTGTAGCGGAACGAGCAATCCATTAGAAGAGTCAAATAGAGCATCAGATCTATTATCTTCTCCATGTTGAAAGTCCACTAATAATGTTTTATCCCTGTAACATCAATCAACAATTCTTGTCCACAATCATATGAATAACTCATAATTATAATTGTGATTCTAAATTCCTCTTCGCACCCAGGACGAAGATAATTTTCATCATCTATCTTCACCTGAAACATCAAAAATCATGGTTATACCAAATCACAATTCCTGCTCATAATCATACTAATAAATTCATCATTTCACTACTGCCAAAGATATTCATTAAAAATTCATCTTTGCACTACAGGCCAAAGACATACAACTATATTTTGGAAGAGTCAAGTAGAGCATGATATCTACTATCTTTTACGAATTAAAAGTGTATAATCAATATTTTATCGCTGAGACTCAGCTTAATAAATAATCCACATCATCGAATCATCCCTGCACTACAGCCAAGGATATTTATGTAATCATCAATGGTCATGATTATACCGAATAATCCCTAGTTATAATCATACCAATAACTGTCCATCAATGCACTACGGGCCAATTTCCCCGGCTCCCACCTAAATCTCCCGTTCTTCGTTTCCCTTTCTCCCTCTTTCTTCTTTCTTCTTTGCCTCTTTTGGATTTCCTGGCTTCCTCCGTTGACCACCTCTCCTCTCCTCCCTCCCGTCCTTCTTTCTTGTAGCCATGGTTTACCATCCCCACTTGTCTGCTGGAAACTCAGAGAGCAGCCCATCCCGTGAGTTTTTTGCAGAATATGGGGTTTCAAACCCAAACTCCCCCCTTTACTTGGTTGAAATGATGGAATCTGAGGCTATCCCCTCAAATGTGTCTATGAGCTCTGGCGACTCTACAACTTTTGACGCCCCGTTGGGTGAGGGTCCGGTATCCCCCATGGCTGCCCAAGAGATCTTTAAAGCAGCCCATCACTTCTCTAGGAATGATCGAGAAGAAGCTATTGCTGAAAGGAAAAAGAATGCTAAGCTTATAGATTATATATCTGCTTTGGGTCTCCCTCTTGATGATGTAAATAACTTATCTACCATAGGGACCTTTGTTACTTTAGTCAATGCACGCAAGGTACTTGATGAATGTCCTGTGTTTGGACAAAGCTCTTCAAAGATTGGCTCCTTTACACCCCTTGTTACTCCGGTGGCTGGTGTCGGCCCTCTTATTCAAACTTTTTGTATCGATGAAACTTCTTCACCCCAACTTTGTCTCAACCTATCTAGCACGCCTTTGGACTCTAGTTTAGTCAAGCCCAACCCTCCTGCTCCTTTGGAGGAGGGAGAGATCCCCTACCCTGACCAAGGTATCTCAAAGAAGTGGTGTGACATTGTTGCTGGAAACTCTCCAAAGTCCTCCCTGGACTTATCCTTTTTTAACCCATCGCCCATTTCAGATGATGGTAGTATCTTGGTCAAGCCTCCAGTTGAAGTTCTTCTTAGAGGAAACAAAATGTAGTCCTTCTAGTTTAGTGGGGTATTTTCTACACACCAAGCTCCCTTACATGGTTGTAGAGCCTATAGCTAACCGTCTCTGGGGTAATCTTGGGCTTCTTAAAGTCTTCCTTCATGATAAAGGATACTACATTTTCAAGTTCAAATCGATCTCCGATAGGGACAATGTTTTGGCATCTGGCCCTTGGCATTTTGCTTCAAAGGTTCTTATCCTTCAGCCTTGGAAGGATGGTGTTGAAGTTGCAAAAACAGAGTGCTCCAAAATTCCTATCTGGCTAAACTTAAGTCAGGTCCCTTATCCTTACTGGTCTGCTGAAGGTATAAGCTACATTGCCAATAATATTGGAAAGCCTCTTTTTGCCGATGAGATGACTGCAAAATTAGATCCTATGAGCTTTGCTAGAGTCTGCATTGAGGTGGACGCTAGCTTCTCCTTCCCATCCTCCATCAAAGTTGTTGTCTTTAATAAGGATTTAAATGAGGAAGTGGTACTCCCTATTGCTATTGACTATCAGAGCAGACCCCCAGCATGCCAAGTCTGCAAGGTTTTTGGTCACTCCTCCTTGAAATGCCCAAAATCCAACTTCCAGTGGATCCCCAAGGCTGCTTCCCCCTGGTAAAAATAATCCTGGCTTTCTGCCTCCCTCCTCTCAACACCCTTTGCTGACCAAGTCTTCATTTCCTTTTGATCACAGGCCTTCGGGCGAGCCGGCTACAGATAATTTGGAGTGGGTTAAAGTCTCTAAAGGGGGCAAACCCTCAGTTTTGGCAGGCAATTTTTAACCTCCTGGGTGTAAGGCAACTGTTAACTCCTTCTCCCCCCTTGCAGGCCAGGAGTGCAGTGCTCAGGCCCACTCTGACATTGAATCCCCTATCGCCCACAACCCTATTATTGACAAGCTTAAGTTGGTTGATGCGAAGGACTGCAAGGATATGAGACAAAAAGCTAGAGCTGGGAAAGAACTCTCAAAGTCGGCCAAAAAGAAAATCAAAGGCCAGTGAGTTTCTCCAGCTCCAACCTAATTTATGTTAGCTACATATAATGTCAGAGGTCTAAATAAAAAGCCAAAGTAGGCTTATGTTTGTCAAATGATTTTTGACAATAACATTTCTTTTGTTGGGTTGCTTGAAACTAGAGTCAAGAAGCAAAACTACTCCAGAATTTCTAATCATGTCTGTAAAAATTGGAACTGGGTTTGTAACTATGACCACCATGCTAATGGTCATATTTGGGTAGGATGGAATCCCAACTTTTGGAAAGTGGATATCCTTTTTGTTTCTTCCCAATTAATTCATTGTAAAGTCAAGCAACTCAATAGTATTTCCAATAGGTCTTTTTTTGTTTCTATTATGTATGGGCTGAACTCTATTGTTGAGAGGAGAGATCTATGGAACTCCTTATCTTCTTTTAATAGTAATCATTGTTGGTGTATTTTGGGTGATTATAAGCCATAAGGGATCTTACCGAATCTGACAGGGTGGATGATTCTTAGAACTGTGGTATGGAGGATCTAAGAAATTGTATGGAACATATTGGGGCCGAGGACATTAGAGGGGTTGGCCCCCTTTTCACTTGGTGGAATAATCAAGTTGAACACCCTATTCATAGGAAATTGGATAGGGCCATCGGAAATGAAGACTGGTTCACATCCTTTCCAAATGCTCGGGTTACGTTTGGGCCTAGAGGTATCTCTGACCACTCTCCAGTTATTCTCAATATCGGATCCCCCCTTGCCAACCCTAGGAAGCCCTTCCAATATTTTAATCACCTCTCGAAGCTTGATGGTTTTCGGGATTGTGTTGCTACTATCTGGAATCGTCCCATGCATGGTAACCCCTTCTTCATATTTTTTAAAAAATTAAAATTGAAAAGGAAAGCTTGATCTCTTTGAACAGACTCTCAGGAAATGTTACTTCTTCTGTCAATCTTGCTACGGATGCCCTCCACCATTCTCAAATTCTTCTACAAAGTAATCCTCAGGATGTGGCCCTTATTGATGCCGAAAGAATCTGTCTCAAATCTCTCTGCCAGGCGCTTGATATAGAGGAGGCTCTGATGCACCAAAAGTCTCGGGTTACTTGGCTTGCTACTGGGGACCGCAATACAAAATTCTTCTCCAATATGGTAAAGAGTAGATGGAATTCTAATAAGATCCCCTCGATTAAAAATTAAGATGGGGTGCTTGTCCATGGCCAACGAGATGTGGAATTGGTTGCCACTACGTATTTCCAGAACCTTTTCAATCCTGATCCTGACCCTTTTGTGAAACCGACTATGGATTTCTCTCCTGCTCATTCCATCAGTCTTGGGCAGGCTGCCCTTCTCACTGCTCCCATCACTGATGAGGAAATTTTATCCACCCTTAAATCTATGAAGAAGAATAAATCCCCGGGTTCGGATGGGCTTAATGTAAATTTCTTTTCTCATTGTTGGGATCTTGTTGGGAACTTCTCAAATCTTATCAAACATTTTTTCACTACAGGTTATATGCCTAAGGGTATTAACTCTATGGCCATTGCTCACATTCCCAAGTGTGGAAATCCATCCGAAATGTCTGAATTCCTACCCATTTCATGCTGCAACACTATCTATAAATGCATCTCCAAGATCCTTGCATGTCGGCTAAAGGCAGTCCTGCCCACTATCATTAGCAAGTCTCAATCTGCTTTTATTAAGGGAAGGAATATCAGTGACAATATTCTTCTCGCTCAAGATCTGTTAAGGAACTATCATAGATCATTTGGCCCTCCTCGTTGTACTCTTAAAATTGACCTTCGAAAGGCATTTGATACTGTTAACTGGGATTTTCTCCATGCAACTTTTTGGGTTCCCTCCTATCTTCATTCGATGGATTCGCGCTTACATATCTACAGCTATGTTCTCCATCAAAGTCAACGGTTTCCTTGCGGGTTATTTTGGGACTACTAGGGGTCTTAGGCAGGGTGATCCCCTATCTCCTTACTTATTTGTGATTGTCATGGAAATGTTGTCTAGTAAGCTATCTGAGGGTGCTATGCTCCCGGATTTCAAGTTTTATTGGCGAACTAAAGAGTGCAATCTCACACATCTCTTTTTTGCGGATGATATCCTTGTCTTTTGCCATGCTAGCAACAAATCTGTGAGCATCATTATTTCTTACATTCAATCCTTCTCTCTTTTCTCTGGCCTCATTCTTAATGTCCACAAAAGTTAATGTTTTATGGCCAACACTGATCATATGACATCCACTACTATTCTTTCTATGCTTGGATTCCAAGTAGGTACCCTCCCTATCAAATTCCTCGGGGTCCCTCTTATTTCATCAAAGCTTTCGTACATGGACTGTCTTCCTCTTATCCACCTAATCACTTCTAAAGTCACATCTTGGACTTCCATTGCTTTAGCCTATTCTGGTCATCTTCAACTCATCAAATCTATTTTATTCTCCATCCAGTCTTTCTGGAGTGCACATTTCATATTTCCCAAAGCGGTTTCCAGAGCTATTCAATCCATTTTATGCAGGTTCCTTTGGAAAGGCCCCTCTCTGAGAAAATTTGGTGCACATGTTGCATGGCATAAGCTATGTCTCCCAGTCTCTAAGGGGGGGGTTAGGGTTAAAGAGCATCATTGAATGGAATAAATCTCTGGTTATGATGCACTTGCTTAATATCATCTGTGTGGATTCGCCCTCCTTATGGGCCAACTGGATCATCACCACTGTCTTGAAAGGGAGGAATTTATGGAATTATCAGGCCCCCTCAGATTGCTCTTAGATCTGGAAATAAGTCCTCAAGCTCAGGCAATCGCCTAGAAATCATATTTCTTATATTTTTGGTAATGGATCTAACACGAGTTTATGGTTTGACCCCTAGATAAATGGTAAACCCATTAACCCTAGTCAGACTCTGCTGGCTAACTCTGGGCTTTCAGCCAAGGCCACTGTGGCTGATATCATGTTTAATTCCTCTTGGTTCTCTCCACCAAGTTATCACAATGAGATGATTGAACTTAGAAGTCTCATTGAGGCTCAACCTATCCATCCTCTCTTAAATGACCGCATTGAATGGAACGGTCTTTCTCTTTCGAATCTCAAGGCTCGACACATCTGGGATTGCATTAGAACCAAAATGCCTACACTTATTAGGCATAAAATTGTCTGGCACAAACTACATGTCCCCCGATTCTCCTTTATCTTGTGGTTGGGATTTCACTAGGCACTATTTATCTGGGAGAACTTCTTCCTACCCTCTCTGTCAGCGACATGATGAAAGTTTTGACCATCTATTCTTTGAGTGCCCATACTCCTCCTCCATTCTGCAGAAAACTCTCGAATTGGGTGAATGGTCTAACTTACCAATGGACTGGACTGGTGTCTCTTCATTCATCATCTCTTTCCAAGGTAGGAAACTCTCAAAGCTTATCCTTTATCTTACTTTTGCTGCTACCTTCTACAAGATTTGGGAAGCGAGAAATATAAAGACTCATTCGGACAAGCTTACTCCCCCATCCATGGTTGCAAAGGACATTACCCATATAATTAAATCAAGGCTGTCCTCTTACCCTCTCTTTATCAAAGCATCTCATTCTTCTCCTTATTACTACAACTGGTTACTCTGACTTGGTTTGTTGTTTCTTCTTGCTAGCTTGGGTCTCACTACAGTGATCCAATTCAGGTTCCTTAAGCAAAAGTAGGTAAACTGCCTATACGGGTTCTAGTACTAGCTGTGCCGCTACTACTGACTTGGTTTGATGTTGCTACTGCTCGCTTTGTGTTGTGCTACTAGCTGGAGGTTTGTGCTAGCTCTCAGTTACTATGAAATCACTCTATTGGGGCTATGCTCGCCCCTTGATAAATAGTTTTCTCCTTGGTTGTTGGGCGAGGTGCTGCTCTTAGTGCTCTGCTCTTAGTTAATCTGAAATTACTCTATTGGGGTTATGCTCTGCTGTTTCAAGTGGGGTTGAGCTCGCCCCTTGTTAAACAGTTACTTGTCAATTGTTGGGTGAGGTGGAGCTGCTCCTCGGATTTGGGATGTTGGGCGAGGAGGAGGTTTGGGCGAGGTGTTGCTCTACACTGGGCTATTGAGGCTGTATGGTCTTGGCTAGTTTCTTGTTACTGTTACTTCCTATGTTTTCCTTTCTGTGTAACCATTTAGCTAGGGTTTCTGTAATGAAGAGTTGGGTTGTGCACTCTATGTAATAGTCAGAAATGGCAGGTTTAGTACTGTTAGGCTATGGGCCTGCAATTTTATATAGTCATGACATCATAGGGCTTGTCCTATGATGTCTAAGCTATATTCTGATTGGGGTTTTCCAATCTTTTGTACTTTCCTTTTTTATTTATACAGTTTAAATTTAGCAAAAAAAAGATATTCATCAATCAATAGTTCATCTTTGTACGTAAGCCAAAGATATACAATTGTAAAACCAATAATCAATAGTCCATCTTTGCACGTAAGCCAAAGATTTACAACTGTAAAACTAATAATCAACAGTCCATCTTTGCACGTAAGCCAAAGATGACTTTCATCATAATATAAGCATGAGGATGATGACAATGATATAAGCATTAATCAAATGAAATTAAAGATAAATATTAAAGACTTTAAATTTATCCAGAGTTTAAAATATCCAAATTGTCAACATGATACTGCTTTCTGGAGTAAAATTCAAGAATAATATTCATGTACCAAAAATAATTTGGACAGAAAAGAAATATATTTTTCGGGTAAATAGTACCCCACAATAGTATTCTATGAATAGTACTTCGGGAATAGTATCTCATGAATAGTACCCCGACATGAAAAGTACCCCAAATACCCGAGTGGATAATATTTAGGTGAATAGTAATTTGGGTGAATAGTAACTCGTGAATAGTACTTCGACACGAAAAGTGCCCCGAATACTCGAGTGAATAATACTAGAGTGAATAGTAATCGGGTGAATAGTAACCCGTAAATAGTAACTCGTAAAAAATATCAAAGAAAATGATATTCCATGACGAGTACAAAAGAAATGATCTCATACGAGTATAATAGAATATACGAAACTGCAAATGGATTTTCACCCACCATGCTGTAATCCACATAGACATATATCTCCTTTCCACAATTTTATAAAGAATGAATACGAAGGATCATTCACCATGCATGCGGTAGTCCACACAGACATGTTATTCCAACAGAATAATAAAGAATGGAATAACAAAAGAATTCACCAGGCATGCGATAGATCGCACAGACAGGTTATTCCAACAAAATAATAAATAATAAAATCAGGTCATACGTAATCCGCAAAATAATAAAGAATGGAACCAGGTCATGCGTAATCCGCACAGATAGGATATTCCAACAAAATAATAAAGAATGGAATAATAGAAGAATTTCACAATGTATGTGGTAGTTTGCATATATAGGTTATTCCAACATAATAATAAAGAATGGAATAACAACATAACCCCTTACATAATAATGATATCCCTTACCTTAGAAGAAAACTGGATACTGGAATAGTGAGGTAGCAGACTTCTCTTCTTCTTTATCTCTATAATTTCTCTCTATAATAATTGCTCTAAAGCTTTAGTGAATTGGTGAAAAATAATGAATGAATGAGCTTCTATTTATAGAAAAATATAGTTTTAATAATTGCACATTTTGGGGCTTGAAATATTACAGTATAATACCTTCCTCTTTTTCTTCATTTTTAATTTAGTCTTGCAAGTATTATCAAACTTGCACCAGCTCCCCTAATAGTAAATCATGTGAATCAATAGTAAATCATATGACTCAATAGTTCTAATCATGTGAAAAAAACAATTACAGTATAGTACCTTCAACTATACCTTCATTTCTAATTTAGTCATGTAAGTATTATCAATCTTGCACCAACTGCCCTAATAGTAAATGAATGTGAATCAATAGTACACACATGTGAACAAATAGTTATAATCATGTAAATCAATAACAATTAATTGCTAATTTAACCGGTTAATTATCCAATTGGTCAATATAACCTCCAGACATAAATTATTATCGAAATAAATGTCAATTTCCACTAACACTAATAATCCCAACACAATAGAACTATCAATTTCATCTTTAATCAATACGAACTTATTCATCATTAATATTATAAATCACAATATTTAACAACCAAGTTGTTCTCAGGAAAGAAGGGGGCTTTCCGATAAGGATTTTCCCTTATTGGCGCGCAATTAGGTGACCAAACCTCTATTTGATAGAACTTCTAGACATTGTCAATATTGCAAATAATAATATGAATAACTTTGTCGTCTCAATTATTGATTTAATAATATAACATATTATGCAGATGATACTGTGACAATAATTAAATCAATAATATGAGAGATATGATGCAGCAATTACTATAGCAATAATTGAGTATATGTAGTACCCCCAAAATCGAGACTATTTTCCTTCCCGATCTTGTGCGTTAATACTACCTTGTTTTAGCTTTAAAATATTATTTAATGTTAAAATAGCTAAAAATTTTGGAATAATTAAAAAAAAAATCAGTCATACATTCCCTGAATCGCAACCTTTACAATTCTTTCTTATACTAAAATCATATTTATTATATGATTTGTATAATCCGTGTAAATGTATTAAAAGCTTAAGTCTCAATACTTCATATCTTTTATATTGATGATTCATTCATTTTAGAATCATATCTATTCTCATTTCAGAATAAACATTCTTTAACCATTCAACATTTCAAACTATACATAACTGCCAATTACATTTGACACAACTATCAATCATAGATTTATACCATTTTTAATTCAAGAAAATGTATTCATTTTTGCACATCGTTCAATCTTCATCATCCGTATAGCAAGTAATATTGCCTAACATCATTAACCTGCAAAAAGTTTGTGTTTGCAAGATTGAGCTAGACAGCCCAGCAAATTTAACAGTCTATCATGTTTCACATAGCACGCAATTCCATATGCATTATATTTCCTTTATTATACATATATGCTTGCAATATGTATTCTTTACTATGCATATCTCACATGCAACAATAATTCCTTACAAAGCATACATTCATGCATTATACATTTCTAATTTATCGAGTTACATTATACAACACGTGCTATAACATATCACATATAAATTAAGTTCCATAACCCAATTAACTTAGTCATATTTTGACTTTAACAATTCATAAAGTATGGTATGTAACTCACCACATAATCACATTTAATCCACAAACATCATAGAACCGAAAAACTTGCCTTGATTGGAGATTACCACAAAATTTAACTTAGAGTTTCTCCATAAATCCTACATAATTATATTTACATGCACACACATATTAGATAATCGAATATGTTACAAAACATACATGTATATTCATCAATAACAATTATTAGTTTTATACAAAACAATATTACTTATTCTTACTCAAAACGAATATTAGTTTATTTAGAAACTTAATTCATTTTAACATTTCTAAACCAAATAAAGGTCTTTCACATTTGAGTATATAAATATTTTACACTATATATGAACGTATTCACCACACAAACATGTCATATAACTTGTACAGTTATATTTTAAATATTCCCATTGACCACACAATCAATTTTTTTATTATTATTATTATTATTAACCCATCATATTTCCAAGCAATACTAAACATCCCCATAAAATAATAGCAACCCAAACTTGGCTCAACAGCCCCAAGCTTAGCTTTTAGCTTGTAGATTCAATTATGTTAAGAAATAACATAAATCTCTTATTTTAATCTCCCGTCGAATATTATTAATATGCAATAATATTTTATACTAAGGTTACTAACCTTTTAATAACATTTCCCTCAAATACTACTAATAATATCTCAATACAATATTATTAGTCATATAAAAATAACTTAAGTCATTAATCACATAAATAAACAATTTATTTCAATTGTTTTCTATTTCATAATTAATAAACTCGTTTAAGCATTCTAAAATGTCACAAACATCACAACACCTCAAACCCAACCCAAAACTTCATTACAAACCTGCAAACGCCATGCTCAAGGGTCTCACATCATAAATCGCATTTTTCTTATTTTTGGACAATTTGATTTTCAATATTTTTTTTGGATCTTACCCAGCCTCGCTAAAACAGTCATAACTCTCGCGTTTTAAAACATTTTTAAGCAATTCTTGAGCCCACGCGAAGATAACTTCCAGGGCTACAACCTTTGTCTCACGACGTTTTTCCAGAATCCTAACACATCAGTCCAAAAATTTAAACAAAGGAGGCTGTTCGGGTTTGGTGGACAGTTTTGATTACGCACCTTCTGAATGCCATAACTACCTCATCCGGAGTCAGAATTAGCCCGTTTCAGAGTCTATGAAAAGCTTAATCAGTGTACTACAACATATCAAAAGCCCAGAAGTTTTAAAGCACAAAAATTTGGACGAAAATGCCCCTGCTACTGACTGATCCAAAACAGTTCCTAAAACCGGGACTGTTTTCACATAATCAACACCGCGACTTTTAGAAACGTGATTTTTGAATTCTATCACTTGGGTTTACTAGCCAACACATATATCTAGCATTACTTTTTGACAGATCACAAAAATAATGCATAGATCAAAAACGGCGGATTTTCAAAGTACATAGAAATTTCGATTTTCAAAACTAGAAAATTATTTTTCTTTTCCTTTTGGTTTCCACCAAATCAACACCCAAATTGGTTAAATCTATACATGAATCCATATAAATCACATAGATTATAGGGGTTTGAGCACCCAAATCAAAACCCCCCTCATCAATTACAAAAAGAAAAAGAACAAAGCTTAGAGAAAAAAACTAGTTTATACCTCTTTGCTCTTTCTCCTCCTTCCTTCCTTCCTTCCATGGATGAACTTTCTTCTCCATCTTCTTCTTCCTCATGAAGGCTGCCTATCCTCTCCTTCTTTCCTTCTTGGCTCTCCCGATCTTCTCTCTTCTTCTCTCGGCTTTCTCTCTTTTCTTTTCTTTTAGCCGATCTTTTCCCTTCTTCTTCTTGCAATATTCGGCCACTTGGCCTTAAATAGAAAAAAATATCTTCTCTTCTTCTTTTTTAAAAAATTCGGCTAAGTGGCCAAAAAAAAAAATCACCCAAATCTATTTTTGTTTAATTGCTAATTTAAATGACCACCATGCCCATCATCACTAATTGGGTTTTTTTTAAAAAAAATTGAGACATGTCCCATAAATGTGTTGGGCTCTCAATTTAATCTTTTTGGGCCATGTAATATATACATAGTTCAATCATTCCATCTTATCTCACCCTAAATATTTAATTAGAGTATCCATTTCAAATAATTAGAATTTAAATCAACACTCTATTACACTACATTTTTATAACCCAATCAAACTTATTTAAATTAAGTTATAAAATTAATAACTTGAGATAATAAAAATATATCTCTTAACTTAATATTATTTTAATATTATTACTATTCTCCCACAAGTAGGCTTAGTTTAGGCCATAAATTATTGGAACAATTACATATTATAGTTCATTTATGAAAGTAATTACAAAAATTATACACTCATAAAATAATTACAAAAATATGACATTTTATCATATATATTTACAATACTAATATAATTAGGTGTCCTTAATTTAAGGGATAAATATTAATGGGCTGACATGACAAAAGGTTATTTTTTTGAAACGCGTGATAACCGCTTATCATTTGTCTGGGACTCTACAGTTACCAAACCCTTATGCATGCTAAAACCCTTGTTTCTCTCCTCTGTCGCGACTAAACTCGAAATCGGAGTTAAAAAAAGTTTATTTTCGGTGATTGTTCTTCATCTTTGTTCGTGCGTTCTTCATCTCTATCATATTTGTTTAGTTATTCGCCATATTCGTTTAGTTGTTCGTCATTGTCATTGTTACTCGTTATCGCTGTCACACGAGTCTTCTTCCCATATGTATGTACCTGCCGATAATTTCATCTGCTCTCTCATACCTCAATCCCAGTACACTCCAGGTTCAATCCCTTCATGATTACAAAGGTCATGCCGATAATTTCATATGCTCTCTCATACCTCAATCCCAGTACACTTCAGGTCCCTCTTTCTCTCCCTATATATGTATACGCGTATATGTGTTTGTGAATTATACATACAAAGTGTTCATTATTGTGATGACTATGATTTTGGTATACAGGGGGGCTTTGTTTAAAATGGATGACAGCAACATGTAGTATGTAACCTCCACATCTTTCCTACTGGTAACTTATGCCAAGTACTTAACCACTTCACACAAGGTGGTCAATTGTGGGGGAGCCATTGTCACCCCCAAGAGGCTACGTAACCTTGCCAAACATCAGGTACATACATATTTTTTTATCCAGATCTGAGTAACTGTTTGGTTACTTCTGCATTATGTTTTGGTTACTGTTAGCTTGTGATTCGGATACCATTTTTGTTACCTTGATTTGGTATTTTGGTTACTTTTATATGTTGTTATGGTTACCATGTATTTGCTTAATATACATGGTTGACTAAACTGGCTTTGGTGTACATGTTGTTTATGTATTGGTTACCATTAAAACATATTTTGGTTACTATCATATAAATATTTGGTTACTTTTTTTTGTTGTTCTGGTTACCATGTATTTGCTTTGTATATATGGGTGGACTAAACTGTTCTTGGTCTATATGTTGTTTATGTATTGATTACCATTAATATATATTTTGGTTACTAACATATAACTGTTTGGTTACTAAATGAGTATATTTTTTGTTACTGTTAGCTTATGGTTTGGATACCATTCTTTTTTCCTCAATTGGGATTTTGGTTACTTTTATATGTTGTTTTGGTTACAATGTATTTGCTTAGTATACATTGGTTGACTAAACTGTTTTTGATATACATGTTGTTTGTGTTGGTTGTTGGTTACTTTTAAAACATGGTTTGGTTACTATCATATAACTGGTTGTTTACTTCTTTAGTATATTTTTTGGTATACATATTTTTGTTTTGGTGACCTTTAAATTATGTTTTGGTTAATATTATGTATAACTATTTGTTTACTACATAAAATGGTCTGTACTACATGTTTATATTTTGGTTACCATTAGATTATATAATATAACTTTTTGTCTACTGTGTAATTGTTATATTATGTTTTTGGTTAGTATACTCTTATTTGTTGGTCACTACGTAACTGTTTATGATATAAATATTGTTTATATATGGTTACTAATGACTATATAAATCTATTTTTTTGTTTATTTACAGTTATTAGATCTTTACTATGAGGAATGCAACAGAAAATTCACTGAAAAAGTTATATATTGGTGTGACATTGAACTAGAGATTTCTCTCCAGACGAGATGCACCTCCATAGTTGGCTTTTTAACAACTTCAGAGAATTTTCATGAAGATTTGTAACAGATTTTGATTAGTTCGGTTGTCGTTGTACTGTCATTTTGAATTATGTTTCATACTTTGGTTTTGTTGGATATCCATAGCCATTTGTTATGGTTAGTGAGTATGTAATGTTTATTGGAACTTATGTAAATGAGATTACATATTTGATTATATTACCAGTGATTTGACATTTTTTTTTGGTTGGTATTTGTTACTTCTAAGTTGTGTCAGATACATTGTTTGAAAGGTGCAGTTGGTAACCAAACATGCATAGAAGGGTAACCATTTTATTTTTTGGTAGTAACCAGATAGTTACAAGCTTGTATCAGGACATATATCAAGTGTTAAATGTACATGTGAGAGTATACATGGGTTGCCTAAACTGGGTTGGATATACATGTTGTTTCTGTTTTGGTTACCATTAAAACATGTTCTGGTTACTTTTATATAACTATTTGGTTACTTCGTTATTATGTTTTGGTTACTGTTACCTTATGGTTTGGCTACTATTATTGTGCCCTCAATGTGGGATTTTGGTTACTTTTATTTTTTATTCTGATTACTATGTAATTATTTAGTATACATGGATTACCTAAATTGGGTTTCATTACGTGATGTTTTTGTTCTGATTACGATTAAAACCTCTTCTGGTTACTATCATATAATTATGTGGTTACTGTTTTATTATGTTACATTATGGTTACTATTATTAGTAACCAGATAGTTACAAGCTTGTATCAGGACAAACATCGATGGTTACTAACAGTAAACAATTATATATTCATGTAAACAATTAATTTGTTGTATTAGTTACTGACGGTCTTCATTGTCTAACAACTGAATAAACATTGTAAAGTAACCAAATCAATATTAGACAGTAACCAAATTACATAATCTCAGTAACCAGAAAATAAACCACATTTTTACATGCAATTTTGAAGGCCTAAATGTTGGAATTTGGCCAAAAAACCCTGCAGTTCACCAGCAACGCTTGTGACTTTTGATCGTTGACTCGTTTCCAATGAAATTAGGCTCCAAAAACGCCAAAATCTGACACTTCAAACTTGACAAAAATTGCCAAATTGTCACTGCAACCAAATAAACATTATAATGTAATCAATTAAATAGTATACAACAACCAATATATATAATCAGATTAACAGTTGTATGAAGGTAACCAATGTAGTCAATAAGTAACCACCAATATAAAAGAAACAATTATAAAACTCAATAACATTATAGAGTAACCAAATAAACACCTTACAGTATCTAAATACATATTATACAGTAACCAAGATATATGTAATTAGTAACCAAGATTATAAAAAATATTTTTACATTCATTTTATAACCAAAACAATCAGTAATGACTTTGTTACAAATTAAAGAGTAACAGGTGTATAAAAATAACTAATGTAGTTAATCAGTAACCATCAATATAAAAAAATCGGTATAAAACATAGTAATATTATGTAGTAACCATGGTAATATTACACAATAAACAAGTCAACATTATATACTAACCAAATCCAGATTAGACAGTAACCAACATATATTTACTTAGTATTCATAACATAAAACATATTTTTTCATGCATTTTACAGCAAAAACAAACAATATAAAAAACATCAATATGTACTTAAAGATCCAACTGTTGCAGGAAGGTAACCAGTGTATTTAATAAATAACTATCAATATAAAAAACATCAGGAAAATATACATTTAAAGTATACAGCTACCAAATAAATATTATACAGTAACCAAATCAATAATAATCAGTAATCAATTTCTATGTACTTAGTAACCAAAATATAAAACATATTTTTTCATACATTTTGTTATCAAAACAGTCTGTATACTGCCTTTGTTAATCAACATCAATTTTGGCTAATAAGTAACCATTAATATAAAAACATAAGTAGAAGTGTACATTAATATGCTTCAGCAACAAATAATACAGTAACCAATAAATCACTGCAGTAATTAAGTTTGCATTAATCAGTAACCAAGTCAGCATGAGTCACTAAATAATATTTTTACACAGTAACCAAGTCAGCATTATAATTTTATACAGTAACCAATTCAGAATTAGTCAATAACCATTATAGTGTTACACAGTAAGCAAGTCAGCATTAGTCAGTAACTAATATAATATTACTTAGTAACCAAATAAGCATTAGTCAGTAACCAAGTCAGCATTAATTAGTAATATTATGCAGTAACTAAGACAACATTAGTCAGTAACTAAGACAACATTAGACAGTATAATGTTACACAGCCAGTATACTGACTTTGTTATCAAAACAGTCAGTACACTGACTTTGTTAATCAACATCAATTTTGGTTACTGTACACCATCAAAAATGTTACCAACCATGTGGTTAATGGTTACTAACATTAAACAATTATATATTTTTGTAAACAATTAAATTTGTTGTATTGGTTACTGTCAGTCTCCATTGTCTGACAACTGAATAAATATTATAAAGTAACCAAATCAATATTAGACAGTAACCAAACTACATAATCTTAGTAAATAGAAAATAAACCAAATTTTTACATGCAGTTTTGAAGGCCTAAATGATAGAATTTGACCAAAAAACCATGCAGTTCACCAGCAAAGCTTGTGATTTTTGATCGTTGATCCGTTTTCAATGAAATTAGGCTCCGAAAATGCCAAAATTCAACACTCTAAATTTGACAACATTATACAGTAATATGCTTCAGCAACCAATATTATAGTAACCAATTAATTTCTACAGTAATTAAGTTTGCATTAGTCAGTAACCAATTCAACATTGGTCAATAACCAATTAAGTCAGCATTAGTCACTAGATAATTTTGAGCAGTAACCAAGTCTCCAATATAATTTTACACAGTAATCAAGTCAGCATTAGTCAGTAACCATATAATGCTACATAGTATTTGTAGTAACCATTTTAAACGTGAAAAACTTAAGAAAGGTTATCAATACAGGAATTCGTAGAAAATAGAGGTAACTATATGCATATGAATCACTTACCTCGGTATTCAGATTTTTATCGAAGTTGCTGCGATTTTGTTACTGAACTTCAACAATCACGATAGTTCGATTAGTTTTAGGTTACTGAACTTGAAGTTGCTGTTGATTTTGTATACTATTTTGTGATCTCAGCGTGCCGTCACGACGAAAAGTTTTGTCTTCTCCGATCTCAGTGCTGTGTCGCGCTAGAAGATTACGGTTACTGAACGGGAAGAAGTTATTGATGCTGTATGCTATTTCTGATTTCAGAGTTGCGTCGTGACAAAGTGATTCGTCTTCTCCGATTTGATAGGTGCGACAGATTTCTGCGTCTTCTCCATCGTTGATATGTGTTCCGATTTCAAAGTTGCATGATTTTGGGGCTGTTAATTGAAAAGATGAAATTCTGTAACTAACGTGTAGGAGTTAATGACACGTGATTTTAGCACGTAGATTGTGTATGTTTTATTTCTGTAATTATGTTTTGTATGTTTTATTTTTGTAATTACTTTCTAATTGTTGTATATTAGTGTAAAGGACCCTAAATTAATTCCATTGAGCTAGCCTTATTTACTTGTGATACTTACTAACAAAAACCAACTTGAGCTTTCAACCCTAAATAGATTGGGTCATTATAATACTTGTCCTATACATAATATGTTGGGCTATATTAAACAATTAATTGCCCTTAATCACTTTATCTACAAGTCCCATGCTTAATTAATTAACTGGGATTATTTAAATAATATAATTTCCTTAGTCCATCAAATTTTAATTCTCTTGGACTCTCCTTAAATTCTTGAGCTATGACCTTATTATAGTCCATTATTTTTAATTCTATTCCAACCCAAATCATTTAATCAGGGTTTTCATTTCCTCTTACACTAGAAAATAAATTCCTTACTTATCCCTTATTCAATTTCATAACACAACTAGACTTGGTTATAAAATTAATTATTTGAGATATATAAAAGAAATCTCTTAATGTCAGTATATATATTTATATACTAATATTCTCCCATATTATAACCTCTCAGGTTATTTAATTATCACACCTAATATATATATTAGGTTACATAACTTAATTCTTAATTCACTTCTATATACAAAATAAATGTATTCACATTATATAATGTATATTTATTTAATCATACTAATAATTCACATAATCATATCATATTTCACTTTTCACACTAATTTTGACTTTTCTCCATAAAAAGTCAACTGTTGACTTTGACCAAAAGTCAACCTTTACATATTTTGTGTTTACTGTCCATTTTGACTAAACTCGACGTTCCAGACGCAACCGAGCAGTCCATGCTTCAAAATTCTATCTCTAACTCAAATTTTGAGTTTTAAATTACTCCATTCTCATTATTAATCGTATTAACTAACGACTTTATACTTCTTCAAATTCTTATTTGTCAGTCAATGCCAACACTCAAGCTATGTTAATTACTAACATAGTTTTATCCGGATCCTTAATATCATTAACTCGATTCATCATTCCTCTTGCTAAAATATATAGCACCTTACTAAGTATATATATTTCTATACATATACTTATCTTCATTTAACCTCATAGCATCTCTTCTTGTAAAATCTTATCTCCAATAATAAAATTCCCATATGTACTTATAAAACATTTCTTAGACTATTCAGTTCACATCGAATTTACAGGTATCGTAATACCTTATCCTTGATATTCCTTCAAGTACATATTAATTCATTTCTAGGGTTTAGAAATTTTGTAACCCATATTTTCTCTATTCACATTCGAATATCAAACCATATAGGTTTTACTTGAAAAATTTAAACAAATCCTCAAATTCTCATCTAGGTTTTATTCTTTAACCTTTATTCTAATCATTCAAGATTTTAAAAAATTTCAGGTTGTCACAGTATAACTGAGTGACTTCTTACGTAAGCATCAATAATCAATACCATGTGATACTATGCAACCACGCGTATTACTGTACTTTTACTACCAGGTAGTTCAACAGTTTTAACGGTAACACTTTTGTCGTTATTTCTATAAAAAGATAATTATGTCGTTTTCTAACTACGACAATAGTTCCGTTGTGGGGTCCACCAATGATTGTGCCGTCGTACGGATATTCCCTGACAAAAAGACTATTCCCCGACTAATTGAATATTTTATAACAACTTGCTTACTTTGTAAAAT
This sequence comes from Panax japonicus, assembly GCA_020205505.1. NCBI lineage: Eukaryota > Viridiplantae > Streptophyta > Magnoliopsida > Apiales > Araliaceae > Panax > Panax japonicus. Next base: position 43,319,879 of record CM035114.1, read on the forward strand.
TTTCACATATCACCCCTAACTTTAACATTTTATCAATTTAACCATTTACGTAATAAAATATTAATTATAAGAAAATTGAATACTTTCATTTCATAAAATTTTGGATTTTACAATCTCCCCTCTTTATGAAATTTCACCCTCGAAATTTACGTACTTGGTAGTACGAAGAGATGAGAATACCTTGCTTCCTTTTTGAATTGTACCTTTCCGGTTTATTTCCTCTGTATCATGATTTTCCCAATTCTCATCTCCTGTATTTCAAATATCACTCTAGAATATATCTTCAAAACAAAGGTTAATTGACATATCATAATTTGTCAACTTATCAAGTAAACAATTTCAGCTTAGGTAAGTCACACACTAGCGAAGTTTATTGCTCGTCTCTCCCCTCCTAGTTCTAGACTCATATCTCCGCTAGCGACCATATTCCTAAGCTCTAATACCATTTGTGACGCCCCCAAAATAGGTATACATCACCCATTCCGAGTCGCCAGATATCACACTATAAAAATCATTTACAAACTTCATTTATACAACTGTTGAACTGTCATGCAGAATACGACCACAGTTAAACTATGAGTTTTAATACAAATGTATGTAACTCTCATGGTGCCTCGACCACAACCTTACAAAGGTACTTTACATAAAAGTACAGTCAAAAACTATTTTAGAAATTAAAATCTTTAGGAAGTGCTCAAGGAAACCTTCGTACATGGGAGGCCATGCTTCCAGGTTATGATAGATATCATATGTCCACAGAATTATCCTTGGTTAACCCAATAGACCCCAAAGAAAAAGCGAGAAGATTACTATCATGTTTTTTCCAATAGTGAGTCTTCTCTTGACATATAACTATCTCCACTGTCTGCAATTGAAAATTATATTTCAACCAAACTCCAAGATCATATAGGTAGTGCTTGTAGATATTCTCAGTAAATGGATTTGCACAACCGTGTCTTATGAAAACACGAGGTTGTATGTCATTAGACATCTTGTATGGTAGTGGCAAAACACCCTTCCAAAGTTGGGTTCACCTCACCCTATTCGATTCACCAAAATTCATTATCAAATGACGTATACAATACGAAACACTTATCTAAAGTTCTCAACAAAATTATTTCCATACTACTTAGGGAGAACCTCAACAGCTATAGACCACTGTTCTATTCTCCTGTTACCCCCGCTCGACCCAGCTACACTCTTATTACCTGAAAGGAATTGTGAAGCAAAAAGGGTGAGCACAACTAGCCCAGTAAAGAATATCATGACTAAAGATAATTTACATCATCAATAGCCTTCATTAGTAATAAATAAGAGATAGAACATGTGGTAGATGATAAAAATTTTCAACCACTGTTGCAGCAGAACGAACAATCCATTAAAAGAGTCAAATAGACCATCAGATCTATTATCTTCTCCATGTTAAAAGTCCACCAATAATGTTTTATCCCTGTAACATCAATCAACAATTCCTATCCACAATCATATGAATAACTCATAATCATAATTGTGATTCTAAATTCCTCTTCGCACCCAGGACGAAGATAAATTTCATCAGCTATCTTCACCTGAAACATCAAAAATCATAGTTATACCAAATCACAATTCATGCTCATAATCATACTAATAAATTCATCTTTGCACTACGGCCAAAGATATTCATTAACAATTCATCTTTGCACTACAGGCCAATGACATACAACTGTATTCTGGAAGAGTTAAGTAGAGCATGATATCTACTATCTTTTACGAATTAAAAGTGTATAATCAATATTTTATCGCTGAGACTCGGCTTAATAAATAATCTAGATCATCGAATCATCTCTGTATAGCTAAGGATATTTATGTAATCATCAATGGTCATTATTATACCGAATAATCCCTGGTTATAATCATACCAATAACTGTCCATCAATGTACTACGGGCAAATGAGGACTTTTACCACAACATCTATAACATTACGGGTCATGATTATACTGAATGATCCCTTGTCATAATCATACCAATAAACAGTTCATATAGGCACATAAGCCAAAGATACACATCAATCAATAGTTCATCTTTGCACGTAAGCCAAAGATATACAACTGAAAAACCAATAATCAACACGTAAGCCAAAGATATACAACTGTAAAACTAATAATCAACAGTCCATCTTTGCACGTAAGCCAAAGATGACTTTCATCATAATATAAGCATGAGGATGATGACAATGATATAAGTATTAATCAAACGAAATCAAAGATAAATATTAAAGACTTTAAATTTATCCAGAGTTTAAAAATATCCAACTTGTCAACATGATACTGCTTTGTGGAGTATAATTCAAGAATAATATTCATGTACAAAAAATAATTTGGACAGAAAAGAAATATATTTTTTGGGTAAATAGTACCCCGCAATAGTACCCTATAAATAGTACTTCGGGAATAGTACCCTGTGAATAGTACTTCGACATAAAAAGTACCCCAAATATCAGATTGGATAATATTCGGGTGAATAGTAATTTGGGTGAATAGTAACCCGTGAATAGTAACTCGTGAATAATACTCTAAAACGAAAAATGCCCCGAATACCCGAGTGAATAATACTAGAGTGAATAGTAACCAGGTGAATAGTAACCCATGAATAGTAACTCGTAAAAAAACCAAAGAAAATGATATTCCATGACGAGTACAAAAGAAATGATATCTCATACGAGTATAATAGAATATACGAAACTGCAAATGGATTTTCACCCGCCATGCGGTAATCCACATAGACATATATCTGATTTCCACAATTTAATAAAGAATGAATACGAAGGATCATTCACCATGCATGCGGTAGTCCACACAAACAGGTTATTCCAATAGAATAATAAAGAATGGAATAACAAAAGAATTCACCAGGCATGTGATAGACCGCACAGACAGGTTATTCCAATAGAATAATAAATAATGGGACCAGGTCATGCGTAATCCACACTGACAGGATATTCCAATAGAATAATAAAGAATGGAACCAGGTCATGCGTAATCCGCACAGGCATGATATTTCAACAGAATAATAACAAATGGAACCAGGTCATGCGTAATTCGCACAGACAGGATATTCCAACAAAATAATAAAGAATGGAATAACATAAGAATTTCACCATGTATGTGATAGTTCCCATAGACAGGTTATTCTAACATAATAATAAAGAATGGAATAAAAACCCTTACGAGTATTGAAAGAAAATAACTCTCTTCATGATTACGAAAGAATAATACCCCTTATGCAATAATGATACCCCTTACCTTAGAAGAAAATTGGATACTAGAATAGTGAGGTAGCAGACTTCTCTTCTTCTTTCTCTCTATAATTTCTCTCTATAATAATTTCTCTATAGTTTTAGTGAATTGGTAAAAAATAATTAAGGAATGAGCTTCTATTTATTAGAAAATATAGTTTTAATAATTGCACATTTTGGGGCTCAAAATATTACAGTATAATACCTTCTTCTTTTCCTTCATTTTTAACTTAGTCCTGCAAGTATTATCAAACTTGCACCAGCTCCCCTAATAGTAAATCATGTGAATCGATAGTAAATTATGTGACTCAATAGTTTTAATCATGTGAAAAAAACAATTACAGTATAGTACCTTCAACTATACCTCCATTTCTAATTTAGTCATACAAATATTATCAATCTTACACCAACTCTCCTAATAGTAAATGAATGTGAATCAATAGTACTCACATGTGAACAAATAGTTATAATCATGTGAATCAATAGCAATTAATTGCTCATTTATCGGGTTAATTATCTGATTGGTCAATATAACCTCTAGACATCAATTATTATCGAAATAAATGTCGATTTCCACTAACACTAATAATCCCAACACAATGGAACTATCAATCTTATCTTTAATCAACAGGAACTTATTCATCATTAATATTATAAATCACAATATTTAATGACCAGGTCTTTCCCAGGAAAGAGGGGCTTTTCGATAAGGATTTCTCCTTATTGGCGCGCAATTAGGTGACCAAACTTCTCCTTGACAGAACTTCTAGACATTGTCAATATTGCAAATAATAATATGAATAACTTTGTCGTCTCAATTATTGATTTAATAATATAACATATTATGCAGATGATACTGTGACAATAATTGAATCAATAATATGAGAGATATGATGCAGCAATTACCGTAGCAATAATTGAGTATAACTGAGTGACTTCTTACTTAAGCATCAATAATCAATACCGTGTGATACTATGCAACCATGCGTACTACTGTACTTTTACTACCGGGTAGTTCAACAATTTTAACGGTAACACTTTTGTCGTTATTTCTATAAAAAGATAATTATGTCATTTTCTAACTACAACAATACTTCCGTTGTGGGGTCCAACAATGAATATGCCATCATACGGATATTCTCCGATAAAAAGAATATTCCCCGACCAATTGAATATTTTATAACAACTTGCTTACTTTGCAAAATTTTCACATATCACCCCTAACTTTAACATTTTATCAATTTAACCATTTACGAAATAAAATATTAATTATAAGAAAATTGAATACTTTCATTTCATAAAATTTGGGGTTTTACAGTGGATACCAGCGGTAACCGAATTAAGAGAAGAGATTTTGCACGAGGCTCACAATACGACGTATTCTGTTCATCTGAGAGACACTAAGATGTTCTGAGACTTGAGGCAACAGTTTTGGTGGCCCAATTTGAAACGGGAAGTCGCAGAGTGCGTTAGTAGATGTTTGACTTGCCAACGCATAAAATCAGAGCATCAGCGGTCGAGTGGTTTACTACAACTATTTGAAATACCAGAGTTGAAATGGGAGCATATTACAATGGATTTCATGGTAGGACTTCCAGTTACGCAGAAAGGTTATGATTCCATTTGGTTTATCTTGGATAGACTTACAAAAATCGCACATTTTCTACCGATCAAGATCCGCTACAGTTTAAATCAGTTAGCGAGTCTGTACGTAAAGGAGATTGTTTCACGACATGGAGTGCCGGTGTCAATTGTCTTTGATCGAGACTCGCGCTTCACGTCCAAATTTTGGAAAAGCTTGCAAGAAAGAATGGGAAAATAGTTAAGGTTAAGTACCGCTTATCACCCTCAGACAGATGGATATAGTGAGCGAACAATACAAACGCCGGAGGACATGCTTAGGACTTGTGTGATTGACTTCAAAGGAAATTGGGACGACCACCTACCCTTAGTCGAATTTGTGTATAATAATAGTTACCATGCAAGTATTGGCATGCCACCGTACAAATATCTTTATAGAAGAAAGTACATAACGCAATTATGTTGAGACGAAGTCAGAGAGCGATGAATACTCAGGGCAGAGTTAGTACAACAAACCACAGACGTGGTGATAGTGATAAGAGCCAGACTAGTAGTAGCTCAAGATCGCCAGAAGAAGTATGCCGATTTACATCGGCAGGACCGAGATTTTAAAGTCGATAGTTTCATATTCTTGAAGTTATCTCCATGGAAGGAAAAGATTCATTTCGGTAAGAAGGGAAAACTGAGTCTAAGATTAATGGGACCATTCGAGATATTAAAACGAGTGGGCAAAGTGGCGTACAAAGTTACATTACCACCTGAGTTGGAGCACATCCATAACGTGTTCCATATTTCCGTGTTACGACCATACAAGGTTGACTACAAGCATGTGATTTCTTATGAACCCATTCAAGTGGAGAGGAACTTAATATACGAAGAAATTTCTGTCCAAATTCTAGATAGAAAGGAGCAAACTTTAAGGAACAAAGTCATTTCTTCTGTAAAAGTAGTTTAGCATAACCACGATGTCGAGGAGGCTACGTGGGAGATAGAAGATAGGATGATGAGGGATTATCCCCATCTATTTGTGTAACTTTGTACCAATTTCGAGGACAGAATTTTTATAAGGGGGTAGGATGTAAGAACCGAGAAAATAATTATTTAATAAATATTGAGGTGTTGTAAGATGAGTAATTCAATTTGTGTAAAATTTAAGTTGTATGAGGATTGAGAATTTAGAAATGCCTTGTGTGGCATGAGAATGTAATTTAAGTGGTTAAACTAAGAGAAAGATTAATTTCATATAATTATGTGATACCATATAAGGAATACACTCTTAAACTAGTAATATCACCAATATGACAGTTAATTCAGGTCGTGTAAAACTAGTGTAGCGATGGATATTAAAACTGGCTGAAGCTAAATCAGTTTGGCACTGCCAGGGTACGGCGCAGCTGTACCCTCCCAGCAGTACAAACTGGCACAATTGCGCCAGTGATCAGTTTAAGATAATTAGTTTTCTACTGTAGAAATAAATGGAACACTTTTGATATATGTGTGACATTAATAAATCATAGGATAAAAGTACATTATGTTGATATGAGGTACCAAGTAGTACAGTGAAATCATATGTAATTATAATACATAAATAATTAACTACCTTTGTATTCTAGAAACTGGGAAAGGAATTATGTGTGTAAACTGAACAGTTAATATTAAATAATGTTATTATGTGGTTATGTGTGTAGTAAGAATAATTATGAGAGGTACCCGGACAATAATGCCTAACTGCGTTATTTTATTGTGCGTATTTAATGTACTTGGACTATATGATGTGAGTACATAAGTAATTTCTAATTTTTCCTAATATAGTAACACTTGGACATTAAAACCCATTTTTGGATAATAAAGTAACTAAATTGAACTAAGCTAATCTTGTTGCTGAGAATGGATTTTTGTCCCAAAATGAGTGACCCTCCTAGTACATGAACAGTGGGCTATTCTCTATTGCATGAAACTCAGCAAATCAAAAAAGGATAGAGTTGTGTAGTGATTATGGCTGGGAAATGGTAGTTGAACCACTCTTGATTAACCATTGTGTTTTCCTTCAACACCATGGATCCTAAATTAATACCTAGTCCAAGTTCCTTTTATAAATAGCAGACCAAATTTTTAGTTTGTGTTGCTTGGAAATTATCTGATAATTCTAAATTGAGAGTTCTAAGTTGCTGAGCCATTATAGAAGTATACTCAGTGTGTAAGGAGTCCAATCCAAGCTTAAGGAGGTATAAATTGTAATTATGTTCTTGAATTGGGTCTTGTTTAGTTCTTGAAATTACTTGAAATTCTTTGTCAATCAAGATAAATTAACATGCTATATAATGTGTTTAAGAAGTATATTACATGTATGAACTCTTTAATGATGGTTTGGCGCAAGTTTAAATTAATAGGAATCAAGTTGGTTGATACTCTGCAAAACAAAGTCTGTAACTACTTCTGGTTCCGGCATGGCGCAACTGCGCCCTGTCTATACTAGTGTGCAGCACAGCTGCGTCGTACCTCAAAATTAGTTGTTGGTTTTGTTTATGCTATGTGTTGAGAACCTGATATCATGGCTTAGATATATACCTAAAAATGGGTATAATATGAGATATAAAGTTTTCTTGTGTAGTACAAAGTGATCAACAAGATTTAGTAAGAGATTTGTAATGAAAACTTAAAGTTTTAAAAACAAACTTTGATGTAATACTTGTCCTACAAGTTCTGAACTTTGTGATTCTTACGCATGATCGATTTCAAATATATAAGTATATTAACCTAATGTGAGCATGTTTTACTAGATTAACATACATGATTAATGAAAGTGTATAGTGTAAAATGAATTTAGCACTTTAGAAATGAATTTGATATGTAAATATGCCATGTTTATATACTGACTTTGCAAGCATGTTGGTATGGTTTAGAAATGCATAAATAGCCCATTAACTTGTGTTTATATAATTCGTAAGGAAGCATGAACATGTTGGACTTATTAGTAAGCTTTACTAATGAAAATACAAACTTTGAACGTGAATGTTAACATGCTACTTTGAGAGTTAGAATCTGACATTTATGAACATGTTTGATGATACTTTTAGACTTTCTAATGTATCATACATATATGCCTACTATGTTAGGAGTTGTGAAATCAAGTTAAGACTAAATAAAGCATAATAACTAAAATAATTACATGTACGCAATATGAATACTCATAAGCATTCCTAATATGAGTTATATGACTACCTTATATGTTCAAAAAGCAAGCATGTTGGACTTTGTGGTTTTATGGCCTTAACTTGTTGAAATGTTCAACTTAGAACCAAATTATGAAAGAAGGGACCTAGATTGACTTGAGAAAAATGAAAGGACCTTCAACATGATAATATATATTATGCATAAATGTTGGGTTCATGCCAGATAGAAACTATAAGGAAATAGCTTAGCCTTGGCTTGGCCAGAGGGCTGCGTAGCTGTGCCGCCCCTTGGCTTAGCCATGGCGCAGCTGTGCTGCCCTGGAATCAGAAGTCATGTAATTTGATAATCTGATTTTGAACAGTTAGCTTATATGATGCCTACATTGCTAGAAATGGTTTACGCCCTACTGATACATGTATATATGTGATGATTAAGTAATAAGATAATGTTTGCCTAAGATAATGAAAATCCATGAATAAAAAGGTCTTAACCTTGAGCATTGTAAATTTGCTTATGAAGTAACTAGGTACTTGATTTCGTGATAAACCTATAAGCTGATTTTGTACCATATGTGCATACTTGAATCATGTCAAGCTTGAATAAAAATTGCGTTAGCTAATAAGCATCCTATACTTATAATACATTATAAATATGAGTCAAAAGTGTTGATTTCTTAATGTGGATAAACTACGCTTAAGGCAAGTATCCTAAACCCTTGCATTACCTTATTCAACAAATATTGTAAGCAAGTCTCTAAACCTCATCTCTTTGAATGCAAGTTATCTTACTTACTCGTCTAATTGAGCTAGTATGTTTAAACTCTTGTGAAAATTTTATTCATGTTGAACTTCGTATTATTCTTGAATATTATGAAAGTATCTATGCCATTTGATTCGGCTAGACTATATGCATGTTTATAAAACTGTCCAAACCAATTGACAAGTGTGAAAACCTTAAAAACTGAGTTGAACAACCCTTACGGTAAGGGGAGTGTATATTGTTGGAAGCCCCAACACACGCATGAATATTACTGTTGTGTTATGCATAACATAGAGTATTGTAGACTGATCATCTATCGTATTTAATTCTTTTGGGTTATTAGTTTAATATCGGTAATTCTAGTAGATGTTCAATAGTCCTTAGTGACTGCTCAATATAAATTATTTTATCCAGTTGGATACGTTGATAGTCTTTGAATTCATATATATCTTTTGATCTATATTGAACTATCATTTCATATTCCAAAGATTGGATTTAGGAATTGTTGATACTCATTGTTCATGATATTGTTCTAAGACTCTGAACTATCTTGGAGACTATACTTTGATATTTCATACTCATGATATAATACTCATTTCCCTTGTTGTATATTACTTGCTGGGCAATTTGTGCTCATTCTTGCTTATTTAAAACATTTCAGCTAAGGAGGAACAGAGAAGTGTCTCTGGGAAAGACATGGGCAAGTCTACCGACTAGCTTGTTCCTTTATGTTTAAAAATTGTTATGTTGTATTAAGACTGTCTTCAGACTATGTTTAAGTATAAGTAGGATTATGTAATAAGTCTTTATTCGATATTATTATGTAATCTATTAAGTACTGTAGGTTGCGAGATTTAGGGAGAATAATTATAATAAATCATTGTATATTATTCTAGATTAGATCTTCCGCTAGTGAAATGTGAAATTTTAGTTATTATTGTATGAAATGAGCACGTGACAAACCGAATTCGAGTGACCAAGTGGCGGTCTGAATTTGGGGGTGTCACAGGTTTTACAGTTGTATATCTTTGGCCCGTAGTGCAAAGAGACCAAAGATGGACTGTTGATTATTGGTTTTACAGTTGTATATCTTTGGCCCGTAGTGCAAAGATGGACTGTTGATTATTGGTTTTACAATTGTATGTCTTTGGCCCGTAGTGCAAAGATGGACTATTGATTATTATTTTATAGTTGTATGTCTTTGGCTGTAGTGCAAAGATGAACTATTAATTGGCATGACTATTGATGTTACAATTGAATATCTTTGGCCTGGAGTGCAAAGATGAATTTAATGGAATAATTATAAACATGAACTGTGAATTGGTATAACCATGATCTTTAGTATTTAAGGTAAAGACAGGTGGTGAAAGTTCTCTTTGTCTTAGGTACAATGAAGAACTATTGATTGGTGTTACAGGAATAAAATATTGATGATGGACTTTTAATTTGGAGAAGATAGTAGACATTATGTTCTACTTGACTCTCCTAATGGATTGTTGATTCCGCTGCAATTATGGTTTAAAACTTTTATCATCTACCATATGTTCTAACTATTTGATTTATTACTGATGAAGGCTACTGATAATTTAATTATCTTAAGTTATGATATTCTTTACTGGGCTATTTGTGCTCACCTTTTTATTTCACAATTCCTTTCACGAAATAAAAGTGTAACTGGGACTAGCAAAGAGATCATGGGTATAAACTGGTGTTTCAAATTAGTCACAATCCTCATCAAGTTATAAAATAATGTGGCATAATAATTGTATTGAGAACTTAAAATATGTGTGACGTATTTTATACATGATTTAATAGTTGATTTTGGTGAACCAAATAGGGTGATGCATGCGAACTTGAATTTGAAAGCGTAAAAAATGCACTCCATTAGAATGAGGAGGACATAAATCTTCTCGTGTTCCTTTAAGGACTTCAAATATTTGCTGCTATATTTTATATGGCATTATAATAATTTGAGTATGAATATTATAGTATTATATTCGTTATAATATTTGTACTGAAACTCACAGTATATGTGTCGTCATATTTTGCACGACAATTCAATTGTTGTAATAGGAAAGTTTGCATCAGTAGTGTTATTTTTGGCTACTCAAAATGGGTTGTGTGGACCTATTTTGGGGGAGTCATAACATATAATGTTGACGATTTAAAAAGATTTCATTTTTTATTGGTCCTAATTAGACAGAGCCGCCAGTTGATATGAGTTAAATGGTTGTATCAACTCAACCGAGTTTTGAAAGGTTTTGCAATATGGCCCAATATTGTACTCTATTTAATTGATTTTGGAAACCGAGATTCATAGAGTTTGGGGAATTGATTAAGCGGGGGGAAGGTGTTAGGCACCCCCGACTTCCGTAAAACATGGTTACCGCGCTTTTTATTCCATAGTTTGTGTGTATGTGTGTGTATTGTCGACGTCGAGAAAAATTTTACTCTTTTCTTTTCTACCCTTTATGTTCTCTATTTTGTTGAGTTTTGTTTGAAAAGGCGAGTTTGAAAAGAGTTCGACATAAAAATGTCGACGATTTGAAAATCAGAGTTGCCAGTTGGTAGATTTAAAATGGTTGCACCAACTCAACCAATTTTGAAAAGGTTTATATAAAGGCTCAATGGTTGGACTCTGTTTAACAGGCCTTGGAAATCGAGATTCATAGAGTTTAGGGGGCTTGATTAAGTGGGGAAAAGGTGTTAGGCACCCCCTAACTTTCGTGAAAATACGGTTATCACAACTTTTTAATTCCCTAATTAATCTGAATGTGTGTATGTGTGTTTGTGTTTATTGGGCCTAAGTGTAGTTATCTAGAAGTAGTGCTATGCCTCGTTTGCACCTATATACAAAGGGTTTAATTTGTAAAAAAGTTCAATTGTAAGCAATGTAGACACTCAAAATTTTATATTCCTGTTACTAACCTTGCAGGAGGGCAAAATCGTCTTCCAGAGATAACCCTAGAAGTCAAATCAGCTCAACCCTGGAGACAACCCTGATAGATACAATTTTCAATCTCGGAGACAACTCTGAGATACTAAGTTTCAATCCTGGAGACAACCCCGGGATACTCAGTTTCAACCACTGAGACAACCCCGAGGGATGCAGTTCCAGTTCCAGAGATAACCCAGAAAAAGTCAGTTCCAACCTCAGAGATAACCCCGAGGCACTCAGTTCCAACCCCGGAGAAAACCCCGGGAGGTCAGGCACAACTCAGAGACAACCCTGAGGACATTCAGCACTCACACTAGCCCAATCTCAGAGATAACCCTGAGTAACGACTGCTACATCTGCGCAAAGCCGGAGATAACCTCGATGAGGGGAAAAATCATCATTTGCCACCTTGATACTGTGACGCCCCGAAATCCGGTCTATCTTCACACCCAGATTCCGTATATCACGATCCCATCTTCTTCCAAACATACATCATTATATAGCTCAATATAACAAGATATACTCTCAAATCCCAGGTTCTGGAAACCTTATAACCTTTTTCATTACAAATAATGATAAATACATTATTCATATCATCTTACAAGAGTGACTTTTAATCCGCCACCAAGGATACATAACAGTTCCTTAAACTAGTCTATAGTTCAATTTCATCTTTCTATATTACAAGTCTTCACTTGATCTTCTCGCTCATTCACACTCTGAAGGGAACTTCATCTGGATACCATCAGCTTGACATTTACGAGATCCTTAAGTTCGTCTAACATCATTCGCTGAAAATGTTTTTCATTTAAAGCAAGTGTGAGCATTCAATTGCCCAGCAAGTCATAACAGTTGAACAAACATCTTCAAGAATTCAAACATTCTTTATAACTTCGATAACCGAACAAAGGTTATGAAGCAGCTCGAATAATAGGAATAATCACGATTCCTATCATTTTAAAACATTATTCGCATGCACTTTGAATTACTTTTATTCTTCTACCTTTTTTCATACTCCTCAGGTCTGGCTAGAATCATTAGCACAGACTTAACAATAACGGATCATGTATAAACAGAACATACTTGTATTGAACAGCTCAATCATAGAACAGTTCATATCATAGAAACACCGAAGTGTTCACATTGTGGCACAAGGCCTCATATGTTCTACCACCTTGTACAAATATCACACATTCACACATAGACATAACTTCTCAAGTTCAACATCTGAGAAGCTAAAGAAACTAGCATTCATTTAGAATATGAATGAAGTTAGGAAACTTGCCTTACGCACAGCTACAGCCTACGCTGAACTGCTCATTTCGATTCCTATGTAGCACATAAGAAAAACAACACATACACTAATTAGTCATGTATAATTGACTTATGCATTAGCTTAACTTTACTTTTTAGGGTTCGCATTCTTGCAACCTAAGTTTACGCGACCACTTTCATTATCGTTCTACAGCTTCATAACATACGGAGATGTCTTACTTTTACGCTCATCATCTTTGATGTTTTACATTTTATCTTCTTCTTATTACTTCTCTAAGACACAGCACACATCGCTTCTCTGCTAGTAGTCCATATGGTACTCTGAGTGGTTTCCCACAAACAACCAACAAACAAGTTCCCGTCTCGTCTACACTGCCCATAACAGTGAGTTAGATCGGTTGCCAGTTTTGTATATACCTTCGCTCACTGAAGGAATTGTTTAGCCCAGCTCCCATATGTCAACCATCAAAGGTTACGATTGTACCACAACCTATACTCATCTTAACTTATCCGCACTATTAAACTATAATATTCGGAAAGTTAATTTCTAATTCCTTTCGGCTTCCTGGCAACTAAATACCACGCCTCAGTATTCACTCTTTATCGTCTAAGTCATACAGTCTTATGTATACTCGGAGCGATCATTCCCTGCAATCCTTAACTCGGCTTTGTTACGTTAAAGGCTATTATCTTTAATTCAACTTCTTTACCGTTCATGGTTCAATCCATTACCTTCATTATCTTACGGTCAAACCATACACGGGGTGTAGGTTCTATCCGTTTCATATTTAAGTTCCCTCAACCTTCACGTCGATTAAAGTGTTTAACGCTTACATTTCATTCTAACGTTCTCATCTGACTCACATTCGGCTTCCATTAATCTCATTACCATTCATTACTGCTTTCTTAATACCATTCGTTATTCTTCTTTAAAGTCGAAGCCATACAGTTCGCTGTATGCTAAGACTACTCGTTTACCACAACAACGTTGTGTACACAGCGTCTAAACGCTTCAAATCTATCTCTAACTGTCATGACATAACATCGAAATGTTATTCATTACACTCGTCGCTCAACGTCTAAGGAATCACAACCCTAGCAACCCCTCACGTTCGTTCATCGCGACTACGGTCCCCGGACATCGGTTATGTAACTCGCATTAAAAATATTGTTTGTCTTTTAATCACTTTTAATCTTTTCGTTCAACCTTCATTAAAAGTTAATACACTTTATTAAGTGTTTCATTAATTGAACTATATGTTCGAATTTCTTTCTTGCACATCCCCTAGAAATTGAGCAGTAAAAATCTCATTTCTGGCATTGCACAGCACCGGCGCTGCGGCGCCATGCTCCTTCCTTAATCTCGCGCTGCGGCGTCACTTAGCAGTGGCCAAGGGACGGGACTCGCGCTGCGGTGCCGGCCTCCAAGGCATAACTCCGCGCCGCGGCGCCAAGCAAAAACCCTAGAAAAATTTTTCTAAGTATTTTACAAGCTTGAGACGCTAACTTCACAATCTCATAACTTCTTCGTTATAACTCGGAACGAGGTCATTCCAAAGTCATTCTCTTCGTTATCTTATGTACTTTAATACCCCTCAGACAGAACTTCATTCTAAATCCGTTAATGTACCGTTCGATTGGCTTGATCGTCACCCTTCGTTTATTTTATGTTTTTAACGCTCTTTATTCGTTCATCCGCAATTCGGTCATCCGAACTCAGGATTCGATCGTTCTTGAATCCACGACTCACGTTTTCAACATTTTCTTTCATCCTTATGAAACCCTACATGTTTGGAATTTATTTACTAACTTTCTAATTCTCGTTTGTCTTTTACGAAATTTTCGCCATAACTTCGTTATAGCTATGTTTTAATCCGTTCTTCATGAACGTTTCTATCATTCCTAACCAAGCAATATGCATCAAACTTATACGCGATGGTTTTAAACTTGTCCATCAACAACAATTATCCTACGATGGTTTTAAATTTGTCCATCAACAACGTTCTTCGCGTTCTTCGTTCGTTCTTTAATTTTAATCGATATTTGGATTATGATTTCACTTTTTATTGGAATTTGATGTTATAGAACATTATTCCTTACTTATTTCATCTACTCATTCATATAATCAACTCAGATTGTTCTAATTCATTATGAATCATATACTTCTTTAAGAAATTTATTTACTAAACTTCAAATTCTTATTTCCTTATTTCTCATGGTTTTAACCATATGAAATCAACCCTAACATCATCTACTCATTATCCTCATTAAGTTATGTTTTAAACATATATATAACTTAAAGAAAATCTAACATAGAAGTTAGGTTTTAATACCTTTCCTCTTTCTTTTTCTTCCGCTAGACAAAACCGGCGATTTGCTAGCTTTTCTATTTCACGAACATTTTTGATCCGATCAATCATGCTCATGATCTTCCTTCTCCCTCTCCATCCGAATTCTCTCTCTCTCTCAAATGTAGGATTTTCAAAAATCTCATTTAAATGAAATCTAGCTTCCTATTTATAGATTTTCCAAAGTTAGGGCAAAATAGTCATTTCACCCCCCTTAACCTCCTTACTATTCATTACCTAACAACTAAGTTAACTTACTCCTTAAGTTTACTTAACATTTAAGTCTACTTAACCTTTAAGTTTGCTTAACTCTTAAGTTTACTTAATACTTAAGTTTACTTAACACTTAAGTTTACTTAATACTTAAGTTTACTTAATGCTTAAGTTTACTATTTCCACCTCCTTAGTTAACCTCCTTACTATTCACGTAGCTTCCCTTGGAAGCTTCGTGGTTCCATCTTTCGGGTTTCGTCCGACAGGTTTAAAAATTGCAATTCTCGGATTCCAAATATTTTTGGATATTTCGTCTTTCCTTTACCGATTAACTTTTACGTATTCTTCGGATTTCCGAAAAACTGAAAAACACTTTTTGGCGTTGAGCGTTTTCCTTCATATTTTACCCTAACGTAGCTAAACGGATGAAAAGTACATAGCAGTACTTTTCGTCATTTTTATTTTATCCAATTTCTGCACGTTTTTCGAGAAAAACTTTTATCGGCTTACTTAACTCTTCACGATATATTATCAGCAAATCTTTTGACGGAATGTCATTTTGACATACCGAACTCTCAGAATGGCTTAGGTTATTTCAAACCCTAACCCTTAGGTTTCATCAGGTGAATAGTGCATATTTCGTCTTTTTCCCTGAAATATTTTTGTTCCCGGAAAATTTTCATTTTCGTCTTGAAAATTCCTACTCGTTCAGTCTAGCTCGTAGCCAGAATCCTCCCGACTTATAATCATCCTAGGTTCTAGAACGATTAATAACCACATAGCACATAATATTATTAATAAAAATTCATTTTATTAATAACTAATTCTTTAAACTTAATTTCTGGAAAAATCCAAATTTCTGGGGCGTTACAGATACTACATTCACGTCATCTCAACATCATTCAAATCCACACTGCATACAGAAGTGTCCCACAAGAACCATAGCTCAAATCCCGAGTGACTACTACACAAGACAACACATCGGATATAATTTGAAGACTTGAAGATCTGGTCATGGACCCGACTTCCCGACTTCGTACAACCTCTTATCCCATGTCATTGTGTAGATCTCAACAACAATATTCTGGAAAAGTACAACACTCCTCAATTGGATGTCCGGATTGAAAGTTATGAAGGTTTGAGCAAACAACGCATTGCACGAGTGCATGTACTTCGAGACGATGGGACCCACATGGCCCAGGGCAACCCGGGAAGCCACATGTAGACCCGCGACCATCAGGTCTATAAATAAAGGCCTTTGGTTGGTCATTTGAAGAAAAAATAGAGAGGAAACTTTGTCCATTTCACTCTGTATACACTTCTATAGTGCTCCAAATTGAGTGCTTCTTTGGATAGAGAGGAAACTTGTGAGCTCGCGTGTGACGCCCCCAAAATTAGGTATACATCACCCATCTTGAGTCGTCAGATACATGGTACAGAATTCAAATACAACTTACTAATACCACTGTCGTGTATAATACGACAAAATACAACTGTGAGTTTGAATACAATAATTGTCTACTAGAGATCATACAAACTCAAAAGGAGTCCTCAATACAATTATTGTCACACTATTTAACAGAATAATGAGGACTACTAATGCTATCCTCTGGACCGTCACTCCATTCCCCGACTAGTCCCTGCTATGTTCTCATTTCCTGAAGAGAACAATGAAAGAAAGGGTGAGCTCAACTAGCCCAGTAAGAAATATTATGACTAAGATAATGCAGAATAAATTATCATTAGTCTCCAACAATGTTAAACTGATAAAATATAATAGACATCAAGTTTAACTGCAGCGGAATAAGCAATCCATTAAAAGAGTCAAGTAGAGAGAATTGAATCTACTATCTTTTATGATTTAAAAAGTTTTTCATCACTTTTATCGCTGAGACTCAGCTCAATAAATAATCCACATCATTAAATCATCCCTGCACTACAGGCCAAGGATATTCTTTAGTATCACGACCACGAATTATCCATGCACTACGGGCCAAAGATAATCGTGTTTTCATCAACGGTCCTGATCATGCCATAAAACAATTATCTTTGCACTACGGCCGAAGAGAATCCATAGCCATAATCATACCAAAAACTGTCCATCAATCCACTACGGGCCAATGAGGACTTTTTTTTCACATCATTTGTAATATTACGGTCATGATTACACCGCATAATCCCTGGTCATAATCATACCAAGTCCATCTATGCACTACAGGCCACAGATGACTTTCAACATAACATAAACATGATGATGATGACAATGATATAAGACTTTAATAAAACAAGTTCAAGAATTAATTTGTCCATGAACCAATAACATCCAAATTGTCCACACGATACTGTTTTGTGGTGTAAAATTCAAGAATGCTCAGAAGAATATTTTCCTGAAAAGATACTGGATGAAGCGCAAATATCAAGGATATTCTACTAATTTCATGGAGTATAGAAGTCAAAACTTTAACCAACTGAGTATAATAAAGAATGGAATAACAACAGAAATCACCATGCATGCGGAACTTCGCACAGGCAGGTTATTCCAACAGAATACTAAATAACGGAACCAGGTCAGGTGAAATTCACACCGACAGGATGTTCCAACAGAATAATAAATGCGGAATAATAAATGATGGAACTAGGTCCGGCGTATAGCACAGACAGGATATTCCGACAGAATAATAAAGACGGAATAATAAAAATGGAACCAGGTCCGGTGTAAAACACATAGACAGGATGTTCCAACGCAATAATAATAAAGACGGAACCAGGTCCGGTGTAAAACACACAGACAGGATGTTCCAACAGAATGATAGAAGAATGTCACCAAGTATAGGGTAGACCGCGTATACAGGTTATTCCAACAAAATAATAAGAAATGGAATAACAATAGTTCTCTTCATGAATAAGAAAGAATAACACCCCTTACCGTAACAGAAACTGGATATAGAAGTAGTGAAGTAGCAGAATACTCTTCTTCTTCCTCTCTATAATTTTCTCTCTATAGTTTCTCTCTATAATTTCTCTCTCTAGAGTTTCAATGAATTCGTAAGAAAATAATGAAGGAATGAGCTTCTATTTATAGGAAAATGGAATGCATAGTAACTAATCCATGAACGGTCCAGATTGATTTACTTTAATCTGACGGTCCATATTTAAAGAAAAATCTTTTAAATAAAATATAATATATTCTATTTATATAAAGAGATTTTTACTATGCAAACACTATGCAACACTATGCAAAACACTATGCAACACTATGCATAATAAAATATAATATATTCTATTTATAAAATAACTTTAATAAAGTATTCTGTTTTATATAAAAAGATGTTTCCGTTTTATTACGTTAATAATACGAATAAAACAAAACGTCATTATCGCTATAATAATTCATATTATTAATCGACAATAATTGAATTAAACTGAGCGACTTCTCACATAAATATCAATAATCAATACCGTGTGCTACTATGCAACAATGCGTATTACTGTACTTTTACTACCCAGTAGTTCAACAGTATCAACGGTAAAACTTCCGTCGTTATTTTTAATAAAATATTTTTGTCGTTTTCTCAATCCGATAATAATTCTGTTGTGGGGTCCACCAATAATTGTACCGTCGTACGAATATTTTTCCGACACAAAGAATATTTCATGACCAATCGAATATAATATAACAACTTGCATACTTTGCAAAATTTATAAATACTACCCACAACTATAATATTATCTCAAATTCACACCATAATATAAAAAAATTATTTCGAGAAAATTAATTCTTTATTCATAAAATCTGGGGTTTCACATCGCGTTTTACAACATAATGAAATTTAACTGGTGGAAACCGAGTTTTCAGGCGTCAAAAGCTATCTGAAGTCTTCTTGGCAACCCACTATAAGATATTTCAGATTTTAAATCTTTTTATCACTTTTGTACATACATATCTACTAACGTTAAGAGTCGCATTGTGTGGGTATACCCGGATCGTCGATCCGTGGCTTTTTATTGCTTATATATATATATATATATATATATATATATATATATATATAGAGTTCGGATCTTAAGCTCACCCCTTATCCAACTCACCCGAGCTCACACCACCTTTAGCGACGGACCCAGCGATGGTTCTGTCATACAACCGTCGTCTATAATTTTAGCGAGGGACAACATATATCGTCGCTATAAATATAGACGACGGTTGTATGACCGAACCGTCGCCGGGTCCATTTCTAAAGGGGGGGTGAGCTCGGGTGAGTTGGATAAGGGGTGAGCTTAAGATCCGGACCGTATATATATATAGGGGTCCGGATCCAGTCCGGGATCCCGGACTTTATAAAATACGGACCTTTTTTTTGTTTTTTTTTTAAAACAACTAAAAAAAGTTTAATATTTTATGGAACAGGAATTTTTACATAATATAGTGTTTTGGGTGTGATTTGGATACATATAACAAAACATGAATGTACTGTACATTCATGTTTTGTTATATATATCCATATCACACCCAAAACACTGTATTTTGTAAAAATTTCAGTTCCATAATTTTATTTTTATTTTTTTTGTAATTTTAAAGAAAAGCAAAATAAATAAATAAATTAAAAGTCCGTATTTTAAGCTTGTTCGGGAGTTCGGACAGGATCCTTATCATATATATATATATATATATATATATATATATATATATATATATATATATATATATATATATATATATGGTACAGATTTTAAGCTCACCCCTTATTTGGCTCACCTTGCTCACCCCCCTTTAGCGACGGACCGGGCGACGATTCGGTCCATCGCTATATGTAAAACCGTGTACTTATGTTGTTCGTCGTTAAAAGTTAAGACAGCGGTTTTACATATAGCGGCGGACCGAATCATTGTCCGGTCCATCGCTAAAAGGAGGTGAGCAAGGTGAGCTAGATAAGGGGTGAGCTTAAGATCCGGACCGTGTGTGTGTGTGTGTGTATATATATATATATATATATATAACTATTATTTAGCCTGCGGGTTAGATTTGCCTAAATCTGGCTATTTCTCACTTTGACCGGTTCATGGTGACTAAACTGAAACCGATGAAGCTAAAATAGTTTAGATTTATTCAAATCTAGTTCTTGTTTTGGCTTTTGTACATATTGTTTGTTCATGTGAGCCTAGGAATCATGTGATCACAGATTCAGTTCCTGAATCTAGATTCGGTTCCCGTGATGGACATTTTCAGCTGCAGCCAACTTGTAAATTATTCACTGCTATGTATCTTATTTTCTTAGAGTACTTTCATGCCCATAAGGAGTTTCGACACAGCTATGTATCTTATTTTCTCGAAGATGCCTTGCATCTCGAAAATAAAAGCAATCAAGCCGAACACATAATAAAATGAAAGTATCAAAGGCCTCAATTACTATTAAGCATAAGGGTTTGAAAAACCTATTTTACAAAACATCATTGTTATATCTTGTTAAAATTGAACTTTTATACAAAAGTCAAACCCTTTTCATATAGGTGCAAACGAGGCATAACACTACTTCTAACCAACTGGACATAGACCTAGCACAGACACATACACACATGTACACAGATAAAAGTTTTAAAATGAAAAGTGATAGTAATCGTGTTATCACGGAAGACAGGGGGTGCCTAACACCTTCCCTCCGCTTAATCAAGCCCCCAGACCCTAACGAATTTTGGTTTTGCAGACCAGTTAAATAGTGTTATATCGCTAGGTCTTTGTGCAAACCCTTTCTTGGTTGAGTTGGTGCAACCATTTAAAAAATAACAACTGGTCACTGTTACAGTCAAATCGTCGACATATACATGTCAGACCTTTTCAAACTTGTTTTTTAAAACAAATCTCACTTAACATGAGAACACCAAAAGATAAGAACAGAAAGGGACAAATAAAAATCCCGACGTCGACAAGGTGACGACTCTACTAGGGAATCCAGTAAGAAGGCTTAAGCCGCTATTCAATCTTTTCAAAACAAAACTTTATCTGCTTACTTGTGAATACTGTATTTACATTTGAATGAATGTATATTAGGTACTTTTGAGTTTGATAATTTGCAAATTCTAATCTAGTTTGTTTGGTTTTTATGTGTTTTCATTATATTATTGTGTAATGTAGTCTTATATATCTTTTATGTATTTTTGTATTAGTTTTATGTGTTTTTAATTTGTTTTGTAGAAATTGGATTGGAATGTCATTTGGATCGATGGTTGGAATCGCTAAATTCACATTTTCGGTTTGCCATTGACATAGCAGTCCCGTCAAGCCCAGTTTTTACCATGCTCCAGCCATTATATGTCCAAACTCCAAGAATGAAAGTTGTAGATCAACGTCTCCTCTTTCCGGATCGTCTTGAATCGCATCAATTGGATTTTGGATGTGAGAGTTATGGACATTTTCCCAACGGGTGTTAATTCTGGAAACTACCAATTCCCATTTGCATAGCAGTCACTTCAAGGAAAATTTGAACATTTCTCCATCCATTATTTCAAAAAACTCAAAGAATAAAAGTTGTATATCTACGTCTCCTTTTTCCGGATCATCTTCAATCATCAAAATCAGAGTTCATATAAAGAAGTTATGGCCATTTTCCCAACAGATATCGAAGAAGAAAATTACCCGGCGCTGCAGCGCCCCTTGCTAGTGTATTTCTTGCGCTGCAGCGCCACTAAGCAGTAGCTCAGACCCTTTTAAGAACTGTAACTCCCCCTTTAAGCCAAATCAAGGCGCTGCAGCACCAGGCACGGATTTTTGATAGATTTCAGCTATTAAATACTTAACCTAATGACCCAATGAACCATATCTTTCATTATAACTTACAACCTAGAGGGAGAAAAGAGAGAGGAAACGAAAGAGCTTGGAGAAGGAAGGCTATGGCCTTGTGCCATGGTTGTTCAACAAGATTGGAAGTGCATCAATGGTGAGCTTTATCTAGAAACTAAGGGGAAGCCATTCATTTTCTTTCTTTTTACTCTAGCAGCTAGAACTCATGCTTGGGGATCTAGTGCACAAACACTTGTAACACCAATGGAGGCAAGGAATTGAACTAAGTTTCTAACTTTTCTTTGATACCTGTATTATCCATGGATGATTACCTATTATTTGGAATAGTTTGATTTATTTGTTATGAATTAAACTTCTAATTTGCTTTCCTTTTGATTGGTGTCATACGAATTGGTTCTTTATATTTCGTGCTTAATGTTTAATTGCTAAGTAATTGGTAATTAGTGTGGTAATCTATTTGAAATTGGAAAATGGAATGTGGATCTAGATCAAAAATATAAGGGCATGTGATTATGTTATACATAATTTGTGTATTGTCAATGCATAGTGGTCGTCGTGATCATAAGGAGAGTTAAGAGATTTAAACAAAGTGATGCACGCCAAGTGTTTGACAAAATGCTTGTGTGTGGATATTGTGTTCTTAGCTCTGTATCTATCTATCTATGTTTTTTTCTGTTATTTTGATTAATTATAATCATAATTTATCTTTTTAATCAATTGTTGATATAAGATTGAGGTGATATAAAGTCGATACTTGGTAACTATTAGTGATAATTCCTCGTGGGTTCGACAACTCTTTTATCATTATATTACTTGTTGACCGCGTATACTGGCGCGTGTTTATCGGTTGCGAAATTGACTAACAAGTTTTTCCCAAAAACTTGTTGGTCGAAAAATAGATCACTAAACACGCGCAAGTATATGCGGTCTAACAAGTAATACAGTGATAAGAAAGTGTCGTACCCACGAGGAACTATCACTAATATTTACCAAATACTGACTTTGTATCGCTTAAATCGTATTCGAACATCAGACTAATAGAAGTGTGATTGATCTAGTTATAACTAATTATCAAAACAACTAAATGCATAACGAATGGTATCGAAGGAACTACGAGCTAAGGTCATAACTTCACCCCACACTGGCATTCTGTCTCCATCAAACTTCCTACCCTTCGCTCTTTGGTCTTAGTGGTCACGACAGTTTGTCGATCGAGAACACACAAGTGCTCATACACCTCTGTCGAGGTATGTACAAACATATCCTCTCTAGATCCACCCGATAGGGAATAGAACAGAGAAGAACATCCAAGCTAGGTGATAATCCTACACGTCTATGTGAATTAACCATGTCAGGGATTTAAAGCTTAAGTTCTTAAATAGGCCACACGTGGTGCATAGATATATGTCTAATCTACACACAACTTATGTCGTCGAAACAAGTCGACAACTCATAATCACATGCCAATATATTAAGGTGTAAATCTATAATCCCTCTTTCAACATCACATAGATTACCAAAATCATCACTAATGTCTTAGCAAGAATCATGAAGCATGAATATATTAAACCAAACCATATGGTGACAACCAAAGAAATAGAAAAATCAATTAAAATTAACAAAGGGATCCGTTATAACCTTAGAGCCAATACATAGTTCATAGCTCTTGAACAAAATATAAGTAACAATAAAGACAACATTTATGGATTACAAAATCAAAGGAAACAGATGGCTAAGAATAAACTTTATCAAAGCTCTTCAGTCTCTAAGAATTCCACTATGTTCAAGCTTTTCAATCCGTATTTCTCACTGATCTTGGTGCTTAAAGGAATTCCAAACTTCTCCCTATTCTAGCTAAGCTATATTTACAGACATTACCTAAGAGATAGAGAGAGAAATTACAAAAAAGGAGAGAGAGACTATCCCAGAGGGAGAGATAATCGATTATATTCACAGAGGCTAGCTTAGGGTGGCCAAATCCAGCCCTGCACTGCCTAGGAACCAGAGGTGGCGCTGCGGCGTGAGGAATAAAGCTTAGGGTGGCGTTGCAACGCCACGTTAGCACCAAAAACACCGGAGGTCATGCTATAGCGCGAGTTCATGAAGGAACTGTGGCGCTATAGCGCCATGCTGACATCATCGTTGATCAGGTTGGGGCGCCATGCTGACATCATCGTTGATCAAGTTGGGGCGCTACATCGCTAGGTTTAAGCCTGGCATTGGCGCTACAGCGCCAGTGTAGTGAAATTGACCGTTTTACCCCTTGAAAGCTAGAAAAGACCTATTAAGCCCTGCAACACATCAGTTAAGTAAAATAATACTATAATTATATAAGAGCTATATAAAATCTATGAAGATCAAGAAACTATTTAAGCAATAAAGGATCCAATTCGCGGGTATAAATCCCACTCATCAGTAATAATCAAATAAATTGTTATACTAAAATCTTGAAATTTGTAATATATAGATGGCTTCTGAAGCAGCGCAAAAAAAGTGCGGCTTGGGTAGGGGGACCTAATCATGTGCCTAAGGCCCCTAGTAATCCGGATGATCAGATTCTTATTCAGATTCGTTCTCCTCCGAACAACACGTACGTCCCCATCATTTATATATAAGCATTTTAGATTCCATTGTTGCAGATATATAACTAATGTAAATTGTTTTAAATATTATAATATATCTACTTATCTTTGTTGTAAATTATTGTACATTATAGTGATTTTTCAGATAACAAGATCGTCATGTGCATTTCACAGCTGTGCTTACAGAATTGGCCCACACCTGTGATTACGTGGGCAAGCACACCTATCGCCCACACGAATGGAGTTTGGGCTGAATTTCAGGTATATTTTTTTAATTATGACAAATAATATAATTATCTAAGGAAAATTGTTTAGTAGTGTTGAATTATATGTTAATTGTACCGTTTTAATATTATTATTATTTTTTTATTTGTAGAAGAGGTATAGATGGGAGGACGCATAGGCTTCAGTGATACAGACACTATTCTGGCAGAAGTGCGCCTTCTGCACCAAAGATAATTCTAACAAAGAACGAAAAAAATAGCGACGAAACTGTCGCTATAGGTGTTCTTGAGCCTTCAAGAACATTCATAACCAGTTTCGACTTGTCTACTTTGACCAAGCACACAGACCGGATCATGATGTTTGAGGGTATGTTTTTGGTCATATCATGAAGTATAAATGTAACACTACAAGTCCTAACAAGAATCATTATCAAACAACATCACAATCAAACAATATAAGCTTTCAAAGTGGCTGTCAAAGCTGTTCTTCATTTCTGGGTTTTCGAGAAATGAAGAACAGTTCATGATGCCTACTTTGGGCTTCCACAACTTGCAGATAGTGAGACATTTTTGTGATGTAATGGGTGCAGTGTGTAGTCAGCATGTAATAGAGTATATCTATCCCAAAACATCAACAAAATAACAACTCAATCGAAAGATCTAGACCGGTCAAACCTTAGCAGACGTCATGATCGTGCGTTTTCTGGGTTACCTAGAAAATGCATTTCATGAACGTCCGGCCTAGTTTGACCGCCCACTAAGATCTACCTGTTCAATATATTAGTAATATAGTGCAATAATATTGTAGTCCAAACAACAGATTATATCCTAGATACAAAGATCATTACATAAAATCATAACACAGTCAGATCTAAGGCCACGAAGATCTTGTCAGAGCCTTTTGGGCATGATCCGGGTTTTTCCAGAAATTGAAAGTCATGGTCGGTCAATGAGTTTTGACCGCCCATAACTTTCATTCTGAGTACGATCTGAGCTAGCTAAAAGTTTCATATTAGAGAGAACATAACAGGCTACAAGATTCAAGCTTTAAACAACAAAAACAGCTAACATACAGAGACTAAAGAAGCCTGACATTTGCTTGTCAGTCAACAAGAATTTTTTTCCAGATTTTTCTAAAACTCAAATCCGAAGATTTTGATGTTATGGATTTATCTAAAACCAACCCTGATCGTCATAATAACTGATAAACAACATGTTTTAACAACAAATTACAAGATCTAACAACAGATCATTAGAAAAATTTTAAGGCTAGGGTTTATACCTTTGATGTCCAAATTCTGATTTTGTGTTGTTGTTTTGTTATGTGTAATGGTGGGGCTTGGATTGGGGACTGAAATGCTAGAGATTTTCGTTGGTTCTAGTGAGAGAGGGTCAAGTATGAGAATTGAACAAAATTAGTGCACAAAAATGATTTTCTCTCTCCTTAAATCTATTTATAGGCAACATGATGCATGAATGGTTGGTATAATGTCTGATTGCTGTCAATCTAGAGCATGTGGAGTTGGTATGAGTTTGGTGAACAACTCCTCCTAATGTCAAACCCTATTCTAGCTTCAATAATACAAGAGGGGCAAAGTGGTCAAATTGTAAATCATTTTAATGGCAACCAAGTAATTTGCCAAACCCTTAGGGTTTAACCCTTAGGGTTTAACCCTTAGGGTTCAACCCTAAAGTTTAGCACAAAGCAATAATAAAATTTAGCAATTAGGGTTGGTACAAAAAATAATTATCTTAGTTTCTAAAATTTCCAAATTTGGGTTTTGTTAATTATAACTTAAATTTTAATTATACATGAACATTAGGGTATTATAATATAATTAACCTTGCCACTTAAGCAATTAAGGTTTACAATTATCAGTTAGGGTTCCTAAATATCAGTTAGGGTTTTAATTTTCGTAATTAGGGTTTTAATTTATTACGGTCTTAAATCAGTAATTAGGTTTGCTTTAATTAGCAAAATAAAACCTATTTTACCTGATATTAATCACAATAACACAATTCTTGACAGATCCAACCTCCGGTCTAGGCTTCCAGATTAGGGTTTATTAGAAATTTAAAAATAATTAGGGTTTTAAATTTAAAAATTAGGGTTTCGTAATTAGCATATCATGAAGTAACACATAACATATATCATATAACCCAGATATTTAACAGTCGTAAATTTCCCATTTAAATTGATAAACAGGGTTAAATCAATTAATGCTAGGGTTTGGTCAACATACCATAATTGAGCAACTAACAACAGTTCATAAATATACAGTACATATTTATGGCACTGAAAAATCAAAATATTATAATATTATAATATTATTATCATTCCTTGATCAAAATCCAAAATTAGGGTTTGGATTCTATATCTAATTTTATCTGCCATAATTAACCTTATAATTAAGTTAAAATAATTAACTTAATAACCTGAATAAAATTTATATAATAAAATAATTATTATAATTATTTAAAAAAATCATATCATTTATTATTTAAATAATATGCACATATAATTTCATGGAAAAATAATTAATAAACCATTTCTAATATAACCTTAATTATTGTAAAAATATAATTTATAATAATCAACATTTTTTTAAAATAATTTTTATTTTCAACTATTGATGTAATAAATAAATTTTATTTATCACACATATAATTATAATTACACATTACCTTAGCACATATCATTCATATTTATTTTAATAAATAAATTAAAAAAAATTTATACGTAAAATTTATGATTTATTTATATAAAAAATATCGAGTTGTCACACAACAACTCCCCATAGGCCATTGGCCTTGAAATCATTGCCTAAGTTTTAGCCATTTGAAAGTTACATAAACTAGCTTATGTCCACTGTTCATGTACTAAAGTGACACTCATTTTGAGACAAGAGAAAAATCTCAGCATTTGTTATTCTAAGGCTTGGTTTGGACACTATAATTCCCATAATGTAATATAAATGTATTACTGCTACTATACAAAGGAAATTTGGGAATTATTTATGTACTCACATCATAAAATCCATGTACATTAAATACACGCAATTAAAATAACACAGTTAAGTATTATTGAACGGGTATCTCCATAATTATCTCTACTACTCACATAGCCATATTATAACATTATTTAAAATTATCTATCCAGTGTGCACACGTAACTTTTTTTTTCAATTTATGGAATATACAGATATTTAATTATTCCTGTATAAAAATCACTTATGATTTTATTGCATTATATGATACTTCATATCAACATAATGTATCTTATTATATGATTCTATGCATGTCACACATTACACTAATGTTCCAATTCATTATCAACAACAAAACTATTTTTTCTAAGTTTCGACACTGGCGCAGCTGTGCCATTTTGTACTGCTGGGAGGGCGCAGTTGCGCCGGTCCCTGACAGTGCCAAAATGGGTTAGCTTCAAGCTAGTAAAAATATCTATCACCACATAAATCCTATATGAGGTAATTTAACTTCTTCAATGGTGATATATCCATACTTGAGATAAATCAATATGTTCAACTCTCACCACTATATTCAAATAAATTTAATATTTAAACATTAAGAATCCTATCAATTTCTTGATATTAAAACCTTAGGGTTAGTCCACTAATTTAAATAACTATTAGTGACTCCGTTTAATCGATTCATAAATTCAGATAACCACATAAGGTTTTAATAGACTCACAAAACTAACTCATTACAATTAAATCACATATTTAATTACTAAGGAGTTTAAAATTTCACGGTCATTACATCCCTCCCCCTTTATAAAAAATTCTGTCCTCGGAATTGCAAAAATAAGGTTACTCAAATAAAAAAGAATAATTCACTCTCATTTTCTCTTCTAACTCCCACGTAACTTCTTCTACTGCGTGGTTCCTCCAAAGAATCTTAACTGAATGGATAATCTTATTTCTCAACTTCTTTTCCTTCCTATCTAGTATCTGGACAGGAACTTCCTCGTACGATAAGTCTTTCTCGACTTGAATTGGTTCATAGGAGACAACGTGCTTGTAGTCTGGTTTATATGGCCGTAATACTGACACATGAAACACGTTGTGAATGTGCTCAAGTTCAGGAGGTAATGTTACCTCATACGCCACTTCATCGACTCGCCTCAGAATCTCGAACGGTCCTATGAACCTAGGGCTCAACTTGCCCTTCTTCCCAAAATGAATCTTCCCTTTCCAGGGAGATACTTTCAAAAATGCATAGCTCCCTACTTCAAAATCTCTCTTCTTGCGGTGTAAATCCGCATATTTCTTCTGGCGATCTTGAGCTGCTACTAATCGTGCTCTTATCACCTTGATGATTTCTACCGTCTATTGTACCAATTCAGGTCCCAACATTCGACGTTCTCCAACTTTGTACCAGCACAAGGGCGTTCTACATTTCCTACCATACAGTGCTTCGTACGGTGGCACTCCAATACTGGCATGATAACTATTGTTATACGCGAACTCTACTAATGGAAGGTGATCCTCCCAACTACCGTTGAAGTCCATCACACCAAGCTCGGAGCATGTCTTCAAGTGTTTAAATTGTTCTCTCGCTCTGCCCATCAGTTTGCGGATGATACGTGGTACTCATTCATAGTTGTGTCCCCATTCTTTCTTGAAGATTCTTCTAGAAATTTGACGTGAATTGCAGATCTCTGTCTAATACGATAGATACCGGCACGCCATGCCTTGAGATCATTTCCTTAATATATAATTTGGCTAACTGGTCCAAACAATACTTAATCTTAATCAGCAAAAAATGAGCTGACTGAGTAAGATGATCTACAATTACTCATATGGCGTCGTGCCCTTTCTGTGTTACCGGAAATCCTACAACAAAGTCCATTGTGATGTGCTCCCATTTCTATTCTAGAATTTCTAATGGTTGTAATAACCCGCTTGGTCGTTAGTGTTCTGTCTTGACTCTCTGACAAGTTAGGCATCTACTTACGCATTCCGCAACCTCTCTTTTCATGTTTGGCCACCAGAAGTGGTGATAAAAATCTTGGTACATCTTCGTGCTTTTTGGGTGTATCGAGTATCTCGTATTGTGCACTTCTTGCAAAATCTCCTTTCTCAGTTCTGGTACTAACGGTACCCAAATTTGTCCTTCAAATCTTAGCAGTCCAGTCCCATCAATCTTAAATTTTAATTTATCACCTTCAGTCAATTGCTTCTTGATGTTAATGCAATCTTCGTCCTTCTCTTGTGCTTCTTTAACCTTATCCAATAAATTCAGACTCACTGTCACTGTAAATAATTATTCGTTGGTCTCCATCAGATACTTAATCTCCAAGTTTAGTCATTCGAAATCTTTCACCAATTCATCTTGAATGGTCAACTTCAATAACTTCTCTCTGCCTTTTCTACTCAAGGCATCTGCCACTACATTTGCTTTGCCTAGATGGGACAGAATCTCATAATCATAATCTTTAATCAATTCTAGCCATCGGCGCTGCCTCATGTTTAACTCTCTTTGCGTGAAGATATACATCAGACTCTTGTGGTCCGTATATATCTCACACTTCTCACCATACAAATAATGCCTCCAAATCTTCAAGGCAAAAACTACTGATGCTAACTCCAGATCATGAGTCGGATATCCCTTCTAATAATCTTTTAGCTGACATGAAGCATACATAATAATTGTGCCGTGTTGCATCAGTACACAGCCAAGACCCTTGTGTGACACATCACTATACACTATAAATCCTCATGTGTTATCTGGTAAAGCCAACATAGGTTCTTGACTAAGCCTCTTCTTCAATTCTAGGAAACTTTCTTCACACTTCTCCGTCCAAATGAACTTACTGTCTTTCTGGTAAGATTGGTCAATGGTGATGCTAATTTCAAAAAATCTCTAATGAATCTTCGATAGTATCCCGCTAATCCTAAGAAACTCCTAATTTCTGTCGGCGTCTTCGGCTGCTCCCAATTGATAACCGCTTCTACCTTTGTTGGATCCACCGAAACACCATTCTTGTCGATAACGTGCCCTAAAAACTGCACTCTCTGCAACCAAAACTCACACTTAGAGAATTTTTCATACAGCTTCTCCCTCCTTAATGTCTCCAACACTATCCAAAGATGTTCAGCGTGTTCTTCCTCCGTTTCTGAATATACTAGAATGTCATCGATGAATACAACAACAAACTTATCCAAATACTGTTTGAACACTCTGTTCATTAAGTCCATAAATACTGCTGGCGCGTTTGTCAATCCAAATGACATTACCAAAAACTCAAAGTGTCCATACCGAGTTCTGAATGCCGTCTTTGGAATATCCTTCGGCCTCACTTTCAGTTGGTGATAACCGGTCCTCAAGTCAATCTTTGAAAAGTACTTTGCCCTTTTCAACTGATCAAACAAATCATCTATCATAGGCAATGGGTACTTGTTCTTAATGGTGACCTTGTTCAAGTCTCGGTAGTCGATACAAAGTCTTAGCGACCCATTTTCTTCTTTAAGAATAAGACTGGTGCTCCCTACGGTGATACGCTCGGTCGAATGTATCCCTTATCAAACAACTCTTGTAATTGAGCCATCAGTTCTTTCATCTCTACCGGTGCCATACGATTCCGGTGGCAATCCCAGAATCTCATATAAGAAGACATCAACAAAATCCCTTACAATAGGTATCTGACTCAGTTCACCCTCAACTCGTCGAGTATCAACCATGTGAGCCAAATAACCTATACAACCCTTCCTAAGCAATCTCTGTGCTTGCACCATCGTCAGACAATGAGATTGTCTCAGCGATTTACTACTATAAAATACCACCTTCGACTTATTCGGAGTCTTAAGGTGTACACTCTTCTTCTTACAGTCTATAACTACTCCGTGAACCGATAAATAATCCATTCCAAGGATTACATTAAACTCCCCCAAACGAATAGGTATCAAATCCACTTTGAGATTAAATCCTCACAATTCGGTATAACAATTCCTATGAATGTATTCTACGGGAATAATTTCCTTGTTCGCTAATTCTACGTTCATAGGGTGTTCTAATCTCTCACGGGGTAAGTCTAACTGTTTAGCAAATTCTTCGAAAACAAAAGAATAGGTAGCACCCGAATCAAATAACATGTATGCATCTATATCATTGATCGAAATGATATCTGACACCACATTTTTAGACTCCACTGCATCCTATATGGTCATGTTGAACGTTCGTGTCTTTGGTCTGTTGGCTTGACTGGCTGACCCTCCAATGTTCAGTCCATTGTTGTTGTTGTTACGGTTGCCGCTAGCTGCATCGCCCTTTCTCTTCGGACAGTCCTTAATTTGATGGTATGTGGTTCCACACGAGAAACAACATCCCTTCTACTTATTCGGACACTGAGGATCCATGTGCTCTGATTGTCCACAACGATAACAAACACTCTTTCCCTTCATACACTCCCCGAGTGACTCCTCCCACAGTTGTTGCACTTTATACTTTTCTTAGCCTCTCCCCCGGACTTATTACCTCCAGAGGATTGACTCTCTGTCCATTTACACTTATTGGGGTTGCTGCCTCCGCTGTTTCCCCCTTTCTGCCCTTCCTGACTGATCTTATTTTCTTGTTTGAATCGAGCAATGGCTTCATTTGCCTCCTTCGGCAATTATAGCCCTTTCCAAAAGATCAGAGTAAGTCTTAATCTTTAGTATGACCACTGCTTTCTGCACCCATGGTTTCAGTCCTAGTTCAAAACTCCTTGCCTTCCTGGCCTTCGTGTCAACCTGATGTGGAGCGAATCGGGCTAACTCGTTAAATCTCATCCCGTACTCTGCGACAGACATACTACCTTGCTTCAGTTCCAGAAACTTAACTTCCATATCTTGTTGTGTATTCTCTGAGAAGTAATTCTCAAGGAATAGCTCCTTAAATCTCTCCCAAGGAATAACTCCTTCGTCTGCTCGGCCCCTATTGGCTTTCCACCAATAGTTAGGTTCGCCTTTCATCATAAAAGTGGAAAAACTCATCTTCTGTTCTTCGACCACCCGTGCGACCTCAAACTCCTTCTCCATTTCTTTTATCCATGTCTAGGCTTCAATTGGATCCAAGGTTCCCCGAAATTCTGGTGGTCCTACCAATTTGAAGTCCTTAACCAAGTGTTGTTCTGGCTGCCTTGTTGCTGGTGGGGTCTGTTTTGCATTGCCTCAGTTAACAAGTTAACGAAGTTCTGCATTGGATCGACATTTTCCCCTCCCCTAATGTTAACGGATCCCTCCTTCCTCTGATTCCGTGAAATTCTCCAAGGCGACATGATCTGAAGAAAGGAAGAAAATTATTAGGCTTTATGTGATATGTTATCCATGTTAGCATTAAGAAGTTTAAGACATCTATTAATCATTTTTGATTTAAATAAACAACTTCAGTATCACAATAAGGCTCGACGGATTTCCCTAACCCATCACTTACATACTTTACTTGAGTTTTCTACTAAGGTTATAACCTAGGTTTCGCATTCCTAACGTTTATAACCTACAGCTCTGATACTAACCTGAGACGCCCCCCATCCGGTTCCTCTGACCTCAATTCGGTCATCACGATAAAATACAAACATCCACCTCTAAACAATATACGATAACTAAAATGTGGAATATAATAAATGTACGTCATTCATTCAGAAGGTATTACTAGTCCCAAGATACGACAACCTTAATATCATCTTATAAATATACCCTAAAATAATCATTAGGGTTTGTAGACACTCAAAATTTCTGCACACCTGTTACTGACATTGCAGTAGGACAGATTCGTGTTTCAGTGATAACCCTGGAAGACAGCTCACATCCATTTCGGATACTATCGGAAGTTTAATATTAACCCTGGAACACACATCGGGAGTATCAATTCCAACCTCGAAGATAACCCCAAGTTTTGTCCTTGGCGATAACCCCAAGGAATGTTGTTGCAGTTCCGGCAATAACTCCGGAAATGCTTGTTTCAAATGCATGCGATCAACTTCAATCTCAGACCTCCTGCCGAGGTACTCATACCAAAGACCCAAAGATAACACCGGGAAAACGGGAACACTCACAGACGACCTTGCGGAATTCAAACACTTGCAGCATTCCAATCTCAGATGTAACCCTGAGCAACATCTGCTATCAGCTCAAACCGGAGATAACCCCAGTGAGGAGTCAAAAGGTTATCATTCCACCGCAAACCCAGCGCACCGTCTCAACATTTCATACATACATTGCTACACAACAATGTCCCACAAGAGCCAAGGAGTTCCAATCCTGAGTGACTATTACGCGTGGCAGCACACCGGATAGAATTTGAAGCTTGATGACCATGGTCCCCTCTTCCTAACTTCGTACAACCTCTAATCCCATGTCATTGTGTAACTCTCGACAAAAGCAGTCTGAAAATGGTCTTGTATACCTCGTTCGGATGCTTGGATTGAAGTTCTGCAAGTTCGAGCAGACATCACAGTGCACGAGTGTACGTACTTTGAGACAGCGGGACTCACGGAGCCTGGGGCACCCCGGGCAGCCGCAAGTGCATCTGTGGCTGTCGCAGGTACACCTGCGGCCCCCCTCTATAAATAGAGGGCTTGGGTGGCCATATTCAAGAGAAAAAGAGGCGAGGAAGCCCTGTCCAATTTGCTCTGTACACACCCCATATTGAGTGTTTCCTCATTTTAAACACCTGTTAGCTCACATATAGCTATATTTTTACCGGCTGGAGCAGAGTGTTTATCCATCTAGAGTCATAGAAGCCTACTTTGGTAGCCCACTGTAAGCCTTCTCACACTCTATAAATCCTTTCTCTTCATCTTTTTTTTTGCTAAATTTGTTTGTATTAAAGAAACCAAAAAGAACAATGGCTAAGGGGCATACCCCAGAATATAGTAACATCATCTAAAGAGCAAAGATGAGGATATGATACAAGGAAGAGATCTCAACCATCTAGTGAGTTACCAACCAATTACAATAGTGATTACAGTTTGTAGCTTTGATGAAGGCTTTACAAGTAGAAATCCGTGATTTAATAAGATTTGTTGTGTCCTTTGCAAGAGACCTAGGAGGAATGATAGTGCCCTTATGCATCTTTGTATCCCTAGCTTCCCAAACTTTGTAGAAACAAGTGGCAACTGTGAGACTCAAAATGTTCTTTGATAATTTTGAGCCTTGGTAGTTGGTGAGAAAGCTAATGAGAGCATCCCAAGTGAGTGGTATGGAAGCTCAATTTCCTAAGTTAAGAGCACTTTTTAGGATAACCGTAGAGTAGGTACATTCAAAGAACATGTGCTCAAAGGTTTCCATGTGTTGGTTGCATAGAAGACAGTTCCACGTCCTTCCCGTGTAGTGTTTGGTTCGATCATTCGTATATAGTTTCCTTAGCAGTCCAAGCCACAACATAAAAGAGTATCTGGGCACATGTAGGTTGTGCCAAAGGATTGTACTCCATGGTGCCAGTTAGGTCCTAGCCCGAATGGAATCCCAAATCTGGTTAGCCTTTACCATATGAATGGCTTGAGCTTCCCACAATATTTTGTCATTCTATCTAGGAGGGATGGAAGCTTGAAGAATTTGCTGCCGAAACATGATCACATTATGATGATTGCTAATTGGGAGATTCCATGAGGAGTCCAGAATGATGTGGCTCACCTTGGAAGATGATGGAATACCTGAGTTGGACAGTAATGAGGTAGAGGGGTTGATTGGGGCACCATTCAACCAAGGATCATACCAAAGAGAAGTTTGATTACCCCGCCCAGTAATGTATTTCAGGTGTTATATAGCACATGGGCAAAGCTTTAGGATTTGTTTCCATATCCACGAGCAAACATGGCCTGCCGAAACCTGCCATATAGACTTGTCTTTCAAGTGAATGGCTTGTATCCATTGTGCTCAGAGAGATTTAGTATCGTGATTGATGATTTGAAGGAAATGTTGCAACTGTAATGCAATGTTCCAATCAAGGATACTCTTTATGCCCAATCCCCCTTCATTTGTTGGAAAAGTGATTTGAGACCAAGCCACTTTAGCCCCAAACTTACAAAGATTCAGTCCCTTCCACAAAAACCTGCCGAGGAGGGAGTTAATCTCTCAAAGTATAGCCTTAGGTAGCATGAAATGCTTGCGCCAATAGGTTTGGAATGAAAATAGAACATATTTTATCAGTTGAAGGCGACCAGAATAGGCAAGGACTTTGGATGTCCATGAAGAAATACAAGAGTTTGTACTTAGTATAAGAGGAGCACAGTCGGCATGAGATAGCTTCCGAGATAGTAGTGGTACTCCAAGGAATTTGGAAGGTAGAGAACTTATCTGAAATCCCAGTAAAGATATGATATTATCCATGGTTGAAGGATCCGTATTTGAGAGATAGCACTGACTTTTATGAGAATTCGGGATCAGGCCGGAGTAAAGAGAGAAAGATTGGATGCAAGAATTAATAATATTGATCGAAGGTAAGCTCGTATGGAAGAAATTCAGGATATCATCATCAAACAGTAGATGAGTAAGTTGGCAATCTTTAGCTTTCCAATGAAATTCAAACCCATCGGTGGAAGTCTCTTTTTTGAGTTTTAGAGAAAGTATTTCCATCACAAGAACAAATAGGAATAGGGAGAGGGGATCTCTTTGACGAAGCCCACGAGTACTACCAAAGAAGCCTACAAGGGTTCCATTCAACTTGATTGAGAACATAGAAGAAGAGATACATTCCCTGATCCAAACAATGAAGATTGGGGGGAAATAAAAAGCTTTAAGGACATCAAGAAGGAACTCCCATCTAACCATGTCAAAGGCTTTTCGTAGGTCAATTTTGAGGGCACACCGAGAGGGGCCAGAGTTTCTGTTGTAACCTTTGAAGAGATCTTGAGCCAATAAAATATTATCACTTATACTTTGACCTTTTACAAAAGCCGATTGTGCTTTATCAATTAGCTTGAGCAGAACCACTTTTATCCAATTACAAAGGATTTTTGCTATACATTTTATACATTTATAAATAGTATTACAGCAAGAGATGGGATGGAAATCAACCATGGCAGTTGGATTTGAACATTTAGGAATCAAGGCCAAAGCAGTGGAGTTTATCCCTTTGGTTAGCTGGCTAGTGGAGAAAAAGTACTGAACAGTCTTAGTGAAGGTTTCCCCCACAATGGACCAGCAGCTAATAAAGAAGTTCACATTGAATCCATCTGGATCTGGGCTCCTGTTACGGTTCATGGAGTTTAGAACCTTGGAAATCTCAGTATCAGAAATAGGACCACTAAGAAGAGAAGCTTGAGATGGGTCTATCAAATTGGTAGGGGAAGAAATGCCAAGGTCGGTAAACCCATCATAGAGTGAGCCCGAATCAGAAAAAAGGCTAGAGAAATACCCCACAGCTACTACCTCAATCTGTTCCTTATCATGGACCATAATACCATTATTATTAAGGATCGAGAGGATTTTGTTAGTGTTCCATCGTTGCTTCATCATATTTGAAAAATAGCTTGAATTACGGTCACCTAGCTCAACTAGCTCAGTAAGAAATATTATGACTAAGATAATGTAGAATAAATTATCCTTAGCCTTCAACAGTATAACAACTGATAGAATACAATAGACAACAAGTTTTAGATCAACAACTGCAGCGAAATAAGCAATCCATTAGAAGAGTCAAGTAGAGCATGATATCTACTATCTTCTATGATTTAAAAAAAATTTCATCAACTTTATCCATGTAATACCCTTTAACAATTCTTTATTATACCCAAGACAAAGAGAGCTTTCATCACCTGTCTTCACCTGAACCACCAAAGATTATAGTTAAATTCACAATTCATATTTATAGTCATGTAAATCAACAGTTTCTCCTTGCCATAAATGCTTAATAGAACGTTTACTCAATATCCTTACCCCAAAGGCTAAAGATATTCAAATGTAATAACAATGATCATACCAATCAGTTGTTTACCTTTGCACAAGGGGCAAAGATATTCAACTATAAAACCAATGGTCATGATCATACCAATCAATTAGCTGTCAGTGCACTACGGCCAAAGACATTCAACTGTTAACTAATGGTCATGATCCTGCAAATCACATCATCGAATTATCCATGCACTACGGGCCAAGGATATTCGTTATTATCACCAGTGGTTATGATCATGTCATACACCTGTCCATTTTTGCACTTAAGCCAAAGATATACAACTATAAAACCAATAATATACAGTCCATCTATGCACGTAAGCCAAAGATATACAACTGTAAAATCAATAATCAATAGTCCATCTATGCATGTAAGCCAAAGATGACTTTCATCACAATATAAGTATGAGGATGATGACAATGATATAAACATTAATCAAACGAAATCAAGGATAAATATTAAAGACTTTAAATTTATCCAGAGTTTTAAAATATCCAAATTGTCAACATGATACTGCTTTGTGGAGTAAAATTCAAGAATAATATTCACGTACCAAAGATAATTTGGACAGAAAAGAAATATATTTTTTGGGTAAATAGTAACCCGTGAATAGTAACTCGTGAATAGTAACTTATGAATAGTAACTCATGAATACCAACTCATGAATAGTAACTCGTAAATAGTACTCCGTATTTGTACATAGTACCGTATACATAAATAAAGTCATATACGCAAATAGTGTCATATACATGAATAGTGTCGTATACGTGAATAGTATCGTATACGTGAATAGTAACCCCAACACAAAAAGATAAAGTTTCACAATAAAATCCATATCAATATTTATAACACCTTAATCCAAATGTTATAAATCACTTAATAATCTCATAATCTAATATTATTAATATTACCACAATATTTTAATCATTTCTTAAACTTATAACCAATTTATTTTAATTGTTTGCACTTTACTAATTAATGCATTTAATCATCCTAAAATGCTAAACTCGTAAGATTTCATCACCAATAACCAAAACTCTCATAAAAAATATGCATATACTTTATATAGGATTCTCAAGCCATAAAATCCTATTTTCCAATTTTTTTACTTCATATAACATATTTAATTCATTTACTCATAACTAGCCCATTTTCATGAAAAATACCAAATCAGTACAAACAAATTTTCTTTTCTGGGATTTAGCAGAATATAGTCCTATATTTAACATATATTTTTCTCAGAATTTTTAAAATTCATTTACTATTTTTCATA
This sequence comes from Panax japonicus, assembly GCA_020205505.1. Taxonomy (NCBI): domain Eukaryota; kingdom Viridiplantae; phylum Streptophyta; class Magnoliopsida; order Apiales; family Araliaceae; genus Panax; species Panax japonicus. The sequence continues at coordinate 43,359,208 of CM035114.1, forward strand.
TGGCTAAAACTGCCGAATATTTCGATATTTATCAAAAACTGTACTTTTGTCCAAAAATTCTGAAATTTACAGGGTATACTGCTGTTATATAGATGTACTCCCAATAAAAATTTCTCCAATTTTGGAGTTAACCACAAGGAGTTATAAGGGTTTACTTTTAAAATAGTATTTTCCCATAAAATTCATAACTCCTAATCTTTACATCCAAAAATCGCCATTTTTGGACACAATCTAGAAATCTCATCAAATTATTATTTCAAATTTTTCCAGATTTTTTGAGGGTTGGAAAAATTACGAAACTTCCCCTGGCAGAAACCCCTTACTTACAACGGTTAAACGAAAATGATATTCCTTAAGAATATTGAACGAAAATAATATTCCTGACGAATATTAAACGAATATAATGAATATTGAACAAAAATAATATTCCTTGCGAATATTAAACGAATATAATGAATATTGAACGATAATAATATTCATACGAATACGAAAAATAATATCTCTTTAGAATATTAAAAAAAATAACCCTTACCTCAGAAGAAGACTATATACTGGAGTATTGAAGTAGCAGATTTCGCTTCTTCTTTCTCTCTATAGCTTCTATCTCTATAATTACTCTTGTGAGACTTAGTGAATTAGTGAGAATGAAGGAAGAATGAGCTTCTATTTTTAGGAAAATATAGTTTCGATAATTGTACGTTTTGGGGCTCGAAATATTATAGTATAATATCTTCATCTTTTTCTTCATTTTTAATTTAGTCCTGCAAGTATTATCAAATTTGCACCACCTCCCCTAATAGTAAATCATATGAATTAATAGTTCATTCATGTGACTCAATAGTATAATCATGTGAAAAATCTAATTACAGTATAGTTCCTTCAACTATACCTCCATTTTTAATTTAGTCATGCAAGTATTATCAATCTTGCACCAACTCCCTTAATAGTAAATCATGTGAATCAATAGTACACACATGTGAATACACAGTTATAAGCATGTGAATTAATAGAAATTAATTGATCATTTATCCGATTAATTACCTGATTGGTCAATATAACTTTCAGACATCAATTATTATCGAAATAAATGTCGATTTTCACTAACATTAATAATTTCCACACAATGGAACTATCAATTTCATCTTTAATCAACACAAACTTATTCATCATTAATATTATAACTCACAATATTTAACAATCAGGTCGTTCCCAGAAAAGAGGGGGCTTTCCGATAAGGATTTCTCCTTATTGGCGCGCAATTAGGTGACCAAACCTCTCCTTGACAGAACTTCTAGACATTGTCAATATTACAAATAATAATATAAATAACTTTGTCATCTCAATTATTGATTCAATAATATAAAATATTGTGACAATAATTGAATAAAACTGAGTGACTTCTCACGTAAGCATTAATAATCAAAGATATTGTACAATACAGAGTGCTACTATGCAACCACGCGTATTACTATACTTTTATCACCGATTATTTTATGACAACTTGCTTACTTTGAAAAAAATTCACATATCACCCTTAACTTTAACCTTTTATCAATTTAACCATTTACTAAATAGAATAATTATAAGAAAATTGAATACTTTCATTTCATAAAATTCGGGGTCTCACAATCTCCCATCCTTATGAAATTTTGCCCTCAAAATTTACATACCTAGTAGTTCGAAGAGATGAGAATACCTTGCTTTCTTTCCGGATTGTACCTTCCCGATTATTTCCTATGTATTATGATTTTCCCATTGCTCATCTCTTGTATTTCAGATATCATTCTAGAATATAGTTTCAAAATATGGGTTAATTGAAATGCCACATATTATCCCTATACTCTGACCGACCAATTAAATACCAAATAATATAGGTAGGTCATACTAGCGAAGGAATTACCCGTCTATCCCCTCCTAATTCTAGTCTCAAATCTCAGCCAAGGATCATATCCCTAAGCTTTGATACCAACTGTGACTCGCATCCAAGACTTGGATAACACCTCACAATGATACCTATCAACTTGCCACCGTTACTCACGGCGTCCCCTACGGAAAGTCTGGCTTCGGTGCATCCCAAGACTTAGAAATCACTAGATAAAGGCTCGGGGCTCTTTTCTATGGCTTTGATACCAACTGTGACACCCCCAAAACAGGTATACATCACCCATCTTGAGTCGCCAGATACATGGTACAGAACTCAACTACAAACTTAAGTATATAATTGTCGTGCAAAATACGATAAAAAATAGCTGAGAGTTTAAACACGAATATTGCCTTCTAGACAATATCCACACTCAATGGAGTCCTCATTATAATTATTATCACACTATTTTATAAAAATAGTGAGGACTATTATAGCCACCATCTTGGACCATCACTCCATTCCCCGACTCGTCTCAGCTACATTCTCATTTCCTGAAGAGAACAGTTAAAGAAAAGGGTGAGCTCAACTAGCCCAATAAGAAATATTATGACTAAGATAATGCAGAATAAATTATCCTTAGCCTTCAACAGTATAACAACTGATAGAATACAATAGACAACAAGTTTTAGATCAACAACTGCAGCGAAATAAGAAATCCATTAGAAGAGTCAAGTATAGCATGATATCTACTATCTTTTATGATTTAAAAAAAATTCATCAACTTTATCCCTGTAATACCCTTTAACAATTCTTTATTATACCCAAGACAAAGAGAGCTTTCATCACTTGTCTTCACCTGAACCACCAAAGATTATAGTTAAATTCACAATTCATATTTATAGTCATATAAATCAACAGTTTCTCCTTGCCACAAATGCTTAATAGAACGTTTTCTCAATATCCTTACCCCAAAGGCTAAAGATATTCAAATGTAATAACAATGATCATACCAATCAGTTGTTTACCTTTGAACTACGGGCCAAAGATATTCAACTATAAAACCAATGGTCATGATCATATCAATCAATTGTCTGTCAGTGCACTACGGCCAAAGACATTCAACTGTTAAATAATGGTCATGATCCTGCAAATCACATCATCGAATTATCCATGCACTACGGGCCAAGGATATTCGTTATTATCACCAGTGGTTATGATCATGTCATACACATGTCCATCTTTGCACTTAAGCCAAAGATATACAACTATAAAACCAATAATATACAATCCATCTTTGCACGTAAGCCAAAAATATACAACTGTAAAACCAATAATCAACAGTCCATCTATGCACGTAAGCCAAAGATATACAACTGTAAAACCAATAATCAACAGTCCATCTATGCATGTAAGCCAAAGATGACTTTCATCACAATATAAGTATGAGGATGATGACAATGATATAAACATTAATCAAACGAAATCAAGGATAAATATTAAAGACTTTAAATTTATCCAGAGTTTAAAAATATCCAAATTGTCAACATGATACTGCTTTGTGGAGTAAAATGCAAGAATAATATTCACGTACCAAAGATAATTTGGACAGAAAAGAAATATATTTTTGGGTAAATAGTAACCCGTAAATAGTAACTCGTGAATAGTAACTCATGAATAATAACTCATGAATAGCAACTCATGAATAGTAACTCGTAAATAATACTTCGTATTTGTACATAGTACCGTATACATAAATAATATTATATACGCAAATAGTGTCATATACATGAATAGTGTTGTATACGTGAATAGTAACTCCGGCACAAAAAGATAAAGTTTCACAATAAAATCCATATCAATATTTATAACACCTTAATCCAAATGTTATAAACCACTTAATAATCTCATAATCTAATATTATTAATATTACCACAATATTTTAATCATTTCTTAAACTTATAAATAATTTATTTTAATTGTTTACACTTTACTAATTAATGCATTTAATCATCCTAAAATGCCAAACTCATAAGATTTCATCACTAATAACCAAAACTCTCATCAAAAATCTGCATATACCTTATATAGGATTCTCAAGCTATAAAATCCTATTTTCCAATTTTCTTACTTTACATAACATATTTAATTCATTTACTCATAACTAGCCCATTTTCATGAAAAATACCAAATCTGTACAAACAAATTTAGAGGCTCTGACATTAGGCTGTCAGGCCTTATTTTCAGGGTTCTTGAACATTTTGAAGAACTCATTTTCTGACTTCTAGATGTTATGGATCTATGATGCATCATAGATCACTAACTAACATCCCTTAACACACTTCTAAACAACTAACAGCAACATCTAACATCAAATACAAAGATTTACAAGTTTAGGGTTTTATACATTTTAGGCTTTGATTTTGATTTCTAATCCTTGGTTGCTGAGCAAGGCTTGCTACATGATGTTCATGGCTTAACTTTTCGCTCCCTCTCACTCTAGATTTTGAAAAGTTAGAGAGAGAATAAGCTTGGCAAGTATAAGAAGTAAAGTGAGATTTTTACATACTTAAATCTTTGATTTTTGATTCAATGTATCTATTCTTGCTAGGTGGCATTTACAAATATGATCTTGGAAGATAATAAGCACATGGGATAAGTATTGGAGCAATGACTCACCAAGTTTTGGAAATCTTTTACTTAAGTTATAAGTAAAAGGGTATTTCGGTCATTTCGCATTCACTAAGGATAATTTGGTGATTTCCTATTCAACCTTGAGGTTAGTTTGGTCATTTATGTTATAGATTTAAACACATGGTAAATCTTATTGATGAGTCACCAAGATTTATGTTTATCTTTTGTAAAAAGATAATATCGAGGGTATTTTGGTCTTTTTACCTCTACTAAGGGTATTTTGGTAATTTTCATATTATCCATAGGGTTATTTTATTCATTCACATATCTCCCATAATATTACTCCTTAGGGTTTTATACTTAACGATTGAGCTTTCGAATTAGGGTTTTAATATTCCCAGTTAGGGTTTTATATTTCCGAAACTGAAATTAGGATTTACCAGTTAGGGTTTGTTATTTCTTACTTGATTTCCCTGATCAATCATATACTTAGTCTTACATTAATATATCTAATATTATATTTAAGTATCATAACTTCATCTTGATACCACTAATTAAGATTAGGGTTCGCTTATCAGGGTTTAGAGATTCTGAGTTAAAAATTAGGATTATTCGACATTCGATTTAAAGTTTCTAATCTCTTATTTAGGGTTTACTAAGTTTATACCCTATCTAATCAATCATTTGATCAACAATTCTATATCGTACAAACACATATTCATCAATACAATTATTGTAACTATATTTTCTACCGAATCCCTATCCATACTTAAGGTTAGGGTTTTTAGTCTCTGTTAAGCACAACTCTACTCATATTTCTTAGTCAATACACAAATTGACCACTTCTCTAGACTTGTATCACAGATACTTAACACAATATTGATAATCAATATAATTATTAAATAAATAAATAAATAAATAAAAAATGCTTCATAAAATTTCGGATCCTCACAGGTCCCGGCCACTCCGTAGAGCCCTAGATATGTATCTAGAGGCGATGAGGTCCAAATGGCTCGATATGGGGATTTTAACCGATGAAATCACCTAACATCAAATCTAGGATGTTGTATATACATATTTAAGCATATTAATGTGAGCCTAGTAATCTTGGGGTTGAGATCTACTAAATGGATGTTAACTAGATTCTCCTAATGGACTTTTTGGTTAAATGTAATGTTTAAATACTGCAAAAATCGTTGTACATGTAATATTGGATCTTAAAACAAGTTCGAGGTGTTCGTCCCGAGAATTTGGATTTAAGATCCCGTGATAGTGAAAATCATGTTTGTGGGAGTTCGGATTCATCATGATGGCTTTCAAGCCCGATGATGATCCGACCTCTTTTTGGCTCTTTATTGCATACATTATCACCCAAAACGAATTTCCAATAAAATTACAAAGAGCTTTCATGCAGAATAAAGTGATTTGGGTAGATCATCTAAGAAACATAAAGATAAAAGGAAGTATCAAAGGTCATCGATTACTATTCGGGCGAAGGATTTACAAATTATGTTTTTCCAAAATATCATTCAAAATGTGTATTTTGTTTAAAATGAACTTTTCGCTAAATCAAATCCTTCGTACATAGGTGCAAAGAGGAATATCACTACTTCCAAATAACTCAAATAAAGCCTAGAAAAGACTTTAAAACAAAAGCACTTAGCACAATAAAACACACACACACATACACTTGATGGAAATTAATAAGATGTGGTAACCGTGTTTTCACAGAAGTCGGGGGTGCCTAACACCTTCTCCTGGCTTAAGCAAGTTCCCGAATTCTAAGAATCTCGATTTCAGACCAATGCTACGGAGTCACATATTGGGCCATATTGCGAATTTTTTTAAATCCGAATGAGTTGGTGATGTATTGCAAATCATATCAACTGATGACTGTCTCATTCCCAATCATAAAAAATTAAATTTGGTAAAATAAGTCGACTAAATGTCGATTTTTTTCTAAAACATCCCTTTTATCAAAGCAATCGGCATATCAAAATAGAAAGGGTATAAACAAATCAAAAAAAAAGGAAAAATGAAAAATCGTATAGAGGAGACGTACTAACTACAAATTTTTCCCAGCGTGGACATGCAACTTATTAAATTTACAAACACAACATTAAAAGCTTATATGCACCACATTATTTTTCGTGTGGTAGTCAAATGCACAAACTGGCATTAACATAGTTTGCAACGTATAAATAGTAGTAACTGAATATATTCTAAATAACAAAAATATTCTCTAACAATAAAAGACTAAATTAAAATAATGAGCAATAGTTCAGTTGGTATAACTTCTTGCAATTATGTAAGAGGTTTTAGGTTCAATACTCCTCTCCTGAATAGAATAAAATAGAATAGAATAAAACAAAACAGTAATAATTTAAGGCTCCCGAATTAACAACAAAAAAAGAGAATAGATTAAAACTTTTAAAATAATTGGGGCCAGAAACACTAATAATTTAAGTCTCCCGAATTAACATAAAAAAGGAGAATAAATTAAAACATCAGAAACACCAAGGATGATGTATTTAATCAAGACATTTAAAGAGTTTATAAAAGTTTGATCGTATTCAATCAAGATATTTAAAGAGTTTATAAAAGTTTATTGGTATTCAATTACAACTTTTGTAAAAAAAGTATTTTGGTATTCAAAAATTCATTATTTTTCAGATTTTTATCAAATGACAGAGTTTGACAGACTTTAGAAGAAAAGTTATAACTATCAACCTATATCCAAAGTCTGACCTCATCTCTAAAGACTTCTAAAGACTTCCAAATATTAAACACAAAAGTAAAAATTCAAATCGCAAGTAAAAAAATTGCAGAGAGATTTTATGGAAAATTCAAAAGTCGCAAAACTCTCCGATGAATTTTTAACTTAAAATGAATATAAATGAATCTAATTTTAGAAAATATAATTATTAAAATTATAAACCGTTTATATTTTTTTACTATATTTATTAAAAATTAAATAAATTACAAAAAATTTTATTATAAGAATAATTCGTTATGACTTTGAAAAATCACACAGTAAATTTTGATTTTTAATATTATATTATATATATTTTATATTATATAGATATAGTATATGATATATACGAATCTTGATAAATTCTAAAACTTATCAAAATTTAAAAAATTAGTTAAAAGATGACAACGATCGACTGTTAAAAAATTAGTTGCATGAAATTTTAATTAATTAATTTCTAACATCATAAATAAATTAAAAAGTCGCATAATTATTTTTTTAACGGTCAATTTTGGTTCCCTAACAACTATTAATAATTTTAAGAAAAATAAAATGTCTCTCGCAATTTTGTATGTGGCTTACCGACGACTAAAAATCTCTCTGGTAAATTTTTTATAACTTGGTGGCACTTTACTCACATGTATGAAGTTTTACTATCATATAGATTTTTATTGTCATATTATTTTGTGAAAAACAGAGTTTGATATTCCTACTAAAAAATCATACCCATATATAGTATATTTAATTCAATGAAAAGTGAGCTTAATTTTTGTGTTGCGTCTGTAGTTTCTAAAGTTTTATTCGTATTCAAGTATCCAAATTATCACGAAATAAGTAGAATAATATGAATGCTTTCAACATATATAAAATCTCATGCCATAACATTTTAATGAAATAACGAGATTTCATGTACTTTATGAAAAAAGAGTAAGAGGCTGTACACATGAGCTAATTAACAATTAATATAAGCTACAAGATATATGAAAAGTATACAAAAGTCTATTAAAATCTTGGTAAAAAGTCTATTAAAGTCTATCACTTATTTCATAAAGTCTATAAAAGTCATTTAAAAAAAGTCTTTAAAGTCTTTAAAAGTCATTAAAATTCACAAACTCTATAAAAGTCTATCACTTAAAAAAAATCTTTAAAAATCTTAATTGAATATACCCCTAAGAATTTAAGGCTTTAAAGTCCAAAAAGTAGAAATTTAAGAATTTAAGGCTTTAAGGTCCAAAAATGCCCCTAACATTTTTCTCAATGTCTACCGAGCACTCTATACTTTTTTTTGTCCAAAAATACTCTTAACGTTACAATTTTTGGGTCATTCGTGCCCCTGTCGTTAACAGTTGTGTCAACTAGACAAACGGCGATGACGTGACAGGGGCATGGAGGGTTAAATATAAAACATATTCTAAATAGAATTATATATATCATTTAATCAAAACAAAAAATACTAAAATTCAAAATAAAAAAAATATAACATATTTACATCATTTAATCAAAATACTAAAATTCAATACATAACATATTTACATCAAATACTAATTAAAAAATACTAAAATTCTAATTAAAAAAATACTAAAATATCAGAAAAAAAAAATCAAATTAAAAAAAATACAAAAATACTAAAATTCAAATTATGTTGTTAATTAATCAAAATAATAAAAATTAAAATTACATCATTAAAATACTAAAATCATAACATTAATTATTTTGTAATATTTTGAATATTAAAATCATAACATTAATATTTTGTACAACATTTCTGTTAACGTTAATTAAAATAGTATTTCAAAATAGTATTTTAGTAATAACATTAATATCATAAAATACTATTTTAATATTAACAGAAATATTACAAAAATACTATTATGTTAATATTAAAAATATTTTAGTAATATACAAAATATTCAAAATATTAACATTATTTTGAATATACAAAATATTCAAAATATTAAAATTGAATATTTTGAATATTAAAAAAATTGATAACGTTATTTAGTAATATTCAAAATATTACAAAATATTAATGTTATGATTTTAGTATTTTAATGATGTAATTTGAATTTTTGTTGTTTTGATTAATTAACAACATAATTTGAATTTTAGTATTTTTTAATTTGATTTTTTTCTAATATTTAAGTATTTTTTTAATTAGAATTTTAGTATTTTTTTAATTAGTATTTGATGTAAATATGTTATGTTTTGAATTTTAGTATTTTGATTAAATGATGTAAATATGTTATGCTTTTTTTATTTTGAATTTTAGTATTTTTATTTTGATTAAATGATATATATAATTCTATTTAGAATATGTTTTATATTTAACCCTTCATGCCCCTGCCATGTCATCGGTGTTTGTCTAGTTGGCACAGCTCTTAACGGCAGGGGCACGAATGACCCAAAAATTGTAACGTTAAAGGTATTTTTGAACAAAAAAAATATAGGGTGCTCAGGAAAAATGTCATGGACATTTTTGAACCTTATCCCCTTAAAAAAAAAGTCTTTACAAATCTTAATTGAATATACCCCTAAGAATTTAAGGGTTTAAAGTCCAAAAAGTAGAAATTTTTAGGATGAGGCTATATCGACAAGTGTCATATGGATGACCTTACCTATATGTTACCAAATTACCACATTTCAAAATCATAATATAATCCATCGTATACCCTCATTTGCATTTATGCTGCACTCTCTCTATCTCTCTATCTAAACCTCTCTATCTAAACCTCTCTCCCCTCTCCCTTGCTTTGCTGCCATGGCAGTAGCAGAGCTATCCCCTGCATACACAAAAACCATTAATGGAGCTTCCCAGCTCTCTTACAAATCATATACCCGTTTATCCTTTCATAAAAATGCCACTTTCCAGCCTTTTACTCGAACCCAGAAAAACCCAAGAATATTTTGCTCTGTTACATCCAAGTAAGATTGCTTTGAATCATTCAGTTTTTCAACCTTTTCGGGAAAAGAGGCTGTAAACTACTCAAAAGGCAGGGAAGGGTATGCAAGGACCATAAATGTCTCCTGCCTTGATGAATCCTGGCTTGTGCTGTTATCTGTATGTCAACGAATTGGTGATCCGTCAGTGACCCACTATATAATGTAAAATACAATTAAGCTATCAATCTAGTTCATGGTTGTAATAAAAGGTAAATACTTCAAAAGAGGGAAAAAGAAGACAGACAAAAGATTGTCTAAGATGAGACTCATTTTGATAGACTCCACGGCACGCTTGCGTGAGGTGATCGTCACCCCGATCGTTTCTAGCACAGTTGTTGGGTGAATTGCTTGCAACACCTTAACCCCTCGCCTATATGTAGACGGTAATCTTGGTACAATTACTCGCGTTCGGAATTCTGCGTTGAATGGACACCAACGACACCTTGACCCCTCGCTTATATTGAAGCGGTAATCTCGGTACAATCGACGATTGATGCGGTAGAAGACGCCACACACAACTATGAATTGTTGTATGATAAGTCAAATTGAATCTCAAAGAAATAACTAAGAAAAATACTTAGGAATTCTTCAAAGAACCTATTAGAGAGAATATTAGAGGTAAAAGGCAAGAGTGTAAGATTATTAGAGGGTAAAAGCCAAATTTGAGCGATACACGAGTGATTCATCATTATTTGAGCGAAACACGTAAGGGAGTGTGCGAGGAAATTTTTTATCTACTAACCTTTGTTTTACAGCAAACATGTATGGCTACAATTATGAAAGTTCTTATGGGTCTCAAAGGAATACTTTCCAAGGAAATATTGATACAGAGGCATATCTGAGATGGGAGAGAAAAATGGAGCGAGAATTTGAGTATCATGATTACTCCGAGAGGAGGAAGGTCAGACGAGCAATTCAAGAGTTCTCCGATCATACAATTATATGGTGGCAGCTTATAAAACAAAAACATGGGGAGCGTCCGTTCGAGACATGGGCAGAATTAAAATCAGCAATGAGAAAGCGGTCAAACTCCCCCACTTAAATTTCTGACGTCCCCGTCAGAATCCGATCACACACACGGCCCAAAGATCTTTGCCTCTCTAGCCATTGTGGGATAATACCGGCTGACTTCGTGTCCCCACCTCCGGACCTTCATCTCTCCATTGTGGGATAATACCACCAGCCTTCGTGTCCCCACCTCCGGCAACCCGATCGGATGACCCGACCCGAGCTTTCGAGAGTCGGCTCTGATACCATATGAAACAACCCGGGTCAAATCCCGAGTCCGGAACAAATCTTGGGTCAAATCCCAAGTCCGAATCGAATCAAATCCATCCAGATAAGGCATCAAACCACTGGCCCAATAGTATCTTCTTGGGTCATCTAGCCCACCACAGGCTCCCAAAAGGTCATGACTTGAAGGTACTATTGGTAGTTACTTAATTCCTTATATGCAGACAAATTTTCCCCCTATCTTTCGATGTGGGAATGGGGTGTTACAGGTTTGCTCCAGTACAGCGTGGCAGGAGGGAGGAGTATACATCTCAAAGACATGTAGAGCAACCTTCAAGGCAATTTACAGTAGACAATAATAGGAGGGTTCACACACAAGTAAACAAGGAAGATTATTGGATGCAGTTACAATATACTTCTAAAGCGCAAAAGAAACAAGATCAACGGGGGAAAGTGGAAGAAATTGTAGAATATGCGGTCCAAGGAGAGTTATTGGGTTCGAGTGTTCAAGATGAAATCCATGATCAAAAGCAAGATGGTGAACATCCGAAAGAAAGTAATCAAGGAGATGAGTTTGTAAAAGAAAATGCATGTGGAAAAGATTGACAAAAAGAAATTGTTCAAAAGGTTGATAATGTAAAAGAAAAAAGTGAAAAGAGTGAGAATGAAAAGAAAAGAGAGATTGAGAAAAAAGAGAATGATACAATCCTGATCAGCAAGTTATTCACATGTAGCTAGTATTATATGGGTCTTTATAACTTCACATAATCAGATTACATACAAAGAAAAGAAGCAAGTTTCACGTGGCAAAAGATCCTAACGTGGCAAGGATTTTGAGATTTTGGGATTTTAGGAAAAAGATTTTGTTTCCTAAAATATTAGGCATATTCTATTAGCCTAATTTTTAGGAATTTATTTTCCAAATACTTATCAAATTCTATTATAATTAGGATTTCTTTTTAATTATAATTTCTTTTCCAATTTGATTTCTATTTCTTTATAGAAATTAGGGTTATAGTTTATAAATTCCTATTAGGATTTGGATTGTTTTGAGTAGTATAAATAGAGGTCCAAGTTATGTAAACAATACACATTATACATTATTATTATTCAATATATTTGTGAGGTTATTCTCTACTTTTGGTTCTTTGAAGAATTCCTAAGTATTTTTCTTAGTTATTTCTTTGAGATTCAATTTGACTTATCATACAACAATTCATAGTTGTGTGTGGCGTCCTCTACCAGCATCAATCGTCGATTGTACCGAGATTACCGCTTCAATATAAGCGAGGGGTCAAGGTGTCGTTGGTGTCCATTCAACGCAGAATTCCGAACGCGAGCAATTGTACCAAGATTACCGTCTACATATAGGCGAGGGGTTAAGGTGTTGCAAGCAATTCATCCAACAACTGTGCTAGAAACGATCGGGGCGACGACCACCTCACGCAAGCGTGCCGTGGAGTCTATCACATTTACTTAACGCCATATGTATCTTTTGTGCAGGTGAGCGTTATATGGTTGAAATGATTTATGTCAAACCTTCGAATACTTTTTACAGGAAGAAGAGACAAAATCCTGGAAGAAATTAATTAATATTGCTGTTTCAGGTGCCGCTGGGATGATATCTAATCATCTGCTTTTCAAAGTAAGAAATTTGTATATCCTTAATTTTTGTTTAATTACTTTCTATTGAAGTTTCCAGTTGGTTCACAGAGACCAGTCATGATAGACCTTCAAAGTTAATGCTAATATGGGAAGAAGATCATAAAATACCAATTTCAAATAACATAAAAAGTTAATGAAGATCTGAAATAGATATTACGTAATACATATGGTTGCCAAGTTGAGGATGGATTTATTTCAAAGGACGAAGTATATGACTGTATTTTTTCCCAACTTGAGATGTTGTACCTATCCTGCAGTGTTAGCATTGAAATTTCCATTAAAAGTTGGGATTCAAAATAGTATTCGGATGAATTAGTTCAATATTTTCACTTTAAAATGGCTATTTTGTTATGAATGTATTTTACTGCTTCATATTATACTGAAAATGATATGGGATATCAAGTTACACGTGATAACTTGATTGCTTTATTTATTGAAACTGATATCCATGGACTATCAAATTAAACCTGATACTTTGAACAAAATTAAGTGGGTTGGTCATAATTTGAAGTTAACTTGTCAGTCTACACTACCTTTTTCTGTACAAGTATATTTTATAGCCAAACAAATTCCAGTCATGATAGACCTTCAAAGTTAATGCTAATATGGGAAGAAGATCATAAAATACCAATTTCAAATAACATAAAAAGTTAATGAAGATCTGAAATAGATATTACGTAATACATATGGTTGCCAAGTTGAGGATGGATTTATTTCAAAGGTTGAAGTATATGACTGTATTTTTTCCCAACTTGAGATGTTGTACCTATCCTGCAGTGTTAACTTTGAAATTTCCATTAAAAGTTGGGATTCAAAATAGTATTCAGATGAATTAGTTCAATATTTTCACTTTAAGATGGCTAGTTTGTTATGAATGTATTTTACTGCTTCATATTATACTGAAAATGATATGGGATATCAAGTTACACGTGATAACTTGATTGCTTCATTTATTGAAACTGATAACCATGGACTATCAAATTAAACCTGATACTTTGAACAAAATTAAGTGGGTTGGTCATTATTTGAAGTTAACTTGTCAGTCTACACTACCTTTTTCTGTACAAGTATATTTTATAGCCAAACAAATTCCGTTAGAGAGAATACCTCTAAAAGCTAGTACATCTTTTCCTCCATTTTTCCAACATAAGAAGAGGGTACTTGTTTTGTTGTGTCAGCTCACATCTGGTGAGGTTTTTGGTCCACACCAACCTATTGCATTGAAACTCTTGGGATCTGAAAGGTCATTACAAGCTCTTGAAGGTATGTCTCTTAATTATTATTGTGCTATTTATGGACCAGTATGCATATCACTTAAGCAATATATTTGATGCCTTAACCAATACATGAGTATCAAAATGTTTAAATGTAACTTCTTGTAAACAGTATTTAATTATTAGAGTTGGAATAATTTGTATATGCATGCCTTCTGATCAATTAAATTGAAAGTTTATAAATGCTTTAAAAGTGGAATAGTATGATACTTCATTTATCAATGTTAATTGACCCTTTATGTCCTTGGTGATGATTTCCATTTGATCCATTTCTTTGAATATCAGTGTTGCCTAATTTCTTACTAGCACTTTAACACGATGCAAGTGTACGCGTTCAATTGTAATATTCAACAAGTATATGCGTTCAATTGTAATACAAGGATATTGTTCCCATGAGGAAATAGATTAATCTTTATCAATCATCAATTTCAATTCAATTAATCATATTTTAAACTACGAAATATTGTTTGTGATTTGAAAATTTAAATTATCAAAACTAAATACTAAAATAAAATTTCACAAAATTAATGCAGATTTAACATGTTAAGATTAAGATTAATGCAGATTTAACATGTTAAGATTACAACTTTCCTTGGTAATTCATTTAAATCAATTTACTTCCCATTTAAATCAGTTAATTAATACGAATCATTATCCAAGAATGCTTATTAGAATTCACGTACTTCTCCCGAAAGACACGTGAACAAATCCTCCTGAATCCGTTCTTACGAAACAGAATTACGAGGAACACCCTAGTTAATCAAATCACTATATTCCTATAGATCTCCGTACTCCATTTCTATGAAGATTACATGCATCCAGGAGAGCATCAACAATTTCATATACAGAAAAGAAGATAAGTATAAACAAATAAATTGTAACATCATCCAAAAGGAGCATATAAATCTGAAGGCATCTATACTCCAAAAACTAATCCCTCGACTTCCAACCTGCCAATATAGTATCAATGTACACACTTTGATGCTAGCAACTGGGAAACAAAAATAGTAAAATTAAGTCCTGGTCATTATTATGATGCTAAAATTATGCAGGAGTTGCTATGGAACTAGAGGATTCCTTGTTTCCGTTGCTGAAAGAGGTGAGTATCGGTATAGATCCTTATGAGGTGTTCCAAGATTCTGAATGGGCACTTTTAATTGGTGCAAAGCCACGAGGGCCTGGAATGGAACGTGCCGACTTATTAGACATAAATGGTCAGATTTTTGCTGAGCAGGTGCTGTTAATACTAGTATTTTTGTCAGTCAGAATTGTGAGGATAATTTGCAATGGTTTTTTATATAGTTTTTACCCGAAAATGACAGGGAAAAGCCCTCAATGATGTTGCTTCACGCAATGTCAAAGTGATGGTAGTGGGTAACCCCTGTAACACCAAGTAATAATCATCAGCTCTCTTGCTTGATGCCTTGAACGCTTTAGTCGTGTAATATTAGTGAAGCCTTTTAATTACTCATTTTTTTAAAAAAATTACTGCAGTGCGATGATCTGCTTGAAAAATGCTCCAAATATTCCTGCAAAAAACTTTCACGCTTTGACTAGATTAGATGAGAATAGAGCAAAATGCCAGGTATAAGTATCTCATAAATTTTAATATATATAATAATTTTCTCAAGATTGAAAGAAGAGTATAATCTAAATATTGTATGCTAATTCTAAGATTTCTGCAGCTGGCTCTCAAAGCAGGAGTTTTCTATGACAAAGTGTCTAATATGACCATTTGGGGAAACCACTCAACAACTCAGGTCCTTCAATAGAATTTCCTGTGGAACTATGAATTGTCAACAAACTCCTTTGGTTCTGCTGAGCGTTGTGGTTTAATTCAACTTTTATCAGGTTCCAGACTTTTTGAATGCTAGAATTAATGACTTACCTGTCAAAGAGGTCATTAAGGATACCAAGTGGTTAGAAGAGGATTTCACTGAAAAAGTTCAGACGGTATGATTTACATATTCAGTTTTCCTGTGAGTAGGTACACCTATATAAGGACTTGAGAATTGTGACGAATAGTCCAAATTTTTTGTTTTAGTTACTAACTGGTAAGACATTGATTTGTAGAGAGGTGGCGTTCTAATTAAAAAATGGGGACGGTCTTCTGCTGCATCAACTGCTGTGTCCATTGTTGATGGCATAAGGTCACTTGTTACTCCCACCCCTGAGGGTGATTGGTTTTCTAGTGGAGTAAGTTCACCTTTTCGCTATACTGTCTATAGAAAAATAATCTTTATGTTATTTCTGCTATTTCTCTCTTTTGCAAACAAAATCATATGTGCAATAAATTCATTAATATTTCGGATAGAGTCCATAAAGAGAGTAAGATATGATTTAATAGTAGATTATTGATTCTACAAATATTACTCTTGACAGTTTAGTTGCATTTGAGAAATCTTATTATCCTTATGTTTACTCTAAGAAAGAGGACATTGTCATGTTCTGTTAAAGTTTTATCCTACTACATTCAGCAAACGCCTAAACTGGCGAAGCCGAGCTTTCTCTTGGATAGCTTATTATATTAATAATTGTTTCGTGATTTTTAACATTATTTTAAATTTAACATTGGTTGTTGCAATCGCAAAACATCAGTGTTGATCTTCAGTCACTAATCTCAAGTTTGGGATGCAAATGTAGGTGTATACAACTGGGAATCCCTATGGTATAGCAGACGGTATTGTATTCAGCATGCCATGCAGATCAAAAGTAAGTTGGTCATTGGTTAAAAACCTTTTGGCACTTAAAATCACCCAAAATTTATCTCTAATCTCTGTGAAATTTGATTTCAGGGTGATGGTGATTATGAACTTGTGAAGAATGTAGTATTTGATGACTACCTTTTTGAGCGAATAAAAAAGGTATACTTATTATTGAGACTAAATCACAAAATTGCACCCTATAGTTTATATGATTAAAATCAATTTTCATCCCAAACTTAATTTTCGATTAGAAGTACCCTAAACTTTGTGCTATTAAACAATTTCAACCCTCCACACCCTCTACATCAAAACAATTTGCACTCTAAACTTTAGTACGGAGGGTGCAAATTGTATTGATACTCAAAGTTCAGGGTTCTTCTAATCAAAAGTAAAGTTTGGGATGGAAATGGAATTTAAACCTAAACTATAGACATAGGTATCAGAATAGGATGATACGATATAGAAACAATTCAATACGTATCGCATGGTGTATCGAAAATGACACTGTATTATACATTCAGTAACGATACAATATATATCTTATAGAACGAGACACTACACCATACTTTTTGAAATTAGCAATAGACTTGAATAAGTTTAAGCCTTCTACTGTTATAAATGAAAATGTTTTTTAGTATTAACATATTCTATATTGCGTAATGAGCCTTTAAACACTTTTTAGAGTTTCATAATTTCTACAGAAGCAGAAATATAAATCTCCACTTGTTAATTTTTCTCTTTTGTTTTATAGTTCAAAGATGAATCTGAACTCTGTTACTCTATAAACATTAGTAAAATAATATCTAATAATTCAATTTTGAGTATTTTGCAACTATTGAACTTCAAAATTTATTCTTAGTCTACAATAATATTTGTTTGACTACTTTTATACATACTCAAGCTAATAGGCTTGATGGTGCAATAAATTGTGTTTTATATGTTTAAATATATTTTTTCATATTTTTCATTTCGTTTCAATATCGTACGATACGATTCATGATATGATACATGAAACACGATATGGGGGTTTCGATACACGATACAATTCACAATTTGACAACTATGACTATGCAGAGCAATTTGTGATTTAGTCATTTATCGATTTAGATTACGGTTTGGCTCCATATGGAAACCAACTCCATTCACTCCTACATATGAGCAGAATTCAACCAGCACTTGAAAGATCCATTCGAAAAATGATCAAGCTGCCATTTATTTTTCTTTTCCTTCTTTTTTGTTTGGGGAAAGAAAAAATTGGGTCTTCGGAGCTCAAAACAAAATAAATACTAAACCTGTTGTCCAAACACCCCATGTTATATACAGGGAAACAATTGTTTTCATTTACACTTTGATGCAATTTGTAATGTTGATTTTTGCAGAGCGAAGCTGAGTTGCTTGCAGAGAAGAGATGTGTGGCTCATCTTACTGGGGAGGTCAGTATCATATTATTGTTACACATTCAGCGAGAAAGGAATTATTATTATTATTATTATTTTTAAATCATATCATTACACTGTTGCTCCATGATCTTGATACAAATATTTATATAAATAACTTTTTCTCTTCTCAGGGAATTGCTGTGTGCGATCTACCAGGAGACACCATGCTTCCTGGAGAAATGTAGAACTGGTTGGACATATTCATCTACAAGAATTTACCCAATAGAGGTACCACAAAAAGCTCCCAGCCGATAATAGCAGGGAGACTATCATTATTACGGTGGTGTTCATACGATTATTTCTGTACAATAAATGTGCAGTTGTCAATTAACAACTAGTAATAACCATGCAATTTTGTGAGAGAAGGATTTCGAATTGAAAAATGGTCATTAACGCACCGGAATGAACATGTTTCACTTGGAATCAATTGTATAATATTTATGCACTTTCTTATGAAGTAATTTTAAGACCAAGAATGTTACTATACGTTGATCCGAGATTTCGTTTTTCAGCATTTTCTTGTATTCTAGAATTGCAGCTTGTTCATAAATTTTCTAATATTTGTTGCCTATGATGTGCGTCTGTATTCAACTCTGGTTTCATTTCAAATGGTAACATAAATGTAAACCATTCCTAGTTGAAAAACAATCAAATATGGTGTTAAATATTAGAAATTAATATTTTCACATTATTTTTTGATATTTTTACACGTACGGCTCACATATTAGTTGATGTGTCAAATTTTTATTGACTAATATATAGGTAAAAATATCAAAAAATAATATGGAAATATTAATTTTTATAATATTTTCCTAGTTCAATCAACTAAACGCCACTGGCGGCGTTGGTTGTTGGGTATGTTACTGTTGCTGCTGCAACTGCAACTGCGTGGCTAAGGTGTATGGTGCTGGGTTGCTTATGCTAAGGTCTATGGTCTGTGGTACCGTTAAAGGTTTAAGATGATGCTCTTTGTAATGTCTGTTTTCAAGCCAATATGTTGGTTGGTTTTTGTTGTTTTAGTTCTCTGTGGCCTCTTTTATGCTAATAACTAGCTTTGGTTTACCTTTGCTATCATAGGGCCTGCCTTATGATGGTTATGGTATACTGTTTGGAGTTTTGGCTCATGTACTTTGTATTTATTCTTTCTTTTATTTCAGTCTAAATTTAGCAAAAAAAAGAAGAACAATTATATTTTATATTACATTTTTAAAAATAATTACAACAATAGTGCACTCATAAAATATTTACACAATTAATGTATTTAAATTTTTATTTACATTATTAGTGAATTATTCTTCCTTTAATTTGGTAGTGTGATTTAATGTGCTGATGACATGGCAATTTAGCTTTTAAAAAAAAAATAAACTGTTCACGCTTTTTGTGGGATCGTGTTTTATTTTAAATTTGGTTTTTATCTTTTTGCCGTCTCTTTTCTTTTGGAAACCCTTATTTTGTGTGTTGAGAACTTTCTAAGCAAACCTATTTTCTTCTCTGAATTGAGTCGGTCGTTCTTTCCGGTTGATATTCGTCATCGGCGTTTGGTTTTTAGTTCGTCGTTGTCGTCTTCTACTTCAGTTCGTGATTATTCTTAAGTTGTTCAGTTTGTTCTCATTTATCGGTACTATATTTTTCGATTTCTTCTTTTTTTGTTTGTGATGGTGTCTACGAGGAAGAGCATGGAGGGAATGGGGATAAGAAGAGTGATAGAAAGAGGAAACGAGTTAGAGATGATTATTATGTGAAGGATTTGAAGACATATGTACAGGTGAAGGATAGTCTGTCAAAGTCTCCAAAACAGGGGAAGAAGTTAGTGGTGAAGGCAGATGTTGAAGATAAGAAACTGGGGAGACATATGGATAAGAAGGCTAAATCATTGGTATATATCGATTCTGATTTTGAAGGTTCCCCAAAAAAGTTGGGAAAGAAGATGAAGTTGAGGCTCATAGCCGAAAAATTATTCCCCGACAAAAACATTTGAAGGTTTGTTAATTTTAAATTTTTTTTAAGAATATAGACTTTTTAGTTGTTTTTGGTTACTTGTGTTTTTGTTTTTGTGTATGGTAATGTTTTGGTGTATGGTGTTGTTTAATTTGGTTTCTTAGTAGTGTCATTAATGTTCAAGTTGTTGTTGATAAAATTATTGTTTTCATTCCGATTGGAGTTTCAGATACTAGTATATTCTGTTTTGGTCACTAGATTACATTATTGTCATTATACAGGTTGATTATGTTGTGTTGGTAACTGAAGGAAATATCTTCTGTGAGTCCTTCTCATTACACAAACTCAGTATATATACATGATTACAGTGCTTGATTCTAGGCTATGATTACAATGCTTGATTCTAGGCTATAATTAAGGACATGATTAATCAAATACCACTGATTATTTACATACTAAATATATACTCTATCATACCCCCGCAGTCGAAGCAGGAGGCTGTCGTACGTTGAGACTGTTCCGAAAATCATCAAAGAGTATGCGCGAAAGTCTTTTCGTGAAAATATCAGCTATCTGGTAGCGAGATGGGACATGAAGAACATGAACTTGTCCTCTTTCAACTTTTTCTCGGACAAATAAGATATCAATCTCAATATGCTTAGTGCGTTGATGTTGTACAGGATTACCGGAAAGATAGATGACACTAACGTTATCATGGTACACCATCGTTGCCTTCTTGATCGGAACATGTAATTCTAACAGTAGATTTCGAAGCCAACATGATTCGGAAATAACATTGGCGACACCTCTATACTCAGCTTCAGCACTAGACCGAGATAAGATGGGTTGTCGCTTAGATGACCAAGTAATCAAATTATCTCCAAGAAATACACAGTAACCGGATGTTGATTGTCGAGTGTCAGGACACCCTCCCCAATCTGCATCCGTATAGCCAGTGAGAACAGAAAACTTGGATTTATATAGATGCAAACCGAAGTCGAGCGATCCACGAAGATATCGCATGATTCTCTTAAGTGCAGTCATGTGTTCGCTCTTGGGGTCATGCATATGCAAACATAACTGCTGGACCGCATATGAGATATCTGGGCGGGTAAACGTAAGATATTGCAAGGCTCCGACTAAGCTGCAATAGTGCGTGGGGTCTGCATAAGGTGCTCCACCCGAATTGCTCAATTTCGCCTTCGTATCCACAGGAGTGGGTGACGGCTTGCATGAAGACATACCTGCTCTCTCAATGATGTCTTCAGCATATTTCTTCTGGCAAAGAAATAAACCTATTTCGTGATGGGTCACAGCAATTCCCAAGAAATAATGTAAGGGACCCAAATCTTTCATAGCAAATTCAGATGCCAGAATAAACATAATATGTCGACGAAGAGCCTCAGATGATGTGGTAAGGATTATGTCGTCAACATAGAGAAGAATGTATGCCATGTCATTTCCTTTGTAATATATAAACAAAGAATAATCTGATTGGCTATGCTTAAACCCCATTGTAGAGACAATTTATAAATCGTTTATACCAAGCTCGGGGTGCCTGTTTAAGGCCATATAGGGACTTCTTGAGCAAGCATACATAGTCTGGATGGTTCGGGTCGTAGAAACCCATAGATTGATGCATGTAGACAGTTTCTTGTAAGTGACCGTGCAAAAATGCATTCTTGACATCTAGTTGATGTATGGACCAAGAATTCGATAAAGCCAAACTGAGCACAGTGCGAATTGTAGCGGGTTTCACTACCGGGCTGAATGCTTGACCACAGTCGACACCAACCTGCTGAGATCTGCCATCACTAATAAGACGGGCTTTATGCCGCTCAAAAGATCAATCAGATTTCTTTTTATGACAAAAAATACACATACACCGAATAATATTCACATTAGACGGACGGGGCACTAACTCCCACGTCTTATTTTTAATAAGAGCATCATATTCATCCAACATGGTCACTTTCTAATTCGGGCCAGACAACGCAGTTTTGGGGTTAGATGGCAGAGGGGATTGCGAAACCGAAGAAGTTAAATTAAAATGACGTTTGGGCTTAAAAATCCCATGCATGATGCATGTGGCCATGTAGCGGTTTTGGTTTGGATGGGAGGGGTGTACGTGTGGATCAGGTGGGGATGTGGGTAGGTTGGTTTGGGAGCTTGATGGGCTAAGGAAAAATGGGGAGTTTTCTGGGCCGGGTGTAGGACTGGTTGCTGGAAAAGGGGATGGTAGTGGGCCAGGTGGAGGATCACTGGGAGTGTTATTGGAGCTGGGCCCAATTTGCGGGCTGATGGTGGGAGCAGGAAGAATAGCAAGCTCATGTAACACGAGATTGATCCCATCATCAAGAAATTCATAGGTATGGGATGGAAGCGTATGAAAATTAGCAAAGGGGAATTTAGTCTCATCAAGCACAACATGTCGAGAGAGAATTATTTTGCGACTCGAGAGGTCATAACACTTATATCCTCTATGGTTTTGTGGGTAACCTAGAAAAACACACGGGTTAGAACGAGCTTGGAGTTTATTAATATTGGTGGGGGGAAGAAAAGGAAAACACAAGCAACCAAATACTCTTAAATGTGCATATGAGGGATCCCGAAAGTAGAGAATTTGAGTAGGAGAAAAGTGTTTAAGATTTTTATTTGGGAGAATGTTTAATAAATATGTTGCAATATGTAAAGCATGATGCCAGAATGACAGTGGCATAGATGAGTGAGCAAGAAGGGTTCGAATCAAGTTGTTTATGGTTCGAATTTTATGTTCGACTTTCTCGTTTTAAGAGGAGGTGCGGGGACACGAGAACCGAAAACTCATACCATGGTTGCGACAAAAAGATTGGAAATGTTCATTATCAAATTCCTTCCTGTTATCACTTTGAAAACATTTAATTTCCTTCTCAAATTGAGTTTTAATATAAGCTCTAAAGGAAAGGAAACTGGTGTAGACTTGCGATTTCTTTCCAATAGGAAAGGACCACAGAAAATTAGAATAATCATCAAGAAAAAAAATATAATACGTGTGTCATGCTGAACTTAAAACGGGAGATGTCCACAAGTCACTATGAATAATGTCAAATGGCATAGTAGTACAAGAAGTAGATGGATAAAATGGCAACCGAACATGTTTTCCAAAAATACATGAAACACAAATACTAGTGCATGAAGATTGTTTACATGCAATTAATTTATTATTGCAAAGAGAACGAAAAACTGATGCTCCCGGGTGGCCCAAACGATTATGCCATAAAGTAGGAGAAAGAGCAGCAAAAGTTGATGGAGTGGTGGCGGGAGGACTCATGGTAGTGGATAAAGGGTATAAGTCCCCGGTGCTATTACATCTCATAATAGGAATCCCCGTCTGCATATCCTTCATAGAAAACCCAAAAGGATCAAATTCAACGGAAACATGATTATCAGTTGTGAAACGACGAACAGAAACCAAGTTTTTAATTAAGTTTGGGGCATGGAAGACATTGGACAGTGTTAGGGGTGGATGAGGTGGAGATAGTGATATGTGTCCGTAACCACGAATCAGAATAACATGACCACTGCCAACAATTATATTTTTATTATTGCTCGAATTAAAATAAGACAAAAGAGTACCTTGTGACGCCGTCATATGTGAAGTAGCACCGGTGTCCATGTACCAATTGTCATCGAGAACGTTGAGAGACATAATATGCATTGTTGCTTCAATATTCGTGGGTGCACAGGAGGGGGAGCTGGGCACCTGAGCGTTGTAAGCCTGTTGCGGATGTTGTCCTAAAATTCCCGGTTGACGTACTGATGGGGGGCATGTCCAGGAAGATGATGGGTAAGGGCATGGAGGCACTGCCCAACCCGATGGAGCCCAACGACGTTATACTTCCACCATGGTGGTGGATGCTTCCATAGACAGGGATGGGTGGCCTGTTGGTGGTTGCCGCCACCGAAGGACTGGTTTGGACCACCTTTTCTTCGTCCGTGTCCGCTATTATTCTTCCCTCTATTATTAGTACGGTTGTTCTGGCTATTATTGTGCTTCCCACGTCCACCGGTATTGTTTCAATTTGACTATTACCAAGGCTTGTTCCCTGTCCAGAATTGTATGTCTCTTCGGTGCCGATGTTGGTTGTTACGAGAGACATGCCGGAGGCACTTGACGCCATAGCCACCTGTTTGGCTTTGCGCATATTTTTGAGAATTAGTTTTGAGCGAGCCTCGTAAAACAGAGGTAATGGGTCACTTTGTTGTATGAACGTAGCCACACTATCATAGTTCTCATTTACCCCCACAATCAATTGGAGAACCAACATGTGATTATTAATCGGAGCCCCAACATTTGGCAGTTGATCCGCAAACATCTTGAGTTCTTGGCAATACGCCGAGACATTAGGAAAATTATCCATATGAACTTGGGTGAATTGATTTTCCAAGTAAACTGCCCATGAGTGTTTGTTGTCTTGAAAAATGCTTTGCAAGCGTTCCCATGCTTGTTGTGCCGAAGAGTCGGGCTCCAAGATAGTGTGGAGGAGATCGTTCAAAATCGTTCCATAAATCTATTGAAGGACTATTGCATCCAAACAAGACCACAATTCATTATCTCGAACTGTCGTTGTCTCCTTACCCTTGTCAGACGACATGGGTGGCGTAGGGATGATATGGTCTATCACCTGATACTCACGACAATGGATCTTAAAAAGCTTTGCCCATGACGAGTATTGTCCTTTCTCCATCTCAAGAATAATTGGGATAAAGTTCTTGACATTGCTTACAGCTAGGGCCAAATGGAAGCGTGAGTTATCAGCCATGGAGAATGAGAGGAGAGGAGAACAAAAAAAATGAGATAAGGTAGAAGGAGATGGGCGATATAGAAACACCTAGGGAACGACTAGGGTTTATGGCTCTGATACCATGAAGGAAATATCTTCCGTGAGTCCTTCTCATTACATAAACTCAGTATATATACATGATTTCAATGCTTGATTCTAGGCTATGATTACAATGCTTGATTCTAGGCTATGATTATAATGTTTGATTCTAGGCTATAATTAAGGACATGATTAATCAAATACCACTGATTATTTACATACTAAATATATACTTTATCAGTAACTTTCTGATTGAGATTTGGTTACCAACATTTATATGTTTGGAAACTGACGATTATATAGTTGTTAAAATGTATTATAGTTGTTATTTTTAATTTTTTTAAGAATATGGAATTTTTAGTTGTTTTTGGTTACTTGTTTTTTTTGTGTTTGTTTATGGTGATGTTTTGGTGTATGGTGATGTTTAATTTGGTTTTTGAGTAGTGTAATTACTGTTCAAATTGTAGTTGTAAAAATGATTATTTTCATTCCAATTGGAGTGTCAGATACTAGTATATTCTGTTTTGGTCAATATGTTACATTTTTGTCTTTATAGAGGTTGATTATGTTGTGTTTGTAACTTACTGATTGAGTTTTGGCTATGAACTTTTATTTTTTTTGAAACTGATGATTATATAGTTATTAAAATGTATTTTATTACACTAGAGTTGGAGATTGATGAATGTTTATACTGTATGTGGTAAAATGGTTATATAATTTCCTAGTGAATGCATTGTTAGTATTATTTTTTTGGGTTTTGGTTACTTGCTGATATTATTTGGTTACTACTGATAGTATATTTGGATAATGTTGATTTAATAGTTTTGGTTTTAAAGTTTTATTGATGTTCTATTTTGATTTGGTTAATGTGTTTGTAATGTAATTTATTGTATTTTCAGATTTGGGATCTATTCTATGAGGAGCATCATCGAAACTTTATAGCAAAAAATCATTTATTGGTGTGATATGGAAGTGCCAACTGTTATTAAGAATAAATTGTCTGAAGTACAGTTGAATAAGTTTAAGTTGTCTTGTTTTGGAAAATATTTAGATTTTGGGCAGCCACAAATGTTTTCACAGATAATCAATCATGCTTTGGTTAGGTAAATTTATCAAAGGGATAATGGGGAGATGTGGTTTCTATTTGGTGAGAGAAGGGTAAGGTTTGGATTGCCAGAATTTTGTTTAATTTCTGGTTTGAATTGGAAAGGATATGAAGACATTGATGGTTTCAAGGGGATTGAAAATATGTCGGCGGAGAAG
Organism: Panax japonicus; assembly: GCA_020205505.1. NCBI lineage: Eukaryota > Viridiplantae > Streptophyta > Magnoliopsida > Apiales > Araliaceae > Panax > Panax japonicus. The sequence goes on from CM035114.1 coordinate 43,385,774, forward strand.
TTTTTTGGAAATGAGGTTATAACCCGTTCTAGTATCAGGAGGATATATAGGAGTGCTTTTTTTTGATGATGATGATGAGGCAGTTAGAATGTCCATTATTTTCTTGGTTTTTAATTTCATATTAGCTACTGTTTCTGACAATTATGTTGAAAATTTGTTTAAATTTTTGTCTTATGGGGATATTGAAAGTTATCCGTGGGGAAAATTTGCTTTTGAACAGACAAATAATTCACTTTCCCTTGCTGTTAAGGGACATGTAAAGAAGGATAAGTATGGTGGGGTGATATACAATTTTTACAGGGAAAGTTATTGTAAATCTTATAAGCTGAATGGATTACCTTATGTGTTTCAAGTTTATTTGTTTAAAACAATTCCTACATTGAAAGTCAGGGGTTTTTGTATTGATGATCATGTTTCAGAATTCAGATTATTTAGATGGAGAGAGAGTTAGGAAAGGCTCCTAAGAATGAGAAGTTGAAAGACTTGGTTTTTGGCTTTGGTCAGGTATGCTGGTTACTATGTATATTATATTCGGTTACCTTTATATATGTTATTGGTTACTGTCTTAAATATTATTTTTTTGTGTACTATCTTGTTTATGTTTTATGTTTAATGTTTCTGATATTTTATATTTGTTGCTATTTATATGTTTCAGTTGATTATTCAAAATCTTATTCCTACGGAGGATGAGAAGGTGTGATTGGATTTAGGTGGTTTTCATTTTTTCAGTGGAAGTGATAATGGAGCTAATATTGCTGATATTAAAGTTAAAACATCCAGGAAGGATAAAGACCTCAGGTTTTCTCTTTTTGATGTTAAAAACATTATTGATGCATGGGTGAAGCCTTTGGAAGGGAAGGTGATGGAGGTGAAGAAAGAAGTTGAGAATTTGGGTGTTGAATTAAAAGATCAATTGCAAGTGTTTCATATTCAGATTTGTAGGGACATAAAGAAGTGGTTGAGAAAGCAGTTATATGGCCAGTCTAGTTCTATTAAACGGGGAAATAAAACTGTTGATGATGATGATGATGATGATGATGATGATGATGATGATGTTGAGTTAGATAAGAATTTTGATGGTGGCAATGTTAACGTTGTAGTTGATGATGTTATGACTGTTGAGGATGATGTTGTGGTTGAAGGTACCGACAATGCAAAATAGTTTCATGGAAGTGTTGAAGCCGATGTTGGTGGGGTTGGTGGGATTCAACTTGAAGAAGACGATGCAAAGGTTTACATATATGTTTGATTTTCATTTGTGTTACATATTTTTCAAGTAAATGCTTAATTTTTTTCTTTATTTTTTTACAGATTGAGAACAAGAATGACAATTCAAATTTTGATGGGAAAGAGATTGTTGTTTTTACCCCTAGAGGGGTTCACATTGATGTGGATGATGAAAAAGTTTGGCATATTTTGGTTTATTTTATGTTATATTTTTACGTGTTATATTGATCAATTAGATGTTTTTTTTGTTTACAGGCTGAAAAAAACATTGACATTCCAAGTTTTGATATTCTAAGTCAGTCTAGTGGAAAAAAATTGTTATTTTCACCCCCATTGAGGTTTGTTTGTTTTTCAACATTAGTTACCATTACATTTTATTTTAGTTACTTTGATACAATGTTTATGTTACTATTGAATCTATTGGATTTTTAATTTTTTATTGCACTTGTTTCTTGTGTCATGTCTTGAAAATCATTAAAGGGGAGTAAAATTGAAGAACCAGACAGGTCGCTACTGGATGAGATGGTTTTAACAACACAAGATATAATCTATTGTGTTGAAGTTGAGAAATCTGCAGCTAAACCATTTGTTAGGCCTGTTCGTACGTCGGCGAAGAGTGCTGTGTTGAAGAGTCCTTATACATCGAAGTTCGGTTCAGCTGATTCAACTTGTTCTTTTGTGGACGATAGACCATTATGCAAAGGACTGTCTGCATTTCCAAATGTCTGTATGGGTATGCCTTCGAAATTCGAAGCGGTTATATTTGATCAGTGGTTCAAAATTGGCTTAAATAATAGAAAAAGGTATGTTTGTTGAAGTTTAAGATTTTTATAGTATGTTTTTTCTAGTAAATAAAATCTTTTGTTTTCTCTTACCAATATGTTATTGTTTTTGAAGGATTAAAAAATTTGCTGGAAACCATGACAAAATCGAGCCATCATTTAGATTTGGGTCTGTGCCAATATCATCAAAATATGGTTTTACAAGTTGAAGACCCCTGGTCAGTGGCTTGACGACGATGTGAGTATTTCTGTTCTTTGTAATTATGTTTGTTAGTTTTGGTTACCTTATTTTATTATTTTGGTTACTAACTGTGTACATTTTGGATACCTTTTATTTTAAAGTTTTATTTTTTCCTTTTTTATTTGTTTACCTCTAATTGTTTTTTTGATTTTATTTTTGGTTCAAAATATCAACATCTATTTGTATTACCTTCGTAAGTTGGCTAGGCACTCAAATAATATTCAAATAAGGGTAACTATAACAGATTGTTGGTTCCATGTGAAGTTTACTACTTTATATGGGGATTATTGTCAGAAGAATGCTGATAAGAATCTACTGTTGGGCACTAGTGATGTTGTTGAGTATATTCATGGTTTTTTTATGGAAGTAAACACATCGTGGGTTGATGTTGATTATGTCATGTTTCCCGTTCACATGACAGTTCACGGTCATAGGTTTTTATTGGTCTTTGATGTGCATCGTAGAGTTTTAGTAGTTTACAATTCTCTACAACAGAACAGGAATATCATACGAACAAATATTATGGATGTGTGCGAGCCATATATTTTCATTCTACCCATAATATTGTCCAGGTGCGATTTTTGGAAGAATAGGACTGATATTGATTTCAATAGTGAACCATATCGCACCAAAGGAGAACATGACATAATTGATCTTGAATTTGCTGAGGGTTTACCTGAACAAGTTGATGGGTAAGTTTACATTGTTTCTATTTTTTTTAGTATTCCATATATTGTCATGTTTGTTTTCATTTGCTTTATATCTTGATTATTTTTTCAGTGACTGTGGAATGTTTACTATTTCTTTTGCGGAACATATTCTTCACCAACAAAATTTTGAAATGCCAATTCCATTTCCAATCATTCAATACCGCAAGAAACTATGTGTAAACTTGTTCATTCATGTGAGGAACAAACAAGTAGGTGGATATGAATCTGATTCAGAATACCCAAGCAGATTCGTTAGTGAAGACTAGTTTGGTTATGCATCTTTTTTTTTGGACATTTGATACCATTTATTATGGTTATTGACTGTGAATTGTTTTGTAAATACTCTGATGATGGAATGATGTATTAATTTTTACTAGTAGATGTATGACATAGTTTTGTTGGTTCACATTATTTTTTATGCCTACTATTTTATGTTTAAAATTATATTGTAAAGATTTTTTTATGGTACAGTAGGTTGCCAAATTTGCATACAAAGGTAACTGTTGGGTAAAATCTAATTACGCATAAAACACAAGTATATGTAAGGTTGTAAACGAGCCAACACAGTTCGGGCTCGACTCGAAAAAAATACGAGCGAGACTCTGATTCGTTAATAATATGATCCAAATCTGAGCATTAAAAATAGTCCGAATAAAAATATGAGTAGAATCTGAGCAAGGTTATACTCGACTCGTTTAAGATTCAAACTACTCGAATTTTTGATTGTGATTCGATACATACTCAGTTAATACATATTCGATTAGATGTTCGATACATTCTCTTATAATATATACAAATTTAAATTAAATTAGGATAATTAGTTTTTATTTTATTTTATTTTTTAATTTTAATTATGATTTTATATTTATAAAGTGTAATAATAAATATATTTTCTTATTTTTAAGTAAAATAACAAATTCAATTTATAATTACATTTATTATAAAATTAGTTATTATGTGGTGACTCGAATTCGAGCTTAAATTTAAAGCTCGCGAATAGTTTGAATAAATATTCGAGTCGAGTCGGATCGAATTCGAGTAATAAATATTCGAGTCGAGTCGAATCTGAGTAGAATTTTTCAAATATAATTCAAATTCGAGCCGAATTTATCATTTCGAGTCGAATTCGAGTAGCTTCTATGTTCGCTCCGGTTCGACTCGTTTACACCCTTAAGTATATGTGGTTAACAAGTAATACAGTGAAAGTAGAGTATCGTTCCCACGAGAAATTATTAATACAAATTACCAAGTATTAACCCTTAATCAAACTAATTTTATTTAAACAAACAATTTAACATTATAAATTAAATTATCTAATTACACTATTTCTAATTACCACTAATTAAAAATCAGATTATGGAGATTTAAGATCACAACTTCACTTATTACTTCATTTAATGGGTGCCACAAGAGAGCCAATCTCTAATCTCATAATAACTAGGGTTTTTCCCAATCAACTCTAATCTAATCTAATGGAATTCTTCTCCTCTAATCCTTGTAATTCTCCTCCTTTTATATGCCTCTTTATATGTCTTTAAGTCCTCTTAGAAGTCCTTGAATCAAACAGCTCGAACCAATCCTTCTTGAACTCAAATTTTGACAAAATTCGCTTTTTCTACGCGTACCCAAGCCCCAACTTGCTTGTTACCTTGCAAATAACAAGCCTCGACTTGCTATGCTACTATTATTGAACTCAGGACCCCAAGTCTCACCTTGGGTATTAGGCAAAAAGAGCAAGCCCCGGCTTGCTATGGTTCTGTTAGTTGCTCTATGTTACTGCAGTGTTCTCTGGTAAAGCGGCCATAACTTTTTATCCGGGAGAAGTTACGGGGTCTGTCACTTACTAAATCGAAGCTATCGACGATCTCTACAACTTTCATTCTTTGCGTTTTGAGAAATAACGAACTAATGAAGGTCAAAATTGGACTGGAAATAACTGCTATGCAAATGGCCGCCCAAAATAACAAAGTTCAACGTCCGTTGGTACAAATGTCATAAATCTTGCATCCGAACTCCGATTGGAATGATTCAAGATGTTCCAAAAAGCTAAGAAGAAGCTCTACAATATAGTCAAAGTTCCAAGCCAAGAACATGAAATGAACATGAAAGCCCAAATGATGTCCGGATTGTTTTTCCTTGCGTTTTCATACCAATAGTCGCCCACACAGCTTCCAAACATATAATCTACAAAATGAACACAAAATGCATGAAAAGTAACTACGAAACACGAGTTTAAGCAAATAATTCAAGTAATAGATACCAGATAAGTAGGTATAAAATATACTTATTAGTATCAATTTTAGTTGTTGTTGGTAACCAAACAGTCATAACATTAAATTCTAAAACAGTTTACAATTTATATATGTATTTGTTTTTTATGGTTCAGTTGGTTCCCAAACAGCCATAAAAAGGTTATAATAATCAGTATTTGTCGGTAACCAAATAGTTATAGTAATTTAAAAATCAATTAAACAATTCTTGATTCTATGTAATTTAAAAATCAATTAAATAGTTATAGTAATTTAAAAATCAGTTAAATAGATTTTTTTAATGGTACAGTTGGTAGCCTAATTTGCATACAAAGGTAACAATTTTAGTTATTGTTGGTAACCAAACAATCATAACAGTAAATTCTAAAATAGTTTACAATTTATATCATGTATTTATTTTTTATGGTTCAGTTGGTTCTCAAACAGCCATACAAAGGTTATACTCATCAGTATTTGTGTGTAACCAAATAGTTATAATAATTTAAAAATCAATTAAACAATTCTCGATTATATGTGTTTTTAAGGTTCAGGGTGTAGCCAAGCATCCAAAGAAATGTATACATTTTATTTTTTATGCTAAAAAAATAGTTAAAAAAATTACAAAATAATTGTCAAGTTTAAAAGCATCTGTTTTTTATATGGTACATTTGGTAGTCAAAACTTCATTTAAAGGTAACCATTTTAGTTTTAGTGGGTAACCATATAGTCATAAAGAAAAAAAATTACAAATTAGTTAACCAATCATTACATGTATGTCTTTTATGTATACTGTTATTTGAAGATAGTATTACTTGTTGTTAAAAGGAAATTAATGAAAATAATCATATTTCAATATTGGAAAAGATAACTTTTGTTTTATTTCACCAATAAAATGATTATAATATGTATGGCTATTGAGCAACCTCAGTAAACATCAAAGAATTTGTTACAATTTTTTTGATGTTGTATTATATCAGAACTTTCTTGGTCTCAAAATTGGTGGATTATTGCATGTTTTCCTGTTGTGTTTTTTATTCTTGGCATATGCTGCATTTATTCTGAACTTTATTTTCAGATACATGCTTGTACCTACCTATCTTTGGTCTTCCAGCTGGTCTTCTTGTATTTGGTGGTTTGACACATATGTTTTTAATCTCGTCTAGAACATCCCAATTCTCTTTGTCATCTAATGACATGATGAAAGTTGAATATGTGTCTACCAATGTTGTTTTTGAATAGTATTTTGAGCAAAAATCATAACAACCCAAATTCCTTTTACTAATAACAGTAGCAGCATGTGAGCAAGGCATCTCATGGTACTGAAATTTACGGCATGTGCATGTCTTTTTTTCCATGTCCACGATAAATTGTTTGGTGACATCGTAAACAGTGAAAATCACTAGGTTGGATGTCTCAACCTACAACACAATTTAATGGTATAGTTAGTATGTATAATAATTTTTTTTGATGTAATTTGGAATAATGAAAGTCATATGTACTGTTGGTAACTTTTACAGTTTATACTGGTAACCCAAAATGCATAATGTGGTTTCCTTTAAATGCAAATGCAAATTTTTTTAGGTATTTAGTTAACAATTTAAAAGTTGTATGACTGACCTTAATTTTCTTTGACTCAATGATATTAGATTGCAATCTTCTCTCAGCTATTGTGGAAATGGTTGTGAAAGTTGATATTGCTGATTGTTTGTTTGTGAAATACCATCTTTGAACCATACAACATAGGCATTCAATCATCGACGCAACTGGAAGATCTCTGATTTCCTTTATTGCATTATTAATAGATTCGGCGGTATTTGAAGTCATTGTTGAGTACCTACTTATAGTCCCATGGAGCCTCGTGCACTTTTCTAGCTTAACTTCTTCCTCCAAATATGTCCTTATTCGAGCATCAATTGTATCAAATTCAGCCATGTGTATGTTGAATTCTTTAATAGTGTAAGCCCTACAAGCCACGTTGTATGCTTTTTTGAGTTTTTCTCCTTTCTTTTTGAATCTGTTTTTTATATTTTTCAAAATATGTTATGTGCATGAACCGTGCATGACATCAGGGAACACACAGTTAAGTCCCTTTATAATTGCTTCATGTCTATCTAAAACAATGCATTGTCCTTCTCTAACACCACAAGCATCTCTCAAATTGATGAAAAATCATCTCCAGGATAATTCATTTTCGCTGTCAACCACTGCAAAAGCAATGGGTATAATGTTCCTGTTTGCATCTTGTGTGCTTGCTATGAGCGGTGTACCCCCGTAGCTTGATTGTATGAATGTACCATCAATTACAATGATTGGGAAATAATGGTGCCATGCTTCAATGGATGCTCCTATTGCAAAGAAGAGATATTTGAAGTGACCATTTTTTTCCAACTCCGAGGATGTGATGGATCCTGAAATGAATTTTCAGTAAGGTTAATGTAAATATATGTAATAAATATTGTTCAAATTTGTAGTTTAATATTACTATGTGTATTACTACTGCTATCTAATTACCTGAAATTTAATGTTTTCCATAGTGTTCAGATGGTGTCTAAAATGCTATTTAATAGTTACATTTCATGTAGATATTGGTCTGCTGCAAAAAATAATTTTTATTTATATTTCAATACTACAGTTAGTAGCCAAACCATTAATATTAGGTAACCAAATTATTTAATTTGGGTAACCAACATATTTTAAATTTTTAATGAACAATTCCAATTGTTACCTGAATTTGTTTTTTTCAACATGTGCAACCATGAAGGGATCAAAGTGTAGTCGTGTGGATTTCCTCTTACTTTTTCCATTGCTTTTTCCTTTGATCTCCATGCTTTTTGGTAGGAGATGGACACATTATACTCTGTCATCATGTCTTCCACATTATCGGTTGGTGTGTAAATTTTCTTGAAGTTCGTTAATCTATGCATTATGCATTCACTAACCATTTGACTATTTGCTTGTCTGTGATCTCCAAGCAGTATGTCGGACAAAAAAGTGTGTAAATCATTAAATTGTCTTACCTTGAACATAGTTGTTTTCTAAAACTTTGATGCTCTTAGTTTCCATTTGCAATTTTTATTGTCTATGCATACTAGAACAAAGTCTCTACCACTTGTTCTTTCAACCTTGTGCTGTCTATTTTGCCTTATGGAATGTAGCCTTATTGCTTGTGTTAGAATTTTTTTTATCTTTGTAAGTTTGATGTATTTTGACTTCAAACTTATTCGGATCTGATATGACCTCATCACATTTTTCTCTAGTGTTTGCTATGTCTTGTTTTCTGTCTTATTCTTTATCAATATCTTTAATTGCCAGCTGCTCAACATATTGTGATCCAATTTGGTCTTCTTGTGTTGCCAACGATACAAGTTCAGAATTCCATTGTGTCAATCTCATTGACGTTTCAACTTGCATTCTATTTTCTTCTTTATTTATCACGTTCTGTAAGATTGTAGTCCTTCCAATGTTGAATTCAGAATCTATAATTAGTGGAAACTTACCATGTTCATCTGATTTTCTACTGACTTCCATATAGAATCTTAAGGTTGCTTCATTTGTCACCTTTATCGGAGGAATGTTGCTTCTAATATGAAATTTGATTGACAATTCCATTGTGTTGCAGTCTAGACTTAATGTAGTGCATATCAAGTTGTGCATTTCTGTGAATGAGCAATTTGAAGGGACTAGTAGGCCGGTAACTTCAAAATTTTGATATTGGCTACTGTCAGTCCACGTACCGTTGAAGTAAATTACAATTGGAATCATATCCATGGTCCGAAAACTGAAACATTAACATTCACACAATAACGTAAATAGTGACCAAATCAAAATTACCCAACATTCAAAATTCATGTTTGTAGTAATCATAAATATTCAACACAGTGTTTGCATTGTCAAATTAAAGAATGTGTTAGTTCCCAGTAGGCACACAATAGATCTAAAAGGGGGGGTTGAATAGATCCTTTTTATTTCAAATTCTTGTCACTTTTATTTTGTATTGTTAATGAATTAGTATATGACAAACTTAAGAATCTTTTCAAGCACAGCGGAATAAGTGAAAGTTCCCTTTCATTGATATATTCATAATCATACAAACATTGTTCTTAGAGTTAGTTAAGTTGTAAGTAGTTAATACATACATAGCATTTATAGCAGTTAAGTACATAATGTAAATGACATAAAGTAAATGACACAAGGGATTTTAAGTGGTTCAGAGACTCAAGCTCCTAATCCACTCTTCTGCTTTCAACTAGCAGGATTTCCACTAAGGAAGGGCAACACCCTGAATTATTAAGATTCCTTCAAGGCCAGCAGTCTTAGAACTTCAGTTCACTAAGAACTCTTCAAGGCCAGCAGCCTTGGAACTCCTCTAGTTCCCTAGGAACTCTTCAAGTCCAGCATGCTTGGAACTTCATTTAGTCCCTCCGGATAAGGACCCCTCAGGCCCTGGCTTCTTGTTGTTGTAGTTGTTGTTGTTGTTGTTGGTGCTGAGCTGCTAGGATGTCTTTAGGCTTGAACATCTTATGTACTTAGCAGCTTGGCGTAGTCCTCTTGGCATTCTTCTTGGAGTCTGGACTACATCTTCTTTGGTGCATCTGATCTTTACTCTTTTCTTCTCATCTTCACCTGATGTCAGCTGTGCACCATCACCATCTGAATTTGCTATGTCTCTGAGCTTTTGGTAGACTTCGTCTGACACTTAGCAATCCCTGAACCCTTCTTGAATACTTTGCAGACATGATTCTGCATCTGTTCTTTTTCAGCCTTTGGTTCATGGTGATCTATAGAGTGGCTTACTTGATCTTCTTTGTACTCTGCCACTTTTCTGAATTCTATCTTTTTGTCCTTCTCGGCTCTCAGCTTAGCTGCCATCTTCAATGGCATTCTCATCTTTGTTGAGTGAAGCTCTGGTCTGATTAAGTCCTTCTTCAAAGGTGCTTCACTTCCACCTATTTAGTCTCACTGTCACTGAGACTTGTTCTTGTTGATCTCTAGTGGAACTCGTAGAGTCAACGATATAGCATTCTAACAACTCAATGATTCTGCAACTTTTTTTTTTGTAATTTTCAGCAACTCTTGATCTTTGAAACTCTGCTGATTTATACTCCTTCCCAATTTTTTCGTTGGAAAGTAGCCGTTAAAAGCTTTTTGAATTGCTTCGCAGATCTCAAGTTATTTGATGTAGACTGCAGATGTGACATGACATCCCCTTTTCTGACTTTCTTACACGTCAGTCTACTGTTTCACCTACTCTGTCAGATATGTCACTTTGATGTCTCGGGCAGGTAGTCAACTTTATTTCCTTCTTCTGATTTCTCGATCAGAGGTTGTCCTTTTGCATCGATGCTCTCCAATAAGCCCTGTTCAACCATCAATCTTCAGATTGAACCGTTGCCAATGCTTCAACCTTCAGATGACCAAACTCTATGTTTCAGTACATTTCTGAAGATTAATCTTAGACTAGATCGTAGTGTTTCGTTGACATGTAGAGATAACACTATGATCTTGAAGAGTGTTGATTGGATCTTTAATGTAGAACACCTCTTCCTTTACTTGTACAGTGCTTCAACACTTCTGTTTACTTCGACTGCTCTCAGATACTGATGACTTGACTCTTTGTTCTGGCCCCTTTTGAATAGCAAGACACTTCAAATTTGTGGCGTGTCCAGCTCGCTTTCTCCTTGTGATCTCCTATTCACTTATCATCAATGGACTAACCCAATGCTTAATCACTTTAACCTTGTTCTTCAGAGGCTAACCAGTATCTTTGTGTACACTCCATCAGTTCCTTCTTTATTTAGCAAACACTACGATCCTGTTTGCTTTCAAGATCGTCGTCTTTTATTTTCTTGACAGCTACTGTACTTGTTAACTTTCCTTAGTCAGTTACTAAAGTTTTCTTCTGATCAACTTGTGGAAGACTTCATCTCAAATGGCTTCACAACTCAATCTGGATGTTGATTGAGTTGGTGCTTAAATCTTCTGTTAGCTTACATGTCATTTATTGAGTGCTCTCTAGTTTCCTTTTAGTGGGATGTATCTTTGCAATACCAATTAGAGGCTTCGTTCCTTTGGATATTCTAGGAGTGCTCAATTGTTGAGAATTATGTTTGCTCTACGATTCTGCCTTGGTGTTGTGAGCACATCTGTTGAATTCTCAGTTCTATACTCTATGATTCAGCTTCGGCTGTGCAGACACTACGACTCCGAGATCAGATCTTGACACTCTACGATTTCTGTCATTGTGCTTGTTGTCTTCATCTGATCTTGCTCTACTACGATCTCTGCCTCTGATACGATTAGTAGATTCTACGACTCTAAGTGTAGTCTACGATTGTTGACTTGGCTTCGACATCAATAGACTCTACGACTCCGAGTGTAGTCTACGATTCTTGACTTGGCTTCGACAGATGCTCGATCGGCTTGTAGCCAGGTTGTCTCTATGATTCTGCACATGACTTCCTCAGCAGACTACGGCTCTAAGAAAGTTCTTCTCGACACACTACGATCCTTCCTCGTTTCTCCTGGCAGTCTACAAACTCTGAGATCTACTGTCTTGCAGACTACGATTCTGCCTCGACAGCTCTCGAGTTTTCCTTGACTTTCCTGACAGACTACGATTTCTGGTGCAGTGCTCGACGATTAGACAAGCCTATCTATTACATCATAAGATCAACCTAACAAGCTTGATCTTTCTATATTTATAGTCCTTGTACATTATTTCTTTTTAAGGACTTCACAAAGCTGTTTTGCTTATGTAGGATCAACCTAACACATTTGATCAATTCATTATAAGTCTTTGTACATATGTTTCTATTCTCTATCAAAGGACTTTACAGCTTTTCTTAATGCAAGCATACTTGTATATTCATTCATATATATATCATAATCAAATCAAATAGGAATATCATTCACATGCTTATTCCTGACAATCTCCCCCTATTTGATTATGACAAAAACAATAAGTGCATATGCATGTCATGAATGAATCTTATATACAGTGAGCAACTGTATTTCTAAAACAGATAACCATGAATGTCATTGATAATAATGTGAAATTATACAAGCTATGATGCTCTACATCCTGGATCTAGAACATACCTATCTAGTTAGAGATATACCTCTTTGGCTCCATGTGTGTCTTCCAGGATGTCTGTTAATTAGCTACTCATCTGCTTGATCCTCTTGCTCCTGCTCCCCCTAGGATGTTGCCTTTATTTCTTTTTTTTTGTTTTCTGGCTCCCCCTTAACCTTTGGCTCCCCCTTAGATGATGATGATTCTTCTTTTGCTTCTGATGTCTTCTTCTTCTTCTTTTCTAACTTCATTCTTTTCGCACTAATCCTCCTTGAGTGCCTTTTTCCATGTCTCTTTTTCTCCCCCTTTTTGTCTTTAATCATTTGAGAGAGTTGTTCTATGTTGGACATAAGCTACTCCATTAGATAAGAGGAGTTACCAACTTCAATCTTGAGTTCTTGTTGGCTCGGTTCAAGTTGCATGGAGAAAGACTGATGCAAGTTGTCGATCTTATCAGTGAGGACTTGAATTTGCTCTTCATTTGCCTTTTGTGCTTGTAGAGCTTCTGCCTTCTGATCATTTATGGCTTTCAGATAAATTTGATCTCTCTCTTTGATTCTGAGAGATAGATCAGCCATAGTGGCTTGAAGTCTGTCTTTAGCTGAATTATCTCCTGCTGCTTTCAACATCTTTGACTCTTCATTGATTTGAGATATCTTCTCAACCAACTCATCAAGATTATTTAATAGCTCATTCTCCATGGGAATTTGGTCATCGGATTGGGCATCCTTTTGTTGAACACCAGATTGGCCTCTATGATTTTCATCTTTGGACAGATTTTCAAAGGTGTTGAGGATCAGAGCAATCGTTGAGTACCAGTTGCTATTGGAGGATGAAGGAATGTCGGTTAATAGTGCTTGGGCCGAGAAGGTCTTCTTGTTTTGAACTTGATCAACATCGTTAGTAGAGTGAATAGACTCTACAATTAGCTCCTTGGCCAAATTCCTTTTTCCATCAGAGTCCACTCTATGATCATAAGGAATATAATGATTGTCAGCATGTCGGTAGACTTTGTAGTGGGGTTGGTCTTTGATCATAATGGTTGCAAATTTCTTTACTCTTGGGAAGTTTTGTGACACCAGCTCCAGATTTTGAAACTAAGAGTAGCACCAGCTGAAGTAGCTCTCATCTTTATCGGTATGTGCTTTTAGCCAAGGCATCTACGGGAAGAACCATCTTATCATAGGATCTTCAGAATTATACAGTATTGTTGTGCAATCTAACTCCATATTTTTCTAATTGTGAAGCACTTCATCTGTAGTCATTCTTACAACTCTAAGTTGTTCATTTCCATGACTTATCCATCTTGCTGCTGGTTCAGCTAGTGGTTCATCAAAAACTTCCACCACTATTATTCTTATAATTATTGCTGGAGAGAGAACATGATAGTGTGCTGGTTCCTCTGATTTCTGATTTACAGAACCAGAATCTTTTCCCATTTCTTCACCTTCTGAACTTGAATCATGTTGACTTCCTTTATCTGATTCATTGATGAATCCTTCTTGCTGATTTTCATTACTAGTATCTTCTTCAGCATTTTTTCCATTGGATTCAGATTCATCATCACTTACTTCAATAACTACAGTAGAGTGATCACTTTTCTTCTTAAGAACAAATTTAGCAAGTAGTCTGTAGCTCTTTCTTCTTCTTGAGGGTTCAACTATAGGAGAGTCAGACTGTTCTTCCTCTTCAGACTCTGAGGCCTTTTTATCATCACATAAACTTTCTTGATGTTCAGTATTAACAAGGGCAGATCCTTCTTCCTCGGACTCAACATCTTTGGAACCATCATGTGGGCTTGTAGGAGTAGTTGTAGTAAGAGATGCAGTTTTGTCATCTTGCAGCCTTTCTTCATCTTCAGAGTGGATGCTCTGAGAGTTAGCCATAAGACTTATACATTCTTCTTCGTTATCAAAGTTCGTATTTTCTTTCATTGATCCAACTTCACCTCAATTGCTGGATTTGTTCTTTGATGGTTCAATCTTGAAGCTCTCAGTTCTCTTCCCATCTTCTGACTCTACGTCCTCTTCTTTGTCAGATGAACTTTCTTTGGGAACTGGGGCTGACTTCTTCATCACCTTTGATTTCTTTTTAGATGACCCTTGGAGTAATATGTTACTCCTTCTCTTTGGGGTTTTTGCAGTTGAGACCTTTTCTTTTCCTGCTTCCTTGCTTTTAGTGGAGAGACTTCTTGGTGGAGCCTTTATTTTCTTCACACCTTTGCATTTCTTCTTTGCTGGTGAGACTGCTACCGGTATAGAGTCATCAGATTGATAGCTTTCCACCTCTTGTGCCTTCCTCTTCTTTGCAGAGACCTTGCTGTTGCCAGTTGATGTTAACCTCCTTTTTTTTTGGGTTTTTCTTCCAGTTCACAAACAGTTGTGGAGACATTACTTTTTGAACATTTAGAAGCTCTCTTTCATCATCCTTGATCTTGCCTCCCAGTTTCTTCTTTAGCACAATACTTAATAGTCTTACATGGAAAACCTTTGGGAGGGGTTTATCCATAGACTTCTTCGTCTCAGCCTTTTCCACCCATTTGGAGATCTGATCGAACAAGATAGCTCCAAAGTTTATTTGATTCTTCAGAACTATTGCAAACACAATCTTCAATTGTTGATCAAGCACAGTGTCATGTGCAGTGTTCTTGCATAGTATACATTTGCCCACTATCTCTGCAAGGAACTCGAATTTTTCTGGAAACTCCTTTTTCTTCATATCCTTCAGACAAGGGTTTCTTTGGTACCCCATAATTTTCTTTGTTTGTTCAGTGTCGATCTCATCAAGGCTATTCAGTCCTCGGTCAGGAAAGCCTAAGCATTGATTGATATAAGATGATTTCAACTTTATAGACTGGCCTTTGACCTTGGTAGAAAGGGTACTAAAATTTATGGATGCGCTTGAGTAAAACTCCTTAACCAATTCAGCATATACTCGAGTGCTTGCCTCAAGACATTCTGAGAATCCAACTTTCTTTACAAGTTCAAGAATGTCTCTGAACGTCTTTTTAGATTTCTCAAACAACTTGGTTCCTAGCTGAATGCCAGTGATTACTTGCCAATCTGCCATTTGAAGAGTTCAAAGAATATGGGTATTTGATTTAGAGAGTCTTTTGAGAGATCGATGAATGTGATTTGGGCAATGCTCTGGAGGGTTAACGGATTCCGGCTTAGAAAAGGATTCTAGGGTTTGAAGCTAGGAGGGGGAGAGGTTTGATAATTTTTTGATAACTGTTTACAGATTTTGAATTTGTCTTTATGGCAGTCCTTTCTGACTCTGCACATGCTGTGATGTGTCAACTAGCTATTGGTTACACGATGCCCAGTAATTGAGCTGTAACTCCCCATAACCTTTTCAGTTTTATATTCCTTTTTAAGAGAATAAGCATTACTGACGTGGATTGACCGTTGACCTTTTGGTTCGTAGAATATCTTGGTGAGATAGCTATGGACTCTACATTTTCTTTTGTTGACTCAACGATCTTCTTTCGAGAGAGATGCTGCAGTTGATGGTTTTGACACTATTCCTCATCTTGAAACTGCATAGCTTGATCACTGATGTACCCCAAGTTAGTTTTGGCACTTAAGTTTTGAGGT
The DNA here is from genome assembly GCA_020205505.1 of Panax japonicus. Taxonomy (NCBI): domain Eukaryota; kingdom Viridiplantae; phylum Streptophyta; class Magnoliopsida; order Apiales; family Araliaceae; genus Panax; species Panax japonicus. Next base: position 43,401,651 of record CM035114.1, read on the forward strand.
GAATTGTGACAACCCGAGAATTTGGAGAATTTATTAAAATCTTAAATGATTAATTTAAGGTTCAATATTAGGACCTAGACAGGAAATAAGTGTATAGAATTGGCAGTTATGTAATGAAATTCCAGGAATTTCAAAAGTTTTGGATAAGACTTGAATTATGTGATAGACTGTAAGTGATAGTCTAGTAATGAGGTATAAGATCATGGTAGATTTAAAATTCTTTTGAAGAATTATCAAGGATAAGTATCGAAGTGAATACTAGTCGGTATATTTGGTTACATATGTGAACCGTAATGATTTGAGATCAAGGATTGATCAGATAAGTTATAACTTTAGAAAACCCTAAAGTTATGTTAATCATACGTTTATTAAGTTAGAAAAATCTAACGGATTTTTAGAAACCCTAAAGGTACGCTCAGAAACTTTAATTTTAGTTTCGGGAATCCGAAACCCTAAATTCATGATATGAATATGGTGATTAAGTTAGAAAACCCTAACGTCTGATGAGAAACCCTAGAAATCGATTCTGGAAACCCTAGTTTCAGTTTCGAGAATTTGAAACCCTAATTTGGGAATCCTAATGCGGAGTATTAAACTCTAAGGGTTAAAAAGTTGTGTGTAAGGAATATGAACATGAGGTGATGGTTTATATTTGTTTATTATATAAACAAACAAAAGGAACTAGTGTAACCCTAATTATATATATTAGGAATGAAGGATTTAATAACTCAAGGGTTATGAAAAAAGAGAATTTTGGTATTTAGAATACTTGCTAATTCTAGGAGATTTATTCTATATATATCTCAAATGATTAATTTTATAACCTAATTATAGCAAGTCTAATTGTGTTAAGGAAATAGATGTTAATGAGAAAGGATTGGTGTTTTAATGGAGGAAGTAAAAACCCTAAGTAAATGATTTGGGTTGGATGATAATTAAAGGAATTGGACTATGTATATGTTTAGCCAAATGTTGGCCAAAGAAGTTAATTAGAGATCAAGCAATACATTAAAGGAATGACTTAATTTTTAGCCAAGTGGGAGAGGAATTTTTGGACATTTGTTAAATCAATTAAGAGATAAAATAAAAAGCAAATTGGGAGCATTATTAAGGCACATGGCCGGCCAAAAGGGAAGGAATAAGGGGGGGGGGAAATGAATGTTGTATTAATGGCTCATTTTAGTTGGTGACCAAATACTAACAACTCCCCCTATGTGTCCATTTGTTTGATTGTCCAACACATTAGCAATTCTTTCAAGCAACATCTTGGCAATTAAAGGGAGTAAAAAGAGAGTGAATGAGTGGAGAATTAGTGGGATCAAGAATCCAAGGCATATGGCCGGTTTTTGCAAGAGGAGAAGGAGAGTGAGTGTGGTCATTTAATAATAATAAAAAAAAACTACATAAAAGTCTAGCTTATATTTTTCTTTCTTTCATCTCGTTATCCTTCCAAGATGCTAAGAACAAGAGAGAGAGGGAGAGAGAGAGAGAAGTTCGGCCACTCTAAGAGAAGAAGAGGGAGAGGAGATTTGGACTCTCATGAAACCAAGATCCATTCCATGTTGTAGCAGGAGAAGAAGATCAAGCTAAGGTATAACAAAATTTCCACTTATGTAGTCTAATTTTATTTTTGATTTGATTTGATTTTTTTTCAACTTGAAGTTGTGATCTTGAGGTTATAACCCTAGATCTTGGTGTTTAAAGGTGTTCTATGTTTAGATCCAACTCTTTTATGGATCAAAAGTTAGATCTATAGCATGAAGTGGAGGATAGGTTTTCAAAAGATAGAAAACCAAAATTTTTCTTAACTTTGATTGTGTTTGAGGTTTGTTTGATGAAATAAGAGACTTTGCTTCTAAACTCAAGAACCATGTATATACATGTGGATGAGTGTATCATGTTTAGATCTATCAATTTTGGGTGTTGATTTTGGTTGGAATCAAAGGAATAGAAAAATGGGAATTTTCCGGAAAAGTTAAACTTTTAAAAAGTGTTTTGATATGGTGTTTTAGATCAAGTATTGAACTTATGATTTTGAATCATATGTGGGAAGATCTACATGATATATGATAATTTATGGTTAGATCTTGCCATTTTTAGGGTTGATAAGTTTAATCAAAGAAGAAGAATCAAAACAGATTCTTTGTTTTAAATGAATTAGTGGACTGCTGCCCTAAACAGAAAATTCCGGACTTGTTAGGGTGCTCTCAAAATTCTGGACTTGTGATATGTTGTAGTACACTCAATAATCTTTCCATAGACTCCGAAACGGACTAAATCCGGCATCGGAGGAGAGAGTTATGGGATTTCTCCCAAACTACTCAAAGTTAAGAAAACTGTTAAAAGGACAGTTTTGTAACAGCCACTTCCGGGCTAAATTCAGGGAGCTTAACGTGTCCAAATATGGATTATGATAGATGAAAACTGTAGTTCGGAAAGATACGAACCCAACAAAATTGACAGATCATTAATCGGAGTTATAGATTTCATTCTATTTAAATTTTGACGAAGGACTCCAAAACTGCCAAAGTTCAAAAAGTTTCTGGCCAAAATTTTCCGGGGGCTGTTTCGGACATTTATTTAATGAGAAAAATTCAAGGCTTTTGGAAAATGAAAATATATGGTAATATGTAGCTCGTGTCCAAAAATGAGCTGATTCCGAGTTAAAATGACCAAGTTATGACCATTACAATTTTTGTGATTTTCCGACGGAAATCGCTATAAACGGAGTTCTACAACTCCGATTGCCACGAAATTTAAAATGGAGCATCACGTTAACATATATAAGGTTATGCCAAGAGATGGACATTACTGGAGTTAAGCATGAGGTAGCTAATTTCTTAAGCTACGCACTAGAAATTAATTTTTGAAGAATACCAAAGGATGTTGGAAAATTATGGAAAAATACTTTTTATGCATGAAATACATGTTTATATGTTTGACCAAAGGATAGGAGAATAATTCACTGATTTGGTATTTTTGTGATACGAATATAGAATACAGTTTGCTGAATTGAAAATGTGTTGAGTCCGGTTTGCTGGATTGAGGTTTAAATTGATGGATTTGGAATTCAAGTTGCTGAATTATAAATTTGGTTGTTAGATATAAAATCCAGGGTGTTGGATTAGTGTTTTCCTTATTACATGTTAATGAATAATTTATGAAATGAAAAGCGAGTGTTAAATCATAAGGGATATGATATAGTGATTGAATAATTATCAAAGGATGATAATAATATTGACGTGTTAAGTTGTTATCTAATATTTGATTAAGTATTAGATAGTATTATGGAATAAAGCATGTTATACTGATTAAAAGATCAATCTTATAACTGATAGTTCTTTCAGTGAGAGATTAAATTAAATTGCGTTGCGGTAATCAACGGTTCAGGCAAGTTTTCTTTTACTTAACTCTAATAAGAGTAGTTTCTTCAAGCTTATGGTTAATCATTGCTGATTGCCATGAAAATTGTATTCTGTACATCTTGCATGTATAAGTCAAGTATGAAAGGCTGATCACCTTCATTACCAGTTGGTTCAGAAATGTTTGTTCATGTATAATACTTGTTCAGTCAAAAATTTGTTCGTGCTAGTTCTCAATTATATTGATGAATTATAGCAAGCCCATTATTCATACTCTTCAATCATGATATATCGTTATATTATTGTATATAAACTTGCTGGGCAACTTTCATGCTCACCCTTGCTATATCATGATAAAACATTGCAGGTAAAGCAAATGCGTTCATATACAGGAAAAGGTTAAGGCCAAGTTCAGCTTGGGATATAAAGTGCAGCTAGTTTGTAATAACGTATTTGATAAATATTGTTGTGTAATAGATATTTTATGAAATGTGTATTAAGTTAAGGTTACTCGACCTTGGGGAATAGTGTGTAATGTATTGTATAAACAATTTATGTTTATATCTTCCGTAAATAGTTATAGAAATAGTATACCGGATCCGAGGTGATTTGGGGCTACTACTTGAATTTGCATGATGTCTTTCCAAACTGTGTTTGTATTTACAATCACACGATCTGAGTAGTTGAGCAAGTATCCAATTCTTCCAAGCTCCTTATGAGCTAGGATATTCTCTGGTAAGACTTCGATCGGCGAGTTTGCTTCTACGATCGCTGAGGCTGCTCCACGATCGTTGAGTTTTCTTCAACCTCTACTCTATGATCATTGACTGTCATGGTCCTTGAGATGAACTTTACTAAGCATTTCTTCTGGGTTAAGGTAGCTCAAGAAGGGCCAACCTCTTAGAGTGAACTAAGGGTCAGGTTTGTCCCTGAGGCGCTTTTCAGATGAAAAACTTTAGAAGTGATTTGCACTGATATCTCATTTGACCTTTTCTACTGGGTCCTCTACCACCTTTAGACATTTGCATTGGTTATAATCGTGGTTTTCTTCTGCTCTTACACTACGATTAGATGTTCAATCGTAGGCTCTCCACGATTTTGAGTTGGGTGGTTGACTAGTTATCAGTAATATGTTTTGAGACGTTCCTACTGACTATGGATATTCATTTGGTTCGTCAGCCACAAAGTTTTGGGACTCTGTAACTGGTGCATTGCTTCATAGTATATCTCTAATGTTTTAAGAGCAGCTGTTCTGTTAGCAGATCACTGCTCCCCCATAGTTGATATCGTCTTCTCAAAGAGACATAAGTTCTTCTTCATGTGTAGCAGAAGGCAGCCATTTATATCTCATTCTGGTTGAAGTCATCAAATCTTCTTGTGTCGTAGAAATGAGTATCTTTAGGGTTGATCATTCTACGATCCTTTGATAGCACTACAAACATAGTCTTCCTTGATTGCTTGTACTTGGAGTTCTGCTCCCATAATGAGTTCATCATGTTTGATGCTCGATGATCCTCTGAGGTGAGCTTCCTTGAGGATTCTTTTCTTATGACATGCTTTGCATGATTGAGCATATAAGACCTTTTCAATCTTTGGTTAAGTGGCCTACTTCCATATAAGGATCAACAGCCATGCGAGCTTCATTTAGATTAGCTCAGCAGGTCTTCAAGGGCAGACTTTGACATATAGGAATTTTATCAGAATCATTTCCAAACAGTCTTAAGCCTTCTACTGGTTGAATCTTTCTTGACTGAAGCCCTTTACTTCAACATTCCTTAGTGTGGCCAGATAGACCAGGTATCTGCAGGTTAGATACATTTCTATTTTTGGTATCCATAATTAAATGGGTCCTGCTAGGTTAGTTTTCTAAAACCATGTTCCTCATATATTTGAATAATCATCATATTGATCACCAACAATCATATTCATGCATGTAACTAATTTAGATAATGCATTTTGAGATGCATGATGGTGAGTGTGTGTAAGATTTGCTATTTTAATAAAACATTCTTTTCCTTTGATGGTTTCATCATTTTCTTGGTTATGTTCATAGAGTTTAAATGTTCACAGAGTAAGAATCAACACTATTACTTATTTGTATCTGGTTAATTCATACAGGTGATCAGTTTCTACGAATCTTCAAGATACACTTGTAGAACTGATCATACTCTGTGTGTTATCAAACACTTAGAACATAGGTTTGTACATACATACTAACCCATCAGCAAAGATTACTCCACAAGAGTAATTCAAATCTTGACACGCTTATGACCTATTTCAGATTTCTTTCAAGATATCATCTTCAACCTAAAACTTGGGCGGAGAGAAAGTTTGTAAGCATTTGAGATTCCAACCTCAGTGTACTTTCTCTCTTCACCTTTTTAGGTAGAGTATGGTTTCTTGACAAGATACTGTTATAGTACATAAGGAGGAGCAACATGATGTACACATTTATACTAGTGAGGAATCGTACCTTTTTACTGCCAGTTTCTTAGCAGTCATTTAGCTTAGATATACTGAGGGTAGGCATCGATGTGCATAGTTTCACATTTTCTCCTGACAGCTTGTTGTTCCAGTTGGCCTTCAATCAACCAGTTGTGGTCTTCAAGATGTAAGTTAAGAGAATATTAGCATCTTTAGTTCTTTGACATCCTTGAGTTCACAAAGTTTACATCCAGCTGCTGGTTGGCCAGATACATGTTTGAGAAGTTCTTCTTTCTTCTCTGAGAAAGCATTTCTCAGCGTATGGCCTTTTCATCTTTTCCGACTGGTGGATGTTTGACTATTTCTGTTGATGTTTCTTGAGCTTCCTAGCCTGGTCTTCAGACTACAAGATTGACTATGGGCAAGGATTGGTCTTGTTGATATGGCAATCAAGAGTATGGACCAATATGAGCAGCTTCAGGTGTATATACACATTTACCTATTCACAATATTTCCAACGTGTGAGCTCATTTGCATATAACAAGTGACTTACTACTAAACTAAGTTTAGAACAATGTTTGAGCCTAGGATCAGACTCAAAGAGATTAGCTTTTGAATATAGTATGAGAACCTACTTTGATACCAATTGTTAGTTCCCAGTAGGCACATAATAGATCTAGAAGGGGGGGTTGAATAGATCCTTTTTATGTCAAATTCTTTTCACTTTTATTTTGTATTGCTAATGAATTAGCATATGACAAACTTAAGAATCTTTTCAAGAACAACGGAATAAGTGAAAGTTCCCCTTAATTGATATATTCATAATCAAACAAACATTGTTCTTAGAGTTAGTTAAGTTGTAAGCAGTTAATACATACGTAGCAGTTATAGCAGTTAAGTACATAATGTAAATGATATAAAGTAAATGACACAAGGGATTTTAAGTGGTTCAGAGACTCAAGCTCCTAATCCACTCTTCTGCTTTCAACTAGCAGGATTTCCACTAAGGAAGGGCAACACCCTGAATTATTAAGATTCCTTCAAGGCCAGCAGCCTTAGAACTTCAGTTCACTAAGAACTCTTCAAGGCCAGCAACCTTGGAACTCCTCTAGTTCCCTAGGAACTCTTCAAGCCCAGCAGGCTTGGAACTTCGTTTAGTCCCTCCGGACAAGGACCCCTCAGGCCCTAGCTTCTTGTTATTGTAGTTGTTGTTGTTGTTGTTGGTGCTGAGCTGCTAAGATGTCCTTAGGCTTGAATATCTTATGTACTTAACAGCTTGGCGTAGTCCTCTTGGCATTCTACTTGGATTCTGGACTACATCTTCTTTGGTGTAGCTGATCTTTACTCTTTTCTGCTCATCTTCATCTGATTTCAATTGCGCACCATCACCATCTGGATTTGCTAAGTCTCTGAGCTTTTGGTAGACTTCGTCTGACACTTATCAATCCCTAAACCCTTCTTGAATGCTTTGCAGACTTAATTCTGTGTTAGTTCCCGAAGGCACAATAGTAATCTAGAAGGAGGGGTTGAATAGATAGCTAAAAACTTTTCTTTTTACTAAGACAATTTTGATAATGATTTAAACACAACAGAATTAAGGTTTTTTTGAACTCCCTTTTAGATAGAGTTAATGAGAGTGAGGCAATTATAACAGTTACAGCAGTTATAGTAAGAATGAAATAGACACAGTTGTTTTTAAGTGGTTCAGAGCACTTAAAGCTCCTAGTCCATTCTTCTACTCCTCGAGTAGGAAATCCACTAAGGATGTCTTTTACACTTTCTGAATCTCGCAGATTCCTTCTAGACCAACAGTCTAGGCACTTCTTAGTTCACTCTTGAACTCTTCAAGTCCAGCAGACTTGGTTCTCACAGTTCACTTAGAATTCTTCAAGTCCTTCTGACTTGGAACTCTTACTTCAATTGATTGGTAGTTTTTGAGTTCGTGATTAATGCTACTCAGTTACAGTTAAGCACTTGTTCAAAAGAACTGAGTAGCTGAGCAAGCTTTCTCTTTTTTCTCAGATCGTAGAGTTGAGCATTGAGTGTTCTTGTGCATTTTTGTTTAATGCTTGCTTTGATCTATCATATGCATATGTTCTGCATATATGTGATCCTTGAAATCTATCCGTTGAAGCCATTTGTTGAAGCATTAAATGCGTTTGACATTTCTGAACTTTGATGGAGACTTTTCTACACACCTTCTGAATTGCATTCTGGCCCACTGACACAGCAAACTGCTTTCTCGCCTAACACTTGAAAAGGTGTTTTTCCTCTGTCTTATGGTCCTTTCCTTAGCTTCTTGAATACGTTCCTTTTGTACCGTTGGGACTGGTGAGAACTTCAACGTTTCAAAACCATTCCACATTTGTTAGAATTTTTCTCCAAACAAAAGTAGAGCTCGGTGCTTCTGACATAAGGCAGATGATACTCTACGATCTATATCGTGGTGTCTTGTCACATTGTTACTTGGTCTGAAGAGAACACTACGATCTCTCTCAAGGATTTGTACACTACGATCTTCACTTGCTCGTCTTGCAGACTCTACATTTCTGAGAGCATACTACGATCTCTGAGTTAGCTTCGACAAACGTCTGGACCACTCTACGATTTTTGGAGAGCCCCTTCAAGGCAGATACACTACAATCTTCTAAGCTCTACGATCCTGCCTTAGTTTTTGCAATCTGTTGATCAGCTCGATAGACTGTGATTCTTTTCAAGGCCTATCTATTCCTTTCAAGTCATAGATCAACCTAACATCTTTGATCTCTTTATCTATACATTCGTTTATAGAACGATGAACATTAAAAGCTAAGATCAACCTAAAAATTTTGATCTATCACTAAGTCCTTGTACATATATTCCTTGAAGGACTTTATATATAATCATGAGCATTTACTTTAAACATCAAATCAAAATATGCATTCTTCCAACAATCTCCCCCTATTTGATGTTGACATAACCAAGGAGATTTGTTGTCATGATTATCAAGTTCTAGATGCATTTTTAGGAAAGTAAACATGACTTAATATTTCAGTGAGCAGCTAAAATTTCTAGAGAATAAGCATGAATTTATTGATGTTTGAAGAATAGGTATTACAAATAAGCTTTACATCAATAAGTATTTAAGTTTCACCTTATCTCTATTTCTTCGGCCTTTTGCTTCTCGGAGGATTTGCATATTCCTCAGCTCTTCTTCTCCTGCTAGCTTCATCTCTTCGAGTTATTTCTTCCAGCTCGCTTTGACTAAGTCTTTCACTATGATCATGTCTGTTCATGAATGCAGGATCTCCTATTGGCATTCTTAGACCTGTTGTTGTCACCTCATGAGAGCTGGGAGAAGGCCTTTAACTTCTTAATGGTTGAGCCATTAAAACTTCCTGCTGATCAGATCGTTGGGTCTGATGGCTAGATCGTGGAGTCTGTTGGTGGAATTGCCTTGCAGGAGGATTCCTTGAAGATTGAGTTTGGGATTGACCTCTGCCCTTGCCTTGAACTCCTTTCCCTTTATTCTCCCCCTTTATGTCAGCATCAAGGGTTCAAATGTCTTCTGAGAGGCGAGTCACTACTTGGACAAGATGGTTGAGTTGACTCTGAGTTTGAGCAATGTCCTCTCGATTTTCTTTGATCAGAGCATCAGATCGAGCTTTTCGTTGTTGAAGAACGGCTAGTATATTGTCGATCTGATCTCCTTGGCTGACGTAAAATTGTTGGAATTCTTTTACGGTAGTTTGCAAATTGAGGAAGTTCTCCATCATAAGTTTATTCTGAGCTTCCTGAGTGGACTCTAAGATAAGAACAACATCTCTATGTCTTTTAGCTGCTAGAAAGTGAATGTCATCCCTGTCCTTTATGCTCTGAATCATTTCCTTGATGAGCTCTTTAAGTTTCTTAGTAAGCGTAGAGCTTTGGGAGCTTGGGAGACTATTTGCAACATTGATCATTGTTGTTAATCTCATTAAATGAGTTCAGTATGTTCTTTAAGACTCTCATCGAGTTCCTTGATCACTTTCTTAGACATTACTGACAAATCGGCTTTGGTGGGCAGCTTTGAAAGAAGTTCATTGAGTTGGGGAATCTGTGAAGGAGGGGGTGTTCTCTTGAATTGATCTTGTAATGAGTAGAGAGCAAGATCAAGGTTGAAGTATTCATTGGTTGATGCGGAGGGAATGTCGGATGGAAGGGCCTGTGTTTGGGTGTTTAGAGTAGGTGGCTCTACGATTTGAGCTTGGGACTCTACAATGGGGCTAGAGTTAGTGATCGTATAGATGATGGGAGGTGGGAGCAATATAAAGTTGGTCATATTTGGTTCACCAGTTACAGAATTTTGGGATTCTATAACTGGGAATTGACTTTGTTGATTGAGGACCACTTCCAGCCAACTTGGAAATTCATAATATTGGTTGTAGAAGGATAGTGGATAGTGATTAACTCTAAATAAGATTAGGATAGTTAATACCTCATGCACCATTCTTGAGGAGGGACCATTTGTGATCAGCTGTTTGGCAAAGTTAAAGTTTCCTGGGAATCCATGAGCTAGCACAGATATGGCTGGATATTCTTTGAAGCTCCAAAATATGTGATTCCAGTAGTTTAGAATTTGAGATTGATGAAAAGGCATCATGGGTAGATAGGAGAACCGTTGCTCATAGTTAGCTTTTCTATACCCATTAACACCCACAGCTATGATCTTGACCTCGTCATCTTCGTCCTCTTCTTTGTCTTCATTCAAGGAGTCCACTATATCAATTGCTTCATTTTGTTCCTGCTCTGGTTAGCCCTCATTTTTTGTAGGAACCTCTTCTTCTGTTATGGGGATATCATGAGCCTCCCCCTCAACATAATCATCCTCCTGCAGGATTAGTAGCTCCCCCTCAGCTGGAGCATTTTCTAGGATGAGAGCTTTAGGCATCTCCCCCTCAGCTTGAGCTTTGTCCTTTTGGCTTTCTTTGGATAGTTCCTTTTCAGCAGCCAACTCTTTGTCTTCCTTTTTGAGTAATCCTTCATTGACAAGGATATACTTCTTAACCAGTTTTCGTCTTGGTTTTCTAGGCTGAGCCACAGCCTCAGGACTTTCTTGAGCTTCATCTTTGTCCTGTTGATCAACCAGAACATCTGATGTAGCAACTTCCTTGCTCGAGGTGTTCAATCTGGTCTCTACGATCGAAGTGACAGATGGCCTCTTGGATTTGTGACTGATTCTGTTCTTCTTCAGCAGCTGTGATATGGTAGCTCTGTCTTCTTCTGCCTCATCCTGCTGTTGTTTTCTTCTTTGGATCCTTAGAGTCTCAATGTCAGAGGACTCTACAGGTTTATCAGTAGTTGATCCCTGGGGTTCTTCTGCCATTGGAGCCTTTAGCTTTCTCTTGCCTTTACTTTTTCTGACCAGGGCAGTGGGTTCTTCCTTGTTAGTTTCTTCTTCTTCTTCTTCAGTCTCCCTGACAACTGACATATTCCCTGGAATCCCTGACTCCTTTGCATCAGTAGTCCTACCACTGGACTCAGATATCATACACACATTTTCTGCTGGATTCCTTTTTCAGTTCTCGAATAGTTGCTGGGTCATTCGTCTGTTTGGATTGATGGATTCTCATTCATCGTCCCCAATTTTGTCACCCAGAGTAGACTGTAGGATGATGCTTATAAATCGCCCGTAGAGCATTTTTTGAGAGCTCTTTGCCTTCTTTGAGCTGGTGATCCACTTTCCAATCCATTCAAGCAATAGAGCTTCATAGTTAAGTTGTATTCCATAACATATGGCAGTCATGAGCTTGAGTTGTACCTCATTTACAGAATCGTGACCAGAACTCTTGCAACATATACATTTTCCAACAATGTCAGCCAAAAATTCGTACCTCTGAGGAAACTCCTTCTTCTTGTATCCTTTGACAGAGGGGGATTTCTTATGATGCATCCTTTTAAGTCCCTCATGGAAGTCTATGCCATCTATAAACGAATACCCTTCAGATTTGAAACCTAGGGCTAGGTTGATGTCCTCAGCCTTCAACCTGATTTCCACGTCTCTGACTTTTGTAGTGATGGCGTCATTTTCAAACACACCATTTCTATAGAATTCTTTCACTAGCTTAGGGTAGATCAATGTGTCTGTACCCAGAGCCTCTTCGAGACCAGCCTTCTTTAATAATGACAGAGTTTTATGAAATTTGGGTTCAGCTGTTTTGATCTAATTAAAATAGAGTTTGTAGCCAGAGATGACGTTGGAAGCGGCCATTGATTTCTTTGCAAGGAGTATGACTGTCTGAGCTTTATTTTAAGGTTTTTTTTTGCTTGAGAGAGATAAGCTTTTTGAACTTCTTATTTCAAATGGACGATTTTAATTTGTACTTATAACTTCCCTCTCTCCATTTTGCTTAGTGGGACAGGTGTCGAATTCTGCTTGGCTCTATGAATCTGAGTGAGGAGGATTGTACTGAATTGACCTTAACTCCTTCTGAGCTAATATATTCTTCAAAAGGACTACGATCGTTGAGATGGTCCTTGGAATCGTCGAGTCTATTCTATGTTTGTCGAGTCTACTCAGCCATCGTTGAGTCTGTTCAGCAGTCGTCGTGTCTGAGCTGCAATCGTCGAGTCTGAACTGTGATCATCGAGTCTGACCGAGTCCTTGTGATGAGCTTTTGACTTAGTATTCTTTTTGGTTTAAGGTAACTCAGGAAGGGCCAACCTCATTGAATGAATCAAGGGTTAGGTTTGTCCTTGAGGCGCTTATCAGCGAGATTTCTTTATTTTGTTGAACTTTCGTTATCACAGGACGCTCCTTTGTTTTGTTGATGGAATTCTGCTATCGTTGAGTCTGCACCGCAATCGTTGAGTCTGTTCTGCGATCGTTGTCTTTTATGACACTTCAGCTCTACGATCGTGGACTTCCTTTGATCATGTCTATGATTTTGAACATAGCCTTTAAATTTGTATAGTTAGCACAAACTAGAACATATTTTTCATGGTTGTAAGTTAAGCATGCCTAGCTCACTTATTAACTTGTTAAATCTGGATTTATCTAGAGGTTTTGTAAAGACATCAGCAAGTTGGTTTTCAGTAGGGATATATTGTAAAGATATAGTTCCATTTTGCACATGATCCCTAATGAAGTGATACCTTATTTCTATATGCTTAGTCTTAGAATGCATGATAGAATTATAAGTTATTGCAATTGCACTTGTGTTATCACAGTGATTAGGTATGGATTTGAATTCAAACCCATAATCTGCTAATTGATTTTTCATCCATAGGATTTGAGCACAGCAGCTACCAGCAGCAATGCATTTAGCTTCTGCAGTTGAAGTAGATACTGAATTTTGCTTCTTGCTAAACCAGGACACAAGTCTGTTTCCTAGCAATTGACAGGTGCCACTGGTACTCTTTTTATCTATTTTGCAGCATGCAAAATCAGCATCTGTGTATCCTGTTAGTTCAAATGAGGACTCCTTGGGATACCAAAGCCCCAAGTGAGGTGTACCCTTGAGATACGTAAAAATTCTCTTTACAACAGTTAAATGAGATTCTTTAGGATTAGCCTGAAATCTAGCACAAATGCATGTTGCAAACATTATATCTGGTCTACTGGCAGTTAGATATAAAAGAGAGCCTATCATACCTCTGTATTGAGTTATATTAATACTTTTACCTTTTTCATCTTTGTCAAGTTTGGTTGCAGGAGCAATTGGGGTTTTCATGGGAGAGGCTGATTCCATGCCATACTTCTTAAGTAAGTCTTTAATGTACTTGGCTTGGTTTATAAAGATTCCTTCATCAGTCTGCTTTACTTGCAGTCCAAGGAAGAAATTCAGCTCACCCATCATGCTCATTTCAAACTTGCTCTACATAAGATTGGAGAATCTCTTGCATAACTTTTCATCAGTAGATCCAAAAATAATGTCATCAACATATATTTGAACTAATAAGACTTTATCTTTATGCTTTCTAAGAAATAGTGTGTTATCTACTCTACCTCTAGTGAACCCATTTTCAATAAGAAAGTTAGTTAGTGTTTCATACCATGCTCTAGGTGCTTGTTTAAGACTATATAAGGCTTTGTCTAATCTAAACACATAATTAGAAAGAGATGGATTGATGAAACCTGGAGGTTGCTCTACATAGACTTCTTGTTGAAGTTCACCATTCAAGAATGCACTTTTGACATCCATCTGAGAGACCTTGAATTTCATGTGAGCAGCAAAGGCAAAGAATATTCTGATGGCTTCTAGTCTGGCAACATGTGTAAATGTCTCATCGTAGTCAATGCCTTCTTCTTGAGAGTAGCCCTTGGCCACTAGTCTTGCCTTATTCCTGGTTATTACTCCATCTTCATCCATCTTATTTCTGAAGACCCACTTGGTTCCAATAACAGGATGATTCTTTGGTCTTGGTGCCAATCTCCATACTTTGCTTCTTTCTAACTGATTAAGTTCTTCCTGTATTGCCTCTATCCAGCTGGAGTCTTCCATAGCATCCTCTATCTTCTTAGGTTCCATTTGTGACAGGAAGCTTAGATAAAAGCATTCATTTTGGGTGGCAGCTCTTGTTTTGACTCTTGCACTCGGATCTCTAATGATTAGATCTTAAGTGTGATCTCTTGCCCATCTGCTTCTTGTTGGGACATCTGTTCTTATGTCTTCTTATCTTAGATCTTTAAGATCTATTTTTTCTTCTTGGTGTGGAGGTTCGTTATCTGGCATAGGCCTCTGTACGATCTCATTTCCTTACTCAATGATTTCACTATCTGGCACTACGATTGTAGTGTTGAGCTTGACGACCTCGTTCGCAGTGTTTGAACTATTGGTCATAGTGTCTTGAAGCACTGTTTTGTCTAAGTCTGTCTCATCAAAGATGATGTGAATCGAGACTTCAACACTCAGTGTCTTCTTTTTAAACACTCTATAGGCCTTACTGCCTGTGGCATATCCAAGAAAGATTCCTTCGTCTGACTTTGGTTGAAACTTTGTCAAGTAATGCTTTCCATTGTTGAGAAAATAGCATGCACAGCCGAAAACATGAAAGTAGCTGACACTTGGCTTTTTTCCTTTTCACAGTTCATAAGGAGTTTTCTTAATCATAGAGTGTATGAGTGATCTGTTCTGAGTGTAGCATGCAGTGTTGACAACTTTTGTCCAGAAGTATTCAGGCAGATGGGCTGCTGCTAGTAGAGTTCTTCCAACCACTATCAATGTCTTGTTCTTTCTCTCAACTACTCCATTTTGTTGGGGAGTTTGTGGAGCTAAGAAGTTGTGACTAATGCCATTGTCTGTATAGAACTGGTCCATTTCTGAGAAGTCGAATTCTCTATCATGATCACTCCTTATAGCCTTGATTTTCTCTCCTTTCTCGTTCATCACCAGCTTGAACATCTTAATCAGTTGGGAGCTTGTTTCATCCTCTGAGGTTAGAAAGAACGCCCACATAAATCTGGTGTAGTCGTCGACTACGACTAGAGAGTATCTCTTTCCTCCAAGGCTCATCGTTGGAATTGGCCCAAAAAGATCCATGTGTAGCAACTGCAGAGGCTTTACAATTGAGTTGGCAGTTTTGCTCTTGAATGAGCTTCTAGTCTACTTTCCAAGTTGATAGGCATTGCACGGCCTTTCTTTAACGAAGTTGAACTTGGGTAAGCCTACAACTAGATCTTTTGAATCTAATTTGGACATGCTTTTAAATTTGAGATGAGATAATCTTCGATGCCATAGCCAGCTCATTTCTTCAGATGCTTTAGCCAAAAAGCATATAGTCTCAGTCTGAGCTTAGTTGTCCAAGGTTTACTGTGTTGACATTTCCTTCTCTTGTTCCAGTTAACTTTACAGCAGATGTCTTCAGGTCTCGGACTTGGCATTGATTGTTGAGGAATGTTACTTGATGACCCTTGTCGCAGAGTTGGCTAATTCTTAGAAGATTGTGTTGTAATCCTTCCACATAGGCCACTTTGCTGAAGGATACTACACCATTTCCAGCTGATCCATATCCTCTTGTTTTGCCAGAGCCATTGTAATAACCGTAAATTTTACGATTTAATATTAATAATTATAAATAGAACATGTGATTATTTATTTTATAAATGCTTACATGGCATGAGGTGAGTAACTCAATTGAATTAAAATTTAACTTTTAATAATTGATAAGATGTGGAGAATTATGGAAGGTTTATGAGATGTCTTGTGTGACACAATGATGGAATTAGTGAGGAATAATTAAGTATTTACATGTTTATAATCCAAATAATAAATTGGGAGTCTAGCCCAATAAATTAATTGATGGACTTTTGAGTTAGCCCAATAAACTTGGGTTATTTAAAATCCAATTCAGAACCCAACATAATAGTTAACTGATGGTACAAGGTGTTGGTTAAATAATATGGCGTGGGGCAATGGGCCCGACCGACTAGCCCCTAGTCTATCTCTGAGATCTATTCTCTTGTCCCAAATTAAGGGTCACCAAGTACAAGGAATAGTAGCCTAAACTCTCTTTATGCAAACTTTTAAGCTGCTAATCCTAGGCATGCAGGGCTAGCTAAGTGGCTGGTATGGAGTGGTTAAACAACTCCTTAAGTAACCATTGTTCATTTCTATTGCACCATGAATCCCAACATTGGGTAAAGTAAGTGTCTAGTCCATGCTTTTCTCTTTAAATACAAGCCACCATGGCAGTCTGTTATAATGATAAGAGTGTTGGAGAAATCTGAGTAAAGAATTCTTAGTTTCTAAGCATTACCAAATCAGTGTGTGAGATATCAAGGTTAAAGCTCGAGAAGGTATAATTTCTACTTCGTTCTTAACTTGAGTCTTGTTTGATTCTCGGTTTTCCTAAATTAATAGGTCAAGTATGATGAATTAGCATGATATAGGGTGTTTGGAAAGTTTACTTTCGTGCATGAATACATTAATAATTGCCTGGAATTAAGTTGTGGCTACTCTGCAAAATAGAGCATGCTCACTGCTTCTGAACTCCATGGGGTGCAGCTACACCGTACTTAGGAACCAGCTGATGGGTTCGGTCTTGTTAGACCATGTATTAAGAAATTCCCTTAGGTTGTATGCATATAGTTAAGTCTTAATGAAATTAACCCGACGAACTTAGACCTTATCGAAATAGTGTAGACCGAAGTCTCTGAAAGAGCCGACTTCGGAGATGTCTCCGGACATGGCCAGACGTCTTAGGCTTTGGACATGGCCAGATGTCTTCGGCTTCGGACATGGCCAGATGTCTTCGGTTTCGGACATGGCCAGACGTCTTAGGCTTCGAACATGGCCAGACATCTTAGGCTTCGGACATGGCCAGATGTCTTCGGGAACCGCACCAATTTCGAAAGCCCCATATCGAATAGCGCCAGTAGAAATGAAGGAATTGATGATTCAATTGTAAGAGTTACTAGATAAGGGTTATATTCAGCCAAATGTGTCTCCTTGGGGAGCATCAGTGTTGTTTGTAAAGAAAAAGGATGGATCAATGAGGCTCTATATCGATTATCAGGAGTTGAACCGAGTGACAATTAAGAATAGATATCCATTGCCAAGGATAAATGACCTTTTTGATCAACTGAAGGGAGCGAAGTGTTTTTCCAAGATAGATTTATGAATGTGTTATCATTAGTTGAAAGTGCGAGAGGAGGACATACAAAAGACGGCGTTTCGAACTCGCTACGGATATTATGAATTTCTAGTGATGTCATTTGGGTTAACCAATGCTCTGGCAGCATTCATGGACTTCATGAACCGAGTTTTCAAGCCATACTTAGATAAGTTTGTGGTAGTATTTATCGATGATATTTTGATCTATTCAAAGACGAAGGAAGAGCACGCCGAACACCTGAAGATGGTATTGGAAGTATTGAGAAGGGAAAAGATGTATGCTAAATTTTCAAAATGTGAGTTTTGGATGGAAAGGGTTCAATTTCTAGGACACGTGATAGATCAAAATGGAATTTCTATGGATCCTGCAAAGGTGGAGGCGGTAAGTAACTGGGAACTGCCGAAGACGCAAACAGAAGTTAGGAGTTTCTTAGGTTTAGTCGGGTACTATCGAAGATTTATCCCAGATTTTTCTAAGATAGCAACCCCGCTGACCAATCTAACGAGGAAGACAGAGAAGTTCGTATGGACGGACAAATGTGAGGAGAGTTTCCAAGAATTGAAGAGGAGGTTGAGTGAGGTGCCTGTATTATCATTACCAGATGATACGGGAGGATTTGTGGTGTATAGTGATGCATCGCATAGAGGACTTGGCTGTGTGCTAATGCAACATGGCAAGGTCATTGCATATGCCTCACGACAGTTGAAAGATTTTGAAAAATGATACCCTACCCATGACTTGGAGTTAGCGGCGGTAGTCTTTGCATTGAAGATATGGAGGCACTATTTGTATGGAGAAAAATGTGAGATATATACAGATCACAAGAGTCTGAAATATATCTTCACACAGAAGGAGTTGAACATGCGACAAAGAAGGTGGTTGGAACTGATCAAGGATTTCGACTGTGAAATTCTTTATCACCCGGGAAAAGCAAATGTTGTAGCCGACGCCTTGAGTAGAAAAGAAAGGGAGAAGTTATTCAAACTGAAAACTCAAGAGGAATTAATAAGAGAAATGGAAAAGTTGGAAATAGAGGTGGAGGAACCAAAAGAAGCGGAAGGAAGATTACTCAGGATGAGAGCTCACCTGAAGTTATTGGATAGAATAAAGGAAGCACAAGAGAAAGATGAAAAATGTGAGAAGATAAAGAAGAGAATAGTAGAAGATAATGAAGAAAGGTTCAAAGTAGATAAGGACGGTATATTGAGGTTTGAGGGTCGAGTATGGGTGCCAGCTGTAATCAAACTGAGAGAGGAAATCCTACACGAAGCACACAATACGACGTATTCTGTACATTCAGGAGGCACAAAAATGTACCAGGATCTTCGACACCATTTTGGTGGCCTAATTTGAAAAGAGAGGTTGCAGAGTGTTTTAGCAGATGTCTTACTTGTCAAAGAGTCAAAGCAAAACACCAGAGACCAAGTGGACTACTTCAACCGCTGGAAATTCCAGAATGGAAATGGGAACACATTACGACGGACTTCGTAGTTGGACTTCCGGTTACACAGAAGGGTTATGATGCCATTTGGGTTATTGTGGACCGATTAACAAAGACAGCTCATTTTCTACCCATCAAGATTCAATTCAATTTGAACCAGTTAGCAAATTTATAAGTAAGGGAAATCGTATCGTGACATGGAGTGCCGGTGTCGATTGTCTCCGATCGAGATCCGCGTTTCACGTTAAAATTCTGGAAAAGTTTGCAGGAATGAATGGGAACTCAATTGAGATTAAGTACTGCTTATCACCCTCAAACTGACGAGCAGAGTGAACGAACAATACAAACGTTGGAGGACACGCTGAGAGCTTGCGTGATGGACTTCAAGGGAAATTGGGACGATCATTTACCATTAGTAGAATTCGCTTACAATAATAACTATCATGCGAGTATCGGTATGCCGCCATATGAAGCTCTTTACGGGAGAAAGTGCAGAACACCATTTTGTTGGGATGAAGTCGGAGAACGACGAATTTTGGGACCAGAATTAGTCCAGCAAACGACCGACATGGTAGCAACAATAAGGGGTAAATTGGTAGCAGCTCAAGATCGCCAAAAGAAATATGTCGACTTGCATCGTCAGAATCGAGACTTTGAAGTGGGTAGTTTTGTGTTTTTGAAGGTATCTCCTTGGAAGGGAAAGATCAGATTCGGAAAGAAAGGAAAATTGAGTCCGAGGTTCATAGGGCCATTCGAGATATTGAAGCGAGTGGGCGAAGTGGCATACAAAGTTGCTTTGCCACCCGAACTGGAACACATCCACAATGTGTTTCACATTTCCGTACTACGTCCGTACAAGTCTGACTATAGACACGTGATTTCCTATGAGCCCATTCAAGTAGAGAAGAGTATGACATATGAAGAAATTCCTATTTAGATAATAGACAAGAAAGAACAAACGCTAAGAAACAAAGTTATATCTTCTGTAAAGGTTGTTTGGCGAAATCACGATGTCGAGGAGGCCACATGAGAATTAGAAGATAGGATGAGGAGAGACAATCCCCATCTTTTTGTGTAACCTTGTATCAATTCCGAGGACGGAATTTTTATAAGGGGGAGAAGATGTAATAACCGTAAATTTTACGATTTAATATTAATAATTATAAATAGAACATGTGATTATTTATTTTATAAATGCTTACATGGCATGAGGTGAGTAACTCAATTGAATTAAAATTTAACTTTTAATAATTGATAAGATGTGGAGAATTATGGAAGGTTTATGAGATATTTTGTGTGACACAATGATGAAATTAGTGAGGAATAATTAAGTATTTACATGTTTATAATCCAAATAATAAATTGGGAGTCTAGCCCAATAAATTAATTGATGGACTTTTGAGTTAGCCCAATAAACTTGGGTTATTTAAAATCCAATTCGGAACCCAACATAATAGTTAACTGATGGTACAAGGTGTTGGTTAAATAATATGGTGTGGGGCAATAGGCCCGACCGACTAGCCTCTAGTCTATGTCTGAGATCTATTCTTTTGTCCCAAATTAAGGGTCACCAAGTACAAGGAACAGTAGCCTAAACTCTCTTTACACAAACTTTTAAGCTACTAATCCTAGGCATGCAGGGCTAGCTAAGTGGCTGGTATGGAGTGGTTAAACAACTCCTTAAGTAACCATTGTTCATTTCTATTGCACCATGAATCCCAACATTGGGTAAAGCAAGTGTCTAGTCCATGCTTTTCTCTTTAAATACAAGCCACCATGGAAGTCTTTTATAGTGATAAGAGTGTTGGAGAAATCTGAGTAAAGAATTCTTAGTTTCTAAGCATTACCAAATCAGTGTGTGAGATATTAAGGTTAAAGCTCGAGAAGGTATAATTTCTACTTCGTTCTTAACTTGAGTCTTATTTAATTCTCGGTTTTCCTAAATTAATAGGTCAAGTATGATAAATTATCATGATATAGGGTGTTTGGAAAGTTTACTATCGTGCATGAATACGTTAATAATTGCCTGGAATCAAGTTGTGGTTACTCTGCAAAACAAAGTATGTTCACTGCTTTTGAACTCCATGGGGTGCAGCTGCACCGTACTTAGGAACCAGCTGATGGGTTCGGTCATGTTAGACCATGTATTAAGAAATTCCCTTAGGTTGTATGCATATAGTTAAGTCTTAATGAAATTAACCCGACAAACTTAGACCTTGTCGAAATAGTGTAGACCGAAGTCTCTGAAAGAGCCGACTTCGGAGATGTCTTCGGACATGGCCAGACGTCTTAGGCTTCGGACATGGCCAGATGTCTTCGGCTTCGGACATGGCCAGATGTCTTCGGCTTCGGACATGGCCAAACGTCTTAGGCTTCTGACATGGCTAGACGTCTTAGGCTTCGGACATGGCCAGACGTCTTCAGTTTCGAACAGGGCGAGATGTCTTGGGACTCGGATATAGCATCATAACTTGATATAATGATGTATTAATAAATATTCCTATACTGCTATAAACCATTATTACACGAATGAGTTCTAAGTAGAGAGTTTTACTAACTTCGGGAAAATAAATCTAATGTCTGCAAACATGCGTAGAAAAGGGGTCGGTGGGATTAATAGATGTTATGATCAACTTAAAGCAATGAACCTCTTGGAACTACGAAGAAGAAAGATTATGAATAAACTAGCAGTGGTCAAAAGTATGAGCATGTTAGTGTACATCTATGAGTTTTGATGGGTGCAGCAGTATACATAGAAAAAAAAATGTGTTATATATACATGTTGCTTACATATGTATATTAAGTGTGTTTGGCTAATGAATACCTATACTTATATAAATAGGGCAAACATAATTCATTGAGGTGATTTTGTAGCAGCCCCGAATTCGGGCCCCGAATCGCCGCGGACTCGGTACACTAATTCTTACATTAATTGCGGAAGATATAAACATAAATTGTTTATACAATACATTACACACTACTTTACCCAAGTCGAGTAACCTTAACTTAAACACCATTCATATAATATCCATTATACAACAATATTTATCAAATACGCTATTTACAAACTAGCCGCACTTTTAACCCAAGTAGAACTTGACATTAACCTTTTCCTGTATCCGAACGCATTCGCTTTATCTGCAATGTTTATCATGATATAGCAAGGGTGAGCATGAAAGTTGCCCAGCAAGTTTAAATACAACAATATAACAATATATCATGATTGAAGAGTATGAATAATAAGCTGACTATAATTCATCAATATAGTTGAGAATTATCACGAACAAACTTTTGACTGAACAAGTTTTAAACATGAACAAACATTTCTGAACCAACTGGTAATGAAGGTGATCAGCCTTTCATACCTGACTTATACATGCAAGATGTACAGAGTATAATTTTTATGGCAATCAATAACGATTAACCATCAGCTTGAATAAACTACTCTTATTAGAGTTAAGTATAAGAAAACTTGCCTGAACCATTGATTACCGCAACGAAATTTAATAACGCTTTACCCCGAAGACCTAATATTAATATATAGATCTCCAATAATTAGAATAATATCATCACAGTATAATACTGTTATATTTATACACACAGATTAACCTAAACACATAACACATAAGCCTATCAGCCTATAACACACATAAGACTAGGTATCAAGTCAAACTATTACAGTCTGAGTTGAACACGACACAATTCTAACATCCTGACGGTCTAGTCGGACTTTTATCAAGTTTAAGTTCAATTAAACTCTGTCTAACCACTTAACAATTATCACAGATAATTTCTTATCAGTCAAAACATTTTTCCTAGGCTCGTAATAATTTTCAGATAATTATTACCATTTATCAATATTTTTCAATCCTTAAAACCGTATTTAAATAAATTAAATACCACATAATTACTTAATCATTAATATTTATTTTATATAAAATATTAATGAAAATCATTACATCATATTATAATAATATCACAAAGTATTTTTAATACCTTAAAATCATTTTTATATGATTTTCCAACACTCTATTCCATTATCCGATAATTAATATTAATATTAAAATATTAATATTTTCATGCCAAAATATCAAAAGTTATATTTTATAACTTAAAATATTTTTATAACACTTAAATCATTTTTATATGATTTATAAAGAATTAATACTAATTTTCCATAATTTATTTAATATATTCATTAAATAAACTAATTATCATTAATATTGATTAATTAATGAATTTCATCACAAAATATTAAAAGTCATCAAAAATAACTTAAAATATTTTCTAACACCATAATATTATTTTTCATGATTTTTCATGAATTAAAAAGTATTTTTAAATAATTTATTTAATATTATAATTAAATAAATAAATACCATTTATATTCCAAAAATATTAAATATTTTCAAAATATACTCAAAATAGTTAAAAACTATTTTTCAGACTTTAAAATAATTTTTCATAATTTATTTTGTATTTTTAATAATTAAAAACCATTTTTTTCTAATTTTTAATTAATTTCCAGAAAAATAAAAATAATATGTCGCTATAGGCCTTTAGCGACACTTGCCTGTCGCCGTTGGTGTTCTTGGCTCAAGAACACTGACAGACGCGAGCTCTGGGGGTCTGGTTTGACCGGCCTTTAAGCTATGATTCTAATGTTTTCTAGACTGGAATTCGTGTTACAGTTATAGTACTAACATAATACTACAATTATCAACTTGTTTCATGGCCATACAACAACATACGTAGCAGATCTGAGTCTTTAAAAACTCTGACAACACTGTTCTTCATTTCTGGGTTTTTCAGAAATGAAGAACAGTTCAAGGGTGCTACTTTAGATCCTTGTATCTCTCCGTGTGAGTATTGTTTGTGTAAAATAAGGGTTCATTCATGTAGAGTGAATATCAGGGTACAATTCTATAACCTTAACCCAACTTAAAAACATCAAAAACACAAAAATCTGGACTGGTCAAATCGGTAGGCAGAAACATCCCGTTGAAGATCTGGGTTACCCAGAATCTTCTTCCGGTCGTGATGGTCAACGATGGTTTGACGGCTCATTTGTACGATTCGGCTACGGATCTGGTTGATCTAAAGCCTTTAACATGTAGCTTATACAACAGACTACAAGTATCAAACAACAACATGGACTAAACAGCTATACACAATAAGATCAAGACCCTGCAAAGGTTGTCAGAAATCATCTGGGTTTCTGGGTTTGCCCAGAATTCCAAAAAACGTGAATGGTCAACGACCTTTGACCGCTTGTATCTGGAGATCTAGACATGGTATGATCATGATTCCAGTTCCAGATTGAAGCCTACATGACATACTACAGATATATAACTTACAACATAACAAAACATTAACAAGTAATGATCTAGAGGCCCTGACATATGACTGTCAGGCCTTAAATTTCCAGATTTCCAGATTTCTAAAAAAATTAAATCCGAGTACTTTTATGTTATGGATCTATGATCCAACAACCCAGATCTCTTATAGACACCTTATTACACAACTTTGAACAATCACTAACATTAAACAACATAAGATCAAAGGATTTCCGAGATTAGGGTTCTTATACCTTTTTGGCTTTGATTTTTGATTCTTGATCCTTAAGATCTGTTCTTGGCTGGCTAATACTTGATAATGGATCATCTTTTAACTCTCTCTCACTCTAGATTTTCGAAGCATGGAGAGAGAGAATGGTTTGGACCAAATAAATTGGAAATGGAGACTTTTTCTTAATTCTAATCTATATAATTGATAATGCATGGCAAATGGCTGATTTTGCTGAGATTGCTGGCCAAATAAGTCACATGCTAGGTTAGGGTTAGACTAGGGTTGGTCACCAACCAAGGATTTTGCCAAGATTTGCAAGCTACTTAAATAATACACAAAAGGGGCATTATGGACTTTTCCATTTGTTTTCTAGGATTTTCATGTGTTGCAAACCCTTAGGGTTTAGGGTTTGGACATTCTAAGGTCTAGGATTTAACATTTTTGGGTTTAGGTTTTAACCCTTAACTTTGAAATTTAATTTCTACAATTTCAAATTTTGGTTTTCAAATAAGAAAATTAAC
Source organism: Panax japonicus (assembly GCA_020205505.1). Lineage (NCBI taxonomy): Eukaryota > Viridiplantae > Streptophyta > Magnoliopsida > Apiales > Araliaceae > Panax > Panax japonicus. The sequence continues at coordinate 43,426,541 of CM035114.1, forward strand.
ATTTCTAAATTATAATTAGGATTTACTAAATATATTAAAATTCCTTAATCATACATTAAATCTTACTAATTAGGATTAGCATTTCCTAATTATAATTGCTAATTACGCAATTAGGGTCAAAATGGTCATTAGGGTTTATAAACCGCTAATTAGGGTTTCTAATAGAAAAATTAATTTTCTAATTTAGAAATTAAATATTCGTAATTAGATTAGAGTTTCTAATTACTCATAAATTAAAATAATTAGGATTAGGGTTTCCTAATTAACATTGCTAATTTTAGCAATTAAATTTCACCACTGAACAATTAGGGTTTCTGACGGAACAATTAGGGTTTCAAAAATTGGAAATTAGGGTTTGTTAATTAATTAACCTTTACCCTAATTAATACTTAATTAATACCACATAAGCATTATAATTATCCTTTTCATTCTCAGATTAGGGTTTCACTTTATCAGAATCTGAAACTAGGGTTTTCAGATCTGGTATTAGAGTTTTCAAATAATCAATTAAGATTTCCAGTACTTCATTAGTGTTTTCCCTATTTAATTAATATTAAGGACGTTTAACCTTGTTCATAACATTGCATTCCCAATCTAGGGTTTTCAATATCCGAATTTGGGTTTCGGACTTCCGAAACTGAAACTAGGGTTTCCAGAACCGATTTCTAGGGTTTCTTGTCAGACGTTAGGGTTTTCTAACCGAACGCTGTCGTTCTTAATATAAACTTTGGGTTTGCTACAGATATAAATTATCTGATCAACCCATGACCCTTAACCACATTCTGAACACATGATTAACCATAAACACAGAACATAATCACATAAATCCTTAATCCTGAATAATTCACCTATATCCTTCACCGAAGTTTGAAATCCTCAAAATTCAATCCCAATAACATTAAACGCATACACTTATTTTCTGTCTAGGTCTAATATTTGACCTTAAATCAATCATTCAAGATTTTATTGAATTGCCCAAATTCTCGGGTTGTCACATTCACCCCTCCTTATAAGAATTTCGTCCCCGAAATTCACCTTACACCTTACACCTTACACCGTGCACCTTACACCATTTACACATGAACCTTATACCTTACACCGTGCACCTTACACCATTCACACATACCGTTCACACACATTATTTCATGCCACCCAATACACCTCTCACCAGAGTAAAAGTTTTGAAATTGTGCTGAGGGGTCATATAGACCATGAACACATTTAGTTTTAACGGTAGTGATCATACCGCAAAACAATACATTACTTGATCTGTTTACAATCACAAAGAAGGTAAACTACCATTATTAGTACTTTAGGTGATCATCCCATCGTACAGTTACGTCATGCATAACGTATTAGTCATTTTTAACGAATATTTACGCTATTAGATTGGATTATTTATCCAAACATGAAATTCTTTCAATGAACACTTGGAGTTTTTATAACATTAGTCTAGCTGAATCAAATAGCATAGACTCATATCAATAATTCAATTCAATCGAATTATTTAGGTGTAGCCAAACCCCGTTGGCAAATTAAAATTTTTTTGAAAACATTTTCGAGAATGACGTCATGATGCCGCACTGTATTAACAGTCCGTTGAGGATTCCGTCATTGGTGATTTTATCATACTACATCATACCATTGTAGAATAGTGACTTCAGGTCAAATTCACACTAAGTAATAATGTATTGATGACTCCATCATTTTTATCATCTCTGCACCAGGTTACATGGTACATAAGTGATAAATAAAAACAATTTTTGATATTTCAAAACATTTGCGTCTAACCGAAATAAGTAGCATAGACTGTACTTTAAACCGTTTCAAAAATGGTTACGAGTCTACATTTTTTTTAAAAGGCACATAGTGCGTATTTAGCTTGATGTCAATCATTTCGAAGTTTAGCATAGCTAGGAGTTTAGGAAAACCTAAGTCTCCACTAATGATCATTTGCTTAACAATCTATCTGTTCCTATAATCCTTAACACTCCATTCACACACAACTATACCCAATTCATAAAACCACACTTATGAATTCATAACCTGACCACAATTATATGAGTTTACAAACTGACCCTAGTCTGACCTTTGGCGTCCGTTCGCTGAGGGGCTCATAAACATTTCATATAACTATGTGTCAAGAATGTCACATAAGTATGAGTTCTAAGAACTCGTACTTAATCCTATATTCTCTACCTATGACCTATTTATCTATATATAATAACTAGCGTGACACAACATTTCAACTATTACCAATGCCACCAACTAAGTAGTTTTTACACCAAGTACAATTCCCCGCCCATACAAGGAATCATACAACTCTGTTGATGGCACGAGTCCTCATTGAAATTCCCACCTAATCTTAACCCCCTTTTTCAATACGAATTCAATTCGTATTCATAATCCATAACTATTTTATGAGTTTTCATTTTCATAGTACCAATTCATTGTACAACTTTCACACAGCATCTTGCTGTAAACTTTTCAATAATCAGATTGATTCATTTCCCATATCATAACCTTTATCAGATCACGGAGTGATCTTATCGTATATATTACAATTCAATTCCATGCACTATATGATCGTTTTGTTTTACGATCTCCGATCCCTGCACTTTCGGTCTTTTAGACTCGATCTATTCACCGTTATTGTTCAACTTTATTATCAGAGTTAGGGAACTCTGTGTCTTTACACTTGCCGAGATTCATCTTTGAATCTTACCGACCAACTAACTCTATGTGAGTTAGTCTTATCCTAATCACTGCGATTATTGGTCTCAGGTATTCCTACCTAAGCTTCATAACCAACAGCTCTGATACCAACTGTAGCAGCCCCGAATCCGGGCCCAAAATCAACGCGGACTTGGTACACTAATTCTTACACTAATTGCGGAGGATATAAACATAAATTGTTTATACAATACATTACACACTACTTTACCCAAGTCGAGTAACCTTAACTTAAACACCATTCATATAATATCTTTTATACAACAATATTTATCAAATACGATATTTACAAACTAGTCGCACTTTTAACCCAAGTAGAACTTGACATTAACCTTTTCCTGTATCCGAACGCATTCGCTTTATCTGCAATGTTTATCATGATATAGCAAGGGTGAGCATGAAATTTGCCCAGCAAGTTTAAATACAACAATATAACAATATATCATGATTGAATAGTATGAATAATAAGTTGACTATAATTCATCAATATAGTTGAGAATTATCACGAACAAACTTTTGACTGAACAAGTTTTAAACATGAACAAACATTTCTAAACCAACTGGTAATGAAGGTGATCAGCCTTTCATGCCTGACTTATACATGCAAGATGTACAGAGTACAATTTTTATGGCAATCAACAACGATTAACCATCAACTTGAATAAACTACTCTTATTAGAGTTAAGTATAAGAAAACTTGCCTGAACCGTTGATTACCGCAACGAAATTTAATAACACTTTACCCCGAAGACCTAATATTAATATATAGATCTCCAATAATTAGAATAATATCATCACAGTATAATACTGTTATATTTATACAAACAGATTAACCTAAGCACATAACACATAAGCCTATCAGCCTATAACACACATAAGACTAGGTATCAAGTCAGACTATTGCAGTCTGAGTTGAACACGACACAATTCTAATATTTCGACGGTCTAGTCGAACTTTTATCGAGTGTAAGTTCAATTAAACTCTGTCTAACCACTTAACAATTATCACAGATAATTTCTTATCAGTCAAAACATTTTTCCTAGGCTCGTAATAATTTTCGGATAATTATTACCATTTATCAATATTTTTCAATCCTTAAAACCGTATTTAAATAAATTAAATACCACATAATTACTTAATCATTAATATTTATTTTATATAAAATATTAATGAAAATCATTACATCATATTATAATAATATCACAAAGTATTTTTAATACCTTAAAATCATTTTTATATGATTTTCTAACACTCTAATCCATTATCCGATAATTAATATTAATATTAAAATATTAATATTTCCATGCCAAAATATCAAAAGTTATATTTTATAACTTAAAATATTTTTATAACACTTAAATCATTTTTATATGATTTATAAAGCATTAATACTAATTTTCCATATTTATTTAATATATTCATTAAATAAACTAATTATCATTAATATTGATTAATTAATGAATTTCATCACAAAATATTAAAAGTCATCAAAAATAACTTAAAATATTTTCTAACACCATAATATTATTTTTCATGAATTAAAAAGTATTTTTAAATAATTTATTTAATATTATAATTAAATAAATAAATACCATTTATATTCCAAAAATATTAAATATTTTCAAAATATACTCAAAATAGTTAAAAACTATTTTTCAGACTTTAAAATAATTTTTCATAATTTATTTTGTATTTTTAATAATTAAAAACCATTTTTTTCTAATTTTTAATTAATTTCCGGAAAAATAAAAATAATATGTCGCTATAGGCCTTTAGCGACACTTGCCTGTCGCCGTTGGTGTTCTTGGCTCAAGAACACTGACAGACGCGAGCTCTGGGGGGCTAGGTTTGACCGGCCTTTAAGCTATGATTCTAATGTTTTCTAGACTAGAATTCGTGTTACAGTTATAGTACTAACGTAATACTACAATTATCAACTTGTTTCATGGCCATACAACAACATACGTAGCAGATCTGAGTCTTTAAAAACTCTGACAACACTGTTCTTCATTTCTGGGTTTTCCAGAAATGAAGAACAGTTCAAGGGTGCTACTTTAGATCCTTGTATCTCTCCGTGTGAGTATTGTTTGTGTAAAATAAGGGGGGGTTTCATGTAGAGTGAATATCAGGGTACAATTCTATAACCTTAACGCAACTTAAAAACATCAAAAACACAAAAATCTGGACTGGTCAAACCGGTAGGCAGAAACATCCCGTTGAAGATCTGGGTTACCCAGAATCTTCTTCTGGTCGTGATGGTCAACGATGGTTTGACGGCTCATTTGTACGATTCGGATACGGATCTGGTTGATCTAAAGCCTTTAACATGTAGCTTATACAACAGACTACAAGTATCAAACAACAACATGGACTAAACAACTATACACAGTAAGATCAAGACCCTGTAAAGGTTGTCAGAAATCTTCTGGGTTTGCCCAGAATTCCAGAAAACGTGAATGGTCAACGACCTTTGACCACTTGTATCTAGAGATCTAGACATGGTATGATCATGATTCCAGTTCCAGATTGAAGCCTACATGACATACTACAGATATATAACTTACAACATAACAAAACATTAACAAGTAATGATCTAGAGGCCCTGACATATGACTGTCAGGCCTTAAATTTCCAGATTTCCAGATTTCTAAAAAAATTAAATCCGAGTACTTTTATGTTATGGATCTATGATCCAACAACTCAGATCTCTTATAGACACCTTATTACACAACTTTGAACAATCACTAACATTAAACAACATAAGATCAAAGGATTTCCGAAATTAGGGTTCTTATACCTTTTTGGCTTTGATTTTTGATTCTGGATCCTTAAGATCTGTTCTTGGCTGGCTAATACTTGATAATGGATCATCTTTTAACTCTCTCTCACTCTAGATTTTCGAAACATGGAGAGAGAGAATGGTTTGGACCAAATAAATTGGAAATGGAGACTTTTTCTTAATTCTAATCTATATAATTGATAATGCATGGCAAATGGCTGATTTTGCTGAGATTGCTGGCCAAATAAGTCACATGCTAGGTTAGGGTTAGACTAGGGTTGGTCACCAACCAAAGATTTTGCCAAGATTTGCAAGCTACTTAAATAATACACAAAAGGGGCATTATGGACTTTTCCATTTATTTTCTAAGATTTTCATGTGTTGCAAATCCTTAGGGTTTAGGGTTTGGACATTCTAAGGTATAGGATTTAATATTTTAGGGTTTAAGTTTTAACCCTAACTTTGAAATTTAATTTCTACAATTTCAAATTTTGGTTTTCAAATAAGAAAATTAACATTTCAAAATTATAATTAGGATTTACTAAATATATTAAAATTCATTAATCATACATTAAATCTTACTAATTAGGATTAGCATTTCCTAATTACAATTGCTAATTACGCAATTAGGGTCAAAATGGTCATTAGGGTTTATAAACCGCTAATTAGGGTTTCTAATAGAAAAATTAATTTTCTAATTTAGAAATTAAATATTCGTAATTAGATTAGAGTTTCTAATTACTCATAAATTAAAATAATTAGGATTAGGGTTTCCTAATTAACATTGCTAATTTTAGCAATTAAATTTCACTACTGAACAATTAGGGTTTCTGACGGAACAATTAGGGTTCCAAAAATTAGAAATTAGGGTTTGTTAATTAATTAACATTTACCCTAATTAATACTTAATTAATACCACATAAGTATTATAATTATCCTTTCCATTCTCAGATTAGGGTTTCACTTTATCAGAATCTGAAACTAGGGTTTTCAGATCTGGTATTAGGGTTTTCAAATAATCAATTAAGATTTCCAGTACTTCATTAGGGTTTTCCCTAATTAATTAATATTAAGGACGTTTAACCTTGTTCATAACATTGCATTCCCAATCTAGGGTTTTCAATATCTGAATTAGGGTTTCGGACTTCCGGAACTGAAACTAGGGTTTCCAGAACCGATTTCTAGGGTTTCTTGTCAGACGTTAGGGTTTTCTAACCGAACGCTGTCGTTCTTAATATAAACTTAGGGTTTGCTACAGATATAAATTATCTGATCAACCCATGACCCTTAACCACATTCTGAACACATGATTAACCATAAACACAGAACATAATCACATAAATCCTTAATCCTGAATAATTCACCTATATCCTTCACCGAATTTTGAAATCCTCAAAATTCAATCCCAATAACATTAAACGCATACACTTATTTTCTGTCTAGGTCTAATATTTGACCTTAAATCAATCATTTAAGATTTTAATGAATTGCCCAAATTCTCGTGTTGTCACAGATTTTCGCTATAATAGCAATCAACACTAAAGGCAAGTTCCCTAACCTCACTCAAATTTACATTAAGTATCCGAAAACTATTATTATTGTGTTGCAAGTTCCTTACTTCTTACACTGTATAAATTTGAATTGTTGTCTCAAGCAAATATCTGTTTCTATTCGAAAATCATTATTATACCTTGACGTTGTTGCAAACATTGAACTTATCGTTCTTAAATGCATTATAAAAATCTGTCTAAGCCTTTGATTCGACTAGACTATTATTGTGTGTTGAAAGCTATCCAAACCAATTGACTTGGTGTGGACTATCGTAAATCTACTGAGATGAACAACCCTCATTGAAGGGGAGATTATATATGTTGGGAAATCGACGTGCGCACACAAGTATGATTAAATGTTATGCATAACGTAGGGTACTTTAGGCTGATCACCTGTTGTACTCGTTTATATTTGATTACAGTGTAATACTGTTAATTCTAGTAAGAGTTCTTAGTCCCTAGTGACTGTTCAGTGCTCATTCATATTGAACCTCGAAATGAATAAATCCTAAAATTTGTTGATATCCTTCAAGTCTATAGCGACACCTATCGAATACTCTTGATATTTCTTGATATCCTTGAACTACCAATTATTATTATACCCTTGAAATACCCTTGAAAGATTTAAATGCTATAACTGCTTGTTCTTCTGGCTATATTACTTGCTGGGCAAATTGTTGCTCATTCTTGCTTCCTAAAACATTACAGTTAAGGTAGAGCAAGGCGGTACTTCAGGAAAGGACAAAGGAAAGGGCAAGGCGACAGAATAACTTAGTCCTTAAGACTAGAAGTATTATTATTATTGTTATGATGTATTCAAGAATGATTAAGTTATGTTTAAGTTAATCACTGAATTGTCGTAGTAATGGTTATGATACCTTGGGACGCGAATATTTATATTATATCAATGTAAATTATTCTATTATTTTCGTTGTTAATGATTTAGTAAGATATTCGTAGTTGCACGTGATGCACCGAATTCGAGATATGGGTGTCCGAATTTTGGGGGCGTCACAACCATTGTCTCAAAAGATGACCGAGGGACCCTCCTTCTCAATGTATTTAGACAGAAGGGCTTTGTCCCCAGTCATGTGCCTTGAGCATCCACTGTCCAGATACCAGGTTGTGATCGTGGAGCTCTTTTCCTGTAGTAACATTAAACCTTCATTTTGGTACGCATGCTTGCATGGGTTCTACTTTGTTAGTGCCCTTGGGGACCCAAACCTGCTTGATTTTGGGTCTCATATGCATGGAATTATAATGACATTTTGCAGCCTTGTGGCCAACTTTATAGCACACAAAACATCTAATATGATGCATGTTTGTGTGTGTGTAAAATTCTTCCTCTATTTGGACTTTTGTGGGTTATTGGTCATCCTACTGTTAAGCTGGTATTCCTTCTTCCATGTGTCCTTGTGTTTCATGATTTATGAGGAGTATACCTTACCTCTATTGTACCTTCCCAGTTGGTTCGTAGAGCTGATCTTACTGGACTCTACGATCCTTCGAGGTTGGTGAGTAGTGGCTGGGTTACTCTTCTCTTTTTGAAACCGAAACTGGTATGAGATCCCTTTTTCCTAGGAATATGGATTAAATCAGTAGAGCAGGGTTTGACAGGCTCATCCTTCTGTGAAGATTTCAAAAATATAATGCCTCTATTAAAACTTGAGGCATTACTAGTGCTAATTTCCTTTACTTTTTCCGCACATTGCTCTGAGGTAGATTCCCGAAAGCCTAACCTTGTTCTGTCAGAGACACTTCTCTGGTAGAGATTAGGGAGTCAATGGATGAAGAGGATTTATGCCATGTAGAGATTGTCTTTTCTAGATCCTCAATTTTAGAGGTTAGAGTTGACTCTCTTTTTGCATTGAGCTCATTTGTTTGTTTTAAGAACTTATTCTCAGCTTCAAAATTGGAGAGAGAATCAGTACTTAGAAGGGTTGTTTCCGGTTCTTCTTGAACTTTTTCTTTCTCCTTTTGAAGAAGTGAATAGTCCTTAGTCAGAACTCTAAACCACTTCATGTATTGATGTACATCAGATGTTATACCATGCAGTGCAGTTCTTAAGTTATCAATATCTACATCAGCAGAGTTGAAGTCAAATACCTCATCGATACTTACTTCATGTATGTTGGAGTTCTAGTTTCTCCCTTGCATTTTTGGCCATCAGGCAAAGATTTTCCATTTGAGGATCTTCATCATCTCTATATTCCGGAGTTGAGTCATTGTCTGAGTCACTCTACAATCCTCCAGCTACAAGGCCTTTGTCTTTCTTCTGAGGCCTTTTGTTGCCTTTGTATTCCTTCTTTGAATGTGATTTCTTCTTGAGTTCTTCTCTGAGAGGTTTGTTGCAGTTAGCAATGAAGTTGCTAGGTTTCTTGTAATTGTAGCATATGTGAGACCCCAAATTTTATGAAAAAAAGATTTAATTTTCTCGAAATATTTTTTTAAATATTATGGTGTGGATTTGATATAATGTTATAGTTGTGGGTAATATTTATAAATTTTGCAAAGTATGCAAGTTTTTATATAATATTCGATTGGTCGGGGAATATTCGTTTTAACAGAGAATATTCGTACAACGACACAATCATTGGCGGAACCCACAATAGAATTATTGTCGGATTGAGAAAATGACAAAAATATTTAATAGAAACAACGACGGAAGTTTTACCGTTAACTGTTGAAACATCCGGTATTAAAAGTAAAGTAATACGCGTGGTTACATAGTAGCACACGGTATTGATTATTGATGCTTACGTGAGAAGTCACTCAGTTTTGTTCAATTATTGCTACAGTAATTATTGCATAGTATCTCACGTTATTTGATTCAATTATTGTCGATATTTTATATATTATTAAATCAATAATTGAGATAATAAAGTTATTAATATTATTATTTGCAATATTAACGATGTCTAGAAGTTCTATGAAAGAGAGGTTTGATTACCTAATTGCGCGCCAATAGGGAGAAATTCTTATTGGAAAGCTCCCTCTTTCCTGGGAAGGACCTAGTCGATTAATAGTGTGAATTATAATAACGATGATGAATTTTGTTTTATTATTATTATAAATGTAATAAACAGAAAACTTTTTATATAAAATAGAATACTTTTTATAAAGTTTTGTTTTATTTGATTATAAATAGAATATAGTATATTTTATTATGCATAGTGTTTGCATAGTGCTTGTATAGTGTTGGCATAATAAAATCTTTTTATATTAAACAGAATACTTTTATAAAGTTATTTGTTTTATTAGATTATAAATAGAATATAATATATTTTATTATGCATAGTGTTTGCATAGTGCCTGCATAGTATTTGCATAGTAAAATCTTTTTATATAAAATAGAATACTTTTATAAAGTTATTTATTTTATTAGATTTTAAATAAAAAAAATATATATTATATTATATTATATTATATTATATTGTATTGTATAGTATCCTTTCCATTCTCCTATAAATAGGATGCTTAGTTAGAATGGAAAATCACACCGGAAATTTAGAGAATTCTTCTTCTATAATCTTGAGCGTATTTCTTTAGAGTTTTAAGAAGCTTTGAGCGTAGAAAACAATATAAGTTTTCTTCAAGAATAACTCCGCCCTACCAGTCGGAATACTCTTCTTTCTAAGGTAAGGGATATTATTCTTTCGTATTCATGAAGAGATATATTTTTTTTCAATACTCGTAAGAGTTGTTATTCAATTCTTTATTATTATGTTGGAATAACCTGTCTATGCGAAGTACCGCATACATGGTGAAATTCTTCTATTATTCCATTCTTTATTATTCTGTTGGAATAACCTGTCTGTGCGGTCTATCGCATGCCTGGTGAATTCTGTTGTTATTCCATTCTTTATTATTTTGTTGGAACATCCTGTCTGTGCGGATTACGCATGTCCTGGTTCCATTCTTTATTATTCTGTTAGAATATCCTGTCTGTACGGATTACGCATGACTTGGTTCCACTCTTTATTATTCTGTTGGAATATCCTGTTTGTACTGTTTACGCATGACCTGGTTCCATTCTTTATTATTTTGTTGGAATAACCTGTCTGTGCGGATTACGCATGCCTGGTGAATTCTTCTGTTATTACATTCTTTATTATTATGTTGGAATAACCTGTCTATGTGGATTATCGCATGCATGGTGAATAATCCTTCGTATTCATTCCTTGTTAAATTGTGGAAACGATCTGTCTATGTTGATTACCGCATGGCGGGCGAAAATTCATTTGTAGTTTCATATATTCTATTACACTTAGTTGGTTAAAGTTTTGGCTTCTATACTCCATGAAATTAGTAGAATATCCTGGATATTTGCGCCTCATCCAGTATCTTCTCATGAAAATATTCTTCTGAGCATTCTTGAATTTTACTTCACAAAGTAGTATCATGTTGACAATTTGGACATTATTGAGTTCAGGATAAATTAACTTATAAATCTTTAAAATTTATTCTTGAACTTGTTTTATTGAATTATTATGTCATTGTCATCATCTTCATGCTTATATTGTGATGAACGTAATCTTTGGCTTACGTGCATAGATGGACTTTGTATGATTATGACCAAGGATTATTCGGTATAATCATGACCTGTAATGTTATAAATGATGTGGTAAAAGTCCTCAGTGGCCTATAGTGCATTGATGGACAGTTTTTGGTATGATTATGACCAGAGATTATTCGGTATAGTCATGACCATTAAAAAAACACTAATATCCTTGGCCCGTAGTGCATGGATAATTTGTGGTCGTGATACTAATGAATATCCTTGGCCATAGTGCAGGGATGATGTGGTTTATTTATTAAGTTTAGTCTTAGCGGTTTAAATTAATGAAAATATTTTAAATCATAGAAGATAGTAGATATCATGCTCTACTTGACTCTTCTAATAGATTGCTTATTCCGCTGCAGTTAAACTTGATGTCTATTGTATTTTATCAGTTTAACATTGTTGAAGACTAATGATAATTTATTCTGCATTATCTTAGTCATAATATTTCTTATTGGGCTAGTTGAGCTCACCCTTTTACTTTCATTGTTCTCTTCAGGAAATGAGAACGTAGCAGGGACTAGTTGGGGAACAGAGTGACGGTCCAGATGATAGCATTAGTAGTTCTCAATATTCTATGAAATAGTGTGATAATAAATGTATTGAGGACTTATTTTGAGTTTGAATACTGCCTAGAAGACAATATTTGTATTAAAACTCACAGCTCATGTTGTATATTTAAGGTAGTATTTGTATTCTGTACCATGTATTTGGCGACTCAGAATAGGTGATGTATACCTGTTTTGGGGGCGTCACAGTTGGTATCAAAGCTTAGGGATATGATCCCTGGCTGAGATGTGAGACAAGAACTAGGAGGGGAGAGACAGGGAATTCCTTCGCTAGTATGACCTACCTAAGTTTATTTGGTATTTAATTGGTCGGTCAGAGTATAGGGATAATATGTGATATGTTAATTAACCCTTATTTTGTGGCAGTGTTTGAAAATGGCAGCTGAAAATGTTAACAATGGAGTGAATGAGACCATTGAGACACCTTTAATCATTAACCAGGTTAATGTGATGTCACACGAAGAAGAAATTAGAGATATCTACGTGGTGAATGAAGAACTAATAGTTTCACCCGAGCTAGTTGCAGAGGTAGCAGCTGAGAGTGAGGAAGAAGAGGAAGAAGAGGAACCTGAGGAGAATTTATTAGAAGAATTTTACGATCAAAATTTAGAATTACAAAATCGTATTCATGAGTTAGAAGAGAAGGATGAAGAACGACAGGCGGTCGTGGAGCAAAGAGATGTAACTATTCAAAATTGAGTTACCCGATGTGTGATGCTTGAATAGAAGCACTCTTTGGGAGAGTATAAGATATTAGAGCTAGAATCTGAGAATGCTATGATCAAAGTTCTGATGAAAGAAGAAACAACTGAACGAAGGAGAATAGATGATGCATGGGTAAAAGCTGCACGACGCATAGATATTTTAGAAAAAGACGTCCGATCTAATAAGGCCAAAATAAATGAAATGGATTTTGCTTTTTGGATAACAATTGGGAAAATCCAACATCGAAATTGGAATTACCCTATGCAGAGTGGTCAAACCCAATTTGATATGGATTAGAGAGTAATGATTCAAATAATGGATTAGGAATGTGACGAAGCAATTAAGGGTGGAATGTATTCTATAGCAAGTCAAAATCGGTAGTTTAAGAGAGAGCATTTTTTTTCGTGACGAGGAACTTGAACAAAGTTATCATGGGTAAGTTAATCATAAACTCTTGCGAAGTCTATACCTTATTCGATATCGGTTCTACCCACTCTTGTATTTCACCTAGTTGTGTTCAACGTTTGAAATTGGCTCTTGAGAAATTAGACTTCGACTTATCTGTTAAAACTCTATTAGGAGAAACCTTCATTACATCCACTATTTATAAATCTTTTTTAATTCAAATCGACACTTTCACGTTACATGTCGATCTTATCTCTTTGAAAATACTTGTCTTTGATGTGATTTTTAGAAATTGATTGGTTAACTACTCATCATAATTTTTGTAAGGTTGTTAGCTTTCATATTCCTAACCAACCTATTATGCGAATTCAAGCAACCAAACCACTAAAGTTAATCACTGTTATATCAAGCCATAAGTAATGAGCCCCGATCCTTTCGTTGTTGACTTCCTTGTGTGGAATGCATCGAAGTTAGACTTTCCGTAGGGGACGTCGTGAATAACGATGGCAAGTTGATAGGTATCAATGTGACGTGCTATCCAAGTCTTGGATGAGGGTCACAGTTTTGAATGATATTTCTATCGTTAATAAATTTCCTGACGTATTCTTGAAGACTTCTTAGCCTACCCCTAGAGCGTGAAATTGAATTTTATATTCACCCCAGTACAAAACCCTTCAATATTTCTTCAACCAAAACAAACGTATAATGCGCCAAAGACGTTGGCTCGAGCAGTTGAAGATTACGATCATACCATTCAATATCATCCTGGAAGAGCGAACGTAGTAGCTGACACGTTGAGTAGAAGATCGTATGCGTTTACGAGTGCGATGTTGTTAACACAAAGACCCATTTCGTATAACTTATAAATGATGAACATAGAGTTAAAGACTAGAGACCCACGTGAAGATAACGAATATACGAGAGAATCGACTTTAATCGATAAAGTTAAAGCCACTCAAATTACACACCTGGAGCTGATGAATAAGAAGAAGAAGGTTCAAGAAGGCGTTATTCTAAAAGCAAGAGTCGATGAATAGAGGAAATCTCAACCCTTGATTTAATTGGCCCATTTAAAATCCTTGATTGAGTAGGAACTATGGCCTATAGAATCGTTTTACCGCCAAGTATGTCGCATGTTCATAACATTTTTTACATATCCATGTTACGTAATTATGTGGACGACCAGAACCACATTATTGAATTGGAACTAGACGAAATAGCAAAAGATTTAACGTATGAGGAGATACGTGTTAAAATCTTGGATAAGAAGGATCATATTCGACACTCAAAGGTTATACCTCAAGAGTTAGAATCTGAAATGACGTCAAGGTATCCTCACCTTTTCGGCATACAAGGTACGTACATAAATTTCGAGGGCGAAATTTTATAAGGAGGGGAGATTGTGAGACCCCAAATTTTATGAATAAAGATTTAATTTTCTCGAAATATTTTTTAAAATATTATGGTGTGGATTTGATATAATGTTATAGTTGTGGGTAATATTTATAAATTTTGCAATGTATGCAAGTTGTTATATAATATTTGATTGGTTGGGAAATATTTGTTTTAACGGGGAATATTCGTACAACGGCACAATCATTGGTGGACCCCACAACAGAATTATTGTCGAATTGAGAAAACGACAAAAATATTTTATGAAAATAATGGCGGAAGTTTTACCGTTAACTGTTGAAACACCCGATGTTAATGAAGGGTTTCGACACAGAAACACACAACAGAAATAGAACAATTTAAAACAAATTCGAAACCCTAAACAAGATCCATGCGAAAATAATTAATTCAGTGGTTTAGATATTATACCGATTATGGAAGATTTTGAAACAGCTTCGAATCCTTTACGCAATCCAATCAAAACCGCGCCTCTACAGTATCCACACGAATGCCCCGCGAATCGTCGCATGATCTGCAGTGAAGAGAATTGCTGGTACTAGCCACCAAGGATTAGGATTTTTGAAATATTTCTCTAGTCTCTCTCTAAGAGCGGCTAGGGTTTTGGTTATGATTAACTTCCCTAAATGCCAATATATCATATATATATATATAGCAATAAATCAGAATTAATCAAAACCCTAATTTAATTAAAATAAAATCCGAATTTATATATATATATATATATATATATATACAAATCATCCTTTTAATTTAAATTCGTGATTTAAATACTATCAATCATGTTGATATATTTAAATCCTTACAATTTAAATTAATTCCATTTTAATAACGTTCTATGTGTGTGACCCTATAGGTTATTATTACGCTGACAATAATTTTAAAATCATATTATAAAATTATAAAGTGTGCGACATCTAGCAATGCATCACTGCTACCCAAGTAATAATAAGATCGATGATTCGATACAACCTTTTCGTGACCAATGTTTCAATGTAATTTAATCCTTTTAACCTTAATATCCTAGATTAAACTCGAGTCATGGAATGTGTCATACTCTTCATAATTTAATCTGAGTTTTCTTGATCAATGAGTAGACTATATGAAACAAATCACTATTTGAGGCCTATGGATATCATCCCTAATATATAGGAGGGTTAAATTTCATCTAGATCACTCATATTCCTCACACGATTCATGATGTACCCAATAATCACCTTTATAGTCCACCCTATTAAAGGTGACATTTGATGATATCAAAGTACATAAATTCCCGTGTAGTAATATAGTGATTTCAGATCAGAGAACCATTACATCATTATCACTATGAGAATTTCTAATGACACTTCGCATAACGCTCCACATAGAATTCTCATGGTGGATCTGTCCAGTACATCGCTCTCTAACATGTACCTATGCATTTACTTAATATCTCATATATTTATGACCAATGATGTGACGCCCCCAAAATTAGGTATTCATCACCTATCTTGAGTCGCCAAATACATGCTACAAAATTCAAATACAACTGTCATGTAAAATACAACAAAACATAATCTAAGAGTTTTAATACGTATATTGTCATCTAGACAGTATACAAACTCAAAGGAGTCCTCATTACATTTATTGTCACACTATTTAATCAGAATAGTGGGGACTACTAATGCTATCATCTGGACCGTCACTCCTTTCCCCGACTCGTCCCAGCTATATTCTCATTTCCCGAAGAGAACAGTGAAAGAAAGGGTGAGCTTAACTAGCCCAGTAAGAAATATTATGACTAAGATAATACAGAATAAATTATCATTAGTCTTCAACAATGTTAAACTGATAAAATACAATAAACATCAAGTTTCACTACAGCAGAATAAGCAATCCATTAGAAGAGTCAAGTAAAGAATAAAATCTACTATCTTCTATGATTTAAAATGTTTTCAACAATTCTTATAGCTGAGACTCAGTTTAATAAATAAACTACATCATCGAATCATCCATGTACTATGGGCCAAGGATATTCGATAAATCATCAATGGTCATGACTATACCGAATAATCCTTGGTCATAATCATACCAAGTCCATCTCTGCACGTAAGCCAAAGATATACAACAAGAAAACCAATAATCAACAATCCATCTTTGCACGTAAGCCAAAGATATACAATTCAATAATCAACAATCCATCTTCGCACGTAAGCCAAAGATAACTTTCATCACCATATAAGCATGACAATGATATAAACATTAATCAAACTATAACAATGATAAATATTAAAGACTTTAACTTTATCCAAATATTATCAATCACATAATTAATTCATAATCTAGTATTGTTAATATCATAACAATATTTTAATCACTTCTTAAACTTATAAATAATTTATTTCAATTGTTTACACTTTACCAAATAATGCATGTAATCATTCAAAAATGTCATACTCATAAGATTTCATCACCAATGGTCAAATCCCTCATCAAAGATCTATATATACCTTATATAGGATTTCTCAAGCCATAAAATCCTATTTTCTGACTTTGTTACTTCACATAACATATTTAACTCATATGTTCGTAACTAAACTATTTTCATGAAAAATAACAAATCAGTCTCAAAAATATTTCTTTTCTGGGATTTAGCATAATATAGTCCCATAATGAACATATATTTTTTTTGGAATTTTTAAAATTCATTTACTATTTTTCAAAAATCAATTTCCAATTAATTCCTTAAGAAATTAACTACCTCAAGTTTAACTCCAAAAATTCCCAAATCTTGGAAGAATCTTACACATGTTAACATGATCTTCCAGTTTAAATTTCATGGTCATCGGAGTTATAGAACTCCGGTTATAGCCTTTTTTGTCAAAAAAACCTAAATATTGAAATGGTCATAACTTGCTCATTTTAAGTTGGAATGAGCTCATTTTTGGACAGGAGGCACTTTATACCATGTATTTTCATGTCCCAAAAGGCCAGAATTTTTCTCACAATTTAAGTGGCCAAAAATGCCTTTTTAAAATTTTTGGCAGTAGCTATTTTCCCATATTTCACTTTTTCGTGCTTTGCAAAAATCAGTCCACACGAAAATCTACAACACCTTTTCCAGTGGTTCCACTTGGATAAGTTAGGAAACTCATAGATCTTACTCTAGAATCTGACCACACTCAAAAATTCGAAATATAATAGGAGATATGGTCGATTGAATTTCATGTTCCATTTTCACCAAAATTTGATTTTTCAACCCTTTGTGATTTCTAAGAAACTTTCATGTTTTCACATAATAACCAACATAACTCATCATAACACTTACTAATACTTCATATACCCATGATTTTTATCAGTCCAATGCTTTTATTATGACTCTCATCATAATCAACGTAATCAGATCATTTCCACAATTTAATAAGGAATGGATATAAAGGATCATTCACCATACATGTGGTAATCCACATAGACAGATTATTCTAACAGAATAATAAAGAATGAAATAACAGAAGGATTCACCATACGTGCGATAGACTGTACAGACAGGTTATTCCCAACAGAATAATAAATAATGGAACCAGGTCCGTTGTAAACGCACAGATAGGATATTCCGACAGAATAATAAATAATGGAACCAGGTCCGGTGTAAACACACAGACAGGAAATTTCGACAGAATAATAAAGAATGGAACCAGGTCAGGCGAAATTCGCACTGACAGAATGTTCCAACAGAATAATAAAGAATAGAATAATAGAAGAATTTCACCATATATGTGGTACTTCGCATATATAAGTTATTCCAACATAATAATAAAGAATGAAATAATAGAAGAATTTCACCATGTATGCGGTACTTCGCATATACAGGTTATTCCAACATAATAATTAAGAATAGAATAACAGAAGAATTTTACCATGTATGCGGTACTTCGCATATACAGGTTATTCCAACATAATAATAAATAATGGAATAACAAAAGAATTTCACCAAGTATAGGCTAGTCCCCGTATACAGGTTATTCCAACAAAATAATTAGGAATGGAATAATAGAAGTTCTCTTCATGAATACAAAAGAAATAATACCTCTTACGGTACAACAAATAATATCCCTTACCTTTGAAAGAAGAGTATTCCGACTGGTAGCCAGTCGGAGGATATACTCGAAGAAAACTTGTACTATGCTCAAAGCTTTCTTAAACTCTAAAGAAATACGCTCAAGATTATAGAAGAAAAATTCTCTCTATAGTTTCTCTCTAGAGTTTCAGTGAATTCGTAAGAAATAATGAAGAAATGAGCTTCTATTTATAGAAGAATGGATTGCATAGAAACTAATTCATGAACGGTTCAGATTGATTTACTTTTAATCGGATGATCCATATTTAAAGTAAAATCTTTTAAATAAAATATAATATATTCTATTTATAATCTAATAAAACGAATAACTTTATAAAAGTATTCTGTTTTATATAAAAAGATTTTACTATGCAAAACACTATGCATGCACTATGCAACACTATGCATAATAAAATATAATATATTCTATTTATAGAATAACTTTATAAAAGTATTTTGTTTTATATAAAAAGATTTTACTATACAAAACACTATGCATAATAGAATATAATATATTCTATTTATAGAATAACTTTATGAAAGTATTCTGTTTTATATAAAAAGCTTTTCTGTTTTATTACATTAATAATACTAATAAAACAAAACTTCATCATCACTTACTTTAAAAAAAATTCAAATGTCACCCTTAACTTTAAACTTTTATCAATTTAACTATTTACAAAAATAAAAAAAATTGAATACTTTTATTTCATAAATTTCGGGGTCTCACAAATGAGATTTGGTCATCAGCCAATCCACATACTAGTCTACTTGCATCAATGTTGTCCCATCAACAATGATACTCGACTAGGGACATTTAAGAACAATGATACTAATTGTAAGTATATAATCTCATGTTCAAGTCACATACTTGAAACTATATAATTTGTATCACTATTCTAAGAAATTTTATTATGTTAACAATTATATTACGCAGTAAATAAAATCATTTATTTATTCAATCAAATATAATATCAAAATGTTAAGCAATTATATCAAATAATTGGCCTCTAGGGCATAAACACTAACAGTTAAAAGTACAGTAATACGCATGGTTTCATAGTAGCACACGGTATTGATTATTGATGCTTACGTGAGAAGTCACTCAGTTTTGTTCAATTATTACTACAGTAATTATTGCATAGTATCTCACATTATTTGATTCAAATATTGTCGATATTTTATATATTATTAAATCAATAATTGAGATAACAAAGTTATTAATATTATTATTTGCAATATTAACGATGTCTAGAAGTTCTGTCAATGAGAGGTTTGGTCACCTAATTCCGTGCCAATAGGGAGAAATTCTTATTGGAAAGCTCCCTCTTTCCTGGGAACAACTTGGTCGATTAATAGTGTGAATTACAATAATGATGATGAATTTTGTTTTATTATTATTATTATAAATGTAATAAAACAGAAAACTTTTTATATAAAACAGAATACTTTTTATAAAGTTTTGTTTTATTTGATTATAAATAGAATATAAAATATTTTATTATGCATAGTGCTTGCATAGTGTTGGCATAGTAAAATCTTTTTATATAAAACAGAATACTTTTATAAAGTTATTTATTTTATTAGATTATAAATAGAATATAATATATTTTATTATGCATAGTGTTTACATAGTAAAATCTTTTTATATAAAACAGAATACTTTTATAAAGTTATTTATTTTATTAGATTTTAAATTATATATATATATATATATATATATATATATATATATTATATTGCATAGTATCCTTTCCATTCTCCTATAAATAGGATACTTAGTTATAATGGAAAATCACACCAGAAATTCAGAGAATTCTTCTTCTATAATCTTGAGCGTATTTCTTTAGAGTTTTAAGAAGCTTTGAGCGTAGAAAACAGTATAAGTTTTCTTCAAGAATATCATCGCCCTTACCAGTCGGAATACTCTTCTTTCTAAGGTAAGGGGTATTATTCTTTCGTATTCATGAAGAGAGATATTTTCTTTCAATACTCGTAAGAGTTGTTATTCCATTCTTTATTATTATGTTGGAATAACATGTCTATGTGAAGTACCGCATACATGATGAAATTCTTCTATTATTCCATTCTTTATTATTCTGTTGGAATAACCTGTCTGTGCGGTCTATCGCATGCCTGGTGAATTCTGTTGTTATTCCATTCTTTATTATTTTGTTGAAACATCCTGTTTGTGTGGATTACGCATGACCTGGTTCCATTCTTTATTATTTTGTTGGAATATCTTGTCTGTGCGGATTACGCATGACTTGGTTCCATTCTTTATTATTCTGTTGGAATATCATGTCTGTGCTGTTTACGTATGACCTGCTTCTATTCGTTATTATTCAGTTGGAATAACCTGTCTGTGCGGATTATGCATGCCTGGTGAATTCTTCTGTTATTCCATTCTTTATTATTCTGTTGGAATAACATGTCTTTGTGGATTATCGCATGCTTGGTGAATGATCCTTCGTATTCATTCCTTATTAAATTATGGAAACGATATGTCTATGTGGATTACCGCATGGCGGGCAAAAATCCATTTGCAGTTTCATATATTCTATTACACTTAGTTGGTTAAATTTTTGGCTTCTATACTCCATGAAATTAGTAGAATATCCTGGATATTTGCGCCTCATCCAGTATCTTCTCATGAAAATATTCTTCTGAGCATTCTTGAATTTTACTCCACAAAGAAGTATCATGTTGACAATTTGGACATTATTGAGTTCAGGATAAATTAACTTATAAATCTTTAAAATTTATTCTTGAACTTGTTTTATTGAATTATTATGTCATTGTCATCATCTTCATGCTTATATTGTGATGAAAGTCATCTTTGGCTTACGTGCATAGATGGACTTTGTATGATTATGACCATGGATTATTCGGTATAATCATGACCTGTAATGTTATAAATGATGTGGTAAAAGTCCTCAGTGGCCTGTAGTGCATTGATGGATAGTTTTTGGTATGATTATGACCAGAGATTATTCGGTATAGTCATGACCATTGATAAAAACACTAATATCCTTGGCCCGTAGTGCATGGATAATTTGTGGTCGTGATACTAATGAATATCCTTGGTCATAGTGCAGGGATGATGTGGTTTATTTATTAAGCTGAGTTTTAGCGATAAAAATTGATGAAAATATTTTAAATCATAGAAGATAGTAGATATCATGCTCTACTTGACTCTTCTAATAGATTGTTTATTCTGATACAGTTAAACTTGATGTCTATTGTATTTTATCAGTTTAATATTGTTGAAGACTAATGATAATTTATTATGCATTATCTTAGTCATAATATTTCTTACTGGGCTAGTTGAGCTCACCCTTTTACTTTCATTGTTCTCTTCAGGAAATGAGAACGTAGCAGGGACTAGTTGGGGAACAAAGTGACGGTCCAGATGATAGCATTAGTAGTCCTCACTATTATATGAAATAGTGTGATAATAAATGTATTGAGGACTTATTTTGAGTTTGAATACTGTCTAGAAGACAATATTTGTATTAAAACTCACAGCTCGTGTTGTATATTTAAGGTTGTATTTGTATTCTATACCATGTATTTGGCGACTCAGAATAGGTGATGTATACCTATTTTGGGGGCGTCACAGCATAGGTCATTCATTTGCTCTTGGCTGCTGTAGTTGCTGACTTTCTTTGGCTTGCTGGTTTTGCCTTGTCGCATGAACCTTCTGAGTCTCTTTACCAGCATTGCAAAGTCCTCATCATCATCTTCATCGCATTCAGAATCAACTTCAGTGTTAACTTTGGAGGTGTTTTCAGTTGCTTTAAGAGCAACACTTTTATCCTTCTTTCTTCCTTCAGACAAGGTTTCTGCTCGTTGAGACAGCTCCAGATCGTATGTGAGAAGGTTGCCAAATAACTGTTGAACAGTCGTTTCCTATAGATTCTTTGGCTCTCTAATGGCAGTGGTTTTGGCATCCCACTTGCTTGGTAAGGCTCTCATGAACTTTATGATTAGATCTTTGTTTGGATAGATCTTTACATAGGCTCGTAAAGAGTTGAGCAGAACATTAAATCTCTCGTAGGTGGCAGTGACGTTCTCTCTTTGAACGTGAGCAAACATCTCATATTGTTGAGTCAAGAGAGATTGTTTGTTTTCTCTGACTTCTTCTGTTCCTTCATGCATAATGAGTAATGCTTCCAAAATCTCCTTTGATGTTTTGTTGTTGACCACGTTTTCAAACAGATCATCTTCTAAGGATTGGAATAAGATGTTCTTGCCCTTTTTGTCGAGTTGGACGGCTCTCTTCTCGTTTTCTGTCCATTCTCTTTTGACCTTGATTTGTATTCTGTTTGGGTCGTCTGTAGTTGGTGCAAGCTTTGGAGGAACATAGAGCCCATTCTGAACAGTTTCAAATAGATCTTCATATATTGAATTCATGTAGGCTTGCATCCTAACCTTCTAGTTAGCGAATTTATCTTTGTTGCACATAGGTGGCTTGCTGCCTCCTCTAGTCTTTGATTCGCTTAGTAAGTGTGCCATTGGATCTACTCAAGATTTGTAGGCTATATTATAGAACCTGCTTTGATACCAATTGTTAGTTTCCCAAGGCACAATAATTATCTAGAAGGGAGGGTTGAATAGATAGCTAAAAACTTTTCTTTTTACTTAGACAGTTTTGATAATGATTTAAACACAACAGAATTAAGGTTTCTTTGAACTCCCTTTTAGATAGAGTTAATAAAAGTGAGGCAGTTATAACAGTTATAGCAGTTATAGCAAAAATAAAATAAACACAATTTTTTTAAGTGGTTCAGAGCACTTAAAGCTCCTAGTCAACTCTTCTACTCCTCGAGTAGGAAATCCACTAAGGATGTCTTTTACACTTTCTGAATCTCGTAGATTCCTTCTAGACCAGCAGTCTAGGTACTTCTTAGTTCACTCTTGAACTCTTCAAGTCCAGCAGACTTGGTTCTTCACAGTTCACTTTGAACTCTTTAAGTCCTTCTGACTTGGAACTCTTACTTTAGTTGATTGGTAGTTGTTAAGTTCGTGATTGATGCTACTCAGTTGCAGTTAAGCACTTGTTCAAAAGAACTGAGTAGCTGAGCAAGCTTCCTCTTTTTCTCAGATCGTAGGGTTGAGCGTTGAGTGTTCTTGTGCATTTTTGTTTAATGATTGCTTTGACCTATCATATGCATATGTTCTGCATATATGTGATCCTTGAAATCTATCCATTGAAGCCATTTGTTGAAGCATTAAATGTGTTTGATATTTCTGAACTTTGATGGAGACTTTTCTGCACACCTTCTGAATTACATTCTGGCCCACTCACACAGCAGACTACTTTCTCACCTAACACCTAAAAATGTGTTTTTCCTCTGTCCTATGGTCCTTTTCTTAGCTTCTTGAATACGTTCCTTTTGTACCGTTGGGGACTGGTGAGTACTTCAACGTTTCAAAATCATTCCACATTTGTTAGAATTTGTTTGCCAACAAAAGTAGGGCTCGATGCTTCTGACACAAGGCAGATGATACTCTACGATCCATATCGCAGTGTCTTGTCACATTGGTGCTTGGTCTGAAGAGAACACTAAGCTCTCTCTCAAGGATTTGTACACTACGATCTTCACTTGCTCGTCTTGCAGACTCTACGTTTTCGAGAGCACACTACGATCTCTGAGTTAGCTTCGGCAAACGTCTAGACCACTCTATGATTTCTGGAGAGGCCCTTCAAGGCAGATACACTACGATCTTCTAAGCTCTACGATCCTGCCTTAGTTTCTGCAATCTGTTGATCAACTAGATAGACTGCAATTCTTTTCAAGGCCTATCTATTCCTTTCAAGTCATAGATCAACCTAACATCTTTGATCTCTTTATCTATACATTCGTTTATAGAATGATGAAAATTAAAAGCTAAGATCAACCTAACAATTTTGATCTATCACTAAGTCCTTGTACATATATTCCTTGAAGGACTTTACATATAATCATGAGCATTTACTTTAAACATTAAATCAAAATGTGCATTCTTCCAACATTCTGGATCTGCTCTTTTTCAGCCTTTGATTCATGGTGATCTGTAGAGTGGATTTCTTGATCTTCTTTGTATTCTACCACTTTTCTGAGTGCTATCTTCTTGTCCTTCTCTGCTCTTAGCTTAGCTGCCATCTTCAGTGGCATTCTCATCTTTGTTGAGTGAAGCTCTGGTCTGATTAAGTCCTTCTTCAAAGATGCTTCACTTCCACCTATGTAGTCTCACTGTCACTGATACTTGTTCTTGTTGATCTCTGGTGGAACTCGTAGAGTCAATGATATAGCATTCTAACAACTCAACGATTCTGCAACTTTTTTTTTGCGATTTTCAGTAACTCTTGATCTTTGAAGCTTTGTTGATTTATACTCCTTCCCAATCTTTCCGTTGGAAAGTAGCCGTTAAAAGCTTATTGAATTGCTTCACAGATCTCGAGTTATTTGATGTAGACTGCAGATGTGACATGACATCCCCTTTTCTGACTTTCTGACACTGCAGTCTACTGTTTCACCTACTCTGTCAGATATGTAACTTTGATGTCTCGGGCAGTTAGTCAACTTTATTTCCTTCTTCTGATTTCTCGATCAGAGGTTGTCCTTTTGCATCGATGCTCTCCAATAAGCCATGTTCGACCATCAATCTTCAGATTGAACCGTTACCAATGCTTCAACCTTCAGACAACCGAACTCTATGTTTCTGATGCATACCTTCTTGGACTAGATCGTAGTGTCTCGTTGACAGGTAGAGATAACACTACGATCTTGAAAAGTGTTGATTGGATCTTTAATGTAGAACACCTCTTCCTTTACTTATACAGTGCTTCAACACTTCTGTTTACTTCGACTGTTCTTAGATACTGATGGCTTGACTCTTTGTTCTGGACCCTTCTGAATAGCAAGACACTTCAGATTTGTGGTGTGTCCAGCTCGCTTTCTCCTTGTGATCTCCCGTTCACTTATCATCAATGGACTAACCCAATGCTTAATCACTTTAACCTTGTTCTTCAGAGGCTGACCGGTATCTTTATGTAGACTCCATTATCAACAATGGTGTGTTTGTTTAGCAAACACTACGATCCTGGTTGCTTTCAAGATCGTCGTCTTCTATTTTCTTAACAGCTACTGTACTTGCTGACTTTCCTTAGTCAGTTACCGAAGTCTTCTTCTGATCAACTTGTGGAAGACTTCATCTCGAATGACTTCACAACTCAATCTGGATGTTGATTGAGTTGGTGCTTAAATCTTCTATTAGCTTACATGCTATTCGTTGAGTGCTTTCTGGTTTCCTTTGAGTGGGATGTATCTTTGCAGTACCAACCAAAGGCTTCGTTCCTTTGGATATTCTAGGAGTGCTCAATTGTTGAGAATCGTGTTTGCTCTACGATTCTGCCTTGGCGTTGTGAGCACATTTGTTGAAGTCTCAGTTCTACACTCTACGATTCAGCTTCGGCTGTGCAGACATTACGACTCCGAGATCAGATCTTGACACTCTACGATTTCTGTCGTTGTGCTTGTTGTCTTCATCTGATCTTGCTCGACTATGATCTCTGCCTCTGATACGATTAGTAGATTCTATAACTCTGAGTGTAGTCTACGATTCTTGACTTGGCTTCAACATCAATAGACTCTACGACTCCGAGTGTAGTCTACGATTCTTAACTTGGCTTCGACAGATGCTCAGTCGGCTCGTAGCCAGGCTGTCTCTACGATTCTGGACATGACTTCCTCAGCAGACTACGACTCTAAGAAAGTTCTTCTCGACACACTACAATCCTTCCTCGTTTCTCCTAGCAGTCTACGAACTCAGAGATCTACTGTCTTGCAAACTACGATTCTACCTCGACAGCTCTCGAGTTTACCTTGACTTTTCTGGCAGACTACGATTTCTGGTGTAGTGCTCGACGATCAGACAAGCCTATCTATTACATCATAAGATCAACCTAACAAGCTTGATCTTTCTATATTTATAGTCCTTGTACATTATTTCTTTTTAAGGACTTCACAAAGCTGTTTTGCTTATGTAGGATCAACCTAACACATTTGATCGATTCATTCTAAGTCCTTGTACATATGTTTTTATTCTCTATCAAAGGACTTTACAGCTTTTCTTAATGCAAGCATACTTGCATATTCATTCATATATATATATATATATATATATATATATATATATATATATATATATATATATATATATATATATATATATATATATCATAATAAAATCAAATAGGAATATCATTCACATGCCTATTCCTGACAGAATGAACAAATAAACGAAGGTAACCAAACTATTACATGAATACTGTCAAAATATGAATGTGTAACAAATACGCTTTGGTAACTGAAATAATTAGTATTCTTTAATTGGTGACCAAATCAACATTATAAAGTGACTAAAATATATGTTTTTAGTATCCATGCTTATGTATCATAATGTTTTAATTCAATTTATAAACAAATAAACAAATTCAAAATTAAGATGCCGTGAAGGTGAAATACTAAAGAATGAACTCTTAAATCAAGGTAACCAAACTTTTATATGAATGTTGCCAAAACTACTATATGAATTCTGCCAAAAATATGAATGTGTAACAAATACTCTTTCGTAACTGAAATTAAGTATATTCATTAGTTGGTAACCAAAACAACAGTATACAGTAACACAAATATACGTAATTAGTATCAATGCTTCTGCAACACACTGTTTTCAGTTCGTTTATAAACAAATCACAAATTATGATGTCGTGAAGGTGAAATGCTAAATAATGAACACTTAAGACAAGATAACCAAATTTTTATATAAATGTTGCCAAACTATTATATGAATGCTTCCAAAATATGAATGTGTAACAAATTGTAACAACCGAGAAATTCGAATTTTTATGTAAGATGATTTTATTAAATTAAATAATAAAAAAATCATATTATGTGGGATATCAAGATGGTTGTCGTTTTGTAACCTATTGATATTGGAATATCGTAGTATTTGAGCTATGTGAAGGATTTAAGGTGTTTAAATTTCCAAGACGAAAATAAAAGTTTTCCGAGAAATTTTCCGAAAAATACTATTCATCGGTATTTGCTTGGGATTTATTTTTGAATTTCTAAGAAATACGTAATGGTAGAATATTAAAGTAAGACGGATTATGTAATAATAATCTAGTTATGAAAAACGTAATATTTCGCTTGCGGACTTAAATCGGGAACGTAAGGAAAATGAAGAACTACTTCGTTAAGGAATGATGGTATGATACGTGAGTATTGTACAAGGAATGGAAACGAGTATAATACAAAGTATTATATGAGTTTGTAAGAAGAATGCATTATCGTATATAAATTCTATATGAATTAGAATACAAGAGTAATACATAAACTATATGTATTTGTATTATGACTTAGTAATGGACTTGGAAGATTGTTTATAGTTGTTACAAGCCCAAGTGAATTTCGGGTTAAGGCCCAACTTATGAATTAATAAACATATAAAAGTTTATTAAAGCAAAGCTCAAAGATTAAGTTGATTCAAGCCCAAGCTAGGATTTAATGAATGGATTGACCCCATGAGGGAATCCATATTAATATGGTTAAGGTGTAATGACCAAGAAAAGTGGTGACCAAGTTAAGTGGTAACCAAGTTATAAGGTGTAATGACCAAGTTATGTAATGATCAAGTATTAAGAGTAGTGGCCAAGCAAAGGATAAGATTAGAGCTAGCCAATTAATGAATAGTAAGGAGGTGCAAAAAGAGGTGGGATGATGGAATTGACTAAATTGCCCTAACCTTAGGAATTCTATAAATAGTGAAGGTTGGCAAGTCTTTTAATAGTTGTTCAAATAATCCAATCACTCTCTCTCTCAAAGTGCTTAAGTGTTAGGAGAATTAAGTTGCAAATAAGTTACTTCCATAAGCCAAGAAGAAGAAGAAGATTTCATATCAAAGACTTCAAAAGTAAGACCTCTTCTCCAATTATCTTCTATCTCTAACATGATAGGTTGATAATAAAAGTTTGGATTGAGGAACATGAATGATAAAAAGTAAGAAGTATGTGTGAGTAATGAACTTAAGCCACATAAGTTGGTAATAAGTCATTTGAATTAGCATAAGTGATAAACCTATGTGAGGTTGTTAGTTGAAGTAATATGAAAGTAAAAGAACTTGTATGATCATATGTATCAAGAATACATAAGAAAAGTTATATGTTGAGAGCATATATGATGATTAAGAAACTTTAATTATCATAAGTCATGAAAGATGAGATCATAAGTAGTTTATAAAGTTATAAGCTTATGAAGAAATAAGTCAAAATCCAACAATGAATATAAGTTGTTGTATTAAATATGTTGAGATGTTCACATGATGAATGGAATTCATAGGTAGTATTGAACAAGTTCTAAGAACAAAGAATTGTCGGAAATCGCACGATTAGACGATAATCGTCGAATTCATAAATTTCCCGGAATGGAAGTCAAATTTTGAGTTTGAGTTCGAAAATTGTATTTTCCAATGGAGACAAGTCATGTTTGTCATTTAAGAGTTGTGGACTCGAAAATGGACGAATTCTGACTTAAAACGAAGAAACGAGCGTTTAACGTTCACGAACGTTTATCGTTTTCGTTAAAAATGAACCCATAGGTGAATTTTTAGCAAACGAAGTCAAATAGATAAAATTCTTGCATGAACACATAGATTACATAATTTGTGAACCGTAGGCTTTTGAACGAGCCAATTCGGACTTAAAACGAAGAATTTATGCGTCCGGGAAGTTCAAAAAAATTAAAAGTTAGAAAAATTTTCTGGTGCACAGAGTTGGCGCCGCGGCGCCAACCCTCAGCCTTTTTGGTCGCGCCGCAGCGTGACATCTGGGACTCGGCTACTGCTAAATCGCGCCGCAGCGCGAGATACAAGTGTAATGCCCGCGCCGCGGCGCCAGGCACAGAACATTGACATAAAAGAATAAAAATGAAGGGAAAGGAAGGGGATGGTAGGAGATTGAACTACACCTACCTTAAACAAACTTAAAGTAACATTGTTGGGACATTGTTAGGACTTAAAAGTAATGAAGAATGGTTAATATAGTCAAGTCGAATGAATGTAAAGCGGACGATAAGTCAAAACGCATAAGAATGAAATCTAATCTATAATTAGATTGAAATGAAGGATAAGATATATTTAGATACATACTTGATTATATGTGACCTAATGTAAGGCATTATGTGATCATTTATTGTAGAGACTTGAAAGACTTGAACGTAAAGTAAAATACACAGTAGCAGACGCTAAAGGCAAGTATTCTAACACTTGTTTCTGTTCAATCTGAACAAGTTTATGATGTTCATGTATCCTTTCGCATGAATTGAAGTAAAATGAAGTTAAAGCCAGTTTCTTTGGCTAGACTTAACATATTGAGTGGATTATTGATAATCTGTTCATCTGTTATCAAATGCTAATATCTTTTGTCAACTACTGATAGTTTTCAAAAGGAGACTGAATTGTTAAACAAATGTTTTGTCGGTAAAACGACAGGCACATGAGGTTGCCAAATGATTAAACGTACTTACGTTTAATGGATGTAGTATTGATCAATACAGAGTACAATAGGCTGATCACCTAGAAGTGCTCGTAAGTAATATCGGGCTTACGGACTTAGGTCCGGGTTGTCCTTTTCAAAGAAAGAATGAATACTCAAGGTCTTTGACCGGAGTAAATGTTTTAATGGATTTATTCATTGTGAAACATTTTAAAAGGAAAGATGAATTGCTATTTTGAATCATTAATAGTACTTCATAGCTATTGTTCAGTTATCGAAGATATATGATTCATATGTATCAAGCATGTTGTTATTGAAATTGTTATACTTGCTGAGCTAGTCATGCTCATTCTTGCTTGAACTATATGAATGCAGCTAAGACTGAACGTCCTGAAGGATCAATTAAGGATAAAGGAAAAGCTAAGGCAGATTATTAAGTTGTCATGTAATAGTATAGGTCTATTGTTGTAATGTAATGAATATTATGACAAGAGAACCTTTGTAATGGGTTTAGAACTTGGGAAATGTAAATATTGAATTAAATATATATAAGTTATGTTCATTCTTTGAGACTTTCAATTGAATGAATGTATGAATGTTTGTACAGTATAGCACCATCTGTCGGGTTGTAAGATACCCGGATTTGGGGGCGCTACAAGTTGGTATCAAAGCCTAGGTTATAAAACTTAAAGGGAATTAGAACCTTAAGTCATAACCTTAATAAAGAAGTAAAAGAAGAAAGATAACCTTATAAAATGCATTATAGTATGTATATGTTTTTATTTATGTTACTGACATGTACTAATCAAACTGTATTGTTTTACTGTAGATGTCAGGAGAAAATGATATGTATAGAAATATACATGTTGTAAGCGAGGATTCGGTTAATCGGGTAGAGATACTACCAAATCCCGTAGCGATAGAGCCTGAAGTGGTAGCAATAGAGTCTGGAGACTCGGACAATTTAGACTATATGTCTATTTTCGATGGCATACTAGAGGAGGAGGTGGACGTAATGTCCTTTGACCAAGTTCCACCCGTCGAGGAGATATCTACGGGGGATTCGATGAAAGCATTGTTTATGACGCTATTGGATAGGAATGTCCATTATTTCCAGGAGGTAAAGGAGTTGAAAGCGGAACTCCAAGCTGTTCGTGAGGACAAGCTTAGCATGGAGGGAATGTGGGAGGAGGAACACGATGATCGTGTTTTAGCTAAGGACAACAGTCCGAGAGCTGAAATGTGAAGTCTTTGAGCTCAAGCAAGAGCTAAAGACTAAACAGAGGAGATTGGAAAGGATGTCCTATATACATAGGAGTTCTCATGTGGATTTCCAGCAGCAAGTGGCTGGGTATCCGGTAGAGGCGGGGCAGACGCGACATACCATCAGTCGGGATGTTATAGCCGGTCTGGCCAGCAAAGATTTTGAGAATGCCTTACGG
Source organism: Panax japonicus (assembly GCA_020205505.1). Classification (NCBI taxonomy): domain Eukaryota; kingdom Viridiplantae; phylum Streptophyta; class Magnoliopsida; order Apiales; family Araliaceae; genus Panax; species Panax japonicus. The sequence continues at coordinate 43,458,334 of CM035114.1, forward strand.
CAGATGTAATCTAGCAATAGCTAGAGTAGCGTAAATATGTAAATATTATGTATCTAGTAGTGACGTAAAACCCTCTTTTGTATAAACAAGGGTAGTCTTTGGTAAATCCCAATTTTTGGAAAGTAATTGCGGGATGGTAATGTAATCAGCTAAGGCTGAATGATGTAAACAATGTAGTGTTATACTACAAGTTATTAATCAATATAAGCCTCTTTTATGGAACATATTGAGTAATGAGTATGAGTTATTGTTTTATCACAAATAATAACTAACTCACAAGAAGAAAGTAATAATGATGTGTTGTTTTCTTAACAGCGAAATGCCGCCAAGAAGGGGACACCGAAATCAAGAAGCTAATGTTAACCAACCGGAAGGTGGTCCGGTTAATCCAATGCAAGAGTTCGTTAATCTTTTAACGGCTGCATTTAATAGAACGGGGGCTAATGTACCTGTAATTCCTGGAGTAGTACGAGCTACTACTTTTAAGGACTTTAAAAGTGTAGGTCCGCCGGAGTTCAAGGGAACTACGGACCCTATAGAAGCCCAAACTTGGGTGAAAGAAATTGAGAAAGCATTTATAATTACAAATGTGGAGGAGGGTCAAAAGGTTTCCTTTGCAACCTATTTGATGAAAGGAGAGGCCAACTTCTGGTGGGAGGCAAACCAGGCTAGGGCCGATATAGGAAACCTAACGTGGGAGAGGTTTAAGGAGATTTTCTTCGAGAATTATTTCCCCACGAGTATGCAAGGGAGAATGGAAATGAGGTTTCTGGAATTGAAGCAAGGGGATATGACAGTTCCCCAGTATGCCGCCAAGTTTAATGAACTGGCACGATTTGCTCCACATCAAGTGGACACTGAAGTGAGAAAGGCTAGAAGATTCGAGCAGGGCTTAAAACCCTGGCTCTATAGCCGAATCTCTGTGTTCCAAAGTACTTCCTTTGGAACCATATTAGAGAAGGCAATAATAGCCGAAGGTGGGAACGAGGCTTTAAGCCAGTACCACAAAGATAAGAAAAATAAAGGAAGAGTTGATGGGGGAATTAAGACCGAAGGAGCCAGTGGTAGTGGCGACGGTCAGAAAAGAAAGGGTTTTAACTCTGGAAATACCGGAGTGAAACAAGGCGATTCAAAAAGAAGGATGGAGGCCTGTAAAACCTGCGGGAAGACTCACTTGGGAGTCTGTCTCAAAGGAAAGGCCGTATGTTATAATTGTGGGCAGGACGGGCACATTTCGCCTAACTGTCCAAATCCGAAGAAAAATCACGGATGTTTTGTATGTGGATCAACTGACCACATAGCAAAGAATTGCCCAAAGAAGGTTATGGAAGGAAATAAGGGCACTAATAGTGGAAAATTAGCTATTATTGGTCCAGTTCAGCCGGGTAGACCAATGGCCCGTACTTTTAATATGACAGTCCAAGATGCGGTGGCATCCGGAGACGTAGTTGCAGGTATTATCCCAATCAATAACATTAATGCATATGTGCTATTTGATTCGGGTGCTACTTGTTCGTTTATAGCATGTGATTTTGCTAGACGATTAGAATTATTTCCCGAAAAATTGCCTATACCTGTGAACATTAAGGTAGCAAATGAAGAGATAATTCCTGTGGATAGTATTCATAGGAGTTGTTGCGTAGATATACGTGGATGTAAGTTATCGATAGATTTGATACCGATAAGGCTGGGAGAATTTGATGTAATCCTCGAAATGGATTGGTTGATTAAACATGGAGCAATTATAGATTGCCAAAAGAAACGTGTGAGCATCAGGACGTTGAAGCAACCTCCTGTAGTATTCTACGGTAATAAATCACCGGGGAGATCGTGTTGTCTTACGATGACACAAACTAGAAAACTCTTAAGAAAGGGGTGTGTGGGTTACTTGTGTCATGTTGTTGATACCCAGCGAGTGGGAACAACCATGGAACAAATACCTATAGTAAACAAATTCATGGATGTATTTCCAAGTGAGTTACCGGGTTTACCACCGGATAGGGAGATCGAATTTATAATAGACATTGTGCCAGGAGCGGCACCAGTGTCAAGGGCACCGTACCGTATGGCGCCGGTGGAAATGAAAGAGCTAATGGTTCAATTACAGGAACTGTTGGATAGGAAGTACATTCAACCAAGTGTTTCCCCGTGGGGTGCACCAGTGTTGTTTGTCAAGAAGAAAGATGGATCGTTAAGACTTTGTATCGACTATCGAGAGTTGAACAAATTAACGATAAAGAATAAATACCCATTGCCCAGGATTGATGATCTCTTTGATCAGTTGAAAGGGCAAAATATTTTTCTAAAATAGATTTGCGGACGGGGTATCACCAGTTGAAGGTGAGGAAAGAGGATATACCAAAGACGGCATTCAGAACTCGTTATGGTCATTACGAGTTTTTGGTGATGTCATTTGGGTTGACGAATGCACCAGCTGCATTTATGGACATGATGAACAGAGTGTTCAAATCTTATTTGGACAAGTTTGTGGTTGTGTTTATTGATGATATTCTAGTCTATTCAAAGACGCCAGAAGATCATGCTGAACACTTAAGATTAGTGTTGGAAACACTAAGAAAGGAGAAGTTATATGCGAAATTCACTAAGTGTGAATTTTGGCTGGAGAAAGTACAGTTTTTAGGTCATGTCATTGATCAGGAAGGGATTTCAGTGGATCCAGTAAAAGTAGAAGCAGTGATGAACTGGGAACACCCGAAAACGCCAACTGAGGTGCGGAGTTTCCTAGGGTTAGCGGGTTACTATCGAAGATTTATCCAAGATTTTTCGAAGATAGCTACCCCGTTGACTAATTTAACAAGGAAGACGGTGAAATACGTATGGACGGATAAATGTGAAGACAGTTTTCAGGAACTAAAGAAAAGACTAAGTAAAGCACCTGTTTTGTCATTGCCAGATGACACAGGAAATTTTGTAGTATATAGTGATGCTTCGCATAGAGGGCTTGGTTGTGTGCTCATGCAGCATGACAAAGTCATTGCGTATGCATCACGACAGTTGAAGGATTATGAGAAAGTTTACCCTACTCATGATCTGGAACTGGCCGCGGTAGTATTTGCCCTAAAGATATGGAGGCATTATCTTTATGGGGAGAAATGTGAGATATATACAGACCATAAGAGTCTAAAGTATATCTTCACTCAGAAGGAGTTGAATATGAGACAGAGAAGATGGCTGGAGTTGATAAAGGATTACGACTGTGAAATCCTGTATCACCCTGGGAAAGCCAATGTAGTTGCCGACGCCTTAAGTAGGAAGGGTCGGGAAAAGTTGTCTATGTTAACGACTCAAAATGAGTTAATAACAGAGATGGCTAGGATGGAAATAGAAGTGAAAATGCCGAGTGAATCGGGGCAGATACTTTTTGCAACGGAGAGACAATCTACCATTGTAGAGAGGGTCAAGGAGGTACAACTCAAGACTGATGAGTGTAACCAAATGAAGAAGTGGTTATCCGATAAAGGAGATGATAAGTATAGTCTTGATAATGAAGGATTATTAAGATTTGAAGGAAGAATTTGGATTCCGAATGAGACGGAATTAAAGGAGCAAGTGTTACAAGAAGCTCATAGTTCAAGGTACTCGATACATCCTGGTAGCACTAAGATGTATCAAGACCTTCGACAGAGTTTTTGGTGGTCAAATATGAAAAGGGAAATAGCAGAGTATGTAAGTAGATGTTTGACTTGTCAAAAAGTTAAAGCCGAACATCAACGACCCAGTGGCTTGCTACAGTCATTGGAGATTCCAGAATGGAAATGGGAGCATATCTCGATGGATTTCGTGGTAGGACTTCCAACAACGTCAAAAGGGTACGATTCTATTTGGGTAATAGTCGACCGATTGACGAAATCAGCTCACTTTTTACCAATTAGGGTCAAGTATAACTTAGACCAGTTAGCTAAACTTTATGTCAAGGAAGTTATTTCCAGACATGGAGTACCGATATCGATTGTGTCAGATCGTGATCCACGATTCACATCGAACTTCTGGAGAAGTTTGCAAGAACAGCTGGGAACACAGTTAAAGTTAAGCACGGCTTATCATCCACAAACTGATGGGCAGAGCGAGAGAACAATTCAAACGTTAGAAGACATGCTGAGGTCTTGCGTCATGGATTTCAAGGGTAGTTGGGATGATCACCTACCACTGGTAGAATTTGCTTATAACAACAGTTATCATGCAAGCATAGGTATGCCGCCTTATGAAGCTCTGTATGGAAGAAGATGCAGAACACCATTGTGTTGGGATGAGGTGGGAGAACGCCGGATGCTAGGACCAGAATTGGTGCAGCAAACAGCGGATATAGTAAGGTTAATTCGGATGCGTCTTGTCACGGCTCAAGACAGACAGAAGAAGTATGCGGACTCACATCGATTGAATCGAGAGTTCGAAGTAGGTTCGTATGTGTTTCTGAAGGTATCTCCCTGGAAAGGAAAGATACGCTTTGGAAAGAAAGGAAAGTTAAGTCCAAGGTTTATAGGACCTTTTGAAATATTAAATCGGGTGGGAGAGGTAGCTTATAAGATAGCATTACCTCCAGACCTAGAAAGAATACATAACGTGTTTCACGTATCTGTATTACGTCCGTATAAGCCGGACTATAAGCATGTAATCGAGTATGAGCCGATTCATATCGAGAAGGATTTATCATATGAAGAATCGCCAGTTCAAATCATCGATAGAAAGGAACAAGTTCTGAGGAACAAAGTAATATCATCAGTGAAAGTGTTATGGAAGAACCATGATGCTGAAGAAGCAACGTGGGAGTTAGAAGAAAAGATGAAGAAAACTTTTCCTCATTTATTTGAAAAAAAAGCACGAGATTCTGAGGACAGAATCTTTATAAGGGGGGAAGAATGTAACAACCAAGAAATTCGAATTTTTATGTAAGATGATTTTATTAAATTAAATAATAAAAAAATCATATTATGTGGGATATCAAGATGGTTGTCGTTTTGTAACCTATTGATATTGGAATATCGTAGTATTTGAGCTATGTGAAGGATTTAAGGTGTTTGAATTTCCAAGACGAAAATAAAAGTTTTCCGAGAAATTTTCCGAAAAATACTATTCATCGGTATTTGCTTGGGATTTATTTTTGAATTTCTAAGAAATACGTAATGGTAGAATATTAAAGTAAGACGGATTATGTAATAATAATCTAGTTATGGAAAACGTAATATTTCGCTTGCGGACTTAAATCGGGAACGTAAGGAAAATGAAGAACTACTTCGTTAAGGAATGATGGTATGATACGTGAGTATTGTACAAGGAATGGAAACGAGTATAATACAAAGTATTATATGAGTTTGTAAGAAGAATGCATTATCGTATATAAATTCTATATGAATTAGAATACAAGAGTAATACATAAACTATATGTATTTGTATTATGACTTAGTAATGGACTTGGAAGATTGTTTATAGTTGTTACAAGCCCAAGTGAATTTCGGGTTAAGGCCCAACTTATGAATTAATAAACATATAAAAGTTTATTAAAGCAAAGCTCAAAGATTAAGTTGATTCAAGCCCAAGCTAGGATTTAATGAATGGATTGACCCCATGAGGGAATCCATATTAATATGGTTAAGGTGTAATGACCAAGAAAAGTGGTGACCAAGTTAAGTGGTAACCAAGTTATAAGGTGTAATGACCAAGTTATGTAATGATCAAGTATTAAGAGTAGTGGCCAAGCAAAGGATAAGATTAGAGCTAGCCAATTAATGAATAGTAAGGAGGTGCAAAAAGAGGTGGGATGATGGAATTGACTAAATTGCCCTAACCTTAGGAATTCTATAAATAGTGAAGGTTGGCAAGTCTTTTAATAGTTGTTCAAATAATCCAATCACTCTCTCTCAAAGTGCTTAAGTGTTAGGAGAATTAAGTTGCAAATAAGTTACTTCCATAAGCCAAGAAGAAGAAGAAGATTTCATATCAAAGACTTCAAAAGTAAGACCTCTTCTCCAATTATCTTCTATCTCTAACATGATAGGTTGATAATAAAAGTTTGGATTGAGGAACATGAATGATAAAAAGTAAGAAGTATGTGTGAGTAATGAACTTAAGCCACATAAGTTGGTAATAAGTCATTTGAATTAGCATAAGTGATAAACCTATGTGAGGTTGTTAGTTGAAGTAATATGAAAGTAAAAGAACTTGTATGATCATATGTATCAAGAATACATAAGAAAAGTTATATGTTGAGAGCATATATGATGATTAAGAAACTTTAATTATCATAAGTCATGAAAGATGAGATCATAAGTAGTTTATAAAGTTATAAGCTTATGAAGAAATAAGTCAAAATCCAACAATGAATATAAGTTGTTGTATTAAATATGTTGAGATGTTCACATGATGAATGGAATTCATAGGTAGTATTGAACAAGTTCTAAGAACAAAGAATTGTCGGAAATCGCACGATTAGACGATAATCGTCGAATTCATAAATTTCCCGGAATGGAAGTCAAATTTTGAGTTTGAGTTCGAAAATTGTATTTTCCAATGGAGACAAGTCATGTTTGTCATTTAAGAGTTGTGGACTCGAAAATGGACGAATTCTGACTTAAAACGAAGAAACGAGCGTTTAACGTTCACGAACGTTTATCGTTTTCGTTAAAAATGAACCCATAGGTGAATTTTTAGCAAACGAAGTCAAATAGATAAAATTCTTGCATGAACGCGTAGATTACATAATTTGTGAACCGTAGGCTTTTGAACGAGCCAATTCGGACTTAAAACGAAGAATTTATGCGTCCGAGAAGTTCAAAAAAATTAAAAGTTAGAAAAATTTTCTGGTGCACAGAGTTGGCGCCGCGGCGCCAACCCTCAGCCTTTTTGGTCGCGCCGCAGCGCGACATCTGGGACTCGGCTACTGCTAATTCGCGCCGCAGCGCGAGATACAAGTGTAATGCCCGCGCCGCGGCGCCAGGCACAGAACATTGACATAAAAGAATAAAAATGAAGGGAAAGGAAGGGGATGGTAGGAGATTGAACTACACCTACCTTAAACAAACTTAAAGTAACATTGTTGGGACATTGTTAGGACTTAAAAGTAATGAAGAATGGTTAATATAGTCAAGTCGAATGAATGTAAAGCGGACGATAAGTCAAAACGCATGAGAATGAAATCTAATCTATAATTAGATTGAAATGAAGGATAAGATATATTTAGATACATACTTGATTATATGTGACCTAATGTAAGGCATTATGTGATCATTTATTGTAGAGACTTGAAAGACTTGAACGTAAAGTAAAATACACAGTAGCAGACGCTAAAGGCAAGTATTCTAACACTTGTTTCTGTTCAATCTGAACAAGTTTATGATGTTCATGTATCCTTTCGCATGAATTGAAGTAAAATGAAGTTAAAGCCAGTTTCTTTGGCTAGACTTAACATATTGAGTGGATTATTGATAATCTGTTCATCTGTTATCAAATGCTAATATCTTTTGTCAACTACTGATAGTTTTCAAAAGGAGACTGAATTGTTAAACAAATGTTTTGTCGGTAAAACGACAGGCACATGAGGTTGCCAAATGATTAAACGTACTTACGTTTAATGGATGTAGTATTGATCAATACAGAGTACAATAGGCTGATCACCTAGAAGTGCTCGTAAGTAATATCGGGCTTACGGACTTAGGTCCGGGTTGTCCTTTTCAAAGAAAGAATGAATACTCAAGGTCTTTGACCGGAGTAAATGTTTTAATGGATTTATTCATTGTGAAACATTTTGAAAGGAAAGATGAATTGCTATTTTGAATCATTAATAGTACTTCATAGCTATTGTTCAGTTATCGAAGATATATGATTCATATGTATCAAGCATGTTGTTATTGAAATTGTTATACTTGATGAGCTAGTCATGCTCATTCTTGCTTGAACTATATGAATGCAGCTAAGACTGAACGTCCTGAAGGATCAATTAAGGATAAAGGAAAAGCTAAGGCAGATTATTAAGCTGTCATGTAATAGTATAGGTCTATTGTTGTAATGTAATGAATATTATGACAAGAGAACCTTTGTAATGGGTTTAGAACTTGGGAAATGTAAATATTGAATTAAATATATATAAGTTATGTTCATTCTTTGAGACTTTCAATTGAATGAATGTATGAATGTTTGTACAGTATAGCACCATCTGTCGGGTTGTAAGATACCCGGATTTGGGGGCGCTACACAAATACTCTTTGGTAACTGAAATTAATACTACTAATTAATTGGTTACCAAATCAACAATATACAGTAACCAAAATATACGTTATTAGTATCAATGCTTCTGCAACACACTGTTTTCATTACGTTTATAAACAAACCACAAATTATGATGTCGTGAAGGTGAAATGTTAAATAATGAACACTTAAAACAAGGTAACCAAATCTTTATATGAATGTCCCTAAAACTTTGAATACGTAACAAAATTGTATTGAACAACAAGGACTAATTTAATAGTTATATCATACAATCGTTTATATTACTGATTTGATGTCCATTAATAAAAATATACGAATCATTATATTCAGTTTTGTTTTTGTTACTGTGATAAACATTACACTCTCTGTTGGATACAAAGTTAAATTAATAGATTTCAATATATAGATTTTAATGGCTTCGTACCTTTGTATTCACTTTCCAAATTCAGTTTGCCGTCTCAGTCTAAATTTTTTGATTCTGTTTCAGAATCCTTTGATCGGTTTGTGCATGAAGTTTTCGACTGTTCTGTTTTTGCTTCTTTGTGCTTTCGAATTCAGCTTCTTTTGTATGAATGATTATGCTTCTTCTCGATTGATCCTTTGTTACAGATTTTACTGATCTATAAAGTTTTCGGTTTGTTCTTCTATGGATTCTTCGTTTTTTACGCTATTTTGAATGTTTGGATTAGATGGTAACTGCCGCACACAGTGGAGTAGTTTTCTCCTTGATTTAAGGTGTTTCTATTTTTGTTGGATTGATTAATATGACGTGTATTGCACTATTTTTAATATTATTATATATTATTACACTATTATTATAATTATTTGATTGTTGCACTATTCTTATAATTTTTTTATTTGTTGTATATTTAATGTAAAGGACCCAAAAAAAAAAAAACTAAACGCCACTATTTTTAAACAGGTTGAGCCAAGTTAAGCGTTGAATTGGCGAGCTCGATTAAAAGTTAAACTAGTCAAACTTTTAAACAAAACTAAATGTGTTATTCAAATTTGACTTGTTTGGGCTCAAGTGACTTTAAACAAACCTAATCGAGTTTGAGTTGAACAAAACTAAATTTCAAAAACTACTAAATTAATTATTTATGCTTATATATAATAAATAACACTAATTATTTTAATTATTTAAATACTAAACAAAAATTTAAAAGAGTTCAAGTCAATTTATTTTAAACAAATCAAACCAAGCGAGCTCGCTCGTTCAATTAAACGAACACAATCCCTTTGTTTGTGCTCAATTAAATATACAAACTATATTCAAGCGAAGCTTAAACGGCCAAGCTCCGCTCACGAGCAGTTCATTTCGTACATCTCCCGATTATTAGCCTTATATGTATGGCAATCACTTAAAACTAGGTGCCAATAATGCGCACAACATATGCTCGAAGCCTTAAATGTATGGTAATCACTTAAAATAAGGTGCCAATAATGCGCTCAACATATGCTCAAAGTGCACATCAAAAGATCTAATTCAGCTACTGCTGCTTGAAATAATTTAAGCCTGGCAGAGTAATTGGTGTTTCTATAATAATTAAAGGTAATTGATATGTTCACCCGTTAATGTTAATTCTACAAGTTCATAAACCCCACTTGAGGACCTCGTGGATTTAACGTTTTTATTTGTAAAAATATCAATTCTGCGAACTAAAATCACTCATAATTCTTTAACGGGTAACCAAGGGCAAATTCCCTTAAAACTTGGAAAGCAATCCCCTAAAAAACTAAAAAATAATTTTCCGTGATATAGAAACTTAGTTCTGCAAATGCACAAAGATTCCTATGGATGAAACAGTCAGCAGATTAAAGAGTTGCATGATTCCATAATAATTATGATACCATGGTGTTCTAAATTAAGAACTAAACAATCAGTCATTTGCAACATGTATATCTGTATCAGCCATGATGAGTCAACAGCAAGCAACTTCCATAACCTTCTAGCTGACGGGGATATCCACGAACACTAATTGGCACAGATATAGGACCCGATTTTAAAGCTCATTGTTAAAAACAGCACCCACATGAACATGAAATAGAACCAACCCCAAGATATAGTCGAGTTAGCCTTGTCAGAGAGTATGCTAGAGGCTGGTTGCGAGTCTGCAGAATAATCATTACCTCGTGACAGGCCAAAAGAAAGGATTACATTGACACGACCATGCTTACCAAACAACAAGTCCATTCCCGAGCCACTCAAATTCACATTTCTTATCTCGATAATTCCAGCAGTAACATGGATTGAACTGGAAGAGGCAGAATTCATACGAAGAGTTGTGTCCTTTGTGGGGAACTCCGAGGCGAATGCAGGAAGAGCAGGAATATTCCCCAACATTCGGCTGGCGTGCTTGGTAAATGGATAATGAAAATCTGCACCATCAAGAGTTCAAACAATAATGAGAACCTGGAGATTAGTAATTACAAAAAGTACAGTTTCAGAATAATCCATATAATAAATTTCATATCAAGGAGCGATTTCATATGGAAGCTATCAGTCCAAAGTCGAATAAGAATAGAACCCGAATCACCGCCTGATCCAAATTTTGTAGGCTCTTGCTTTGAAGAAGATGGAACTTCATTACTATGATCTTCTAATTGCTGTTTCCCTTCCACAGTCTCTTGCTTGATACCTTCATGTTCATCCTGAAAGTGGAGAGTAATGAATTAGTTAAGTAGCATTACTTGATATCAAAAGCAGCATTGTGAATATAAATGTACCTTATAGAGTAATGATGCAGGGTCAGATGGAAGGTCCTCACTTTGCATCATATTTGAATAGTCAAAACCCAGATGTTGCACATTGTCATCAGTGGTATCAAAGAACTGAAGGTATTCGTCAAGCATGTCAAAACTAGAGGGATCCACCACAGCAGGTTGCTTAAGGTCATTAGTCTCGATGAATGTTCCATCACCAAATTGAGGGTTGTCCATAGCATCCAAAAATGATTCATCAAGAAAGTAGTCAACATCCACAGGATTCTCAGTATTGCTAGATTCACCAGCATAGCTTGGTTCACCAATATATTCACGCTTGACTGATTTTGCATCCATGTCATATTGCACTGGCAAATTAAATAAAGTTCTCCCATCAGACTGTTCTTGTACGTGATTATTTTCATCCACGTCCACTAAGAGCTCTTGTGCATCACCAATGAAGTCTGTGGATTCTTCAACATAATGATTTTCATTCACATAAGCTACATTCAAAGGTAGAGGGGACTCATTAGACGGATCAACTTCTTGTGCATCGACAAAGGAGTGTGTTGATTCATCAACATAATGATTTTCATCCCCATAAGCTACATTCAAAGGTAGAGAAGCCTCGTGTGATGGATCAACTGCACTAAGAATCTGAAAGGACATATAGTAAAATAAAGCATAAATAGATAATCGAATGAAAGGGAAAAAGGAGGTAGTAGGAGAAAGGAGGCAAACTATAACATGCAAGCGCCAATGAAAATGAAAGATTACTCTTCTGAAGCCATATAGAAGGACGGGAGCAAATTGTTGGCAATTGCTCAATAAAAATTAAAGATTCATCTACAAAAACTTGTTGAATATAATTATGGAATAGCTAGTAGAGTGGAAACCACATTTAACAACAATTGAAAGCTTCAATATTTGCAGTAACGCCCAAAATAGTTCCAACACTCCAGTAACCAATCCAACAAGCTTCAACTTAAAGATTCAAGCATCAATATACATACATAGTGTTGTTAGAATGCACAGTAACCTGAATACGATTTATGAGGGGAAAAAGTGAATGTGATGCGACATCCTAACACAACAAGCACAGAAAGAAGGCACTAAACCATACGCCTGAGAGTCACTTATGCAGTCATGTGTGTTTTCTGATAATAGTTATTTTCTTTTCATAGCTACATAACACCAAATTTCTCGGCAATGGGAATCTCTGGAAAAGACAACAGGAGGAAAAGAATATCTATGACAAAGAAATCAGGGCCGAGTAAACAATACACCAATAGAATAATAACTCTCATCCCCAATAATTATATCCATACATTTCGCTGTGGTTTAATATTCAGTCGCGTTGAGATTTAGTAAGCAATCCCACTGTAAGAGCTGGTGGTGACCATGGTTGGTCCCCGTGAAGCCATCTTCGATGATACCAACGGGTTTCGTACTTCAATTGAAACATGAATCATAGCCCATGGAATGCTATGAAACTTTTAGAGAACAATTCAAAAAAACTTTATGCTCAAACTAACTTCACATTTTTGGGACGAAAGCGTAAGACCAAAAAAAAAGGAATAAAAAAGAAAAGAAACTTTTTAGTTCTGCCATAATATAATTAATAGCCTTATCAAGAAATCATAGATCCTTTACTCTTACGAGTAAACATTTTCCCCTAAAAGTTTGTTTTTCACAAAGGCTAAAGGGATGGAATGAAAGTAAGGAATGGTTTTCTAGCATTCCAAATGTATGTTGGTTGGCTTATCTAGAGTTTCTAATGAACTGCATTAGACTTGTTCCCGCACATTTACAATTCACTATAGTAACGCCAGTTATCTTACTGCTAGTGGAAGATAAATTATATACAACCAGAATTCCTCCTTGGTTACAGTACAATTGTAAGACATTCTCCTCCCTAGTTTTAAAATTTGAAATGGCATTGTTTAAAGTATATCCTTGGACTTGCATATATTGATGTTCAAAGACAAGTGTTGTTTTTCTAATTTGTAGATGGTTAAGTTGCATAAAAAACTCAAGGGAAACAACAAGGTTATATTACATATAACAAGATTTAATTAAACTTTGAGAAAGATGTTAACACCATAGGGGAGTATCTCCCTCTTCATAAAACTACATGACGAAACAGTATATAGAATAGATGGGTCAATTTGATGTTTACCCCGACAATAATTTATATTCTTCAGGCTTTACCATTCTCATGTTTAAGGGTGTAAACGGGTAGAATTGAACCGAACAGAGAGCAGCTCGGATTCGACTCGAAAAGTAAAATTGATACTCGGAATTCGACTAAGATTCGAATTGTATTTGAAAAAACTCTACTCAAATTCGAATCGGCTCGAATATTCAATACTCGAATTCGATCCGACTCAAATCGAATTATATTCAAATTACTCACGAGCTTCAAATTCAAGTTCAAATTTGAGTCTCCACATAGTGACTAGCTTTATAATACATATAATATAATTATAAAATGAACTTTATTTTACTTATAAATGAGAAAATAAATTTACAATTACACTTTACAAATATAAATAACAATAAAAATTAAAAACTAAATAAAAAATAATAACTAATTATCCCAACTTCATTTAACTTTATACATATTATAAGAGAATGTATCAAATATCTACTCGAACATGTATCTACCAAGTATGTATCGGGTACAATCAAAAACTCGAGTAGTTTGAATCCTAAACAAGTCGAGTATAACTTTGCTCAGATTCTACTCATATTTTTATTTGAATTATTTTTTGTGCTCATATTTGGATCATATTATTAAAGAATTCGAGTCTCGCATTTTTTTGAGTCGAGCCCAAATCGAGGCGGTTTGGTTCTATTTACAGCCTTACTCATGCTCCCATCCTCACACAAATTTTATATTAGATAGTAAGAAAGAATCTTGCCTATTTAAAATTTAAATAAATGAGACAATTCAGATTGAGATTAATTCCCAATCACTGCGGCTAATCATATCATTTGCAATCAACCCAAGTGACAACTTATCCATCATCGCAAAAAATAAAATCTAATAAATGCTTAAGTTTGACCAAAATGATTTCATAAACCATAAAAGCAAACAAACATACTTATTTAAAATATTAGAAAAGCAAACAAATTCCCTTTATAACCTCCACATTTGCTAATAATGGGTTTTCCATTTATGAAAGAATTCCAGGTTTCGTTGTTGGAAAGTTTTCCTTATCAAATGGATGTTCTAATTTACAACCCCTTGATATTAGAATTCAAGGAGTCTTGGAAGAATAGAAGATCATGCAAGGACAACCAAGATTTGGAAAGAAAGGGCAAAATCAGGATAGCTCAACTCAACGCCTTTCATCTCAAATTAGTTGGAGTAGGCAGAAAATGAGTCTCATATACGAAAAGCACAAAGTCATTGCACAATTTACACCAAGGGTGTTTGAGATTGTGTTAAGTCAAAGTCATAAATAAATAAAAACACTTCCACCCTAGTTTTGAAGGGAAACAAAACACCTCTGTTCCCTCCAATCCTAGTTCCTTCCCAACGTGATGGAAAGTGGAAACATCATCCTCCTTCCCCCCACCCCTGCTTTTTTCTACTCTCGTTTCCTTGTGTAATTTGTCAAATCTGTCCTCCCTTCCCGTATAAGGAGCTACAAGTTCAGTTAGCTTGGTTACTCTGTTCTAAAAATCCCCGCCTAGGCCCCACCTAGGCGCTAGGCCCCCTCTTGGCACCCCGCCTAGGACCTAGGCCCCCACTTGGCGCCTCTAAGCCCCCAGGTGCCTCACCTAGGCCCAAGGCGATAAAAAAATCCCCCTATAAAATTAGGCGGGTTCTAGGCAGAGAGATTTTTTTATTTTAATAACTACCCAAACCAAATCTTGATATGTTTATTTTTCTAATGATTACTATATTCATAATATAGGTTGTGGCATATCAAATCACAACAAGAAGTGAACAATATCAAGTCAAAATGGATAATTTTATTATAGTTGTAATTTTTTGAACTTGTACCAACTTCAAATTATATAAATGAGAATACATTTGTAATATTTAGTTTAATTCAATTTTATAATTCTTAAATTTATGTTTAGTTTCTTAAGTTTTAATATTGAATTAAATTCTTGAAATCTTAAAATTTATTATTTAATAGCAATCTTATTTATAAATAAAATTAATACGTTAAAAATTTGTTTAAACTTTGAACAATTGCATGTTTGTGTTTGAACTTTGACATTAGCAATATGGATATGTGTTTGAACTTTGACATTAGCAATATGGATATGTGTTTGAACTTTAAGAAAAGGCCTTTATTATCTTTATTATAGATTGTTTTGCTTTATATTATTATTTTGTTTGGATAAATTAAAATAAAATATTAAAATTATCTTAAAATAAAAAATCCCGCCTAGGCCCCCTAGGCGCTAGGACCCCTCGGCCGCCCGCCTCCCCCCTAGCGCCTTTTAGAACATTGCTTGGTTATAATACCTTAAAGAAATAACAGCTTTCTTGCCCAATTGATTGTTTTTGCCTTTTATGAGTAAAAGAAATATTCCCTTCTATCTCAATCCCGATCCAGTTTACCTTTTTTATCCATACACACAACCACCACTTTAAAAGAAGAGAGGAAAAATATAAAAGCACTACTACAAAATAGTTATCTGTACTCAAGATTCTGTACCTCTTCTCATATTTGAAGGGGTATACTTAATTTTTAGAAAGTAATGTATGTTAAGGACACCAAAGAAGGCATCAAGCTAAGTACACACCGAGTGTACAAAAAGGCAAGTGAACCAAAAAAAAGCAAGATCTGCAACGAAAAACAACACACTCCCAAAACCTTATGCAAAACAACATAAAAAAACTCGATAATTCCCCAGCCTAAGCTTGCTCATAAAATAAATGGACAAATTAGAATCCAAAATCATAGTTGTCATAGCGTCACCTAGGCGACTACTAGGCTTCCTGGCGTTGGACAAGGGCAAGACAACACCTTGGACGTCGAGTCACCAAGGCTCACGCATTAATAGCGGGCACAAATTAAGTGATTAAGTCATTTTTTACCATGACCCATCGTAACCCACTTTTCCAATGACTTTGTAGTTGATAACTTTGCTTAAGCTATGACTAGCTTTTTCATAGTATTTGTCGTCATAAGGACGCTATGGCGAACGTCCTGGAGGTCAACTACCGCCTTGTCCCACCTTGGCGTCGTGACAACTATATCCAGAATACCTTATTTTCCATAATACAACCACACATAGATGTGCATGTGCATGTGCATGTGCATGTGCATGTGCATGTGCATGCATGTGCATGTGCATGTGCATGTGCATGTATAAATTATAATGACAATAACAGGATATACATGCACATGCATGTAAAATTATAATAACAGTAACAGGATATGAGACAAACCTGCTCGAGGTCGTCTTCGTCCAGATAGGCATCTGGACAGGCATCATCACTTACTGGCAGTTCCTCCGCAAACTCATCCTTCGGGACCAATACCAACTCATCAGCTTCCCATTCTTCTTCAATAAACGGTGCCCCATACTGCTCCCCATTCTTAGGCCCAGAACCACTCTTCCGAAATATCCGACACAGCACAAATGCATCCTGCCACCCAATAAACGAACAGCGTTTAATCAGGATCCATCATATGAAGAATTCCAAATAAATATCAACTATCAACAGTCTCAAGAAAATTAAATTATTATACCAAAAATCACAGAGCATCCATGTACTTAACTTCTAGTTCTTGTTTGGTAATATTGCAGATTTGTTTATTCACACTTACTCCAAAAGAACTTTCTTATAGGTACATCCAAACAGGTACAATACATTTACTGATCTGATACACAAATTATACAAAACCCACCTGAACAATTCCAGCCTTTTGCATTGCCTCATCAATGAGTCTGTACTCATGCATGACCCAGTTAGTCCTCTCACCCCGAGGAGCCCGGCCATTGTGGTATACCAGAGTTTTCTTCATCCCGACAATCTGAGTCCTATGGTAAACTGCACGGTCTTTACCAGTAGTCTTCCAGTACCCTCTATCGGTAGCCCGATTGGTCCTTGAACCATTTCCATACTTCTTATCAAGTACACTGAAAAAGTACCACTCCAAATCTCTACTCTTCAGTCTTGACTTACCTGAACCCCCACATTTAAAAAAAATGTCAAATGAAAGAGCTAATAACGCATGTATGTAAATTCGCAAATACATAGATACACACGTGTGTGTGTATACACACATATACACACACACAAGATTTACATAAACTATAATTTGCAAATGATTATTGCTATTAAATTTATTCTTATGGTTCAATTTTACGTATAACTCGACAACTCACAAAAATATTAGTAGTAAAAGATAAAATTTATAACATATATACAATATAATCATCATTGAATGATCAGCAATACATATATTCTATACACAACGAAATACACGAAGAGGTAGGCTGTATCCAGAATGGCACTGCTTCATATTATACAGTAAACTACCACATGACCATTTCAGTGTACTATACAATACATCCACGTCAAATTATAAAAAAAGACAAGTACATTTCCTTTCATGTATTTCCAAGATGTAACAATTTTAAGTACCTATGTCATACATTATTCTACAAAAAATATCCAGGAGTGTTTTTATAGAGATGAATGGTATAAGGGTTTTTCCTATTTTCACAAAAGTTTAAACATTAAACATCACTCGCTCTAAATTACAAAAATAATTAGAGCTCAAAGATTAGTTTTACCGGAAGGGTTGCAAGCTTTGCAAAGGGTGTTCAATATTACTGTTGGTTGACATAAAAAACAAAATTATGATTTTCAGGCACTTGGAAGTTGAATTAAGCCTAGATATTAAGCTTTTGTATCTAGATTTTTTTTATCTAATGGATTATTGTTTTAAATTAGTAATAAATTTCTACCTTTGACCTATTCTAAAGATTCCAATATGAAATTACTTATCATGAATTTGGAATACCGCAATCACTCACTTACAGATAGAGATAAGAGAGAAAATTTGAGAATTGAATGAAACTCTTCATCCCTATACAATTCAAAATGAATTATACAAATAAACATGTACATTAACTTAAATTCACATAGAAAATACTGTTTATACAAATAAACATATAAATTAATTTAAATTCACATGAAAAATACAGCTTATACAAATACCTTCAGGTGTCTTTCTATATAGCCATGTGCAAATCAGTGACTGTGTATATATGTAATACTAATCAAGTGATGAACTAAAGCTAAATTCTATAGTGAGGGTTTTAGAGGGAAGAGATCAAATTGAAACCCACCTGGGAGGTCCCATGGCTCGACTTTGTAAATATCGATTTCCGAAATAGCATCAAATCGGAAGGGTTTTCCACAGATCTTCCTCCTCAAATAGTAAAAAACAAGTTCTTCATCGGTTGGATGGAACCGAAAACCTGGAGCAAGCGAACCTGCTTTTGATGATGCTAACTCTGAATCCATTTAAACTCTGCAGAATTCTAGGGTTTCTTAAAAGAGAAAAAGACAGTCAAATTCGTATTTTTAGAGAGAGAAAATTGTGAGATTTCTAGGGTTTCAAATCGATGGAATTCGAAATAATTTTGCCATTTGCTAAGTACTCATTCGCTGAGTTACTCCAAATACTATACGTATTTTATTAAGCTGTTTCGATAAAAGTAGGCTGGAGGAATCTAGGCGGTACATGACGGTGACAAAAAAATTGTCACTGGCGTAACCGATGAGAGAGAGGATTTTTTAAAATGTGACTGGTTAAGCGGGTGACCGGTTATAATGTTGCTACACGTGGCATGACGAGAGTCTGACTATTGACTTTTGCTGAGTCTGAAAGTAACTGGGATGACTGGTTGGCGGGCGTGCTGGTGATGTATCTTCGCCCGTCAAACATGACCTTGACTATTTTTTTATTTTTATTTTTTATCTTTAGAATCTATCTATCTATCTAATAAAATACAAATGATTTTGAATTTCCCGCTCACTCAATAAATCATCTGGGCCGTCCAAAGTTTGGGATAAATCCCACCGTTCATACATCTATCTAATAAAATACATCTATCTATCTAATAATCTAATAATAATTTAATAAAATACAAATGACTTTAAATTTTTCGCTAACTCAATAAATTATTTTGGTCGTTCAAAGTTTGAGATAAATCATATTGTTCATACAGTGCCGGAGGCACGGGACCTAGCTAGTATGTATACATGATAGAACTCCATGACAAATATGTCATTATATATAATAAATGAGTGTATCTATATATAATCAAGTTTGACTATGACAAGTCACAAATTTCCTTCTCCCATCTATCTAATAAAATACAAATGATTTTGAATTTTCCGCTCACTCAATAAATCATCTGGGCCGTCCAAAATTTGAGATAAATCCCACCGTTCATACATCTATCTAATAAAATACATCTATCTATCTAATAATCTAATAATAATTTAATAAAATACAAATGACTTAAAATTTCTCGCTCACTCAATAAATTATTTTGGTCGTTCAAAGTTTGAGATAAATCATATTATCCATACAGTGCCGGAGGCACGGGACCCAGCTAGTTCAATAATAAGACCTTAAGAATTGATTAATCATTTTTTTTAATCTTTATATCTTATTATTATTAGAATTTAATATCAAGTTTTGAATGGATTGATATTGTGGTTTTTTTTTTCAAGCCACTTTTTGAGAATCATATATATTTTCATAATTAAGTATATCATTATGTTTAAAATATTAAAAATTAATTAAGCCAGTCAAATATAGTATTGAATAATAAATCTAACATAATATAAGAAATACACTTTGACGTTGAAAAAATTTCTCCCCTTCCTATTGTGTTTCTTACCTTTTATGTTTTTTATGTGAATTTGCTTGATATGAAGGGTGAGATTTTCACAAAAAAGACAAACATAATGTTGACGATTTGAAAAGATTTGATTTTATTGGTCTGAATTAGACAGAGTCGCTAGTTGGTATGAGTTAAATGGTTGTACCAACTCAACTGTGACAACCCGATATTTTCTATATAAATAAATCATAAATTTTGCGTATAAATTTTTTTTTTATTAAAATAAATATGAATGATATGTGTCAAGGTAATATGTATATGTTTAATTGTGTGATAAATTAAAAAATATTTATTACATGAATTATTACAGATAATTTTATTTTAAGAGTTATTGATTTTTATCAATTAATTTTTATAATAATTAATTTCTTATTGGAAATGTATTATTAATTATTTTTCAAGAAAAATATAATCTTATATTATTTAAATAATATATGAAATAATTTTAGAATAATTATAATGATTATTTCACTATATGAATTTGTTCAGGATGTTAAGTTAATTATTTTAACTTAATTAAGAATGTTATTTATGCAAGGTAAATCAGATATGGAATTCAGACCCTAATTCTGGGTTTTGATCAAGGAATGAGAATAATAATATTATATTATTATTTGTCAATGTTATAGATAAGTATGGTTATATGTGTAATATTAATGTGAAGAACAGTTATGATGAAACAATTTTATTGTTAATGATAAACCCTAATTTTAGTTATGGGATAAAGAATAATGATAATAATATCGTAATATTATAATATTTTTAATTTTTCAGTGCTATAAATATGTAATGTATATGTGAATCGGTGATGGTTGGCCAATTATGGTTTTTAATTTTAAAACACTAATATTAATTGGTTAAACCCTAATTTTACTGAGGAAAACCCTAATTTGAAAATCAATTGTGGGTTTAAGACGATTATTTAACTGTGTTATATGTTTTATGTTGTGTATTATATAATGATTTAATTAATTAGGTAAACCCTAATTGAAGTTCTAGAAACCCTAAATTATTAAAAAAAAACCCTAATTTTCTATTAAAACCCTAATTTTTAATTAGTAAGTTATAATTAAAATTTTATTGAACTTTAGTCTTAATTGTTCAAATCCTAGAAATTATTTGGAAAACCTTAAGGTTTAAAATCTAGTGATTAAAACCTAGATTCAAGTACCATGGACAAGAATACCCTTAATTACTTTGTTAAATTACTAAAATAGCATTTTTGGATTTATTTAATTGAGCTTGCTTGCAAATCTTACCATAATTTGGGTTGTTTACCAACCCTAGATATCCCATGTGCCAAAATCATTTCATATCAGCCAATACATCAGCCCATACATGCATCATACACATTATATAAATAGATTTGGAGAGAGAAAAATCTCATTTGCCCACTTATTTTGCACAAACTCTCATACTAGAGCCTCTCTATCTAAAACCTACGAATTATCCTTCATAAATCAGTCACAAAACAAGCCCCACGATCAGCCATAACAAATCATAAGCCAGAAATAAAGATTAGTTCATAAAAGGTATAAACCCTAGCCCAAAAATTTGTCCATAGATTCGGTGTTTAATGTTAGTTTTTGTTGTTAGAATATGTTGTATTTAGTCTCTAGTGATGATCTGGGTTAGTATTATATAGATCCATACCATCTAAATGCTCAAATCAATGATTTTCGAAAATCTGGAAAATTTTGTTTTTGAGGTCTGACAGTGAATGTCAGGCCCTATAACTCTTTGATCTTTTATGATTTATATTTTTTAAATGTTGTAATATGTAGTCTGTAATGTGTAGAATCATAGTCATTGAATGTCTAGATTGCTAGTTATGATCGGTTAAAACCCGTTGACAGGGCATGACCGGTCAAAATCTAGGCAACGAAGAACAGCAAGAACAGCCTCTGACAACGTTTTGTGAGCTTTATATCTGATAGGTTTTTAATGATTTGTTGATTATGTTTGGTTAATTTTGTAGAATGGTATATGGACTATAGGGAAAGACTATTAGATCCCTGAAATATGTAATAGATCGAACACAGTGGATGGTCAAAGTAGCTCAGTCGCTCACAGTTTTATTTTCTGGAAATTTTCCAGAAAATTTTGAGGGTTATTTCTGACAGTGGTTGACCGGAGATTTCCGGCTAGATCTGTTGTTGTTATTGTTGTATTGTATAATAGATCTGTAGTTCTATATGTAGGCTACAACCTGGATGTTATAGATCACTAAAACATCACACGATTAGCATGTAGTGGACGCTGGAAAGTGGCTGCTTGAGTTATGGATTTCTAAAGAAATCCAGATTTGGTATGACAGTTACTTTAACAAGCACAGATCATTATCTAGTGTAGTGTTATGACCAAATCGTTGATTGATATGTGTACTACTACATGTATACTACAATTTAGAACTTGAAGTTATCCAAGAAACAATTTTAAACTGTGAGTAAAAGCCGGTCAAACCTTGTAGCTTGAGAACCGGTCTGACAGTGTTCTTGAGCTCAAGAACACCTAAAACGCCAGATTTCTGTCGTTATAGGCTATAGCGACGGTTTTTATTTATTTAATTTCTGAATTTTCGAAAATTGATTAAAAATAGAAAATAAATTATAAAAATTACCAAAAATAGTTTTAAAAATTATTTTAGAGTATGAAAAATACTTTTTGATTATTTAGAATATTTTTCATTAATATTTATAATTATTTGAATATTAATGATATTTAATTTATTTAATTAGTGTATTAAATAAATTAGAGAAAAATGATTTTAATTATATAAAAATCATTTTAAAAATGAATAAAGTGTTTAAAAATATTTTTGAGTTATATTTGATAACTTTTAATATTTTGTGATGAATTTCATTAATTATTTAATATTAATGATATTTAAGATATTTAATAAATGTATTAAATAATTTATGAAAAATAGATTGAATGATTTAAAAATTATATGAAAATGATTTAAAGGATTATAAAAATATTTTAAGTTATAATATATAACTTTTGATATTTTGTCATGAAAATATTATTAATTTTATATTAATTATATTAGATTTATTTATTTGTTAAATTAAATAAATAAGTTAAAAATGATTTTATTGATTTAAAAATCATTTTAAATGGGAATAAAGTGTTAGAAAGTATTTTGGAATTTAAAAAAATATATTTTTCTATTTTTTGGAGAATTCTCATTAATAATTTATTATTAATGATATTATTTTTATTTAATGATTATATTAAATAATTTAGTTATAAATGATTTTATTATTATAAAAATCATTTTTAAATAAAAATAAAGTGTTTAAAGATATTTTAAGTTATAAAATATAACTTTTAATATTTAAAGAATAATTTCATTAATAATTTAATATTAATGATATTTATTTAATGATTAATGATATTAATTTTATTTAATAATTATATTAAATAAATAGTTTAAAAATGGTTTTATTTATTCAAAAATCATTTAAAAAGGATATAAATGAATTAAAAATATTTTAAGTTATAATTAACGACTTTTAATATTTAGATAATAGTTCATTAATATTTAAATATTAATGGTAATTATTTAATGATGATTTTAAATGTTTTAAAAATCATTTAAGGGTAATATTAATACTTTAAAAATATTTTTAGTTATTATACATAACTTTAATATTTTGGCAATAGTTTCATTAATAGTTTAATATTGATTAAATGTTAATGATAATAGAATTGTTTGATATTTAAATCATTTAATAATGATTCTGATATTTCAAAAATTATGGAAAATGGTAATAATTATTTAATAATTATTATAAGGCTATGAAAAATAGTGCGACTGATGTTTAAGTTAACTATTTAAATATTGAACTTGGGGATAGAGTCTTAGACTCAATATTTACCCGATAAAGTTGTCGGTAGACCGACATGTTTCAGAAATTGATCTGGACTTAGATAATTTAGTTAGTTAACTGTTTATTTGTGATTCAATGGTTGTTAAAGTTGTGTGACAATGTGATTAGGAATGTGTTGATGTTTGTTTGTGAGTCAATGATTGTTGAACATGTGTGATAATGTGAATAGGGAATGTGTTGACTGCAATAAGCAGCGTTATGTGTTACGTTATGATATACTAATCAGTAAAATGATCTGATTAATGATAGGTCGTGATAGAAAAGATAAATCTAAGTTACGCAATTGTAAGCAGTGCATCAGGCAAGTATCCTAACTTTGCATTTTCTTTATGCAATGGACAAAAGTGAGAAGTTCAGAATTATTATTATTAATGTACAGATTGTTAAACCTATATTATATACACCCTTTGATTATCAACATGTTATTATATGATAATTCAGATATATATTCTGTTTGTTAATTTCTAGAAATGATTATACAAGTGTCCCCACTTGGATAATCATTGTATTTAATCACATGTTGATACACCTTTGATATACATATATGTTGAATTATATATTATTGTTGAACAAGATAAGACCTTTGTTATGAAAACCCGACAGGTATGAATATCCCGATAATGGGAAAATTTTTATGCGCCCAAGGCGGACAGAGTGAACGATAACTTCGTTCTTGTACATGTAGTATTGATCAATACAGGGTACAACGGGGCTGATCACCCTCCGTGCCCGTAAGCAATGACCGGTTTACAGATGAATTTCTGTTTAAACCCTTTCGAAAATGAAAGCAATGTTCATAATATGTCACAGAAACCCCATGTATAGACAATACACAGTTTCAAAAATTTGAAAGAGGGTTATTAAGTTATTGTTATTGGTACAAATTACTTCACAACTATTGACCGGTTGTAGAAGAATATTATAAAGAAAACATTTAAATTCTTTTAACTTATATATATATATAAATACTTGCTGGGCACTCAAATGCTCATCCTTGCTTAATTTAAATATTTTCAGCTAAGTGTGAAGAACTGGAAAGTTCGGCCAAGAACAAGTGAAAGGAAAGCAAATAGGGCATGTTATTGGTATCATTTGTAATATATAGACTGTATTAAGTTAATGATATGTATTATATATCATGTAAAGAATGTAGTAAAGGTTACGTACTTGGGATTAAAATCTGATAAATGTAAATTTAAGTTAAGTTTTATATTATTGTTATTATTACTAGTATTATTCCGCTCATAGAAATAGTATCGTGAAGTACCGAGTTCGGGTTTCAAGTATCCGGATTCTGGGACCTTACAGCTCAACCGAGTTTTAAATTTTTTTACAATATTGCTCAATATTTGGACTCTGTTTAATTGGTCTTGGAAACCGAGATTCATAGAGTTTGAGGGCTTGATTCTCGAATTTCGTGAAACACGATTACCACGCTTTTTGTTCCCTAGTTTGTGTGACGCCCCCAAATCCGGGTACTTTCAACCCACAGATATGGTGTTATACGGTACTACTAACTATACATTCATTCCATTGAAAATAACATCAAAATGAGTGTATTTAGTACATTCTTATTACAATAATAATAAGTCATTTCCCAAGTTCTGTTAACCAATACATTCTTCATTTGTCATAGTATAAGTTCATACAAATATATTAGTCTATTACATGATAAACTATTTATCCATCTTAGCTTTGCCTCTATCCTTATTGGAACCTTTGATTTGCTCGGCCTTAGCTGCAATCATATAATTCAAGCAACAAGTGAGCATAACAAGCTCAGTAAGTCTAGCAATATATAATATAATCACCACATCGAGAATTATATGATTAATCTTTGTTAACTAAACAAGTAGTTATGAAGTACTATGAAACATCAAAATAACACTTTTCATTATCATAAAACGATTCCAGAGTACATACAGTAACTTAGGAATTCTGAGTAGGTCCAAAGACCCTGAACATTCTCTTTGGTTTTCATTCATAAAAAAGACAACCCGACACTAAGTCCGATATATCTTACGAGCACTTCTAGGTGATCAGCCTATAGTACTCTATGTAGTACTCTATGTTGATCAACACTTGTAAGACCCCAACTTTTATGAATAAAGATAAATTTTTTCCTCTAAATATCATTTTTGAATATTAAGGTATGAATTTGTTATAATGTTATAGTTGTGGGTAATATTTATAAATTTTGCAAAGTAAGCAAGTTGCTATAAAATATTCGATTGGTCGGAGAATATTCATTGTGATAGCCCCGAATCCAGGTCCCAAATCACTGCGGATCCGGTATACTTTTTCTATAACTATTTGCGAAAGATATAAACATAAATTGTTTATACAATACATTACACACTATTCCCCAAGGTCGAGTAACCTTAACTTATACACAATTCATAAACTTTCTAACATATAACACATTTATCAAACTATACTATTACAAAATAGCCGCACATTTTATCACAAACTGAACTTGGTCTTAACTTTTTCATGTATCCGAACGCATTCGCCTTATCTGCAATGTTTTATCATGATATAGCAAGGGTGAGCATGAAAGTTGCCTAGCAAGTTTAAATACAACAATATAACGATATATCATGATTGAAGAGTATGAATAATAAGTTGGTTATAATTCATCAATATAGTTGAGAATTAGCACGAAAAAACTTTTGACTGAACAAGTATTAAACATGAACAAACATTTCTGAACCAACGGGTAATGAAGGTGATCAGCCTTTCATACCTGACTTATACATGCAAGATGTACATAGTACAATTTTCATGGCAATCAGCAATGATTAACCATAAGCTTGAATAAAACACTCTTATTAGAGTTAAGTACAAAGAAACTTGCCTTAACCGTTGATTACCGCAACGCAATTTATAACGCTTTACCCGAAGACCTAATATTAGTAATATAGATCTCCAATATTAGAATAATATCATCACAGTATAATACTGTTATATTTATATCCACAGAATAACCTAAACACATAACACATAATCCTATCAGTCTATAATACACATAAGACTTAGCATCAAATTAGACTATTAAGTTTGAGTTGATACCGACATAATTTTATCATCCCGACTGTCTAGTCGGACAAATATCGAGTTTAAGTTCAATTAAACTCTTCCTAAGCGCTTAATCATGCTATAGAGTCACATTTATATGATTTAACACTCGCTTTTTCATTTCATAAGTTATTCGTTAACACCTAGTAAGTTAAATACTAATCCAGTAACCTGGATTCTAAATCTAGCAACCAAATTTCTAATTCAGCAACCTGGATTCACCAATCCATCAATTCAGTCAACTTCTTTTCAATCCAGCAAGCTATATTCATCAGATTTTCTAATCCAGTAAACTGGATTCACAATTACACAATCCAGCAAGCTGAATTCTATATCCGTTTTACTAAAATACCAAATCAGTTTATTATTTTCCTATCCTTTGGTCAAACATATATACATGTATTTCATACACAAAAAGTATTTTTTTTATAATTTTCCAACTTCCTTTGATATTTTTCAAAAATTAATTCTAGTGCGTAGCTTAAGAAATTAGATACCTCGTGCTTAACTCCAAACATTCCCATCTCTTGGAATAACATTATATATGTTAACGTGCTGCTCCATTTTAAATTCGTGGCAATCGGAGTTGTAGAACTCCGTTTATAGCAATTTCCGTCGGAAAATCACAAAAAATTGTAATGGTCATAACTTGATCGTTTTAACTCGGAATTAGCTCATTTTTGGACACAAGCTACATAATACCATATATTTTCATTTTCCAAAAGGTCGGATTTTTCTTCACAAGAAAAGTTGACAAAACAGCCCTCACAAAATTCTTGGCAGCTTGTTTTTGTCATTTGGCAGTTTTGGAGCCCTTCACCAAAACTTAAGTAGAATGAAATCTATAACTCCGATTAATGATCCGTCAATTTTGTTGGATTTTTATCTTTCCGATCTACAATTTTCATCTAACACAATCCATATTTAGACATGTTAAGCACCCGGAAATTAGCCCGGAAGTGGCTGTTACAAACTGTCATTCTAACAGTTTTTATTACCTTTGTGTAGTTTGGGAGAAATCCCATAACTTGTTCAGTATTCAACCTAATTGAGTAATTCCAAAGGGGTTTTATCCTCAACACATATATTTAGCTCCACAAATTGACCACACTCAAAGATTCAAAGTAGAATGAGAGATAAGGTCATTTCCATATCATGCTTGGTTTTTCCAAAAATTTTGTTTTCGCAGTTTTGATTATGCTTCTTCCGAACGTCATAACTACTTCATCCGGAGTCGAAATTAGTCCGTTCCGGAGTCTATGGAAAGCTTATATAGTTTACTACAACATATCACAAGTCAAAAAGTTTTAGAGCACCCTAACAAATCTGGAATTTTCTGTTTAGGGAAGCAGTCCACTAGATTATTCTTTGAAAAACTGTTTTGGTTCTTCTTCTTCGTTCAAGCTCATCAACCTTAAAAATGGAAAGATCTAACCATAAAATATCATATATTATGTAGACCTACACTCATATGACTCAAAATCATAAGTTCAACAATTGGTCAACCATAACAAAACATAAATCACAAATATCCATCATAGATTTCAAAAATCAAAAGCTTGATCACATTTTTAAAAGTTTAAACTTTTCCGGAAAAAATTCCATTTATCTATTCCTTTGATCCCAACCAAATTAACACCCAATATGGTTAATTCTAAACATGAAACACTCATTAACATGTATATCTAAGGTTTTAAACCTCAAGATCATAACTTCATATTGTCAAAAATCAAATCAAATCAAAAACAAAATTAGACTACATAAGTGAAAATTTTGCTATACCTTAGCTTTTCCTCCTTCTCCATCTAAAGTATGAAATAGATTTTAGATGGCATGGAAGATCAAAATCTCCCCATCTCTACCTCTTGTGGCTGCCGAACTCTCCTCTTCTTTCTCCCTTTTTGGTTTTTTGTTTTGATAAGCTTTTTAGAAGAGATAGAAGAAAGAGAAATGAAAATAGGTTTTAATTGTTTGGTAATTGTATATAGTCACATGCTAGGGCTAGGTTAGGGCTAAGGTTAGTTCACCCACCCAAGATCATGACAAGATCTACACTCAACTTATTAGAAAATGTGACAAAATTGTATAAATGACATTTCCTTTTATTTCTAGAATTTTCCATTGGTTGCAAACCCTTAGGGTTTAGATTTTGAGCAATTTAGGGTTTAGGGTTTGAGCCAATTTATTTTCTAAAATTTCCAATTTAGGTTTTTTTTAAAAAAAATAGAAATTAATATTTCTAACTTATAATTAGAATTTCTAATTATATTAAAATTTCTTAATCATACCTTAAATCTTGCTAATTAGGATTAGTATTTCCTAATTATAATTGCTAATTTAGCAATTATGGTCAAAATTGATCATTAGGGTTTATAAACCACTAATTAGGGTTTTTACTTCCTCAATTATAACACAAATCCTTACCCATGCACACTTATTTCCTTAACCCAATTAGACTTGCTATAATTAGGTTATAAAATTAATCATTTGAGATATATAAAATAATTCTCCTAGAATTAGTAAGTATTCTAAATACCACAATTCTCTTTTTCCATAACCCTTAAGTTATTAAATCCTTCATTCCTAATATATAATTAGGGTTACACTAGTTTCTTTTGTTTGTTTATATAATAAACAAAGATAAACCATCGCATGATGTTCATATTCCTTACACACAACTATTTAACCCTTAGGGTTTAATACTTCGCATTAGGATTCCCAAATTAGGGTTTAAATTCTCGATACTGAAATTAGAGTTTCTGAATATATCGTTAGGGTTTTCTAACTTAATCACCATATTCATATCATGAATTTAGGGTTTCGGATTCCCGGAACTGACATTAGGGTTTCTAGAACCAGTTTCTTGGATTTCTTATTAATCGCTAGGGTTTTCTAACCGAACGTTAAAGTTCTTAATATATAATTAGGGTTTGACACATATATAATTAATCTGGTCAACCCTTGACCCTTAAACCACATTTAGTACACATACATATTCACATAAATCCTTAATCCTGAATAATTAACCTATATCATTCATAGAATTTTGAAATCATTAAAATTTCACCCTAATAATATCAAACGCATACACTTATTTTCTGTTTAGGTCTATTATTTGACCTTAAATCAATCATTTAAGATTTTAATAAATTGTCCAAATTCTCGGGTTGTTACATTCACCCTTCCTTATAAGAATTTCGTCCCCGAAATTCACCTTACACCTTACATAGTGCACCTTACACCATTCATACACATTTGCTTGCCACCCAATACACCACTCACAAGAGTAAAAGTTTTTAAATTGTACTGAGGGGTAATATAGACCATGAACACATAGTTTTAACGGTTTTGATCATACCGCAAAACAATACATTACTTGGTTTGTTTACAATCACAAAGAAGATAAACTACCGTTGTTAGTACTTTAGGTGATCAGCCCATCGTACTCTTACGTCATGCATAACATATTAATCATTTTTAGCGAATATTTACGCTACTAGATTGGATTATTTATCCAAACATTATCGTTCACCTCAGTCTTATCATAGGATTCCGTACCAAGGCAATTTGGTTCGGGAAATTCTTTCAATAAACACTTGGAGTTTTTATAACATTAGTCTAGCTGAATCAAATAGCATAGACTCATATCGATAATTCAATTCAATCGAATTATTTAGGTCTAGCCAAATCCCGTTGGCAAATTAAATTTTTTGAAAATATTTTTGATAATGACGTCATGATGCCGCACTGTATTAACAGTCCGTTTGAGGATGCCGTCATTGTATGACTTTGTCATAACACATCATACAATAGTGGAACAGCGACTTCAGGTCAAATTCACACTACGTATTCCTGTATTTACAACTCCATCACATTTTTATCATCTCTGCACCAGGTTACATGGTACATGAGTGATAAATAAAAACAATTTTTTGATATTTCAAATCATTTGCGTCTAGCCGAAATAAGCAGAATAGACTATACTTTAAACCATTTCAAAAATGATTACGAGTCTACATATTTTTTTTAAAGGCACATAGTGCGTATTTAGCTTGATGTCAAAAATTTGAAGTTTAACATAGCTAGGAGTTTAGGAAAACCTAAGTCTCCACTAATGATCATTTGCTTAACAATCTATCTGTTCCTATAATCCTTAACACTCCATTCACAGACAACTATACCCAGTTCATAAAACCACACTTATGAGTTCATAACCTGGCCACAATTATATGAGTTTAAGAACTTACTCTAGTCTGACCTTTGGCGTCCGTTCGCTGAGGAGCTCATAAACATTTCATATAACTATGAGTCAAGAATGTCACATAAGTATGAGTTCTAAGAATTCTTACTTAATCCTATATTCTCTACCTATGACCTATTTATCTGTATATAATAACTAGCGTGACACAACATTTCAATGATTACCCATGCCACCAACTAAGTAGTTTTTACACCAAGTACAATTCCCCGCCCATACAAGAAATCATACAACTTAGTTGCCGACACGAGTCCTCATTGAAATCCCCACCTAATCTTAACCCCCTTTTTTAATACGAATTCAATTCGTATTCATAATCCATAACTCTTTCATGAGTTTTTATAGTACAATTTCATAGTATAACTTACACACAACATCTTGCTGTAAACTTTTCAATCATAAGATTGATTCTTTCTGCCTGTCATAACCTTATCAGATCACGGGGTGATCCTATCGTATATATTACGATTCAATTCCATGCACTATGATCGTTTTGTTTTACGATCTCCTATCCCTGCACTTTCAGTCTTTTAGACTAGATCTATTAACCGTTATTGTTCAACTTTATTATCAGAGTTAGGGAACTCTGTGTCTTTACACTCACCGAGATTCATCTTTGAATCTTACCGACCAATTAACTCTATGTGAGTTAGATCTTATCCTAATCACTGCAGTTATTGGTCTCAGGTATTCCTACCTAAGCTTCATAACCAACAGCTTTGATACCAACTGTGATAGCCCCGAATCCAGGTCCCAAATCACCGCGGATCCGGTATACTTTTTCTATAACTATTTGCGGAAGATATAAACATAAATTGTTTATACAATACATTACACACTATTCCCCAAGGTCGAGTAACCTTAACTTATACACAATTCATAAACTTTCTAACATATAACACATTTATCAAACTATACTATTACAAGATAGCCGCACATTTTATCACAAACTGAACTTGGCCTTAACCTTTTCCTGTATCCGAACGCATTCGCCTTATCTGCAATGTTTTATCATGATATAGCAAGGGTGAGCATGAAAGCTACCCAGCAAGTTTAAGTACAACAATATAACGATATATCATGATTGAAGAGTATGAATAATAAGTTGGCTATAATTCATCAATATAGTTGAGAATTAGCACGAACAAACTTTTGACTGAACAAGTATTAAACATGAACAAACATTTCTGAACCAACGGGTAATGAAGGTGATCAGCCTTTCATACCTGACTTATACATGCAAGATGTACAGAGTACAATTTTCGTGGCAATCAGCAATGATTAACCATAAGCTTGAATAAAACACTCTTATTAGAGTTAAGTACAAAGAAAACTTGCCTGAACCGTTGATTACCGCAACGCAATTTATAACGCTTTACCCGAAGACCTAATATTAGTAATATAGATCTCCAATATTAGAATAATATCATTACAGTATAATACTGTTATATTTATATCCACAGAATAACCTAAACACATAACACATAATCCTATCAGTCTATAATACACATAAGACTTAACATCAAATTAGACTATTAAGTTTGAGTTGATACCGACACAATTTTATCATCCCGACGGTCTAGTCGGACAAATATCGAGTTTAAGTTCAATTAAACTCTTCCTAAGCGCTTAATCATGCTATAGAGTCACATTTATATGATTTAACACTCGCTTTTTCATTTCATAAGTTATTCGATAACACCTAGTAAGTTAAATACTAATCCAGTAACCTGGATTCTAAATCTAGCAACCAAATTTCTAATTCAGCAACCTAGATTCACCAATCCATCAATTCAGTCAACTTCTTTTCAATCCAGTAAGCTATATTCATCAGATTTTCTAATCCAGTAAACTGGATTCACAATTACACAATCCAGCAAGCTGAATTCTATATCCGTTTTACAAAAATACCAAATCAGTTTATTATTTTCCTATCCTTTGGTCAAACATATATACATGTATTTCATACACAAAAAGTATTTTTTTTATAATTTTCCAACTTCCTTTGATATTTTTCAAAAATTAATTCTAGTGCGTAGCTTAAGAAATTAGATACCTCATGCTTAACTCCAAACATTCCCATCTCTTGGAATAACATTATATATGTTAACGTGCTGCTCCATTTTAAATTCGTGGCAATCGGAGTTGTAGAACTCCGTTTATAGCAATTTCCGTCGGAAAATCATAAAAAATTGTAATGGTCATAACTTGATCGTTTTAACTCGGAATTAGCTCATTTTTGGACACAAGCTACATAATACCATATATTTTCATTTTCCAAAAGGTCGGATTTTTCTTCACAAGAAAAGTTGACAAAACAGCCCTCACAAAATTCTTGGCAGCTTGTTTTTGTCATTTGGCAGTTTTGGAGCCCTTCACCAAAACTTAAGTAGAATGAAATCTATAACTCCGATTAATGATCCGTCAATTTTGTTGGATTTTTATCTTTCCGATCTACAATTTTCATCTATCACAATCCATATTTGGACATGTTAAGCACCCGGAAATTAGCCCGGAAGTGGCTGTTACAAACTGTAATTCTAACAGTTTTTATTACCTTTGTGTAGTTTGGGAGAAATCCCATAACTTGTTCAGTATTCAACCTAATTGAGTAATTCCAAAGGGGTTTTATCCTCAACACATATATTTAGCTCCACAAATTGACCACACTCAAAGATTCAAAGTAGAATGAGAGATAAGGTCATTTCCATATCATGCTTGGTTTTTCCAAAAATTTTGTTTTCACAGTTTTGATTAAGCTTCTTCCGAACGTCATAACTACTTCATCCGGAGTCGAAATTAATCCGTTCTGGAGTCTATGGAAATCTTATACAGTGTACTACAACATATCACAAGTCAAAAAGTTTTAGAGCACCCTAACAAATCCGGAATTTTCTGTTTAGGGCAGCAGTCCACTAGATTATTCTTTAAAAAACTGTTTTGGTTCTTCTACTTCGTTCAAGCTCATCAACCTTAAAAATGGAAAGATCTAACCATAAAATATCATATATTATGTAGACCTACACTCATATGAATCAAAATCATAAGTTCAACAATTGGTCAACCATAACAAAACATAAATCACAAATATACATCATAGATTTCAAAAATCAAAAGCTTGATCACACTTTTAAAACTTTAAACTTTTCCGGAAAAAATTCCATTTTTCTATTCCTCTGATCCCAACCAAATTAACACCCAATATGGTTAATTTTAAACATGAAACACTCATTAACATGTATATCTAAGGTTTTAAACCTCAAGATCATAACTTCATATTGTCAAAAATCAAATCAAATCAAAAACAAAATTAGACTACATAAGTGAAAATTTTGCTATACCTTAGCTTTTCCTCCTTCTCCATCTAAAGTATGAAATAGATTTTAGATGGCATGGAAGATCAAAATCTCCCCATCTCTACCTCTTGTGGCTGCCGAACTCTCCTCTTCTTTCTCACTCTTTGGTTTTTTGTTTTGATAAGCTTTTTGGAAGAGATAGAAGAAAGAGAAATGAAAATAGGTTTTAATTGTTTGGTAATTGTATATAGTCACATGCTAGGGCTAGGTTAGGGCTAGGGTTAGTTCACCCACCCAAGGTCATGACAAGATCTACACTCAACTTATTAGAAAATGTGACAAAATGGTATAAATGACATTTCCTTTTATTTCTAGAATTTTCCATTGGTTGCAAACCCTTAGGGTTTAGATTTTGATCAATTTAGGGTTTAGGGTTTGAGCCAA
The DNA here is from genome assembly GCA_020205505.1 of Panax japonicus. Lineage (NCBI taxonomy): Eukaryota > Viridiplantae > Streptophyta > Magnoliopsida > Apiales > Araliaceae > Panax > Panax japonicus. Next base: position 43,493,133 of record CM035114.1, read on the forward strand.
TTTATTTTCTAAAATTTCTAATTTAGACTTTTTTAAAAAAAAATAGAAAATAATATTTCTAACTTATAATTAGAATTTCTAATTATATTAAAATTTCTTAATCATACGTTAAATCTTGCTAATTAGGATTAGTATTTCCTAATTATAATTGCTAATTTAGCAATTATGGTCAAAATTGATCATTAGGGTTTATAAACCATTAATTAGGGTTTTTACTTCCTCAATTATAACACAAATCCTTACCCATGAACACTTATTTTCTTAACCCAATTAGACTTGCTATAATTAGGTTATAAAATTAATCATTTGAGATATATATAAAATAATTCTCCTAGAATTAGTAAGTATTCTAAATACCATAATTCTCTTTTTCCATAACCCATAAGTTATTAAATCCTTCATTCCTAATATATAATTAGGGTTACACTAGTTTCTTTTGTTTGTTTATATAATAAACAAAGATAAACCATCACATGATGTTCATATTCCTTACACACAACTATTTAACCCTTAGGGTTTAATACTTCGCATTAGGATTCCCAAATTAGGGTTTAAATTCTCGATACTGAAATTAGAGTTTCTGAATATATCGTTAGGGTTTTCTAACTTAATCACCATATTCATATCATGAATTTAGGGTTTCGGATTCCCGGAACTGACATTAGGGTTTCCAGAACCAGTTTCTTGGATTTCTTATTAATCGCTAGGGTTTTCTAACCGAACGTTAAAGTTCTTAATATATAATTAGGGTTTGACACATATATAATTAATCTGGTCAACCCTTAACCCTTAACCACATTTAGTACACATACATATTCACATAAATCCTTAATCCTGAATAATTAAACTATATCATTCAATGAATTTTGAAATCATCAAAATTTCACCCTAATAATATCAAAAGCATACACTTATTTTCTGTTTAGGTCTATTATTTGACCTTAAATCAATCATTTAAGATTTTAATAAATTGTCCAAATTCTCGGGTTGTCACATTCATTTTAAGAGGGAAATTCGTACGACGGCACAATCATTGGTCAACGGAATTATTGTCGGAGTTAGAAAACGATAGAAATACCTTTTTATAAAAATAACGGAGAAAGTTTTATCGTTAACTGTTGAAATACCCGGTGATAAAAGTACAGTAATACGCGTGGTTGCATAGTAACACACAGTATTTGATGCTTATGTGAGAAGTCACTCAGTTATACTCAATTATTACTACAGTAATTGCTGCATAGTGTGACGCCCCCAAAACAGGTATTCAACACCCATTCTGAGTCACCAAATACATGGTACATAAAGCAAACTACAACTTCAATAATACAAATGTCGTGTGAAATACGACAATACATACTGTGAGTTTAAATACAAATATTATCTTCTAGACAATATCCATACGCAAATAAATTCTCATTACAATTATTCAAACATTATTTTACAGAAATTGTGATAACCCTTGATTTCGAATAATCGAAAATTTGAGAATAAATTTTTTTTAATTAATATTAATATTCATTATCAATTTTGTGACAAGTATCTGTGATACGAGTCTCGAGAAAGTCAATTTGTGTATTGACTAATAAATTTAGAGTAGAGTTGTGCTTAACAACTTTAGAAACCCTAACCCTAATTTTCGGATAAGGATTCGAAAGAAAATACAATTAAAAATAATTGTACTAATTATTGCGTATTTGTTCTATATGAGCTTAATGATCAATAATTGATCGGATAAGGTTTAATATTAGTAAAACCTGATAAGAGATTAGAAACCCTAATCTCAATTGTAGAAAACCCTAATGTGTTGTAAAAAACCCTAATTATACGCCGGGAACCCTAATTTTTAAAACCGGAAATTATAAACCCTAATTAGGCAACCCTAATTTTTATTAGCATGCCTAAAGTATGTATTAAACTTAAATATGGTCAGAAATCTCTAATTATATTTTTGTATGGTAAGTTTCTATTTTAGAAACCCTAATTTTTATTTTAGAAAATTTATTAAACCCTAAATTGGACAATTGTGGGAACTAGAATTTTTAATACCTAAAGGGTTCAAAACCTAAACCCTAGATTTCTCAAACCCTAACCTTAAGGGTTTGCAACAAATGAAAAAAATCTAGAAATAAAAGGAAAAGACTAAAATACCCCTTTTTCATTTTTTTATGGTAACTTGTAGTTTTTTCTAGCACCTTTATTAGGTGACCAACTATGTTGACATTTTGACAATAAATCTTAGCCAAATCTGATCCAACATTGACACCTTGCAATTATACATATATATTGTATCTATTTTAGAGAATTAAAAGAGAGAAAAGTCTAGACTTTTGGCTCATTTGCTACCAAACCCTTAACAACTCTCTCTCTCTCCTTGACTCCGAAATTTCAAAGAAATTCAGTCACTTACCAAGCTCCTAGAACATCTAGATCAGTTAAGGAGAGTAAGAATCAAAGATTTGTCAAGAAAAGGTAAAACCCTAACTCATAGTTTGATCTTGTATGCTAAGAAAGATTTCGTGTTTATGTGTTTATATAAGTGTTAGAAGATATTTTATGATGATCTATGATGTTGTATCATAGATCCATAGCATCAAAGTTGATAAAAATTACGTTTTTCGAAAACTGTTCTTGAGCCGTTTCTGTACTCTGACAAGTAATGTCAGGAGATACAGATCTTTGCTCGTTTGTTTTTTTTGTTGTTTTAAACTTGCAATTGGTAGCCTGGTAGTAGGTCTTTAATCTGTAGTTGGTATTACTGCTAAATGATGTCTGGATCGGGAGTTATTAATGGTCAAAACCCGTTGACCGGGATTGACCGAGTGAATTTCTGGGCAGCCCAGAACGTTGAAATCAGGGTCTGACAATGTTTTTCAAGGTCCGTATTTGTCAAATGTTGTGTTGTTTGATGTTGTGTTTGTGACCAAGTTGTAGTCTGCTAGATCTACTACAATAATATGTCCTTAAATCGTTTAAACCATCATCGTAATGATTTGAGTGGTTAGTCAAACTAGCTTACTCGTCATGATTATCTGTTTTCTGGAATTTCCAGAAAACGCTTGAACACGGTTTCTGTCAGAGTTTGACCGGATTGTATCTTGAAGATATGTTGTTGTTAAACTGGTGTGTTGCTTTGTGAGTGTTCTATGACATACGGTCTATAATGGTAAACCTTTAAATCACATAAAACACGATCAGAACATGGATTAAAATGAAGTTGAAAGTAGCAACTCGGTACTGATTAAGCCTAGAAAAACCCAGAATGGGTCTGACAGCTTCTTTGAAGCTCTAGATCTTGTCGTGTTTTTGTTGTTTTATCTAAGTGTGAGTTGCATGTTGTAGTGTTATATTTTGTCTATACGATCACAGTTCAAACAAGTCCAGAAACAATTTGAGCCGAGAATTATGGCCGGTCAAACAAGGCAGGTTGAGCTGCCGGCTGTCAGTGTTCTTGAGCTCAAGAACACCTACAGCGACGCTTTGTGTCGCTAAAGGCCTATAGCGACGGTTTTAAATAAATTATTTTCAGAATTTCCGAAAATTATTTAAAAAATAGAAATAAATTCTAAAAATTACCAAAAATGGTTTTAAAAATTATTTTAAATTATGAAAAATAATATTTGACCAATTGGAATATTTTTCTTTAATATTTATTATTATTTAAATATTAAAGGTATTTAATTTATTTAATTAGTGTATTAAATAAATTAGAGAAAAATGATTTAATATTATGAAAAATCATTTTAAATAAGAATAATGTATTTAAAAATATTTTGAGTTATAAAATGTAACTTTTAATATTTTTGGAGAATTTTCATTAATAATTAAATATTAATGATATTATATTTATTTGATTATTAAATTTAAATAAATAAGTGAAAAATAATTTTAATGATTTAAAAATCATTTTAATTGAGAATAAAGTGTTAGAAAATATTTTAAATTATAAAATATAATTTTCAATAATTTTGAAGAATTTTTATTAATAAATTAATATTAATGATATTTGATTTATTTAATTATTATATTAAATAAATGAATTAAAAATGATTTTATTTGATTTAAAAATCATTTAAAAATGAGAAAAATAATTTAAAAATATTTTAAGTTATAATTTATGACTTTTAATATTTAGATAATAATTTCATTAATATTTATATATTAATGGTGATGATTAAAAATGATTTTAATTATTTTAAAAATCATTTAAGTAGAATATTGGTGATTTAAAAATATTTTAAGTTATTGATAATAACTTTAATATTTTGAAAAGTATGTTAATAATATTTTGATATTATTATATATTAATAATAATATGATTATTTGATAATTAAATCATTTAAAAATGATTTAAGTGTTTGAAAAATTATTATAAATTATAATAATTGTTTGATTAATAGTAAAAGCTTCTGAAAAATATTATTATTGATAATTGACTTATCTAAATTAATATTGAAGCTTAGAAACCAAGTTTAATTGACAATCAATGTGTTAATTGTCGGATAGGGTGACTAGAACCCCGAGAATGGACCGAAGTCCAACTAGACTGATATAGTTAGACTTGTTAAGTATTTATATAGGTTATAAACACTAATGTGGCTATGTGATAATGTGTTTAGGAGAATTTTTACTGTGAATTACAGTGTTGTGTGTTATGTGGATATTGTGCTAATTGTTAGACCGATATTATTGGTTATAGGTCTTTCGAAAGCAGATAAGTATATTGTGTAGCTGTAATCAGCGGAAGAGGCAAGTTCACTAACTCAACCTTGAGTTATTTTATTCAAATATTATTGGTGGTTAATTATTGTTGATTAAGCCACGTCCAGGAATTTATTGTTGAAATTAAATTTTTGAATTAGAAAATATATATTTATAGAATTACTGTTGTTGGATATTCATATCTGTAGAAGTTAGAATTGACAGTACAGATAATTCCTGTTTATTGTCGAATTATGTTGAGAAATGTCTTAGCCAATTATTCTGGTTAGACAAACATTTGTAAAAAAAACTTGTTAGGTTTGAGAGGAGAAGCAAATAGAATTTGAAATCACGGTATTTCGTTGTAAAATCAAACTTTTGATTCCAAGACTGAGAAGAACAACCTTTTATATAAAGGGAACATTTTGCTGGTCGTGAATTCGACCTTTGCGCGCGTTTTGAGTATTATGCATAATATAGGGTATAATAAGCTGATCACTTATTGTACTTGCTGAGGGGTATGATTTAATCTTTATGGTTATCTGATACACCTGAGTATTTATCAAAGTAAATCTTTGATATCTACCCGAGAAAATATGTTCAAAGATCTTGTGTGATCACTCAGTATAAATCTGGAGAAATATTTCATTCGTAAAATTGATTCTAAATTATTCACTAGAATATTGTGTAGAAACTTTGAAAGCGTTGTACTCTTTCATTAGTGAATTATTATGTTGTATAGAATACGAGAAAATTTGTTATAGAATGACGATTTGTTCAGCTATTTCAAAGTTCCCCGAACTTTGGTTTTATTCTATCAAAATAGATAGTTTGTTGTTTTGAATCCTTATACATTTATGGTATGTATTAACTTGCGGGGAAAATTAGTTACTCACCCTTGCTAAATAAAACTTTTCAGCTAGGGACGAAGTGGCAGGAGGTGCTGTGAAGGATAAAGGCAAAAGCATTGTAATAAATTAATTATGATGAACATATTTATTGTGTTGTATTTGTAAACCCTTTTTGTATATCTAAAGGGTATGTTTGTAAAATTAAGGTTAGAGAACCTGGGTAATGTATTGAGAAACTCTGATAAAAATTTATGTAAGATACTATCTATATATATTATGGGTAGTTAAATGTTATTTATATTGTGGATCGTGAACACCAAACTCGGGAGTCAGGTAACCCGGATTTGGGGGTGTCACAGGTTAGTATCAGAGCTGTAGTGACCAAGGTGTCACCAGCTGGTAGTGAAGCTGTAAGTTATAAATCTTAAGTGGGGTGGGAAAAACCCTAGGATTATAACCATAAGCGAGATAGAGAATACTCATTTAGAGTACTAAGTGAGGGATTGCAGAAGCGTATCGATAGTGAGAAATATGGACACATAGTGTGAGAATGTTGTACTAGTAAAGTACTAATCAAGTTGTTTAAACTGCTTGTAGGATGTCTGAAGAAGGTGAAAAGAGTGCGGAGATGCTAGCGGCTATTGCACCAGTGCCAGTAGCCGGGGTGCCAGCACAAAGCGAATCAGTTGAGAAGTTGGGAGAAGATGAACCAATGGTTAATCTGGGGAGCGATCATGACGATTATCCCGAGATGTATCTGAGTGGAGATGAGGAGGCCGAGTCTGAGCCAGCTAAGGTGGATTTAAAGAATAAGATCAAAGTCGGAGAACAAGATCAGCTATCTGTGGAAGTTCAGGAACTCCGAAGCAAGGTATTTCTCTTGGAGGAGTTGTGGAAGACGGAGCGGGCGTTACGTGAAATGACTGAAGAACGGAACGAACTGAAAGTGCAGGTGGAGAAAATGAAGGCTGAAGGTGGAGGATCGTCTGAGGTAACAATCAAGCAGCAGAAGGACAAGAAAAAGAGGAAGAGGGACAACAACAGCCCCAATTCTGGAAATTCGAACCCAAAGAAGAATGCAAGCTTGTATCAAGTGTGGAAAGACTCACGCTGGAGAATGCATGATGTGGAAGAATGTATGCTTCAACTGCAAGTAGGAAGGACATATTTCTCTGCATTGTCCTAAGCCAAATTTGAGGAAGTGTTTTTCATGTGGGCAGACGGGTCACGGATTCAACAAGTGTCCCAGCAAGAAGGAGACTGGTGAAGGAAGTGGTCGGTAAATAATTAGGTATATGTAATAGTATCTTTTGGTAGAAGTTTCTGATATTAAGATATGTAATATCAAGAACGGTGTTTAAACATATGTAAATATATGTTTGTATGAATAAAATCTTTATTTTATATATGAATGTAAGATTAAAATGAAATTGTGTGTTCTTAAAACTCATATTTATGTGACATTCTTGACTCATAGTTATATGAAATATTTATGAACCCCTCAGCGAACGGACGCCAAAGGTCAGACTAGGGTAAGTTCGTAAACTCATATAATTGTGGCCAGATTTTGAACTCATAAGTGTGGTTTTATGAACTGGAAATAGTAATATGAAATTGGAGAATGTTAACTTTTTGTGTAAAGTTGGAGAATTGCAACTTTTGTAAAGTTGTGTGCGTTAACCCTTGTATTATTTTAAAGGGATAGTTATATGTGTTAAGTACTATAGGTACTATGTGCTATTTGAATAAATATATGATTACTCGAGAATTATGTGTTGAATTCTTATTGTGTTAAGAATTTGTGTAGAATGAGAGTATTAATATAAGATTTTTATTTAAATCAGATCATGCCGCCAAGATGACAGAATCGAAACCAAAGAGAAGAACAATCAGTAAATAACGAAGGAGGTCAAGCGGACCCGATGCAGAATTTTGTGGATATGCTGGCCCAAGCTATGAAAAATAGGGCTCAAGCCAGAGGAAGACCAAGGAATCAGCCAGCCGACGGATTGGCTAATTTTAAGGATTTTAAAGCGGTAGGACAGCCGGAATTTAAGGGGACTACGGATCCGATCGAAGCCCAAACTTGGGTGAAGGAGATAGAGAAAGCTTTCGTGATTGCGCGAGTTGTAGAAGAACAAAAGACAGCGTTCGCAACATATCTAATGAAGGGAGAAGCCAATTATTGGTGGGAGACGAACCAAGCAAGAGCTGGTACAGCGGTGGTGACGTGGACACGATTTAAAGAATTGTTCTTTGAGAACTACTTCTCACCGAGTATGCAAGCTCGGATGGAAGTTAAGTTCTTGGAACTTAAGCAGGAGAATTTGTCTGTTTCGGAGTATGCTGCTAAATTCAACGAACTGGCGCGATTTGCAGCTCATCAGGTGGATACAGAAGCAAGAAAAGCAAGAAGATTCGAAAACGGATTGAAGCCGGAGATTTACAACAAAGTAGCGGTGTTACAAATCAACACTTTTGCGGCTCTACTGGAGAAAGCTTTAATTGCTGAAGGAGGAAGCGAGGCTGCATCTCGTTTTCATCAGGAGAAGAAGAAGAATACCAATGAAGGTGGAAGTAGTGGTGGTAGTAACCCAAACAAGAGGAAGTGGAGTGAGAATACCCAATCGGGTAATAAAACTGAAGGAAATAAGAAAGGAGGAGGGTCGTGTGCAAATTATGGGAAGAACCATGCTGGAGTGTGTCTGAAGAAGAAAGGAGTTTGTTACAACTGTGGTCAAGAGGGGCACATGTCACCTAATTGTCCCAACCCAAAGAAGATACAAGGTTGTTTTGCCTGTGGATCAACTGATCATCTGGTGCGAAATTGTCCGAAGAAGAATGTGAAAAAAGAAAGTGCCAACAAGGGACCCGGTGGTGGAACCTTGGCAATCCGAGGACCTGCACAGCCAGGAAGACCAACTGCCCATACTTTTAACATGACGGCGCATGATGCAGTGGCTACTCAAGAGGTGGCAGCAGGTAACGATTTTGTTTAGAAAATTTAATTACGCGAGAAATACGAGTTAAATATTCTGTGAACTGTTTTCTTTTATAGATTCAAGTCACAGGTTAGAAATTGAAACACAAATTTACATTGTGTTGATAAAAATGAATTGATGATACAACTTTAAAAGTTTGTAGAGAATAAGAAAGCGGTGATTCCGAGGACGAAATCCTTTTAAGGAGGGGTGAATGTGATAACCCTGGATTTCGAATAATCCAAAATTTAAGAATAAATTTTTTTTTAATTAATATTAATATTAATTATCAATTTTGTGACAAGTATCTGTGATACGAGTCTCGAGAAAGTTAATTTGTGTATTGACTAATAAATTTAGAGTAGAGTTGTGCTTAACAACTTTAGAAACCCTAACCCTAATTTTCGGATAAGGATTCGAAAGAAAATACAATTAAAAATAATTGTACTAATTATTGCGTATTTGTTCTGTATGAGCTTAATGATCAATAATTGATCGGATAAGGTTTAATATTAGTAAAACCTGATAAGAGATTAGAAACCCTAATCTCAGTTGTAGAAAACCCTAATGTGTTGTAGAAAACCCTAATTGTACGCCGGGAACCCTAATTTTTAAAACCGGAAATTGTAAACCCTAATTAGGCAACCCTAATTTTTATTAGCATGCCTAAAGTATGTATTAAACTTAAATATGGTTAGAAATCTCTAATTATATTTTTGTATGGTAAGTTTCTATTTTAGAAACCCCTAATTTTTATTTTAGAAAATTTATTAAACCCTAAATTGGACAATTGTGGGAACTAGAATTTTTAATACCTAAAGGGTTCAAAACCTAAACCCTAGATTTCTCAAACCCTAACCCTAAGGGTTTGCAACAAATGAAAAAAATCTAGAAATAAAAGGAAAAGACTAAAATACCCCTTTTTCATTTTTTTATGGTAACTTGTAGTTTTTTCTAGCACCTTTATTAGGTGACCAACTATGTTGACATTTTGACAATAAATCTCAGCCAAATCTGATCCAACATTGACACCTTGCAATTATACATATATATTGTATCTATTTTAGAGAATTAAAAGAGAGAAAAGTCTAGACTTTTGGCTCATTTGCTACCAAACCCTTAACAACTCTCTCTCTCTCCTTGACTCCGAAATTTCAAAGAAATTCAGTCACTTACCAAGCTCCTAGAACATCTAGATCAGTTAAGGAGAGTAAGAATCAAAGATTTGTCAAGAAAAGGTAAAACCCTAACTCATAGTTTGATCTTGTATGCTAAGAAAGATTTCGTGTTTATGTGTTTATATAAGTGTTAGAAGATATTTTATGATGATCTATGATGTTGTATCATAGATCCATAGCATCAAAGTTGATAAAAATTACGTTTTTCGAAAACTGTTCTTGAGCCGTTTCTGTACTCTGACAAGTAATGTCAGGAGATATAGATCTTTGCTCGTTTGTTGTTTTTGTTGTTTTAAACTTGCAATTGGTAGCCTGGTAGTAGGTCTTTAATTTGTAGTTGGTATTACTGCTAAATGATGTCTGGATCGGGAGTTATTAACGGTCAAAACCCGTTGACTGGGATTGACCGAGTGAATTTTTGGGCAGCCCAGAACGTTGAAATCAGGGTCTGACAATGTTTTTCAAGGTCTGTATCTGTCAAATTTTGTGTTGTTTGATGTTTGTTTGTGACCAAGTTGTAGTCTGCTAGATCTACTACAATAATATGTCCTTAAATCGTTTAAACCATCATCGTAGCGATTTGAGTGGTTAGTCAAACTAGCTTACTCGTCATGATTATCTGTTTTCTGGAATTTCCAGAAAACGCATGAACACGGTTTCTGTCAGAGTTTGATCCGATTGTATCTTGTAGATATGTTGTTGTTAAACTGGTGTGTTGCTTTGTGAGTGTTCTATGACATACGGTCTATAATGGTAAACCTTTAAATCACATAAAACACGATCAGAACATGGATTAAAATGAAGTTGAAAGTAGCAACTCGGTACTGATTAAGCCCAGAAAAACCCAGAATGGGTCTGACAGCTTCTTTGAAGCTCTAGATCTTGTCGTGTTGTTGTTGTTGTTTGATCTAAGTGTGAGTTGCATGTTGTAGTGTTACATTTTGTCTATACGATCACAGTTCAAACAAGTCCAGAAACAATTTGAGCCGAGAATTATGGCCGGTCAAACAAGGCAGGTTGAGCTGCCGGCTGTCAGTGTTCTTGAGCTCAAGAACACCTACAGCGACGCTTTGTGTCGCTAAAGGCCTATAGCGACGGTTTTAATTAAATTATTTTCAGAATTTTCGAAAATTATTTAAAAAATAGAAATAAATTCTAAAAATTACCAAAAATAGTTTTAAAAATTATTTTAAATTATGAAAAATAATTTTTGACCAATTGGAATATTTTTCTTTAATATTTATTATTATTTAAATATTAAAGGTATTTAATTTATTTAATTAGTGTATTAAATAAATTAGAGAAAAATGATTTAATATTATGAAAAATCATTTTAAATAAGAATAATGTATTTAAAAATATTTTGAGTTATAAAATGTAACTTTTAATATTTTTGGAGAATTTTCATTAATAATTAAATATTAATGATATTATATTTATTTGATTATTAAATTTAAATAAATAAGTGAAAAATAATTTTAATGATTTAAAAATCATTTTAATTAAGAATAAAGTGTTAGAAAATATTTTAAATTATAAAATATAATTTTCAATAATTTTGAAGAATTTTCATTAATAAATTAATATTAATGATATTTGATTTATTTAATTATTATATTAAATAAATGAATTAAAAATGATTTTATTTGATTTAAAAATCATTTAAAAATGAGAAAAATATTTTAAAAATATTTTAAGTTATAAATTATGACTTTTAATATTTAGATAATAATTTCATTAATATTTATATATTAATGGTGATGATTAAAAATGATTTTAATTATTTTAAAAATCATTTAAGTAGAATATTGGTGATTTAAAAATATTTTAAGTTATTGATAATAACTTTAATATTTTGGAAAGTATGTTAATAATATTTTGATATTATTATATATTAATAATAATATGATTATTTGATAATTAAATCATTTAAAAATGATTTAAGTGTTTGAAAAATTATTATAAATTATAATAATTGTTTGATTAATAGTAAAAGCTTCTGAAAAATATTATTATTGATAATTGACTTATCTAAATTAATATTGAAGCTTAGAAACCAAGTTTAATTGACAATCAATGTGTTAATTGTCGGATAGGGTGACTAGAACACCGAGAATGGACCGAAGTCCAACTAGACTGATATAGTTAGACTTGTTAAGTGTTTATATAGGTTATAAACACTAATGTGGCTATGTGGTAATGTGTTTAGGAGAATTTTTACTGTGAATTACAGTGTTGTGTGTTATGTGGATATTGTGCTAATTGTTAGACCGATATTATTGGTTATAGGTCTTTCGAAAGCAGATAAGTATATTGTGTAGCTGTAATCAGCGGAAGAGGCAAGTTCACTAACTCAACCTTGAGTTATTTCATTCAAATATTATTGGTGGTTAATTATTGTTGATTAAGCCACGTCCAGGGATTTATTGTTGAAATTAAATTTTTGAATTAGAAAATATATATTCATAGAATTACTGTTGTTGGATATTCATATCTGTAGAAGTTAGAATTGACAGTACAGATAATTCCTGTTTATTGTCGAATTATGTTGAGAAATGTCTTAGCCAATTATTCTGGTTAGACAAACATTTGTAAAAAAAACTTGTTAGGTTTGAGAGGAGAAGCAAATAGAATTTGAAATCACAGTATTTCGTTGTAAAATCAAACTTTTGATTCCAAGACTGAGAAGAACAACCTTTTATATAAAGGGAACATTTTGCTGGTCGTGAATTCGACCTTTGCGCGCGTTTTGAGTATTATGCATAATATAGGGTATAATAAGCTGATCACTTATTGTACTTGCTGAGGGGTATGATTTAATCTTTATGGTTATCTGATACACCTGAGTATTTATCAAAGTAAATCTTTGATATCTACCCGAGAAAATATGTTCAAAGATCTTGTGTAATCACTCAGTATAAATCTGGAGAAATATTTCATTCGTAAAATTGATTCTAAATTATTCACTAGAATATTGTGTAGAAACTTTGAAAGCGTTGTACTCTTTCATTAGTGAATTATTATGTTGTATAAAATACGAGAAAATTTGTTATTGAATGAAGATTTGTTCAGCTATTTCAAAGTTCCCCGAACTTTGGTTTTATTCTATCAAAATAGATAGTTTGTTATTTTGAATCCTTATACATTTATTGTATGTATTAACTTGCGGGGCAAATTAGTTGCTCACCCTTGCTAAATAAAACTTTTCAGCTAGGGACGAAGTGGCAGGAGGTGCTGTGAAGGATAAAGGCAAAAGCGTTGTAATAAATTAATTATGATGAACATATTTATTGTGTTGTATTTGTAAACCCTTTTTGTATATCTAAAGGGTATGTTTGTAAAGTTAAGGTTAGAGAACCTGGGTAATGTATTGAGAAACTCTGATAAAAATTTATGTAAGATACTATCTATATATATTATGGGTAGTTAAATGTTATTTATATTGTGGATCGTGAACACCAAACTCAGGAGTCAGGTAACCCTGATTTGGGGGTGTCACAGAAATAGTGAGGACTGCTAAAACATCTTTCTAGAAACCTCACTCCATACCCCGACTCGATCCTACTATGTTCTCACCTCCTAAGAAGAAAAATGGAACAAAAAGGAAAAGAGTGAGCTCAACTAGCCCAGTAAAGAATATTATGCCTAAGATAACATACAACAAATTATCGTTAGTCTTCAACAGGGAAAAAATCTGATAGAATACAATAGACAACAAGTTTTAGATCAACAACTACAGCGGAAACAACAATCCATTAGAAGAGTCACGTAGAGGATGAATTCTACTATCTTTTAATATTTAAGAGTCCATCATCAATATTTTATCCCTGTAACAACAATCAATATACATCTTTAATCATCTTTGCACTACAGGCCAAAGATATTCATTTATATCACCGGTTGGTCATGTTCATCTCTGTGACGCCCCCAAATCCGGGTCTCTTCCAACCCGACAAATGGTGCTACACGGTACTACCATTCATTCACACCTTTCCTCAAATAGTCACAAGAGGAGGACTAATATAACTCCATATATATCAAAATAATATTACATTACCCAGGTTCTTTGTAACCCTTTCATTTGTTCTTGTCATAATATCAATATATTACAGACATTCTTCTTATACTATTACATATGTATGCTACGGGTTCGTCTTCGCCTTGCATTTATCCTTGCCGGATCCTTCAGTCCGCTCGATCTTAGCTGTGTTCATATGGTTCAAGCAAGAGTGAGCATGGCTAGCTCAGCAAGTACTATAATTCTAATAAACAACATGCTTGAAACATAGAGCAAATATATATCTCCAGTAACTGAACAATAGTTACGAAGTACTATCGGTGATTCAAAATAGCACTTCATTTGCTTCAAAACGTTTTTCCATCAATATTCAGTAGAATAACAATTATGGCTCAAGATTATGAGCATACATAAGTTCTTTTGAAAAGGACATCCCGGCACTAAGTCCGTAAGTCCGGCATAGCTTACGAGCACTTCTGAGTGATCAGCTCATCGTACTCTATGTTGATCAACACTACATTCATTAAACGTGTATACGTTTAATTGTGGCAACCTCACGTGCCTGTCGTTAAACGACAAAAACATTTGAACATGCGTGGTCTTCGATTGAAAACCATACCAATATAACTCGGTAATTTACAAATCATGCTTGACAGAATCATAATATAAGTCTAGCCGGAAGAATTGGCTTAAGACTTCATCATTCTAGATTTCATGTGAAAGAGAACATGAATTACAAAGCTTGTCCAGACTGAACTGGAACAAGGGTTAGAATACTTGCCTTTGGTGACTGCTTACTGGTTAATACACGTACACTTTAAGTCTTTATGATTCTACAATTCATAATCATATAACGTACCATATTAGATCATAATTAACCAGGTATGTTTTCTATTATACCTTACCCTTCATCTCAATGTAATTCTAACTTAGTTTCGTTATTAAGGGTTTCGGCTTTCATTATGTCATTCATATCCCGCTCGTCTTGATTGATTATAAACATGCATTAGTGTATTACAAGCACCTTACAATGTCTTAATTATGTTGTGATTACATCACAATTCATTGCTATTAATCCCTCTTTCATTCTATACTTGGAACTCTTCTTCTCTATCTTCTTCCTTGTTCTGGCGCCGCGGCGCCACTAATTGGTCTGTGACTCGCGCTGCGGCGCGAGTTAGCAGTGTGTCATCCTCCGGCCTCGCGCTGCGGCGCGGCCAAGAAGGCTTAGAGTCGCGCCGCGGCGCGGACTCTGGTCCTCAGAAAATTTTGTAGTTTTTGAAAATTTTGCTAACTTCCCGGACGCATAACTACTTCGTTTTAACTCCGAATTGGTCCGTTCAAAAGCCTATGGTTCACAAATTTCATAATCTATGCGTTCATGCAAGAATTTTATCTATTTGACTTCATTTGCTAAAATTTGACCTATTAGTCCATTTTAACGAAAACGATAAACGTTCGTGAACGTTCAACGCTCATTTCTTCGTTCTAAGTCGGAATCCGGTCATTTTCGAGTCCGCAACTCTATAATGACTACAATGACTTGTCTTCATTGAAAACCAACGTTTTCGACTTCCAATACAAAATATGACTTCTATTCCGAGACTTTCACGAATTCGACGTTAATCGTCTAATCGTGCAAAGTTCGTCAATTCAACCATACTAAGTGTTCTAAGTGGATTTTAACCAACATATCATCATTTCAAGTTATTTATTACCCCAACTTATAATCAAAGTAGGTTTTGACTTATTTCCATAAGTCATTGACTTTCTCAACTTATGAACTAGAAATCTTCATACTCATGACTTACCAATAATTTAAGTCTTTCAATCAATGTTCTCATGTTATAACCAACATACTACCATCATATGACAAGTCCTTCATGATCTTAACAACTTATTGGGGTTCAAGTTGCTTATTCAACTTATTCGGCTTAAGTTCATTCCTTATAACTTATTACATGTTATCCTCAATCAATCCCCCTTCTCTATCAATCCTATCATAGAAAAGATATAGATAAAAGAAAATGAGTCTTACCCTTGAAGACTTCTATTTGCTTTGGAAACTATCAAAGGTTGAAGTGGCTTATAAGTGCTTTAGTGACTTATTCTCTCTACCAAATAAGTAGCTTATATGCTTGAGAGGAAAGTGTTGGATGATAACAAAACAACCAACAAAAATGAAATGAACTTGGTATTTATAGGCCACCAAAGCTTGGGGCAAAATGGACAATAAACAATCCCACCTCCTCATTCCACCTCCTTACTATTCATAACTTAACCTTCAAGTCTTCTTGCTAGTCAGTTCTTTTACTTGCTCACCACAACACTTGGTCATCACACTTAATCCTTGCCCATCAAGACTACCCACTTCCTCACTTGGTTTGACCCATGGGTCAAGGCTTTACCTTGGGCTTGGTTAATTAATCCAACTACTTTCCTATTGGGCTTGAGTTACAATAGATTGGGCTTGTGATAATCATACACTTGGGCTTCTATCAATAAACTAGAAATCCCACAAGTCCATTATCTTAAATTCAATAACTTAACATACATATCCTACGTATAATTCTCGTATGCTATCTCGTATATTAATTCGAACTATAAGATATCTTGTTCTTCATACATAATAATACAATACGTCGTATTATACCTCCATTCCTTACTTCATATAATGTTTACACATTATACGATCACAACTTCATTCTTTTAACGCTTAATAACCTAACTATCTCAAATTAGGTACGCATGCGAAATATTTCATTTTCCATACTTAGATTATTATTACATAATCGATATCATCTCGATATTATAACATTACGTATTTCTCGGAAGTTCAAAAATAATTCCCGAGCAGAAATTTATGAATAGTGTTTTTCGGAAAATTTCTCAGAAAACTTTTATTTTCGTTTTAGAAATTCAAACACTTTAATTCTCCCATACAGTTAAAATACTACGACGTTACGACGTTTCTAGGTTATAGAACGACATCCATCTTCTCAACACACAATAATAATAAATAATATTATTTTATTCATTATTAAAAGAAATTACAAAATGTTAAATTTTCTGGGGCGTTACACTCTCTCCCCCTTATAAGGATTCTGTCCCCAGAATCTCGCTATATAAAAAAAAATTACACAAATAAATTCGGGTAGTTCTTTTTCATCATTTCTTCTAACTCCCACGTTGCTTCTTCTGCATCGTGGTTCTTCCATATCACCTTTACTGAAACTATACTTTTGTTTCGCAGAACTTGTTCTTTCCTATCGACAATTTGAATTGGCGCTTCCTCATATGTTAAGTCCTTCTCGACATGAATAGGCTCGTATTCTATCACGTGCTTATAATCCGGCTTATAAGGACGTAATACTGAAACGTGAAATACATTATGTATTCGTTCTAGGTCTGGAGGTAACGCTACCATGTAAGCTACCTCACCTACCCGTTTTAAAACCTCAAAAGGTCCTATAAATCTCGGACTCAACTTTCCTTTCTTCCCAAAACGTATCTTTCCTTTCCAGGGAGATACTTTTAGGAATACGTATGAACCCGCTTCAAATTCTCGATTCTCTCTATGCAGATCTGTAAACCTCTTCTGTCTGTCTTGAGCTGCTAAGAGACGCATCTGAATCTTTTTAACAATATCCGCTGTCTGTTGCACCAATTCTGGTCCCAACATTCGGCGTTCTCCTACCTCATCCCAATACAGTGGCGTTCTGCATTTCCTACCATACAAAGCTTCGTAAGGCGGCATACCTATGCTTGCATGATAACTATTGTTATACGCAAACTCCACTAATGGTAGATGATCATCCCAACTACCCTTGAAATCCATAACGCAAGTTCTTAGCATATCTTCTAATGTCTGAATTGTCCTCTCGCTTTGTCCATCCGTTTGTGGATGATACGCCGTACTTAGCTTCAACTGCGCTCCCAACTGCTCTTGCAGACTTCTCCAAAAGTTCGACGTGAATCGTGGATCACGATCTGACACAATCGATACTGGCACTCCATGTCTAGAGATTATTTCCTTAATATAAAGTCTAGCTAACTGGTCTAAGTTATACTTAACCCTAATTGGTAAAAAGTGAGCTGATTTCGTCAATCGGTCCACTATTACCCAAATCGCATCATACCCCTTATGAGTAGTCGGAAGTCCTACCACAAAATCCATTGTGATATTCTCCCATTTCCACTCCGGAATCTCTAATGACTGTAACAAGCCACTAGGTCGTTGATGTTCAGCCTTAACTCTCTGACAAGTTAAGCACTTACTGACGTACTCAGCAATCTCTCTCTTCATGTTCGGCCACCAGAAACTCTGTCGAAGGTCTTGATACATCTTAGTGCTACTAGGATGAATCGAAAACCTTGAACTATGAGCCTCTTGTAGAACCTGCTCCTTTAATTCTGTCTCATCTGGAACCCAAATTCTTCCGTCAAATCTCAACAATCCCTCGTTATCAAGACTATATTTAGTATCTTTTTCGTTGGTCAGCCGTTCCTTCATCCGGTCACACTCATCAGTTTTGAGTTGCACCTCCTTAACTCTCTCTACGATGGTTGGTTGCATCTCCATTGCAAACAACATTGGTCCTTCTTCTTCACTGGGCAGCTTCACCTCTAACTCCATCCTAGCCATCTCTGTTATTAACTCAGTTTGAGCCGTTAACAAAGACAACTTTTCCCGACCCTTTCTACTTAAGGCATCGGCACTACATTGGCTTTTCCAGGGTGATACAGGATTTCACAGTCGTAATCCTTTATCAACTCCAGCCATCTTCTCTGCCTCATATTCAACTCCTTCTGTGTGAAGATATATTTTAGACTTTTATGGTCCGTGTATATCTCACATTTTTCTCCATAAAGATAATGTCTCCATATCTTTAGAGCAAAAACTACTGCGGCTAGTTCTAGATCATGAGTAGGGTAAACTTTCTCATAATCCTTCAACTGCCTAGATGCATACGCAATGACCTTGCCATGCTGCATGAGCACGCAACCAAGTCCTCTATGCGAAGCATCACTATAAACTACAAAATTTCCCGTGTCATCGGGTAATGACAACACAGGTGCCTCACTCAATCTCTTCTTTAGTTCTTGGAAACTGTTCTCACACTTGTCAGTCCAAGCGTATTTTACAGTCTTCCTCGTCAAATTAGTCAACGGAGTAGCTATCTTTGAAAAATCCTGGATAAATCTCCGATAGTAACCCGCTAACCCTAGGAAACTCCGCACCTCAGTCGGCGTTTTCGGTTGTTCCCAATTCATCGCGGCTTCTACCTTTGCTGGATCCACTGAAATCCCCTCATGGTCAATGACATGACCTAAAAATTGCACCTTCTCTAACCAAAATTCACATTTTGTGAATTTCGCATACAACTTCTCCTTCCTTAATGTCTCCAACACTAATCTAAGGTGTTCAACATGATCTTCTGGCGTCTTAGAATAGACCAGAATATCATCTATAAACACCACGACGAACTTGTCTAAATATTGTTTGAACACTCTGTTCATCATATCCATGAATGCAGCTGGTGCATTTGTCAACCCAAATGACATCACTAAAAACTCGTAATGACCATAACGAGTCCTGAATGCTGTCTTTGGCACATCCTCCTTCCTAACCTTCAACTGATGATACCCCGTTCGTAAATCTATTTTAGAAAAATAATTAGCCCCTTTCAGCTGATCAAAGAGATCATCGATCCTGGGCAATGGGTATTTATTCTTTATCGTTAACTTGTTCAACTCTCTGTAGTCGATACAAAGTCTTAACGATCCATCCTTCTTCTTGACAAACAGTACCGGTGCTCCCCACGGTGACACACTCGGCTGAATGTACTTCCTATCCAACAGTTCTTGTAACTGCACCATCAACTCCTTCATCTCTACTGGCGCCATACGGTACGGTGCCCTGGAAACTGGTGCCGCTCCTGGCACAATGTCTATCACAAATTCTGTCTCCCTATCCGGCGGAAGACCAGGTAATTCACTCGGAAATACATCGGCGAATTCCCTCACTATAGGTATTTGTTCCATGGTTGCTACCACTCTTTCGGTATCAACAACATGGCACAGATATCCTACGCATCCCTTCCTCAGTAATTTTCTAGTTTGTGTCATGGT
Source organism: Panax japonicus (assembly GCA_020205505.1). Lineage (NCBI taxonomy): Eukaryota > Viridiplantae > Streptophyta > Magnoliopsida > Apiales > Araliaceae > Panax > Panax japonicus. The sequence goes on from CM035114.1 coordinate 43,512,991, forward strand.
TAGATAACACGAACTCCCCGGAAATCTATTCCCATAAAATACTACCCGAGGTTGTTCTAACGTCTTAATGTTCACACACTTCTTTTGACAATCTATTATTGCCCCATGGTTTACTAACCAATCCATTCCAAGAATTACATCGAATTCTTCTAACTTTATTGGTAATAAATCTACCGATAATTTACAACCCCGTATATCTACCCAACAACTTCTATGAACATCTTCAATAGGAATTATATCTTCATTTGCTACCTTAATATTTACAGGTATAGGTAACTTTTCAGGAAGTAGTCCTAATCGTCTAGCAAAACCGTATGCTATAAATGAACATGTAGCACCCGAATCAAACAGCACGTACGCATTGATATCGTTAATCGGGATAATACCTGCAACGACGTCCCCTGATGCAACCGCATCCTGGACTGTCATGTTAAAGGTACGACCCATCGGCCTACCCTGCTGAACTGGACCCCCAATAGCTAACTTACCGCTATTAGTGCCCCGATTCCCGTCCGTCCCCTTCTTCGGGCAGTTCTTTGCCATGTGGGCGGTTGACCCACACACAAAGCATCCATGATTCTTTTTCGGACTCGGACAATTTGGCGCAATGTGCCCCTCCTGTCCGCAGTTGTAACAGACGGCCTTCCCTTTGAGACAGACTCCTAGATGAGTCTTTCCACAGGTCTTGCAGGCCTCCATTCTTCTCTTTGGGTCCCCTTGCTTCACTCCGGTGTTCTCAGAGTTAATTACCTTCCTCTTCTGACCCTCGCCACTCCCACTGGCTCCCTCAATCTTGACTCTCCCGTCAACCTTCCCCTTATTCTTCTTTTCCTTGTGGTATTGGCTCAACGCCTCACTACCACCTTCGGCGATTATCGCCTTCTCTAAAACGATCCCAAAAGAAGTACTTTGGAATACTGATATACGGTTATAGAGCCAGGGTTTCAAGCCCTGCTCAAACCGTCTCGCCTTCCTCACCTCGGTATCCACTTGATGTGGAGCGAACCTAGCCAGTTCATTGAACTTGGCAGCGTATTGGGGAACCGTCATTTCCCCTTATTTTAGCTCTAAAAACCGCATCTCCATCCTTCCCTGCATGCTCGTGGGAAAATAGTTCTCGAAGAATATCTCCTTGAATCTATCCCACGTTAAAGTCGTTATCCCGACTCTAGCCTGATTGGCTTCCCACCAAAAATTGGCCTCTCCCTTCATCATATAGGTTGCAAAGGCAACCTTCTGGGCCTCATCAACATTTGCAATTACAAATGCCTTCTCTATTTCTTTAACCCACGTTTGGGCTTCGATTGGGTCCGTAGTTCCTTTGAACTCCGGCGGACCTACACTCTTAAAATCCTTAAAGGTAGTAGCTCGTGCTACTCCTGGATTTACGGGGATATTAGCCCCTGTTCTATTAAAGGCGGCTGTTAATAAATTAACAAACTCCTGCATCGCATTAACCGGACCTCCCTCCGGTTGATTTACGTCCGCACCTTGATTTCGTTGCACTCTTCTCGGCGGCATTTTGCCTGATACAATAAACACATTACGTTATTATTCCTTTCTTTATTAGCTATCATTAATATAAAACAATAACTCCAAACATTCATAACTCATTGCTTTCCATAAAACGATCTTTATATACATTCTTTGTAGTATAATACTACATCGGTTACATACTCAGCCTAAGCTGATGACATTACTTTCCCGCTATCACTTTCCAAAAATTGGGATTTACAAAAGACTACCCTTTACTATACAAAAAGGGTTTTACATCACTACTACTTACCAAAAATATCTACAACCTATTCTAACCACCACTAAACTACATCTGCCTCAAGGCATTATTGAAATCTGCCTTGGCCAGACCTGCAATGATATCACGGCTAATAGTATGCCTCGTTTGCCCCACCTCCACCGGATATCCAGCTACCTGCTGCTGAAAATCCGTGTGAGAACTCCTATAGATATAGGACATCCTCCCTATTTTCTGCACTTTTGTCTTGAGCTCCTCCTTGAGTTCCAAGACCTCGTGCTTTAAATCCTGGACTTTGTCCTTAGCCAAAATCCTCTCGTCATGCTCCTGCTCCCACATGGACTCGACATCAGTCTTGTCCTCTATAAGCATTTGAAGCTCTGCCTTCAGCTCCTTAACCTCCTGACAGTAATGGATATTTCTATCCAACACTGACATAAACAGAGACATCATTGACCCCCCAGGAGCTATCTCTGCTGCTATAGCCACTGGGTTAAAGGAGACTGTCTCTACCTCCTCCTCTATCATCCCGTCAAATACTGACATGTAGTCAGCTTCTTCTGAGTCTTCAGACTCAATGATTACTACTTCTGGCTCTGCTGCTATAGGGTTCGGTACAACCTCTACTTGGTTCACCGACTCTTCACTTATGGTCTGTTCATAAACAAACATCCCGTTTACTCCTGACATCTACATAAAACAAATAAGTTGATTAGTACACGTCAGTAGAATAATAAACATACATATCATAATCATAATGCATTTTTATAAGGTTATTTTCTTCTTGTATTTCTTTGATTCTTCCTAAGGTTATGGCTTAAGGTTTTAATTCCCCCCCTTAAGTTTTATAACCTCTTGCTCTGATACCAACCTGTGACGCCCCCAAATCCGGGTCTCTTCCAACCCGACAAATGGTGCTACACGGTACTACCATTCATTCACACCTTTCCTCAAATAGTCACAAGAGGACTAATATAACTCCATATATATCAAAATAATATTACATTACCCAGGTTCTTTGTAACCCTTTCATTTGTTCTTGTCATAATATCAATATATTACAGACATTCTTCTTATACTATTACATATGTATGCTACGGGTTCGTCTTCGCCTTGCATTTATCCTTGTCGGATCCTTCAGTCCGCTCGATCTTAGCTGTGTTCATATGGTTCAAGCAAGAGTGAGCATGGCTAGCTCAGCAAGTACTATAATTCTAATAAACAACATGCTTGAAACATAGAGCAAATATATATCTCTAGTAACTGAACAATAGTTACGAAGTACTATCGGTGATTCAAAATAGCACTTCAATTGCTTCAAAACGTTTTTCCATCAATATTCAGTAGAATAACAATTATGGCTCAAGATTATGAGCATACATAAGTTCTTTTGAAAAGGACATCCCGGCACTAAGTCCGTAAGTCCGGCATAGCTTACGAGCACTTCTGAGTGATCAGCTCATCGTACTCTATGTTGATCAACACTACATTCATTAAACGTGTATACGTTTAATTGTGGCAACCTCACGTGCCTATCGTTAAACGACAAAAACATTTGAACATGCGTGGTCTTCGATTGAAAACCATACCAATATAACTCGGTAATTTACAAATCATGCTTGACAGAATCATAATATAAGTCTAGCCGGAAGAATTGGCTTAAGACTTCATCATTCTAGATTTCATGTGAAAGAGAACATGAATTACAAAGCTTGTCCAGACTGAACTGGAACAAGGGTTAGAATACTTGCCTTTGGTGACTGCTTACTGGTTAATACACGTACACTTTAAGTCTTTATGATTCTACAATTCATAATCATATAACGTACCATATTAGATCATAATTAACCAGGTATGTTTTCTATTATACCTTACCCTTCATCTCAATGTAATTCTAACTTAGTTTCGTTATTAAGGGTTTCGGCTTTCATTATGTCATTCATATCCCGCTCGTCTTGATTGATTATAAACATGCATTAGTGTATTACAAGCACCTTACAATGTCTTAATTATGTTGTGATTACATCACAATTCATTGCTATTAATCCCTCTTTCATTCTATACTTGGAACTCTTCTTCTCTATCTTCTTCCTTGTTCTGGCGCCGCGGCGCCACTAATTGGTCTGTGACTCGCGCTGCGGCGCGAGTTAGCAGTGTGTCATCCTCCGGCCTCGCGCTGCGGCGCGGCCAAGAAGGCTTAGAGTCGCGCCGCGGCGCGGACTCTGGTCCTCAGAAAATTTTGTAGTTTTTGAAAATTTTGCTAACTTCCCGGACGCATAACTTACTTCGTTTTAACTCCGAATTGGTCCGTTCAAAAGCCTATGGTTCACAAATTTCATAATCTATGCGTTCATGCAAGAATTTTATCTATTTGACTTCATTTGCTAAAATTTGACCTATTAGTCCATTTTAACGAAAACGATAAACGTTCGTGAACGTTCAACGCTCATTTCTTCGTTCTAAGTCGGAATCCGGTCATTTTCGAGTCCGCAACTCTATAATGACTACAATGACTTGTCTTCATTGAAAACCAACGTTTTCGACTTCCAATACAAAATATGACTTCTATTCCGAGACTTTCACGAATTCGACGTTAATCGTCTAATCGTGCAAAGTTCGTCAATTCAACCATACTAAGTGTTCTAAGTGGATTTTAACCAACATATCATCATTTCAAGTTATTTATTACCCCAACTTATAATCAAAGTAGGTTTTGACTTATTTCCATAAGTCATTGACTTTCTCAACTTATGAACTAGAAATCTTCATACTCATGACTTACCAATAATTTAAGTCTTTCAATCAATGTTCTCATGTTATAACCAACATACTACCATCATATGACAAGTCCTTCATGATCTTAACAACTTATTGGGGTTCAAGTTGCTTATTCAACTTATTCGGCTTAAGTTCATTCCTTATAACTTATTACATGTTATCCTCAATCAATCCCCCTTCTCTATCAATCCTATCATAAAAAAGATATAGATAAAAGAAAATGAGTCTTACCCTTGAAGACTTCTATTTGCTTTGGAAACTATCAAAGGTTGAAGTGGCTTATAAGTGCTTTAGTGACTTATTCTCTCTACCAAATAAGTAGCTTATATGCTTGAGAGGAAAGTGTTGGATGATAACAAAACAACCAACAAAAATGAAATGAACTTGGTATTTATAGGCCACCAAAGCTTGGGGCAAAATGGACAATAAACAATCCCACCTCCTCATTCCACCTCCTTACTATTCATAACTTAACCTTCAAGTCTTCTTGCTAGTCACTTCTTTTACTTGCTCACCACAACACTTGGTCATCACACTTAATCCTTGCCCATCAAGACTACCCACTTCCTCACTTGGTTTGACCCATGGGTCAAGGCTTTACCTTGGGCTTGGTTAATTAATCCAACTACTTTCCTATTGGGCTTGAGTTACAATAGATTGGGCTTGTGATAATCATACACTTGGGCTTCTATCAATAAACTAGAAATCCCACAAGTCCATTATCTTAAATTCAATAACTTAACATACATATCCTACGTATAATTCTCGTATGCTATCTCGTATATTAATTCGAACTATAAGATATCTTGTTCTTCATACATAATAATACAATACGTCGTATTATACCTCCATTCCTTACTTCATATAATGTTTACACATTATACGATCACAACTTCATTCTTTTAACGCTTAATAACCTAACTATCTCAAATTAGGTACGCATGCGAAATATTTCATTTTCCATACTTAGATTATTATTACATAATCGATATCATCTCGATATTATAACATTACGTATTTCTCGAAAGTTCAAAAATAATTCCCGAACAGAAATTTATGAATAGTGTTTTTCGGAAAATTTCTCAGAAAACTTTTATTTTCGTTTTAGAAATTCAAACACTTTAATTCTCCCATACAGTTAAAATACTACGACGTTACGACGTTTCTAGGTTATAGAACGACATCCATCTTCTCAACACACAATAATAATAAATAATATTATTTTATTCATTATTAAAAGAAATTACAAAATGTTAAATTTTCTGGGGCGTTACAATCTCAACACCTGTTCATCTTTGCACTACGGGCCAAAGATATTCATCACTAATCATTTATCTTTGCACTACAGGCCAAAGATATTCAATAGTATCATCATTTAGGACTGAGGACGATGAAAAATATTTTTTAAAGAAACGAATCCAGTGAAACAAAATGACAAGGATTAAGGATTAAAGATTCGTACTTTAGTTTGTCCAAATTCAAAAATACTCCATAATAAACAATTATGAGCCAAACTTCAAGAATGAAGATCAAAACATGGATACAATCAAAGCTAGTAACCATAATAGACATTTTGGACAAAAAGGAGAATTTTCATTTTTTGGTGAATAGTGCCGTATTCGTGAATAGTGCCGTATACGTGAATAGTAACCCCGACACAACAAGTTCCAAATTTGATAAAAAGTTCAACCAATATTTTGGCATAATGATATTGAAGAAAATACTATCATTTGCGAAAGAAATAGCATCCCTTACCTCAAAATAACCGTACTTCTGACTGAATTTCAGCATAGTACTGACAGAAACTCGCACTGTATAGCAACACTCAAAGTATAATTACAAGAATACGCTCGATAATATAGAGAGAGAAAGAGAGAAAACTTGATTCAGGTGTGATTTTCAATTCTAACTTAGCCCTCTATTTATAGGAAAATGCTAGAACGCCAAATGAGACTAAATTAATAAAATATATTATTTTCTTTACAAATTCTCTACGCCACCCCATTTGAAAAAGCCACCAGCAGCCATCTTGAAAAATAATTAGCAGCCCACATGTTTATAACATGAGTGGGTCCCACCCATAATTTAATAAAAATCATTTTATTTTCTGAAACTTTAATAATTCATAGAAAATAGACTGTTTATCAGAAAAATACGAATTTTATGTCCATTCTGTCTGAAATCGAATTCTCTACACTTTGTAAAAGAAAGTTTTTCCAAATTCACAACAGAAAATATCCGAAATCCATAAACGGATGATTTTTAATTCTTTCAGTCCGACAAAATACTGATAAAACACCTCAACATTAATTCTTTCAATTATATCCACATAAAATAATATATTCATCAATTATATCCACATCAAATAAATATTTCCTTATTATATGAATCAATAATTAATTATTCTTAAATAATATTACAGAATCACAATTATGACAACCAGGCCGTTCCCAAGAAAGAGGGGGCTTTCCAATAAGGATTTCTCCTTACTGGCGCGCAATTAGATGACCAAACCCCTCCTTGACAGAACTTTCTAGACATTGCCAATAATGTTATCTAATAATATTATTCAAATAATATGAATTATTAATCTGATAATGGAAAATACTGTGCAGTGACAATTATTGAAATAATAATAATATAAACTAACAACGCAACAATTATTGAATCAATAAAATATTGAACAGTAACTACTGTAATAATTATTGAGTAGTGTCTTCTTATGTACGAATCAATAATTCAACAATACTGTGCAATACCGTGTGCTACTGTGCAACCACGAGTATTATTGTATTTTAACCACCAGGTAACCCAACAGTGTTAACGGTAACAATTTACGCCGTTATTTATAAAACTCAATCTTTGTCGTTTTCTTTCATCCAACCGTTTTCCGGTATGGGGCCCATAAATGGCTGCGCCGTCGTACGAATATTCCCCGACAGCAAGAATATTCCACGACCAAACGAATATTCCCCGACAGCAATGATTATTTTATAACCACTTGTATATTTTGTAAAAATTTTCACATTTCACCCATAACCAAAGCATTATATCAAATTAACCCTTATTAATTTAGAATAATGAATAAAGGAAAATTCAATTTTATTTATAATAAGTTGGGGTCTTACACATAGTATCTCTTATTATTGATTCAATTATTGTCATAGTATCATCTGCAAAATATTTTATATTATTAAATCAATAATTAAGACGAAAAAGTTATTCATATTATTATTTGTATTATTAACAATGTCTAGAAAATTTTATCGAGGAAAGGGGTTCGGTCACCTAATTACGCGTCAATAGGGAGAAATCCTTATCGAAAAGCTCCCTCTTTCCTGAAAATGATCTTGGTTATTAATATTGCAAGTTATATTATTGATGAATAATTGTTGTTTAAAAATATATTTTGTGAAGCCAAGTGAGTTGTGATAAATAGAGGGGATTTTTATGAAATTTGTTATAAATTTTGCTTTTTATATGGACCCCCACTTACCCATTTTTCAAAATTATCGAGAGAAAGTTATCTCAGTTTTGTTATATATATATATATAAATTTATATTATATATATATATAAATATATTATATATATTATAATAAGTTTTATTTTTTATGAAAAATATAATATATTATATTTTATTATTCATAGTATTTGCATAGTGGCTGCATAGTATTTGCATAGTAAAATCAAAATATTTTCAGTTGAACGCCCGTGAATTCGTCGAATCCCACTGTGCAGTCCGTGATTTTTCCTAAATAGTATCCTTGCATTCTCCTATAAATAGGATGCTTAGTTTAGAATTGAAAATCACACCAGAATCAGATAATTCTTCTTCTATAATATTGAGCGCATTTCTTTAGAGTTTAAGGAAGCTTTGAGTGTTGAAAATAGTATAAGTTTTCTTCAAGAATATCCCTGCCCTACCAGTCAGAAGTACTCTCTTTTTAAGGTAAGGGATATTATTTTTGTTCAATATTCGTATGAAATAATATTTTTTCATACTCTGTAGTATGTAAGTAATATTATTTCGTTTGAGATTTTGAATTCTACACTCATTTTGTTGAAGTATTTCTTCTATACTCCGTGAAATTAGTAGAATATTCTTGAAATTTGCTCTTCATCTAATATCTTTTCATGAAAATATTATTCTGAGTATTCTTGATAATTTTTAATCTTTTAATGCCGGGGTATTATTCACGAAGTACTATTCATGGGATACTATTCACTCACGTACTATTCTCCCGGGATACTATTCATGATAAAAATTGATTTTTTTGTCTAAATTATTTTTGATACAAAATTATTCTTGAATTTTACTCCACAAAGTAATATCATGTTGACAATTTGGATAATTATTAAATTCTAGATAAATTGAATTATAAATCTTTAAAATTTATCTTTGCGCCCATTTAATTAAATTCTTATATCATTGTTATCATCCTAATGCTTATATTGTGATAAAAATCATCTTTGGCCCGTAGTGCATAGATAGACTGTTGATTGGTATGATTATGACAAGGGATTATTCGGTATAATCATGACCTGTAATGTTACAAATGTTGTGGTAAAAGTCCCCATTGGCCCATAGTGCATTGATGGACAGTTGTTGGCATGATCATAACCATTGGTGATAACACGAATATCCTTGGCCCGTAGTGTATGAATAATTCGTGGATGTGATACTAATGAATATCCTTGGCCCGTAGTGTATGGATGATTCAATGATGTGAATAATTTATTAAGCTGAGTCTCAACGATAAAATTGATGATAAACTTTTAAATCATAGAAAATAGTAGATATCATGTTCTACTTGACTCTTCTAATGGATTGCTTGTTCCGTTGCAGTTAAACTTGTTGTTTATTGTATTCTTTCAGTTTAACACTGTTGAAGGCTAACGATAATATATTTTGCATTATCTTAGTCATAATATTTTTTACTGGACTAGTTGAGCTCACCCTTTTGCTTTCATTGTTCTCTTTAGGAAATGAGAATGTAGCCGGGAATAGTCAGGGAATGGAGTGACGGTCCGAGATGGTGGTTGTAGTAGTCATCACTATTTTATAATATAGTGTGATAATAATTGTAATGAGGACTCCATTTGAGTTTGGATATTGTCTAAAAGACAATATTCGTGTAAAAACTCTCAGCTACGCTTTTGTCGTATTATATAAATGAAGTTTGTATTTAAATTTTGTACCAAGTATTTGGCGACTCAAGATGGGTGATGTATACCTATTTTGGGGGTGTCACAGTTGATATCAAATCTTAGGGATATGATCCCTGGCTGAGATGTGAGACTAGAACTAGGAGGGGAGAGACGGGTAAATCCTTCGCTAGTATGACCTACCTAAGCTTATTTGTTATTTAATTGGTCGATCAGAATATAGGGATTATATGTGGCATGTCAATTAAACCTTGTTTTGTGGTAGTGTTTGAAAATGACATCCGAAAATATTAAGATAAACAATGGAGCACGTGAGACCGTTGAGTCACCAATGGTCAATAACAAGGATAATGTGCATCAAGAAGGCAATAATCCTCAGGTAAACAACAACACCGACCAAATGATGAACGATGGGATGTTCAGAGGCTTTCTGTAATTCATGCAACATCAAGCGAGAGAGACTCCTGTCCAAAATGCGGGTGGAAACATTGGCAACTCACGGATGGTCACCGCTAAGTAGTTCAAGGAGCTGGGACCACCAGAGTTTTTGGGAAAGCCAGAACCACTTAAGGTAGAGACGTGGATAAAGTAGATCACCAAGATATTTGATGTATTGGGATGCTCTGAGGAGCAAAAGGTTCCCTTTTCCACCTTTATGTTGCGAGGAGAGGCAAATTATTGGTGGGAATCTGCAAAACGTACTCAGACTGTCGCACTCAAGATGTTTTGGGAGAAGTTCCAAGAATTGTTCAACGACAAGTACTTTCCCGAAAGTATTCGTCACATGAAGGAGGTAGAGTTCATGGAGCAAAACAATATGACCATGTTGCAGTATGAGGCTAAGTTTGTCGAGTTATCCCGGTTTGCATCCCATTTGGTTGATAATGAAGAGAGAATGACGCGAATGTATCTAAGAGGTTTGAAACCTGAAATACGTCAATACCTCATTTCTCACAATCTTTGCTTGTATTCAGATGTTGTGAATAGGGCTCAGTTATTGGACCGCGATAATGAGTCAACCCAACCTAGAGAGAGCAGCCAGAAAAATGATAATACCAGTGGTAGCAGTCATTGAAGCGGTGACAACAAATGTGGAGGGAATCAACATGCCAGAAATGATAACCACTTCGGTGGTAATCACGACCAAGATAATAGAAGTGAAAATTTCAAGAAGAGGAGATTCAATAATGATGGAAAGACGTCAGCACCAACAACCATTGTTAAGGAAGGAGAACGACCATCGATCGTATGCTACAAATGCGGAGGGGAGGGACACATCAGTCCAAACTGTATGCAGTAGTCCAAAGCATGATATAATTGCGGAAGAGAAGGTCACCTAGCCTAATTTTATCGTGCAGTGAAGTCAAGTTTAGTTGGGATGGTGACACCAAATGTTGTCCCAGATAAGTCAAAGCCGGTAGTTCAAGTGAGAACGTTTGTCGTGGCCTCCCAAAAAGCGAGGAACCCGAACGAAGTTATCATGGGTAAGCTAATTATAAACTCTTGTAAATTCTATACCTTATTTGATACCGGTTTTACCCATTCTTTTATTTTTCTTACTTGCACTCAACGTTTAAATTTAACTCCAAAGAAATTAGACTTTGACTTATCTGTTGAAACTCCGTTGGGAGAAACCTTCATTACATCCACTATTTATAAGTCTTGTTTGATTCAAATTGGTACCCGCACATTACCTGTCGATCTTATCACTTTGAAAATACTTGCATTCAATGTGATTTTAAGAATTGATTGGTTAACTACTCATCATACTAAAATTTATTATTTTCGTAAGGTTGTTAATTTTCAAATTCCTAACCAACCTATTATGTGAATTCAAGCAACCAAACCACTAAAGCCAATCACTTCATATCAAGCCATAAAGCTATTTGTTTATTGAAAAACGGATGTCAAGCTTTCTTAGCCCATGTCATAGATTTAAACAAAAATACGTCATATTTGAATGATATTTCTATTGTTAATAAATTTCCTGATGTATTCCCTGAAGAACTTCCTGCCCTACCCCCAGAGCGTGAAATCAAATTTTGTATCGACCTCGAACCCGGTACAAAACCCATTTCCAAAGCCCCATATCGAATGGCTCCTATTGAACTTCAGGAGTTAAAAACCCAACTGTAGGAATTGTTAGACATCAGTTTTATTCATCCTAGTACGTCTTTTTGGGATGCTCCTATTCTATTCGTAAAGAAGAAAGATGAAAGTATGCTACTTTGTATTGACTATCGGGAGTTGAATCATGCAACCATCAAAAATAGGTACCCGTTGCCACGCATTGATGACCTATTTGACCAGTTGCAAGGAGTTAAATTCTTTTCAAAGATCGATCTCCATTTCGGATATCACCAGTTAAAGATTAAAACTGATGACATTTCAAAGACTGCTTTCAGAACTTGGTACGGACATTATGAATTCCTAGTCATGTCTTTTGGATTAACTAATGCGGTTACTGCCTTTATGGATATGATGAACCGAGTATTCAAGGAATATTTGGATCATTTTGTGGTCGTCTTTATTGACGACATCCACATTTACTCCAAAAATCATGAAGATCATGAGTAACACTTGAGGCTAATACTCCAAAAGTTTTGTGAAAACAAGCTGTATGCCAAGTTGAAGAAATGCGAGTTCTGGCTTGAGGAAGTAGCATTCTCTGGGCACGTGATATCAAATCACGGAATATCTGTTGACCTAGTGAAGATTGAAGCAATACAAAGTTGGGAGCAACCTAAGTCAGTGACCGAAGTACGTAGCTTTCTTGGCTTAGTTGGTTATTATCGGAGATTCGTAGAAGGGTTTTCTCGAATCGCTACTCCATTAAATCTGCTGACTCGGAAAGATACAAAATTCGGTTGGAGTGAGGAATGTGAGAAGAGTTTTCAAGAACTCAAGAGGAGACTCATTTCAGCACCTGTTCTGATAATACCATCTGGTTCAGAGGGATTTGTCATCTACAGCGATGCTTCAGGCAGAGGGTTAGGATGTGTTCTCATGCAACATGAGAAAGTCATAGCCTATGCCTCATGACAACTTAATGAATATGAGAGGAATTATCCTACTCATGATCTAGAGTTGGCAGCAGTCATTTTTGCGCTTAAAATCTGGAGACATTACCTGTATGGGGAGAAAGTGGAGATCTATACAGATCATAAAACCTCAAATATTTCTTCACCCAAAAGGAAATCAACATGCAGCAATGACATTGGCTCGAGCTGTTGAAAGATTATGATCACACCATTCAATACCATCCTAGAAAAGCGAACGCAGTAGCTGACGCGTTGAGTAGAAGATCATATGCGGGTACGAGTGCGATATTATCAACGCAAAGGCCTATTTTGTATGACTTACAAAGGATGGAGATAGAGTTAAAGACTCTAGGTACCCACATGATGATGTCAAATATACGAGTAGAATCGACTTTAATCGATAAAGTTAAAGCTACTCAAGCTACAGACCTGGAGATGATGTGTATGAAGAAGAAAGTGCAAGAAGGTGCTATTCCGGAAGCAAGAATCGATGAAGAAGGAATACTTCGAGTAAACTCCAGACTTTGTGTTCCTAACGACTCTGACTTGAAGTATAAAATCATGATGGAGGCACACAACACCCCGTTTGCAATCCATCCTGGGAGTACCAAAATGTATCTGGATTTTCGACATATATTTTGGTGGAGCAATATGAAGAGAGAGATATCAGAGTTTATCTCAAGGTGTCTAACTTGTCAACGTGTCAAGGTGGAGTATAAAGTGCCAAAAGGTCCATTGCAACCACTTGAAATTCCAGAATAGAAGTGGGAACACATTACCATGTATTTTGTTACTGGTCTTCCCAAGGTTTCTCAATGCATAGATGCAATTTGGGTCATTATAGATAGATTATCTAAATCTACTCATTTCTTACCTATACGAGAAACTTATTCACTTGAACGTCTTGCTCGTATTTAGACACTCAAAATTTTTGTATTCCTGTTACTAACGTTGCAGGAGGGCAAAATTGTCTTCCAGAGATAACCTTGGAGGTCAACTCAGCTTAATCCCAAAGACAACCCCGGGATACTCAGTTTTCCATCTCAGAGAAAACCCCGAGTTACCCAGTTTCAGTCCTAGAGACACCCTCGGGAGTTTCAGTTTCAACATTGGAGAGAACCCCGAGGAATGCAGTTCCAATTCCGGAGATAACCCCAGACTCCTCAGTTTTCCATCTCAAAGACAACCCTGAGATACCCAGTTTTAGTCCCGGAGATAACCCCGAGAGTTTCAATTTCAACCTCGGAGACAACCCCGAGGGATGCAGTTGCAGTTCCAGAGATAACCCCGAAAATGCTTGTTTCAACCCCCAGAAGTTAGCTTCAACCTCAGAAATAACCCCGAGGCACTCATTTTCAGTCCTGGAGACAACCCCGGGAGGTTAGACACACCTCAGAGACAACCCTGAGGACATCAAGCACTTACAGCAGCCCAATCTTAGAGATAACCCTGAGCAACGACTGTTACATCTGTCCAGAACCGGAGATAACCACGGTGAGGGGCAAAATCATCATGTTGCCACATCAATCCCACATTGCGTTGTCTCAACAACATTTTAACATATATACTACACAGCAGTGTCCTACAAGAACCATAGCTCAAATCCCGAGCGACTACTACACAAGACAACACATTGGATAGAATTTAAAGACATGAAGATCTAGGCATGGCCCTATCTTCCCGACTTCGTACAACCTCTAATCCCATATCATTGTGTAGCTCTCAACAACAGCATTTCAAAAAGTTATTATACGCCTCAATCAGATGCCCGGATTGAAAGTTACGAAGGTTCGAGCAGACAACGCGTTGCATGCTTGCACTTACTTTGAGACGGCGGGGCCCACGGAGCCCGGGGGTACCCCGAGTAGCCGTAGGTACACCTGCGGCTCCCCCTCTATAAATAGAGGGCTTAGGGTGGCCATTTTAAGAAAAGAAAAGGCGAGGAAGACCTGTCCATTTTTCTCTATACACACTATAAACTTAGTGCTTTCTCTTTTCAAACACTTGTGAGCTTGTACTTTGTCATATTTTACAGGTGAAAACTGAGTGTTCACTCATTTAAAGCCATTTAAAGTCTTCTCGGAAGACCATTGTAAGACTTCTTACATTTCTTAAAGCCTTTCTCCACTTTTTGCACACACAATTATTCACGTTGAGAGTCGTGTTGTGTGTGTATGCCCGGACTTCGGTCCGTGACTTTTTATTTCTTTTGTGTGTATATATATATACACTAACATCATGAAGTTATGCCTCGATTGAGCTTGGATTTATATCCGGAGCGTTTACTGCTTTTGTTTATATATAAATACTTATATATATTGTTATCGTCAAACTCTGTTTGATTGAGCCTGGATATAATATCCGGTGAGTTTACTGGATATATATATATATATATATATATATATATATATATATATATATATATATATATATATATATATATATATATATATATATATATCCTCGAATTGACGAACTGAGCCTGGATCGATATATATCTGGTGCATTTATAGCTTATATATATATATTTACATTTCTGTCAGGCTTGAAATTTACTTCGTGGCCATTTACTGCTTTATTTATATTTAGTCCCGTCTGGAGTTTATTTCGTGGCACTTGATCGTCTATATATATATATATATATATATATATATATATATATATATATACATACCATTTTTATATATTTACATTTAGTCCCGCCTGGAGTTTACTTTGTGGCGGTTGATCGTCTCTATATCTATATATATTTACAGCTTTTATATATTTACATTTCCAATCCCCCATGGAGTTTAATCCGCGGTGGTTGATCGTTCATATATATATATATATATATTTACAGCTTTTATATATATTTAACTGCTTACAACTTTCATACAAACTGCAACATCATGTGAGCCTAGGAATCATGTGATCACAGATTCAGTCTCCTGAATCTAGATTTGGTTCCCGTGATGGACATTTTTGGCTGTAACTAGCTTGTAAATTATTCACGGTGTTTGAATATTCTTAGATGCCTCTCATGCCCACAAGGAGTTCAACATTGCCATGTATCTTATTTTCGTGAAGATGCATCGCATCTCGAATATAAAAGCAATCAAGCCGAACACATAATAAAATGGAAGTATCAAAATCCTCAATTACTATTGAGCATAAGGGTTTGAAAAACCTCTTCTACAAAACATCATTGCTATATCTTGTTAAAACTGAACTTTTATACAAATCCATGGTGGAGTATGTGGCCCACATATGAGCGTCCCTCTACTTGTCAAAAAGGTCCTCAGAACAAGGTATTACTGGCTCTCTCTCAAGGTTGATTGTGATGATCACGTCAAGAGATGTTATCAATGCCAAATTCATGGGAATGGTATCCACGCCCCTCCAATGGTGCTCAACAATATGAGTTCACTCTGGTCCTTCTCAATGTAGGGAATGGACGTGATCAGGCCCATCGAGCCCAAAGCCAGTAATGGACATCGATTTATCTTCACCATGATTGTCTACTTCACCAAGCGGGTAGAAGCAGCCTCCTTCCCCAGGGTTTCTAAAGAAGTCATCATTGGTTTCATTAGAAACAATGTTATTTGTTGATATGGACAACTAGAGGTAATTGTATCAGACAATTCTAAGAACCTCAACAACAAAATGATGAAAGAGTTATGCAGTAAATTCCACATCAAACATCTCAATTCTGCCATCTACCGTCCAAAGATGAATTGTGCTATTGAAGCGACTAATAAGAATCTTAAAAAGATTATGCAAAAGATGTCTGCCAATCAGAAAAGATGGCTTGACTTGTTGCCTTTGACTCTATTAGCCTACAGAACCTCAATGCGCACTTCCACTGGGGCAACCCCCTACTCATTAACCTATGGGATGGAAGCAGTGCTCCCTATAGAAGTGGAAATGGAATCCCTTAGAGTGTTGATAGACGCTCAGCTGGATGAAGACCAATGGTTACAAGATAGGTATCACCAATTGTCTCCAATAGACAAAAAGCAAACCGATGTTATCTTCCATGGTCAGTTATATCAACAGAGGATCGCCAGATCCTACAACAGAGAAGTCCGGTTACAGCAGTTTAGACAATATGACTTGGTTTTAAAGAAGATCATTGACAACCAAGATCAGTCCAAGGAAAAATTCGCCCCAAACTGGGAAGGCCCGTTAGTTGTCAAAGAGGTATTGACAGGAGGTGCTATTAGATTACAGGAAATGGACGACGATAAATTTCCACAGCTCATCAACTCAGACATCTTGAAATGGTACTATGTCTGAGCTTACCATCAAACAAACATCCTGGTTTTGGATCACCAGATCCCCAGTCACTTCTGGTTTTCTAACCCTTCACTACATACAACCCTTCTCATACCCATCCGCCCCATTAGGGACAAACACACTCTTCAAAGCAGCAGCCTGGTTTCAGATTAACATATCATTCGATCAACTTTGTTTTCAAGACTTTTCACACCTACAGTTTTGTCCCACCAGGGATAAAACTTTTCACACCTGCAGTTTTGTCCCACCAGGGATAAAAACTTTTTCACCTGTAGTTCGTCCTGTATATGGGATCAAAATTTTCACCTGTAGTTTATCCTGAACATGGGATCAAACTTTTCGACTGCAATTTGTCCTGCACATAGGGCGAACTACGTCGACCTGATCTCCCCAATACACGAGAGTACGTAGGCAATCATTTTTATGGCCCGGTCACACCACATAAAAAAACACCTCCACACCCTTCTACACCTTTCACATACAGCGTTGAACCTCTTACACCAGGTTCGAACTACGCAGACCTGATCTGCTCTTCAATAGAAGTACGTAGGCAGCCATTCATGGTTCGGTACTACTTCTACTACTACCACTACTACCACTACCACCACCACCACCACCACCACTACTACTACTACTACAACTACCACTACCACCACCACCACCACCACTACTACTACTACCACCACCACCACCACCACCACCACCACCACCACCACCACCACCACTACCACTACTACGACCACCACCACCACCACTACCACCACCACCACCACTACCACCACCACCACCACCACCACCACTACTATTAGTTGTATTATTATTATTATTATTATTATTATTATTATTACTGTTACTGTTATTGTTATTGTTATTATTATAATTTGTACTATTAATATTATTATGACTTTTATTATTATTATTATTATTATTATTATTATTATTATTATCACGCAATTAGTTATGTATATTTATGTATGTACGTAACAAATCTAAGGAAAGAGGATTTGTTTTAATTTGGGAGAAATGATTTTTTCAGTTATAAATACCAATCCTTGCAAAATAATAGCAACTATGCCCATGTGCTTGGGTGGTCATTGGATAAATATTCCAAATTAGAGGTCTTGGGTTCGAATTTGTGCATCAACATATATATATATATATATATATATATATATATATATATATATATATTCTTTTCAAAATTTCTTATCAAACTAAATAAAATACTAAACAAATCTCAACATTAAAGT
Organism: Panax japonicus; assembly: GCA_020205505.1. NCBI lineage: Eukaryota > Viridiplantae > Streptophyta > Magnoliopsida > Apiales > Araliaceae > Panax > Panax japonicus. The sequence continues at coordinate 43,531,259 of CM035114.1, forward strand.
AATTATATATAAAGTAACTAGGAATATTTTTATATATAAATATATATACGTAAGGAAATATTCAACGCAAATATTTAAGCAAATATATTTATATATAAAGTAACTAGGAAATATTTTTATTTCAACGGCAGTTCAAATGGAGTTCAATAGTTTTTTTTCAAATTAGATGTGAGAGCCTTTACTCCCAACGATAGTCGTTAAAGTTTTTATTTTTTTAAAAATATTTGTTTAAAAATAAAATCTTTTTAAAAAAATCAAAGCTTTTTTTTAAAAAAAAATTAAAGTTTTTTTATTTATAAAAATTGTTCTTAATACATTTTTTTACAAACCCAAAATTAAGATAAACCCAATAAGCATGCCTCTTCCCCCCGCCCCCAAAACGCATCATTTTTCATTTAAATTTTTTTATTTATTTGGACACAATTTTATACAGTGAAATGTTTCACTCCGTCCGTCTCAAAACAAATTCCCAATTTTATTTTTTTTAAAGTTATAATTTTTGAAATTAAAATTGATCACATATAGATATATTTTCTAATTTATACAAATTAAAGTTTGTAGTTAATTAGATGCAGTTTATAATGATCATATTCACACACTTATAATTTTGAAAAAAAATATTATTAATTTCTAAAATAATTTATATGAATTTTTTTTGTAACTCGCTATTTTACATATTACTTTTTGACAAAGGATGAGCAAGGAATCAAAATCGCTCCCGAAATTACACCAAAAATCAACCAAACTGCACCGATTAAGTCGTACCAATGGTTCCGGCATAGACCAATTAAGTTGCACCAATGGTGTGTAAGTTCTTTTTTAACTCCCCTTTTTCAAAATGTTCTTTTTCTTGACTTGTAAATTTTTTTATAATCAAATATTAATTCCACTTTTATATCTTGAATTAGAGGGTGTTTGGCAATGGTTTATAAGTTGGTCAAACTAAGTTATAAGTAATTTGTTATTATTTAGTGTTTGACAATAACTTAAATTTTAACCTTTTTTTTTGACTTATAAGCCATTATTAAATTTTTTCATGCTTCATGTGCTATATTTTTTATGTATTAGATAAATTTTATTATCATATATATATATATATATTAGTATAATAAATTTATAAATATTGGAGACTACAAAAATATTTTTTTTTTGTAAAGAGAAACATTTATATATATATATATAGGGGAATGATCCATAGCTTCTATATGCTATGGGATAAAAAATGGCATATAGGCTCTAAACCGTCTATTTTTTTTATTGTTGGCTGAGAGTAGAAGTAGGAACTCACCGTCCGCTAGTTGATCGATTTTAGAAGTATACAGTACTCCCTCTTTGTTTCAAAATATAGGATCGATTTTAAATTTTTGTCAATTTGATATTTTTTCAAACTCAAAATTAATATAAATTCATATAACCGGTTATATAGAACACAATTATGAAAATTGTTAACCGACTAAAGAATACTATTAATCGTAAGTTTTATCGTATTCAAAAATGTGAATGAATTGCTTCAGTTTTGAATTTGAAAATATATCATATTGACTTTGAAAGTCAAACTTGATCTTATATTCTTCCTCTGTTCCAAACATTATCAAGCTCAAAATTGAGGTGATTCATTAACATTTTTGAAACTATAAATCTTATAATGATTAGTTTACAATAGTCGTCATACTAAAATTAATGGAAACCTTGTCAATTCTGGTTTTGAAAATGTTTCAAGTTGACTTCAACAAAACTTATATTTTGGAATGGAGGGAGTATATGATTCTATGGTTCTTTTCATACATGATTTATTCTAAATTGCATTATTGTCATCAAAACTTGAAAGATAACATAAAATTATATGGTTCTTATCATTGAATGAACTCTATGATTTGTTTGTTTTCAGACAACATCAAAACGGCTTGCTGATAGGAAGGTGGAGAAGTTTCAGAAAAACATTACCAAACGAGGAGCCATGCCTGAAACAGTTTCAAAGAAAGGGGATAACTATCATGTTGGCCCCATATTACTTGGTTTTTTCATGTTTGTGGTTGTTGGCTCATGTAAGATTAACCTCAGTTCTCCTTTTATTATTATTTAGCTGCTGTTCATTTGATAGTGTTATATTGCTTCACATTTTTATACAGTTTTTTGGTATGAAATATGATTCGCCGGCAATGTTAGATATGTTCGTTAACTCATTAGATAGAAGTTATTAGTCTAAATAGGGCTGGTCTGTAATTTTTGTGTCAGGGGTTTGTGTAGTTAATGAAAATATAATCTTAATGCATTATCATATTTTAGATTTGATTGAGTAGAATAGCTAAATGTCAGCACATATTAAGTTATAACCTAATTTGTGTGCAATTGTTTTCTACCTTTTAACATGTTGGACTGTAAACTGTATTTCAGTTTTTCTGATGGACTCTTTTTCTATGTCCCAGCTCTGTTTCAGATCAGAAGAAGGCAGCTGCGGCGGCAAGAAGGGAGGAAAAGCGGCAACTACGGCTTCAAGTCCATCTCCGTTAGCTGCCACAGATTCCGACGATAAGAGAATCATTCACACAGGTCCAAACCCTCTACACAATTAGATAAATATACATATTGAGTTTAGTTTTGGAACTCTTAATTCTAATAGCTAGTTTTAGTGGTAGAATTCAAGTAAGAATGACTGTGCTAGTTCTTTCTGTTATCAATCAGCCTTCCTTTCTTCTCTTTCCTCGTCTGAGATAGAATTAATGGTAGAAAAACTTTAGCTTTTTCAGTCCAAGAATTTAATGAGGTTATATATGGGCAATAAAGCAAGGCTGGCTAGTACTATTATTAATGCTCCTGTTTCTTCTCCTTCTGTACATTCTGTTAAAACTTATTGTATTTGTATTGAAGATTGAACTGGTGTACGTAGTTACTGTTCTTATTCATCTACAACTACTATGACCCTTTTTAGTTCTTATCTTTTCTTACATAAATTGACAAGTTGGGCACCCGTACCTACCAGTTTAAAGACACTATGGTCCTTACCAACTACACTGTCAAGCCTGTAACTGGTGCAGCAGCATTGAGGGACAATTCTGAGTTTTCACTATCTGTTTCTTATTCGGGCGTGCCTTGTGTATGACAATATAAAAAAACTAAGGGGGAGCCAACTTCTTGATTTTTTTATCTCCTATCTGCTGACGCCTGACTGGAAAAAGTTTTACCAGGTCTCAATGCCCAAAAAGGTAAAGCAGAATGAAGGTAAATATAGTAAACTTATTGATAGATAATGTAAAAACATGTAAGTTATGTATCCAGTTTAGCCTTTTAGTTTGTGAATTATGTTTGTTTCTTAATTTCGAGTTTTTGTTTGAAAGTTATGTTTGTTTTGCTACAATGCTAGATGGTACTGATTGTTTGTTATTGATGATGGCTCTTATACCTCAGGGGTTCTGGCAGAAGAGGCTAAAAAGATTGTGGCATTGTACAGCGATGTTCTTTCTGCTACAATTTTGGATGCAAAACAGTGCAAAGAATTGAAAATGGGTTCTTGTCTAGGAGTTGCTGCAGCCTCTGCAAATCCTCCTTATTTTATTTATTTATGTTACAAGCCTCTAAGTGGACCTGTCAAAACCAAACTGGCTTTAGTAGGAAAGGCATTTTTCCTAACCATGCGTACAGTTTTCCTCTGCATTGTAGCAGCTCAGGCATGCCTTCTTCCATCTATCTAATCTAACATAAGATAAGCTAATCAATATGGTACAATGACAACTATTCCAGCTATGCTATGCTTTATTTACTACAAGTAGGAGTAAAATTGCAGGGACTCGGACTAGCAATTGGGGCTACTCTGATGGACTTAAAGAGGGCAACTGCACTAGCCAAACCCTTTCTCTAGCATCAAATACATAACTTTGAAAAAATGTGCAATTGGATGGCATATGTTCATTACATGGCATTTCAACAAGATCACAGATAAATAAACTATACATATGCTTAACCTTACTCAAATAGGAGCTTAAGATTCTCAATTTTGAGATTTTTCTCTCCAGTGCTAGAGTGAGTGCCATCTCAACAGCTTTCCTCAAAATTATGCGATCGTTTTTTAAGAATATGTTCTTGACAAGCTGCCATGAAGAACCAAGCATTAGAGAATCGATTAAATATGATAAACTAAAGTTGTGTCAAAGTCACTTAAAATTACAACAAAAAATAACTTGTAATGCATGCTTACCTTGACAACGAAATTTCCTTTTTAATAACAAAGTTCTCATTATCTTACATCTATAGCAGTAATGTATAAGACTTTCCTTTTTAACAACAAAGTTCTATGCCATAATTCATATAAAATGTAATATTGGCCTAGGAAACAAAGGAACTAATTATGTTACATTACATGCATGGTCTCAAGAGTCTCCATCTTTACTTGTTACTGAGACTAAACTCGGTCTCAGTCCTGATTCATGCTCGAACACTTGAATTTTCCAGCATATCGTAGAATGGAAATGAACTGTAAGCATATCCTCATTATCCAAGAAAAGGGTATTAATCACTGGGGTTCTCCAAGAACTCAGATAGATGGTATTACATCATTGGATGGTGTGACAAGGTATTCTGGGCTGGAAGATCCATTTAACAACGTTGCAGACCTCATGAATTTCGATACATATACCAGATGGTTCAGCAGTCCCTCAATGGCAGATTAGATGTCCGGGTCTTATTCATTTGCACCTCTTGACTTGGTGTCCACAAATTGCCCGCCCTTAGATCAATTGAAGTTCAGTCAACAAAGCTGTGGGAGCTTTGGCGTGGTCGATGGCGATGTGGTTAGAAGTTCGGTTAGTACTGGCAAAAAAATGGCTTTTCAGCAGATGGATCCCCAGTTCGGTTTTTTGTTGAATCCTGTGGATGGGGAGGGCTCAGGTGCAAAAAGAAGTAGCACTTCTTGTCAGCGAAGCAACATTATGGATGTGGGGAATTGGATTATCCCTTGGCCACTTGAGCAACCGCTAGCAGAAAAGATGCTCAGTGCATTATCTTTGTTTCAGGAGTCATCTGGTGGGGGAATTTTGGCCCAAGTTTGGGTACCCATTATGCATGGGGATCACTATAGGTCAAGCACTTCTGAACAGCCCTACTTGCTTGATCAGATGCTATCAGGATATCGTGAAGTTTCTCAAGGATTCACCTTTGCTGTAGAAGCAAAACCAGGGTCACTTCCTGGCCGTGTATTTGCCTCCAAAATACCGGAGTGGACCTCAAACGTAAGATACTTGTAACACCCCCTTCCCGAAAAGGAAAGGGAGGTCACGTGCAAAGCACAACAAACCTCAAAATAAGTGAACAGAGCACTAACAACTTCAAAATATGTAATAATGATATCTATCAATGAAGTATTAATTACAATTCTCCAACTAGAGTCAAAATGATCAAAACCTAAAAATTGAAACAACCTAGATCGATGGTCAAAGACAACTCTCTCATCACACTAGCCCTGAAACACCCCTGCAAACCTGCCGGAAGAAAAACACAGCATGAGCCAATTGCCCAGTACGGATACAGGTATACAAAAGATAAACAACTGATATACGAAAACAACTGAGACAGAATACTGAACAAAGCCTCAAGTGGAAATAAGAACTAAATATAATATCCAAAGATCTGAATGGAATATATTTGAATCAACGTAATGAATATATCTGAATCAATGTAATTGACGAAACAAATAAAAGAATAAAGAAATAACGAACTGAAGTGACTAACTTCATGACTTGAACTGAACAGAAACCACAAAACTAATCAAATAAAATAAAAGGCTGAAGCAAATGGCTGGAGTTGTTTTATACCGAATGAGCTCAGAAGTATACCTTGCCACATAGGCAAGTCAAAATAATGCCACACAGGCAAGTCAAATGATGCCACACAGGCAAATCAAAACAATGCCACACAGGCACATCAAAATAATGCCACACAGGAAAGTCAAAATAATGCCACACAGGCAAATCACACATTGGACCGCGAATCCAAATGTATGCAAATCGGATAGGTGTGTTTGGCACAACATCACCAATCCGCAGAACAGAAAACTAGGGTTAACCCATACGCCTCCCACAACAGAACACCAAATGGCTCACTTACTCCGGAGCCCAAAACGGAGACGCCGTGGACTAATCACACCGCCACGGAGAGTGTCATGCCTCTCGTGCCAAGACGACATGCCTGTGGTACCCCCACAGGTGGTTATAGCTCAGGTATACCCTACGGTATATTCTAACAAAAATATCATGTCACAACACATGCGACAAAACACCAACAAAAGGGTTCTATATGTACATGTTGAACCAAATCAAATTATAATCACAAGGTTTCAAAAAGAAGATAGCAACATGTACCGCTCTATAATTATCGAAATAAATATTAGACATGATAACCTCATTCAAAGAGTACAAATGCGAGTTATATGAATCAACTCCAAAATGAAACTAATATACTTATTTCACAAGAAACAATTATGTGAAATAATAACGAAATTCGAACAAGCGACAAAACGAACAAATCAAATTTAACAAGAGTATCGCAGAAAGAGTACGGAATCCGTACCTGACACTTCCAAATCATTTATAGCACACTCCACGAAATCTTATCCTCAAATGCCAACGATATTAAATATGAAACGTCATTCCCAACCTAAACATATTCACCTCGAATTAAAATAATCCAAACTAATAATTCCCAAAATAATTCATAATCTATTTAATATGCCTTTAATCCTCGTCTTTTATCAATTATTAATACTCCAAAATTTATATTCCAAAAATAACTCTTTAAATTCCCTTCGTTCAATTAAAAATTTTTTAATAAGATTTTATTACAATTCAATCGTTAATAACATAATACTATTAAAAAAAATTATTAAAAACTTTTATAACTATGTCGGCAAAACAAATAAATTTAAATTTAATATGTACAACTTCAATTTAAATTTACAAATTCTGATTATAAACTTCATGGCTAATAACCTATTAAAATGTAATATCTATATATATATATATATATATATATATATATATATATATATATATATATATATATATATATATATATATAATGAAATCAATCCTGCAAACCGCATGAAATCAAACATGACATATATGTATAAGCATAATTTAATTATAATCCTTATTGATACCTGCAGCAACTTAGCTTTCATCATGATAACGAAATTTTCTTTTCTCTTTTTTTTTTTAACAACAAAGTTCAGTCAACAACTGAAACAAGTAATCTGAGAAACTTATAAATATGTATATATCCAGTCAAATCAGTCGTACCCTCCTATACTTCTACTATTTACCGATTATATGATTCCCTATAACAGAATATGCATTACCTCGAATTATAAACAAAAAGAAAAACTTGCCTGATGTTAAATAAAATTGCGAATTTTCTTCCTCCTTTTCCAGCGCAGCCACCGACCTCTTTCGTTTTCTCTCCACCAATTCGTACAAAATAGGTGAGGAAGATTAGGTTTAGTTATTTATTAATTTATTAACTCTCCTAATTTAAATTGCATTTTAATATTACCCAAATAAATTAAACCCAATTAAATTTTAAGACCCAATTTGTACTAAATTAATTTACCCATCTCTTATTAATATTTATTAGCCCACACAAATTAAATAGTTATTTTGACCCAAAATAATGGACAAAGTCCAATTAATATGTTTTCAAACAAAAATAATTTTTTTATTACTTAATATTATATTTTTTTTTTCGGGTATTACAATACTATAATGAGAATGAATACTTGCGGGTAAATCACGCAGTAAGCCATGAAGTCCATGGATCTGTTGCCTTACCTATATTCAGCAGTGATCTATTGGAAAAGTCATGTTGTGATGTGCTGGAACTTGTCACTTTGAAAGAAAAATCTAATTTTGATTCAGAGATGGAGCACGTCTGTTGTGCATTCAAGGTTAGTTCTCCTGTTTAATGTCTTTACAACTTATAAGTACACATTCTATATTTAAAGCTGTGTTATTAAGCCAACTGAGAAGAAAAATCATCGTAGCTGCTATTAAACCAACCTTTGCGAATTCTAGTTAGTGCTAAAACTATTTTTTATTTAATATTTGTTATGTCTATTAACCATTGACTAATAGAAAAGGAGAAATATATGGCACTTTCGGAATGATGAACTGAACTTGTTGAACTGTTACTTCAAAGGTTTTAACTGTGTTTGGACCCCCACATAACGCAAGGTCAGAATGATTGCAATGATTCGTCCTTCCATTTAAACTTACTAACTTGTGAGTTGTCTTCTTTCTTAGATTCTTGGGAGTTGTTTATAATATGTTAAACCAGTCTAGTAAAGGTTTGAGTTTTGGGTTATGCCCCCTGTGTGAGTTTCCAAAATAAGTGATAGTTTTACATAAATATAAGATAAAAATTTGTCAGTCCAGAGTGGATTGAGACGAGTAGAAACATGAGAACAAAATGTGTATGTTTTGGTATTTCTAGTCTGCAGCAGTATTATGGATCTGCCATTTTTTATTGATAAGTATCTGTTATGCCTTTTTCTGGATAAGTCTCTGTTATGGACCAGCCTTAGATGAATCGCTTCAGCTATCACTTTCTGAAATTTTATCTTGAAATTTGTGTCCTTGATATGACAGTTCTTCCGCAATTTCTGTAAACAATAAAATATACAAAACATTAAAAGAAAATGTATTATCAATATCCACATGAGTAATCATTTTATAATTTACACTTTAGTGGCCTATCAATGTTAATTATTGGTTTTATTGCGAATAATGTCTTTTGTATCTTAACTCCTAACCCTGACATCTGCATGCTGTGAATCTAAGGAGCACTGCACCTCCTTAATTTTATCCCCAGGTTTCAATCAGTAAATTTTATTTTGTCATTTCAGCAAATGATAGTTAGATCGGATACAAGAATTCCTCAATGATTCTTCTGAGTAATTTTTGTAATCTGAAATTATATTTTTTCTAAGTCATCTATTATTTTGCAGTTCCTATCAAAGAATCAAAGGGCTGCTTTGGGTGAGATAGCTAATGTTTTACGAGCTGTATGCCATGCACATAGATTGCCACTTGCTCTAACATGGATTCCATGTACTTACAATGTGGGAAGTGGTGATGAAATCATTGAAGTACGTGTTAGAAAATATAATACAAGTGCAAACGAGAAATGTATACTTTGTATTGAGGATACGGCTTGTTATGTGAATGATAGAGAAACACAAGGATTTATGCATGCTTGTGTTGAACACTATCTTCAAGAAGGGCAAGGTATTGCTGGAAGAGCATTTCAATCCAATCATCCTTTCTTCTTCCCAGATGTAAAGGAATATGATATATTAAACTTAATTGTTTGGTTAGCTTATGTTATCTAACTGTAGTAAATTAGTTACTACTTTATGGAGTTTAGTTTTTCATCAAGTCTATTTTGTTCCAATGGGCCTTTTAATTGTCTTAATATCTTCAATAACTGGCCAGGTATATGCGACCTGAAACTGCACAAGGTATTTTTATGAACTTCAAGGACTTATACTATTACAATGGGAGTAAGCTCCCTTTTGCTGCTGCTCAGATTGGTCAGGCTTTTAGGAATGAGGTACCAAATACTCCCCTAATAGATTACTGTGTGATTGCTTACATTGTCATGTGGCTATAAATGTTAGTGGCATTCATTATTTATTTGGAATTTTATTTGTTAACTAACTTGCTTAATTTTGGTTATTATTGAGGTGAGTGGATCAGTTGCCTCTATGCTCTTGTTACATATAAAAGATCAGTTGCCTTACAAGACTGGGTATCAAATTTCTGTGCTACGTTTACGGAAGACAAAGGACGAAATTATGAAGTGTACTATCTATATATGTAGATATATACTTTGATTGAAGAACTGTGGTAGCTTTAGATGGTTAATTGTAAAGATAATGAATGATTATGTAGTGAATGATTTTATTAGGTTAATAATATTTTAGTTTTTTGTATTTTTGCCATTATTTGCTATGGGGACCTTGAGTCAGCCAGGTACACAAAAAGAATGTCAAATTTTGATTTGGCAACAATATAATTCGTTACCAAAGTATTGAACAAGTTTTAATATAGCAACAATTTTTTATATATTTAGTAACAACTTTTTGTTGCTAATGGCATTAAAATTTTTATATTTGGCAACGAAAAATTAACCTAATAACAACGGAGAGGATATTGTTGCTAATATTAAAATAAAAGACAACATTTTTATCGTTGCAAATCATATCAAATTTCGTTGCACATATAAAGAAATGACAACATATAATGTCGTTGTTAATTGACGACTTTCATTGCTATTGAAAAATAACCAGCAACAAATATTTTCGTTGCTGATTCAGCATAATGTCGTTGCCAAATAATATAATCAGCAACGAAAATCGTTGCTAAAAACTATACATTTCTCAACGAAAATCGTTGCTAAAAACTATACATTTCGCAACGAAAACAAGCTTATGCAACAATTTACATAATTTACTACAACAAAAAATGTCGTTACAAAATGGTGTCAATTGCAACAAAAATGCATGGTCATTGCAAAAAAAAAAAGAGTTCATTTCGTTGCCAATTAGCAGGCTTTTGTAACAAAATGAGATTTTTAGCAACGAAATTTAAATTATTCTGCAACAATACATTTTGTTGCTAAATGATCGATGTCTCTGTACGAAAGCCAAATTTTATTGCAAAATGTATTAATTTTGGCAACGAAAAAAATACGTTCATTGCGGAACAATTAGCAACGCTCATTGCGCAACGAAAGATGCAACCACAGTAAAGTCGTTGCCAAAACCCTTTAGCAACGAAATTTGGCACCTTTAGCAACAAAAATCGGTTGTTGCCCCATTTTTTTGTAGTGTCAGGAGGGTCATAGAATACTGTAATAACTGATTTACGGTCACCTAGTTCGGGGGTGACAAACTATCATGCCATGATCTCAGATGGGATGCCACTAATACTGGTGGGGTATGATCAACGTGGCTAACTATTGAGGAAGACATCTGTGCAGGCCGTATCATAAGATTATCAGGGGTCAATGCTGAATATCTCTGGACATACATATGCATAACATGATACATACATGATCAACAATAGATGGAAATATGATGTAGGGAATAACAGTACATACATTCCTAAGTACATCATCATCTAATACATTATCTCTGTACAGCTAAAAATACAAGGAAATGGGGCACAAACGCTCAACAACTAAAAGAGACCTATTGAAAGATATAGCAAGAATGGGGCACAACCACCCAGTATCTAACAGAGGCCTATCAAAAAATATAGTGAGAATACACATTAGAAGAAGACAATGGTGTCAATGTCTACATCATCAATCCTATCCACCTGATGTAACTCCTCCCGAGTCACTGGATCTCCACCAAGAGGGATGTTAGGCCTAAAAAATGGAGGATCTGCGCCAGCGAAACCATATGGGTCACCTAAAGGGCTAGCCCCAGAGCTAGAAAGATAAAACGTATCTACCTCTAAAGGACCTCTGCCCAAGTACTGGATGAAGAAATGTGCCTGGTCCAACTGTCGGGTCAAGCTGTCAATCTGTGTCAAATGAGTCGGATCTCGGACACAGGCCATCCAATCTGTCATCATCACAGATCCAGGAACCATATCCCCCATAAATTGAGTGACGTGGTCTGGGGTCTGATGGTACCAGGGGACCACTAGCGATGGAAAATATCCTGAGTATACGGACCCTCTGACAACGTAAAGCCGTCAACGCCCATCAATGGGATATCAATGACAGGCGACTGCGACACAGGCCAATAAAGCCTGTCAGGAGGTAAGATCGGTATACGTATCTCCCCTGTGGTGCTCCTAATAGCACGCTCTCCCAAATAGAGCTCCCATCCTCCATCTATGAAGAGAGGAATCCTACGGGTGGATATCACGTACTCGACACCAGTCGGGTACCCATCCTCAAACCTAACGGTTAAATGGTCCCCAGAGTAGGGAACCCAAGTGATAGCATCAGCTGTCAATAACTCCAACTGTTGACGATAATGGGTGAAACCCTCAGCTACATGAACCTCCGCCAGTATGGAGCGATGCCATCATTGTCCTCGTGGATAGGTATCTGGACCTAGCACACTAATAGGACTCAAGCATGAGAGCCTCTCATAGGCCCAAAACTGCCAACACAAAGGCAAACATCTGCGGTCAGTCAACACTCTTAACCTGTACATGGGAAATCAAAAAAGAAATACTCACCACCAAAAATGGGTAAAATCCTAGCCAAGCCTTCGTTAAGCCTTGTGAACGCATGCGCATGCCCTGAGGAAATAGGCGAAAGTGTAGGAGCTCCAGTCATACTGTCCAATACGGTCCACATCTCGTGTGGCGCTGACCAAAGTGAATAACACTGTGGAAGAGTTATCTGCTATGAAGCAACCCCTAATAATAACCAGGAATAGTTGCCAAAGAATACGATCCCTGACTCTCACATCAGCGGGTATGGGCTCACTCAACAGCCCACTCATAGCATCTACGCTCAAAAGACCTATACGAACTGTCCTACTCTTGAGTACCTCAGCTAGGACTCCTAGCAAGGATCTGACAGTAGTCAAGGTAATATCCACTGCACAAGGCATTGGCGCCCCTCCATACACTATACCAGTGATAAATCGCCAATCCATCGACATCATCATCACCTCACAGTCCAACAAATAGAAAGACTGAGTCTAGTGAAACCAGCGCTCAGACAGCGCCCTGAGATAACCCCAGGGACAACAATGGGGGATGATGGAAAAGAACGCCTCGAAGCCCCAACCGTGCACAATCACTCGATAATTTGGATGCAGAGCCTGATATACAGAGTGAATACTGAACTAGTTCCCTCGAGGTTGCGTAAAGTTGGGAACCTACATCATAAAAGCAGATCAACATCAAAACCTTTTCTCCTCATCAATAGGAAAAAGGAAGATCAAATCTAGCTTTTACCTCATTTGCATGCAAGTAAACTGAGGGGTGTCGACTCAAATCACCCAGAAGCTCTGGGATCGTCACCTAAATACCAGGGAAATCCCTACAGGGAACATGAACATCAAGAAAAAGGTCCGCAACCGGTACATCCTCCTCCTCGTCCTCAACATCCGGTACATCAACTCGGATAGGACGGATCACCGCCTCCACCAAACAACGAGGCTGTCTAACTAAACGGGGTCAAGGCACATCAGAAGCCCTCCTCCGCACATCTAAAGTGGTTTTGCGGGAACTACTCAACTGATCCAGATCCATATATTTGGACACAAGTCTCCAAATTATCTCAGAAAGGGTGTGGTAAATTCTAACCTGGAGCTTTTTCAAATGATTTTATGATTATATGCATGAATTACTTTAACATACGCCTACAGTAGAGTTAAAAATGCATGTCTACCCAATGCCTAGACTTTTAGAAAATTTTTGCCAGGGTCTCCTTTGTAAAAAGGACTATCCACATGCACATAGGCATGACTAGGTGGCCATTTAGTAACACACCTACCCACAGTCATAAACATCCTATATGCATAACACTATCAAAGTCATAATTCGTAAGGGTAGCCTAATTACTAGGATTACTTTGCTTTACAACCTTTGCTCATTTGTCCTCAAATAGGATAAGAAATAGCAGAAAAGGTGCCAATTTGACTGTTTTAAAAAGTTAAATTTTTTCACATCATTATGTTCAGCATTGTTAAATACTAACATTTACTATGTTGAATATTTTTTATCAAGTTATATGAGCATGCATATTCACTACTATGTGTTTAGAAGCATTTCATGTGATAACTCATTTTCCAACAGATAAAAATTGGAAAGGAAGACATGCATACGTTACCAGGGCAGTGTAGAACACTTGTACGGTGACAGATTTTGCATAAAGCCGCCCGAACTTAGTAGATCTGAAGAAGAGCTCTCAGATTCTTTGTGTGGTGCAATATGAAAATAACTTGTGAAAGTAACAGGCCACCCACGGTTGGCCGCAGGTGTATCTACGGCTCCCCAAGGCGGGTCCCATCCCTCCAGCTCGGTCCAATTTGAGTTGCAAAGGAGGTCTCATAAGCTGAAAAAGTTAAATCAGGAAAAAGATGCTATGCGATTGAGCGGAGAAGCCTGAAATCCTGGTTTTCAAAGACCAAACTGCGGGTCTACATTTCACTCATTGGTATTCCCTAGACACAGGGTTAACTAAATCAATAATCACAACTATTGCAAACTACATTCGATAATACCCACAAAGGTCCGATGCCGTCAATTTGGGGTTGTAACTCCAAAACACATTTCCCTAGTGGGGATCCCATACAAGTTCAGCCGTTGATGCACACGTGAGCGAAGGTCAAGCAACCTTGATGAAATTCATCCATTGGAAAGTAAATCCCCAGCATCAGAAACCAGATGTTCTCATCCATTGATGCACATGTCATTGAGGGTCAAGCAGTCTTGACATCACTATCCGTTGGCAAGTAAATCCAACGAAGCGTCAGAAGTCATCTGATGATTCCAACCATTGGCAATTAAACCCAGTGAAGCATCAGATAATGGTCTGATGATGGTATCCGTTGAAGTAAATTTCAACGAGGGTCAGGCAACCCTGACAATCAATAAACTATTGGCAGTAACTCCAACAGAACAGTGGAAGGACCTGGCGATGCAAACCAGGAAGAACATACTCATCGGGGAGAACCGATGATGGAATATGTTATACACATCTTAATTAGACAAAACACACATCCCCAGTGTCTCTTGTACATGAGAGATACATCCTGAGTGGAAAGTTTGTACCAAGGATTAAGGACTTTGGTGATAACCCTAACGTTAACATCCTGGAAGTTCTTAAGAACTTTGGAGCACACATCTAAGCACTTCGTCAGGGTCATCAGTGATAACTTCAGTCCCCATCAGAAGTTATGGGAGCAAACAGTCATCACATCCCATTGGAAAACAATCCAACAAACCACATTCATCATGCATTTGCATCATGTTGCAGTACATTGCAGCATGATTATCTTGTCACATTTCAAGTGTCTAGTATTCTTTATCCTACCCATGCCATTACATTGCATGAATATATATAAGTGTTCACTCATTTAAATCCATTTGAAGTCTTCTTGGCATCCCACTGTAAGACTTCTTACATTTCTTAAAGCCTTTCTCCACTTTTTGCACACATAATTATTCACTTTGAGAGTCAAGTTGTGTGCGTATGCCCGGACTTCGGTCCGTGGCTTTTTTATTTCTTATATATATATATATATATATATATATATATATATATATCATCGAGTTATGCCTCAATTGAGCCTGGATTTATATCCGAAGCGTTTACTGCTTTTGTATATATGTAAATACTTATATATATTGTTATCATCAAACTCTATTTGATTGAGTCTAGATATAATATTCGGTGCATTTACTGCTTATATATATATAATTCGAGGATACATATATATATATATTTACATTTATGTCAGGCCTAGAGTTTACTTCGTTGCCTTTTACTGCTTTATTTACATTTAGTCCCGCCTAGAGTTTACTTCGTGGTGGTTGATCGTCTCCCTATATATATTTACCGCTTTTATATATTTTCATTTAGTCCCGCCTGGAGTTTACTTCGTGGCGGTTGATGGTCTATATATATATTTACAGCTTTTATATATTTACATTTCTAATCCCCCATGGAGTTTACTCCGTGGTGGTTGATCGTTCATATATATATATATATATATATATATTTACAACTTTTATATATATTTAACTACTTACAGCTTTCATACAAACTGCAACATCACGTGAGTCTAGGAATCATGTGATCACAGATTCAGTCTCCTGAATTTAGATTCGGTTCCCGTGATGGACATTTTCGGCTGTAACTAGCTTGTAAATTATTCAAAGTGTTTGAATTTTCTTAGATGACTCTCATGCCCACAAGGAGTTCGGCACTGCTATGTATCTTATTTTCTCGATGATGCCTCGCATCTCAAAAATAAAAGCAATCAAGCCGAACACATAATAAAATGGAAGTATCAAAGGCCTCAATTACTATTGAGCATAAGGGTTTGAAAAACCTCTTTTACGAAACATCACTGCTATATCTTGTTAAAACTGAACTTTTATACAAAATTCAAACCCTTTGTATATAGGTGCAAACGAGGCATAACACTACTTCCAGATAATTGCACATTTACCCCCCCCCCCCACATTCATATAATAGTTTAATTTGAAAAGTGGCGGTCACCATGGTAACACAGATGTCGGGGGGTGCCTAACACCTTCCCTATGCATAATCAAGCCCCTGGACCCTAACGAATCTCGGTTTCATAGACCTGTTAAGCAGTGTTACATCACCAGGTCAATGTGTAAACCTTTTCTTGGTTGAGTTGGTGCAACCATTTAAAAATACCAACTGGCGACTCTTACAGTCCAATCATCGACATAAACATGTCGGACCTTTTCACAACTTATTTTTTAAAACAAATCTCACCTAACATGAGAACAACAAAAGACAAGAACAAAAAAAGGACAGTAAAAATCCCGACGTCAACATCGTATATACATAAATGAGATTGTAAGACTGCATGGTATGCCAGTATACATAGTTTCTGATCGAGACCCAAGATTCACTTCATGATTTTGGGTTAGTTTGCAAAAAGCTATGGGCACGGATTTACGATTAAGTTCTGCATACAATCCTCAAACGGACGGGCAGTCGGAGAGGACAATTCAAACTCTTGAAGATCTATTAAAAATTTGTGTCCTTGACTTCAAAGGATGTTGGGACAAGTTCTTGCCATTGGTGGAGTTTTCCTACAACAACAGTTATCAAGCAAGTATTGGCATGGCTCCATTCAAGGCGTTGTATGGACACAAGTGTCGTTCTTCAGTATGCTTGGATGAGGTGGGTGAAGCAACTTTATTGTGACCGAAATTGGTACGTATGACTACGAAAAAGATTCAAATGATCCGGCAACGTATAAAGACCTCAGAAGATCGACAAAAGAGTTATGCTGATCTTCATCGAAAGGATGTGGAATTCAATGTTGGAGATCATGTGTTGTTATGTGTTGCTCCATGGAAGGGATTTACAAGATTTGGAAAGAGAGGAAAGTTCAATCCTCGATTTATTGGCCTATTCAATATTCTCGATCGAGTAGGAACTGTGGCCTATAAATTCGCCTTACCGCCAAGTATGTCTCGTGTTCATAACGTTTTTTACATATCTATGTTGTGTAAATATGTAACCATATTATTGATTTAGAACCGGACGAGATAGCAAAAGATTTAACGTATGAAGAGGTACCTGTTAAAATCTTGGATAAGAAGGAACATATTCTACGCTCCAAGGTTATACCTCAAGTCATGGTTTTGTGGAGAAACCACGGTGTTGAGGAAATGACCTGGAAGTTAGAATCCGAAATGAAATAAAGTTATCCTCACCTCTTCGACATACCAGGTACGTACACCAATTTCGAGGACGAAATTTCATAAGAAGGAGAGGTTATAAGACCCAAACTTTTATGAATAAAGATAAATTTTTCCTCTAAATATCATTTTTTAATATTAAGGTGTGAATTTGTTATAATGTTATAGTTGTGGGTAATATTTACAAATTTTGCAATGTAAGCAAGTTGTTATAAAATATTCGATTGGTTGGAGAATATTCATTTTAACAGGGAATATTCGTATGATGACACAATCATTAGTGGACCCCACAACAGAATTATTGTCGGAGTTAGAAAATGACAGAAATATCTTTTTATAAAAATAACGGTGAAAGTTTTACCATTAACTGTTGAAATACCCGGTGATAAAAGAACAGTAATACGCGTGGTTGCATAGTAGCACACGGTATTTGATGCTTACGTGAGAAGTCACTTAGTTATACTCAGTAATTGCTGCAGTAATTACTGCATAGTATCTCAACATTATTGATTCAATTATACTCAGTTTTGTTTTTTTATGAAAAATAGAATATATTATATTTTATTATGCATAATGTTTGCATAGTAAAATTTAAAAAAAATTCAGCCGAACGCCCGTGAATTTGTCGAATCCCACTCTGCAGTCCGTGATTTTTCCTAAATAGTATCCTTTCATTCTCCTATAAATAGGATGCTTAGTTTAGAATTAAAAATCACACCAGAATCAGAGAATTCCTCTTCTATAATACTGAGAGTATTTCTTTAGAGTTTAAGGAAGCTTTGAGCGTAGAAAACAATATAAGTTTTCTTAAAAATATCCCCGCCCTACCAGTTAGAAGTACTCTCTTTTTAAGGTAAGATATTATTTTTGTTTAATATTCGTATGAAATAATATTTTCTTCCATACTCTGTAGTATGTAAGTAATATTATTTCATTTCAGATTCCGAATTCTACACTAATTGTGTTAAAGTATTGCTTCTATACTCCGTGAAATCAGTAGAATATCCTTGAAATTTGCACTTCATCTATCTTTTTATGGAAATATTATTCTGAGCATTCTTGATAATTTTTAATCTTTTCATGCTGGGGTACTATTCACAAAATACTATTCACGGGGTATTATTCACTCGGGAACTATTTATTCGGGGTACTAATCATGACAAAAATTGATTTCTTTTCTGTCCAAATTATTTTTGATACAATATTATTCTTAAATTTTACTTCACAAAGCAGTATCATGTTGACAATTTGGACAATTATTGAATCCTGGATAAATTAAATTATAAATCTTTCAAATTTATCCTTGCTCTCATTTAATTAAATTCTCATATCATTGTCATCATCCTCATGCTTATATTGTGATGAAAGTTATCTTTGGCTCGTAGTGCATAGATGGACTGTTGATTGGTGTCGATGTCGGGATTTTTATTATCCCTCTTCTGTTCTTATCTTTTGGTGTTCTTATGTTAGGTGAGATTTGTTTGAAAAAACAAGTTGTGAAAAGGTCCGACATTTATATGTCGACGATTTGACTGTAAGAGTCGCCAGTTGGTTTTTAAAATAGTTGTACCAACACAACCGAGAAACGGTTTGCACATTGACCCAGTGATGTGACACTGCTAAACGGGTCGTGAAACCGAGATTCATTAGGGTCCGGGGACTTGCTTATGCGGAGGGAAGGTGTTAGGCACCCCCCGACATCCGTGTTACCACGGTTATCGACACTTTTCAATTAAACTGTTATATGAATGTGTGTGTGTGTGTGGGTCAATGTGCAGTTATTTGGAAGTAGTGCTATGCCTCGTTCGCACCTATATACACAGGGTTTGAATTTGTATAAAAATTCAGTTTTAAGTAAGATATAGCAGTGAGGTTTTATAAAAGAGGTTTTTCAAACCATGTGCTCAATAGTAATTGAGGCCTTTGATACTTCCATTTTATTAAATGTTCGGCTGGATTGCTTTTATTTTCGAGATGCGAAGCATCTTCGAGAAAATAATATATAAAGCAGTGCCGAACTCCTCACGGGCATGACAGCCATCTAAGGAAATTCAAACATCATGAATAATTTACAAGCTGCTTACAACTGAAAATGTCCATCACAGGAACCGAATCTAGATTCAGTAGACTGAATCTGTTATCACATGATTCCTATGCTTACATGATGACGCAATTTATATGAAAGTAGTAAGTAGTTATATATAAAAGCTGTAAGTATATATATATATATATATACAGACATGATCAACCACCATGGCACCTCCATGGGGGATCAAAAATATAAATATATAAAAGCGGTTAATATATATATAGAGACATGATCAACCACCACGAAGCACCTCCATGGGGTATCAAAAATATAAATAAAGCAATAAAGACGATCAACCGCCACGAAGTAAACTCCAGGCGGGACAAAATGTAAATAAAGTAGTAAAAATGATCAACCACTACGAAGTAAACTCCAGGCGGGACGGAATGTAAATAAAGCAGTAAAAGTGATCAACCGTCACGAAGTAAACTCTAGGCGGGACATAATGCAAATAAAGCAGTAAAAGGCCACAAAGTATATATATATATATATATATATATATATATATATATATATATATATATATATATATATAAGCAATAAACGCACCGGATGTAAAATCCAGGCTCATCGAACAGAGTTCGACAACAATTTATATATATAAGTATATATATATATATATATATATATATATATATATATAATGAATATATATAAAAGTAATAAATGCTCCGGATGTAAAATCCAGGCTCATCGAACAGAGTTCGACAACAGTTCATATATATATATATATAAAATTAAATAAACGCTCCGGACGTGAGTCCAGGCTCAATCGAGGCATAACTCGATAATGTTAGTCCATATATATATATATATACACACACACACACAAAAGGAAATAAAAGCCACGGACCGAAGTATGGGCATACACATGTAACACGACTCGTAATGTGAAGAATGGTGTGTGCAAAGTAGAAGAGAAAGCCTTTAAAGTGTGTAAGAAGGCTTACAGTGGACTGCCAAAGAAGACTTCTATAGCTTTAAATGGATGAATACTCGGTTCTCGCCAATAAAAATATAACTGAATATAAGCTCATAAGTGTTTAAAATGAGAAAACACTCAGTTTAGGGTGTTTACAGAGCAAATTGGACAGGGCTTCCTCACCGTTTTCTCTTACAAAATAGCCACCCTAAGTCCTCTATTTATACAAGGGGAGCCGCAGGTGCAGCCGTAGGTACACCTGCGATAGCCACAGATGTACCTGTGGCTGCCCGGGCTCTGCGGGTCCTGCCATCTCAAAGTACGTGCATGCCTGCAATGTATTGTCTACTCAAACTTGCAGAACTTCAATCCGAGCCTTTGATTAAGGTGAATAAGACCTTTTACGGAGTGCTGGTGTCAAGAGCTATGCCATGACATGGGATTAGAGGTTATCAGAAGTCAAAAAGATGGGACCATGCCCTTGGTCTTCAAGCTTTAAATTCTATCTGGTGTGTTGCCTTGCGTAGTAGTCACTCAGGATTGTAACTCCTTGGTTCTTGTGGGACATTACTGTGTATAATGTATGTTGAACTATTGTGTTGAGATGACACAATATGGGATTGAGGTGGAAAAATGATGATTTTTCCCCTCACCGGGGTTATCTTCGGTTTGGACTGATAAAGCAGTCGTTGCTTAGGGTTATCTCTGAGATCGGGTTACTACAAGTACTGGATGTCCTCGGGGTTGTCTCTGAGGTGTGCCTGACCTCCCGGGGTTATCTCTGGGACTGGAGCTGAGTGCCTCAGTTTGGTTTCTGAGGTTAAAACTGACTGCATAGGTTGAAATGAGCATCTCCGGGGTTATCTCTGGAACTGCAACTGCACTCCTTGGGGTTATCTCCAAGGTTGACATTGTCTTTCCCGGTGTTATTTTTAGGACTAAGACTGAGTATCTCGGGGTTATCTTCGAGATGAAACGACCTTCTCAGGTGTGATTTCCGGTATTGAGCTGAGCTGTCCTCCAGGGTTATCTCTGAAAGACGATTCTGCCCTCCTGTAATGTTAGTAACGGATATGCAAAAAATTTTGAATGTCTACAAATGCCCCTCTTTATCATATTCATGCAATGCAATGGCATGGATAGGATAAAGAATACTAGACACTTGAAATGCAACAAGATAATCATGATGCAGTGTACAACAACATGATGCAAATGTATGTGGTTTGTTGGATTATTCTCAAACATGGTGGGATGATTGCCGGCTCCCCTTGACTTCTACCAGGATTGACAATTATTACTGACAACCTTGATGAACTATCTTGGACGTGCAATCTAATACTTTCAGGAGCTTCCAGGATGTTGACGTTGGGGTTATTACTAAAGTCCTTAATCCTTGATATACACTTCATGCTGAAGATGTATCTCTCATGTACAAAAGACTCTGTGGGGATAGAGCTTTATCTATTGAGGATGTGTATAACATATTCCATCATCGGTCCTCCCCGATGAGGATGTTCTTCCCTGGTTTGTATCGCCAAGTCTTTCCGCTGCTCTGTTGGAGTTACTACCAATAGTCGGTGTTGTCAGGGTTGCCTAACCTTCATTGACATGTGCATCAACGGATGAAATCCCTGCTGGTGATAGCATCAAGGTTGCTTGACCTTCGTTGACGTGTGCATCAACGAATGATTATATGAAAACCCGCTAGGGAAAAGGTTTTAGGGCTACGACCCTGAATTGATGGCATTAGACCTTTGTGAGGTATTGCTGAACGTAGTTTGTAATGACTGAGAACTTTGGTATAGTGTACCCTGTGTTTGGGAAAATTCCAATGAGTGATATGTAAAACCATAACTTGACCCGTGAAAACCAGGATTTCAGGATATTCTGCTCAATTGTGTAGCATTTTTATTCCTGATTTGGCCTTTTCATTTTGTGAGAACTCTTTTCCAATTCAAACTAGACTGAGCTGGAGGGGTGGGCCCCACCTAGGGGAGCCATAGGTACACCTGCGGCAGCCACAGGTACACCTGAGGCCAACTGTGGGTACTTTAAACCTGTAGGTTGCTTTTACAAGTCATTTTCACGTTGCGCCGCGAAGGAAATCTGAGAGCTCTACTTTAGATTTGCTGAGTTCAGGCGTCTTTCTACAAATTTTGTCATTGTACAAGTGTTCTACACTGCCCTGGTAACGTATGCAATGTCTTCTTTTCCAGTTTTTATCCATTGAAAAATGACTTATGATATTAAATGCGTCTAAACACATAGTAGTGAATATGCATGCTCATATGATGTGATAAAAAATATTCAACATAGCAAATGTTAGTATTAAACCATGCTGAACATAATGATGTGATAAAATTTTACTTTTGAAATAGTCAAATTGGCACCTTTTTCTGCTATTTCTTTTCCTATTTGAGGACAAATGAGCTAAGGTGAAAAAGCAAAGTAATCCTGGTAATTGAGCTACCCTTACAGATTTTTACTTTGATGTATTAATGTATGTAGGATGTTTATGACTGTGGGTAGGTGTGCTACTGAATGGCCACCTAGTCATGCCTAGGTGCATGTGGATAGTCCTATTTACAAAGGGGACTATGGAAATTTTTTTCCAAAATGTAGGCATTGGGTAGTCATGCATTTCTAACTCTACTGTAGACGTATGTTAAAATAATGCATGCATGCATGTAGTCATAAAACTGCATTTTGAAAAGCTCCAGGTTAGAATTTACCACACCCTTTCTGAGGTGATTTGGAGACTTATTGTCCAGATATATGGATCTGGATCAGCCGAGTAGTTCCCATAGGACCACTTCAGGTGTACAGAGGAGGGCTTCTGAAGTACCTCGACCCTGTTCTGTTAGATAACCTCGTCGTTTGGCGAAGGTGGTGATACGTCTGCACATGTTCCCTATAGGGATTTCCCAGACATTCAGGTATCGATCCCATAGCTTCTGGGTGAATTGAGTAGACACCCCTCGATTTACTTGCATGCAAACGAGGTAAAAACAAGATTTTGATCTTCCCCCTTTTTTTTTCCTATTGACGAGGAGTAAAGGATTCTGATGTTGATCTGCTTTATGATTTAGGTTCTCGACTTTACACAACCTAGAGGGAACTAGTTCAGCATTTACTCAGCATATCAGGCTCTGCATCCTGATAATAGAGCGATTGTGCATGACTGGGGCTTCGGAGCGTTCTTTTCCATCCTTCCCCATTGTTATCCCTGGAGTTACCTCAGAGCATTGTCTGAGCGCTAGTTTCACCAGACTTAATCTCTTCATTTGTTGGACTGTGAGGTGATGATGACGCTGATGGATTAGCGATTTATCACCGCTATGGAGTTTAGAGGGGTGCCAGTGCCATGTACAATGGATATTACCCCGACTACCATTCAATCCTTGCTAGGATTTCTGGCTAAGGCGCTCAAGGTCAGGACCATTCTTACTGGTCCATTGAGCGCAGATACTATAAGAGGGCTATTGAGTGAGCCCATGCCCAATGATGTGAGAGTCAGGGATCGCATTCTTCTGCGATTGTTCCTGATGATGTGAGAGTCAGGGATCACATTCTTCGGTGATCTGTTAAATGAGGCCATATCATCCAGAGATGCATTAATTGTTGAGCAAGATGCTATCCTATCTGCTCGAGATGTGGTTGTTACAGATAGTACTTCAGTGAGATCCCTTACGACTGGCATACTTGCCGATATGAGTGCATATATTAATGGGCATAATGCTACCATGCAGTTGGCCGCAGATCTGCAAGCTCGTGTAGATACCCTTGGACATGAGCTTATAACGTTACCCCCTTATTCGAAGAGAGATGCTATGTTAGATCTGATAGTCCGCATATATACCAATCTGCAGATAGACTTGTATTTTCCTGCACAAACTAGTTTAGCCATTTTTTCATGTACAACACATAAGGCTGTAAACGTGCCAACATAGTTCGGGGTTGATTCAGACTCAACTCGAAAAAATACGAGCGAGACTCGAATTCGTTAATAATATGATCCAAATTTGAGCATTAAAAATAGTTCGAATAAAAATATGAGTAGAATCTGAGCAAGGTTATACTCGACTCGTTTAAGATTCAAACTACTCAAATTCTTGATTGGGATTCGATACATATTCGATTAGATGTTTGATACATTCTCTTATAATATATACAAATTTAAATCAAATTAGGATAATTAGTTATTATTTTATTTTGTTTTTAATTTTAATTGTGATTTTATATTTGTAAAGTGTAATAATAAATATATTTTCTCATTTTAAAGTAAAATAACAAATTTAATTTATAATTATATTTATTATAAAACTAATTATTATGTGGAGACTCGAATTTGAGCTTGAATTTGAAGCTCGCGAGTAGTTTGAATAAATATCCGAGTCGAGTCGGATCGAATACGAGTAATAAATATTCGAGTCGAGTCGAATTTGAGTAGGATTTTTCAAATTTAATTCAAATTCAAGCCGAATTCGAGTACGAATTTATCATTTCGAGTCAAATTCGAAGTAGCTCTCTGTTCGCTTCGGTTAGACTCGTTTACACCCTTAACAACATATATTGTATATATCAAACAACATTATATATGGCAGGAAAATATATGTTGATTCACTTCCCTTCTAGTTGTGCCTTGATACTTGCTTGATATTTACCTGCTTCTTTAGGGCTTGTGATCTTGATGTATTCTGAACTCATCCTTGATATGTGGACATTGAGATGTCGCAGGATCTTTCATAATGGATCATTGATCTGTATGTATCCCTACCCTCTTTGGTGTCTTGGGACTGGTTTCAGTATGTATATGTGTAGAGGAGTGTGACTTTTCCTCTCTGAGATTCACCGCACCACAGATGGTCGCCAATACGCCTATTTAAGAGGAGCCCAGTTAGTTCCATCTCTTATGGATTGGTGTTGCTCTTCAAGGAATCAACCACAGCTTAGATGGTCGCCAACTCTCCCATTTATAGGGAGGCCAGGTAATTCCATCCCTTTGGTCTAAAGCCGATGAAATGTAATGAATTGAAGTTTGATCCCAGTACCGTGTGACAAGTATTTGTGTTTTGGTAGGGGGTTAGACCGAACCATAAATGGCTGCCTACGTACTCCTATTGAAAAGGAGATCAGGTTTGCGTAATTTGAACCTGGTGTAAGAGGTTCAACGCTAAATGGTGTAAGGGTAGAAAGGTGTAGAAATGTTTTTTTTGTTTTTATTTATAGAAAAAGGTGTAGAAATGTTTTTTTTGTTTTTGTTTTATTGCAACCGGGCCATATAAGATGGTTTCCTACATACTCCCAGGTATCGAGGAGATCAGGTCGACGTAGTTCGCCCCATGTTCAGGACAATTTACAACCAAAAGAGTTTGATCCCATGTTCAAGACAAACTATGGTTGTGAAAAAGTTTGATCCCATGTTCAGGACAAACTGTAGGGGAAGGGTTCAATCCCTAGTGGGATAGTCAAAATTGTATGAAGTGTGAAATAAAAGATCTGATGATCTAAAAACTAGGTTGCTGACTTGAAGAGTGTGTTTCCCTGATGGGGCAAATGGGTATGAAGAAAGGGTTGCGTGTAATAAGGGTTAGAAAACTTGAAATGACTGGTGATCTAGTGATCCAAAACCAGGATGTTTGCTTGATGGTAACTTCTGATATAGTACCGTTTCACGATGTCTGAGTTGATGAGCTATGGAAATTCGTCGCCCTCCATTTCCTATAATCTGAGAGCACCTCCTGTCAATACCTCCTTGACAACAAACGGGCCTTCCCATATTGGAGCGAATTTTCCCTTTGACTGATCTTGGTTGTCAATGATCTTCTTCAAAACCAAGTCATATAGTTTAAACTACTGTAGCTGGACTTTCTTGTTGTAGGATCTGGCGATCCTCTGTTGGTATAACTGACCATTGAATATAGCATCACTTCACCATTCATCTATTAGAGACAATTGGTGATATCTGTCTTGTAACCATTGGTCTTCATCTAGCTGAGTGTCAATCAATACTCTGAGGGATTCCATTTCCACTTCTATGGGGAATACTACTTCCATCCCATAGGTCAATGAGTAGGGGGTTGCCCCAGTGGAAGTACGCATTGAAGTTGTGTAGGTTAATAGAGTCAGAGGCAAGAGGTTATGCCATCCTTTGTGATTGGCGGACATCTTCTGCATGATCTTCTTAATGTTCTTATTAGCCGCTTCGACAACACCATTCATCTTTAGATGGTAGATGACGAAGTTAAGGTGTTTGATGTGGAATTTACTGCACAACTCCTCCATCATTTTGTTGTTGAGGTTCTTTGCATTATCTAACATAATTACCTCTGGTTGTCTATATCGATAAACGACATTATTTCTGATGAAAGCAATAATGACTTCTTTGGTAAACCTGGGGAAGGAGGATGCTTCTACCCATTTGGTGAAGTATTCGATCATGGTGAAGATAAATCAATGCACATTACTGGCTTTGGGTTCGATGGGCCCGATCACGTCCATTCCCCACATTGAGAAGGGCCAAGGTGAACTCATATTGTGGAGTTCCCTAGGAGGGGCATGGATAACATTCCCATGAATTTGGCATTGGTAGCATCTCTTGACGTGATCATCACAGTCAGCCTTAAGCGAGAGCCAGTAGTGCCCTGTTCTGAGGATCTTTTTAATAAGTAGGGGCCGCTCATTTGTGAGCCATATACTCCACCATGGATTTCATCCATGAGCCTCTGAGATTGGTCCTTGTCCAGACATCTGAGGAGACCTATTCCTGCATCTTTTTTCTAGACTGCATCTCCGCTCAAGTAGAACTTCAAAGCCAGTCGATGGATCTGTCTTTTTTTAGTTGGGCTCACCTCAGCGAGTGTAGATCCATCTCACAAGTACTCCTTGATGTGCTGATACCAAGGGTGTTGGATGGGAGGTAGCTCATCCAATACTTCTCCTATATAATTCCCATAGGCTGGAGCCTTTTGTAGGGCAAATGGGATGCTTGGCATGTTTTCCTTGTTAGGTATGTTAATCAAGGAGGCCAAAGTTGCTAGTGCATCCGCAAAATCATTCCTATTTCGAGGAATGTGGAGGAAGTTTATTTCTTCGAACTCCGAAGCCATCTGTAAAACTTGCCAATGGTAAGGCATCAAATATAGCTCTTTGGTGTGATAGATTCCTGTGATCTGTCTGATTACTAATTCTGAATCCCCAAAGACAGTTAACCGCCTGATACCCATTGATTGGGCAAGTTTGAGTCCCATGATACAGCCTTCATACTCAGTTGTGTTATTGGTCCTGACAAATTGAAATTTGACGGCGACTGGATACTGCTTGTGACGCCTCCAAAATTCGGACACCCATATCTCGGATTCAGTGCATCACGTGCAACTACGAATATCTTACTAAATCATCAACAACAGAAATAATAGAATAATTTACATTGATATAATATAAATATTCGCGTCCCAAGGTACCGTAACCATTACTACGACAATTCAGTGCTTAACTTAATCATAACTTAGTCATTCTTGAATACATCATAACCAGCATAACAATAATAATAATACTTCTAGTCTTAAGGACTAAGTTATTCTGTCGCCTTGCCCTTTCCCTTGTCCTGTCCTGAAGTACAACCTTGCTCTACCTTAACTGTAATGTTTTAGGAAGCAAGAATGAGTAACAAGTTTTCCCAGCAAGTAATATAGCCAGAAGAACAAGCAGTTATAGCATTTAAATCTTTCAAGGTATAATCATAATTGGTAGTTCAAGGATATCAAGCAATATCAAGGGTATTCAACAGGTGTCGTTATAGATTGAAGGATATCAATAAAATTTTAGAATTTATTCATTTCGAGGTTCAACATGAATGAGTACTGAGCGGTCACTAAGGACTAAGAACTCTTACTAGAATTAACAGTATTACACTGTAATCCAGTATATACGAGTACAACAGGTGATCAGCCTAAAGTACCCTACGTTATGCATAACATTTAATCATACTCATGTGCGCACGTCGGTTACCCGACAATATATAATTTTCTCTTCAATGAGGGTTGTTTATCTCAGTAGATTTACGATAGTCCGCACCAAGTCAATCGATTTGGATAACTTTTTAACACATAATAATAGTCTAGTCGAATCAAAGGCTTAGACAAATTTTTATAATGCATTTAAGAATGATAAGTCCAATGCTTGCAACAATGTCAAGGTATATAAATGATTTTCAAATAAAAACAGATAATTGCTTGAGACAACAATTCGAAGGTATATAGTGTAAGGAGTAGGAACTTGCCTCGTTCGTCGATTATGTTTACCTTTGACACCTTGTCACGTATACTGCCTATGATATAATAATATAACCGTACAAATTAGTGATTGTTGCAACCCGACCCACTTTAGCTATTAATCGCACGTCATCCTAGTTTAAGGTACAAGTCTCTCAAAAATAAAAATACTACATTTCTTACTTGCTACACATTTATGCTCACAAATAAGAAAACTATGTACATAACATTATTTATTAAACTGTTGCTCAAATTAGTTATCTGAACTAATTTTTATTAATTAGAGTTTAAATGACATTACACAAATAATACATAACATCCCACTTTATGGAAACACTCTTCTTATAGTAGTTAAATATTATTCTATTTACCCTCCATGACCATTATGGAATAACAATTTATTTTATTTTAATTTATTATTATTATTATTATTATTATTTATCAAGTCCTATGCTTGGTCTTGCTGGAGGTACTAAAATATAAAATGTGTTAGATGTAAAGTCTTCTAAATTTTCACATTGCCCACATTTTTAATATCCAAGTATACTTAATAAATAAGGCTAAAAGGATTTTTTTTTTTGCATTGCACACCAGCCGAATTTAGCCTTACAAAAATTATATCAGCACCCTTATTGCATAAAAATAAGATTAACATGTAGCAACATGTCTTGCACTCTAGCATCCGAAATTAGCCTAAAAGTATAGCACTACCTTTATTGCATAAAAAGAGATTAATATGTCTAAACAATATAGTAGCACCTTTTTATTGCACAAAACAAAAATAAATTAACATGTAGTAACATGCATGCACACTAGCAGCCGAACAAAAAAAATATAAAATAAAATCCAGTAGCACATCTATACACAAAATAACCTCACAAAATCAATCTTTTATTTTATACACCAACCGGCCCCAACATCACTTCATTACATACATGTTGCTTGTTTCTTTTTTCTTTTTTTTATACATGCTTAGCAGTACATCTATACACAAGTAACAAATCACATATATCTTCCATGCATAGCAATAACCTTATAGCAAAACAAAATGAAGCACCCAAAAAATGACACACGCAGCCCCATGCTTTGGGTTTCATTTTTTTTTTCTACCAAAATAATTATGCATTCATGCAATATAATTTATTAATTTTGAAACACATGGTAAATATTAATTCATTTACAATGCTACTAGTATTTACAATGCTACTAATTCATTTACAATGCTACTAGTACTTGGCTGCCCAAAAAGTGAGTGACTAAGACATTAAAAAGTGAGTGACTAATTCATTTACAATGCTACTAGTACTTGGCTGCCCAAAAAGTGAGTGACTAAGACATTAAAAAGCTGCCGAAATGAGTGAGTGGTAAGACTTTACCTGGCTTACAAAAAATCAATTGGGTGGTAAAGTTTTCTTGAGGCTGCCGAAATTAATATAAAATGGGTGGGTAATGATTTCTTACATGGCTTACAAAAATTAAATGGGTGGGTAAAATAATTCACATCGCTATGTTCTATTATTAGGACTATAATCATGTAAATACCTAATTATTATGGTAGCAGATTAATTAATTTAATTTAACCCAATAACACTAAATTATACACCACCTTAAAAATTATTAATAAGTTAGGTTAGTTCACATAATTTAAGTTACTCACTTAAATAATAATATTAAAAAAAGATTTAGTCCATCCAGATAAGCTTTCAAACCAATTCAATGATTTATCATTACTCTGGTATATTTAAATAATTTAATTCAATTGAGTTACTCACCTCATGCCATGTAAGTATTTAAAAATAAAATCGCATGCTCTATTTATATAAATATTAATATTAAATCATAAAATTTACGGTTATTACATCCTCTCCCCCTTATAAAAATTCCGTCCTCGAAATTTATACAAGGTTAAACAAAAAGATGGGGATAGTTTCTCTTCATCCTATCTTCTAATTCCCATGTGGCCTCCTCGACATCGTGGTTTCACCAAACTACTTTTACAGAAGATATAACTTTGTTTCTTAGCATTTGTTCTTTCTTATCTATTATGTGAACAAGAATTTCTTCATATGCAAGATTCTTCTCTACTTGAATGGGCTCATAGGAAATCACGTGTCTATAGTCAGACTTGTACGGACGTAGTACGGAAATGTGAAACACGTTGTGGATGTGTTCTAATTCGGGTGGCAAAGCAACTTTGTATGCCACTTCGCCCACTCGCTTCAATATCTCGAATGGCCCTATGAACCTCAGACTCAATTTTCATTTCTTTTCGAATCTGATCTTTCCCTTCCAAGGAGATACCTTCAAAAACACAAAACTACCGACTTCAAAGTCTTGGTTCTGACGATGCAAGTCAACATACTTCTTTTGGCGATCTTGAGCTGCTACCAATTTGCCCCTTATTATTGCTACCACGTCGGCCGTTTGCTGGACTAATTCTGGTCCCAAAAGTCGTCGTTCTCCGACTTCATCCCAACAAAATGGTGTTCTGCACTTTCTCCCGTAAAGAGCTTCATATGGCGGTATACCGATACTCGCATGATAGCCATTATTGTAAGCGAATTCTACTAATGG
The DNA here is from genome assembly GCA_020205505.1 of Panax japonicus. Taxonomy (NCBI): domain Eukaryota; kingdom Viridiplantae; phylum Streptophyta; class Magnoliopsida; order Apiales; family Araliaceae; genus Panax; species Panax japonicus. The sequence continues at coordinate 43,562,549 of CM035114.1, forward strand.
TAAATGGTCATCTTAATTCCCCTTGAAGTTCATCACGCAAGCTCTCAGCATGCCCTCCAACGTTTGTATGGTTCGTTCACTTTGTTCGTCAGTTTGAGGGTGATAAGCAGTACTTAATCTCAATTGAGTTCCCATTCGTTCCTGCAAACTTTTCCAAAATTTTAACGTGAAACGCGGATCTCGATCAGAGACAATCGACACCGGCACTCCATGTCGCGATACGATTTCCCTTACATATATATTTGCTAACTGGTTCAAATTGAATCGAATCTTGATGGGTAGAAAATGGGCTGTCTTTGTTAGTCGGTCCACAATCACTCAAATGGCATCATAACCCTTCTGTGTAACCGGAAGTCCAACCACGAAGTCCATCATAATGTGCTCCCATTTCCATTCTGGTATTTCCAGCGGTTGAAGTAGTCCACTTGGCCTCTAGTGTTCTACTTTGACTCTTTGACAAGTAAGACATCTGCTAACACACTCTGCAACCTCTCTTTTCAAATTAGGCCACCAAAAATGGTGTCGAAGATCCCGGTACATTTTTGTGCCTCCTGGATGTACAGAATACGTCGTATTGTGTGCTTCGTGTAGGATTTCCACTCTCAGTTCGATTACAACTAACACCCATACTCGACCCTCAAACCTCAATATACCGTCCTTATCTATTTTGAACCTTTCTTCCTTATCTTCTACTATTCTCTTCTTTACCTTCTCACATTCTTCATCTTTCTCTTATGCTTCCTTTATTCTATCTAATAACGTCGGGTGAGCTCTCATCATGAGTAATTTTCCTTCCGCTTCTTTTGGTTCCTCCACCTCTAATTCTAACTTTTCCATTTCTCTTATTAATTCCTCTTGAGTTGTCAATTTGAATAACTTCTTCCTTCCTTTTCTACTCAAAGCGTCGGCTACAACGTTTGCTTTTCCCGGGTGATAAAGAATTTCACAGTCGTAATCCTTGATTAGTTCCAACCACCTTCTTTGTCGCATGTTCAACTCCTTCTGTGTGAAGATATATTTCAGACTCTTGTGATCCGTATATATCTCACATTTTTCTCCATACAAATAGTGCCTCCAAATCTTCAATGCAAAGACTACAGTCGCTAACTCCAAGTCATAGGTAGGGTATCGTTTTTTGAAATCTTTCAACTGTCGTGAGGAATATGCAATGACCTTGCTATGTTGCATTAGCACACAACCAAGTCCTCTATGCTATGCATCACTATACACAACAAACCCTCCCATATCATCTGGTAATGATAATACAGGCGCCTCACTCAACCTCCTCTTCAATTCTTTGAAACTCTCCTCGCATTTGTCAGTCCACACGAACTTATCTGTCTTCCTCGTTAGATTGGTCAACGGGGTTGCTATCTTAGAAAAATCTTGGATAAATCTTCGATAGTATCCGGCTAAACCTAAGAAACTCCTAACTTCTGTTGGCGTCTTCGGCCGTTCCCAGTTACTTACCGCTTCCACCTTTGCAGGATCCACAGAAATTCCATTTTGATCTATCACGTGTCCTAGAAATTGAACCCTTTCCATCCAAAATTCACATTTTGAAAATTTAGCGTACATCTTTTCCCTTTTCAATGCTTCCAATACCATCTTCTGGTGTTCGGCGTGCTCTTCCTTCATCTTTGAATAAATCAAAATGTCATCGATAAGTACTACTACGAACTTATCTAAGTATGGCTTGAAAACCCGGTTCATCAAGTCCATGAATGCTTCCGGAGCATTGGTTAACCCAAATGACATCACTAAAAAGTCGTAATGTCCGTAGCGAGTTTGAAACGCCATCTTTTGTATGACCTCCTCTCACACTTTCAACTGATGATAACCCGTTTATAAATCTATCTTGGAAAAACACTTCGCTCCCTTCAGTTGATCGAAAGGTCGTTTATCCTTGGCAATGGATATCTATTCTTAATTGTCACTCGGTTCAACTCCCGATAATCGATACAGAGCCTCATCTATCCATCCTTTTTCTTTACAAACAACACTGGTGCTCCCCAAGGAGACACACTTGGCCGAATATAACCCTTATCAAGTAACTCTTGCAATTGAATCATTAATTCCTTCATTTCTACCGGCGCCATTCAATATGGGGTTTTCAAAATTGGTGCGGTTCCCGGTGCTAAGTCTATTATGAATTCAATTTCTCTGTCTGGCGGAAGGCCAAGCAGTTCATCTGGAAATACGCCTTGGAAATCTCTTACCACTGATATATCCTTCATTTCTATTCCCTTTTGCTGAGTGTCCACTATATAGGCTAAATAACCTACACATCCTTTCTTTAACAATTTCTTAGCCTGCATCATCGTAAGGCAACACGATTGCTTGAGCGATGAGCTACCGTAAAACACTACCTTGGACCGATTTGAGTTCTGAAGGTTCACACTCTTCTTCTGACAATCGATTATCGCAGCGTGGCTGGATAACCAATCCATTCCTAATATTACATCAAACTCTCCCAGTTTAATCGGAATTAAGTCTACGTTTAGTTCGTGACCTCTAATATTTACACAACAGTTTCGGTAAACAAACTCTATGAGAATTACTTCCTTATTCGCAATCTCTACGTTCAATGAGTTTTTTAAATGTTCAGGAGGTATGTTTAGTCGATTAGCAAATTTTTCAGACACAAAGGAATAGTTAGAACTTGAATCAAATAATACATAGGCATTTATATTATTGATTGGGAGAATACCTGACACCACGTCCCTTGCAGTCACTGCGTCTTGGACAGTCATGTTAAAGGTTCGGGCAGTCGGTCGGTTGGATTGCGTTGGTCCGCCGATCATCAGCTTGCTGCCCCCTCCCGGTTGGCCGCTTCTTCCGTTGTTTCCCTTCTTTGGGCAATCCCTGATTTGATGCTTAGTTGAGCCACACGCGAAACATCCCTTGATCTTTTTTGGCTTTGGGCAGTTGGGTAAAATGTGCCCTTCTTGGCCGCAGTTGTAGCAGACGCTGCGCCCCTTCTAGCATTCCCCTTGATGGTTTTTCCCACATTTCGAGCAAACTTCACTTCTTTTCTTAAACCCTCCTTGATAACTTTCTGACTGGTTGATGTTTCGGTGGTTGGTGTTGTTGTTGTTGCTGTTGTTGCGGTTATCCCATTTCCTCTTTCCCAGATAACTTCTACCACTGCTACTTCCTCCACGAGATTCTCCCCCAGCATTCTTGTTCTTCTTCTCCTTATTATATTGGCTCAATGCCTCGCTACCTCCCTCAACAATTATCGCCTTCTCCAATAATGTGGCGAACGAGTCAATTTGAAGGACCGACACCTTGTTGAACAACCAAGGTTTTAGCCCAAGTTCAAAGCGTTGAGATTTCCTTTCTTCAGTGTCTACTTGATGTGTTGTGAATCGTGCGAGTTCATTGAACCTGGCCGCATATTGTGCCACTGTCATCTCCCCTTGTTTTAGTTCTAGAAACTTTACCTCCATCCTATTCTTCGTGCTCTTCGGGAAGTAATTCTTGAAGAAAAAAGTCTTAAACCTTTCCCAGGTTATAGTCCTTTCTCCCGCCTTCTGTTGATTTGCTTCCCACCAGTAGTTTGCTTCACCCCTCATCATATATGTAGCGAACACGGTTTTCTGGTCTTCACCCACACGAGCAATGGCGAAGGCTTTCTCCATTTCCTTGATCCACGTTTGCGCTACGATAGGGTCGGTAGTACCCATGAATTCTGGAGGTCCTACACTCTTAAAGTCCTTGAAGTTTGTGACCAGAGCTACTTGGGGAATGGGTGGTACTTGTTCATTTCTTCCCCTAAGAGCCTCCCCTAACAAATCTACAAGCCTCTAAATGGGATCTACTTGTCCTCTCTCATCATTAACCGACTCTTCCGGTGCAGTTAGTCTACGTCTGGGCGGCATTTTTCTGCATCACAAAACTTCCATTTTTATTATCTAATTATATTACTTAAATAATTCTCCATAAAAGAAATAAGATTTTAGAATACATTTTCAGAATAAGATCATTTATATTCATATGCCAAATTATTACATTACATATTTATCTCTAGCATACTTCTATAAATGACACAACTTATCCCCTAATATCACAAAAGATGGGGACAACCATTAACATACTACCCCTCTAACATAACTCAAAAGTTTGGGCTTACAACTATCTCACATTCTACATAAAAGACTGAAATTACAACAACAGATAATACACCACATAACGAACTACAACTAATACTTTTAATGCCTAGACTTAATCCATCATCCCGCGCTCCATAGTGCTCTGGTACTCCCTCTGAGTAATGTGCACCACCAAATCTCGGCTTATGGTGTGCCGAGTCTGTCCCTGCTCTGCCGGGTAGTGATTTACCCCATCAACCAGTCTCTCTATGGCCGTGCGCACTGCATAGCCCATCCTATTCATCTTCCTCCTTTTTCACCTCACTTCATATTCTAGATCGTTAGCCCTATCATTGGCCCCTTCCCACTTCTCTTCGAAATGGTTCCTATCCATTACCTCCATCTCTAACTGAGTACGGATAGCTTCCTTCTCTGTCCTCTCGCTCAACTCCCTCTGCTCCATTTCTTCCAATTTCCCTGCCAGTTCTACATTCCTAGCCACCGCCCTGTGAAACAAAGCCCCCATCTGGATCCCTACCTCCTTACGGTGAGCAATCTCTACCTCCATCTCCTGCATTACTAACTTTCTCTGATGGTCTTCGTCCCTCAGCTTTTGGAACTCGGACTCCTCGTCCCTAGCCTCAGCCTCTAACTCCTCAACTCTGCACCCTGACTCTAAAATATGCCCCTCATACTCCCCCAACATCCTATCTTCAAAAGTAGCCTCATCGGAGTCCTCCATGGGCTCGTCCACCATATGCTCCTCCATAGGCTCCTCCTCTGGATCAGACTCCTCGGGTATTGGCTCCATCTCCTCTTCCTCATCCTCATCCTCATCATCATCGATAGGGACTACAGTAGATATAGGCTTCGCTATCAATGGTGCCTCATATACCACGTGTATGTCACGCGGCTCCTCTTCTACTACTCGGCTAGGTCCTCCCATGTCAGTCATCCTACAATCACCAACACAAGACAAAACAAACAACAACTCCATTAGAATGTTAAATAACATAAGTTCATTGTATAGAATGAAGTTATATTCTATAACATGCTAAGTCTCTCTCTACGAAAACTCTATATGAGTTTCATCCTTTTCTATCTTCTAAGTTCTCCTAAGTTATAATCTAAGGGCTCTCGCTCCTAAGGTTTATAACTATAGCTTTGATACCAACCTATGACGCCCCCAAAATTCGGACACCCATATCTCGAATTCGGTGCATCACGTGCAACTATGAATATCTTACTAAATCATCAACAACAGAAATAATTGAATAATTTACATTGATATAATATAAATATTCGCGTCCCAAGGTACCGTAACCATTACTACGATAATTCAGTGATTTACTTAAAACATAACTTAGTCATTCTTGAATACATCATAACCAGCATAACAATAATAATAATAATAATTCTAGTCTTAAGGACTAAGTTATTCTGTCGCCTTGCCCTTTCCCTTGTCCTGTCCTGAAGTACCGCCTTGCTCTGCCTTAACTGTAATGTTTTAGGAAGCAAGAATGAACAACAAGTTTGCCCAGCAAGTAATATAGCCAGAAGAACAAACAGTTATAGCATTTAAATCTTTCAAGGTATAATCATAATTGGTAGTTCAAGGATATCAAGCAATATCAAGGGTATTCAATAGGTGTCGTTATAGACTGAAGGATATCAACAAAATTTCAGAATTTATTCATTTCGAGGTTCAACATGAATGAGTACTGAGCAGTCATTAAGGACTAAGAACTCTTACTAGAATTAACAGTAATACACTGTAATCCAATATAAACGAGTACAACAGGTGATCAGCCTAAAGTACCCTACGTTATGCATAACATTTAATCATACTCATGTGCGCATGTCGGTTACCCGACAATATATAATTTCCCCTTCAATGAGGGTTGTTCATCTCAAGAGATTTACGATAGTCCGCACCAAGTCAATTGGTTTGGATAGCTTTTTAACACATAATAATAGTCTAGTCAAATCAAAGGCTTAGACAAATTTTTATAATGCATTTAAGAATGATAAGTCCAATGCTTGCAACAATGTCAAGGTATATAAATGATTTTAGAATAAAAACAGATAATTACTTGAGACAACAATTCGAAGGTATATAGTGTAAGGAGTAGGAACTTGCCTCGTTCGTTGATTATGTTTACCGTTGACACCTTATCACGTATACTGCCTATGATATAATAATATAACCGTACAAATTAGTTATTGTTGCAACCCGACTCACTTTAGCTATTAATCGTACGTCATCCTAGTTTAAGGTACAAGTCTCTCAAAAATAAAAATACTACATTTCTTACTTGCTACACATTTATGCTCACAAATAAGAAAACTATGCACATAACATTATTTATTAAACTGTTGCTCAAATTAGTTATCTGAACTAATTTTTATTAATTAGAGTTTAAATGACATTACACAAATAATACATAACATCCCACTTTATGGAAACACTCTTCTTATAGTAGTTAAATATTACTCTATTTACCCTCCATGACCATTATGGAATAACAATTTATTTTATTTTAATTTATTTTATTATTATTATTATTATTATTTATCAAGTCCTATGCTTGGTCTTACTGGAGGTACTAAAATATAAAATGTGTTAGATATAAAGTCTTCTAAATTTTCACATTGCCCACAGTTTTTACTATCCAAGTATACTTAATAAATAAGGCTAAAAGGATTTTTTTTTTTGCATTGCACACCAGCCGAATTTAGCCTTACAAAAATTATATCAGCACCCTTATTGCATAAAAATAAGATTAACATGTAGCAACATGTCTTGCACTCTAGCATCCGAAATTAGCCTTAAAAGTATAACACTACCATTATTGCATAAAAAGAGATTAACATGTCTTGACAATATAGTTGCACCTTTTTATTGCACAAAACAAAAATAAATTGACATGTAATAACATGCATGCACACTAGCAGCCGAACAAAAAAATATAAAATAAAATCCAGTAGCACATCTATACACAAAATAACCTCACAAAATCAATCTTTTATTTGATACACCAACCGGCCCCACCATCACTTCATTACATACTTGTTGCTTGTTTCCTTTTTCTTTTTTTATACATGCTTTGCAGTACATCTATACACAAGTAACAAATCACATATATCTTCCATGCATAGCAATAACCTCATAGCAAAACAAAATGAAGCACCCAAAAAATGACACACGCAGCCCCATGCTTTGGGTTTCTTTTTTTTTCTACGAAAATAATTATGCTTTCATGTAATATAATTTATTTATTTTGAAACACATGGTAAATATTAATTTAGCATGCACACATCTAATTTAGTATACTAATTTACAAGCAACACAATATACCCACATTACTACAAAAAGAAGAAAAAAGGGTGTACTAGAATTTAAATAGAAATAATTTTTTTTAACTAATTAATCTCTATACCTTAGCTTGAAGAAAAAGGAATTGGTTGCCAAGAAACAGCTACTGCTGCCGACCACCTCTTCTCTACTTGGTTCTTGTTTCTCTTTTTTTTTGTAAAGGAATAACTAGAGCATGAGGTTATATATATACCAAAAAGTGCATAAATTAATTAAGCATGCATGGCCATCCCCCCTACTATACTTTATAGCAACCTAGTACTCTATTATATCCCATCACATATGTCAAGTAACCACCAACACAAGACACACGCCTAGCCTCTTCTTCATAGATACAAGGTTCTAGTATTACACCCCAAGCTAATTCATTTACAATGCTACTAGTACTTAGCTGTCCAAAAAGTGAGTGACTTAGACATTAAAAAGCTGCCGAAATGAGTGAGTGGTAAGACTTTACTTGGCTTACAAAAAATCAATTGGGTGGTAAAGTTTTCTTGAGGCTGCCGAAATTAACATAAAATGGGTGGGTAATGATTTCTTACATGGCTTACAAAAATTAAATGGGTGGGTAAAATAATTCACATGGCTAGGTTCTATTATTAGGACTATAATCATGTAAATACCTAATTATTATGGTAGCAGATTAATTAATTTAATTTACCCCAATAACACTAAATTATACACCACCTTAAAAATTATTTATAAGTTGGGTTATTTAACATAATTTAAGTTACTCACTTAAATATTAATAATAAAAAAAAGATTTAGTCCATCCAGACAAGCTTTCAAACCAATTCAATGATTTATCATTACTCTGGTATATTTAAATAATTTAATTCAATTGATTTACTCACCTCATGCCATGTAAGTATTTAAAAATAAAATCGCAGGCTCTATTTATATAAATATTAATATTAAATAATAAAATTTACGGTTATTACACTGCTTCCCCGTACCGGATACTAGAACTTCTCAAGCTCCAGAACCTTCCATATTAATAGCTCCATCAAAATATATTTTCCACGTATGGCATGCATTATACTGATTGTATTACTGGACTGTCATTACCCCTTCATTGGGGAAGTATGTTTCCAAGGGTTTGAAATCCCCTGCGGGTGCGGTGGCCAGTTGATCCGCAATTACTTGACTTCTAATAGACTTTTGCGTCACGTAGACGATATCAAATTGTTGTAGGATCAACTGCCATCTGGACAGCTGATAATTCAATACGGCTTTACTTAACACATACTTGAGAGGATCCACACGGGATATGAGATGGGTTATATGATCATGGAGGTAATGCTGTAACCTCATGGAAGCCAATGCTAAAGCAAAACAAGTCTTCTCAATCAGAGTGTAGTTGTTCACTGCTGCTGAATCTTTTGCTGAGGTAGTAGATAGCTCACTATTGGCCTCTATCATCTTTTTATCCCAGCATGCAGCCCATGGCATGGTCATTATTGGACATGTACATGAAAAGGGGAACATCATCCCTGGGTAGTACCAAAATTGGAGTGTTAACCAGCTTCTCTTTAATGGTAAGGAAGGCTTTTTGACACTCATCGTTCCATTTCATGGAGGAGTTCTTCCTTAATAATTTGAAGATAGGCTCACAGGTTGCTGTGAGTTGATAAATGAACCTGCTAATGAAGTTGATTCTTCCCAAAAATCCCCGTATTTCCTTCTCTGTCTGAGGAATGGGTATTTCCTTGATGGCCTGGATTTTGGTGGGATCCAACTCAATCCCTTTGTGGCTGACTAAGAAACCTAGAAACTTTCCTGATTTAACGCCAAAGGTGCACTTGGCTGGATTTAACTTCAAGTTATACTTATGCAACCAGTTGAACAACTTTTTGAGATGGTCTAAGTGGTCTTCTTCCCTTCAGGATTTGGCAATGATGTCATCCACGTAGATCTTTATCTCTTTGTGCATTAAATCATGAAAAGAGCCATCATAGCTCGCTGATAGGTTGCTCCAGTATTAATGAGGCTGAATGACAACTGTCTATAACAAAAGGTTCCCCAAGGCGTGATGAATGCTGTTTTCTTATGGTCTTCCTCAGCAACCATGATTTGATGATACCCCGCAAAGCAATCAGCAAATGAGTACATGCCATATTGAGCAGTATTGTCAATGATAATGTGGATAAATGGCAAGAGAAAGCTATCCTTAAGGCAAGCTTTATTTAGATCCCGGTAATCCATGCAAACTCGCACCTTTCCTCCCGATTTAGGTACGGGGACTATATTTGACAGCCATTCAGGATATGTGGACACCATGATGATGTCATCTTGAAATTGTTTCACAATTTCTTCTTTAACCTTTAAACTCCACTCAAGTTTTAATCGTATGAGCTTCTGCCTAACTGGCTTGAATCCCTTTTTAATGGGAAGACGATGGATGATGATGTCTGTGGACAAACCCACCATGTCTTAGTGAGACCATACAAATACATCATGGAATTGGGTTAATAGCGCAACCATGTCATTCCTTTGGTTTGGAGTGAGGTCTGTACCAATCTGGATCAACCTAGGGCTTTTTAAGGTTCCGAGATTGAATGAGGTGGTTTAATCAAGATTTGGTTTGGGGTTGTCTCTGACCCATTCCTTGATCTCTTCTGAGGTATCTCAATGTCCTCTTGTATTTTCATCAAGTCTGAGTCCAACTTTTCATCAATGTTACAGTCCTTGTGGAGAAAAGGCACCTCATCAGCAAGTACATGCACATCTAAATTCAGAGTCCTCAAACAAAATATGCTTTTACTTAATATATGAAACTGTTCATGTGACGCCCCCAAAACAGGTATACATCACCATCTTGAGTCGCCAAATACATGGTACAAAATACAAATACAAACTTAATTATACAAATGTCGTGTAATATACGACAAAACATATGCTATGAGTTTTAATACAAATATTGTCATCTAGACAATATCCACACTCAATGGAGTCCTTATTACATCTATTATCACACTATTTAACAGAATAGTCAAGACTACTAATGTTATCATCTGGACCGTCACTCCATTCCCCGACTCGTCGCAGCTATATTCTCATTTCCTGAAGAGAACAGTGAAAGAAAGGGTGAGGTCAACTAGCCCAGTAAGAAATATTATGACTAAGATAATGCAGAATAAATTACCATTAGCCTTCAATAATGTTAAACTGATAAAATACAATAGACATCAAGTTTAACTGCAACGGAATAAGCAGTCCATTAGAAGAGTCAAGTAGAGCATAATATCTACTATCTTCTATGATTTAAAATGTTTTCATTAATTTTTATCGCTGAGACTCAGCTTAATAAATAAACCACATCATCGAATCATCCCTGCACTACGGGCCAAGGATATTCATTAAATCATCAACGGTCATGACTATACCGAATAATCCCTGGTCATAATCATACCAAAAATTATCCATCAATGCACTACAGGCCATTGAGGACTTTTACCACATCATTTATAACATTACAGGTCATGATTATACCAAATGATCCCTGGTCATAATCATACCAAGTCCATCTATTCACGTAAGCCCAAGATGACTTTCATCACAATATAAGCATGAGAATGATGACAATGATATAAGCATTAATCAAACGAAAACAAAGATAAATATTAAAGACTTTAAATTTATCCAAATATTATCAATCACTTAATAAACTCAAATCTAATATTATTAATATTATAAAAATATTTTAATCACTTCTTAAACTTATAAACAATTTATTTCAATTGTTTACACTTTACCAAATAATAAATTTAATCATTCAAAAATGCCATACTGATAAGATTTCATCACCAATGATCAAATCCCTCATAAAAAATCTGCATATACCCTATATAGGATTCCCAAGCCATAAAATCCTATTTTCCAATTTTGTTACTTCACATAACATATTTAATTTATTTACTCATAACTAGTTCATTTTCATAAAAAATACCAAATCACTCCTAAAAATATTTCTTTTCTAGGTTTAGCAGAATATAGTCCCATATTGAACATATATTTTTCTCGAAATTTTTAAAATTCATTTATTGTTTTTTATATGGCCAAAACTGCCGAATATTTAGACATTTATAATAAATTGTACTTTTGTCCAAAAATTCTAAAATTTACAGGGTATACTCCTGTTATATACATGTACTCCCAATAAAAATTTCACCAATTTTGGAGTTAACCACAAAGATTTATAAAGGGTGTACTCCAACTTTTCTTTCATTTTTAATTTAGTCCTGTAAGTATTATCAAACTTTCACCACTTCCCCTAATAGTAAATAATGTGAATCAATGGTTCAATCATGTGAATCATAATCATGTAAAAATATGAATTATAGTATAGTACCTCCATCTATACCTCCATTTTTAACTTAGTCATGCAAGTATTATCAATCTTGTACCAACTCCCCTAATAGTGCAAGAATGTGATTCAATAGTACACACATGTGAACAAATAGTTATATAAGCACGTGAATTAGTAGCAATTAATTGCTCATTTATCCTATTAATTACCCAATTTATCAATATAACCCCCAGACATCAATTATCATCGGAATAAATGTCAATTTCCACTAACACTAATAATCCCAACACAATGGAACTATCAAATTTATCTTTAATCAACACGAACTTATTCATCATTAATATTATAACTCACAATATTTAACAACCAGGTCATTCCAAGGAAAGAGGGGACTTTTCGATAAGGATTTCTCCTTATTGGCGCGTAATTAGATGACCAAACCTCTCATTGACAGAACTTCTAGACATTATAAATATTGCAATTTAATAATATGAATAACTTTCTCGTCTCAATTATTGATTTAATAATATAACATATTATGCAGATGATACTGTGATAATAATTGAATTAATAATATGAGAGATATGATGCAACAATTACTGTAGCAATAATTGAGTATAATGAGTGACTTCTTACTTAAGCATCAATAATCAATACCGTGTGCTACTATGCAACCACGCGTATTACTGTACTTTTACTACCGGGTAGTTCACCAGTTTTAACAGTAACACTTTCACCGTTATTTTTATAAAAAGATAATTTTGTCATTTTTTAACTAAGACAATACTTTCGTTGTGGGGTCCACCAATGATTGTGTCGTCGTATGGATATTTCCCGACCAATCAAATATTATATAACCACTTACTTACTTTGAAAAATTTGTAAATATTACCCACAACTATAACATTATATTAAATCCACACCATAATATTCAAAAAAATTATTCCTAGAAATTTAAATCTTTATTCATAAAATTTGGGGTCTCATAGTTCAATCATACAAAGTGTTAACATGTACTGACAAAATAACTGCTAATACTATACAGAAAAGTAAGCATTTAAAGCTATCGACAGGGCAGAGGGATTTTGCCCTTTTTACCCTTGGCAACTAATGCAAGGAGTTCTGCTCCAATTGTCAAAGGTGAAGTCCTGGTGGACGACAGTAATGAAGTGACGATCATCGTCCTCCTTCTCCTGAATGATGACTATAGTGTCGGGACAATCATTGTCTGGAGTGTATCTATTTGCGTGATCATCTTGAAAAAGGATGCGTAGATGAGACAACCTCCTAGCGATGTCTTGTTTACATTTCTGTTCCCTCTTTTGCACTTCGAGATCAGGAATCAGGACCTTTTTTGCTTTAACCGGTATCAATTTGGGAAATAGTATAGCCATAACATGGGTTGGAACCTTTACAGGAGACTGTATAGGCTCAGGATCGGTAGGTAATGATAATCGCCTTATGGCTGAAGATGAAGGAATCTGTTTGTGCTTGTGAGGATTCCTGTGACTGGAGCAAGCAGAATAGCCTAATCCAGCTGTCCCCGTTTGACTGAGAACTTGAATTGGGTGCTTAATACCCTGATGATCTTTGCCCAACCCTTTTCTAGGTTGATGACCCAATGATATCATCTTTTGAGTGGCCGACATTACCTCGACAGAAATCTTGGCTGTGAGAGGTGGAGCCCCAATGGGATGGTAGTGAGTGTTTCTCACCTCCAGGGCATGAAAACTAACCGGCTCAACTTCTGAATTGAAGCTGATGAGTGCTATGTCACCTTATTCAGAACATTTCGACTCATTATTAACAGTGATTAGGGTATTGTTGATAATGTACTTGAGGTGCTGATGAAGGGTGGAAGGGACGGCTCCAGCCATAAGAATCCACGGTCTTCCCAAAAGAAGGTTATGACACCCCCAAATTCAGGTACTTGAAACCCGAACTCGGTGCTTCACGATTCCATTTCTGTGACGCCCCAAAAATAGGTATACATCACCTATCTTGAGTCGCCAAATACATGGAAAAAATTTGAATACAACTTAATTTTACAACAGTCGTGTAAAATACGACAAAACATAATCTAAGAGTTTTAATAAGAATATTATCATCTAGACAATATCCACACTCAATGGAGTCCTCATTACATTTATTGTCACACTATTTAATAGAATAGTGAGGACTACTAATGCTATCTTCTGGACCGTCACTCCGTTCCCCGACTAGTCCCGGCTACGTTCTCATTTTCTGAAGAGAACAGTGAAAGAAAGGGTGAGCTCAACTAGCCCAGTAAGAAATATTATGACTAAGATAATGCAGAATAAATTATCATTAGTCTTCAACAATGTTAAACTGATAAAATACAATAGACATCAAGTTTAACTGAAGCGGAACAAGCAATCTATTAAAAGAGTCAAGTAGAGAATAAAATATACTATCTTTTATGATTTAAAATTCTTTTTCATCACTTTTATCGCTGAGACTCAGCTTAATAAATAATCCACATCATCCCTGCACTACAACCAAGGATATTCATTAGTATCATGACCACAAATTATCCATGCACTAAGGGCCAAGGATGATATTTGTGTATTCATAAATGGTCATGATCATGCCAACAACTGTTCATCAATGCACTATAGGCCAATGAGGACTTTTACCACATCATTTGTAACATTACGGTCATGATTATACCGAATAATCCCTGATCATAATCATACCAAGTCCATCTATGCACTACAGGACACAGATGACTTTCAACATAATATAAACATGAGGATGATGACAATGATATAAGAATTCAATAAAAACAAGTTCAAGAATTAATTTATCCAGGAACCAATAACGTCTAATTTATTAAAATGATATTGCTTTGTGGGGTAAAACTCAAGAATGCTCAGAAGAATATTTCCATGAAAAGATACTAGATGAACCGTAAATATCAAGGATATTCCACTAATTTCATGGAGTACAAAAGCCAAAACTTTAACCAACTGAGTATAGTAAAGAATGGAATAACAAAAGAAATCACCAGGTATGCGATAAACCGCACAGACAGGTTATTCTAACAGAATAATAAATAACGGAACCAGGTCATGCGTAAACGCACGGACATGATATTCCAACAGAATAATAAATAACAGAAGCAGGTCTGGCAAAATTCGCATCGACAGGATGTTCCAACAGAATAATAAATAAAGGAACCAGGTCATTCGTAAACGCACAGACATAATGTTCCAACAGAATAATAAAGAATGAAATAATAGAAGAATTTCACCATGTATGCTGTACTTCGCATAGACAGGTTATTCCAACATAATAACAAAGAATGGAATAACAGAAGAATTTCACCAAGTATAGGGTAGTCCGCGTATACAGGTTATTCCAACAGAATAATAAAGAATGGAATAACAGAAGTTCTCTTCATGAATACGAAAGAAATAATACCCCTTACCGTAAAAGAAGAGTATTCCGACTGGTAGAGCGAGGATATTCTTTAAGAAAACTTGCACTACGCTCAAAGCTTCTTAAAACTCTAAAGAAATACGCTCAAGATTATAGAAGAGAATTCTCTGAATTTGTGGTGTGATTTCAATTCTAACTAAGCATCCTATTTATAGGAGAATAGAAAGGATACTATGCAATAAAATATTCTAATAAAATAAAAACTTTAAATAAAATATAATATATAATATATATTATATATTATATATATACAAGTTCACGAGTTATCACCCCCGCGAAATCATTTTAATCAAACCTGCCACTTTTTTCAAACTTCTATATATATATAGTACTCCAGTGGCCAAACCCCCCCACCATTCATATATATATATATATATATATTTATATATAAACTGAGACAACTTTCTCATGATTATTTTGAAAAACGGGTAAGTGGGGATCCATATAATAACATCAAATACTTCATAAAAAAATCCTCCCAATATTTTTAACAACATTTATCATCATTATTATAATTCACAATATTAATCGACCATGTCATTTCCAGGAAAGAGGGGGCTTTCCAATAAGGATTTCTCCCTATTAGCGCGTAATTAGGTGACCAAACCTCTCATTGACAGAACTTCTAGACATCGTTAATATTGCAAATAATAGTATTAATAACTTTATCATCTCAATTATTGATTTAATAATATATAAAATATCGACAATAATTGAATCAAATAACGTGGGATACTATGCAACAATTACTGTAGCAATAATTGAACAAAACTGAGTGACTTCTCACGTAAGCATCAATAATCAATACCGTGTGCTGTTATACAACCACGCGTATTACTGTACTTTTAACACCGGGTATTTCAACAGTTAACGGTAAAACTTCCGCCGTTATTTTCATAAAATATTTTTGTCGTTTTTTCAATCTGACAATAATTCCGTTGTGGGATCCACCAATGATTGTGCCATCATACGAATATTTCCTCTTAAAATGAATATTCCCCGACCAATCGAATATTATATAACAAAAATTTATAAATATTACGCACAACTATAACATTATATCAAATTCATTCCATAATATTTAAAAATGATATTTATAGAAAAATCATCTTTATTAAAAAAAAAGTTGGGGTCTTACAACCTCCCCTTCTTATGAAATTTCGCCCTCGAAATTAGGGTACATACCTGGTATGTCGAAGAGGTAAGGATACCTTGATTTTATTTCAGATTCTAACTCCCAGGTCATTTCCTAAACATCGTGGTTTCTCCATAAAACTTTGACTTGAGGTATAACCTTGGAGCGTAGAATATGTTCCTTCTTATCCAAGATTTGAACAAGAACCTCTTCATACGTTAAATCTTCCACTATTTCATCCGGTTCTAACTCAATAATGTGGTTTGGGTCTTCCACATATTTTTGTAACATGGATATATAAAAAACGTTATGAACAAGAGACATACTTGGCGGTAAAGCGAGTCTATACGCCACAGTTCCTACTCGATCGAGGATTAAAAATGGGCCAATGAAAAGAGGATTGAGCTTTCTTCTCTTTCTAAATCTCGTAACTCCTTTCCATGGAGCAACACATAACAACACATGATCTCCAATATCGAATTCTACGTCCTTTCGATGAATATCAGCATAACTATTTTGTTGATCTTGTGAGGTTTTTATACATTTTCGGATCATTTGAATCTTTTCCATAGTTATACGTACTAACTCTGGTCCCAACAACGTTGCTTCACCCACCTCATCCCAGCATACTGGAGAACGACACTTTCTTCCATACAACGCTTCGAATGGAGCCATGCCAATACTTGGTTGATAACTGTTATTGTAGGAAAACTCCACCAATGGTAAGAACTTGTCCCAACTTCCCTTGAAGTCAAGGACACAGAGTCTTAATAAATCTTCTAGAGTTTGAATAGTCTTCTCTGATTGTACGTCCGTCTAAGGATGATGTGCCGAACTAAATCGTAAATTTATGCCCATAGCTTTTTGCAAACTTACCCAAAATCGTGAAGTGAATCTTGGGTCTCGATCAGAAACTATTGATATTGGCATACCATGCAATCTTACAACCTCGTTTATGTACATACGAGCAAGACATTCAAGTGTATAAGTTTCTCGTATAGGTAAAAAATGAGCAGACTTGGTCAATCTATCAATAATGACCCAAATTGCATCTATGCCTTGAGAAACCTTGGGAAGACCAGTAACAAAATCCATAGTAATGTGTTCTCACTTCCATTCTGGAATTTTAAGTGGTTACAATGGACCTTTTGGTACTTGATGCTCTACTTTGACTAGTTGACAATTTAAACACCTTAAGATAAACAACGCTATCTCTCTCTTCATATTGCCCCAACAAAATGTTTGTCGAAGATCATAATACATTTTGGTACTTCCAGGATGGATTGTAAACAGTGTATTGTGCGCCTCCATCATGATTTTATACTTTAACTCAGGATCATCAGGAACACAAAGTCTGGAGTTGACTCGAAGTATTCCTTCTTCATCGATTCTTGTTTCTGGCATATCACCTTCTTGTACTTTTTTCCTCATACGCATTAGCTCCAGGTCTGTAGCTTGAGCAACTTTACCTTTATCGATTAAAGTCGGTTCTACTTGTATATTTGCCATCATCACTTGGGTCCCTAGAGTCTTTATCTCTATCTCCATCCTTTGAAAGTCATACAAAATGGGCCTTTGCGTTGATAATATTGCACCCGTACCCGCATATGATCTTCTACTCAATACGTCAGCTACCACGTTCGCTTTTCCAGGATGGTATTGGAATGGTATGATCATAATCTTTCAACAGTTCAAGCCAACGTTGCTGATGCATGTTGAGTTCCTTTTGAGTGAAGAAATATTTGAGGCTTTTATGATCCGTAAAGATCTCCACTTTCTCCCCATACAAGTAATGCCTCCAAATCTTTAGTGCAAAAACGACTGTTGCCAACTCTAGATCATGAGTAGGATAATTCCTCTCATATTCTTTGAGTTGTTGAGAGGCATAGGCTATGACTTTCCCATGTTACATGAGAACACATCCTAACCCTTTGTCCGAAGCATCAATGTAAATGATAAATCCCTCCGAGTCAGATGGTATTGTCAGAACAGGTGCTGAAATGAGTCTTCTCTTAAGTTCTTAAAAACTCTTATCGTATTCCTCACTCCAACCGAATTTTGTATCTTTTCGAGTCAGCTGAGTTAATGGAGTAGCGATTCGAGAAAACCGTTCTACGAATCTTCGATAATAACCAGCTAAGCCGAGAAAGCTACGTACTTCGGTCACTGATTTAGGTTGTTCCTAGTTTTGAATACCTTCAATCTTTATCGAGTCAACAGATATTTTATGACTTGATATCATGTGCCCAAGGAATGCTACTTCCTCATGCCAGAACTCGCATTTCTGTAACATGGCATAAAGCTTATTTTCACAAAGCTTGTTTTCACAAAGCTTTTGGAGTATCAGTCTCAAGTGTTGCTCATGATCTTCACGGCTTTTGGAATATATGAGGATGTTATCAACAAAGACGACCACAAAGTGATCCAAATATTCCTTGAATACTCGGTTCATCATATCCATGAAGGAAGCAGGAGCATTAGTTAATCCAAAAGACATGACTAGGAATTTATAATGCCCGTACCGAGTTCTGAAAGCTATCTTTGGAATGTCATCGGTTCTAATATTCAATTGGTGATATCCGGAATGAAGATCAATCTTTGAAAAGAATTTGGCGCCTTGCAACTAGTCAAACAGGTCATCAATACGTGGCAATGGGTTTTATCTTTGATGGTGACATGATTCAACTTCTGATAATTAATACAAAGTCGCATACTCCCATATTTCTTCTTCACGAATAGAACAGGAGCACCCCAAGGAGAAGTACTAGGACGAATGAAACCGATGTCTAATAATTCTCGCAGTTGGGTCTTTAACTCCTGAAGTTCAATATGAGCCATTCGATATAGGGCTTTAAAAATAGGTTTTATATCAGGTTCAAGGTCGTTACAAAATTTAATTTCACGCTCTGGGGGTAGGCTAGGAAGTTCTTCAGGGAATACGTCAGAAAATTCATTAACAATAGAAATATCATTCAAAACTGATGTATTTTTTTTTAGATCCTTGACATAAGCTAAGAAAGCTTGACATCCATTTTTTAATAAACAAATAGCTTTATGGCTTGAGATGACAGTGATTGATTTTAATGGTTTGGTTGCTTGAATTCACATAATAGGTTGGTTAGGAATATGAAAGCTAACAACCTTACGAAAATAATCAATTTTTGCATGATGAGTAGTTAACCAATCAATCCCTAGAATTACATCAAATGCAAGTATTTTCAATGAAATAAGATCGACAGATAATGTGAGGGTATCAATTTGAACCAAACAAGACTTATAAATAGTGAATGTAATGAAGGTTTCTCACAACGGAGTTTCAACAGATAAGGCAAAGTCTAATTTCTTCGGAGTCAAATTTAAACGTTGAGCGCAAGCAGGAAAAATAAAAGAATGGGTAGAACCGGTATCAAATAAGGTATATACTTCACTAGAGTTTATGATAAGCTTACCCGTGATGACCTTGTTCGGGTTCCTTGCTTTCTGAGAGGTCACGACAAATGCTCTCCCTTGAAATACCGATTTTGTCTTGTCTGGGACGACCTTTGATGCCTTCAGCTGGATGATAGGTGGTCGTTCTCCTTCCTTAATGACAGGTGCTGATGCTGACATCTTTCCATCATTGTTGAATCTCCTCTTCTTGAAATGTTCATTCTTATTATTTTGGCCATGATTCCCACCGAAGTGGTTACCATTTCTGGCATGTTGATTCCCTCCACGCTTATTATCACCGCTTCGATGACTGCTATCACTGGTATTATCATTTTGTCGGCTGCTCTCTTTTGGTTGGGTTGACTCATTATTGCGCTCTAATAACTGAGCCCTATTAACAACATCTGAATATAAACACAATTTATGAGAAATGAGGTATTGACGTATCTCGAGTTTCAAACCTCTTAGAAACATTTGCGTCATTCTCTCCTCATTATCAACCAAATGGGACGCAAATCGGGACAACTCGGCAAACTTGGCTTCGTACTGCGACACGGTCATGTTGTTTTGCTCCAGCTTAATGAACTCTACTTCTTCCATGTGACGAATACTTTCGGGAAAGTACTTGTCGTTGAATAATTCTTGGAACTTCTCCCAAGTCATCTTCAGTGCGGCAAGTTAAGTATGCTTTACAGATTCCCACCAGTAATCTGCCTCTGCTTGCAATATGAAGGTGGCAAAGGGAACCTTTTGCTCCTCAGAGCACCCCAAGACATCAAATATCTTGCAGATCTGCTTTATCCACGTCTCCATCTTAAGTGGTTTTAGCTCTCCAAAAAACTCCGGTGGTCCCAGCTCTTTGAACTGCTTAGCAGTGACCGTCCGAGAGTTACCAGTGTTTCCACCTGCATTTTGGATAGGAGCCGCTCTTTCCAGATGTTGCATGAATTGCATAAAGCCTCTGAACATTCCATCATTCATCATTTGGTCAGTGTTGTTGTTTGCATGAGGATTGTCGCCTTCTTAATGCATATTATCCTGATTATTGATCTGTGGAGACTCAACGGTCTCCTGTGCTCCATTTCTAATCTCAACATTCTCGGATGCCATTTTCAAATACTGCCACAAAACAAGGGTTAATTAACATATCACATATTATCCCTATACTCTGACCGACCAATTAAATACCAAATAAACTTAGGGAGGTCATACTAGCGAAGGAATTCCCCGTCTCTCTCCTCCTAGTTCTTGTCTCACATCTCTGCCAGAGATCATATCCCTACGCTTTGATACCAACTGTGACGCCCCCAAAATAGGTATACATCACCCATCTTGAGTCGCCAAATACATGGTACAAAATTCAAATACAACTTAATTATACAACAGTCGTGTAAAATACGACAAAACATAATCTAAGAGTTTTAATAAGAATATTATCATCTAGACAATATCCACACTCAAGGGAGTCCTCATTACATTTATTGTCACACTATTTAATAGAATAGTGAGGACTACTAATGCTATCTTCTGGACCGTCACTCCGTTCCCCGACTAGTCCCGACTACGTTCTCATTTTATAAAGAGAACAGTGAAAGAAAGGGTGAGCTCAACTAGCCCAGTAAGAAATATTATGACTAAGATAATGCAGAATAAATTATCATTAGTCTTCAACAATGTTAAACTGATAAAATACAATAGACATCAAGTTTAACTGAAGCGGAACAAGCAATCCATTAAAAGAGTCAAGTAGAGAATAAAATATACTATCTTTTATGATTTAAAATTATTTTTCATCACTTTTATCGCTGAGACTCAGCTTAATAAATAATCCACATCATCCCTGCACTACGACCAAGGATATTCATTAGTATCATGACCACAAATTATCCATGCACTAAGGGCCAATGATGATATTTGTGTATTCATCAATGGTCATGATCATGCCAACAACTGTTCATCAATGCACTATAGGCCAATGAGGACTTTTACCACATCATTTGTAACATTACGGTCATGATTATACCGAATAACCCCTGATCATAATCATACCAAGTCCATCTATGCAATACAGGACACAGATGACTTTCAACATAATATAAACATGAGGATGATGACAATGATATAAGAATTCAATAAAAACAAGTTCAAGAATTAATTTATCCAGGAACCAATAACATCTAATTTATTAAAATGATATTGCTTTGTGGGGTAAAACTCAAGAATGCTCAGAAGAATATTTCCATGAAAAGATACTGGATGAACCACAAATATCAAGGATATTCCACTAATTTCATGGAGTACAAAAGCCAAAACTTTAACCAACTGAGTATAGTAAAGAATGGAATAACAAAAGAAATCACCAGGTATGCGATAAACCGCACAGACAGGTTATTCCAACAGAATAATAAATAACGGAACCAGGTCATGCGTAAACGCACAGACAGGATATTCCAATAGAATAATAAATAACAGAACCAGGTCAGACGAAATTTGCATCGACAGGATGTTCCAACAGGATAATAAATAAAGGAACCAGGTCATGCGTAAACGCACAAACATGATGTTCCAAAAGAATAATAAAGAATGAAATAATAGAAGAATTTTACCATGTATGCGGTACTTCGCATAGACAGGTTATTCCAACATAATAACAAAGAATGGAATAACAGAAGAATTTCACCAAGTATAGGGTAGTCTGCATATACAGGTTATTCCAACAGAATAATAAAGAATGGAATAACAGAAGTTCTCTTCAAGAATACGAAAGAAATAATACCCCTTACCGTAAAAGAAGAGTATTCCGATTGGTAGGGCGAGAATATTCTTTAAGAAAACTTGCACTATGTTCAAAGCTTCTTAAAACTCTAAAAAAATACGCTCAAGATTATAGAAGAGTATTCTCTGAATTTCTGGTGTGATTTCAATTCTAACTAAGCATCATATTTATAGGAGAATAGGAAAGGATGCAATAAAATATTTTAATAAAATAAAAACTTTTAATAAAATATAAAATATAATATATATTAAATATATACAAGTTCACGGGTTATCACCCCCGTGAAATAATTTTAATCAAACCTCCCACTTTTTTCAAACTTCTATATATATATATATATATATATATATATATATAGTACTCCCGTGGCCATACCTCCCCCCCACCATTCATATATATATATATATATATATATATATATATATATATATATATATATATATATATAAAACTAAGATAACTTTCTCTTGACTATTTTAAAAAATGGGTAAGTGGGGATCCATATAATAACATCAAATACTTCATAAAAAAATCCTCTCAATATTTTTAATAACATTTATCATCATTATTATAATTCCGAATATTAATCGACCACGTCGTTTCCAGGAAAGAGGAGGCTTTCTAATAAGGATTTCTCCCTATTAGTGCGTAATTAGGTGATAAAACCTCTACTTGACAGAACGTCTAGACATCGTTAATATTGCAAATAATAGTATTAATAATTTTGTCATCTCAATTACTGATTTAATAATATATAAAATATCTACAATAATTAAATCAAATAACGTGAGATACTATGCAACAATTACTGCAGCAATAATTGAACAAAACTGAGTGACTTCTCACATAATCATCAATAATCAATACTGTGTGCTACTATGCAACCACACGTATTACTGTACTTTTAACACCGGGTGTTTCAACAGTTAACGGTAAAACTTCCGCCATTATTTTCATAAAATATTTTTTTGTTTTATCAATCTGACAATAATTCCGTTGTGGGGTCCACCAATGATTGTGCCGTCGTACGAATATTTCCTGTTAAAATGAATATTCTCCGACCAATCGAATATTATATAACAACTTGCGTACTTTGCAAAATTTATAAATATTATCCACAACTATAATATTATATCAAATTCATTCCATAATATTTAAAAATGATATTTATAGAAAAATCATCTTTATTAAATAAAAAGTTGGGGTCTTACAATTTCTATGAGCGGAATAATACTAATAATAATAACAATAATATAAATATCAAACTTAATTTTACATATCAGAGTTTTCTAATCCCAAGCATGCAACCTTTAAACATTCCTTACATGATAGATAATATATATCATTGTCTTAATAATGTCAAACTATTACATAAGATAACATTGAACTCATATATTCTGCAACCTTTCCTTTTCCCTTGTTCTTAGCAGAGCCTTCAGGTTTTTCGCACTTAGCTGCAAAAAATTTAAATTAAGCAAGGATGAGCATTTGAGTGCCCATCAAGTAATAGTAATCAATAATAGTTAGCTGAAGAAATTAAATGTTTTCCGTGAATAGCACTTCTACAACGAATCAACAGTTGTGAAGTAAGCTGAAGCAACAATAAACAACATATCATTTCGATTTCAAATTTTTGAAACTACGTACTGACTATAAATGAGGATCAGTCGACAGACTATGAACAATGTTTTCTATTTTTGAAAAGGTTAAACAGAACTTCATCTGTAAACCGTTATAACTTACAGGCACGAGGGTGATCAGCCCGTTATGCCCTGTATTGATCAATACTACATGTTCGAACGATATTTTCGTCCAGCATATTCGCCTTAGGCACACAAAAGTTTCCAAGATTTGGGATGTTCATACTAGTCTAGAATCCGAACCAAAATAATTCGGTTGGATACAATAAAGTTCTATCTTGTTCAACAATATTTTTAAATCTGTGTCTAGCTAAATCAAATAGCTTAGACAGCTTTTAAGTCAATTTATACATACTGGAAACCAATAAGTATGTATCAACATATGATAAAATATAATGATTATCAAAGTGAGGACACTTGTATAACCATGCTTAGAAATTAACGAACATAATTTATATCTTGATCTATAATAACAAAATTAATGAACTTGTACAACAATTTATGATCTAATAACTTACTTATACAGAATCATTGCATAAGTATATACAAAGTTTGAGATATTTGAACAATGAAAAAGAATAGTTATGATATTTGCTTACGCATGTCCATTGCATAAAGTAAATGCAAAGATAGGATACTTGCCTGATCTGCTACTTACACAACTTAGTTTTATCTTTTATATCAAGACCTATCATTAATAAGATCATTCTATCGATTAGAATAACATATCATAACACATAGTACTGCTGTTTGTAGTCAGCACATAACTTAATCACATTATCACATATGTTTATCAGTCATTGGATTACAAACAGACAAGTATCTAGTCAAATTATCTAAGTCCAGATCAATTTCTAAAATATATCGGTATACCGACGGCTTTATCAGGTAATTATCGAGTCTAAAACTCTATTATGTAGTTCAATATTCATTTAGATAATTTAAATATCAGTTATATTATTTTTAAATGACTTATAATAATTTTTAATTAATTATTATAATTTATCATGATTTTTCAAACACCAAAATCATTATTAAATGATTTAAATATTAAATAATTCTATTATCATTAATATTTAATCAATATTTAAAATATTAATGAAACCCTTGCTAAAATATTAAAGTTATTTATAATAACTTAAAATACTTTTAAAGTATTAATATTACCCTTAAATGATTTTTAAAATAATTAAAATCATTTTTTTAAATAATTACCATTAATATTTAAATATTCATGCATTATTTATTAAAATATTAAAAGTCATTTATTATAATTTTAAAATATTTTTATTTCATTTATATCCTTATTAAATGATTTTTAAATCATTAAAATTATTTATAAACTATTTATTTAATATAATTAATAAATAAATCTAATATCATTAATATTAATTTATTAAAAAAATTTAACTTTAAATATTAAAAGTTATATTTTATAACTTAAAATATTTTTAAACACTTTATATTCATTTAAAATAATTTTTATATTATTAATATCATTTTTAATTAATTTATTTAATATACTTATTAAATACATCTAAATATCATTAATATTAAATAATTAATGAAAATTAATGAAATCTACCTTAAAATATTAAAAGTTATATTTTATAACTTAAAATATTTTTAAATACCTTATTATCATTTAAAATAATTTTTAATATAATAAAATCATTTTTAATCAATTTATTTAATACATTTATTAAAAAAATTAAATACCAATAATATCCAAATAAATATTAATATTTATGAAAAATAAGGCAAATTATTAAAAGTTAATTTGTATAACTTAAAATAATTTTTAAAACTAATTTTGTTATTTTCAGAAAATATTTTCTATTTTTAATGAATTTTTAGGAAATTAGAAAATTAAAATAATTAAATCCGTCGCTAAAGGCTTTAGCGACGGTTTCTGTCGCGGTTGGTGTTCCTGAGCTCAAGAACACTGCCAGTCAGTATTCAAGGCACTGACTTTGACCATCTACGATTATTAGCCTGAGCATGATTTGGGCTAACTAGAACATTGATATTGTATAAGGAATGTAACACTACAATTATCGACCCTTATCTTGTTAATACAACAACTCAGATGCAAGATCTGAGCCTTCAAAGTCGTTGTCAGACAGTTTTTGGGTTTTCTGGGTAACCTAGAAACCCAGACAGTTTTGAGTACCTATATTGTGGCTCGATTTACTCTAGGTTCTGGTCATAATTAATGTGATCTCATGGTTCAAACCTATAGTTTTCATGTCAAAGAACATATATATAACAACAGATCAGTCCAACAACATTAACATCACTAGATTCAGTATGGTCAAACATGGTCAGAAAACTAGTTCCTACGTTTTCTGGAAATTCCAAAAAACAGAAATCGTGACCGGATGGTCTACTTTGACCATCCACTACATCGATCTTGTTGATTTTTTAAGAGATCTAGAGGCATGTATATAAAGTCTATACAACATACAACAATCTGGTTACAACAATAACAACAAATCTTACAACAACTGACAGATCTGGGCCTTGTAAAACATTGTCATACACTGGTTTTGAGTTTCTAGGTTACCCAGAAACTCTTTGGTCATGCTCGGTCAACTGAATTTGACCAAAAATAACTTGAAATCTATATCAGATCTAACCCTGATTCGAGTTCCAGATCAAAGATCTCACAACATATTACAAGTACAAACCTTTAAACATATAAAAACATAAACAGAAAGAGATCTATGGGGTCTGGCATTTGTTGTCAGACAACATTTTTTAAATTTTCCAGATTTTGCAAAACATCAAATCCGAAGCCTATAGATGTTATGGATCTAACATCTATCAACCCAGACCACTTAGTTATACTCCATACAATATATCTAAACAAATAAACATAACTTTTAACATGGTATCAAAGATCAGATTTGGCTTTTAGGGTTTATACCTAACTTGAACAATGCTTGATTCTAGCTTTTTAATCTGTTATGGTGATGATATGAACTTGATTTGGGACTGATGTATGAGTGTATTTCGTAGGGTTGTAGAGAGAGAGAGAGGCTTTGGTTGGGTGTTTGAGAATGAATGAGCTAATAATGGACTTTTCTCTTTCTCTAATCTATATATATTATGTATGTAATGTGTATGGCTGAAGTATATAGCTGTGGTGCTGAGAATTTGGTCAATTGGTAAGTCAAGAGTTGTTCAACCACTACAAATATGGCAAGATTTGCAAGCAACTTATTAAAAAAATGCGATAAAGGGTATTTTGGTCATTAGGCTTGTGATTTTAATGGCACTTTGGTCATTTGACTAACCCTTAGGGTTTGACCCTTGAGTTTTAACCCCATGGTTTTGTGCATTGATTTTCTAGCATTTTGTAATTAGGGCAAAAATGTAAAATTTTAGTTTCCTAAATTATGAATTAGGGTTTCTAAACTAGTTTCAGTTTTCTAATAATACAAAACATGAAAATTAGGTTTAAGGTTCACTAGTTTGCATTAAGATTGCTAAATTAGCGATTAGGGTCCATACATAGCCAATTAGGGTTACTAATCTAGAAATTAGGATTTCCAATAATTAATTAGGGTTTCTCTAATTAACATTAAATTCCATAATACTTAACCTTAATCATAATAACACAATTACATAACAGTCTCAAACTCATAATTGAGTTTCAAAATAGGGTTAAACAAATTAATGCTAGGGTTTTAGCATGATATACCATAATTGACCAACTATTATCGGTCTACACATATAGTACATATTTATAGCACTGAAATATAATTAATATTATATTATTATTCTCATTCCTTAGTCAAAATCCAGAATTAGGGTTTGGATTTCATATCTGATTTACCTTGCATATAAAGCATTATTAATTAAGTTAAAACAATTAACTTAATAATCTGAACTAAAATTCATATAATAATTATTATAATAATTCTAATAATCATTCCATAAATTATTTAAATAATATATAATCATATTTTCATGGAAAATAAATAATAAAAATATTTTTACTATAAAATTATTATAAAAATATAATTTATAATTTTTAATAATTCAAAGAAAATTATTCGAAATTATTCATGTATTAAATAAATTTTATTTATCACATATATACATATACTTTTTCTTGCACATATTCCCACCTTTAAAATAATAATAAAAAATTATACACAAAATTTCTGATTTAATTATATAGAAAATATCGGGTTATTACATAGGTTGTATGCTGTGGCTATTTTCAGCATATGAAAGGATATGCTGAATGTATGTTGACCAATCTCCACTGGCAGTTCAATCTCTCCAACGGCGTTTCGTCGGGACCCATCAAAAGCTTTGATAATGGTATGGCTGCTTTTGATCCTCTTGGGGTTGATATTCATCTTCTCCAAGGTAGCATAAGGACAAATATTATGAGATGAACCTCCATCTATCAAGACTCCTCTTACCATGTATCAGGAGGACAAAACCGCAATGTGCAACGACTTTCAATGACCTGTCCCTTCAGCGGGTATGTCGTCATCAGTGAAAGATATCACATTACTGTTAAAAATGTGATCAACTCGGAAGAGAAAACTAAGTCCAGTATGGAAATTTGTTGTGGAGCTTCTCTCAAGCTTACAACCACCTTGGCTTCATTATGGCCCATGGTACGAAGGAACTCTTCATTTTTCTGCATGGGAACTTTCCCTTTTGACTTGATGGTAGGCTTCATCACCCGATGGGGAAGATACAATGGATTCTTGTTGGTCGAAAAACCAATCACTAAACACACGCAAGTATACGCGGCCTAACACGTAATACAGTGATAAGAAAAGTGTTGTACCCACAAGGAACTATCACTAATATTTACCAAATACCGACTTTGTATCACTTAAGTCTTATTCGAACAACAATCTAATAGGAGTGTGATTAAACTAGTTATATCTATCTATCAAACCAAGTAAATGGATAATGAATAGTATCGAAGGCACTACAAGCTAAGGTCACAACTTCACCCCACACAGGAATTTTGTCAAACACATGGTGTGCTATGCTTTTATCAAACTTCCTTCCCTTCTCTCTTTGGTCTTAATGGTCACGACAGTTTGTCGACCAAGAACACACAAGTGTTTATACATCTCTATCGAGGTATGCACAAACATATCCTCTCTAGATTCACTCGTTAGGGAATATAACAGAGAAGAACATCCAAGATAGGTGATAATCCTACATATATCTATACGAATTAACCATGTCAAGGATTTACAGCTTAAGTTCTTAAGTGTGTTACACGTGGTGCACAGAGATATGTCTATTCTATGCACAACTTATGCAGTCGAATCAAATTGACAACACATAATCACATGCTAATATATTTAGGTGTAAATCTATAATCCTTCTGTCGATATCATATAGATTACCAAAATCATCACTAATATTTTAACGAGAATCATTAAGCATGAATATATTAAACCAAACCATATGGTGCCAACCAAAGAGATAAAACATTAATTTAATTCAACAAAGGGTTCCATTATAACCTTAGATCCAATACTTAGTTCATAGCTATTGAATAAAATATAAGTAGCAATAAAATAACATTTATAGATTACAAAATCAGAGGAAATAAATGGATAAGAATAAACTCTGTCGAGGGTTTTCAATCGCCAAGCATTCTAATCCTTTCAAGCTTTCCACTGCATATTGCTCACCGCTCTTGTTGCTCCAAGGAATCCCAAACTTCTCCCTAAACTACCTAATCTATATTTACAAACATTATCTACGAGATGAAGAAGAAATTATAAAAGAAGAGAGAAAACTATCTACTAATCATAATCTATCTGATTATATCCGATTAAATCATATGCAGAGGCTTGTTCCTATTTATATCTCAGTCCCTTTCAAGCTAGGTCAAAATCAGGTCTTCAATGCCAGGGAACCGAAGGTCGCGCTGCAGCGCGAGGGATAGGGCTAAGGGTGGCGTTGTAGCGCCACATCCGCATCAAAGGCACCGGAGGCCGTGCTGCAGCCCGAGTTTAAGAAAGAACTGTGGCACTGCAGTTCCATGGTGACATCAGCTGCACACGGGGGTGGCGCTACGGTGCGAGCTTAAGCCTAGTCTTTGGCGCCGTGGTGCGGGTACATGTAAAATGCTCGTTTTGCCCTTAAAAGCGTGGAAAAGACCTAATAACCCTGCATTACATCGGTTAAGTAAAATGATACTAAAATAATATAAAACTATATAAAATCTATGAATATTAGGAAACTATTTAAGCCATAAAGTATCCGATTCGCGGGTATAAATTCCACTCATCAAATACCCCCAAACTTAAGTCTTTACTTGTCCTCGAGCAAACTATCTAGCACAAAGATAACAATAGTAAAATAACACTTGAACGAAATATAAAAATATATACTAGCATCATGGATTCAAAGATCAATCATAGGTACTCCCAGAAAATAGGGCAAACACAGATATGAGTAAGGGTTCATTTCCATTTCAAGCATAAGACTCTATTTCATCCATTCTATGTGTGTGTGTGGAGACCAACCTTCATAACTAATCATAACTCATCTAAGTTCGAATAGTCGATTGTTAATACCAATATGCAGACTCCGTAACTTAAACATTCAACAAGCATTAAGAATAAGACACAAGTGCAGGTAAAGATCAAATGGTTCTAGCATGAAGAAGGTAAAATCTAACTCAGAAAGTCCTTAGTTACCTTAGGCTATTCAGAGCTACCCATTAATGAGCTTTTAATCAATGACTCCCAAGCTAGACGACTTTAGGGCACTAGGTGTAGAACACCCCTATGAATCTAATAACTCGAGCAGCAAAGGCCACGTAATTAACATAAGCCAAAAGAAACTTTACGAGATTCAAAAATTATTAGGTGGTGCATTTTATGCTCTATCTCAATATCGGTCCTGCGTTTATGGGCGAGTGCGTTTTACGCTCCATCTCGACCATCACAAGACTTTCGATATAAATATTTTATTTTATTTTATGACAACATGCCAGAATCCAAGATCCCAAACTGTATAAGCGTCTAAGTCTTTTATTACCTTGTAAAAATGAAAGTTTATAAGAGTGAACGTACTCTCAAAGCAATAAAACACGAACTAAAATAAAAAAAAAACTAGTTAACACAGTTGGTCGGTGCTTGTTTAGAATGATGGATCAATAACTGTCTTAACTTATCGATAGAACAAACCACTAGCTTACACATGCTTGACATGACTCTAAGAGATAGACATAATTACTTGGCGCTTGTCCTTAGCAACAATCAAAAACTAATAATTTATATACAACCCTTGCTTAATAACAGCTCAAAATAGGGTAATAAGGCCATTCACATGACACAAACATCTAAATCTGTAAAAGCCCCAAAAAGATGGCTATAAACCATAAACATGCTAAAAATAATAATCAAAGCATTAATAAATAATAACCAAAAATAGTTCAAGACATCCATATTGATAAACCCAAAACATAATACTGTAGTTCAAAATGACTGCGCTACAAACTTGATAAAAAACATAAGCAAAGTACTAAAATAACAACCTAACATGGCAGTAGACAGAAATAAAAAAGATAATAAAACCATAGCACCCCCAAACTTAAGGTGAGCAATGCCCTCATTGCTAAACATATATCAATCTAAACAAGATGGCTTCCCTGAAGATCGCTCACTCGGCAGGAGCATCGTCCTCATCAGCCTCGACGGGCGGTGATGGTGGAGGGTATGGTGGGAAAAATAGGAGGCTCTGGGAACTGTTATGGCATGAACTCAACATACTTGCCACAATAATCAGTGTATATACTCTGCATCGTGTTGACCAGCTCTGCCTGATACTACATTGCTATGTCCTGCCTCTGGGCCACTGCTGCAATGTGCATCTGCTACCTCTGAGCCTCGATATCGTGCTTCTGATGTAGCAAGGTGAGGGATTCCATGATCTCTGCCAGTAGTCCCTGTGCAGCTGGGATTGCATCTGGAGGCTACGAGAGCTCATGACCTACTATAGGAGGCGACGCAGTAGGTGGCCCGTATCCTTCGCCTCTGACATGAGAATCTGCCCCGTCCCACACATTGAAGCGTGAGATGGTCTGATGGTCAATGACTGACAAGGGTGGCAAAGTTATCTCTTCTGGCCCCCACTGAATACCTACCCTCTTGCATAGCCGGGTGATCAAGGATGGATGTGGAAGTCTCTAAGTGGTGGTTCTCTTGATCGCCTTCATGATGGACTCATGTATGAGAACTCTGATATCTATGTTCAGGCCCCTGACAATGGCGAATAAGAGGATCGCTCTATCCTTAGTCACGTCGCTCAGGTGATGCGTCGGGATCATATTGGCACAAATAAAGCTGAAGCACGCCTTCACATAGTGACTGAGCGCAGCATGCGAGAAACTGGTCCTCTCACCCGTGTATCATTTGTCTTCCATATAGTCTTGGGCTTGCAGAGCCTCTTAATAATATCATCGAGGTCATAGCCATGGAGTCCCGACTCCATATAATCTCTACCCTCAAAACCAAGCATCGCGAATAGTGCATTGACAGCTTAGCTTCCAAAATCCACTGATTTCCCCCTAACTTGGACAACAACAAGATTTTTGGGACTGGCATTTGCATAGAAATCTCTGACCACAGATACAATGGCTGATTCGGCTGGTCTTGTGAAGTGGATCCAATAGCGTTCCGCAATCATGGCCATCAACTCACCTTCTTTTTTGTTCGTCCTCAAACCCCGCTCAGGAATCAAATTTCGTGCGGCAAAAGAGATTTTGTATCATTTCTATGCCTCTTCATTGATGAACTTGGTGTGTTCCCAAGCCATTGGTGGTGCAGACGAGGAACTGTCGATGCTCAATCGTTGCCTCTTTGATGCTATTTCCTAATTTGCAGTAATTTGTATGAACATAAGCCGAAAACAAAAGCACACACTCCCCAAACTTAGTCAAGATAATCTCCAATGAAAGTCCAATGTCAAAACAGTCCAAACGGTTAAGTTATTCTCTAAGGAAATTTATCAAACACCTAGACTGCGTTCTTTAATACACAATAGTTTTCTATCCCTGATAGAATCCTCAGCCCCAAGTGTGTAACAATAATAATACTAGCCAACCATTAGAAGTAGGCAAGAATTTTCCCAAGCCAATTAATGAAAGGACATAAAAGATCCCAATACAAACAAATATTGACTAAAATCCTAAATTACCTTGATGGAGAAAAGAAACTAGTTGTTGCTGATCTCTTTTTGGATTCACGCCTGACTTGAAGTTGGTCTAATTCTGTGAATGATGTCATGAATCGGTTGCTTTGTAGAGGGTGGGGGTTTTGTTGGGAAAATGGACAGTTGGTTCGATTGTGCTGCCGAGTTTTGTCGAGAGAAAAAAGGATTAGTGGGCTAAGTGCTGGCCACATTACGTATTTTAAAAACATCTTTTCGCAACTGGCGCTGTGGCGTGGCATGGCCTTCTTTGCTTTGCACCGTGGCGTGAGTTAACAGTAGGTTGGCTTCTCTTTTGGCCCTGCGGCACAAGTCATGTGTACAATTCTGGCGCTACGACGCGGGTTTACAATGGACAACACTCGTTGGAGGCGCTGCGGCGCGAGGGCTCTTTGTTCCTTGGCGCTTTGGCGCTAGCCTTGTATCTTAGTTTTTCTTCACAAACTAAGCCATGTATTAGCCACCATAATAATAACTATATATACCCATATTAATCCATATGCTAACTAGCTTAATTATATTACCAAATATACAGTAACAACATAAAAGAAAAACATTTGTTTGCATTATGCAGCTACAAAAATAATGCATATGAGATAAGACATTACAATATAATTACAGGAAGTAATGTATAAACTAGACACAGTAAGGAAAAATAGAGAAAAAATGATATTGAGATGGGGTTGCCTCCCAACCAAGCATTTATTTTAAAGTCGTCGGCTTGACTATTGCAAAGCCGTTCAGTCCGGCTCAAGCGAAAATGACCATTTCATGCCACCTATTCGTCAATTCCTTTAAATGTTTGGCAGACATGGATGATTGATCATCCCCGTTATCTTCTCCCATCGGCACGAAGAATCTTTCACTGTTGGAATTATCTACTAAGTAGCCTTTTTCATCAAGTTGAAAGCGTTCTTTATGCGCTAGTGAGCCCTCCAGGGTTTCCACAGCCATGAGTGTGCTTTCCAACTGTTGATTAGTCTTCACACTACAACCACTCTTGATCCTTTCCTTTCCTTCTACAGACTCTATAGGTTAGTTAATTTACACCTTAACATTTCCCTCAACAACTTTGTAAGATTCACCTCCTTCTCCTCATGTATCCATGGTGCAATGCTCTACTTCTTCATCACTGAGATCAATTATAATCGATAGATTGCCTTGCAGTGGATTTGTGATGGCATTGATGAGTTGTCCCAATTGACTTTAGAGGCTCTTCAATGCGGCGTCTTGGCTCGCCATTCGAACCTCATTTCTCTCTATAAATTTGGTGAGGAGCTCTTCAAGCCTGTTCTCTTCTTCTCGTGTTAAGTCTACAGTAAGGCTTTCATTGGTTTGAAATGTCACCTTGTACTGCGGTGGAGACTGATTTTCAAATTGATTTGGGTAGGAATACTTCAGATCATAATATTACTCTTGACTGTAGTCCCAAAAGTTTGGATAACCCTGACAGTTTGGATGATAGTACTTCGGTTCAAAGTTAGCTCGTTCCTGATGCTAGGCAGTCTAAGTGGACTGACAATCAAGATTGTCAGAAAACCTCAAGAGATTTGCAATTTGAACTTGCAATTGCTCGAGTCCTTCCGATCTTGGTTGTGCCGTCCTCTCAAACGACCATTGATAACAATGATCGTCCATAACTTGTTACTTAAAAACACGAAAAGGAAGATCAAATAAATAAAAGATATATATATATATATATATATATATATATATATATACATTCAAATTAAGTATAAATTGATTTAAACCAATATTGGACAATATTAGAATAATAGTTCCCCGGAAATGGCACAAAAAACTAGTTGGTCGGAAGACTGATCACTAAACATGCGCAACTATACGTGGCTTAACAAGTAATATAGTGATAAGGAAAGTGTCGTACCCACGAGGAACTATCACTAATATTTACCAAATACCGATTTTGTATCGCTTAAGTCTTATTCGAACAACAATCTAATAGGAGTGTGATTAAACTAGTTATATCTATCTATTAAAGCAAGTAAATGAATAATGAATGGTATCGAAGGCACTACAAGATAAGGTCACAACTTCACTCCAGACAGGCATTCTGTCAAACACATGGTGTGCTATGCTTCATCAAACTTCCTACCCTTCTCTCTTTAGTCTTAAGGGTCATGACAGTTTGTCAACCGAGAATACACAAGTGTTCACACACCTCTGTCGAGGTATGCATAAATATATCCTCTCTAGATCCACCCGTTAGGGAATAGAATAGAGAAAAACATCCAAGATAGGTGATAATCCTACACATGTCTATGCGAATTAACCATGTCAAGGATTTACAGCTTAAGTTCTCAAGTAGGTCACACGTGGTGCACAAAGATATGTCTATTCTACACACAACTTATGCAGTCGAATCAAATCGACAACACATAATCTCATGCTAATATATTTATGTGTAAATCTACAATCCTTCTGTCGATATCATATAGATTACCAAAATCATCACTAATATTTTAACGAGAATCATTAAGCCTGAATATATTAAACCAAACCATATGATGCCAACCAAAGAGATAAAATATTCAATTTAATTCAACAAAGGGTTCCATTATAACCTTAGAGCCAATACTTAGTTCATAGCTATTGAATAAAATATAAGTAGCAATAAAATAACATTTATAGATTACAAAATCAGAGGAAATAAATGGATAAGAATAAACTCTGTCGAGGGTTTTCAATCTCCATGCATTCTAATACTTTCAAACTTTCCACTGCATAATAGCTCACTGCTCTTGTTGCTCCAAGGAATCCCAAACTTCTCCCTAAACTACCTAATCTATATTTACAAACATTATCTAAGAGATGAAGAAGAAATTATAAAAGAAGAGAGAAAACTATCTACTAATCATAATCTATCTGATTATATCCGATTAAATTATATGCAGAGACTTGTTCCTATTTATATCTTAGTCCCTTTAAAGGTAGGTCAAAATCAAGTCTTCACTGCCAGGGAACTGGAGGTCGCGCTGCGGCGCGAGGGATAGGGCCAAGGGTGGCGCTGTAGAGCCACATCAACATCAAAGGCACCGGAGGCCGCGCTGCAGCGCGAGTTCAAGAAGGAACTGTGGCACTGCAGTGCCATGATGACATCTGCTGGACACGGGGGTGGCGCTGTGGCACGAGCTTAAGCCTAGTCTTTGTGTGCCGCGGCACGGGTACATGCAAAATGCCCGTTTTGCCTTTGAAAGCATGGAAAAGACCCAATAAGCCCTGCATTGCTTCGGTTATGCAAAGTGATATAAAAATAATATAAAACCAGATAAAATCTACGAAGATTAGGTAACTATTTGAGCTATAATGTATCCAATTAGCTGGTATAAATCCCACTCATCAATTCTCCTTCGACACTGCAGCAGTTGTATGTGATGTAGATCATTCAGCCTTCCCATAATTCCATGGGACTTTTTTCAAGCTGACAACAGGATACTGTGGCCTAGATGGCAAGAGAATTGGCTCAGGTGCAGCCACTTTCAAAGGATTTTTAGCACCATTGAGTTGAATTATTTGTATTGTGAGTGGACTGGCAGCCAAATCATCCTCAACGAATATAACTACTATACTTTTCTTCCATTTTGTACGACATGTTTTCCCACTCTTGAGTAACAAAGTGTCATTGTCTGCCATCTGTAGGACACCGTTGTCAATTAAATTCTGAATGAGGTGGTGGAGTGCCCAACATTCTTCTGTGCTGTGACCGCGAGAATAAGAGTGATACTGGCATACTCCATTAGAGGTAGAAGGGATGTAATTATTCTTTCATTGATCAACATCTGGAATATCTCCTCCATAGGTTGGCCAAGGAATGTAAATTCCCTCTTGTTGGCAAAATCCCGACGGACTTTGGCACTTGCTCTTTTTGCAACTTTATCCTCTAGTGTTTCGCTTTCTGAAGGTGATGATGGAGTATTCATGACAAAAGGGAGGAGACTAGCATGCTCCTAACTGACTGATTGGCGTGTGACTTGGTGTTGATGGATCACCAGTTCTGCCAATTGGTATACTTGCTTGCGAAGAGCCTTAATCTTTCATTCCATCATGAATTGGAACTGTGCATAATCCCATTTGTCAGAACCATCCTTGCTGGTTTGGGAAGATTCAATAATGTAATTGGAACTTTGTCAACTGCTCTAATTAATCATATTGACCTCTTCTTCTTTGTGTTGAGGAAGAGGGTTGTCTTGCACATGAGGTTGGTCGGATTTAGTCACCATAATCTCCCTATTATTGACTAAGTACTGGATCTTGTGTTTCAAGGCCCAGCAATCCTGAGTGTCATGTCCCGGTGCCCCGACATGATAAGCACATTTTCGTGTAGCATTAAAACCTTTCCCATTCGAGTTGGCTGGTGGAAAAAGATGTGTAATTTTTTTCTGAGTAATCAGAAGATTGAGAACATTCTCGAACGAATCCCCTAGGGGTGTGAACACTCGATTGCATTGGACTTCTCCACCCTTTGGAAATGTGGGGTTGAAAGACTGTGCTTGAAAAAGGGAGTAGTTTCTCCTCTGGATAGGCATGTTCTGACTGCCTTTTTGACCTTGTAGTATCAAGGAAACATCCTCCTCTTTATTTTTATGGACCCTCCGGGGGTTGTTTCCATAAGTTCTGAATTGGACGTGCTCCGCAACAGCTTTCGGAGCGGCTAGGTCTTGAATTTTTCCCTACTTCAATCCCATCTCAGCCATCTCTCCATGATTGATCGTTTCAGGAAATGGGTTGCCAATGCCAGCTAAGACTCTCTCATAGAAAGGATCGTCTTATATATATATGAAGGTCATCACCATTTCTGATTCCGTCATAGCAGGAATAACTTGAGCAGCAAGGCACCTCCACCTTTGAGCATACTCTTTAAAAGACTCATTAGACTGTTTCTTGACCTTGGTAATTTGGTACCGGTCAGGAGTCATCTGAGACTGGAAGCTGTATTGAGTGAGGAAGGCATGAGCTAACTCTTCCCAGCTATATATTTTAGAATTGTCTAATCTGGTATACCATGATCGGGCTTCTCCAGTTAGACTCTTTTGGAACAGCTGTATTCTGAGTTTCTCATCCTTGGTATAAGATTCGAGTTCTCCAATGAACACCTTCAAGTGTGTGTAAGGATCTCCTAACCCATCATACTTTTCAAAATCAGGAGTCTTGAACTTCTCTGGATAATGAACACCAGGGAATATACAAAGATCAGTATAGGAAACACTCTCGTGTGCTCCAATCCCTTTTATAGACTGAATGGTCTCTTCCATTTAAAGGACCTTTTTCCTTATTTCACCGGTGTATGGATGGGTGTTTTCAGGAATTTTGTTGGTTATATCCAACCGAAGTTCCAGAAATTGTTTTATCCAAACCTTGTACCCCTCCCTGTGCAGAGGATTCTGTATATACGAGTATTCGTGAACCCTGAGTAGACTGGTGTAGTTCTTTAAGCAGAACATCCAAATATGCAATTTGTTTACTTAATCTGTAAAACTCTTCTCGAGAGATAGGAGCAGGATTAGACTGGTCAGATGAAGCCATAATTAGGTGTAGGCTCGTGGCCCTTTTGGACTTTGAACGGGTAACAGGCCCAATTGTTTTCATACAAAAACTTATGTAGTTTAGTCTTAGGGAATGTCTAAAATGTTTACATGCTATCATAATGTGTCAATTTTAGGAATATTATCCTGTAAAACAGGTGTCATTTGATAACATGTCAAGCCTTAATATGCATGTACACATATTCTTCATATTTTCCATTACATAAAGATTGACATGGAATGAAATAACAAGTAATTGAAAAATGAAAGCATGAAGTGACTTTCCTCTATGTTTGGTTTATCAGAGGCTGACCTATCTTAGGTTTACTCTCGCGGCTTTTTGGCATGATGGTTCCCAGATTATCGCAATTTACTTGACGAGAAGTTAATCCCGTCTTTCAACTAGAGTGAATCTGGGTGGTTCCTTTCCTGAGCCTCATTGGAATTAGTCTCCCTACGAGTCAAGTAATCAAACACCGACATGATAGCCTCCTGGTAGAAGAACCACACAACATACATTCACATGCAACGTGTCTCACCATTATGGGAATGATGACATGTGCGAAGCACTAATCTTGTATGCAGATATAGTGTAAAGCATTAAGTTCAGTAAGTAAATCCATTCATACACATTAAAAAAAAATGTAAATGCAACATCCACACACAAGCATGTAACAGTTTTGAAAAGCTTGTAGTGCGGCTTAAGTCCTCTTACTGGAGTCCCCAACAGAGTCGCCACCTGTCGACGTCGGGATTTTTATTGTCCCTCTTCTGTTCTTGTCTTTTGGTGTTCTCATGTTTGGTGAGATTTGTTTGAAAAAACAAGTTGTGAAAAGGTCCGACATTTATATGTTAACGATTTGACTGTAAGAGTCGCCAGTTGGTTTTTTAAATGGCTGTACCAAAACAACCAAGAAAAGGTTTGCACATTGACCTAGTGATGTGACAATGCTAAACGGGTCTATGAAACCGAGATTCATTAGGGTCCGGGGACTTTCTTATGCGGAGGGAAGGTGTTAGGCACCCCGACATCCGTGTTACCACGATTACCGCCACTTTTTAATTAAACTGTTATATGAATGTGTGTGTATTTGTGGGTCAATGTGCAGTTATTTCGAAGTAGTGTTATGCCTCATTCGCACCTATATACACAGGGTTTAATAAAAGAGGTTTTTCAAATCCTGTGCTCAATAGTAATTGAGGCCTTTGATACTTCCATTTTATTAAATGTTCGGCTTGATTGCTTTTATTTTCGAGATGCGAAGCATCTTCGAGAAAATAATATATAAAGCAGTGTCGAACTCCTCATGGGCATGACAACCAACTAAGGAAATTCAAACAACATGAATAATTTACAAGCTGCTTACAATTGAAAATGTCCATCACGGGAACCGAATCTAGATTCAGTAGACTAAATTTGTGATCACATAATTCTCAGGCTCACATGATTGCGTAATTTATATGAAAGCAGTAAGTAGTTATATATATAAAAGCTTTAAGTATATATATATATATATATATATATATATATATATATATATATATATATATATATATAGACATGATCAACAACCACGAAGCACCTCGACGGGGGATCAGAAATATAAATATATAAAAGCGGTAAATATATATATATAGAGACATGATCAACCACGACGAAGCACCTCCATGGGGGATTAAAAATGTAAATAAATTAATAAAGAAGATCAACCACCACGAAGTAAACTCCAGGCGGGACAGAATGTAAATAAAGCAGTAAAAATGATCAACCGCCACGAAGTAAACTCCAGGCCTGACAGAAATGTATATATATATATATATATATATATATATATATATATATATATATATATATATATATCTAATAAAATACAAATGATTTTGAATTTCTCGCTCACTCAATAAATCATCTGGACCGTCCAAAGTTTGGGATAAATCCCACCGTTCATACATCTATCTATCTAATCTATCTAATAAAATACAAATAATTTTGAATTTCTCGCTCACTCAATAAATCATCTGGACCGTTCAAAGTTTGGGATAAATTCCACCGTTCATACATCTATCTATCTAATAATTTAATAAAATACAAATGACTTTAAATTTCCAGCTCACTCAATAAATTATTTTGGTCGTTCAAAATTTGAGATAAATAATATTGTCCATACAGTGCCGGAGGCACGGGACCCAGCTAGTATATATATATAGAAGAAGTAAACGCACCAGATGTAAAATCCAGGCTCATCGAACAGAGTTCGACAACAGTGTCGACGTCAGGATTTTTATTTTTCACTTTTCTGTTCTTGTTCTTTGGTGTTCTCATGTTATGTGAGATTTTTTTTAAAAAACAAGTGACAAAGGTCTGACATGTATATGTCGACGATTTGACTGTAAGACTCTCTAGTTGGTGTTTTTAACTAGTTTCACCAACACAACCGAGAAAAGGTTTGTACATTGACCCTGTGACAACCCGGAAATCCGGATTGTCCAGAAATTAAGATTTAAAGAATTAGTTATTAATAAAATGAATTTTTATTAATACTATTATGTGTTATGTGTTTATTAATCGTTCTATAACCTAGAATGATTATTAATCGGGAGGATTCTGGCTACGAGCTAGACTGAACGAGTAGGAATTTTCAAGACGAAAATAAAATTTTTCCGGAGACAAAATATTTCGGGGAAAAAGACGAAATAGGCACTATTCATCCGTTTCTGCTCGGAGATTTATTTTGAAATTCCGAGAAGTTATAGATTACGTAAAATGTTGAGACGTGATGGAATATTTAATAATATTTCAGTTATGGCCAAAGATGAAATATCCAAAAATATTTGGATTCCGAGAATAGCAGTTTTTAAAACTGTCGGACGAAAACCATAAGACTGAACTACGAAACTTAAGGGCTAAGCAAACTTGAGGGCTAAGTTAACTTAGTCCTTAAGTAATGAATAGTAAGGAGGTGTGAATAGTGATTTTAGGGGCGAAATGACTATTTTGCCCCTAACCTTGAAAATCTATAAATAGGAAGCTTAATTTCATTTGTTTGGATTATTGAAAATCCTACACTTGAGAGAGAAAGAGAGAGAGTTCGGATGGAAGATGAAAGGGAGAAGAAAAAGGAAAAGTTGGCTCGTGAGCAAACTTTGTCCGACGAAAGGAATTTAAAGAAGAACGGTAATCCGAATCCTAATTTCTTCTAATATTTTCTTTAAGTTTTCTATGTCAAAAACATAGCTTAATGAGAATAAGGAGTAAAACATATTGAGAATG
The DNA here is from genome assembly GCA_020205505.1 of Panax japonicus. Taxonomy (NCBI): domain Eukaryota; kingdom Viridiplantae; phylum Streptophyta; class Magnoliopsida; order Apiales; family Araliaceae; genus Panax; species Panax japonicus. Next base: position 43,604,794 of record CM035114.1, read on the forward strand.
ATTTCATATAGTTAAAATCGTAAGAAAATGAAGAAATAAGAAATAAGAAATTTAGTTTATAAATTTCTTAAGCAAGTATAAGATTTGTAAGGATTTTGAGCGATCCAAATGAATATTATGAATGAGTAGGTTAAATAAGTAAGGAATGGTGTTCTATAACATCAAATTCCAAGAAAAAGTAAAATCGTAATCCAAATTATCGATTAAAAATGAAGAACGAATGAAGAACACGAAGAACACGCGAAGAACGTTGTTGATGGACAAATTTAAAACCATCGTAGTGTAATTGTTGTTGATGGGCAAGTTTAAAACCATCGTGTATAAGTTAGATGCTTATTGCTTGGTTAGGAACGTTAGAAACGTTCATGAAGAACGGATTAAAATTGAGCTATAACGAAGTTATGGCGAAAATTTCGTAAAAGAAGTTCGATAATTTGAAAGTTAGTAAATGAACCCAAATGTGTAGGGTTTCATAAGAATGTAAGAAAATGTTGAAAACGTGAGTCGTGGACTCAAGAACGAACGAGTTCCGAGTTCGGATGACCGAATTACGGACGAACGAACGAAGAACGTTAAAAACGTTAAAATGAACGAAGGGTGAAGATTAAGCCAATTGAATGGCAGGTTAATGGATTCAGAACAAAGTTCTATCCATGAGTAATCAAAGTACGTAAGATAAGTAAGAAAATGGTTTTGGAATGACTCCATTCCGAGTAATAACGAAGAAGTTATGAGATTTCGAAGTACGTATCTCAGAACGATCAAAGACTTAGAAAAAATTTTCGGGAAGAAGGTCTTGGCGCCGCGGCGCCAGGAATGCCTAGAATGGTGGCGCTGCAGCGCCAGGCCGGAGAGCCAGACACTGCTAACTCACGCCGCAGCGCGAGTCTTAGTGTATAGAGTGGCGCCGCAGCGCCAGCCTCGGCAGTTTGACACTGCAGAGTGGCGCCGCAGCGCGAGAGTTGTAAAGGGGATCGGCGCCGCAACGCCGGTACAGGGAAAAAGTCAGTAATGAGATTTTAAATGCTCAACTACTAGGGATGTGCAAGAAAGAGATACGAACATGTAGCTTTACTAATTTAACACTTAAGTGAGTGTTTTAAACCTTTGATAAAAGGTTGAATGAAAAGATTGAACGAGATTAAAAGAATGTAATTACGGGTTACGGGACAGATAGCCGGGAACCGTAGTCGCAATGAATCAAACGTGAGGGATTGCTATGATGGTGATTCCTTAGACGTTGATGGACGATAGTAATGTATAACATTTCGATGTTATGACATGGTAATGAGATATGAACGTAAAGCGTATAGACGCTGTGAATGCAACGTTGTTGCAATGAACGATCGGTCTTAGCATACAACGATCAGTATGGCTTCGACATTAAGAAAGAATAATGAACATGGGGTTCATGGGATGGATAACGATCGGAAGTAATCAAAACCTTGATTAAAGGTTGAATGAGAGATTAAGAGACGAGAAACGTGAACGTTGAATACGTAAACGATCCTCGTGAATCGTATTCGCGTTTAACGAACGTGCTAAGTATACCCTAGTTGTATGACTTAGACGTTGACAAAGGTAGTAAATAAGATACGAATGTATCAAGAAAGCCGTAGCGAACGGTAAAAAGATTAATGAAAGCTGATTGTGAGTCGGATGAGAATGTTAGAATGAAATGTAAGCGTTGAACACTTTAATCGACGTGAAGGTTGAGTGTACGCAAATATTAAACGGGTAGAACCTACATCCTTTGTATGGTTTGACCGTAAGATAGCGAAGACTATTGATTAAACCTATGATCGGTGAAGAAACTAAATTGAAGACAATAACGTATAACGTTAAGAAGCCGAGTTAATAAGTATAACTTGGACAACGCTCCGTGTTGAGGGAACCGGACGTTGTAAAATATGAATAAGTTCATATGAAATGTTTATCGCTATGGTCTCATAGTATTAACATTGAATGATCGTTCCGAGTATACAAAAGATTGTATGACTTAGACGATGATGAATGAATCCTGAGGTATGGCAATTACTTGCTAGAAAGCCAAAAAGGAATAAGAAATTAACTTAACGAACATTATAATTTAATAATTCGTATAAGTTAAGAGAAATTTAGGTGGTGGTACAGTCGTAACCTTTGATGGTTGACATATGGGAGCTGGGCTAAACAATTCCTTCAGAGAGCGAAGGTATATACGAAACTGGCAACCGATCTAACTCACTGTGATGGCAGTGTAGATGAGACGGGAACTTGTTTGTTGGTTGTTTGTGGGAAACCACTCAGAGTACCATATGGACTACCAGCAGAGAAGCGATGTGTGCTGAGTCCTAGAGAAGTTATAAGAAGAAGATAAGAATGTTAATCATCAAAGATGATGAACGTTTTGAGTAAGACATCTCCGTATGTCATGAAGCTATAGAATGGTAATGAAAGTTGGTCGCGTAAACTTAGATTGTAAGAACGCGAACCTTAAGAAGTAAAGTTAAGTAAACCAATGCGTAAGTCAAGTATATGACTAATTGGTGTACGTGTTATTTCCTTATGTGTTATAGGGAATGGAATGAGTAGTTCAGCGTAAGCTGTAGCTGTGCGTAAGGCAAGTTTCCTAAATTCATTCATATTTTAAATGAATGTTAGTTTCTTAAACTTCTCAGATGTTGAACTTGAGAAGTTCTGTCTAGATGCGAATGTGTGATATTTGTACAATGTGGTAGAATGTATGAGGCCTTGTGCCACAATGTGAACACTTTGGTGTTTCTATGATATGAACTGTTCTGTGATTGAACTGTTCAATAAAAGAATGTTCTGTTTATACATGAACCATTATTGTTAAGTCTGTGCTATTGATTCTAGCCAGACAGGATGTGTATGAAAGAAAGTAGAGAATGAAAGTATTTCAAAGTGGATATAACTGATGTTTTAAAATGATAGGAATCGAGATTATTCCTATTGTTCAAGCTGCTTCATAACCTTTGTTCGGTTATCGAATTTCCAAAGGCATGTTAAAATCTTGAAGTTGTTATTCAACTGCTAAGACTTGCTGAGCAATTGAATGCTCACACTTGCTTTAAATGAAAAACATTTTCAGCGAACGATGTTAGAAGAACATAAGGATCCCGTATAGATCAAGCTGTCGGTATCCAGATGAAGTGCCATTCAGAATGTGAATGAGCGAGAAGATCAAGTAAAGACTTGTAATGTAGAAAGATGAGAATTAAACTATAGAATAGTTTAATGAACGATTATGTATCCTTGGTGGCGGATAAAAGTCACTCGTGCAAGATGTAAAGAATAATGTAATTATCATTATTTGTAATGAGAAAGGCTATAAGGTTTTTAGAACCTGGGATTTGAGAGTGTATGTTGTTATATTTCAGTATATAATGATGTATGTTGGATGAATGATGTACTAGTGACGCACGGAATTCGGGTGTGAAGATAGACCGGATTTCGGGGCGTTACAAGTTGGTATCAAAGCTGATAGGTTATAAATCTTAGGTATGAGTACCTAAGACTATAATCGTAAAGAGAAGGATAAGAAGATCACCACGTGATCATAGTAAATCGTAGTAACAGATTATCTGTTAAACGATGGATGATTTATAGCTAATGCTATGAATGAATGGTACTACGAAGTAGTACGGGAAGAAGAACTCAAATTGAGTGGTCAAGGATAATATACAAGTTAAAGAAAATTTGTATTAAGTAAAGAGAAAGTTAGAAATTGTAAGATTTCAATTGAGGACTCATCTGATGGCTGAGTTGTATGAATCTTTGTATGGACAGAGGTTTGTGCTTGGTGTAACAACCACTCAGTTTCTTATAGTGATAATCATTGAAATTGATCGCGCTATCAAGATGTATGTGACGAGAAGGTGAATCTTTTCTTATGTATATACTTGATAGATGGAGAATGATAAGATAGGTGCGGGTTCTTGAAACTCATACTTATGAAAAGTTTGTGACTCATAGTTATATGCTATGTTTCTGAGCCCTAAGCATATGGATAGTCCTTGATTTGTTCTTGGATTACATATTGCAAAGATAAGTTCTTAAACACATATGGTTGTGGAAAGTTCCTAAACACATAAAGTGTGGTAAGTGGATGAACTATACTAAGGTATAGGAATGTGTAGACTGAAAATGAGTTATTTTCAGTAGACTTAGCATTGAAGGTGCTAGAGAAGATTATGTATTGTCGCAAGTAAGACAATGAAGGAATACGAAGAATAGGATATTCCAAGTCATCTAGCTATGCTAGATTTCGAAGTTTCTTGAAATCGTGCTGATTTGCGCGTTTTGAAAATGAATGAATTGGTTCAATTTTTGAAACCCATGGATTTTAAAAGAACTATTCTTGATATGTCTATGCTAGTTGATTCGGCTAGACAGAAATTGATTTGAAATATCAAAATGAATTTTATATCATCAGTGCATTTGATGCAAGGATGGTAAAAGGATGGAGTTATTAATGCAATTAAACTTGGTGGGGAATTTGATCAGAGGATCAACAACCTACTATAGTATGATGCATAATGATGAAGTCATAAACTGACGAAGTCCTCAACGTACTATGAAGAGTGCGGTATCATGACGTCATGAAACGTTTTGATGTATTATAAAAGAATTTAAAGAAGTAGTCGATGTCAATTTAGTTGACGAGACGAATGTTTCAAGTTGATGTCCAATTTATTGGTATGGTCTAAGCTACTTGATTTGGCTAAGACGAATGGTATGTTATGATTAAAAGAAAATCGAGCTTTCTTTGAAAAGTTATGCCAAACCAAATTGTTTTGGTGTGGAATCTGATGAGTAAGTCTGAGGTGAACATACCCTGAAATGGGGTTATACGTTAGGTTGATCACCTACGTATGGAAGAGGTAGTTTACCTTCTTTGTGATTGTAAACTTACCATGTAAGAAAGGTTTACGGCGAAAGGCTGTTTAACCTAGTAAGAGTTCATGGTCAATTTGACCCCTCAGCAAAAGAATGAAATGTTTTAAAGGAATCTTTATATTCCTCAGTATTCCTTTCACTTCATGATTCTTGATAAGTTATGAAGGGTAGGGAATGAAAGAAAGATAAGAACTTCTTTGAAGAGAAGTTGAAAAGAAGATTAAGTTAAAATTTCGAGGACGAAATTCTATGAAGAAGGGGTGAATGTGATGACCCGGGTATGGGTATGGTTTAAAGAAATTCCGAGGACGAAATTTTTATAAGGGGGAAAGGATGTGACAACCCGGAAATCCGGATTGTCCAGAAATTAAGATTTAAAGAATTAGTTATTAATAAAATGAATTTTTATTAATACTATTATGTGTTATGTGTTTATTAATCGTTCTATAACCTAGAATGATTATTAATCGGGAGGATTCTGGCTACGAGCTAGACTGAACGAGTAGGAATTTTCAAGACGAAAATAAAATTTTTCCGGAGACAAAATATTTCGGGGAAAAAGACGAAATAGGCACTATTCATCCGTTTCTGCTCGGAGATTTATTTTGAAATTCCGAGAAGTTATAGATTACGTAAAATGTTGAGAAGTGATGGAATATTTAATAATATTTCAGTTATGGCCAAAAGATGAAATATCCAAAAATATTTGGATTCCGAGAATAGCAGTTTTTAAAACTGTCGGACGAAAACCATAAGACTGAACTACGAAACTTAAGGGCTAAGCAAACTTGAGGGCTAAGTTAACTTAGTCCTTAAGTAATGAATAGTAAGGAGGTGTGAATAGTGATTTTAGGGGCAAAATGACTATTTTGCCCCTAACCTTGAAAATCTATAAATAGGAAGCTTAATTTCATTTGTTTGGATTATTGAAAATCCTACACTTGAGAGAGAAAGAGAGAGAGTTCGGATGGAAGATGAAAGGGAGAAGAAAAAGGAAAAGTTGGCTCGTGAGCAAACTTTGTCCGACGAAAGGAATTTAAAGAAGAACGGTAATCCGAACCCTAATTTCTTCTAATATTTTCTTTAAGTTTTCTATGTCAAAAACATAGCTTAATGAGAATAAGGAGTAAAACATATTGAGAATGATTTCATATAGTTAAAATCGTAAGAAAATGAAGAAATAAGAAATAAGAAATTTAGTTTATAAATTTCTTAAGCAAGTATAAGATTTGTAAGGATTTTCAGCGATCCAAATGAATATTATGAATGAGTAGGTTAAATAAGTAAGGAATGGTGTTCTATAACATCAAATTCCAAGAAAAAGTAAAATCGTAATCCAAATTATCGATTAAAAATGAAGAACGAATGAAGAACACGAAGAACACGCGAAGAACGTTGTTGATGGACAAATTTAAAACCATCGTAGTGTAATTGTTGTTAATGGGCAAGTTTAAAACCATCGTGTATAAGTTAGATGCTTATTGCTTGGTTAGGAACGTTAGAAACGTTCATGAAGAACGGATTAAAATTGAGCTATAACGAAGTTATGGCGAAAATTTCGTAAAAGAAGTTCGATAATTTGAAAGTTAGTAAATGAACCCAAATGTGTAGGGTTTCATAAGAATGTAAGAAAATGTTGAAAACGTGAGTCGTGGACTCAAGAACGAACGAGTTCCGAGTTCGGATGACCGAATTACGGACGAACGAACGAAGAACGTTAAAAACGTTAAAATGAACGAAGGGTGAAGATTAAGCCAATTGAATGGCAGGTTAATGGATTCAGAACAAAGTTCTATCCATGAGTAATCAAAGTACGTAAGATAAGTAAGAAAATGGTTTTGGAATGACTCCATTCCGAGTAATAACGAAGAAGTTATGAGATTTCGAAGTACGTATCTCAGAACGATCAAAGACTTAGAAAAAATTTTCGGGAAGAAGGTCTTGGCGCCGCGGCGCCAGGAATGCCTAGAATGGTGGCGCTGCAGCGCCAGGCCGGAGAGCCAGACACTGCTAACTCACGCCGCAGCGCGAGTCTTAGTGTATAGAGTGGCGCCGCAGCGCCAGCCTCGGCAGTTTGACACTGCAGAGTGGCGCCGCAGCGCGAGAGTTGTAAAGGGGATCGGCGCCGCAGCGCCGGTACAGGGAAAAAGCCAGTAATGAGATTTTAAATGCTCAACTACTGGGGATGTGCAAGAAAGAGATACGAACATGTAGCTTTACTAATTTAACACTTAAGTGAGTGTTTTAAACCTTTGATAAAAGGTTGAATGAAAAGATTGAACGAGATTAAAAGAATGTAATTACGGGTTACGGGACAGATAGCCGGGAACCGTAGTCGCAATGAATCAAACGTGAGGGATTGCTATGATGGTGATTCCTTAGACGTTGATGGACGATAGTAATGTATAACATTTCGATGTTATGACATGGTAATGAGATATGAACGTAAAGCGTATAGACGCTGTGAATGCAACGTTGTTGCAATGAACGATCGGTCTTAGCATACAACGATCAGTATGGCTTCGACATTAAGAAAGAATAATGAACATGGGGTTCATGGGATGGATAACGATCGGAAGTAATCAAAACCTTGATTAAAGGTTGAATGAGAGATTAAGAGACGAGCAACGTGAACGTTGAATACCTAAACGATCCTCGTGAATCGTATTCGCGTTTAACGAACGTGCTAAGTATACCCTAGTTGTATGACTTAGACGTTGACAAAGGTAGTAAATAAGATACGAATGTATCAAGAAAGCCGTAGCGAACGGTAAAAAGATTAATGAAAGCTGATTGTGAGTCGGATGAGAATGTTAGAATGAAATGTAAGCGTTGAACACTTTAATCGACGTGAAGGTTGAGTGTACGCAAATATTAAATGGGTAGAACCTACATCCTTTGTATGGTTTGACCGTAAGATAGCGAAGACTATTGATTAAACCTATGATCGGTGAAGAAACTAAATTGAAGACAATAACGTATAACGTTAAGAAGCCGAGTTAATAAGTATAACTTGGACAACGCTCCGTGTTGAGGGAACCGGACGTTGTAAAATATGAATAAGTTCATATGAAATGTTTATCGCTATGGTCTCATAGTATTAACATTGAATGATCGTTCCGAGTATACAAAAGATTGTATGACTTAGACGATGATGAATGAATCCTGAGGTATGGCAATTACTTGCTAGAAAGCCAAAAAGGAATAAGAAATTAACTTAACGAACATTATAATTTAATAATTCGTATAAGTTAAGAGAAATTTAGGTGGTGGTACAGTCGTAACCTTTGATGGTTGACATATGGGAGCTGGGCTAAACAATTCCTTCAGAGAGCGAAGGTATATACGAAACTGGCAACCGATCTAACTCACTGTGATGGCAGTGTAGATGAGACGGGAACTTGTTTGTTGGTTGTTTGTGGGAAACCACTCAGAGTACCATATGGACTACCAGCAGAGAAGCGATGTGTGCTGAGTCCTAGAGAAGTTATAAGAAGAAGATAAGAATGTTAATCATCAAAGATGATGAACGTTTTGAGTAAGACATCTCCGTATGTCATGAAGCTATAGAATGGTAATGAAAGTTGGTCGCGTAAACTTAGATTGTAAGAACGCGAACCTTAAGAAGTAAAGTTAAGTAAACCAATGCGTAAGTCAAGTATATGACTAATTGGTGTACGTGTTATTTCCTTATGTGTTATAGGGAATGGAATGAGCAGTTCAGCGTAAGCTGTAGCTGTGCGTAAGGCAAGTTTCCTAAATTCATTCATATTTTAAATGAATGTTAGTTTCTTAAACTTCTCAGATGTTGAACTTGAGAAGTTCTGTCTAGATGCGAATGTGTGATATTTGTACAATGTGGTAGAATGTATGAGGCCTTGTGCCACAATGTGAACACTTTGGTGTTTCTATGATATGAACTGTTCTGTGATTGAACTGTTCAATAAAAGAATGTTCTGTTTATACATGAACCATTATTGTTAAGTCTGTGCTATTGATTCTAGCCAGACAGGATGTGTATGAAAGAAAGTAGAGAATGAAAGTATTTCAAAGTGGATATAACTGATGTTTTAAAATGATAGGAATTGAGATTATTCCTATTGTTCAAGCTGCTTCATAACCTTTGTTCGGTTATCGAATTTCCAAAGGCATGTTAAAATCTTGAAGTTGTTATTCAACTGCTAAGACTTGCTGAGCAATTGAATGCTCACACTTGCTTTAAATGAAAAACATTTTCAGCGAACGATGTTAGAAGAACATAAGGATCCCGTATAGATCAAGCTGTCGGTATCCAGATGAAGTGCCATTCAGAATGTGAATTAGCGAGAAGATCAAGTAAAGACTTGTAATGTAGAAAGATGAGAATTAAACTATAGAATAGTTTAATGAACGATTATGTATCCTTGGTGGCGGATAAAAGTCACTCGTGCAAGATGTAAAGAATAATGTAATTATCATTATTTGTAATGAGAAAGGCTATAAGGTTTTTAGAACCTGGGATTTGAGAGTGTATGTTGTTATATTTCAGTATATAATGATGTATGTTGGATGAATGATGTACTAGTGACGCAGGGAATTCGGGTGTGAAGATAGACCGGATTTCGGGGCGTTACAGACCCAGTGACGTGACACTGCTAAACGGGTTTGTGAAACAAAGAATTATTTAGGTTAGGGGGACTTGATTATGCGGAGGGAAGGTGTTAGGCACCCCTTGACATCTTTGTTACCACGGTGACCACCACTTTTCAAGAAACTGTTATATGAATGTGTGTGTGTGTGTGTGGGTCAATGTGCTATTATTTGGAAGTAGTGCTATGCCTCGTTCGCACCTATATACACATGGTTTGAATTTATACAAATATTCAGTTTTAAATAAGATATAACAATGAGGTTTTGTAAAAGAAGTTTTTTAAACCATGTGCTCAATAGTAATTGAGGCATTGTATACTTCCATTTTATTATTAAATGTTCGGCTTGATTGCTTTTATTTTTGAGATGCGAAGCATCTTCGAGAAAATAATATATAGAAGTGCCAAACTCCTTATGAGCATGAAAGCAATCTAAGGAAATTCAAATACCGTGAATAATTTACAAGCTGCTTACAGCTGAACAATGTCCATCACGGGAACCGAATCTAGATTCAGTAGACTGAATCTGTGATCACATGATTACTAGTCTCACATGATTCCACAGTTTATATGAAAAGCAGTTATATATATAAAAGCTATATATATATATATATATAGATATGATCAACCACCACGAAGCACCTCCATTGGGGATCGGAAATGTCAATATATAAAAGTGGTAAATATATATAGAGACATGATCAACCACCGCGAAGTACCTTTATGGGGGATCAGAAATGTAAATAAAGCAATAAATGCAATCAACCGCCACGAAGTAAACTCCAGGCGGGACGGAATGTAAAGAAAGCAGTAAAAATGATCAATCGCCATGAAGTAAACTCCAGGCGGGATGGAATGTAAATAAAATAGTAAAAGGCCACGAAGTAAACTCTAGGCCTGACAAAAATGTATATATATATATATATATATATATATATATATATATATATATATATATATTCTGGACATGAGTCAAGGCTCAATCGAGGCATAACTCGATAATGTTAGTCCATATATATAAATATATATAAGTATATATATACAAACAGAAATGAAAACCACGGACCGAAGTTCGGTCATACACACACAACACGACTCTTAATGTGAAGAAGAGTGTGTGCAAAGATGAAGAGAAAGGCTTTAAAGTGTGTAAGATGGCTTATAGTGGACTGCCTTAGAAGACTTCAATAGCTTTAAGTGGATGAACACTCAGCTCCCGCATGTAAAAATATAGCTATATGTGAGCTCACAAGTGTTTAAAATGAGAAAGCACTCAATATAGGGTGTGTACAGAGAAAATTTTGCAGGGCTTCCTCACCTTTTTTCTCTTGAATATGGCCACCCCAAACCTTCTATCTATAGAGGGGGGAGGCGCAGGTGTACCTGCGGCAGCTGCAGATGCACCAGCGGCTGCTCGGGGTGCCCCGAGCACCTCGTGTCTCGCTGTCTCGAAGTATGTGCATGTGTGCAACGAGATATTCGCTCAAACTTGCAGAACTTCAATCCGAGCATTTGATTAAGGTGTATAAGACATCTTTTGGACTACCATTGTCGAGAGCTACGCAATGACATGGGATCAGAGGTTGTACGAAGTTAGGAAGATGGAACCATGTCCTATCTCTTCCAGCTTCAAATTCTAACCGATGTTCTGCCTTGCGTAGTAGTCACTCGGGATTGCAACTCCTTGGTTCTTGTGGGACATTGTTGTGTAGAAAGTATGTTAACTGTTGTTTGTCGAGACGACGCCATGTGGGGTTGAGGTGGTAATTTGACAATTTTTCCCTTTACCAGGCTTATCTCCAATTTTGGTTGATAAACCAGATGTTGCTCAGGGTTATCTCTGAGATTGGGCTGCTGTAAGTGTTGAATCCCTCAGTGTTGTCTCTAAGGTGTGCCTGTCCTCCCGAGGTTATCTCTGGGTTTGGGAGTTGAGTGCCTCGGTGTGAGTCCCGAGGTTGTAGCTAACTGTATGGGTTCAAATGAGCATCTCCAGGGTTATCTACAGAACTGCAACTGTACTCCTTGGGGTTATCTCCAAGGTTGACATTGTCTTTCCCGGTGTTGTTTCTGGGACTGAGACTGAATATCTTGAACTTATCTCCAAGATGAATTGTCCTTCTTCGGTGGAATTTCTGGTATTTGCACTGCTATCCCCGGGGTTATCTCCGAGGTGGGGAAATGATACTCCCGGTGTGTTTTCCAGGTTGAAACTGAACTTTCGGTAGTATTTTCGGGATTAAGATGAGCTATCTTCCAGGGTTATCTCTGAAAGAAGTTTCTGCACTTCCTGTAATGTTAGTAACAGGTAGGCAGAAAAATTTTGAGTGTCTATAGATGCCCCTCTTTATCATATTCATGCAATGCAATGGCATGGATAGGATAAAGAATACTAGACACTTGAAATGCAACAAGATGATTATGATGCAATGCATGATGCAAATGTATGTGGTTTGTTGGATTATTCTCTAACATGATGGGATAATTGATGGCTCCCTGGTGCTTCTACCGGGGGAGCACTACATAAGAAACTTGATGAACTGTCATGGACGTGTGATCCACAGCTACTAGGAATCTCTAGGATTGTTGACGTTGGGGTTATCACCAAAGTCTTGAATCCTTGATACAAACTTTATCTTGAAGATGCATCTCTCATGTATAAGAGATTCTGTGGGGATATAGCTTTGTCTGTTGAGGATGGGTATAACATATTTCATCATCTGTCCCACCTAATTAGGATGTTCTTCCTTGGTTTGTATCACCAGGTCTTTCCGCTGCTCTGTTGGAGTTACATCCAATAGTCAGTGTTGTCACGGTTTCCTGACCTTCATTGACATGTATATCAACGGATGAGATCCCTGCTGTGGATAATGTCAAGGCTGCTTGACCTTCGTTGATGTGTGCATCAACGGTTGTATTAAAATCCACTGGGGAAAAGGTTTTAGGGCTACGACCCTGAACTGACGGCATCGGACCTTCGTAAGGTATTGCCGAATGTAGTTTGTAATAGCTAAGTTCATCAGTATAGTGTACCCTGTGTTTGGGCAAAGACCAATGAGTGTTATGTAAAGCCACAGTTTGGCCCGTGAAAACCAGGATTTCAGGCTATTCCGCTTAATCGCGTAGCGTTTTTATTCCTGATTTGGCCTTTTTAGCTTGTAAGAACTCCTTTGAAACTCAAACTGGACCAAGCTGGAGGGGTGGGACCCATATAGGAGTGCCATAAGTACATCTACAGTAGCCACAGGTAGATCTGTGGCCAATCGTGACTGCCTTTAAATAGGCTGGTTGGTTTCCCAAGTCTTTTTCAAGCTGTGTTGTGAAGGAAATCTAAGAGTTCTTCTTCAGATCTGCTGAGTTCGGAAGACTTTCTGCAAATTCTGTCACCGTACAAGTGTTCTACACTGTCCTGGTAATGTATGCATGCCTTCTTTTCTAGTTTTTATCCATTGGAAAATGACTTATGATATGAAATGCATCTAAACACATAGTAATGATTATGCATGCTAAAATAACTTGATAAAAAATATTCAACATAGTAAATGTTAGTATTAAACCATGCTGAACATAATGATTTGAAAAAATTTGACTTTTAAAATAGTCAAATTGACACCTTTTTCTGCTATTTCTTATCCTATTTTAGGACAAATGAGCAAAGGTGAAAAAAGAAAAATAATCCTGGTAATTAGACTACCCTTACAGATTTTTTTTTACTTTGATATACTAATGCATGTAAGATGTCTATGACTGTGGGTAGGTGTGCTACTGAATGGCCACCTAGTCATGCCTATGTGTATGTTGATAGTCCTATTTACAAAGGGGACTATAGAAAATTTTTTCCAAAATGTTGGCATTGGGTAGTTATGCATTTTTAACTCTACTGTAGATGTATGTTAAAATAATGCATGCATTCATGTAGTCATAAAACTTTATTTTGAAAAGCTCCAGGTTAGAATTTACTACACCCTTTCTGAAGTGATTTGGAGACTTGTTGTCCAGATATATGGATCCAGATCAACTGAGTAGTTCCCACAGGACCACTTCTGGGGTACGTAGGAGGGCTTCTGAAGTGCCTCAACCCCATTTCATTAGACAGCCTCGTCGTTTGGCGGAGGCAGTGAGACGTGCTGTCCGGGTTGATGTACTGGATGTGGAGGACGAGGAGGAAGATATAACGATTGAGGCTCCCGCTCCTGCTGCACATGTTCCCTGTAGGGACCTACCGAGTATTCAGGCGGTGAACCTAGAGCTTCTGGGTAATTTGAGTCGACACCCCTCAATTTAATTGCATGCAAATGAGGTACAAAGCTAAATTTTGATCTTTCTTCTTTCCTATTAATGAGGAGTAAAGGGTTCTGATGTTGATCTGCTTTGTGATGTAAGTTCTCGGCTTTACACAACCTAAAGGAAACTGGTTCAACATTTACTCTATGTACTAGGCTATGCATCCTGATTATAGAGCGATCGTGCATGACTGGGGATTTGGAGCTTTTTTTTCCATCCTTCCCTGCCGTTGTCCCTGGGGTTACCTCAGGGCATTGTCTGAGTGCTGGTTTCACCAGACTCAGTCACTCCATTTGTTGGATTGTGAGGTGATGATGATGCCGATGGATTGGTGGTTTATAACATGTTGTATTTTGGAGGGGCATCAGTGCCTTGTACGATAAATATTACCCCGACTGCCATCAAATCCTTGCTAGGAGTTCCAACAGAGGCGCTCAAGGGAAGGACTATTCGAATAGGTCCTTTGAGCGTAGATGCTAAGAGCGGGCTATTGAGTGAGCCCATACCAGCTGATGTGAGAGTCAGGGATCACATTCTTCGGAAATTATTTCTGATGATCATTAGGGGCTGCTTCATAGCTGATAACTCTTCTACGGTGTCATTCGCATTGATCAGTGCCACACGACACATGTAATGTATTAGAGAGTATGATTATGGTTCCTACACTTTTTCCTATTTCCTTAGGCGAATGCGTATACGTTCGCAGGGCTTGACAGAGGCTTAGCTAGGATTTTACCTATTTCTGCTGGTGAGTATTTCTCTTGTAATTTCCCATGTATAGGTTACGAGTGTTGACTGATAGCAGATGTTTGCCTTTGTGTTGGCAGTTCTAGGCCTAGTAGAGGCTTCCATGCTTACGTCTAGTTAGTGTGTTAGGATTAGATACCTACCCATGAGGACGACGATGGCATCATTCCATACTGGCGAAGGTCCTTGTAGTAGAGGGTTTCACTCATAGCCACCTATAACTAGAGTTGTTGATAGCTGATGTCATCACATGGATTCCCTATTCAGGGGAGCATTTGAGCATTGGTTTTGAGGATGGGTACCCGACTGGTATCGATTACATGATTTCCACTCGTAGGATTCCTCTCTTCACAGATGGAGGATGGGATCCCTATTTCGGAGAGCGTGTTATCAGAAGCACTACATGAGAGATTCATATACTAATCTTGCCTCCTGCCAGGCGTTATTGGCCTATTTCGCAGTCACCCGTCATTGATATCCCATTGTTGGGTGTTGATAATTTTACATTATCAGAGGGTCCTCGTACTCAGGAGATATTCCAGCATTGGTGGTCCCTGTACATTTCTTTATCCAGTACTTGGGCAAAGATCCTTCAAAGGTAGATACTTTTGATCCTTCCAGCTCTGGCGCTGGCCCCTCAGGTGACCTATATGGCTTTGCCGGTGCAGATCCTCCCTTGTATAGGCCTGACATCCCTGTGGATAGAAATCCAATGACTCAGGAGGAGTTACATCAGGTGGACAAGATTGAGGATATAGACATTGACACCATTGTATTCTTCTAATGTATATTCTCATTATCTTTTTTGATAGGCCTCTGTTAGACATTGGTTGGATTTCCACCATTTTTGCTATATCTTTTGATTGACCTCTGTTAGATGTATGGCACCTGTGCCCTATTTCCCTGTATTTCTATCTATACAAAGATGTATTATATGATGATATACTTAGGAATGTATGTACAGTTTTCCATTCCCTATATCATATTGCCATCTATTCTTTATCATGCATGTATTATGTTATGCATATATATGTATGTCCATAGATATTCAGCATTGACCCCTGGATGGTCTTATGATACGGCCCACACAGATGTCATCTTCGACAGTTAGCCACATTGATCATACCCTACCAGTATTGGTGGCATCCCGTCTGAGATCGTGGTATGATAGTATGTCACCTTCAGACAGGGTGACTATAAATCAGTTCGTACAACATACTATGACTCTCTTGATGTTTTAGGTTCCTGCAAGCTTCATAGAGTGTATGCTGGAGCATTGGATACCGGAGAGACAAGTCTTCTGGTTTGGCATCTATGAGTTAACTCCTACTCTGGAGGAGTACGCACAGTTGATGTGACACCCCCAAATCCGGGTTACCTGACTCCCGAGTATGGTGTTCACGATCCACAATATAAATAACATTTAACTACCCATAATATATATAGATAGTATCTTACATAAGTTTTTATCAGAGTTTCATAATACATCACCTAGGTTTTCTAACCTTAACTTTACAAACATACCCTCTTGTTATACAAAAAGGGTTTACAATACAACATAATAAATATGTTCAACATAACTAATTTATTACTACGCCTTTTCCCTTGTCCTTTGCAGCACCTCCTGCAACTTCGTCCCTAGCTGAAAAATTTTATTTAGCAAGGGTGAGCAACTAATTTGCTCCGCAAGTTATGGCATACAATAAATGTATAAGAATTCAAAACAACAGTCTATCTATTTTGATAGAATGAAATCAAAGTTTGGGAAACTTTGAAATAGCTGAACAAATCGTTATTCAACAACAAGTTTTCTCGTATTCTATACAACACAATAATTCAATAATGAAAGAGTATAACGCTTTCAAAGTTTCTACGATATTCTAATGAATAATCAAGAGTCAATTCTATGAAATATCAAAGTGGAATGTTTTCCAGATTTATACTGAGCGATCACACAAGATCTTGAACTTATTTTTCTCGGGTAGATATCAAAGATTTACTTTGAAAAATACTCAGGTGTATCAGATAACCATAAAGATTACATCATACCCCTCTGCAAGTACAACAAGTGATCAGCTTATTATACCCTATATTATGCATAATACTCAAAACGCGCGCAAAGGTCGAATTCACGACCAACAAAATGTTCCCTTTATATAAAAGGTTGTTCTTCTCAGTCTTAGAATCAAAAGTTTGATCTTACAATGAAATATTGGGATTTCAAATTCTATTTGCTTCTCTTCTCAAACCTAACAAGTTTTTATAAATGTTTGTCTAACCAGAATAATTGGCTAAGACATTTCTCAACATAATTTGACAATCAACAAGAATTATCTGTACTGTCAATTCTAACTTCTACAGATATTAATATCCAACAACAGTAATTCTACGAATATATATTTTCTAATTCAATAATTTAATTTCAACAATAAATCCCTGGACGTGGCATAATTAGCAATAATTATCCACCAATAATAATTGAATGAAATAACTCAAGGTTGAGTTAGGGAACTTGCCTCTTCCGCTGATTACAGCTACACAAAATACTTATCTAATCTCGAAAGACCTATAACCAATAATATCAGTCTAATAATTAGCACGATAATCCACATAACACACAACACTGTAGTTCACAGTCAAACTTCTCCTAAACACATTACCACATAGCCACATTAGTGTTTATAACCTATATAAACACTTAACAAGTCAAACTAATTCTGTCTGGTTGGACTTTGGTCCATTCTCGGTGTTCTGGTCACCCTATCCGACAATTAACACAGTTATTGTCAATTAAACTTGGTCTCTAAGCTTCAATATTAATTTAGATAAGTTAATTATCATTAATAATATTTTTCGGAAGCTTTTAATAATTATCAAGCAATTATTATAATTTATAATAATTTTTCAAATATCAGAATCATTTTTAAATAATTTAATTATCAAATAATCTTACCATTATTAATATTTAAAAATATCAAAATATTAATAACATTCATTCCAAAATATTAAAGTTATCATCAATAACTTAAAATATTTTTAAATCATCAATATTCTACTTAAATGATTTTTAAGATAATTAAAATCATTTTTAAATCATCACCATTAATATATAAATATTAATGAAATTATTATCCAAATATTAAAAGTCATTAATTATAACTTAAAATATTTTTAAACCATTTTTCTCATTTTTAAATGATTTTTACATCAATAAAAATCATTTTTAAATTCATTTATTTAATATAATAATTAAATAAATCAAACATCATTAATATTAATTTATTAATGAAAATTCTCCAAAAATATTGAAAATTATATTTTATAATTTAAAATATTTTCTAACACTTTATTCTCAATTAAAAATGATTTTTAAATCATTAAAATTATTTTTATCTTATTTATTTAATTTAATAATCAAATAAATCTAATATCATTAATATTAAATTATTAATGAAAATTCTCCAAAAATATTAAAAGTTACATTTTATAACTCAAAATATTTTTAAATACATTATTCTTATTAAAAATGATTTTTCATAATATTAAATCATTTTTCTCTAATTTATTTAATACACTAATTAAATAAATTAAATACCTTTATTATTTAAATAATTATAAATATTAAAAAAAAAATATTCCAATTGGTCAAAAATTATTTTTCATAATTTAAAATAATTTTTAAAACCATTTTTGGTAATTTTTAGAATTTATTTCTATTTTTAAATAATTTTCGGAATATTCAGAAAATAAAATAAATAAAACCGTCGCTATAGGTCTTTAGCGACAGAAAGCGTCGCTGTTGGTGTTCTTGAGCCCAAGAACACTGACAGCCGGTTAATAACCTGCCTTGTTTGACCAGCCATGATTCTCGGTGTAATATGTTTCTGCGCTAGCTTGAACTGTGATTGTGTAGTGTTTATGTAACACTACAACTATTAATCATTAACAGAGTCATATCATAACAAGATAGCAAGATCCGACCCTTCCAAACTACTGTTAGACAGCTCCTGGGTTTTCTGGGTAACCCAGAAACCCAGGCAGCTTCAGGGTACTACTTTGGGTCTCAAATAATTCTATGTTCTACGCTTAAAATTACTTATGTTGTGGTCCTAATCGATAGTACTAGTGTCAAGGTACATGAATATAACAACCAGTTCGTTTAAAAACAACAGATCTTTAAGATATAATCCGGTCAAACTCTGCCAGAAAACATGTTCTTCACTTTTCTGGAAATTCCAGAAATTCCCATCCGTGGCCAAGTGACCTACTTTGACCAATTGATATGTTAAATCCTCGGATGTTTTAGGCGATCTAAATACCCAGATCTGTAGTACACTATTCAGGCTACATATTCATAACAACAATATCAACAAACATCACAAAATTGGACAGATCAGGCGGCTAAGAACTCTTGTCAGACGTTGTTTAACCTTTTCTGGGTTACCCAGAATTTTGGTCGGTCAATCCCGGTCAACGGGATTTGACCGTTAATAACTCCCGATCTAGACATCTAATGACACTGATTCAACTTGCAGAGTAAAGATCACATACAAGGCTACATGTAACAACGATTAAACAACAAAAGCAACAACGGAACTAGAATCTGTGGCACCTGACATTAGCTTGTTAGACCACAGATTTTATTCTTGGACAGATTTTGAAAAACACCTATTTAAGGCACTTTGATGCTATGGATATATGTTTGATCATCATAGATCAACATAAAACATCCTTTAGCAAAGATCTAAACACAAAAACACAAAAACTTTCAAAGCATACAAGATCAAAAATTAAATTAGGTTTATACCTTTCTTGCCCAAATTTTGATCTTGATTCTCCAATATGTTTATGGTTGATCCAAGGAAAGTATTTACGACTGATCCACTAAGTAAATTCGGAGGTGTGGGAGGGAGAGAGAGTTGGTAAGAGCTAATGTGTAAAATGGCAACTTTTTTAGACTTTCTCTCTCTTGAATCTCTTATATAGCATATTTAGTGGTTAGATCTGATCTTGCTGGCACATGAAGGTTGGTTTGCTGAGATTTTTAGGCCATATTGTCAATGGAGTTGGTCACCAACTAAAGATTTGGCCATTTCTACAAGTAATTTAATAAAAATCCCTAAAAGGGCAATTTTGTCATTTGCAATTTAAATTAAATGGTAAACATGGAATTTGTACAAACCATTAGGGTTTGGGGCTTGGATTAGGGTTTGTGATTTAAACCCTTTAGGTATTAAAAATTCTAGTTCCCAAAATTTTCAAATTTAGGGTTTAATTAGAAAAATAAATTTTCTAAAATAAAATTAGGGTTTCTAAAATAAAAATTTAACATACAAAAATATAATTAGAGTTTTCTAATCATATTTAAGTTTAACAAACACTTTAGGCATGCTAATAAAAATTAGGGTTGCGTAATTAGGGTTTAGAAAATCCCATATTTTAAATTAGGGTTTTCTGGCATACAATTAGGGTTTCTAACAGCACATTAGGGTTTTCTACAACTGAGATTAGGGTTTCTAATCCCTTATTAGGGTTTAATAATATTAAACCTTATCCAATTAATTATTGATCAACATTTATAAACAGTACAAACACATAATCAACAATACAATTATTTTAATTGTATTTTCTATCGAATCCCTATCCGAAAATTAGGGTTAGGGTTTTCTAAAGTTGTTAAGCACAACTCTACTCTAAATTTATTAGTCAATACACAAATTGACTTTCTCGAGACTCGTATCATAGATACTTGTCACAAAATTGATAATTAATATTAATATTAATTAAAAAAAATTTATTCACAAAATTTTGGATTATTCGAAATCCTGGGTTATCACAGTTGATGGCGCTACCATTGGACAGACCTTGTGCGCGGATGGCTATCAATGACATGAGCTGACAGTTTATGACTCTCACTGTGCTGAGGCGTAGAGTTGTGCAGGATGAGATCACATCCGGTCACTTTGTATCCCAGAGTTTTCTGATGGACAGATTTGGCTCTGAGGATAGTTATACACGGCACTCCGGGGATTTCACCATACCGAAGGATCATTGGCACTCGGCCAGAGTAGATGTCTTACTACTGTGCCTATTATCGTATGTATATATGCCATGTTACATGGATGAGCTAGATATTGGCGTCATCATTGCAGTGAGAGCTCTCAGGGAGGGTCACACCATTGTACCGATGATTACCACAGAGACGCTGAGGTCAACAACATATTGCAGCACTTACCCTGCAAGGGTATTCACAGGCAGCTTGGTCATGTTGTACGTGTGGTTTATGTCACACTTGAGACCGATTGGCACTTTTAGACGGCATGGGTATTGTTTCACCCATGAGATAGCTATATCGTACTCCTTTCAGCCTGCGGAGTGTACAGATCCTGCATCTTGGTCTGTTTTCCTGGTAGGGATGGGAGATCCGTTTGATATATTACCGTGTTCAGGGTTCAGCTCACCCTACAGCTTCATCACTCATGCTCCGGGTATGGATTATCTCCCTCTAGCTAGGTTGAGGGGCATGACTACTTACCACCCACTGGTCGTGATGTGTCAGTTTGACCAGTTCCAGGACTTCCATCCTTTTGAGGGGGCATTGAGTCAACTCTTAGCTTTTCGCCACTTATCAGTAGAGGATAGATGTAACGCCCCAAAATCCGATCTATTTTCACATCCGAATTCCGCACGACACGATCCCATCTTCTTCCAAACATACATCATTATATAGCTAAATATAACAACATACATTCTGAAATCCCAGGTTCTAAAACCTTAAAACCTTTTTCATTCCAAATAATGATAATTACATTATTCTTTACATCTTGTACAAGTGACTTTTATCCGCTACCAAGGATACATAATCGTTCATTAAACTATTCTACAGTTTAATTCTATCATTCTATATTACAAGTCTTCACTTGATCTTCATGAACATTCATATAATGAATGGCACTTCTTCTAGATACCGATCAACTTGATCTTTTCTGGGATCCTTAAGTTCTTTCTAACATCGTTCACTGAAAATGTTTTTATTTAAAGCAAGTGCGAACATTCAATTTCCCAGCAAGTCATAACAGTTGAACAAATAACTTTAAGAATTCAAACATTCTTGTAAGACTTCAATAACTGAACAAAGGTTATGAAGCAACTTGAATAATATGAATAATCTCGATTCCTATCATTTTAAAACATTAGTTACATTCCCTTTGAAATACTTGTATTCTTTACTCTCTTTCATACACATTCCGTCTGGCTAGAATCAATAGCATAAACTTAACAATAACGGTTCATGTATAAACAGAACATGCTTATATTGAACAACTCAATCACAAAACAGTTCATATCATAGAAACACCGAAGTGTTCACATTGTGGCACAAGGCCTCATATATTCTAACACCTTGTACAAATATCACACATTTGCACATAGATAGAACTTCTCAAGTTCAACATTTGAGAAGTTTAGAAACTAGCATTCATTTAAAATCTGAATGAAGTTAGGAAACTTGCCTTACGCACAGCTACAGCTTATGGTTTACGCTGAACTGCTCATTCCAATTCCTATGTAGCACATAAGGAAATAACACATATACCAATTAGTCATATACTTGACATATGCATTGGTTTACTTTACTTTACTTCTTAAGGTTCACGTTCTTAGAAACTAAGTTTATGCGACCAACTTCCTTTACTGGTTAACGGCTTCATGACATACGGAGATGTCTTACTTAATACATTCATCATCTTTGATGATTTACATTCTTATCTTCTTCTTATAACTCTCCTAGGACTCAGCACACATTGTGTCTCTGCTAGTAGTCCATATGGTACTCTGAGTGGTTTCCCACAAACAACCAACAAACAAGTTCCCGTCTCATCTACACTGCTCATAACAGTGAGTTAGATCGGTTGCCAGTTTTGTATATACCTTCGCTCTCTGAAGGAATTGTTTAGCCCAACTCCCATATGTCAACCATCAAAGGTTACAATTGTACTAGAACCTAAATTCATCTTAACTTACTCGAACTATTAAACTATAATGTTCGTTAAGTTAATTTCTTATTCCTTATGGCTTTCTGGCAACTAAATGACATACCTCAGGATTCATTCTTTATCATCTAAGTCATACAATCTTTTGTATACTCAGGATGATCATTCAATATCCATTCTACATATTTATAGTGTTAAACATTTTACGTTACCTTATTCTTATCTTAAAACGTCCGATTTATTCGACTCGGAACGTCATCCAAGTTATAAACATTAACTCGGCTTCTTTACGTTATACAAACTTGTATTTAATTTAGCTTCTTCACCATTCACAGGTTTTATCATTGGTCTTGATTATCCTACGGTCAAACCATACACGGGGTGTAGGTTCTACCCGTTTAGTATTCGCGTACACTTAACCTTTAACCCGGTTCAAGTGTTCAATGCTTACATTTTATTCTAACATTCCCATCCGACTCACATTCGGCTTTAATTAATCTTATTACCGTTCGCTACGACTTTCTTGATAATTCATATCTTACTTACTACTCCCGTCAACGTCTAAGTCATACAACCAATGTATACTTTGAACGTTCGCTCAACATGAATACGATTCATGAGGATCATTTACGTATTCAACATTTACGTTACTTGCCTCTTAATTCTATTCAACCTTCATCCAAGATTTTAATTATTTTCATTCATTACTCGTCACCTGAACCCCATGTTCATTATTCTTTCCTAATGTCAAAGCCATACGGTTCATTGTATGCTAAGATCGATCATTCATCGCAACAATGTTGCATTCACAGCATTTAAACGCTTTACATTCATGTCTCATGACCATGACATAACATCAAAATATTATTCATTACCCTAGTCAATCAATGTTTAAAGAATCACAATTATAGCAATCCCTCACGTTCGTTTCATTGTGAATACAGTTCCCGGACATTAGTTCCGTAACCCGCATCTACATTCTTTATCTTTTAATCTCATTTAATCCTTTTGTTCATCCTTCATCAAAGGTTTAATACACTTAATTAAGTGTTACATTAGTTGAATTACATGTTCATATTCCTTTCTTGCACATCCCTCAGTAATTGAGCAGTAAAAATCTCATTTCTGGGCATTGCCCTACACCGACGTTGCGGCGTCGTGCCCTTCCCTTTCCTTAGCGCTGCGGTGCCACTTAGCAGTAGCTAATGGCCCGAGCTCGCGCTGCGGCGTTGGCCCCCAAGGCACGACTCGCGCTACGGCGCCAAGCATGAAACCTAGAAAAATTTTCTAAGTCTTTTACAAGCTTGAGACGCTGACTTTGAAATGTCATATCTTATTCGTTATAACTCAAAAAGAGGATGTTCCAAAGCCATTTTCTCCCTTATCTTATGTACTTCGATTACCCATAGACAAAACTTCATTTTGAATTCGTTAACATGCCATTCAATTGACATAATCTTTGCTCTTCGTTCATTTTATATTTTTAACATTCTTCGTTCGTTCGTCCGTAATTCGGTCATCCAAACTCCGAATTTATTCGTTCTTGAGTCCACGACTCACGTTTTCTACGTTCTCTTACATTCTTATAAAACACTACACATTTGGGTTTATTTACTAACTTTTTAATTCTCATTTTTTTTACGAAAATTTTGCCATAGCTTCGTTATAGCTCAGTTTTAATCCATTCTTCATGAACGTTTCTAATGTTCCTAACCAAGCAATAAGCATCTAACTTATACATGATGGTTTTATACTTGTCCATCAACAACTGATTATCCTACGATGGTTTTAAATTTGTCTATGAACAACGTTATTCGCGTTCTTCGCGTTCTTCGCGTGTTCTTCATTTTTAATCGATATTTTGGATTACAATTTTACTTTTTCTTGGAATTTGATGTTATAGAACATCATTCCTTACTTATTTGACCTACTCATTCATAAGATTCATTCGGATCGCTCAAAATCCTTACGAATCGTATACTTCCTTAAGAAATTTATAAACTAAATTATTAATTCTTATTTCTTCATTTTCTCATGATTTCAACCATATGAATTCATTCTTAACTTCATCTACTTCTTATCTTCATTAAGTTATGTTTTTAAACATATTAAACTTAAAGAAAATTAGAAGAAACTAGGGTTCGGATTACCGTTCTTCTTTAATCTCCTTCCGTCGGACAAAGCCTGCATTCGAGCTAGCTTTTCCTCATTCCTCTTCCTTTTTTTCTCCCATCCGAACTCTCTCTCTCTATCTCTCATTGTGTAGGATTTTCAAAAGCTCAAAATAATGAACTTAAGCTTTCTATTTATAGAAAACCAAGGCTTAGGTCAAATTGGTCATTTTGCCCCTAACCTCCATACTATTCAAAGCTTAGCCACCAAGTTTACTTGGCCACCACCCTTACTTGGTGGCCAAGTGGCCGCCCCACCTCCCTTACAAAGCTTCCCTTGGAAGCTTCGTGCTTCCATCTTTCAGGTTTCGTCCAACAATTTTAAAAACTACGATTCTCAGAATCCAAATACTTTTGGATATTTCATCTTTCCTTTACCGATTAACTTTTATGCATTCTTCATATTTCCGAAAACTAAAAAACACTTTTTGGTGTCAAGCGTTTTCCTTCACATTTTCCCCTAACGTAGCTAAACGAGTGAAAAGTACATAACAATACTTTTCGTTATTTTTATTTCGTCCGATTTCTGCACATTTTTTGAGAAAAATTTTTATCGGCTTAATTAACTTTTCACGATATATTATTGTCAAATCTTTTGACGGAATGTCATTTCGACATACCGAACTCTCGAAACGACTTAGGTTATTCAAACCCTAACCCTTAGGTTTCGTCGGGTGAATAGTGCCTATTTCTTCTTTTTCCCTAGAAATATTTTTGTTCCCAAAAATTTTTATTTTTGTCTTGAAAATTCTTACTCGTTCAGTCCAGCTCGTAGCCAGAATCCTCCCGATTAATTGTCATTCAAGGTTATAGAACGATTAATAAACACATAGCACAGAATAGTATTAATAAAAATTCATTTTATTAATAACTAATTCTTTAAACTTAAATTTTGCACAATCCAATTTTTCGGGTTGTCACAATAGATCCAGGTTGTATACCTATTGGGATCAATATGAGCTAGCTTAGTTTTTCGTTAGCCATCCAGGTTTTCCTGCAGAGTATTCTGCATGGATGGCGACAGAGACGGCATTGACTATGGTAGTATCCACAGTGCAGGGGATTGATTCTGACGATAGGGAGCCTGTGTAGGAGGCTTTTATTCCCACCGGGGAGGATTTGACTACTGGGTTGCCAGCAGTTATGATGGATTCTCCCAGTATGGGTGCTATTGTGATTCAGCATCCAGCACAATATTTAGAGCATAGTCTTCATCTGATGACCTTTGAGAGAGATCAGGCTAGGGCTTTGATGTTGACAACTCTTGATGGGAGAGACGCCGCTCTATTGGACATGGATGAGGTCAGATCAGCCAAAGATACATTGCTTGTAGAGTGGGATGCTGCCTTATCTGCCTGTGATGTGGCCATCACAGATAGTACTTCAGTGAGATCCCTTACGACTGGCATCCTTGCCGACATGAGTGAATACATTGATGAGCATCATGCCACCATGCAGTTAGCTTCAAATCTGCTAGCTCGTGTAGATACCATTGGGCAAGAGCTTGCAGCCTTACCTCCTTCTTCGGAGAGGTATGCTATGTTAGATCTGATAGTCCGCATACATACAGATCCGTAGATAGAATTGTATTTTCCTGCACAGACTAGCTTGGCTATTTTGTCATGTATATCACATATTGTATATATCAAACAACATTATATATGGCATGTAAATATATTTTGATGCACTTCCCTTTTAGTTGCGCCTTGATATTTGACTGTTTCTTTAGGGCTTATGATCTTGATACATTCTGAACTCATCCTTGATGTGTGGACATTGAGACATCGCAGGATCTTTCAGAACGGATCATTGATCTGTGTGTATCCCTACCATCTTTGGTGTCTTGGAATTGGTTTCTGTATGGAAATGAATAGAGGAGTGTGGCTTTTCCTCTCTGAGATTGACCGCACCACAGATGGTTACCAATACTCCTATTTAAGAGGAGCCTAGTTAATTCCATCTCCTATGGATTGGTGTTGCTCTTTGAGTCAAAACCACAGCTTAGATGGTAACCGGATCTCCTATTTGTGAGAAGAGGTCAGGTAGTTCCATCCCTTTGGTCTGAAGCCGATGAAATATGGTGCATTGAAGTTTGATCCCAGTATGCCTACGTACTCCTATTGAAGAGGAGATCAGGTCTGCATAGTTCGAACCTGGTGTAAGAGGTTCAACGCTGAATGTAAAAGAGGGTAGGAATGTTTTTGTTATTTTTTGTTTATGTAGAGAAATGGTAGAAATGTTTTTATTTTTGTTTTATTGTGACCGGGCTATATAGAATGTGGTTTCCTACGTACTCCCGGGTATTAGAGAGATCAGGTCGACGTAGTTCACCCCTCAGGACGATTTGCAGCTGAAGAAAAGTTAGAATCCTATATGCAGGTTAAACTGCAGAGGGAAAGAAAGTTTGATCCCATGTTTGGGACAAACTGCACGTGTGAAAAAGTTTGATCCTAAGTTTAGGATAAACTGCAAGTGTAAAAAAGTTTGATCCTAAGTTCAGGACAAACTACAGGTGTGAAAGGTTTAATCCCTGGTGGGATAACTGAAATTGTATGAAAGGTTTGAAATGAGGTAAAACCAAGCTGCTGACTTGAAGAGTATGTTTCCCTGAGGGGCAGAAGAGTATGCAGAAGATTTTTTTATGTAAAAAAGGGTTAGAAAACCTGAATGACTGGTGATCTGATGATCCAAAACTAGGATATTTGCTTGATGGTAACCTCAGACATAGTACTGTTTCATGATGTCCGAGTTAATGAGTTTTTGAAATTCATCACCGTCCATTTCCTGTAGTTTGAGAGCACCTCTTCTCAATACCTCCTTGACAATAAACGGGCCTTCCCAGCTTGGAATGAATTTTCCCTTAGATTGATCTTGGTTGTCAATGATCTTCTTCAAAACTAAGTCATGTTGTTTAAACTGTTGTAGCCAGACTTTTCTATTGTAGGATCTGGTGATACTTTGTTGATATAACTGACCATGAAAGATAGTCGCGATTCACCTTTCGTCTATCAGAGACAATTGGTGATATCTGTCTTGTACCCATTGGTCTTCATCAAGCTGAGAGTCCATCAACACTCTGAGGGATTCCATTTCCACCTCTATGGGAAGCACTGCTTCCATCCCATAGGCTAATGAATAGAGGGTTGCCCCAATGGAAGTACGCATTGAGGTTCTGTAGGCTAATAAAGTGAGAGGAAAGAGGTCAGGCCATCCTTTGTGATTGGCGGACATCTTCTGCATGATCTTCTTAATGTTTTTATTAGCCACTTTAACAGCACCATTCATCTTTGGACTGTAGATGACGGAGTTAAGGTGTTTGATGTGGAATTTACTGCAGAACTCCTCCATCATTTTGTTGTTAAGGTTCTTAGCATTGTCTGACACAATTACCTCTGGTTGTCTATATCGACAAATGACATTATTTCTAATGAAAGCAATGATGACTTCTTTGGTAACCTTGGGTAAGGAGGCTTCTTCTACTCACTTGGTGAAGTAGTCCGACCATGGTGAAGATAAATCGATACCCATTACTGGCTTTGGGCTCGATGGGCCCGATCACGTCCATTCCGCAAATTGAGAAGGGCCAGGGTAAACTCATATTGTGGAGTTCCCTTGGAGAGGCATGGATAGCATTTCTATGCATTTGGTAATGATAGTACCTCTTGACGTGATCATCACAGTCAGCTTTAAGCGTAAGCCAGTAATGCCCTGTTCTGAGGATTTGATAAACAAGTAGGGGTCCAATCATGTGTGGGAAACATACTCCACTATGAATTTCATCCACGAGCTTCTGAGTTTGGTCTTTGTCCAGACATCTAAGGAGTCCTAATCCCGCATCTCCGCTCAGGTAGAATTTTATAGGCTTTCGATGGATCCGCCTTTTTTCAGTTGGAATCGCCTCAGTGGGTGTAGATCCATCTCATAGATACTCCTTGATATGCTGATGCCAAGGGTGTTGGACGGGAGGTATCTCATCCAATACTTCTCCAATGTAATTCCCAGAGGCTGGAGCCTTTTGTATGGCAAATGGGATGCTTGGCATGTTTTCCTTGTCATGTATGCTGATCAAGGAGGCCAAAGTTGATAGCGCATCCGCAAAATCATTCCTACTCCGTGGAATATGGAGGAAGTTTACTTCTTCGAACTCCAAAGCCATCTGTAAAACTTGCCGATGGTAAGACAACAAATGTAGCTCTTTGGTTTGATAGATTCCCGTTATTTGTTTGATTACTAACTCCAAATCCCCAAAGGAAGTTAACCGTCTGATGCCCATTGAGTGAGCAAGTTTTAGTCCCATGATACAGCCTTCATACTCGGCTGTGTTGTTGGTGCTAACAAACTGTAATTTGACGGCGACGGGATACTGCTCCCCCATACCGGATATTAGAACTGCTCCAGCTCCAGAACCTTCCATGTTAACAGCTCCATCAAAATACATTTTCCACGTATGGCATGCATCGTACTAATGGTGTTGCTGAATTGCCATGACCCCTTCATCGGGGAAGTATGTTTCTAAGGGTTTGTAATCCCCTGCAGGTGCGGCGACCAGCTGATCTGCAATTCCTTGTCCTTTAATGGAATTTTACATCACGTAGACGATGTCAAATTATTACAGAATCAACTGCCATCTGGACAGCCGACAATTCAGTATTAGCTTACTGAAAATGTATTTGAGAGGATCCACGCGGGATATGAGATGGGTTGTGTGACCATGGAGGTAATGCTATATCCTCATGGAAGTCCATGCTAAAGCACAACAAGTCTTCTCAATCAGAGTGTACTTATGTTCACTGCTGCTGAATCATTTGCTGATGTTGTAGATAGCTCGCTATTGGCCTCTATCAACTTTCTATCCCAGTATGCAGCCCATAGCATTGTCGTTGATGGAAAGGTACATGAAAAGGGGAACATCATCCCTGGGAGGTACCAAAATGGGAGTGTTAACCAACTGCTCTTTGATTATAAGGAAGGCTTTCTAACACTCCTCATTCCATTTCATGGAGGAGCTCTTCCTTAACAGCTTGAAGATGGGCTCATAGGTTGTTATGAGTTGAGAAATAAACCTGCTAATGAAGTTGATTCTTCCCAAAAATTCCCGTATTTCCTTCTTTTTCTAAGGAATGGGCATTTCCTTGATGGCCTGGATTTTGGTGGGATCCAACTCAATCCCTTTGTGGCTGACTAGGAAACCTAGCAACTTACCTGATTTAACTCAAAAGGCGCACTTGGGTGGATTTAACTTCAAGTTATACTTACGCAACCTATTGAAAAGCTTTCTGAGATGGTCTAAGTGGTCTTCCTCCCTTCAAAATTTGATAATGATGTCATCCACGTAGATCTCTATCTCTATGTGCATTAAGTCGTGAAAAAGAGCCATCATAGCTCGCTGATAGGTTGCTCCGGCATTGCTGAGGCAAAATGACAACCATCTATAACAAAAGGTTCCCCAAGGCGTGATGAAAGTAGTTTTCTCACGATCCTCATCAGCAACCATAATTTGATGATAACCCGCGAAGTAATTTGCAAAGGAGTACATGCCGTATTGAGCAGTATTGTCAATGAGAATATGGATAAATGGCACGGGAAAGCTATCCTTAAGGCAAACTTTGTTCATATCCCGGTAATCCACACAAACTCGTACCTTTCCTCCCGGTTTAGGCACGGGGACTAAGTTTGATAACCATTCAGGGTATGTAGATATCATGATGATGCCCACTTGAAATTATTTCATAATTTCTTCTTTAACCTTTAAACTCCACTCAGGTTTCAATCGCCTGAGCTTTTGCCTGACTGCCTTGAATCCCTCTTTAATGGGAAGGCGATGAAGGACAATGTCAGTGGATAAACCCACCATGTCTACATGAGACCATGCAAACACATCCTGGAATTGAGTTAGTAGCGTAACCATGTCATTCCTTTGGTTTGGAGTGAGGTCTGAACCAATCTGGATTAGCTTAGGGTTTTCTAAGGTTCTAAGATTGAAAGATGTGGTTTGATCTAGGTTAGGTTTAGGTTTGTCTTCAACCCATTCCTTGATCTCCTGAGGTATCTTAATGTACTCTTGTATTTTCATCAAGTTTGAGTCCAACTTTTCATCAAAGTTACACTCCTTGTGGAGAAAAGGCACCTCATCAACAAGTACATGCACATCTAAATTCAGAGTCCTGAAACAAAATATGCTTTCACTTAATATATAAAACTGTTTAATCATACAAAAGTGTTAGTGTGTACTAATAAAACAACTGCTAATACTGTATAAAAAAGTAAGCAGTTAAAGTTATCTACAGGGCAGATGGAATTTCTACCTGTTTTACCCTCATCGACCAATACATGGAGTGTTGTTCTAATTGTCAAGGGTAAAGTCCTGACAGATTGCAATGATAGAGGGGCTATCATCGTCCTCCTTTTCCCTAATGATGACCATGACATCTGGGAATTCATCGTCTGTGGTGTATTTGTTTGTATGTTCATCATGGACAATGATGCGTATGCCTGACATCATCTTGGCGATGTCTTGTTTACGTCTCCATTCCTCTTCATCCACTCTAGGATCAGGAATCAGGAATCAGGACCTCTTTTTCTTTAAGCGGTATCAGTTTGGGAAATTGCATAGCCATGATATGGGCTGCCACCTTTATCGGAGACTGTACAAATTCAGGATTTGTAAGTGGAGATAATCACCGTGTGGCTGAAGTTGAAGGAATCTGTTTGTGCTTATGAGGATTCCTGTGACTGGAGCTAGCAGAATAGCCTAATCCAGCTGTCCTTGTTTGACTAGGCACTTTAATTGGGTGCTTAATACCCTTATGATCTTTGCCTAACCCTTGTCCAGGTTGATGACCCAATGATATCATCTCTTGAGTGGCCGACATAACCTCGACAGAAATCTTAGGTGTGAGAGGTGGCACCCCAATGGGATGGTAATGAGTGTTGCTCACCTCCAAGGCATGGAAACTGACCAGCTCAACTTCTGAATTAAAGCTGATGAGTGGTATGTCACCTTGTTCAGGACATTTCGGCTCAGCATTAACAGTAACTAGGCTATTGTTGATAATGTACTTGAGTTGTTGATGAACGGTGGAACGGACGGCTCTAGCCATATGAATCCATGTTCTTCCCAACAACAGGTTGTATCCCGTGGCTATTTTGATCACATGAAAGGATACACTGAATGTATGTGGACCAATCTCTATTGGTAATTCAATTACTCCAACGGCGTTTCATCGGGACCCATCAAAAGCTTTGATAACTGTATGGCTGCTTTTGATCCTCTTGGGGTTGATGTTCATTTTCTCCAAGGAAGCATAAGGACAAATATTCAGAGATGAAACTCCATCTATCAAGACTCCACCTACCATGTATTCAGAGGACAAAACCACTATGTGCAACGACTTGCAATGATCGGTCCCTTCAGCGGTTATGCCATCATCAGTGAAAGATATCACATTGTTGTTGAAAATATGATCAACCAGATGTTGGAATTTTTCCACATCCACTGATTTTGGTAAATGGGCTTCTTCCAAGACCCTTAGCAATATCTTCCTTTATTTTCAGAAGAGAAAACCAAGTCTAGTATGGAAATTTGTTGTGGAGCTTCTCTCAAGCTTTAAACCACCTTGGCTTCGTTATGGCCCATGGTATAGAGGAACTCTTCAATCTTCTCCATGGGAACTTTCCCATTTGATTTGATGGTGGGCTTTATCACCCGATGGGAAAGATACATTGGATTCTCCTTTGACACTGTAGTAGTTATATGTGAAGCAGATCCTTTAGCCTGTCTATAATTCCATGTGACTTTTTGTAGACTGACAACAGGATACTGTGGTCTGAATGGTAAGTTAATTGGCTTTGGTGTAGCCACTTTCAAAGGATTATCAGCTCTTTTGTGTTGAATTGCTTGTATTATGGGTGGTTTAGCAGCTCCATCATCCTCAGCGGATATAACTGCTATGTCGTCCTTCCATTTTGTAGGACATGTGTTGCCACTCTCGAGTAGCAAAGTGTCATCGTCTTCCATTTGTAGGACACCACTGTCAATTAATTCTAAATGAGGTGGCGGAGTGCCCAACATTGTTCTGTGCTGTGACCGTAAGAGTGGGAGTGATATTGGCATACTCCCTCGGAATTAAACTATCTAGAACGGGGATTGATTGGAGGTAGAAGGGATTTAATTCTTCCTTCATTGATCAATATCTAAAATATTTCCTCCATAGGTTGGCCAAGGTATGTAAATTCTATTTTATTGGCAAAATCCTGATGGGCTTTGGCACTTGCTCTTTTCGCAACTTTATCCTCCAGCGTTTCACATTCTGAAGGCGAGGATGGAATATTCATGACAAAAGAAAGGAGACTAGCATGCTCCCGACTGATTAATTAGCTTGTGACTTGGTGTTGATGAATCACCAGTTCTGCCAATTGACCTATTTGTTTGCAAAGAGCCTTAATCTTTCGCTCCATCATAAACTAGAACTACGCATAATCCCATCTGTCAGCACCTTCTTTGCTGATCTGGGAAGATTCAACAACATAATTGGTCTGTCCACTGCTCCAAGTAATCATATTGACCTCTCTTTCTTTGTGTTGAGGGAGAGGCTTGTCTTGCACATGAGGTTGGTCGGGTTTAGTCACGACAATCTCCCCATTGTTAATTAAGTCCTGGATCTTGTGTTTCAAGGCCCAGCGATCCTGAGTGTCATGTCCCGGTGCCTTGGCATGATAAGCACACTTCCGAGTAGCATTAAAACCCTTCCCATTCGGGTTGGCTGGTGGAAGAAGATGTGTAATTTTCTTCTGAGTAATCAGAAGATTGAGAACATTCTCGAACGAATCCCCTAGGGGTGTGAACACTCGATTGCGTCAGACTTCTCCACCCTTTGGAAATGTGGGGTTAGAAGACTGTGCTTGAAAAGGGGAGTAGTTTCTCCTCTGGATAGGCATGTTCTGACTGCCTTTTTTACCTTGTAGTATCAAGGAAACATCCTCCTCTTTCTTTTTATGGACCCTCCAAGGGTTGTTTCCATAAGTTCTGAATTAGATATGCTCCGCAACAGTTTTCAGGGCGGCTAGGTCTTGAATTTTTCCTGACTTCAATCCCATCTCAGCCATCTCTCCATGTTTGATCATTTCAAAAAATGGGTTGCCAATGCCAACTAAGACTTTCTCATAGAAAGGACCTTCTTGTATATATATGAAGATAAGGATATTCTCGAGCGAGTCCCCTAAGGGTGTGAACACTCGGGGGCGTCTGACTTCTCCACCTTTAGGCAATGGAGGGTTTGAAGACTGTGCTTGAAAAGGGGAGTTGTTTCTCCTCTAGATAGACATGTTCTGACTGCCTTTTTGACCTTGTAGTATCAAGGAAACATCTTCCTCTTTCTTTTTATGGATCCTCCAGGGGTTGTTTCTATAAGTTCCAGACTAGATGTGCTCAGCAACTGCTTTAAGAGCGGTTAGGTCTTGAATCTTTCCTAACTTCAATCTCATCCCAGCCATCTCTCCGTGCTTGATCATTTCAGAAAATGGCTTGCCAATGCCAGCTAAGACTCTTTCATTGAAAGAAGCTTCTTGTATATCTATAAAGGTCTTGACCATTTCTGATTCCGTCACGGAAGGAATAACTTGACCAGCATGGCGCCTCCACCTTTTAGCATACTCTCTGAAAGACTCATTAGTCTGTTTCTTGACCTTGGTAATCTGGTACCGGTCAGGAGCCATCTGAGATTGGAAGCTGTACTGAGTGAGGAAGGCATGAGCTAGTTCCTCCCAACTATGAATCTTTGAGTTGCCTAATCTGGAATAGCTACATTCTGAGCTTTTCTGGAATAGCTACGATCAGGCTTGTCCAGTCAGACTTTTCTGGAACAGCTACATTCTGAGCTTCTCGTCCTCTACATAAGATCCAAGTTCTCTAATGAACACCTTTAAATGTGTATAAGGATCCCCTAACCCATCATACTTTTAAAAGGCAGGAGTTTTGAACTTCTCTGGATAATGAACACCGGGGAATATACAAAGGTCAACATATGAAACACTCCCGTGTGCTCCAATTCCTTTGATAGAACAAAGGGTTTCCTCCATTTGAAGGACTTTCTTCCTGATATCACCGGTGTCTGGATCTTCTTAAAGATGGGTGTTTTTAGGAATTTTGTTGGTCGTATCCAACTGAAGTTCAGGAATTATTGTATCTGAACCTTGTGCTCCTCCTTGTGTAGAGGATTCTGTATGTATGGGTATGTGCGAACCCTTGAGTAGACTGATGTAGTTCTTTAAGCAGAACAAACAAATCTGTAATTTGCTTGCTTAATCCGTCAAACTCTTCTCGAGAGACAGGAGAAGGGTTAGACTGGTCAGATGAGACATAATTGGCTATAGACTCTCGGCCTTTTTGGATTTTGAGTGGGTAACAGGCCCAATTATTTCTCTATAAAACTTATGTAGTTTAGTCTTAGGGAATGTATAAATGTTTACATGCTATCATAATGTGTCCATTTTAGGAATATTATCCTGCAAAACGGGTGTCATTTGATAGCATGTCAAGTCTTAATATGCATGTGCAAATATTCATCATATTTTCCATTACATAGAGATGAACATGGAATGAAATTACAAGAAATTGTCTTTACAAGTAATTGAAAAATGGAAAGCATGAAGAGACATTCCTTCACGTTTGTTTTATCAGAGACTGACCTATCTTAGGTTATTCTCGCGGCTTTTTGGTATGAAGGTTCCCAGATCATCACAATTTACTTGACGGGAAGTTAATCCTGTCTTTAAATTGGAGCGAATCTGGGTGGTGCCTTTCCTGAGCCTCGTTGGAATTAGTCTTCCTAAAAGTCCAGTAATCAAACACTGACATGATAGCCTTTTGGTGGAGGAACCACACAACATACATTCACATACAACGTGTCTCGCCGTTTATGAAAATGATAACATATGCGAAGCACTAATATCATAGATAGATATATTGCAGTGTAGTAAGTAAAATACATTCGTACACATTCATCAATAATGTAAATGCAACATTCACACACAAGCATATAACATATTTAAAAAGCTTGTAGTAGCGGCTTAAGCCCTCTTACTGGTGTCCCCAGCAGAGTCGCCATTGTCGACGTCGGGATTTTAATTTGTCCCTTTTCTGTTCTTGTTCTTTGGTGTTCTCATGTTATGTGAGATTTATTTAAAAAAATAAGTGAAAAAGGTCTGACATGTATATGTCGACAATTTGACTGTAAGAGTCGCCAGTTGGTGTTTTTAACTGGCTACACCAATGCAACCGAGAAAAGGTTTGCACATTGACCCTGTGATGTGACACTACTAAATGGGTCTGTGAAACCAAGATTCATTTGGGTTCGGGGGCTTGATTATGCGGAGGGAAGGTGTTAGGCACCCCCGACATCTGTGTTACCACGGTGACCGCCACTTTTCAAGAAACTGTTATATGAATGTGTGTGTGTGTGTGTGTGTGGGTAATGTGTTGTTATTTGGAAGTAGTGTTATGCCTTGTTTGCACCTATATACACAAGGTTTGAATTTATACAAAAATTCAGTTTTAAACAAGATATAGCAATTAGGTTTTGTAAAAGAGGTTTTTCAAACCCTGTGCCCAATAGTAATTGAGGCCTTTGATACTTCCATATTATTATTAAATGTTTGGCTTGATTGCTTTTATTTTCGAGATGTAAAACATGTTCGAGAAAATAATATATAGAAGTATCGAACTCCTTATGGGCATGAAAGCCATCTAAGGAAATTCAAACACCGTGAATAATTTATAAGCTGCTTACAGCTGAAAAATGTCCATCACGGGAACCGAAACTAGATTCAGTAGACTGAATCTGTGATCACATGATTCCTAAGCTCATATAATGCCGCAGTTTATATGAAAAGTAGTAAGCAGTTATATATATATAAAAGTTGTATATATATATATATATATATATATATATATATATATATATATATAGACATGATAAACCACCACGAAGCACCTCCATGGGGGATCAGAAATGTAAATAAAGCAATAAATGAAATCAACCACCACGAAGTAAACTCCAGGCGGGATGGAATGTAAATAAAATAGTAAAAGGCCACGAAGTAAACTCCAGGCTTGACAGAAATATATATATATATATATAAGCTGTAAACACACATGATACATATCGATCCCGGCTCGGTTTATCATTTCAGCGATTTGTCGCTGTATATATATATGGACTAACATGATCGAGTTATGCTTTTATATATATATATATATATATATACATAGAAGTCTATATATAAAAATAAAAATGAAAACCATGGACCGAAGTCCTAGCATACACACACAACGCGACTCTTAATGTGAAGAAGAGTGTGTGCAAAGATGAAGAGAAAGGCTTGAAAGTGCGTAAGAAGGCTTACAGTGGACTGCCAAAGAAGACTTCTATAGCTTTAAGTGGATGAACACTCAGCTCCCGTCCAAAAAAATATAGCTATATGCGAGCTCACACGTATTTAAAATGAGAAAGCATTGAATATAGGGTGTGTACAAAGCAAATTGGGTAGGGCTTCCTCGCATTTTTTCTCTTGAATATGGACACCCCAAGACCTCTATTTATAGAGGGGTAGCCGCAGGTGTACCTGCGGCCTCCACAGATTCACCCGCGACTGCCCGGGGTGCCCCGGGTTCCAAGGGTCCCTTCGTCTCAAAGTACGTGCACGCGTGGAATGTGATATCCGCTCGAAGTTGCAGAACTTCAATCCGAGCATCCGATTAAGGTGTATAAGACCTATTTTGGACTGCCGTTATTGAGAGCTACGCAATGACATGGGATTAGAGGTTGTACAAATTTAGGAAGATGGAACCATGTCATATCTCTTCCAGCTTCAAATTCCATCTGGTGTTCTGCCTTGCGTAGTAGTCACTCGGGATTACAACTCCTTGGTTCTTGTGGGACATTGTTGTGTAGAATGTATGTTAACTGTTGTTTATTGAGACGACTCCATGTGGGGTTGAGGTGGAAATTTGACAATTTTGCCCTTCACCGGAGTTATCTCCAGTTTTGGCTGATAAAGCAGACGTTGCTCATGGTTATCTCTGAGATTGGGCTACTGCAAGTGTTGAATGCCATCAGGGTTATCTCTGAGGTGTGCCTGTCCTCCTGGGGTTATCTCTGGGTTTGGGAGTTGAGTGCCTTGGTGTGAGTCCCGAGGTTGAAGCTGACTGCATGGGTTAAAACGAGCATCTCCGAGGTTATCTTCGGAACTACAACTGCACTTCTTGGGGCTATCTCCAAGGTTGACATTGTCTTTCCCGGTGTTGTTTTTAGGACTGAGACTGAATATCTCGGGGTTATCTCCAAGATGAATCGACCTTCTCCGGTGAAATTTCTGGTATTTACACTGCTATTCCCGGGGTTATCTCCGAGGTGGGGAAATGATACTCCCAGTGTGTTTTCCGGGTTGAAACTAAACTTCTTGTGGTATTTCTGGGATTAAGTTGAGCTGTCTTCCAGGGTTATCTCTGAAAAACGTTTCTGCACTTCCTGCAATGTTAGTAGCAGGTAGGCAAAAAAATTTTGAGTGTCTACAAACAGTTTATATATATATAAGTATATCTATATAAAAGTAATAAACACTCCGGATGTGAGTCTAGGCTCAATCGAGGCATTACTCGATAATGTTAGTCCATATATATATATATATATATATATATATATATATATATATATAAGCCATGGAACGAAGTCTGGGCATACACACGCAACACGACTCTCAATGTGAAGAACAATGTGTGCAAAGTAGAAGAGAAAGGCTTTAAAGTGTGTAAGAAGGCTTATAGTGGACTGCCAAAGAAGACTTCTATAGCTCTAAATGGATAAACACTCGGCTCCTGCCGGTAAAAATATGACTGAATATAAGCTCACAAGTGTTTAAAATGAGAAAGCACTCAGTTTAGGGTGTGTACAGAGTAAATTGGACATGGATTCCTCGCCATTTTCTCTTACAAAATGGCCACCCCAAGCCCTCTATTTACAGAGGGGGGAGCCACATTACACTTGTGGCAGCCGCATATGTACTTGCGGCTGTCCAGGGTGCCCCAAACTCCGCGAGTCTTGCTGTCCCAAAGTACATGCACGCGTGCAACGTGTTGTCCACTTGAACTTGTAGAACTTCAATCTGAGCCTCCGATTGGGGTGTATAAGACCTTTTATGGAGTGTTATTTTCAAGAGATATGCCATGACATTGGATTAGAGGTTGTCAGAAGTTAAGAAGATGGGACCATGCCCTTGGTTTTCAAGCTTCAAATTCTATCACGTGTGCTGCCTTGCGTAGTAGTCACTCGGGATTGTAACTTCTTGGTTCTTGTGGGACGTTGTTGTGTAAAATGTATATTGAACTGTTGTGTTGAGATGATGTAATGTAGGATTAAGGTGGTAAAATGACATTTTTTCCCCTCACCGGGGTTATCTCCAGTTTAAGCTGATAAAGCAGTCGTTGCTTAGGGTTATCTCTGAGATTAGGCTGCTACAAGTACTGGATGTCCTCAGGGTTGTCTCTAAGGTGTGCCTGACCTCCCGGGGTTATCTCTAGGAATGGAGCTGAGTGCCTTGGTTTGGTTTTCGAGGTTGAAGCTGACTGTATAGGTTGGAACGAGCATCTCCGGGGTTATCTCCGGAACCGCAACTGCAATCCTTGGGGTTATCTCAAAGGTTGACATTGTCTTTCCCAGTGTTGTTTTTGGGACTAAGACTAAGTATCTCGGCGTTATCTCCGAGATGAAACGACCTTCTTCGATGTGATTTCCAGTGTTGAGCTGAGCTGTCCTCTAGGGTTATCTTTAAAAGACAATTCTGCCCTCCTGTAATGTTAGTACCAGGTATGCAAAAAATTTTAATTTTCAACAATTGGTATGATTATGACAAGAGATTATTTGATATAATCATGACATGTAATGTTAGAAATGATGTGGTAAATGTCCTCATTGGCCCGTAGTGCGTTGATGGACAATTATTGGCATGATCATGACCATTGGTGATAACACGAATATCCTTGGCCCGTAGTGCATGGAAAATTCGTGGATGTGGTACTAATGAATATCCTTGGCCCGTAGTACATGGATGATTCAATGATGTGGATTATCTATAAAGCTGAGTCTCAGCGATAAAATTGATGATAAACTTTTAAATCATAGAAGATAATAGATATCATGCTCTACTTGACTTCAAATGGATTACCTGTTTCACTGTAGTTAAACTTGTTCTTTATTGTATTCTTTCAATTTAACACCGTTGAAGACTAATGATAGTATATTCTGCATTATCTTAGTCATAATATTTCTTACTGGGCTAGTTGAGCTCACCCTTTTGATTTCATTGTTCTCTTTAGGAAATTAGAACGTAGCCGGGACTAGTCGGAAAATGGAGTGATGGTCCTAGATGGTGGCTGTAGTAGTCCTCACTATTTTATAAAATAGTGTGATAATAATTGTAATGAAGACTCCACTTGAGTTTGGATATTGTCTAGAAGATAATATTCGTGTAAAAACTCTCAGCTACGCTTTTGTCATATTTTATAAATGAAGTTTCTATTTAAATTTTGTACCAAGTATTTGACAACCGAAGATGGGTGATGTATACCTATTTTGGGGGCATCACAACACTCATCCATTAAACGTATCTACGTTTAAGTTTTGGCAACCTCGTGTGCCCGTCGAATAATTGACGTAAAACATTTTTGTTTATTCATTCCCAGGCTTACCTTTGAATATGTATTAAACAATTGGCATAAGATAGTATAGTTCTATATCGAAAGACTTGTAAACAAATCAATTAAATTTGTAAGGTTTGTCTAGCTGAGCTAAAACTTGCATCGACTCTTTCGTAAAACAATTTATGCATGTTATAACATAAACCACAGAAACTTGACTAACATTAAGGTAAGACAAGCATTAAGGAAACTTACCTTCAAGCGTCTTCAATTAAAGTTCTGCTGCTCTTGGTCTTTACAATTTCTACAAGATATATTCATATAACACACTGGAATTAGCTACCAAATAATCTAATCACATTGTTTTTACCAACTTCTTTCTCTTCTATAACTTAATCAAAATTATTTCATTAATAATATTCATTTCAAGTTATTTATCATTCATTATGTCTTATTAACATTCATATGTCATAACCCGACACTCAACAAGCATTGTTTAGATACAACGACATTTGAAACCCTACTTGGTTCGCTACCTCGGACACATTTTCCCCAGATTATCGATATTGGACTTCGTATAGTAAGTACATAAGTTTTATCTTCATTTCGTATTATTCACGTACCACGCAAATCTATCACATTATGAATAACCTTAGGACACGCGTTAAACTCGAATACGATTCACGATTTATATTTGTGCACTTTACGTTCTTCATTTAAATACTTTTAATCAACGTTTAATTCCTAAAATCATTTCTATACATGTTATTTAGGAATTGTCTCTTCATGTATATTAAGTATATACATGTCCCATAGTTACCATGTAAAAAGTTGGGTTAATAAATATCTGTGTTAAGAAATTTTTCACTTAATGGCGCTGCAATGCCAGTTATAACTGTACAAGCTACACTGCGGTGACATTCAACTGTGGCTGAGCACCCGTCCCGGCGCTACGACGGCACTTTCTTAGGCTTGGGAGGCGCTACGGCGCCGGCCCTGAGCCTTTGAATTTTGTTTTTAAGTTTTCTAATTCGATTTCTATCCAGGCTCGTAACTCGATCGTTATAAGTCTGAATTGACTCATTCAAAAGTCGTTATCTCACATATCTCATATACTTCATTTTCATTCATACATAAAAAGTTTCTGAATCTGTTAACAATAAATTTACTGTTTAAATTTTCTATTACGCGTTCGTTTAACGTTCGTGAACGTTCATAGCTCGTTTCTTCATTGTAAGTCAGATTTCGACCATTATTGAGTCCATGACTCTTAAATGCGATGTTCAATGATACACCATCAAAAACTAAGGTTTTCAAGTTAAACGATGACTTTTGACTATCGTTCCAAAAATCTTACGATTTCGACGATTATCGTCTAATCTTGTTAATTTTGCCATAACTTTGTTACTCGAGATTTTTGCACCAAACTAAATAGGATCAATCCATTGGTCAATTATCTATATCTTAGCCAAGAAATTTGCATCTACCTTATACCCGATGGTTTTCAATTTGTCCATCAACAACTAATTCAACGTTTTAATGGTTTTCTTTGATTAAAGCTTAATTAGTCGATTATAATTCTCGCATATACATGACTTATTAATGTTCTAATTCACTAATAGCCATCTTTATCACTCTGGAAGAGACATGCTCCACCAATTTATACTCCTCTATGAAAATAAATAGAAAAGAATCTAAGGCTAGGGTTTACATATTTTTACCTTAGTGTTCTTTGCGTTCTTGACTTAAGCTTGATTACTTTACTTTGATTCCTCTTTATTACTTGTTATTGCTCTTCTCTCTCTCAATATAGTGCTCGATGTTGGTAAAAATAACAAATAAACCAACATAGACTTCTATATATAGAAAATCAAATGGAGGACATTTTGGTCAAAAGGACTACCTCCTTACTATTTAAAGCTTGCAAGGAAAGCTTCGCACCTATCTTGGCCACCAAGGAGCCTCCTCACATGCCCCTTGGGGACCCACATGGGTTTCCCCATAGGTTTTACCCATATGGTGATCCATCGGTTCGACCCACGGGTTCGTTTCTTGATTTGGGCTTAGAATTACTTCATACCGGGCCTATCATTGGGATTAATTTAATTTAACATTAAGTCTTGATATAATTCATCATCTGATTGGGCTTGACAGAGTCTAGGACTAATAACTAAAGTTCATTAAGAACTAATTGTATTCTCATCGTCTATACTGTGTACGATATTTGTATTATATGCCGTAATAATCTTTATACTATATTTGTATAATAACTAGCATTATACTCATATTCCTCACGTATAATAACAATTCTTATTATACATGATCATTTAGTTCTTCAATTTCACTTTCCCTAACCCTTAGGATTTTAAGTCCCCAGGTAAAAACTTCGTTTTCTATAACTGAAATATTATTAGATATTTCATTTCATCTTAGAATTTTATCATTACGTGTTTCTCAAAAATTCAAAATTAATTCTCGAGCAGAAACGGATGAATAGTGTTTTTACGAAAATTTCTCAAAAAACTTTTATTTTCATTTTAAAAATTCAAATCATTTAATCCTAGCACATAGCAAGAATCATAACCACATTCGCACATTCTAGGTTATATAACGACCTTTAAACAACTTACTCACTTTAATAACAATTAAATTCATTTAATTCAAATAATCAAACAAGAATTTAATTCACATAATAATTTAATTTTTTTCGGGCGTTACATTCTCCCCCTCCTTATAAGGATTCTGTCCCCAGAATCTCGATATAATTAAGTAAACAAATAGGGAAATTTTTTTTCATTTTATTCTCGAGCTCCCACGTTACTTCTTCGACATTTTGGTTCCTGTAAATTACCTTAATAAAAGGTGTTATTTTATTCCTTAAGACTTTTTCCTTCCTATCAACATTCTGAATTGTAAGTTCTTCATACGTTAAGTCTTTTTCTACATGAATAGATTCATATTCTATTATATGCTTATAGTCCGGTTTATAAGGATGCAATACTGACACGTGAAACACATTATATATACGTTCCATCTTTGGAGGTAAAGCTACTGCGTAAGCTATCTCTCCCTACTCTCCTTAAAATTTCGAAAGGTCCTATAAACCTTAGACTTAACTTCCCTTTCTTCTCGAAGCGTATCTTCCATTTCCAAGGTGACACCTTTAGAAAGACATACGAACCGACTTTAAACTCCCTTTTTCACGGTGAGGATCCGTATACTTCTTCTGTCTATCTTGAGCCGCTACTAGTCGAATACGTATTAACTTCACTATGCCTGCCATTTGTTGAACCATCTCAGGTCCCAACATCCGACGTTCACCTACTTCATTCTAGCACAGTGGCGTCTTGCACTTCTTTCCATACAACACTTCATAAGGCGGAATACCTATACTAGCGTGAAAACTATTGTTGTAAGCGAACTCCATCCTAGGTAAATATTCGTCCTAACTCCCTTTGAAATTCAAAACACAAGATCTTAACATATCTTCTAACATTTGAATTGTCTATTCACTTTATCCATTAGTCTTAAGATGATATGTGGTACTTAACCTCAGCTGTGTTCCCATTTGCTCTTACAAATTCCTTCAAAGATTCGATGCGAATCGTGGATCACGATCTGACACAATCTAAACCGGTACCCAATGTCTTGAAATAATTTCATTGACATAAAGCTTAGCTAATTACTCTAGGTTATATCTAACTCTTATTGGCAAAAAGTGAGCCGACTTCATCAAACAATCCATTATTACCCAAATAACATTTTATCTATTCTTCGTCATCAGAAGTCCCACCACAAAGTCCATCGTGATATGCTCCCACTTCCACTCTAGAATCTCTAGTGATTGAAATAATCCACTCGGTCGTTGGTGTTCGGCCTTATCTTTCTGACAAGTTAAGCACCTATTAATATATTTTGCTATTTCTCTCTTCATGTTCGGCCACCAAAAGTTCTGTCAAAGGTCCTGATACATCTTGGTGCTACTTGGATATATCAAGTACCTCGAACTATGGGCCTCTCCCATTATCTCTTCTTTTAAATCTGTAACACGTGGAACCTAAGTTCTTCCTTCAAAACGTAGCAACCCTTCCTTGTCAAGACTATACTTAGTCTTCTCTCCATCCTCAATTCTCTTCTTCATTCGTTCGCATTCCTCATCTATTAGTTATACTTCCTTAACTCATTCCACAATTATTTGTCGAGTCTCCATGGCAAATAACTTCCCTACCGATTCACTCGGCAATCTAACTTCTAGCTCCATTCTTGCCATCTCTATTACTAACTAATTCTGAGTCATTAACATTAATAAATTTTCCCGACCCTTCTTACTTAACGCATCAGCCACAACATTCACTTTCCATGGATGATATAAGATATCACAATCGTAATCTTTTATCAATTCTAACCACATTCTCTGCTTCATATTCAACTCCTTCTGCGTGAAGAAATATTTTAGATTTTTACGGTCCGTGTATATCTCACACTTCTCCCCATATAGATAGTGTCTCTATATCTTTAATGTAACAATTTCTACTGCTAATTCTAGGTTATGAGTAGGAT
Source organism: Panax japonicus (assembly GCA_020205505.1). Taxonomy (NCBI): domain Eukaryota; kingdom Viridiplantae; phylum Streptophyta; class Magnoliopsida; order Apiales; family Araliaceae; genus Panax; species Panax japonicus. Next base: position 43,649,765 of record CM035114.1, read on the forward strand.
AAACCTTGTCATATTCCTTTAACTGATGTGACGTATACGCAATGACCTTGCCATGCTTTATGAGCACGCAACCCAGTCCTCTATGTGAAGCATCGCTATAAACTACAAAATTCCTCGTATCATTTGGTAAAGATAATACATGTGCTTCACTTAACCTCCTCTTTAGTTCTTGAAAATTATTCTCACACTTCTCCGTCCATACATACTTCATAGACTTCCTAGTCAAATTTGTCAACAGAGTAGCTATTTTAGAAAATTCCTGAATGAACCTTCGATAGTATCCCGCTAACCCCAGAAAACTCCGGACCTCGGTTGGTGTTTTCGGCTGTTCCTAGTTATTATCTGCTTCCACCTTTGCTGGATCCACTGAAATGTCATCTTTATCAATAATGTGTCCTAAAAACTGCACTATTTCAAGCCAAAATTCACACTTAGTGAATTTCACAAACAACTTTTCCTTTCGTAGTGTTTCCAACACTAACATTAAATGTTCAGCGTGATCTTCTGGCGTCGTAGAATAGACTAGAATATCATCAATGAACAATATGAAAAACTTGTCCAAGTAATGCTTGAACACTCTGTTCATCATATCCATAAATATAGTTGGCGCATTTGTTAACCGAAACGACATAACTAGAAACTCATAATGACCATAACGAATCCTGAACGCCGTCTTAGGTACATCCTCCTTCCTCACTTTCAGTTGATGATACCTCGTGCACAAATCTATCTTAGAAAAATACTTTGCCCTTTTCAACTGATCAAATAGATCATCGATCATGGGCAATGTGTATTTATTCTTAATCGTTAACTTGTTCAACTTACGATAGTCAATACAAAGTCGTAACGATCCATCCTTCTTCCTTACAAACAATACCGGTGCTGTAAGACCCCAAATTTATGAAATGAAAGTATTCAATTTTCTTATAATTAATATTCTATTTAGTAAATGGTTAAATTCATAAAAGGTTAAAGTTAAGGGTGATATTTGAAAATTTAGCAAAGTAAGCAAGTTGATATCAAACATTCGTTGTGTTGGGAAATATAATTTTTGTCAGGGAATATCTGTTCGATGACACCATCATTGGTGGACCCCACAACGGAAGTATTGTCGTAGTTAGAAAATGACAGAAATATTTGTTTATAAAAATAACGGCGAAAGTTTTACCGTTAAACTGTTAAGATACCCAGGTGGTAAAAATACATTAATACGCATGGTTTCATATTAGCACGCAGTATTGATTATGATGCTTACATAAGAAGCCACTCAGTTTACTCAATTATTGCTACAGTAATTGTTGCATAGTATCTCAAGTTATTTGATTCAATTATTGTCAAAATATCGTCTGCATAATATTTTATATTATTAAGTCAATAATTGAGACAATACATGTATTTATATTATTATTTACATTATTGACAATGTCTAGGAAGTTCTGTCGAGGAAAGGGGTTAGGTCATCTAATTGTGCGCCAATAAGGAGAAATCTTTATCGAAAAGCCCCCTCTTACCTGGGAATGATATGGTTGTCGATATTGTAAGTTATAATATTAATGATGAATAATTGTTGAAGTATTAAGAATGTGTTTATTGAAGATAAATGAATTACAAAAGTTAAAGGCGAATAATGCAAACTTAAAAAACTTTAGGGATACTAAAGTGTATTAAGTAAATCAATCTGGACCATTGGTGGTGGTTTTAATAGTAAATCAATCTGGATCGTCGATGGTGGTTTTAATAGTAAATCAATCTGGATCGTCGGTGGTGGTTTTAATAGTAAATCAATCTGGACAGTCGATGGTGGTTTTAAAAGTAAATCAATCTGGACCATCGGTGGTGATTTTAATAGTAAATCAATCTGGATCGTCGATGGTAATTTTAATAGTAAATCAATTTGCACCATCGGTGATGGTTTTAATAGTAAATCAATCTGGACCATCGATGGTGGGTTTAAAAGTAAATCAATCTGGACTGTTAGTGGTGATTTTAAAAGTAATCAATCTGGACCGTCGGTGGTGGTTTTAAAAGTAATCAACCTGGACCGTCGGTTGTGGTTTTAATAGTAATCAATATGGACCATCCATTCTAATATTAAATCAATCTGGATTGTTCATAAATCAGTTACTATTTAGTCCATTCTCCGATAAATAGAAGCTTAATTATTCCTTCATTCTCACCAATTCACTAAGACTCACAAGAGAAACTATAAAGAGAAAAACTATAGAGAGTAAGAAAACGAGTATTCTGGTACTTTACTATTGCAGTATCCAGTCTTCTACTATGGTAAGGGATGTTATTTTCGTTTGGTAAGGGATATTATTTGTTATATCCGTAAAGGATATTATTTGTTGTATTCGTAAGGGATATTATTTGTTGTATTCGTAAGGGATGTTATTTTCGTATAGTAAGGGATATTATTTGTTGTATTCGTAAGGAATACTATTTTTCGTATTCATCATTTAATCTGTGGGAATAATCTGTCTACACGGATTGCGTACCGCATGACAGGTGAAAATTCATTTACAGTTTCGTATGTTATTTCTTTTCATATTCTTAAATCTAAGCTTACTATTGTAAGTATTGCTTCAATAATCTTTGAAATTAGTGGAATATCATTGAGTTTTGCACTTCATCCAGTATCGTTTTATTGGAATATTGATCTGAACTTTCTTATTAAATATTAATATTTTCACCTGGGATACTATTCACGAGTTACTATTCACCCGGTTACTATTCACTATAATATTATTCACTCGGGTATTTGGGGCACTTTTCATGACGGAGTACTATTCACAAGTTACTATTCTTCACCTGATTACTATTCACTTAAATATTATTCACTCGGGTATTTGGGGCACTTTTCATGTTGGGGTACTATTCACGGGGTACTATTCACGAAGTTCTATTCACAGGGTACTATTCTGGGGTACTATTCACCGAAAAATTTATTTCTTTTCTGTCCAAATTATTTTTGATACATGAATATTATTTTTGAATTTTACTCCACAAAGTAGTATCATGTTGACAATTAGGACATTATTAAACTCTGGATAATTTTAAAGTCTTTAATAATTATCCTTGATTTCGTTTGATTAATGCTTATATCATTGTCATCATTCTCATGCTTATATTGTGATGAAAGTCATCTTCGGCCAAGGGTGCAAAGATGAACTGTTAATTGGTATGATTATGACTAGAGATCATTCGGTATAATCATGACCCGTAATTTTACAAATGATGTGGTAAAAGTCCTCATTAGCTCGTAGTGCATTGATGGACAGTTGTTGGTATGATCATGACTAAGAATTATTTGGTATAATCATGACCATTGGTGAAAACACGAATATCCTTGCCCCGTAGTGCATGGATAATTCGTGGTCGTAATACTAATGAATATCCTTAGCCGTAGTGCAAGGATGATTTGATTATGTGGATTATTTATTAAGCTGAGTCTCAGCGATAAAATATTGATAATAACCTTTTAATTCGTAGAAGATAGTAGATATCATGCTCTACTTGACTCTTCTAAAAATACAGTTGCATGTCTTTGGCCTGTAGTGCAAAGATGAACTGTAAATGAATATCATTGGCCCGTAGTGGAAAGATGAATTTATTAGTTTGATTATGAACAAGAACTGTGATTTGGTATAACCCTAATTTAAAAATTAGGGTTTATTAACTTGAATTATAATTCTAACACTTATTATAATCACATTAATACAATTTTTGACCGATATTTATAACACTAAAAATAAAATATAATTAATATTATATTATTATTCTCATGCCTTGATAAAAATCTAAAATTAGAGTTTGGATTCCGTATCTGATTTATCTCTCATATATAACATCATTAAGTAAGTTAAAATAATTAACTTAATTAATCTAGCATAAATTCATATAATAAAATAATTATTATAATAATTCTAAAAATCATTTTATATATTATTTAAATAATATATAATTATATTTTCATGGAAAATAATTAATAAAAACATTTATACTATAAAATTAATTATTCTAAGAATATAATTTATACTAATCAATAATTTTAAAATAAAATTATTTAAAATTATTCATGTAATAAATAAATTTTAATTTATCACAAATATATATATACACATTATCTTGTCAATATTCCCCATATTTATTTTAATAAGTAAAAAAAAAATTATACGCAAAATTTTTGATTTATTTATATAGAAAATATCGGGTTGTTACATTCACCCTCCCTTCTAAAGAATCACCATTTTAAAACCTATACATACAAGGGTACGTAGCATACACAATCATCGCAAGTAGATCTCGACCAACTTTGATCGAACTGATCTTTAACTATTCACGTAAAACTTGTCTAACAGAAAATTTGATTTCTAAAAGAACTCAAATTCCACCTTCAACATTTCTTTATAAAATAACTTTCTATATATAAGAAAATCATGTATAATAAAATAAAATTTATACGAATAATACTTGGAGTTCCAACACCAGCTGCCCCCGTATCCTGGACCGTCATGTTGAAGACCTTTGCTGTTGACTTTGTTGGCTTGCTTGATGACGTAGGTCCTGTGATTCCTAAAGTCTCGCTGCCCTTACCAGTATTCACACTTCCTGCCTCCGTCCTACTCTTCGGACAATCCTTCACCTTGTGCTCAGTCGACCCGCATAGAAAACACCCACTGTTCATCCTAGGATTGGGGCAGTTGAGAGAGATATGACCCTCATGCCCGCACTTGTAGCATAAAAACTTCCTGTAAGACCCCAACTTATTATTAATAAAATTGAATTTCCTCTATTTGTTATTTTGAAATAGTAATGGTTGATTTGATTAATGTAGTTAGTTATGGATAAAATGCGCAAATATTTCAAATAAGCAAGTGGTTATAAAATATTCATTGTTGTCGGGGAATATTCGTTTGGTCGTGGAATATTCTTACTGTCGGGGAATATTCGCACGACGGCGCAGCCTTGTGTGGGCCCCATAACGGAAAGCGATTGGATGAGGAAAACGATAAATATAAGTTGGTTATAAATAATGGTGTAGTTGTTACCGTTAATACTGTTGGAATACCCTGTGGTTAAAACACAGTAGTACACAGTATTGCACCAATTATTGATTCTTACGTAAGAAGGCACTACTCTATAATTTTTATAATAATTACTGTTCAATATTTTATTGATTCAATAATTGCTGCGTTGATATTTTATATTGTTGTTGTTTCAATAATTGTCACTACATGGTATTTTCCATTATTAGATCAATAATTCATATTATTTAAATAATATTATTAGATAACATTATTGGCAATGTCTAGAAAGTTCTGTCTAAGGAGAGGTTTGGTCACCTAATTGCGCGTTAGTAAGGAAAAATCCTTATTGGAAAGCCCCATCTTTTCTGGGAACGGCATGGTTGTCGATATTGTGATTCTGTAATATTATTTGTGAATAATTAATTATTGATTTATGTGATAAGGAAAATATTCATTTTATGTGGATATAGATGGAGAAAATTTTAAAGTGACAATTGTTGAAAAACTGATATTTTATCTTTTTTGATAAAATAATTCATTTAAATATATTATTATATTTTAATAAAATAATAATGGTGATATTTTTACAATGAATGTGGGATATATGAATATATGAGGAGGAAGAGTATTTTTGTTGCAAAAGTTGTTTAAAACATGTTAAACATGTCTGTGGACCCATTTTTTGACTGGAATTTGATTATAGCTTGTAAAATCGTCCGTTTGTGAATTTCGATCAATTTCTGTTTGGAATTTAGAAAATATTTCTTCTGTAAAGTTGTAGATAATGGAATTTCCTATGGAAAAGACATAAGGTTTGAATTTTTCTGACAAAAGGGCTATTTATTATGAATTATTGAAGTTCCGAAGTTTCAAAATAATTGATTTTTGGAAGTTTTTATTATTTTTTTAAGAAAAACATTTTTGTTATTGTTGGTGGGCCCCACTAGTATTGAAAACACGAAGAATTCAGATTCAAGAGGTGGGCGTGAATATTTATTAAAAATATTAATATTTTATTAATTTTTTTGCTTTGGTGTTCTAAGCATTTTCCTATAAATAGGGTGCTTAGGTTAGAATTGAAAATCACACTAGAAACTGAAGTTTTCTCTCTATATATTATCGAGCGTATTCTTGTGAGTATTTTGATACTTTGAGTGTTGCTATACGGTGTAAGTTCCTTCAGCGTTATATCTGATATTCCAACCAGGAGTACTATTCTTTTCGAGGTAAGGGATGCTATTTTTTAAAAAATGATATTATTTCTTCTAATATCATTATGCCGGATTATTGGTAAGATTTTCTTGTGAAATTCTTATCTTTTAGTGTCGGAGTTACTATTCACGTATACGACATTATTTACGAATACGACACTATTCACAGAAAATTTAAATTTTCATTTTTTTCCAAAATATCGATTATGGATACTAGCTTTGATTGTATACATATTTTGATCATTCTTGAATTTTACTTCACTAGGGTTATTTATAAAGTATTTTTGAACTTGGACTGTTTAAAGTACGAATCCTTAATATTTGTTCTTTTGTTTCACTGGATTCGTTTTCTTTAAAAAAAATTTCATCATCCTCAGCCCTAAATGATGATATTATTGAATATCTTTGGCCTGTAGTGCAAAGATGGTTGATTTTCTTATAAATATCTTTGGCCTGTAGTGCAAAGATGTACAGGTGTTAAGATGAATATGACCGACTGATGAATATCTTTGGCCAGTAATGTAAAGATGAATATTTGATTCAAGATGTATATTGATTGATGTTACAGGGATAAAATATTGATGATGGACTTTTAAATTCATAGATAATAGTAGATTTCATTCTCTACATAACTCTTCTATGAATTATTATTTCCACTGCGAATATTGATCTGAAACTTGTTGTCTATTGTATTTTATTAGATTTTTCCCTATTGAAGACTAACTATAATTTGTTCTATATTATCTTAGTCATAATATTCTTTATTGGGCTAGTTGAGCTCACCCTTTTCCTATTTGTTCTATTTTTCTTCTCAGGAGGCGAGAATGTAGTGAGGACTAGCCGGGGTATGGAATGAAGGTCTTAGAAAGATGTTTTAGTAGTCCTCACCATTTTTGTTCTTCCATTGTTTCTATTAACGCTTGACGTAATTAACTATTTATCAGCTTTTCTATTTCCCACAGCCTTTCCAGAGAAGAAACCTTGTTCCTAGATTCTGCACTTCCGTTGATGCTTGATCAGCTTCAACTTTAGTGTTTGAATCACTATCTGTCAGCTCCACCATCTCCGGATCAAGTACTATTTTTTCTAAAATAACCACTTCATCAGAGTTATTTTCATTGTGAGCCTCTATTTCAGCTATTGGCTTTGATATTAGCTCGGGTGTATGGATTTGATCCTTCTTCATGCTATAAACATATAACAAGCCTTTTACACCAGACATCTACACACATAAATTATCCTGATTAGTATATAGTATATACACACAACAAATAATAACTTTATATAAGTTATCTTTTATTTTGTTTGACGATGAATTTATCCAGTTCATCTCCTTTTAAACTCTATATGAGTTATTTGTATTTTTAACTTTTTCCTCTATTCTAAGGTTATAGCCTAAGGCCTATCCCACCTAAGGTTTCTAACACTAGAGCTCTGATACCAAAATGTAAAGCCTCAAAATCCTGGTACTTGAAACCCGAACTCGGTGCTTCACGATACCATTTCTATGAGCGGAATAATACTAATAATAATAACAATAATATAATTATTAAACTTAATTTACATGATTATCAAAGTCTAACTCCCAAGTATGTAACCTTTAATACATTCATTACATAACATGATAGATAATATATATAATTGTCTTAATAATATAAAACTATTACATAAGATAACATTGCATTCATTCAGCAACCTTTCCTTTTCCCTTGTTCTTAGCAGAGCCTTCAGGTTGTTCACACTTAGTTGAAAACATTTAAATTAAGTAAGGATGAGCATTTGAGTACCCAACAAGTAATAACAATTATAAATATTAGCTGAAAGGATTAAATGTTTTCTTTGTATTACCCTTCTACAACAAATCAATAGTTGTGAAGTAATCTGAACCAATAATAATAACATAACAACTCTTTATCAAAATTTTGAAACTACGTACTGACTATAAATAGGGTTAAGGTGACATACTATGAACATTGTTTTCAATTTTCGAATAGGTTTAGCAGAACTTCATCCGCAAACCATCATAACTTACAAGCACGGGGGGTGATCAGCCCGTTATGCCTTGTATTGATCAATACGACATGTAAGAATGATATTATCGTTCACTTTATCCTCCTTGGGCACATAAATGTTTTCCCATATTCGGGATGTTCATACTTAGTCGAGAATCCGAACCAAAATAATTTGATTGGATACAAAAAGGTTTTATCATATTGAACTATGTTTCTAAATCTGTGTCTTGATGGTCATATAGCCTAGACAACTCTTTGTTATCGTATACATACTGGGATCAATATATATATATATATATATATATATACATATATATATCAACATGTGATTAAATACAATGATTATCCAAGTGGGGACACTTGAATAACCATATTTAGAAATTAACGAACAAAATATATATCTGAATTACAATATAGTACCATGTTGATAATCAAGGATCGGATATAACATATATAACAATAAGGTTAATAATCTGGTACAATAATAATATAATTCTGAATCTTCTTACTCATGTCCATTGCATAAAGAAAATACAAAGGTATGATACTTGCCTGGTCTGCTGCTTACAGTTATGCAACTTAGTTTTAACTTATATATATCAACCTATTAGTAATAAGATCATTTTACTGATTAGAATCATATCGTAACACATAATACTGCTTATTGCAGTTAACATATAACCTAATCACATTGTCACACATATTCAACAGTCATTGAATCACAAACAAATATTAATACAGTCAAAATATGTAAGTCTAGATTAATTTCTGAAACAAGTCGGTGTACCAACAACTTTATCGGGTAATTATCGAGTCTAAGACTCTTATTTTAAAGTTCAATATCTATAAGTATAAGTCATATTATTTTTAAATGACTTATAATAATTTAAAGCATTTATTATAATTTATCATGAATTGTCAAACACCAGAATCATTATTTAATGATTTAAATATTAAACAATTATATTATCATTAAAATTTAATTAATATTAAACTATTAATGAAACCATTGCCAAATTATTAAAGTTATTTATAATAACTTAGAATATTTTTAAAGTATTAATATTACCCTTAAATGATTTTTAAAACATTTAAATTCATTTTTAAATAATTACCATTAATATTAAAATATTAATGTATTATTTACCAAAATATTAAAATTCATTAAGTATAACTAAAAATATTTTTAATTCATTTATATCTTTTTTAAATGATTTTTAAATTAATAAAACTATTTTTAAACTACTTATTTAATATAATTATTAAATAGGTTTAATATCATTAATGTTAAATTAATATCATTAATATTAAATTATGAAATTATCGTTTAATAAAAATATAATTTTTATAAAGAAAAAGACTCTAAAGACTATCTATAGCAACAGAACCATCGCTATAGATGTTCTTCATCAAACCCAAAACATGCATGTCAGTGATCAAGTGGCCTACTTTGACCAAGATTGCTGATCAGATCATGATGCTTCTAGACTATCTGTTGAGCACAGTTTATAGAACTAATGTAATACTACATGATACAACGATAATCATGATCATACAATACAAAACAAAGGAGATCTGGGCATCCAAAGTAGTTGTCAGAGGCTGTTCTTCATTTCTGGGTTTCCCAGAAATGAAGAACAGATCGAGGGTCATACTTTAAGCCTCCACTACATGCTATTCTTGTAATACTTTTACGATCTAATGATTTCACATTGTAGCCAGCATGTAACTTAAGAGATCTATTACAAAACATCACCATAACAACATCACAAAATGAAGATACATGCCGGTCAAAGTCTGTCAGTCGTCATGTTCATCAGTTTTTTGGGTTACCCAGAAAACTGATTTCATGAACGTTTGGCATCCTTTGACCAGCCACAAAATCATGTACACTTGACATCTAGAGGTACTAAAATCATGGATCGAAATTTAAACTAACATACTATAACATGGTTTTAACAATAAACTCATAACACACAAAACCTGCAAGATCTGAGGCTGTAAACAAGGTGTCAGGCCCTTTCTGAGCAAATCTGGGTTACCCATAAATGCTCAGTCAATACCGGTCAACGTGGTTTGACCACGAATAACTTGCAATCTAGACAAGATTTAAGCCTGATTCTTAATCCAGATCAAAGAGCACATATCAGACTACATATTTAGACCTTTAAACAACAAAAACCAAAATCATTCGAGAATCTAAAGACACTGACATTCATTGTCAGACCATAGTTTGAACTTTTTCTAAATTTTATAAAATGATAGATCTGAGCCTATAGATGTTATGGATCTAACATCTATCAATCCAGATTGGGGACTATACACCATAAACAACATATTTTAACAATAAATCATAACATCTAACATGCAGATCAAGATCAGAATATAACTAGGATTTTTTACCTTTCTAAGAACAATTTTGATTCTAGCTTTCTGATTTGTTAAAGGTGTTTGTGGGGCTTGAATTGGGGACTGAAATACTTATGAAATTCGTGGGTTTGGGTTGAGTAAAATGATTGAGTGCAGGGACAAAAATAAGCTAACTAATGCAACTTCTCCCTCTTCCAATATATTTATAACATTTATATACAATGTATATAGATGAGATTGCTAGCAAGAATTGGCTGAGTTGTTGATAAATAAGTCATATTGTCAATTTTAGTAGGTCAGCAACTCCAATTATAGAAAGATACACAAGCAAGCTTATAAAAAAATGTGCATGAGGGCTTTTTGGTCATTTAAATTACAAATTTTATGGCAAACTTGTAACTTGGCAAACCCTTAGGGTTTAACCCTAAGGTTTAGTACATAGAATTAATAATATTTAGCAATTAGGGTTTGAAAAATATAAAATTTTAGTTTTTAAAATTTGTAATTAAGGTGTCCTTAATTAAATTAGATTTTTAATTACATTATACATGAACACTAGGGTTTAATTATGTAATAATTATAGTTAACCTTGCCACTTTAGCAATTAGGGTTACAATTAGTAAATAGTTTTTAAAATTACTAATTAGGGTTACTAAATATAGAAATTAGGGTTTTTAATTTCATGTTTAGGGTTCTTAACAATAATTAGGGTTTATAATTTTGAAGTTAGGGTTCCTAATTTAAAAATTAGGGTTTACTAACTTGGATTATAATTCTAACACTTATTATAATCACAATAATATAATTATTAAACTTAATTTACATGATTATCAAAGTCTAACTTCCAAATACGTAACCTTTAATACATTCATTACATAACATGATAGATAATATATATCATTGTCTTAATAATATAAATCTATTACATAAGATAACATTGCATTCATTCAACAACTTTTCCTTTTCCCTTGTTCTTAGTAGAGCCTTCAGGTTGTTCACACTTAGTTGAAAACATTGAAATTAAGAAAGGATGAGCATTTGAGTGCCAAACAATTAATAACAATTATAAATATTAGATGAGAGGATTAAATGTTTTCTTTGTACTACCCTTCTACAACAAATCAATAGTTGTGAAGTAATCTGAACCAATAATTATAACATAACAACTCTCTATCAAATTTTTGAAACTATGTACTGACTATAAATAGGGTTAAGGTGACATACTATGAACATTGTTTTCAATTTTCAAAAAGGTTTGGCCGAAATTCATCCGCAAACCATCATAACTTACAAGCACGTGGAGGTGATCAGCCCGTTATGTCTTGTATTGATCAATACTACATGTAAGAACGATATTACCGTTCACTCTATCCTCCTTGGGCACATAAAAGTTTTCCCATATTCGGGATGTTCATACTTAGTCGGGAATCCGAACTAAAATAATTTGATTGGATACAAAAAGGTTTTATCATATTCAACTATGTTTCTAAATCTGTGTCTAGCTGGTCATATAGCTTAGACGACTCTTTGTTATCGTATATATACTGGAATCAATATATATATATATATATATATATATATATATATATATATATATATATATATATATATATATCAATATGTGATTAAATACAATGATTATCCAAGTGGGGACACTTGAATAACCATATTTAGAAATTAACGAACAAAATATATATCTGAATTACAATATAGTACCATTTTGATAATCAATGATCAGATATAACATATATAATAATAAGGTTAATAATCTGGTACAATAATAATATAATTCTGAATCTTCTTACTCATGTCCATTGTATAAAGAAAATACAAAGGTAGGATACTTGCCTGGTCTGCTGCTTACAGTTATGCAACTTAGTTTTATCTTATATATATCAACCTATCAGTAATAAGATCATTTTACTGATTAGAATGATATCATAACACATAATACTGCTTATTGCAGTCAACATATAACCTAATCACATTGTCACACATATTCAACAGTCATTGAATCACAAACAAATATTAATACAGTCAAAATATGTAAGTCTAGATTAATTTCTGAAACATGTCGGTGTACCGATAACTTTATCGGGTAATTATCGAGTCTAAGACTCTTATTCTAAAGTTCAATATTTGTAAGTATAAGTCATATTATTTTTAAATGACTTATAATAATTTAAAGCATTTATTATAATTTATCATGAATTTTCAAACACCAGAATCATTATTAAATGATTTAAATATTAAATAATTATATTATCATTAAAATTTAATTAATATTAAACTATTAATGAAACCATTGCCAAATTATTAAAGTTATTTATAATAACTTATAATATTTTTAAAGTATTAATATTACCCTTATATGATTTTTAAAACATTTAAAATTATTTTTAAATAATTACAATTAATATTAAAATAGTAATGTATTATTTACCAAAATATTAAAAGTCATTAAGTATAACTAAAAATATTTTTAATTCATTTATATCCTTATTAAATGATTTTTAAATTAATAAAACTATTTTTAAACTACTTATTTAATATAATTATTAAATTGGTTTAATATCATTAATGTTAAATTAATATCATTAATATTAAATTATGAAATTATCCTTTAATAAAAATATAATTTTTATAAAGAAAAAGACGCTAAAGACTGCCTATAGTAATAGAACCGCCGCTATAGATGTTCATCATCAAACCCAAAACATGCATGTCAGTGATCAAGTGGCCTACTTTGACCAAGATTGCTGATCAGATCATGATGCTTCTAGACTATCTATTGATCACAATTTATAGAACTAATGTAATACTACAAGATACAACAATAATTATGATCATACAATACATAACAAAGGAGATCTGGGCATCCAAAAGAGTTGTCAGACGCTGTTCTTCATTTCTATGTTACCTAGAAATGAAGAACAGATCGAGGGTCATACTTTGAGCCTCCACTACATGCTATTCTTGTAATACTTTTACGATCTAATGATTTCACGTTGTAGCCAGCACGTAACTTAAGAGATCTATTACAAAACATCACCATAACAACATCACAGAATGAAGATACATGCCCGTCAAAGTCTGTCAGTCGTCATGTTCATCAGTTTTCTAGGTTACCCAGAAAACTGATTTCATGAACGTTTGACATCCTTTTACCAGCCACAAAATCATGTACACTTGACATCTAGAGGTACTAAAATCGTGGATCGAAATTTAAACTAACATACTATAACATGGTTTCAACAATAAACTCATAACACACAAAACCTGTAAGATCCGAGGCTGCAAACAAGTTGTCTGGCCCTTTCTGGGCAAATCTGGGTTACCCAGAAATGCTAAGTCAATGCTGGTCAACGTGGTTTGACCACGAATAACTTGCAATTTAGATAAGATTTAAGCCTGATTCTTAATCCAGATCAAAGAGCACATATCAGACAACATATTTAGACCTTTAAACAACAAAATCCAAGATCATACGAGAATCTAAACACACTGTCATTCATTGTCAGACCATAGTTTGAACTTTTTCTAAATTTTATAAAATGCTAGATCTGAGCCTATAGATGTTATGGATTTAACATCTATCAACCAAGATTGGGGACTATACACCATAAACAACATATTTTAACAATAAATCATAACATCTAACATGCAGATCAAGATCAGAATATAGCTAGGGTTTTTTACCTTTCTAAGAACAATTTTGATTCTAGCTTTCTGATTTGTTAAAGGTGTTTGTGGGGCTTGAATTGGGGACTGAAATACTTATGAAATTCGTGGGTTTGGGTTGAGAGAAAATGATTGAGTGCTGGGACAAAAATAAGCTAACTAATGCAATTTCTCCCTCTTCCAATCTATTTATAACACTTATACACAATGTATATAGATGAGATTGCTAGCAAGAATTGGCTGAGTTGTTGATAAATAAGTCACATTGTAAATTTTAGTAGGTCAGCAACTCCAATTATAGAAAGATAAACAAGCAAGCTTATAAAAAAAATGTGCATAAGGGCTTTTTGGTCATTTAAATTACAAATTTTATGGCAAACTTGTAACTTGGCAAACCCTTAGGGTTTAACCCTAAGGTTTAGTACATAGAATTTATAGTAATTAGCAATTAGGGTTTGAAAAATGTAAAATTTTAGTTTCTAAAATTTATAATTAAGGTGTCCTTAATTAAATTAGGTTTCTAATTACAATATACATGAACATTAGGGTTTAATTATGTAATAATTATAGTTAACCTTGCCATTTAGCAATTAGGGTTTACAATTAGTAATTAGTTTTTAAAATTTCTAATTAGGGTTACTAAATATAGAAAATAGGGTTTTTAATTTCATGTTTAGGGTTCTTAAAAATAATTAGGGTTTATAATTTTGAAGTTAGGGTTCCTAATTTAAAAATTAGGGTTTATTAACTTGGATTATAATTCTAACACTTATTATAATCACAATAATATAATTATTAAACTTAATTTACATGATTATCAAAGTCTAACTCCTAAGTACGTAACCTTTAATACATTCATTACATAACATGATAGAAAATATATATCATTGTCTTAATAATATAAAACTATTAAATAAGATAACATTGCATTCATTCAGCAACTTTTCCTTTTCCCTTGTTCTTCGTAGAGCCTTCAAGTTGTTCACACTTAGTTGAAAACATTTAAATTAAGCAAGGATGAGCATTTGAGTGCCCAACAATTAATAACAATTATAAATATTAGATGAAAGGATTAAATGTTTTCTTTGTACTACCCTTCTACAACAAATCAATAGTTGTGAAGTAATCTGAACCAATAATAATAACATAACAATTCTCTATCAAATTTTGGAAACTATGTACTGACTATAAATAGGGTTAAGGTGACATACTATGAACATTGTTTTCAATTTTCAAATAGGTTTAGCAGAAATTCATCCGCAAACCGTCATAACTTACAAGCACGGGGGGTGATCAGCCCGTTATGTCTTGTATTGATCAATACTACATGTAAGAACGATATTATCGTTCACTCTATCCTCCTTGGGCACATTAAAGTTTTCCCATATTCGGGATGTTCATACTTAGTCGGGAATCCGAACTAAAATAATTTGATTGGATACAAAAAGGTTTTATCATATTCAACTATGTTTCTAAATCTGTGTCTAACTGGTCATATAGCTTAGACGACTCTTTGTTGTCCTATACATACTGGAATAAATGTATATATATATATATATATATATATATATATATATATATATATATATATATATATATATCAACATGTGATTAAATACAATGATTATCCAAGTGGGAACACTTGAATAACCATATTTAGAAATTAACGAACAAAATATATATCTGAATTACAATATAGTACCATGTTGATAATCAATGATCGGATATAACATATATAACAATAAGTTTAATAATCTGGTACAATAATAATATAATTCTGAATCTTCTTACACATGTCCATTGCATAAAGAAAATACAAAGGTAGGATACTTGCCTGGTCTGCTGCTTACAGTTATGCAACTTAGTTTTATCTTATATATATCAACCTATCAGTAATAAGATCATTTTACTGATTAGAATGATATCGTAACACATAATACTGCTTATTGCAGTCAACATATAACCTAAACACATTGTCACACATATTCAACAGTCATTGAATCACAAACAAATATTAATACAGTCAAAATATGTAAGTCTAGATTAATTTCTGAAACATGTCAGTGTACCGATAACTTTATCGGGTAATTATCGAGTCTAAGACTCTTATTCTAAAGTTCAATATTTGTAAGTATAAGTCATATTATTTTTAAATGACTTATAATAATTTATCATGAATTTTCAAACACCAGAATCATTATTAAATGATTTAAATATTAAACAACTATATTATCATTAAAATTTAATTAATATTAAACTATTAATGAAACCATTGCCAAATTATTAAAGTTATTTATAATAACTTAGAATATTTTTAAAGTATTAATATTACCCTTAAATGATTTTTAAAACATTTAAAATCATTTTTAAATAATTACCATTAATATTAAAATAATAATGTATTATTTACCAAAATATTAAAAGTCATTAAGTATAACTAAAAATATTTTTAATTCATCTATATCCTTTTTAATTGATTTTTAAATTAATAAAACTATTTTTAAACTACTTATTTAATATAATTATTAAATAGGTTTAATATCATTAATGTTAAATTAATATCATTAATATTAACTTATGAAATTATCCTTTAATAAAAGTATAATTTTTATAAAGAAACATACGCTAAAGTTTACCTATAGCAAAAGAACCGTCGCTATAGATGTTCTTCATCAAACCCAGAACATGCATGTCAGTGATCAAGTGGCCTACTTTGACCAAGATTGCTGATCAGATCATGATGCTTCTAGACTATCTATTGATCACAATTTATAGAACTAATGTAATACTACATGATACAACAATGATCATGATCATACAATACATAACAAAGGAGATCTGGGCATCCAAAGTAGTTGTCAGATGTTGTTCTTCATTTCTAGGTTACCCAGAAATGAAGAACAGATCGAGGGTCATACTTTGAGCCTCCACTACATGCCATACTTATAATACTTTTACGATCTAATGATTTCACGTTGTAGCCAGCATGTAACTTAAGAGATCTATTACAAAACATCACCATAACAACATTTCATAATAAAGATACATGCCGGTCAAAGTCTGTCAGTCGTCATGTTCATCAGTTTTCTGGGTTACCCAGAAAACTGATTTCATGAACGTTTGACATCCTTTGACCAGCCACAAAATCGTGTACACTTGACATCTAGAGGTACTAAAATCATAGATCGAAATTTAAACTAACATACTATAACATGGTTTCAACAATAAACTCATAACACACATAACCTGTAAGATCCGAGGCTGCAAATAAGTTGTCAGGCCCTTTCTGGGCAAATCTGGGTTACCAAGAAATGCTCAGTCAATGCTGGTCAACGTGGTTTGACCACGAATAACTTGCAATCTAGACCAGATTTAAGCCTGATTCGTAATCCAGATCGAAGAGACCATATCAGACTACATATTTAGACCTTTAAACAACAAAAACCAAGATCATACGAGAATCTAAAGACACTGACATTCATTGTCAGACCATAGTTTGAACTTTTTCGAAATTTTATAAAATGCTAGATCTGAGCCTATAGATGTTATGGATCCAACATCTATCAACCCAGATCAAAATTATACACCATAAACAACATATTTTAACAATAAATCATAACATCTAACATGCAGATCAAGATCAGAATATAGCTAGGGTTTTTATAGCTTTCTAAGAACAATTTTGATTCTAACTTTCTGATTTGTTAAAGGTGTTTGTGGGGATTGAATTGGGGACTGAAATACTTATGAAATTCGTAGGTTTGGGTTGAGAGAAAATGATTGAGTGCTGGGACAAAAATAAGCTAACTAATGCAATTTCTCTCTCTTCCAATCTATTTATAACACTTATATACAATGTATATAGATGAGATTGCTAGCAAGAATTGGCTGAGTTGTTGATAAATAAGTCACATTGTCAATTTTAGTAGGTCAGCAACTCCAATTATAGAAAGATACACAAGCAAGCTTATAAAAAAATGTGCATAAGGGCTTTTTGGTCATTTAAATTACAAATTTAATGGCAAACTTGTAACTTGGCAAACCCTTAGGGTTTAACCCTAAGGTTTAGTACATAGAATTTATAGGATTTAGCAATTAGGGTTTGAAAATGTAAAATTTTAGTTTCTAAAATTTGTAATTAAGGTGTCCTTATATAAATTAGGTTTCTAATACATGAACATTAGGGTTTAATTATGTAATAATTATAGTTAACCTTGCCACTTTTGCAATTAGGGTTTATAATTAGTAATTAGTTTTTAAAATTACTAATTAGGATCACTAAATATAGAAATTAGGGTTTCTAATTTCATGCTTAGGGTTCTTAACAATAATTAGGGTTTATAATTTTGAAGTTAGGGTTCCTAATTTAAAAATTAGGGTTTTACTAACTTGGATTATAATTCTAACTCTTATTATAATCATATTAATATAATTTTTGACCGATCATTACTCTGGTTTAAGTTTCACATTAGGGTTTCTATAATTAGGTTTTTCCTAATTAGCATCAAATCTTTATAATACCTATCATACACCACATAACACAGTGTCTTAACAGATTTTTAAAGTCTCATTTGACTTCAGAATTAGGGTTTAGCAGTAATACTAGGGTTTATATAAATATTGCTAGGGTTTGGTTATAGTACACCATAATTGACCAACCATTATCAATACGTACATACATTACATATTTATAGCACTAAAAAATAAAAATATAATTAATATTATATTATTATTCTCATGCCTTGATAAAAATTCAAAATTAGGGTTTGGATTCCATATCTGATTTATCTTTCATATATAACATCATTAATTAAGTTAAAATAATTAACTTAATTAATCTAGCATAAATTCTTATAATAAAATAATTATTATAATAATTCTAAAAATCATTTTATATATTATTTAAATAATATATAATTATATTTTCATAGAAAATAATTAATAAAGACATTTTTACTATAAAATTAATTATTATGAGAATATAATTTATAATAATCAATAATTCTAAAATAAAATTATTCATGTAATAAATAAATTTATAACAGATAAAATTTTGGTGATATTCTCGGAGCCATAACTTCTTCGTTATAAGTCCAATTTGGCCCATTCAAAAGCCTACACATCATAAATGACATACTCTACGCGTTCATATAAGAATTCGACACTTTCAAATCCCTTAACTCAAAATTCCCTATTGAGTTCATTTTCTAAGCGTCTATAAACGTTAATGAGCGTTCAATGCTCGTTTTCTTCGTTTTAAGTCGGAGTCTGACGATTCTTGATTCCACGACTCTTAAATACCATATCTCACGTGTTGACATTGAAAAACAACATTTTCAAGTCTCACGACAACTTTCGACAACCAATCCGAAATTCTTACGTTTCCGACGTTTAACGTCTATTTTAGTGAAATTCGCCATAACTTCGTTACTAATGTTCTCTAAGCCAAATCACATGGCATACTCCATGGACTTCATATCTACATTCTAACCAAGCAAGATGCACATATTTACGTATTGATGGAGTTCAATTGTTTATCAACAATTAATCTCAATAATCAATATTTTCATGATTTTAAACTATAAAATACCTTATGATTTCTATAATTTCATGACTTATAGTGATTGAATCTATGGTAAGTCATTCTTGTTCCGCAATACAAGACATACACCACCCATTTATGATTCTCCATACTAAAAGAAAACCAAAAGAAATGGAACTACTATTAAGGAATATTACCTTAACGATCTTTGTGTTCTTGATAAAGTTCTAATGAAAAAGTTTGAAGGTAGAAGAATGGTTTAAGTCTAGCTCTTTTTCTCTCTCAAATATATTGGTTGAGTCTTGGAAAAACATCAAATGGCCAACATAGGCTTCCTATTTATAGGAAAATAAGAGGAAGGGCTTTTTTGTCAAATATCCCACCTCCTTACTATTCACTACTTCATCACCAAGTAAAATACTAAGTGATAAAGTAGATTATCTTGCTTGAACTCCAAGTGGCTGGCCCACCTTGCCCATGGGTCATCCCCATGGGTTTTACCCATTCGGTGACCCACCGGTTTGATCCACGGTTCGGTTTTCTTGTATTGGGCTTAACCAAATCTAATATTGGGCCTTGACTTGGGCTTAACACATTTATTCATTGGGGTTGCCTATACAATTGATTGGACTATACATAATCCAACTTAAATGAATTATCATTAAGTCTTAACTTAATTCCATAATACGAATCGCATTCTATACATATAATTCACGTATTTTCTCCGTATAATACTCGTACGATACTCGTATTATACTCTATATTAACTAGTCGTATTATACATAGATACTAGATAGTATTATCCTAGTATAACACACATATTAGCAATAACGTAATTCCTTCTATGCGTTTCATTTCCTTCTCGAAAATCAATATACTCAACCTTTAGGTTCTAAGTCCGCAGGCGAAAACTTTTTTTTGCCATAAATGAAATATTATCAGATATTTCATCTCATCTTAATATTCTATCATTATGCGTTTCTCAAAATTTCAAAATAATTCCCCGAACAGAAACGGATGAATAGTGTTTTTACTGGAATTTCTTGGAAAACATTTACTTTCGTCTTGGAAATTCTAAAAAATTAATTCTAGCACGTAGCCAGATTACTAACCATATAAACACATCCTAGGTCATAGAACGACCTTCACATAGCTTACTCACAAATAAATCAATTAAATTCATTTAATTCACATAATCAAATAAAAATTTAATTGTCATAAAAATCCGATTTCTCAGGCGTTACATTCCCTCCCCCTTATAAGGATTATGTCCCCAGAATCTAGCTTATAATTACATGAACAAATGAGGAAAATCTTCCTTTATTTTACTCTCAAGTTCCCACTTTGTTTCTTAAGCATTGTGGTTTCTCCATAACACTTTCACTAAAGTTATGACCTTATTTCTTAATACTTGTTCCTTCCTATCAATAATTTGAATTGGAAGTTCCTCATAGGATAAATCTTTCTCTATCTGGATAGATTCATACTCTATTATGTGTTTATAGTCAGGTTTATAAGGACGCAACACAGACATATGAAACACATTATGAAAGCGTTCCATTTCTGGAGGTAAGGCTACTTTATAAGCCACCTCTCCTACCCTTTTAAAAATCTCAAAAGGTCCTACAAACCTTGGACTTAACTTCCCTTTCTTTCCAAAACGTATCTTCCCCTTCCAAGGCGATACTTTCAGAAAAACAAAAGATCCTACATCAAATTCTCTCTTCTCTCTATGAGGATCTGTATACTTCTTCTGTCTATCTTGGGCCGCAACTAATCGAGCACGTATTATCTTCACCATGTCCGCCGTTTGCTATACCATCTCAGGTCCCAACATCTGACGTTCACCCACCTCATCCCAACACAATGGAGTTCGGCACTTCCTTCCATACAACACTTCGTAAGGCGACATGCCTATACTAGCGTGAAAACTATTGTTGTACGAAAATTCCACCAACGGTAGATATTCGTCCCAACTCCCCTTGAAATCCATAACGCAAGATCTTAACTTATCTTCCAGCGTTTGAATTATCCGTTCACTCTGACCATCCGTCTGAGGATGATACACCGTACTCAATCTTAACTGCGTTCCCATTTGCTCTTGCAAACTCCTCTAAAAGTTTGATGTGAATCGTGGATCACGATCTGACATATTCGAAACAGGTACTCCATGTCTGGAAATAATTTCCTTGACATAAAGCTTAGCTAACTGATCTAGGTTATACCTAACTTTTTAACAAGTTAAGCACCGACTAACATATTCTGCTACCTCCCTTTTCATGTTCGGCCACCAAAAGTTCCAACGAAGGTCTTGATTCATCTTCGTACTACCAGGATGTATCTAGTACCTCGAACTATGAGCCTCCATCATTATTTCATTCTTTAATTCAGAATTATTTGGAACCCAAATTCTTCCTTCAAAACGAAGTAATCCCTCCTTATCGAGGTTATACTTAGTCTTTTCTTCATCTTCTATCCTCATCTTCGTCTTCTTGCATTACTCGTTGCTCAATTGTACTCCCCTAACCCGTTCCACTATGGTTGATTGGGTTTTCATGGAAAATAACATTTCCACTGCTTCCCCTGGTAACTTAACTTATAACTCCATTCTTGCAATCGTTGTTATCAACTCATTCTGAGTTGTTAACATTGACAGTTTTTCTCTATCCTTCCTACTTAGCGCATCGGCTACTACATTTGCCTTTCTTGGATGATATAAAATATCACAGTCATAATCTTTTATTAACTCTAACCACTTTCTCTGTCTCATGTTGAACTCCTTTTGTGTGAAGATGTATTTCAGACTTTTGTGGTACGTGTATATCTCACACTTCTCACCATATAGATAATTCCTCTATATATTTAAGGCAAAAACCACAGCTGTCAATTCTAGATCATGAGTAGGATAGGCCTTCTCATAATCATTCAATTGATGTGACGCATACGCAATGACCTTGCCATGCTGCATGAGCACGTAACCCAGTCCTTTATGCGAAGCATCGCTATATACTACAAAGTTCCCTGTATCATCTGGTAAGGATAATACAGGTGCCTCACTTAACCTCTTCTTCAACTCCTGAAAATTGTTCTCACATTTTTTAGTCCACACATACATCACTGACTTTCTTGTCAGATTTGTCAACGGAGTAGCTATTTTAGAAAAGTCTGGAATGAACCTTCTATAGTATCCCACTAACCCCAGAAAACTCCGAACCTCGGTTGGTATTTTTGGTTGCTCTGACTCATTTACCGCTTCTACTTTTGCTGGATCCACGGAAATGACATCTTTATCAATAACATGTCCTAGAAACTGCACTCTCTCGAGCCAAAATTCACAATTTGTGAATTTCGTATATAAATTTTCCTTCCTTAGTGTTTCCAACACTATCCTTAAATGTTTGGCATGATCTTCTGATGTCTTAGAATAGACTAGAATATCATCAATGAACACTACGACGTACTTGTCCAAATACTGTTTGAACACTCTGTTCATCATATCCATAAATGCGGCTGGCACATTAGTCAACCCAAACGACATCACCAGAAACTCGTAATGAACATAACGAGTTTTGAACGCCGTCTTAGGTACATTCTCCTTCCTTACTTTTAACTGATGATACCCCGCGCACAAATCTATCTTAGAAAAATACTTTACCCCTTTCAACTGATCAAATAGATCATCGATCCTGGGCAACGGGTATTTATTCTTAATCGTTAACTTGTTCAACTCTCGATAGTCGATACAAAGTCTGAACTACCCATCCTTTTTCTTTACAAACAATACTGGTGCTTGCCAAGGAGACACACTTGGTTGAATGTTCTTCCTGTCTAATAGTTCCTGTAACTGAACCATTAACTCCTTTATCTCAACTGGCGCCATCCGATATGGTGCCCTTGAAACTGGTGATGTACCCAGTAACAGATCAATTACAAACTCAACCACCCTGTCCGGTGGAATACCCGATAACTCCTCCGAAAATACATCCGCGAACTCTTGCACTATAGTTATCTGGTCCAAGGATGTTCCCGCTCTTTTTGTATCCACAATATGGCACAGATAACCTACACACCCTTTCCTCAACATCTTCCTAGATTGTTTCATTGATAGACAACAAGAGCGTCTCGGTGATTTATTACTGAAGAACACTACCTTGGTTTTCTTAGAAAGCCGAAGGTTTACACTTTTCCTATGACAATCTATTATTTCCTTATGGTTAACCAACTAATCCATACCAAGAATTACATCACCAAATCTACCGATAACTTATTCCCTCTAATATCTACGCAACAATCCTTATGAATATGTTCAATGGTGATTATCTCTTCGTTGGTTATCTTAACGTCTAAAGGTATTGGTAACTTTTCAGGGATTAAACCTAATCGCTTAGCAAATTCACATGATATAAAAGAACAAGTAGCACCCAAGTCAAATAGCATATAAGCATTTATCTCATTGACCAGAATGATACCTGCTACCACATCCGTTGATTCAACCGCATCTTGGACATTCATACTAAATGTACGGGTTGAGGGTCTACCCACTGATGGTGTTGGTCCAATAATGGCTAATTTACCACTACCAGAACCCTTATTTCCCTCTAAACCCTTCTTCGGGCAATTTCTTTCCATGTGGTCAAATAACCCATAGAGAAAACACCCCTAGTTCTTCTTAGGGTTAGGACAGGTTGGTGACCAATGCCCCTCCTTCCCACAGTTGTAACATACTAATTTTCCCTTTAAATAGACTCTCAATGTGAGTCTTTTTGCAAGTCTTGCATGCCTCCATCTTCCGCTTAGGATCTCCCTGCTTTACCCCAGTATTCCCAGGGTTGAAGCTCTTTCTTTTAGGCAAGTTGCCACTATCGCTGGCAACTTCAGCTTTACTACCTCCTTCTAACTTACTCTTGTTCTTCCGCTCCTTGTGGTATTGAGACATTGCCTCACCACCACCTTCAGCTATTATCGCCTTTTCTAGAATGGTCCCGTAAGAAGCACTCTAAAAAACCGTTATTCTACTGTAGAGCCAGGGTTTTAAGCCCTGTTCAAACTTGCGCGCCTTTCTCTCTTCAGTATCTACCTGATGTGGAACAAACCTTTCCAATTCATTGAATTTGGCAGCATACTAGGGAACTGTCATATCCCCCTGCTCACCACCACCTTCAGTTATTATCGCTTTTTCCAGAATGGTCCCGTAGGAAGCACTCTAAAAAACTGTTATTCTACTGTAGAGCCAGGGTTTTAAGCCCTGCTCAAACTTGCGCGCCTTTCTCTCTTCTGTATCCACTTGATGTGGAGCAAACCTTGTCAATTCATTGAATTTGGCAGCATACTGGGGAACTGTCATATCCCTCTACTTAAGTTCTAAGAACTTAATCTCCTTCCTACTTTGCATGCTAGTAGGGAAGTAGTTCTCAAAGAAGACCTTAAACTATTCCCATGTAATAAATTTTGTCTTAGCCCCACCCTGGTGAGCCTACCAGCAGTAATAGGCTTTTTCATTCATAATGTAAGTCGCAAAAGAAGTCTTTTGCGCCTCACCCACGTTTGTTATCACAAATGCCTTTTTAATCTCTTTTATCCATGTCTGGCCCTCTAGTGGGTCCGTCATTCCTCGGAACTTAGGATGACCCACACTCTTAAATTCCTTGAAAGTAGTTGTTCTTACTACCCCAGGAGCTACATGAGTCCCTCCCCCAACTTGGTTAAATGTTGTCGTTAATAAATTAACGAACTCTTGCATATGATTAGTAGGACCCCCTTGATTTTCATTATGAGACTCGGCTTCTTGGTTACGTTGTCTCCTTCTTGGAGGCATAATTCTGATTAGATAAATAAAGTTTTGTTATTATCTATTCAACTGCTTGGTTATCATTCTCAAATAACCACTCATACCACATAAAGCACATTAAATAAAACTTCATTATATTAATATGCTTTCATAGTCAAAACTATTATATCATGTTTCTCTAGCCTAAAAAGCTATTACATACTATCCCGTGACTGACTTCTATAAAATTGGGATTTACAAAAAGACTACCCTTTAATTATACAAAAGAGGGCTTTATGTGACGCCCCCAAAATTAGGTATACATCACCCATCTTGAGTCGTCAGATACATGGTACAGAATTCAAATACAACTTACTAATACCACTGTCGTGCATAATACGACAAAATACAACTGTGAGTTTGAATACAATAATTGTCTACTAGAGATCATACAAACTCAAAAGGAGTCCTCAATACCATTATTGTCACACTATTTAACAGAATAATGAGGACTACTAATACTATTCTCTGGTCCATCACTCCGCTCCCCGACTTGTCCCAGCTATATTCTCATTTCCTGAAGAGAACAGTGAAAGAAAGGGTGAGCTCAAGTAGCCTAGTAAGAAATATTATGACTAAGATAATGCAGAATAAGTTATCATTAGCCTTCAACAGTGTTAAACTGATAAAATATAATAAACATCAAGTTTAACTGCAGCAATCCTTATTTGTGTAATCCTCATTATTCATGCACTACGGCCAAGAATATTTCTGTATTCATTAGTGGTCATGATCATGCCAACAACTGTCCATCAATGCACTACGGGCCAATGAGGATTTTTAATTTTTACATAACTTGTAATATTACGATCATGATTACACCGAATAATCCCTGGTCATAATCATACCAAGTCCATCTATGCACTACAGGCCACAGATGACTTTCAACAAAATATAAACATGAAGACGATGACAATGATATAATCATTCAATAAAACAAGTTCAAGAATTATTTTATCCAGAAATTATTAACGTCCAAATTGTCAACACGGTACTGTTTTGTGGTGTAAAATTCAAGAATGATTAGAAGAATATTTTCATGAAAGGATACTGGATGAAGCGCAAATATCAAGGATATTCTACTAATTTCATGGAGTATAGAAGTTAAAGTTTTAACCAACTGAGTATAATAAAGAATGAAATAACAAAAGAAATCACCATGCATGCGATAGACCGCACAGGCAGGTTATTCCAACAGAATAATAAATAACGGAACCAGGTCAGGTGAAATTCACACCGACAGGATGTTCCAACAGAATAATAAAGACGGAACCAGATCCGGTGTAAAACACACAGATAGGATATTCCAACAGAATAATAATAAAGACGGAACCAGATCCGGTGTAAAACACATAGATAGGATATTCCAACAGAATAATAAAGACGGAACCAGGTCCGGTGTAAAACACACAGACATGATGTTCCAACAGAATAATAGAAGAATGTCACCAAGTATAAGGGTAAACCGCGTATACAGGTTATTCCGACAGAATAATAAGAAATGGAATAACATAAGGATTTCACCAAGTATAGGGTACACCGCGTATACAGGTCATGTATAGGGTATGGCACTTTTACAGGTTATTCCAACAGAATAACAAAGAATAGAATAACATAAGTTCTCTTCAAGAAGAAATAATAACACCCCTTACCGTATTAAGAGATTGAATACTGCAGTAGTGTAGTAACCGAATACTCTTTTTCTTTCTCTATTACTCTCTCTATACTTTCTCTCTCTATAGCTTGAACGAATTCGTGAAAAATAATGAAGCCCTAGGCCTCTATTTATAGAAGATTTATTACTATTTACGAAAGTATTTACTATTTACGAAGGTAATTACTATTGACGAAGGTAATTACTATTTACGAAAGTATTTACTATTTACGAAGGTAATTACTATTTACGAAGGTAATTACTATTTACGAAAGTAATTACTATTTATGAAAGAGACTCTTAGATGATGACATATGGCCCCCCATAAATAATTAAACTTACCACAAACGTCTAATAATAGACTCTTTATATACATCAAGGATTGAATAAAAATTACCAGAAATCATTTTATTTTATTTTAATCAACACATATTTAATCTTTCAACAATTATTAATCATTAATAACTTGTCGTCTCAATTATTGTTTAAATAATATAACATATTATACAGATGATACTGTGACAATAATTGAATTAATAATATAAGAGATATGATGCAGCAATTACTGTAGCAATAATTGAGTATAGCTGAGTGACTTCTCACGTAAGCATCAATAATCAATACCGTGTGCTACTATGCAACAACGCGTATTACTGTACTTTTACTACCGAGTAGTTCAACAGTTTTAACGGTAACACCTCCGCCGTTTATTTTATAGAAAGCTAATTTTGTCGTTTTCTAACTACGACAATACTTCCGTTGTGGGGTCCACCAATGATTGTGCCGTCGTACAAATATTCCCCGACAAAAAGAATATTCCCCGACCAAACGAATATTTTATAACAACTTGCGTACTTTGTAAAATTTATAAATATTACCCACAACTATAACATTATATCAAATTTATTCCATAATATTCAAAAATAATAATTATGAAAATTCATCTTTATTTATAAAAACTGGGGTCTTACAACCTCCCCTTCTTATGAAATTTCGCCCTCGAAATTAGGGTACGTACCTGGTATGTCAAAGAGGTAAGGATACCTTGATTTCATTTCAGATTCTAACTCCCAAGTCATTTCCTCAACATCGTGGTTTCTCCACAAAACTTTGACTTGAGGTATAACCTTGGAGCCTAGAATATGTTCCTTCTTATCCAAGATTTGAACAGGAATCTCTTCAAACGTCAAATCTTCCGCTATTTCGTCCGGTTCTAACTCAATAATGTGGTTCGGGTCTTTCACATATTTTCGTAACATGGATATGTGAAAAACGTTATGAACACGAGACATACTTGGTGGTAGAGCGAGTCTATAGGCCACAGTTCCTATTCGATCGAGGATTAAAAATGGACCGATGAATCGAGGATTGAGTTTTCCTCTCTTTCCAAATCTTGTAACTCCTTTCCATGGAGTAACACGTAACAACACATGATCTCCTATATTTAATTCCACGTCCTTTCGATGAAGATCAACATAACTCTTTTGTCGACTTTGTGAGGTTTTTATACGTTGTCGGATCGTTTGAATCTTTTCCGTAGTCATACGTACCAACTCCGGTCCCAACAACGTTGTTTCACCCACCTCATCCTAGCATACTGGAGAACGACACTTTCTTCCATACAACGCTTCGAATGGAGCCATGCCAATACTTGCTTGATAATTGTTGTTATAGGAAAACTCCACCAATGGTAAGAACTTGTCCCAACTTCCCTTGAAATCAAGGACACAGAGTCTTAATAGATCTTCAAGAGTTTGAATAGTCCTCTCTGACTGTCCGTCCGTCTGAGGATGATATGTCGAGCTAAATCGTAAGTCTGTGCCCATAGCTTTTTGCAAACTAACCCAAAATTATGAAGTAAATCTTGGGTCTCGATCAGAAACTATGGATACCGGCATACCATGCAGTCTTACAATCTCGTTTATGTACATACGAGTAAGACGTTCAAGTGTATAAGTTTCTCGTATCAGTAAGAAATTAGCAGACTTGGTCAATCTATCAACAATAACCCAAATCGCATCTATGCCTTGAGAAACCTTAGGAAGACCGGTAACGAAATCCATGGTAATGTGCTCCCACTTCCATTCTGGAATTTCAAGTGGTTGCAATGGACCTTTTGGTACTTGATGCTCCGCTTTAACTCGTTGACAAGTTAGACACCTTGAGATAAACAACGCTATCTCTCTCTTCATATTGCTCCACCAAATTGTATGACGAATATCATGATACATTTTGTTACTCCCAGGATGGATTGCAAACAGTGTATTGTGCGCCTCCATCATGATTTTATACTTTAAATTAGGGTCATTAGGAACACAAAGTCTGGAGTTGACTCGAAGTATTCCCTCTTCATCGATTCTTGCTTCCGGCATAGCACCTTCTTGCACTTTCTTCCTCATACGCATCAGCTCCAGGTCTGTAGCTTGAGCAGCTTTAACTTTATCGATTAAAGTCGGTTCTACTCGTATATTCGCCATCGTCACATGCATCCCTGGAGTCTTTAACTCTATCCCCATCCTTTGCAAGTCACACAAAATGGGCCCTTGCGTTGACAATATCGCACTCGTACTTGCATGTGATCTTCTACTCAATGCGTCAGCTACCACGTTTGCTTTTCCAGGATGGTATTGGATGGTATGTTCATAATCTTTCAACAGTTCAAGCCAACGTCGTTGTCGCATGTTGAGTTCCTTTTGAGTGAAGAAATATTTTAGGCTTTTATGATCCGTAAAGATCTCCACTTTCTCCCCATACAAGTAATGCCTCCAAATTTTAAGTGCAAAGACAACAGCTGCCAACTCTAGATCATGAGTAGGATAATTCTTCTCATATTCTTTGAGTTGTTGCGAGGCATAGGCTATGACTTTTCCATGTTGTATGAGAACACATCCCAGCCCTTTGCCCGAAGCATCACTGTAGATGACAAATCCCTCCGAGCCAGACGGTATTGTCAGAACAGGTGCTGAAATGAGTCTCCTCTTGAGTTCTTGAAAACTCTTCTCACATTCTTCGCTCCAGCCGAACTTTGTATCTTTCTGAGTCAGCTGAGTCAATGGAGTAGCGATTCGAGAAAATCCTTCCACGAATCTTCGATAATAACCAGCTAAACCGAGAAAGCTACGTACTTCGGTCACTGATTTAGGTTGCTCCCAGCTTTGAATAGCTTCAATCTTTGCTGGGTCAACAGATATTCCACGACTTGATACCACGTGCCCAAGGAATGCTACTTCCTCAAGCCAGAACTCGCATTTCTTCAACTTGGCATAAAGCTTATATTCACGAAGCTTTTGGAGTGTCAGCCTCAAGTGTTGCTCATGATCTTCACGGCTTTTGGAATAAATAAGGATGTCATCAATAAAGACGACCACAAAGTGATCCAAATATTCCTTGAATACTCGGTTCATCATATCCATGAAGGCAGCAGGAGCATTAGTCAATCCAAAGGACATGACTAGGAATTCATAATGCCCGTACCGAGTTCTGAAAGCCGTCTTTGGAATGTCATCGGTTCTAATCTTCAATTGGTGATACCCGGAACGAAGATCGATCTTTGAAAAGAATTTGGTTCCTTGCAACTGGTCAAATAGATCATCAATTCGTGGCAATGGATACCTATTTTTGATGGTGACATGATTCAACTCCCGATAATCAATACAAAGTCGCATACTCCCATCTTTCTTCTTCACGAATAGAACAGGAGCACCCCAAGGAGAAGTACTAGGACGAATAAAGCCAATGTCTAACAATTCCTGCAGTTGGGTTTTTAACTCCTGAAGTTCAATAGGAGCCATTCGATATGGGGCTTTAGAAATGGGTTTTGTACCGGGTTCAAGGTCGATACAAAATTCAATCTCACGCTCTGGGGGTAAACCAAGAAGTTCTTCAGGGAATACGTCAGGAAATTCATTAACAATAGAAATATCGTTCAAAACTGACGTATTTTTGTTTAAATCTGTGACATGAGCTAAGAAAGCTTGACATCCGTTTTTCAATAAACGAATAGCTTTATGGCTTGAGATGACCGTGATTGATTTTAATGGTTTGGTCGCTTGAATTCTCATAATAGGTTGATTAGGAATATGAAAGCTAACAACCTTATGGAAACAATCAATTTTTGCATGATAAGTAGTTAACCAATCAATCCCTAGAATCACGTCAAATGCAAGTATTTTCAATGAAATAAGATCTACAGGTAATGTGAGGGTACCGATTTGAACCAAACAAGACTTATAGACAGTGGATGTAATAAAGGTTTCTCCCAACGGAGTTTCCACAGATAAGTAAAAGTCCAATTTCTCTGGAGTCAAATTTAATCGATGAGCGCAAGTAGGAGAAATAAAAGAATGGGTAGAACCGGTATCAAATAAAGTATAAACTTCGTTAGAGTTTATGATAAGCTTACCCGTGATGACCTCATTCGGGTTCCTTGCTTTTTGGGAGGTCACAACAAACGCTCTCCCTTGCACTACCGGCTTTGACCTTTCTAGGACGGCCTTTGGTGCCTCCACCCTAGCTGAATTTGTCTTTGGTAAACGACAAAATCGGGCCAAGTGACCTTCTCTTCCACAATTATAACATTCTTTGGACGACATCGCGCAATTTGGACTGATGTGTCCCTCCCCTCCGCATTTGAAGCATATGATAGGTGGTCTTTCTCCTTCCTTAACAACGGGTGCTGGTGCTGACGTCTTTCCATCATTGTTGAATATCCTCTTCTTGAAATGTCCATTCTTATTGTTTTGGCCCTGATTACCACCGAAGTGGTTACCATTTCTGGCTTGCTGATTCCCTCCACGCTTGTAGTCACCGCTTCGATGACCACTCTCACTGGTATTATAATTTTGTCGGCTGCTCTCTTTTAGTTGAGTTGACTCGTTATCGCGCTCCACTAACTGAGCCCTATTTACAACATCTGAATATAAACACAATTTATGAGAAATAAGATGTTGACGTATCTCCGGCCTCAAACCTCTTAAAAAACATTCGCGTCATTCTCTCTTCATTATCCACCAAATGGGACGCAAACCGTGATAACTCTGCAAATTTTGCCTCGTATTGCGACACGGTCATATTATTTTGTTCCAACTTAATAAACTCCACCTCCTTCATGTGGCGAATACTTTCGGGAAAGTATTTATCATTGAACAGCTCCTGGAACTTCTCCCAAGATATCTTCAGTACAGCAGGTTGAGTACGTTTTACTGATTCCCACCAGTAATCTGCCTCTCCGCGCAACATAAAGGCGGCAAATGGAACCTTTTGCTGCTCGGAGCATCCCAAGACATCAAATATCTTGGTCATCTGCTTTATCCATGTTTCCGCCATAAGTGGTTTTGGCTCTCCCTTAAACTCCGGTGGTCCCAGCTCCTTGAACTGTTTAGCGGTGACCGCCCGAGAGTTTCCCGCGTTTCCATCTACGTTTTGGACAGGAGTTGCTCTCGCCTGCTGCTGCATGAATTGTATAAAACCTCTGAACATTTGATCATTCGTCATTTGGTCAGTGTTGTTATTTGCATGAGGATTTTCGCCTTCCTGATGCACATTATCCTGATTATTGATATGTGGTGAATCAACGATCGCCTGTGCTCCATTGTCATTCTCAATATTCTCAGATGTCATTTTCAGATACTGCCACAAAACAAAAGGTTAATTGACATGTAACATATTATCCCTATATTCTGACCGACCAATAAAATAGCACATAAACTTAGGTAGGTCATACTAGCGAAGGAATTCCCCGTCTCTCCCCTCCTAGTTCTATTCTCACATCTTAGCCAGGGATCATATCCCTAAGCTCTGATACCAACTGTGACTCCCCCAAAATTAGGTATACATCACCCATCTTGAGTCGTCAGATACATGGTACAGAATTCAAATACAACTTACTAATACCACTGTCGTGCATAATACGACAAAATACAACTGTGAGTTTGAATACAATAATTGTCTACTAGATATTATACAAACTCAAAAGGAGTCCTCAATACCATTATTGTCACACTATTTAACAAAATAATGAGGACTACTAATACTATTCTCTGGTCCATCACTCCGCTCCCCGACGTGTCCCAGCTATATTCTCATTTCCTGAAGAGAACAGTGAAAGAAAGGGTGAGCTCAACTAGCCCAGTAAGAAATATTATGACTAAGATAATGCAGAATAAGTTATCATTAGCCTTCAACAGTGTTAAACTGATAAAATATAATAAACATCAAGTTTAACTGCAGCGGAACCAGCAATCCATTAAAAGAGTCAAGTAGAAAATAAAAACTACTATCTTTTATGATTTAAAAGGTTTTTCATCATCGTTATGGCTGAGACTCAGCTTAATAAATATTCCACATCATCGAATCACCCCCGCACTACAGCCAAGGATATTCTTTAGTATCACGACCACAATTATTCATGCACTACGGCCAAGAATATTTGTGTATTCATTAGTGGTCATGATCATGCCAACAACTGTCCATCAATGCACTACGGGCCAATGAGGATTTTTAATTTTTACATCACTTGTAATATTACGGTCATGATTACACCGAATAATCCCTGGTCATAATCATACCAAGTCCATCTATGCACTACAGGCCACATATGACTTTCAACAAAATATAAACATGAGGACGATGACAATGATATAATCATTCAATAAAACAAGTTCAAGAATTATTTTATCCAGAAATTATTAACGTCCAAATTGTCAACACGATACTGTTTTGTGGTGTAAAATTCAAGAATGATTAGAAGAATATTTTCATGAAAGGATACTGGATGAAGCGCAAATATCAAGGATATTCTACTAATTTCATGGAGTATAGAAGTTAAAGTTTTAACCAACTGAGTATAATAAAGAATGAAATAACAAAAGAAATCACCATGCATGCGATAGACCGCACAGGCAGGTTATTCCAACAGAATAATAAATAACGGAACTAGGTCAGGTGAAATTCACACCGACAGGATGTTCCAACAGAATAATAAAGACGGAAGCAGATCCGGTGTAAAACACACAGATAGGATATTCCAACAGAATAATAATAAAGACGGAACCAGATCCGGTGTAAAACACACAGATAGGATATTCCAACAGAATAATAAAAACGGAACCAGGTCCGGTGTAAAACACACAGACAGGATGTTCCAACAGAATAATAGAAGAATGTCACCAAGTATAGGGTAAACCGCGTATACAGGTTATTCCGACAAAATAATAAGAAATGGAATAACATAAGGATTTCACCAAGTATAGGGTACACCGCGTATACAGGTCATGTATAGGGTATGCCACTTTTACAGGTTATTCCAACAGAATAACAAAGAATGGAATAACATAAGTTCTCTTCAAGAAGAAAGAATAACACCCCTTACCGTATTAAGAGATTGAATACTGCAGTAGTGTAGTAACCGAATACTCTTTTTCTTTCTCTATTACTCTCTCTATACTTTCTCTCTCTATAGCTTGAACGAATTCGTGAAAAATAATGAAGCCCTAGGCCTCTATTTATAGAAGATTTATTACTATTTACGAAAGTATTTACTATTTACGAAGGTAATTACTATTGACGAAGGTAATTACTATTTACGAAAGTATTTACTATTTACGAAGGTAATTACTATTTACGAAGGTAATTACTATTTACGAAAGTAATTACTATTTATGAAAGAGACTCTTAGATGATGACATATGCCCCCCCATAAATAATTAAACTTACCACAAACGTCTAATAATAGACTCTATATATACATCAAGGATTGAATAAAAATTACCAGAAATCATTTTATTTTATTTTAATCAACACATATTTAATCTTTCAACAATTATTAATCATTAATAACTTGTCATCTCAATTATTGTTTAAATAATATAACATATTATACAGATGATACTGTGACAATAATTGAATCAATAATATAAGAGATATGATGCAGCAATTACTGTAGCAATAATTGAGTATAGCTGAGTGACTTCTCACGTAAGCATCAATAATCAATACCGTGTGCTACTATGCAACAACGCGTATTACTGTACTTTTACTACCGAGTAGTTCAACAGTTTTAACGGTAACACCTCTGCCGTTTATTTTATAGAAAGCTAATTTTGTCATTTTCTAACTACGACAATACTTCCGTTGTGGGGTCCACCAATGATTGTGCCGTATTACGAATATTCCCCGATAAAAAGAATATTCCCCGACCAAATGAATATTTTATAACAACTTGCATACTTTGCAAAATTTATAAATATTACCCACAACTATAACATTATATCAAATTTATTCCATAATATTCAAAAATAATAATTTTGAAAATTCATCTTTATTTATAAAAACTGGGGTCTTACACTTTACGTCACTACTTATATACAAAAAGATCTAACGATCTACTAACACTATCGTACGACATTCTCATATTTCTGATTTGTCAGTATCGACACAATATCTCGACTTATGGTGTGTCGTGTCTGTCTAGACTCAATGGAATAAAAAGCAATTTTCAGCTTAAAATCCTCATGAGCGCATTCGTGGATGTATGACATCCTAGCTATCTTTTGGTCTTTTTCAACCAATTTCTTTCGAAGCTCAACAGCCTCTTCCTTATAGTCCCGTGCCTTATCTGTCATAAGCACTCTTTCGTCGTGCTCTGACTCAAAATCTACCTCTGCAGATTCCTTGGCCTCATATAAGGCGGTTATCTCCTCATTCTGTGTCTGCACAAATGCGCAAATGCACATTCCTATCTAACACTTCCAGATACAATGATCTCATTGCATCCAAAGGTGTTGGCTCCTGAGTAGGTACCACCGTATTAATTGATGTTACCTCCATCTCCTTCTCTACGTCAATCATCGTGTTTAGATATGACGTTATGCCCATTGTTTCCTCAGAGTAATTGTAAAGCCCCCAAACTCGGGTACTTGAAACCCGAACTCGGTGCTTCACGATACCATTTCTATGGACAGAATAATACTAACAATATAATTATTAAACTTAATTTACATAGTTATCAGAGTATATTCCCAAGTACACAACCTCTAATACATTCATTACATGATAATAATAATATATATATCATCCTTATCATAATAAAGTAAACCATTACTTAACAAATCATGAAAACTCATTCAGCAGCCTTCTCTTTTCCTTTATTCTTAGTCGAGCCTTCTGCTTGTTCACACTTAGCTGAAAACATTTAAATTAAGAAAGGATGAGCATTTGAGTGCCCAGCAAGTAATAGCAATTATATATATATATATAAACTGAAAGAATTTAAATATTTTCTTTATATATACTTCCCTTCTACAACAAATCAATAGTTGTGATGTAATTCTGAACCAATAATAATATCATAACAACCCTCTCTCAACTTTTTGAAACTACGTACTGACTATAAATAGGGTTAAGGGGACATACTATGAATATTGTTTTTATTTTCGAAAAGGTTAAACAGAACTTCATCTGTAAACCATCATAACTTACAGGCACGAGGGTGTACATCCCATGGACACTGTATTGATCAATACTACATAACAAGAATGATATTATAATTTTCCCGTGGACGGGATGTTCATACTTGTTGGCGTTCCAAACCAAAGGTTTTATCTTGTTCAACAAAAATCTATAATTCAACATATATATATACAGGCAATTAACAAAGGTGTATCAACATGTGGTTAAATGCAATGATTATTCAAGTGGGGACACTTGAGTAAACATTTATAGAAATGAACAAATAGAATATATATCTGAATTACCATATACTAACATGTTGATAATCAATGAGCGTATATAATATAGGGTTAATAATCTGTACAGTAATAATATAATTCTGAAACATTCTTACTCATGTCCATTGCATAAAGGAAATACAAAGGTAGGATACTTGTCTGATGCGCTGCTTACAATACGCAACTTAGTTTTATCTTTTATATCATGACATATCATAAATCAGATCATTCGTTTGATTAGAATAATATACTATAACATATAGTACTGCATTTCGCAGTCAGCACATAACCTAATCACAGTATCACACATGTTCAACTGTCATTGCATCTCAAACAAACATTAATACAATCAAAATATCTAAGTCCAGATCAATTCCTAAAATATGTCGGTGTACCGACAGCTTTATCGGTTAATTATCGAGTCTAAGGCTCTATTCTGTAACTCAATATCTGTAAATATCAGTCATATTACTCCAAATGACTCAATAAACATTTATTATAATTTATCATAAATTTTCAAACACTGGAATAATTATCAAATAATTTAAATATCAAACAATTATATTATCATTAATATTTAATTAATATTAAACTATTAATGAAACCATTGCCAAAATATTAAAGTTATTTATAATAACTTAGAATATTTTTAAAGTATTAATATTACCCTTAAATAATTTTTAAAACATTCAAAATCATTTATAAATAATTACCATAAATATTTAGATATTAATGTATTATCTATCCAAATATTAAAAGTCATTAAGTATAACTTAAAATATTTTTATTTCATTTATATCCTTTGTAAATGATTTTTAAATCAATAAAACTATTTTTAAACTATTTATTTAATATAATTATTAAATAAATTTAATATCATTAATGTTAAATAAGTATCATTAATATTAAATTATTAATAAAATTATCCTTTAAATATTAAAAGTTATATTTTATAACTTAAAATATCATTAAACGCTTTATTTTCATTTTAAATGATTTTATAATATTAAAATCATTTGTAAACTAATGTATTTAATATAATTATTAAATAACCTTAATATCATTAATTTATTATATATTTTTTATAATTAAAAACTAATTTTCAATAATTATTTAATGAAAATATAATTTTTATAAATAAATTGTCGCTAAAGACCACCTATAGCTACAGAATCGTCGCTATAGGTGTTCTTCGCGTTCTTCATGCAAACTCAGATCTTCAAGCCAGTTACCGAGTGACATACTTTGACCAACAATAAATCTTGTTTCATGATGTTTCTGGGAAAACTAATCATCACAACTTGTAATACTAGTGTAGTACTACAATATCCAAGAACAACACATGCTCAATAAACACATAAACAAAGAGATCTAAGCCCCTAATGTGGCTGTCAGAGCTGTTCTTCATTTCTGGGTTTGCCCAAAAATGAAGAACAGTGCGACACGCTCACTTTGGGCTCCCACTACATGACGATCATGTACTGTTTTGTGATCTAACAACTTTAGTGCATAGACAACATGTAGGAATACAGATCCATAACATAAAAACATCAAAACATCAATACAACAAGAAGATACAAGCTGGTCAACCTCTACGTATAATTCACGTAATCTCTTCATATAATACTTGTACGATACTCGTATTGTACTCTATATTAACTCATCGTATTATACATAGATACTAGATAGTATCGTCCTAGTATAACACACACACACATTAACAAGAACGCAATTCCTTCTACGCGTTTCATTTCCTTCTCGGAAATCAATATACTCAACCCTTAGGTTTTAAGTCCGCAGGCAAAAAATTTGTTTGCCATAAATGAAATATTATCATATATTTCATCTCATCTTAAATATTCTATTATTACGCGTTTCTCGGAATTTCAAAATAATTCCCTGAATAGAAACGAATGAATAGTGTTTTTACGGGAATTTCTTAAAAAACATTTATTTTCTTCTTAGAAATTTTAAAGTTTTAATTCTAGCACGTAGCTCGATTACTTACCATATAAACACATCCTAGGTCATAGAACGACCTT
Source organism: Panax japonicus (assembly GCA_020205505.1). Lineage (NCBI taxonomy): Eukaryota > Viridiplantae > Streptophyta > Magnoliopsida > Apiales > Araliaceae > Panax > Panax japonicus. The sequence goes on from CM035114.1 coordinate 43,688,859, forward strand.
CACATTGCTTACTCACAAATAAATCAATTAAATTCATTTAATTCACATAATCAAATAAAAATTTAATTGTCATAAAAATCCGATTTTCTCGGGCGTTACAGTTAATAATCTGGTACAATAATAATATAATTCTGAATCTTCTTACTCATGTCCATTGTATAAAGAAAATGCAAAGGTAAGATAATTGCATGGTCTGCTGCTTACAAATATGCAACTTAGTTTTATCTTTTATATAACAACCTATCAGTAATAAGATCATTTTACTGATTAGAATCATATCGTAAGCACATAACCTAATCACATTGTCACACATATTAAAAAGTCATTAAATCACAAACAAATATTAATACAGTCAAAATATGTAAGTCCATATCAATTTATGAAACATGTCGGTGTACCGACAACTTTATCGGATAATTATCGAGTCTAAGACTCTTATTCTAAAGTTCAATATCTGTAAGTATCAGTTATATTATTTTTAAATGACGTATAATAATTTTAAAGCATTTATTATAATTTATCATGAATTTTCAAACACCAGAATCATTATTAAATGATTTAAATATTAAACAATTCTATTATCATTAATATTAAACTATTAATGAAACCATTGCCAAAATATTAAAATTATTTATAATAACTTAGAATATTTTTAAAGTATTAATATTACCCTTAAATGATTTTTAAAACATTTAAAATCATTTTTAAATAATTACCATTAATATTAAAATATTAATGTATTATTTACCAAAATATTAAAAGTCATTAAGTATAACTAAAAATATTTTTAATTCATTTATATCCTTTTTAAATGATTTTTAAATTAATAAAACTATTTTAAACTACTTATTTAATATAATTATTAAATATGTTTAATATCATTAATGTTAAATTAATATTATTAATATTAAATTATGAAATCCTTAAATATTAAAGTTATATTTTATATCTTAAAATATCTTTAAACACTTTATTTTCATTTAAAATGATTTTTATAATATTAAAATCATTTTTAAACTAAATTATTTAATATATTTATTAAATAACTTTAATATCATTAATAATAATTAATTAATGACATTTACCTTTAAATATTGAAAGTTATATTTTATAACTTAAAATATTTTTAAATACCTTATTATTATTTAAAATGGTTTTTAATATAATAAAATCATTTTAATTTATTTATTTAATTCATTTATTAAATATCTAAATTATCATTAATATTAATTTATTAATGAATTTCATCAATAAATATTAAAAGTCATTAAAAATAACTTAAAATATTTTCTTATACCATAATATAATTTTAAAAGATTTTTCAAGTATTAAAATCATTTTTAAATAATTTATTTAGTATAATTATTAAATAAATTAAATACCTTTAATATTTCAAAAATATTAATTATTTATGAAATATATTAAAAATTATTAAAAACTAATTTTCAGACTTTAAAATAATTTTTAATAATTTATTTGGTATTTTTAATAATTAGAAAATAATTTTCTATAATTATTTAATAAAAATATAATTTTTAAAAAGAAACTGTCGCTAAAGACTGCCTATAGTGACCTGAACCGTCGCTATAGGTGTTCTTCATAAAACCCAAAACATGCATGTTAGTGATTAAGTGGCCTACTTTGACCAAGATTGCTGATTAGATCATGATGCTTCTGGACTATCTATTGATCACAATTTATAGAACTAATGTAATACTACATGATACAACAATAATCATGATCATACAATACATAACAAAGGAGATCTGGACATCCAAAGTAGTTGTCGGAGGTTGTTCTTCATTTCTGGGTTACCTAGAAATGAAGAACAGATCGAGGGTCATACTTTGAGCCTCCACTACATGCTATTCTTGTAATACTTTTACGATCTAATGATTTCAGGTTGTATGTAACTTAAGAGATCTATTACAAAACATCACCATTACAACATCACATAATGAAGATACATGCCGGTCAGAGTCTGTCAGTCGTCATGTTCATCAGTTTTATGGGTTACCCAGGAAACTGATTTCATGAACGTCTGACCTCCTTTGACCAGCCAGAAAATCATGTACACATGGCATCTAGAGGTACTAAGAGCATGGATCAAAAGTTAAACTAACATACTATAACATGGTTTCAACAATAAACTCATAACACACAAAACCTGCAAGATCCGAGGCTGCAAACAAGTTGTCAGACCCTTTCTGGGCAAATCTGGGTTACCCAGAAATGCTCGATCAATGCCGGTCAACGTGGTTTGACCACGAATAACTTGTAATCTATACCAGATTTAAGCCTGATTCTTAATCTAGATCAAAGAGCACATATCAGACTACATATTTAGACCTTTAAACAACAAAAACCAAGATCATACGAGAATCTAAAAACACTTACATTCATTGTCAGACCATAGTTTGAACTTTTTCCAAATTTTATAAAATACTAGATCTGAGCCTATAGATGTTATGGATCAAACATCTATAAACCCAGATCATCATTATACACCACAAACAACATATTTTAACAATAAATCGTAACCTCTAACATGCAGATCAAGATCAGAATATAGCTAAGGTTTTTATACCTTTCTAAGAACAATTTTAATTCTAGCTTTCTGATTTGTTAAAGGTGTTCGTGGGGCTTGAATTGGGGACTGAAATACTTATGAAATTCGTGGGTTTAGGTTGAGAGAAAATGATTGAGTGTTGGGACAAAAATAAGCTAACTAATCCAATTTCTCTCTCTTCCAATCTATTTATAACACTTATATGCAACGTATATAGATGAGATTGCTGGCAAGAATTGGCTGAGTTGTTGACAAATAAGTCACATTGTCAATTTTAGTAAGTCAGCAACTCCAATTTTAGAAAGATACACAAGCAAGCTTATTAAAAAATGTGCATAAGGGCTTTTAATTTGGTCATTTAAATTACAAATTTAATGGCAAGCCCTTAGGGTTTGACCCTTAGGGTTTAACCCTAAGGTTAAACACATAGAATTTGTAGGATTTAGCAATTAGGGTTTGAAAAATGTAAAATTTTAGTTTCTAAAATTTGTAATTAAGGTGTCCTTAATTAAATTTTGTTTCTAATTATATTATACATAAACATTAGGGTTTAATTATGCAATAATTATATTTAACCTCGCCCCTTTAGCAATTTGGGTTTACAATTAGTAATTATGTTTTAAAATTACTAATTAGGGTTACTAAATATATAAATTAGGTTTTTTAATTTCATGTTTAGGGTTCTTAACAATAATTAGGTTTTATAATTTTGAAGTTAGGGTTCGTAATTTAAAAATTAGGGTTTACTAACTTGGATTATAATTCTAACACTTATTATAATCACATCAATATAATTTTTTACTGATCTTTACTTCGGTTTAAGTTTCACATTTGGGTTTCTATAATTAGGTTTTTCCTAATTAGCATCAGATCTTTATAATACCCATCATACACTACATAACACAGTGTCTTAACAGATGTTTAAAGTCTCATTTGACTTCAGAATTAGGGTTTAACAGTAATACTAGGGTTTATATAAATATTGCTAGTGTTTGGTTATAATACACCATAATTGACCAACCATTATCAATACGTATATACATTACATATTTATAGCACTGAAAAAAATATATAATTAATATTATATTATTATTCTCATGTCTTGATAAAAATCCAAAATTAGGGTTTGGATTCCATATCTGATTTCTGTCATATATAACATCATTAATTAAGTTAAAATAATTAACTTAATTAATCTAGTATAAATTCTTATATTAAAATAATTATTATAATAATTCTAAAAATCATTTTATATATTATTTAAATAATATATAATTATATTTTCATGGTAAATAATTAATAAAAACATTTCTACTATAAAATTAATTATTATAAGAATAGAATTTATAATAATCAATAATTCTAAAATAAAATTATTTAAAATTATTCATGTAATAAATAAATTTTTATTTATAACAAATATACATATACACATATTCCCCATATTTATTTTAATAAGTAAAAAAAATTATACGCAAAATTTCTTATTTATTTATATAGAAAATATCGGGTTGTTATAGTCGGGCTCCTTATGGGCATGAAAGCCAAAGTATGCCCGAGCACCACAAATAGGGTTTTCACTATTACGGGGATTTTAAATCCGGATAATCGTTTTAAGGTCCTATATTTATAATTACAAAATTTACAAGCTAGTTGTACGACTAAAAAGGGTCCATCATGGGAATTAGATCTAGATCCGTCAACTAGATCTTAGACCACATGGCTCCTAGGCTCACATAATATCACATAAATGAAGGCTTTGTATATATCGCACTTATGTAATCAAATCATATAAATAAGGTGGAAGCGTGAAGAAATGGGAATTTAAAATTTTATACAAACCCATACCTATGATCATGCTTTGTGCTATATTACCAACTAACAGAAGAAGATGGAGAATAAGAATCATACCCTTGAAGATTTGACGTTCCTCAGGTACAAGTTTAATTTCTAGTGTCCTTCGTACTCTCCTTGAATACTTTGGATTGATTCCTTCATTTGATTAACGTTAGTCACCCAAGTGTTTGACCTTTAGAGGTGATCCACCAAAGAAGAATAAGAAGTCAAGAAGAAGGGTATATGGCTAAACCCTAATTTTTATCTCTATAGAAATCTATGTACTCTCCCAACAATTGGAAAAACACGTTATTAAATATCTAACATAAGACTCTTCTTATATAGATATTAATCAAACCTCCTAACCTTATTAGGAATAGGGCTTTATTTAATTAATTAAAAAAACTCTTTTAATCAATTAGGTTTCCTAATCTCTATTATGAATAATTAATTAAACTCATTTAATTAATTAGCCTCCTAATCTAATTAGGAATGTTGGAGAGTACAAATATTAAATTAATTCCCAAACTCTTTTAGGAATTAAAATAATAATAATAATAATAATAATAATAATAATAATAATAATAAGACTCATCTTATTAATTTATATTTAATATTTTCAAAATATTAAATATAAATATTAAGCTATTTAATTTATTCTATCATCATAGATTAAATTAAATAAACCTAACTTATTATTATGATTATGCCATTAACTTCTTAAATAATTTTTTTCCCTTTTGTGGTGTGACCCTTTAGGTTCTCCATATTAAACCGATTGTTAATAAATCAATTAGAATAATTCTAATCTTATTTAAGTAAATAAATTAAACTATTAATTTATTTAAATAAATAACTTTATTTTATAATAAAGATAAGCCTCCTTAGTGATCAACGACTTTTCAGATAATATAGATTTCAACATTAATCATAAAATAACCTTTGAGTAAATAGTTACCGAACAATTTAATCCTTCCACCATAAAATGTCCCAATTAAATATAAGACATGATATTACTGTCAAGTCTTATTTTATTTAATTATATGTATTTCAATTCCCAAATGCACAACTCTGAATAAATGCAAATTAGAAACTCCTTTCTAATTTCATTCCACATTGGACAATGATTCCTTGGTTGTCATTTATCGAATCACATAGGACATATCTCTTCTTTTAATAGAAGCAGTAGATTCTTTATTGATCATTCATTATCTCTATATATAACTTATTACACCTAATCATACCCTTTAATATACCATAAGGGTCTTAAGGGACATGTCAAAGTATAACTTATTATATACAAAATACTATTATGATCTCAAGTCTAAGGATCACTTGTTCTACTATCACTACAAGAATTCCTATTGATAGGTAAGTAAAACTCCATTAGTTATTTCTTAGCGAGCCACGTTCAGTGAACTTATTCTCCAATAAGCACCTACATACTTGCTTTAGTGTCTCCACATAAATGATTATAAGATCAATCATCCCCACCCAATGAAAAAATAACGTATATACCAATCTATCAGGATTCACTTATCCTATTTTTAGTAATCAATTGATTGGAAATATTTTAGTTTTAAGCAATCTAAGAATTTAGATTTTATTAGCATAATCTCATCATGATTCTAAAAACATTTTGTTAGTTCCCAAAGTCACAATAGTTATCTAGAAGGGGGGGGGGTTGAATAGATATTTAAAAATCTTTTCTTTTTTACTTTGTGGTTTAAGAACAACAAAATTAATATTTGTTTAATCTCCCTTTTAGATATAGCGAGTTAATGAAGGCGAGGCCGTTATAACAGTTATAGCAGTTATAGCAAGAATGAAATAGACACAGTTGTTTTTAAGTGATTCAGAGCACTTAAAGCTCCTAGTCCACTCTTCTACTCCTCGAGTAGGAAATCCACTAAGGATGACTTTTACACTTTCTGAATCTCACAGATTCCTTCTAAACCAGCAGTTTAGGCACTTCTTAGTTCACTCTCGAACTCTTCAAGTCTAGCAGACTTGGTTCTTCACAGTTCACTTAGAACTCTTCAAGTCCTTCTGACTTGGAACTCTTACTTCAGTTGATTGGCAGTTGTTGAGTTCGTGATTGATGCTACTCAGTTGCAGTTAAGCACTTGTTCGAAAGAACATAGTAGCTGAGCAAGCTTCCTATTTTTCTAAAATCGTAGAGTTGAGCGTTGAGTGTTCTTGTACGTTTTTATTCAATACTTGATTGCTTGTATCATTTGCAGATGTCTTGCATATATGTGATCTTTTTGAGATCTGGCCGTTGAATCCATCCATTGAAAGCATTAAATGCTTTTGACATTTCTGAACTATGATGTAGACTTTTCTGCACACCTTCTGAATTGTATCCTGGCCCACTGACAAAACAGACTGATTTCTCACCTAACACCTGAAAAGGTGTTTTTCCTCTGTCCTATGGTCCTTTCCTTAGCTTCTTGAATATGTTCCTTTTGTTGAATACTAAGGATATATTTTGTATCGTTGGGACTGGTGAGGATTTCAACATTTCAAAACCATTCCACATTTGTTAGAATTTGTCTCTTAACAAAAGTAGGGCTTGATACTTCTGACACAATGCAGATGATACTCTACGATCCATATTGTGGTGTCTTGTCATATTGATGCTTGGTCTGAAGAGAACACTACGATCGCTCTCAAGGATTTTCACACTACGATCTTCACTTGTTCGTCTTTTAGACTCTACATTTTCGAGAGCACACTACGATCTCTGAGTTAGCTTCGGCAAATGTCTAGACCACTCTACGATTTCTGGAGAGGCTCTTCAAGGCAGATACACTACGATCTTCTGAGCTCTACGATCCTGCCTTAGCTTTTGTAATTTTTTGATCAGCTCGATAGACTGCGATTCTTGTTGAAGCCTATCTATTCTTTTCAAGTAATAGATCAACCTAACATCTTTGATCTCTTTATCTATACATTCGTTTACAAGATGATGAACATTAAAAGCCAAAATCAACCTACAATTTTGATCTATCACTAAGTCATTGTACATATATTCCTTGAAGAACTTTACATATAATCATAAACATTTACTTTAAACATCAAATCAAAATATGCATTCTTCCAACAATCTCCCCCTATTTGATGTTGACATAACCAAAGAGATTTGTTGTCATGATTATCAAGTTCTAGAAGCATTTTCAGGAAAGTAAACATGACTTAATATTTCAGTGAACAGCTGAAATTTCTAGAGAATAAGCATGAATTTATTGATGTTTGAAGAATGGATATTACAGATAAGCTTTACATCAATAAGAATTTAAGTTTCACCTTATCTCTATTTCTTTGGCCTTTTGCTTCTCGGAGGATTCACATATTCCTCAGCTCTTCTTCTCCTCTTAGCTTCATCTCTTCTGGCTAGATCTTCAAGCTCACTTGTACTTAGTCTTGGATTGTGATCATGCCTATTCATGAATGCAGGATCTCCAATCGACATTCTTAGGCCTATGGTGGTCACTTCTTGTGAGCTGTGAGTAGGCCTTTGACTTCTTAATGGTTGAGCCATTAAAACTTCCCGATGATCAGATCGTTGAGCATCAGATCGTTGGGTCTGATGGCTGTATCGTGGAGTCTATTGGAATTGCATTGTAGGAGGATTCCTTGAGGATTGAGTCTATCGTTGAGTTTGGAATTGAATGCCTTTTCCTTTGCCTTGATCCCCTTTCCCGTTATTCTCCCCCTTTATGTCAGCATCAAGGGTTCGAATGTCTTCTGAGAGGCGAGTCACTCCTTGGACAAGCTCGTTGAGTTGACTCTGAGTTTGAGCAATGTCCTCTCGATTTTCGGTGATCATAGCTTCAGATCGAGCTTCCCGTTGTTGAAGAACGACTAGTATATTGTTAGTCTGCTTTCATTGGCTGACGTAAAATTGTTGAAATTCTTTTACAAAAGTTTGCAGATTGAGGAAATTCTCCTTCATGAGTTTATTTTGAGCTTCCTTAGTGGACTGTAAGACAAGAACATCATCTCCGTGTCTTTTGGCAGCTAGAAAGTGAATGTCATCCCTGTCCTTTATGCTCTGAATCATTTCTTTGATGAGCTCTTTGAGTTTCTTAGTTAGTGCAGAGCTTAGGGAGCTTGGAAGACTATTTGTAGCATTGATCATTATTTTTAATCTCATCTGAATGAGTTCAGTGTGCTCTTCAAGACTCTCATCGAGTTCCTTGATCACTTTCTTGGACATTGCTGACAAATCAGCTTTGGTGGGCAACTCTGAAAGAAGTTCATTGAGTTGGGGAATTTGTGAAGGAGGGGGTGTTTTCTTGAATTGATCTTGTAATGAGTAGAGGGCAAGATCAAGGTTGAAGTATCAATTGTTAGATGAGGAGGGAATATCAGATGCAGGGGCCTGTGTTTGGGTGTTTAGAGTATGTGGCTCTACAATTTGAGCTTGAGACTCTACACTGGGGCTAGAGTCAGTGATCTTAGAGATGATGAGAGGTGGAAGCAGTATAAAGTTGGACGTATTTGGTTTATCAGTTACAAAATTTTGGGATTCTGCAACTGAGAATTGATTTAGTGAATATAAGATCACTTCCAACCATCGCGGGATTTCATAAAATTGACTGAAAGAGGGTGATGGAAAGTGATTAGTTCTGAAGAGGGTTGGGATAGTCAGTACCTCATGTTCATTCGTTGAAGAAGAGTTATTTGTGAGTAACTTCTTGGCAAAGTTGAAACTGCCTGGGAATCCATGAGCTAGCACAGAGATGGCTGGATAATCTTTGAAGCTCCAAAACATGTGATTCCAGGTTGTTTAGAATTTGAGCTTGATGGAAAGGCATCATGGGTAGATAGGAGAACAACTACTCGTAGTTAGCTCTTCTATTCCCATTAATGCCCATAGCTATGACCTCGACCTCGTCATCCTCGTCCTCTTCTTTATCTTCGTTCGAAGAGTCCACTATATCAATTACTTCATTTTGTTCCTGCTCTGGTTCACCGTCATTTTCTGCAGGAACCTCTTCTTCTGTCATGGGGATATCATGAGCCTCCCCCTCAGCATGATCATCCTCATGCACGATTAGTATCTCCCCCTCAGCTGGAGCATTTTCTAGAGTGAGAGCTTCAGGCCACTCCCCCTCAGCTGGTGTATTTTCTATAGTTAGAACTTCTGGTATCTCCCCCTTAGCTTGAGCTTTGTCTTTTTGGCTTTCTTAGGATAGTTTTTTTTCAGCAGCCAATTCTTTGTCTTCCTTCTTGAGTACTCCTTCATTGACAAGGATATAATTCTTAACCAATTTTCGTCTTGGTTTTCTAGGCTGAGCCACAACCTCAGGACTTTCTTGAGCTTCAGCTTTGTCCTGTTGATCTGCCAGAACATCTGATGCAACAACTTCCTTGCTTGAGGTGTTCAGTTTGGTCTCTATGATCGGTAGAGGCTCTATGATCGAAGAGACAGATGGCCTCTTGTATTTGTAAATGATTTTGCTCTTCTTCAGTAGCTGTGATATGGTAGCTTTATCTTCTTCTGCATCAGCCTGCTGTTGTTTTCTTCTTAAGATCCTTAGAGTCTCAATGTCAGAGGACTCTATAGGTTTATTAGTAGTTGATCCCTAGGGTTCTTCTGCCATTCTAGCCTTTAGCTTTCTTTTGCCCTTGCTTTTTTTGATCAGTGCAGTGGGGTCTTCCTTGTTAGTTTCTTCTTTTTCTTCTTTAATCTCCATGACAACTGACATATTTCCTGGAATCCCTGACTCCTTTGCATCAGCAGTCCTACCACTGGACTCAGACATCATTCATATATTTTCTGCTGGATTACTTTCCAGTTCACGAATAGTTGATGGGTCATTCGTCTGTTTGGATTGATGGATTCTCCTTCACCATCCCCAATTTTGTCACCCAGAGCAGACTATAGGATGATGCTTATAAATCACCCGTAGAGCATCTTTTGAGAGCACTTTGTCTTCTTTGAGCTGGTGATCCATTTTTCAATCCATTCAAGCAATAGAGCTCCATAGTTAAGTTGTATTCCATAACATATGGCAGTCATGAGCTTGAGTTGCACCTCATTTACAGAATCGTGACCAGAAGTCTTGCAACATATTCATTTTCCAACAATATCAACCAAAAATTCATACCTCTGAGGAAACTCCTTCTTCTTGTATCCTTTGACAGAGGGGGATTTCTTGTGATGCATCTTTTTAAATCCCTTGTGGAAGTCTACTGTGAGATCCCGAATTTTATGAAATAAAAGTATTCAATTTTTCTATTTTGGTAAATGGTTAAATTGGTAAAAGGTTAAAGTTAAGGGTGATATTTGAAAATTTTTTAAAGTAAGAAAGTTTTCATAAAATAATCGGTAGTAAAAGTATAGTAATACGTGTCATTGGATAGTAGCACACGATATTGATTATTGACGCTTACGTGAAAAGTCACTCAGTTATACTCAATTATTGCTACAGTAATTACTGCATCATATCTTTCATATTATTGATTCAATTATTGTCACAGTAGCATCTGCATAATATGTTATATTATTAAATCAATAATTGAGACGACAAAGTTATTCATATTATTATTTGCAATATTGACAATGTCTTGAAGTTCTGTCAAGTAGAGGTTTGGTCACCTAATTGCGTTCCAATAAGGAGAAATCATTATCGGAAAGCCCCCTCTTTCCTAGGGAACGACCTGGTTGTTAAATATTGTGAGTTATAGTATTAATGATGAATGTTATTAAAAATTGAATTTAAGTTCGAAGTTGAATTTGGAGACACGGACGTGATATTTGAGTCCGGAATGATGAAATTAGTAGAAATAGACTATAAACACAAAATTTGACGGGGTTGACTTTTTAGTCAAAAAAGTCAACAGTTGACTTTTTTTAAAAACGTTAAACGTCGAAATTTCAAAAATAAAATTTTTGAGAAAAATATTTCCATTGTGTTGGGATTATTTATTGTTAGTAGAAATTGATATTTATTTCGATAGTAATTGATGTCTGGAAGTTATATTGACCAACCGAGTAATTAGTCGGGTAAATGAATAATTAATTGCTATTAATTCACATGCTATTAACTATTTGTTCACATGTGTATACTATTGATTCGCATTCATGTACTATTAGGGGATGTGGTGTAAGATTGATAATACTTGCATGACTAAGTTAAAAATGGAGGTATAGATGGAGGTACTATACAATAATTCGTATTTTCACATGATTATAACTATTGAGTCACATGAATGAACTATTAAATCACATGATTTACTATTAGGGGATGTGGTGCAAGTTTGATAATACTTGCAGGACTAAATTAAAAATGAAAGAAAAGTTTAAGGTATTGTACTGTAATATTTTGAGCCCCAAAACGTGCAATTATCGAAACTATATTTTCCTATAAATAGAAGCTCATCCCTTCATTATTTTTCACCAATTCACTAAAGCTATAGAGCAATTATTATAGAGAGAAATTATAGAGAGAAAGAAGAAGAGAAGACTGCTACCTCACTATTCCAATTTCCAGTAAGGGGTATTATTTCTTTCGTATTCATGAAGAAAGCTTCTGTTATTCCATTCTTTATTATTATGTTGGAATAACCTGTCTATGCGAAGTACCACATACATGTTAAAATTCTTCTGTTATTCCATTCTTTATTATTCTGTTGGAATATCTTGTCTGTGCGTATTATGTATGACCTGGCTCAATTATTTATTATTCTGTTGGAATAACCTGTCTGTGCGGTCTATCGCATACCTGGTGAATTCTGTTATTATTCCATTCTTTATTATTCTGTTGCAATATCATGTGCGGATTACACATGACCTGGTTCCATTCTTTATTATTCTGTTAGAATATCCTGTCAGTGTGAATTACGCATGACCTGGTTCCATTCTTTATTATTCTGTTGGAATAACTTGTCTATGCAGTTTATTGCATGCATGGTGAATTCTTTTATTATTCCATTCTTTTTTATTCTGTTAGAATAACCCGTTAATGTGGATTATCACATGCATGGTGAATGATCCTTAATATTCATTCGTTATTAAATTGTGGAAATATCTTGTCTATGTGGATTACCGTATGGCGGACGAAAATCTATTTACAATTTCGTAATTTTTCTGACCCACAAAAATTCTGGAAAAAATTAAAATGATAATTTATTGAGTTTTCTACATTGTGTCCAAAAATGGCGATTTTTGGATGTATAGATTAGGAGTTATGAATTTTATGGGAAAAGATTATTTTAAAAGTAAATCCTTATAACTCCTTGTGGTTAACTCTAAAATTGGTGAAATTTTTATTGGGAGTACATGTATATAACAGGAGTATACCTTGTAAATTTCAGAATTTTTGGACAAAAGTACAATGTATGAAAAATGTCTAAATATTCGGCAGTTTTGGCCATATGAAAAATAGTAAATGAATTAAAAAAATTTTGAGAAAAATATATGTTCAATATGGGACTATATTCTGCTAAATCCCAGAAAAGAAATATTTTTAGGACCGATTTGGTATTTTTCTTGAAAATGAACTAGTTATGAGTAAATGAATTAAATATGTTATATGAACTAATAAAATTAGAAAATAGGATTTTATGGCTTGGGAATCCTATATAGGGTATATGCAAATTTTTTATGAGGGATTTGATCATTGGTGATGAAATCTTATGAGTATGACATTTTTGAATGATTAAATGCATTATTTGGTAAAGTGTAAACAATTGAAATAAATTGTTTATAAGTTTAAGAAGTGATTAAAATATTATTATAATATTAATAATATTAGATTATGAGTTTATTAAGTGATTGATAATATTTGGATAAATTTAAAGTTTTTAATATTTATCCTTGTTTTCGTTTGATTAATGCTTATATCATTGTCATCATCTTCATGCTTATATTATGATGAAAGTCACCTTTGGCCTACGTGTAAAGATGGACTGTTGATTATTGGTTTTACAGGTGTATATCCTTGGCTTACGTGTAAAGATGGACTGTTTATTATTGGTTTTACAGTTATATATCTTTGACTTACGTGCAAAGATGAACTATTGATTGATGAATATCTTTGGCTTATGTGCATAGATGAACTGTTTATTGGTATTTATGACCAGGGATCATTCGGTATAATCATGACCCGTAATGTTATAAATAATGTAGTAAAAGTCCTCATTGGCCCGTAGTGCGTTGATGGACAGTTATTGGTATGATTATAACCAGGAATTATTCGGTATAATCATGACCATTGATGATTACATGAATATCCTTGGTCGTAGTGCAGGGGTGTTTCGACGATGTGGATTATTTATTTTGTTGAGTCTCAGCGATAAAATATTGATTATACACTTTTAATTCGTAAAAGATAGTAGATATCATGCTCTACTTGACTCTTCTAAAATACAGTTGTATGTCTTTGGCATGTAGTGCAAAGATGAATTGTTAATAAATATCTTTGGCCGTAGTGCAAAGATGGATTTATTAGTATGATTATGAGCAGGAATTGTGATTTGGTATAACCATGATTTTAGATATTTCAGGTGAAAATAGGTGATGAAAATTATCTTTGTCCTGGGTGCGAAGAGGAATTTAGAATCACAATTATGATTATGAGGTATTTATATAATTGTGGGAATGAATTGTTGATTGATGTTACAGGGATAAAACATTATTGGTGGACTTTTAACATGGAGAAGATAATAGACCTGATGGTCTATTTAACTCTTCTAATGGATTGCTCGTTCCGCTGCAACTATGGTTGAAAAGTTTTATCATCTACCATATATTCTAAATCTCTGATTTATTATTGATGAAGGCTATTAATAATTTAATTATCTTTAGTCATGATATTCTTTACTGGGCTATTTGTGCTCTCCCTTTGCTTCACAATTCCTTTCAGGTAATAAGAGTGTAGCTGGGTCGAGCGGGGATAACAGGGAAATAATGTGATGGTCCGAGACTGTCGAAGTTTCTCAATACATTATAAAACGGCATGACATACAATAGATAATTGTATTGAGGACCTAAGATGTGTGTGCCATATTTTATACGTCACTTAATAATTGATTTTGGTGAACAATAATAGGGTGATGAGAACCCGACTTTGAAAGCGTCAAAAGTGCACCTCATTAGAATGAATATGATATTAATCTTCTCGTTCTTCTTTGGGGTCTTAAAATATTTGCTGCTGTATTTTTATATGGCATTGTAACAATTTGAGTTTGGATACTGTCTACGAGATAATATTGTATTAAAACAAACAGCTTATGTGTTGTCGTACTTTGCACGACAGTTCAACAGTTGTATAAATGAAGTTTGTATTTGATTTTTATAGTATGATATCTGGCGACTCAGAATGGGTCAGGTGGACCTATTTTGGGGGCGTCACATCTATGCCATCTATGAACGAATACCCTTCAGATTTGAAACCTAGGGCTATGTTGATGTCCTCAGCCTTCATTCTGGTTTCCATGTCCCTAACTTTCGTAGTGATGGCGTCATTTTTAAACACACCATTTTTGTAGAATTCTTTCACTAGCTTAGGGTAGATCATTGTGTCTATACCCAGAGCTTCTTCGAGACCCGCCTTCTTTAATAATGACAGAGTCTTGTGAAATTTGGGTTCAACTATTTTGAACTCATCAAAATAGAGTCTGTAGGAAGAGATGACGTTGGAAGCCGCCATTGATTTCTTTACACAAAGTATGACTTTCTAAGCTTTCTTTAGGGTTTTTACTTGTGAGAGAATGAGAGAGATGAGCTTTTTGAACTTCTGATTTCAAAAGGACGATTTCAATTTGTACTTGTAAATTACCTCTCTCCATTTCGCTTAGTGGGACATGTGTCGAATTCTGCTTGGCTCTATGAATCTAGCTGAGGAGGATTTGACTGAATTGCTCTTAAATTCTTCTAAGCATATATATTCTTTAGAAGGACTACGATCATTGAGGTGATTCTTAGAATCGTCGAGTCTGTTCTACGTTCATCGAGTCTGCTCAGTCATCGTTGAGTCTGTTCAGCAGTCATCGTGTCTACACTGCAATCGTCGAGTTTGAACGAGTCCTTATGATGAACTTCTGACTTAGCATTCTTCTTGCTTTAAGGTAACTCGGGAAGGGCCAACCTCGTTGAATGAATCAAGGTTAGGTTTTTCCCTGAGATGCTTATCAGAGGGATTGCTTTGTTTTGTTAAACTTTCGTCATCACAGGATGCTCTTTTGTTTTGGTGATGGAATTCTTCCATCGTTGAGTCTGCACCACGATCGTTGAGTCTGCACTGCGACCGTGGAGTTTGTACTGTGATCGTTGTCTTTTATAATACTTTACTTCTTCAATTGTGGACTTACTTTGATCATGGCTATGATTTCGAACATAGCCTTTAAATCTGTATAGTTAGCACAAACTAGAGCATCTATTATTTTATGGTTGTAAGTTAAACATGCCTAGCTCACTTATTACCTTGTTAAATCTGGATTCATCTAGAGATTTTGTAAAGACATCAACAAGTTTGTTTTCAGTAGGGATATATTGTAAAGATATAGTTCCATTTTGCACATGATCCCTAATGAAGTGATACCTTATTTCTATATGCTTAGTCCTAGAATGCATGACAAGATTATGAGTTATAGCAATTACACTTGTGTTGTCACAATGAATGGGTATGGATTTGAATTCAAACCCATAATCTGCTAGCTGAGTTTTTATCCATAGGATCTAAGCAAAGTAGCTGCTAGCAGCAATGTATTCAGCTTTTGCAGTTGAAGTAGATACTGAATTTTGTTTCATGCTAAACCAGGACACAAGTTTATTTCCTAGTAATTGACAGGTGCCACTGGTACTTTTTCTATCTATTTTGCAACATGCAAAATCAGCATTTTTGTATCCTGTTAGTTCAAATGAGGACTCCTTGGGATACCAAAGCCCCAAGTGAGGTATACCCTTGAGATACCTAAAAATCCTCTTTACAGCTGTTAAATGAGATTCTTTAGGATTAGCCTGAAATCTAGCACAAATGCATGTTGTAAACATTATATCTGATCTACTGGCAGTTAGATATAAAAGAGAGCTTATCATACCCCTGTATTGAGTTATATCAGTACTTTTACCCTTTTCATCTTTGTCAAGTTTAGTTGCAGGAGCAATTGAGGTTTTTATGGGACAAGCTAATTCCATGCCATACTTCTTAAGTAAGTCTTTAATGTACTTGGCTTGGTTTATGAAGATTCCTTCATCAGTCTGCTTTACTTGCAGTCCAAGGAAGAAATTCAGCTCACCCATCATTCTTATTTCAAACTTGCTCTGCAAAAGCTTGGAGAATCTCTTGCATATTTGAACTAATAAGACTTTATCTTTATGCTTTCTGAGAAATAATGTGGTATCTACTCTACCTCTAGTGAATCCATTTCCAATAAAAAAGTTAGTTAGTGTTTCATACCATGCTCTAGGTGCTTGTTTAAGACCATATAAGGCTTTGTCTAATCTAAAGACATACTTAGAAAGAGATGGATTGATTAAACCTAGAGGTTGCTCTACATAGACTTCTTCTTGAAGTTCACCGTTTAAGAATGCACTTTTGACATCCATCTAAAAGACCTTGAATTTCATGTGAGCAGTAAAGGTAAGGAATATTCTAATGGCTTCTAGTCTGGAAATAGGTGCAAATGTCTCATCGTAGTCAATTCCTTCTTCCTGATAGTAGCCCTTGGCCACTAGTCTTGCCTTATTCCTGGTTATTATTCCATCTTCATCCATCTTGTTTCTGAAAACCCACTTGTTTCCAATAACAGGATGGTTCTTTGGTCTTGGTACCAATCTCCATACTTTGCTTCTTTTGAACTGATTAAGTTCTTCTTGCATGGCCTCAATCTAGCTGGAGTCTTCCATAGCATCCTCTATCTTCTTAGGTTCCATTTATGACAGGAAGCTTAGATAAAAGCATTCGTTTTGGGTGGCAGCTCTTGTTTTGACTCTTGCACTCGGATCTCCAATGATTAAATCTTGAGTGTGATCTTTTGCCCATCTGCTTCCTGTTGGGATATCTGTTCTTATGCCTTCTTGTCTTAGATCTTCAAGATCTATTTCTTCTTCTTGGCGTGGAGGTTCGTTGTCTGGCATAGGCCTCTCTACGATCTCATTTTCTTGCTCAATGATTTCCCTATCTGGCACTACGATCGTAGTGTTGAGCTCGACGACCTCGTTCGTAGTGTCTGAACTATTGGTCGTAGTGTCTTAAAGCACTATTTTGTCGAAGTATGTCACATCAAAGATGATGTGAATCGTAACTTCAACACTCTACAGGCCTTATTGTATGTGGCATATCTAATAAAGATTCCTTCGTCTGACTTTGGTTGAAACTTTGTCAAGTACTGCTTTCCATTGTTGAGAATGTAGCATGCACAACCGAAGACATAAAAGTAGCTGACACTTGGCTTTCTTCCTTTCCACGGTTCATAAGGAGTCTTCTTAATCGTAGAGTGTATGAGTGATCTGTTCTGAGTGTAGCATGAAGTGTTGACAGCTTCTGCCCTGAAATATTCAGGTAGATGGGATGCTGCTAGTAGAGTTCTTCCAACCTCTATCAATGTGCTGTTCTTTCTCTCAGTTACACCATTTTATTGGGGAGTTCGTGGAGCTGAGAAGTTCTGACTAATGCCGTTGTCTGTGCAGAACTGGTCCATTTCTGAGAAGTCGAATTCTCTGCCATGATCACTCCTTATAGCCTTGATTTTCTCCCCTTTCTCGTTCATCACCAGCTTAAACATCTTCATCAGTTGGGAGCTTATTTCATCCGTTATGGTTAGAAAGAACACATGTAAATCTGGTGTAGTCGTCGACTAGGACCAGGGAGTATCTCTTTCCTCCAAGGCTTGTTATTGGAATTGGCCCAAAAAGATCCATATGTAGCAACTGCATGGGCTTGTCAATTGAGTTGACAGTTTTGCTCTTGGATGAGCTTCTAGTCTGCTTTCCAAGTTGACAGGCATTGTACGGTCGTACTTTAACGAAGTTGAACTTGGGTAAGCCTGCAACTAGATCTTTTGAAGCTAATTTGGACATGCTTTTGAAGTTGAGATGGGATAATCTTCGATGCCATAGCCAACTCATTTCTTCAGATGCTTTAGCCAGAAAGCATATAGTCTCATCTGAGCTTAGTTTTCCAAGGTTTATTGTGTAAACATTTCTCTCTCTTGTTCCAGTTAATTTTACAGCAGATGTCTTTAGGTCTCGGACTTGACATTGATTGTTGAGGAATGTTACTTGATGACCCTTGTCCCAGAGTTGGCTAATGCTTAGAAGATTGTGTTGTAGTCCTTCCACATAGGCCACTTTGCTGAAGGATACAACATTATTTCCAGCTGAGCCATATCCTTTGGTCTTTCCAGAGCCGTTGTCTCCAAAGATGACACGAGGGACCCTCCTTCTCTAGTTGTTAGACAGAAGGGCTTTGTTCCCAGTCATGTGCTATGAGCATCCACTGTCCAGATACCAGGTTATGATCGTGGAGCTCTTTTCTAGTAGTAACATTAAACCTTCATTTTGGTACCCATACTTGCATGGGTCTTATTTTATTAGTGCCCTTGGGGACCCAAACCTGCTTGATTTTGGGTCTCACATGCATAGAATTATAATGACATTTTCCAGCCTTGTGGCCAACTTTGTAGCACACAAAACATTTAATATGATGTATGTTTATGCGTGTGTGAAAATTCATCCACCATTTGGACTTTTGTGGGTTATTGGTCATCCTACTGTTAGGTTGGTATTCCTTCTTTCATGTGTCCTTGTGTTTCATGATTTGTGAGGAGTATACCTTACCTCTATTGTACCTTCTAGTTTGGTTCGTAGAGCTGGTCTTACTGGACTCTACGATCCTTCGAGGTTGATGAGTAGTGGCTGGGTTACTCTTTTCTTTTCTAAAACCCAGACCGACATGAGATCCCTTTTTCCTAGGAATATGGATTGAATCAGCAGAGTAGGGTTTGACAGGCTCATCCTTCTGTGAGGATTTCACAAATATAATGCCTCTACTAAAACTTGAGGCATTATTGGTGCTAATTTCCTTTACTTTTTCCAAACATGGCTTTAAGCTAGATTCCCTAAAGCTTAGCCCTGTTCTGTCAGATACACTTCTCTGGGTAGAGATTAGGGAGTCCATGGATGAAGAGGATTTATTCCATGTAGAGATTGTCTTTTCTAGATCCTCAATTTTAGAGGTTAGACTTGACTTTCTTTTTGCATTGAGCTCATTTGTTTGTTTCAAGAGCTTATTCTCAGCTTCAAACTTGGAGAGAGAATCAGTACTTAGAAGGGCTATTTCCAGTTCTTGAAATTTTTCTTTCTCCTTTTGAAGAAGTGAATAGTCCTTAGTCAGAACTCTAAACCATTTCATGTATTGATGTAGGTCAGATGTTATACCATACAGTGAAGTTCTTAAGTCATCAATATCTACATCAGGAGAGTTGAAGTCAAATACCTCATCGATACTTACTTCATGTATGTTGGAGTTCTGTTTGTCCCTTGCATTTTTGGCCATTAGGCAAAGATTTGCCATTTGAGGATCTTCATCATCTCCAGATTCTGGAGTTGAGTCATTGTCTGAGTCACTCCACGATCCTCCAGCTAGAAGGCTTTTGTCTTTCTTCTGAGGCCTTTTGTTGCCTTTGTATTCCTTCTTTGAATGTGATTTCTTCTTGAGTCCTTCTTTGAGAGGTTTGTTGTAGTTAGCAATGAAGTGGTCGGGTTTCTTACAATTGTAGCATAGGTCATTTATTTGCTCTTGGATGTTGTAGTTGCTGACTTTCTTTGGCTTGCTGGTTTTGCCTTGTCGCATGAACCTTCTGAGTCTCTTCACCAGCATTTCAAAGTCCTCATCATCATCTTCATTGTAGTCAGAATCAACTTCAGTGTTGACTTTTGAGGTGTTCTCAGTTGCTTTGAGAGCAACACTTTTATCCTTCTTTCTTCCTTCAGACAAGGTTTCTGCTCGTTGAGTCAGCTCCAGTTCGTACGTGAGAAGGTTGCCATATAACTGCTGAGCAGTCATTTCATGTAGATTCTTTGACTCTCTAATGGCAGTAGTTTTGGCATCCCAATTGCTTGGTAAGGCTCTCATGAACTTTATGATTAGATCTTTGTTTGGATAGATCTTTCCATAGGCTCGTAGAGAGTTGAGCAGAACATTAAATCTCTCGTAGGTGGCAGTGACGTTCTCTCCTTGAACATGAGCAAACATCTCATATTGTTGAGTTAAGAGAGATTGTTTGTTTTCTCTTACTTCTTCTGTTCCTTCATGCATAATGAGTAATACTTCCCATACCTCCTTTGTTGTCTTACTATTGACCACGTTTTCAAACAGATCATCTTCTAAGGATTGAAATAAGATGTTCTTAACCTTTTTGTCGAGCTGGACAGCTCTCTTCTCATTTTTTGTCCATTCTTCTTTGACCTTGATCTGTATTCTATTTGGGTCATCTGTAGTTGATGCAAGCTTTGTAGGAACATAGGGCCCATTCTAAACAGTCTCAAATAGATCTTCATCTATTGAATCCATGTAAGCTTGCATCCTAACCTTCCAGTTAGTGAATTTATATTTGTTGCACATAGATGGCTTGTTGCCATTGGATCTACTCAAGTATTGTAGGCTGTATTATAGAACCTGCTCTGATACCAATTGTTAGTTCTCAGAGGCACAATAGTTATCTAGAAGGGTGGTTGAATAGATATTTAAAAATCTTTTTTTTTTACTTCGTGATTTAAGCACAACGGAATTAATGTTTGTTTGAACTCCCTTTTAGATATAGCGAGTTAATGAAGGTGAGGCAGTTATAACAGTTATAGCAGTTATAGCAAGAATAAAATAGACATAGTTATTTTTAAGTGGTTCAGAACACTTAAAGCTTCTAGTCCACTCTTCTACTCCTCGAGTAGGAAATCCACTAAGGATGTCTTTTACACTTTTTGAATCTCGCAGATTCCTTCTAGACCAGTAATCTAGGAACTTCTTAGTTCACTCTTGAACTCTTTAAGTCCAGCAGACTTGGTTATTCACAGTTCACTTAGAACTCTTCAAGTCCTTCTGACTTAAAACTCTTACTTCAGTTGATTGGTAGTTGTTGAGTTCGTGATTGATACTACTCAGTTGCAGTTAAGCACTTGTTCAAAAGAACTGAGTAGCTGAGCAAGCTTCCTCTTTTTCTCAGATCGTAGAGTTGAGCGTTGAGTGTTCTTGTACGTTTTTGTTCAATACTTACTTGCTTGTATCATTTGCAAATGTCTTGTATATATGTGATCTTTTTGAGATCTGACCGTTGAATCCATCCGTTGAAGCATTAAATGCTTTTGACATTTCTGAACTATGATGGAGACTTTTCTGCACACCTCTGAATTGTATTCTGGCCCACTGACACAACAGACTGCTTTCTCACTTAACACCTGAAAAGGTGTTTTTCCTCTGTCGTATGGTCCTTTCCTTAGCTTCTTGAATACGTTTCTTTTGTTGTATACTAAGGAAATCTTTTGTACCGTTGGGACTGGTGAGGATTTCAATGTTTAAAAACCATTCCACAATTGTTAGAATTTGTCTCTTAACAAAAGTAAGGCTCGATACTTTTGACACAATGCAGATGATACTCTACGATCCATATTGTTGTGTCTTATCATATTGATGCTTGGTCTGAAGAGAACACTATGATCGCTCTCAAGGATTTGTACACTATGATCTTCACTTGTTCGTCTTTCTGACTCTACGTTTTTGAGAGCACACTACAATCTTTGAGTTAGCTTCAGCAAACGTCTAGACCACTCTACGATTTCTGGAGAGGCCCTTCAAGGCAGATACACTACGATCTTCAGAGCTCTATGATCCTGCCTTAGCTTCTGCAATTTGTTGATCAGCTCAATAGACTGCGATTCTTGTAAAAGCCTATCTATTTGTTTCAAGTCATAGATCAACCTAACATCTTTGATATCTTTATCTATACTTTCATTTATAGGATGATGAACATTAACAGCCAAGATCAACCTAACAATTTTGATCTATCACTAAGTATTTGTACATATATTCCTTGAAGGATTTTACATATAATCATAAACATTTACTTTAAACATCAAATCAAAATATACATTCTTCCAACACATTTCTTAAAACTATAGGTTTATCACATATTATTAAACAACACCATGCAAATTTAATTAAATACCTTTAATAAATGAATACTTTTATTAATAAATGAAAAAAGATTTTTTTATAAAGTATATGCTTTATCATCACGCATGATTAATTTGTATGCATACTACTTTCAATCTCCCATTTGCAATAAGGAAAATTGCATTGGTATCTCATACCCATCTTCTCTAAGTGACGATCAAACTACTGTTGTGTTAACGCTTTATTAACTGGATCTGCAATGTTGTCTTGAGAGTCCACACACTCTAGGGTACCGTCTCCTCTTTCAATGATTTCTTTGATCAAATGAAACCGCCTCAACACTTGTTTAGATTTCTAATGAGACTTAGGTTCTTGAGCCTGCGCGACAACTCTAGTGTTGTCACAGTACAAGGGCACTGCTCCTCTAATGCTACGAACCACACCAAGTTCGGTTATGAACTTCTTCATCCAAACAGCCTCCTGTGCAGCTTCACTTGCACCTATGTACTCTGTTTTTGCTACTGAATCAATAATCGTTTGCTGCTTGAAACTTTTCCAACTCCCTGCTTCACCATTCAAGATAAACACATACCCCAAAACGGATTTACTGTCATCTTGGTCCGTTTGAAAACTTAAGTCTGTAGGCCATCTAGTTTCAATTTAGACCCACCGTACAAAAAAAAATACATCCTTAGTTCTTCGTAAGTACTTTAGGATATTTTTTACTGCCTTCTAGTGCTCTTCTCCTGTAACGCCTGAGAAAATTGGATTTTTATGTGAATTAAATTTTTATTTGATTATTTGAATTAAATGAATTTAATTGATTATTTATGTGAGTAAGTTGTATGATGGTCGTTCTATGACCTAGAATGTGTGGATGTGGTTAGAATTTTGGCTATGTGCTAGGATTAATTGTTTTTAATTTCTAAGATGAAAATAAAAGTTTTTCGAGAAATTTCTATAAAAATACTATTCATCCGTTTCTGCTCGGGAATTAAGTTTGAATTTCTGAGAAACGTGTAAGGATAGGATTCTAAGACGAGATGGAATATCCAATAATATTTCAGTTATGGCAAACAACGTTTTTGCTTTCGAACTTAAAACCTAAGGGTTAGGGAAAAGTGAGTTTCGGAAAGGAAATAACTGCGTATAATGATTAGGGTTATTATACATGGGAAATACGAGTATGATACTAGTTATTATACGAGTATAGTGTGAAGATTATTATGATGTATTATACGAATATCGTATGAATAGTACACGGAGAGAATACATGAGTTATACGAGTAGAATATGATTAGTTCTTAATGGACTCTTAGTAATTGGACTTTGTCAAATCCAATTGGACTTGGATTATGTTAAGCCCAAAGTTTAGTAAATGAAGCCCAAGATTTAGTAATGTTAAAGCCCCATGTTAGGTTAAATCAAGCCCGATCCAAGAAACCGAACCGCGGATCGACCCGACGGATCACCACATAGGTAAAACCCATGGGGGAAACCCATGTGGGACCCAAAGGCCATGTGGGTCGACCACTTGGTGGCCAAGTAAAATATTTTTACTTGGTTGCGAAGTAATAAATAGTAAGGAGGTTACCGAATGACCATTTTGCCTTCTATTGGATTTCCTATATAAGAAAGCTAGTGTTGGTCATTTGATTATTTTACAAACATTAACCAACATATTTGAGAGAGAGAAAAGAGCTATAACAAGTAATCAAGTGAGCTTGAAGCAAAACATCCAAGTTTTAGGCAAGAACGTTAAGATAATAATTTGTAAAACCTTAGTCTTCGATCCTTTTATTTTTATTTTTCATAAAGAATCATGAATTGTTGGAGCACGTATCTTTCGAAGTAATAAGGATGGCTATTAGTGAATTAAACATTGATAAGCCATGTATAAGTAGGAATCATAAGGGTTTAAGTAAGTTTAATCGCGTATAAGCCATTGAACATTGATATGATTATTGATGAACAAATTAAAAACCATCATTTATAAGGTATATGAATATTGTTTGGTTAGGTTATAAACAATGAATCAATGGATTGGTTCCATTTTATTTGGCATATAAAACACGAGTAATGAAGTTATGGCAAAATTTACGAAAGTAGACGGTAAACGTTGAAATCGTATAATTCTGGATTAGTAGTCCAAACTTGCTGTGTAATTCAGAAGCCCTAGTTTTTTATGGCATAGCGTAGTATAACGTATTCAAGAGTTGTGGACTCAAGAATGGTCGAATTCCGACTTAGAACGAAGAAAATGAGCTATGAACGCTCACGAGCGTTAAACGAATGCTTATTAGGAGGTTAATAGTGAATTCATTGTTAACGTAATTAAAACCTACTTTTTTCTAGATGAAATCAAAGTACATGAAATGTGTAAGAAAACGGCTTTTGAATGAGTCAATTCCGACTTAAAACGACTACGTTATGAGTCCGGGAAGAATTGTATGGAAAAAAGTAAAAAAAATTCAAGGGCTCAAGGGAGGCGTCGCAACACCACTCCAAGCTCTATTTTTCGTGCCGCAATGCCGGGTAGGGAGACTCAGCTACTGGAGAATGGCGCCTGCAGTGCCACCTATATAGAGTTAGTCTCGCGCCGCAGCGTCGTGACCGAGAATAGTACACTGTTAGTTGGCTCCATAGCGCCAATAGTATACCAAAGGTCGGCGTCGCAGCGCCGGTAGTAGAGAAAAGTTGAGTAATTTAGTTTTTAATCCCAATCTATTATAAACCAATAATGGGGCATGTATACGCTTAATAAACATGGTAAGACCAGTCCTATAAAGTATATATATAGGGATGACTTTAAAAGATGAATGTCAGATTATAGTAATTAAACGAAGAACGTGTTATATAAGGAAGTAAATTGTATTCAAAGTTTGGTAATTAACCAATGATGATCAAGTCTTGGTTTAATAACATAAGACGTTAATAAGCCGTAATGGAAGATAGTTAAGCCAAGATGACTTTTATTATTGAAATAAATTCAATTAAGATATAGAAGAGAAAAAAGTTGGTAAAAATAATGTGATTATATTGTTTGGTAGCTAATTACAGTGTGCTATGTGAATATATCATGTAGAGACTGTAAAGACCAAGAACAATTGAATAATTATTTGATATCTTTTGCCAAGTATTTGGTATGGATTTAAGGTAAGCTTGAGTATGAACAAACAAATGAATTTTACATCGATTATTCGATGGGCACGTGAGGTTGCCAAAATTTAAACGTAAACACGTTTAACGGATGAGTGTTGATAAACATAGAGTATTATAGGCTGATCACCTATAAGTTCTCCTAAGATATATCGGACTTATGGACTTAGTGTCGAGTTTTCCTTTTTCATGAATGAAAACCAAAAGAGAATGTTCATGGTCTTTTGACCAGCTCATAATTCCTAAGTTATTATATGTACTCAGGCATTGTGTTATGAAATGAAAAGTGTTATTTAATGTTTCATAGTACTTCATAACTACTTGTTCAGTTATTGAAGATAATCATAAAATTCTCGACGTGGTGTTAATATTAACTATTGCTAGACTTGCTGAGCTAGTTATGCTCACTTCTTGCTTGAATTATATGATTGCAGCTAAGGCCGAAAGAACCGAGGATCTCAGTAGGGATAAAGGCAAAGCTAAGATGGATAAGTAGATTATCTTGTAATAGACTAGTATGTTTGTAAGAAACATATTATGATAAACGAAGAATGTATCAGTTACAGAACCTAGAAAAGGATTTATTATTATTATTGTAATAAGAATGTAGTAAATACAATCATTTTGATGTTGTTTCAATGGAATGAATGTATAGTTATAAGTAACGTGTAACACCATATCTGTGGGTTGAAAGTACCCGGATTTGGGGGCGTCACATCTCATGGGTTCGACTGATATCTTCTTGTTAGATTAAGTGGATAAGCGACATCCGGTCTAGTACATATCATACCGTACATGATAGATCCTATTGATGAAGCATAAGGAATCTTATTCATATAGTTTATCTCCTCAGGTGTCTTTGTTGTCTATTTCTTGGATAGATGTATTTCATGGCTCATCGGTATGAGACCTCTCTTGGAATCTTCCATGCTAAACTTATTTAGTATCGAGTCAATATACGTTCCTTGGGACAATCAATGAATCCTTTTATATCTATATCTATTGATCTTTATCCCCAAAATATAGGATTCTTCTCCCAAGTCCTTCATGGAGAAGTGTTTAGATTACCATATTTTGATCGATTATAGCCTAGGAATATCATTCCCTATCAGTAATATATCATCAACATATAATACAAGGAATGAAATAGTTCTCCCACTAACCTTCTTGTACACACATAGTTCATCCTCATTTTTGATAAAATCAAATTCTTTGATTGTTTCATCAAAACGGATGTTCCATCTACGAGAAGCTTGCTTCAATCCATAAATGGATCATTGCAACTTATAGACTTAATTTGTTCCAACCATTGAAACAAATCCCTCTGGCTGTGTCATATACACATCATCCTCAAGTGTCCCATTGAGGAAGGCCATTTTCACGTCCATTTTCTAAATTTCATAGTCGTGGTAAGCTGCAATCACGAGCAAAATTCGAATGGACTTGAGCATAGCTATTGGTGAAAAGGTTTTATCATAGTCAACCCCTTATCTTTATTTGAAACCTTTTGTGACCAGTCGGTCCTTACAGGTAGAGCTCCATTCTTTCTTTTAAAAACCCATTTACACCCTATAGGCTTAATGCCTTCAAGTGGTGAAACCAAAGTCCATACTTGGTTTTAATACATGGAGTCCATCTTAAATTTCGTGGCTTCTATCCACTTCTCTGAGTCTTTACTACTCATAGCTTGTTCATAATTTAATGGATCATCATCATCTATGAGCGTACCTCATCGTCATCTTCTATGACGAATCCATATCTATTAGGTATCTTCAGCACTCTTCCAGATTTACTAATAGGGTGTGTTATAGTAGGTTCTTTCAATTGGATAGGTACCTGACTTTGATTCATAGTATTTTGTTGTTCTTGAACTTCTTCAAGATATATCTTACTCTCATTGACCCCTTCAACGATAAACTCCTTTTCCAAGAAGGTAGCATGTTTTGTAACAAAAACCTTTTAATAAGTTGGATGATATAAACAATACCCTGATGTTTCTTTAAGGTATCCCATAAATCTACATTTGTCGAATCTAGTCTGTTGCTTATCATTTTGAAACTTTTTGACATAAGTTGGATAACCCCAAGTCTTAACATACTTAAGATTTGGTTTCCTCCCTTTCCATAACTCATATGGGGTCTTAGGGATGGATTTGGTAGGCACCTTGTTCAGCAGGTATACAACCGATTCCTAAGAAGGAAACTGGAAGATCGATAAAGCTCATCATGGAACGAACCTTGTCCAACAATTTTGATTTTTCCTTTCAGATACATCGTTTAACTGCGACGTCCCAGGTGGAGTCCATTGTGATATTATACCATTTTCTTTGAGACAATTGAGAAACTCACTACTTAAGTATTCACCACCTCGATTCGATTGAAGAATCTTAATACTCTTGCCAATTTGTTTCTCTACTTCACTTCTAAACTCTTTTAACTTTTTAAATGATTCAGATTTTTATTTCACTAAATACACATATCCATATCTTGAGTGATCATCAGTGAAAGTAATAAAATAAGAATACCCTCCTCGTGCAATCGTTGTCAAAGGCCCACATACGTCTGTGTGTACCAATGCTAATAACTCTGTAACTTATTCTTCTTTTCCACTAAAGGAAGATTTAGTCATTTTACCCACGAGACAAGATTCATAAGTTTGATATGATTCATAATCTGATAGCTATAGAAGCCCATCTTTATGCAACTTGGATGATCTTGTTTCATTAATATGATCGAGTCTACAGTGCTATATGTAGGTATAATTAACATTATCTCTTTTCCTTTTCTTAGTTTATTCAATTTGAAGTATATTTTCATGTAAGTCAAGTATGTAAAGTCCAATTCGCAAATTTCAAACACCATATAAAACATTTTTATTAGAAATAGAACAACTGTTGTTCTTTATTATAATATTAAAACCATCCATATCTAATACAGAAATGGAAATTGTGACGCCCCCAAAATAGGTCCATTCCACCCAACCCATTCTGAGTTGTCAAATACATGGTACAGAAACAACTACAACTTTTACAACCCATAAGCTGTGAGTTTGAATACAAACATTGTCATCTAGGCAATATCCACATGCAAATAAATCCCCATCATAATTATTGATACATTATTTTACAAAAATGGTGAGGACTACTAAACAACTCTCTCTAGAACCATCATTACATCCCCCGACTCGTACTCGCTACATTCTCGTCTTCTGAGAAGAAAAATAGAACAACAAGAAAAAGGGTGAGCTCAACTAGCCCAGTAAAGAATATTATGACTAAGATAATGTACAACAAATTATCCTTAGTCTTAAACAGGAAAAAATCTGATAGAATACAATAGACAACAAGTTTTAGATCAACAACTGCAGCGGAAACAATAATTCATTAGAAGAGTTAAGTAGAGAATAAAATCTCCTAACATCTATGAATTTAAAAGTCTATCGTCAATATTTTATCCCTGTAACATCAATCAATATATATCTCAAATCAAATCAAATATTCATCTTTGCACTACAGGCCAAAGATATTCATCAGTTGGTCATGTTCATCTAAACACCTGTTCATCTTTTCACTACGGGCCAAAGATATTCATCAATTGTTCATGTTCATCTCAACACCTGTACATCTTTGCATTATGAGCCAAAGATATTCATAATAAAATCAACCATCTTTGCACTACAGGCCAAAGATATTCATTAACACCATCATTTAGGACTGAGGATGATGCAAAATATTTTAAAGGAAACGAATCCAGTGAAACAAAATAACAAGTATTAAGGATTCGTACTTTAAACAATCTGAGTTCAAAAATACTTCATAAATAATCATACTGAAGTAAAATTCAAGAATGATCAAAACATGGTTACAATCAAAGCTAGTATCCATAATAGATATTTTGGACAAAAAGAAGAAATTTCATTTTTCGGTGAATAATGCTGTATTCGTGAATAGTAACTCCGACACCCAAAAGATAGAAATTTCACAAAAACATCATCACGTTTCGTGAATAGTACTCGTGAATAGTAACTCGTGAATAATAACTCATGAATAGTAACTCATGAATAGTAACCCGAAATGAAAAAGTTCCAAATTTGATAAAAAGTTCCAACCAACATTTCAGCATAATGATATTGAAGAAATAATATCATTTGAGAAGAAAATAACATCCCTTACCTCGAAAGACAGTACTTCTAGTTGAAACACCGGATATAGGCTATGACTTGAACTTGCACCGTATAGCAATACTCAAAGTATACTCAAAATACTCACAAGAATACGCTCGATAATATAGAGAGAGAAAACTTCAGTTTCTGGTGTGATTTTTAATTCTAACCTAAGCACCTATTTATAGGAAATTGCTTAGAACACCAAAACAGAAAATTTAATAAAATATTATATATTTTTTAAAAATTCTACGCCCACTCTTCAAATCTGATTTTCAGCCATTGAACACATGCTCCCTTCTAGAAAAAATAAAATAAAAACGTTTTTCTTTTATAAAATAATTTAAACTTCCAAAAATCAATTATTTCGGAGCTCCGGAACTTCAATAATTCACAATAAATAGCCCTTTTGCCAGAAAATTCGAATCTCGAGACTTTTAATAGGAAATTCAATTCTCTACAACTTTGCAGAAGAAATTTTTTCCAAATTCCAAACAGAAATTGACCGAAATCCACAAACGGGCGATTTTATAGGCTATAATCAAATTTCAGTCAATAAATAGGGTCCACCGACACATAAAACATGCTTTAAATATTTTTGGTAACAAAAATACTCCTCCTCCACATATACTCATATACCCCACATTCATCGTAAAAATATCATCATTATTATATTATTAAAATATAATAATATATTTAAATGAATTATTTTATCAGAAAAAGATAAAATTTTAATTTTCAACAATTGTCACTATAAAAATTTTCTCCATCTATATCCACATAAAATCAATATTTTCCTCATCATATGAATTCAATAATTAATTATTCACAAATAATATTACAGAATCACAATATTGACAACCAGGCAGTTCCCAGGAAAGAGGGGGCTTTCCAATAAAGATTTCTCCTTACTGGCGCGCAATTAGGTGACCAAACCTCTCCTTAGACAGAACTTTCTAGACATTGCCAATAATATTATCAAATAATATTATTCAGATAATATGAATTATTGCTTCGATAATGGAAAATACTGTGTAATGACAATTATTGAAACAACAGTAATATAAAATATCAATGCAGCAATTGTTGAATCAATAACATACAATACTGAACAGTAATTACTGTAACAATTATTGAGTAGTGCCTTCTTACGTAAGAATCAATAATTGGTGCAATACCGTGTGCTACTGTGCAACAACGCGTATTATTGTGTTTTAACCACCGGGTATTCCAACAGTATTAACGGTAACAACAACGCCGTTTTTTATAAACAACTTATACTTGTCGTTTTCTTCATCCAATCGCTTTTCGTTATGGGGCCCACAAAAGACTGCGCCGTCGTACGAATATTCCCCGACAACAAGAATATTCCACGACCAAATGAATATTCCCCGACAACAATGAATATTTTATAACCACCTTCTTATTTAAAATATTTGCGCATTTTACCCGTAACTTTCCACATTAATCAAATCAACCCTTACTATTTCAAAAGAAAATTAAATTTCATTAATAATAAGTTGGGGTCTTACAACCTCCCCTCCTTATGAAATTTTGTCCTAGAAATTTACGTACGTAACTGGTGTTTCGAAAAGGTAAAGATACCTCGCTTTCATTTCCGTTTCCAACTCCAAGGTCATTTCCTTTATAGCATGATTCCTCCACAAAACTTTAACTTGTGGTATGACCTTCATGCGTAGGACATGCTCCTTCCCATCCAACATCTTGACAGGTACCTCCTCGTACGTTAAGTCTTCGGCTATTTCGTCCGGTTTTAACTTAATAACATGGTTCAAGTCGTCCACATCGAAAAAAAAACGTTATAAACACGCGACATACTTGGCGGTAAAACGAGTCTTTGACAATATCGTACTCGTACTTGTATACGATCTTCTACTCAACACGTCATCTACCACGTTTGCTTTTCCAGGATGGCATGGTCAGAACATGTACTGAAATGAGTCTCCTCTTGAGTTCTTCGAAGCTCTTCTCACATTCCTTGCTCCATTCGAATTTTGTATCTCTACGAGTCAGCTGCGTTAATGGAATAACGATTCGAGAATATCCTTCAATGAATCTCCGATAATAACCAACTAAGCCTAGAAAGCTATGTATTTCGATTACCGACTTAGGTTACTCTCAACTATGACTCACATCCCAAGCTTGGATAGCACGTTACAATGACACCTATCAGTTTACTATCGCACGAATATTGTGTCCCCTACGAAGAGTCTGGCTTCGGTCCATTCCATAAAGGAAGTCACCAGATAAAGGCTCGGGTACAAACTTCTATAGTTGAATTTTTAACTCCTGAAGTTCAATAGGAGCCATTCGATATGAGATTTTAGAAATGGGTTTTGTACCGGATTTAAAGTCGATACAAATTCAATATCACACTCTGGGAGTAAGCCAAGAAATTCTTCAGGAAATACATCAGGAAATTTGCTAACAACAGAAATATCATTCAAATCTGACGTATTTTTGTTCAAGTCCATGACATGGGCTAAGAAAACATGACATCCATTTTTCAATAAACGAATGACTTTATGGCTTGATATAAAAATGTTTGACTTCAATGGTTTGATTGCTTGAGTTCGAATATTAGGTTGCTAAGGAATATGAAAACTAACAACCTTACAAAAGCAATTAATTTTGGCATGATGAGTAGTTAACCTTAAAATCACATCAAAAGCAAATATCTCTATAGAAATAAGGTTAACAGGTAATGTGATAGTGCCAACTTGAATCAAGCAAGATTTCTAAACAACGGATGTAATGAAAGTTTCTCCTAACGGAGTCTCCATAAATAGGTCAAAGTCTAATTTCTTCGTAGTCAAGTTCAAACGTTGAGCGCAAGCAAGAGAGATAAAAGAATGGGTAGAACCGGTACCTAGTAAGGTATAAATTTCGCAAGAATTATAATTAACTAACCCGTGCTAACTTCGTTCGGGTTCCTCGTATTTTGACCGGTCACAACAAACGCTCTTCCAGGAACCATTGACTTTGACTTTTCTGGGACAGCCTTTTGAATCACCATCCCCGCTGGAATTGGTTTCACTACCGTACACTCTCGAGTGATATGTCCTTCCTTTCCACAATTATAGCATGCCTTGAACTGTTGTGGGCAGTTTTGGCTGATATGTCCCTCTTTCCCGCATTTGTAACATACGACCGGTGATCTTTCTCCTCCCTTGGAACCAGTTGCTGCTGGCACTGTCGTCTTCACATGGTCGTTGTTAAATCTCCTCTTTTTAAAATCTCATCCCGACTCGCTTCTTCTATTTTCATGGCCACGATTATCACCAGAGTGGTTACCGCCTTTGTCCATATTCTTCTTTCTCCGCTGGTTATCGTTATTCTGATGACTGCTATCTTCGGTATGATCCTGGTTATGGTCCCTCGGTTGAACGTACTCGTTATCTCGCTCTAACAACTGAGCCCTGTTGACAACATCTGAATATAAAGAAAATTTATGAGAGATAAGATATTATCGAATCTCGGGTTTTAAACCTCTCAGAAACATCCGCGTCATACGTTCCTCATTCTCCACCAAATGAGGTGCAAACCTGGATAACTCCGCGAACTTCGCCTCGTACTGGGATACCGTCATGTTATTCTGCTCTAGTCTAATAAACTCCACTTCCTTCATATGGCGAATAATTTCAGGAAAGTATTTTTCGTTGAAAAGTTTCTGAAACGTCTCCCAAGACATGCTGAGTGTGGCTGGATGGGTACGCTTCACAGACTCCCACCAGTAGTCTGCCTCGCCACGGAACATAAAGGTGGCGAATGGAACCTTCTGTTCCTCCGTGTATCCCAAGACATCGAATATCTTGGTAATTTGTTTGACCCACGTTTTCGCCATGATCGGATCGGGCTTTCCCTTAAATTCTGGTGGTCCCAACTCTTTGAACTGCTTGGCTGTGACCACCCGTGAATTGCTATCATTTCCTCCTGTATTTTGAACACGAGTCTCCCTCGTCTGATTTTGCATGAACTGCAAAAAGCTCCTAAACATCCCGTCGTTCATCGTCTGCTCAGTGGTGTTGTTCACAGGAGGTACATTGCCAGCTTGTTGCACGTTCTCCTCATTGGTGAGTACAGACGTCTCTACGGTTTCATTTACTCCACTGTTAACATTCTCAGTCGACATTCTCAAATACTATCATAAAACAAGGGTTAATTAAACAAATTAACAAATCACATAATACCCCTATATTATGACCGACCAACAAATAAGCTTAGGTAGGACACACTAGCGAAGGATTTACTCGTCTCTCCCTCCTAGTTCTATTCCCCGATCTCCGCCAGAGATCATATCCCTAAGCTCTGATACCAACTGTGACGCCCCCAAAATAGGTCCATTCCACCCAACCCATTCTGAGTTGTCAAATACATGGTACAGAAACAACTACAACTTTTACAACCCATAAGCTGTGGGTTTGAATACAAACATTGTCATCTAGGCAATATCCACATGCAAATAAATCCCCATCATAATTATTGATACATTATTTTACAAAAATGGTGAGGACTACTAAACAACTCTCTCTAGAACCATCATTACATCCCCCGACTCGTACTCGCTACATTCTCGTCTCCTGAGAAGAAAAATAGAACAACAAGAAAAAGGGTGAGCTCAACTAGCCCAGTAAAGAATATTATGACTAAGATAATGTACAACAAATTATCCTTAGTCTTCAACAGGGAAAAATCTGATAGAATACAATAGACAACAAGTTTTAGATCAACAACTGTAGCGGAAACAATAATTCATTAGAAGAGTTAAGTAGAGGATAAAATCTACTAACATCTATGAATTTAAAAGTCCATCATCAATATTTTATCCCTGTAACATCAATCAATATATATCTCAAATCAAATCAAATATTCATCTTTGCACTACAGGCCAAAGATATTCATCAGTTGGTCATGTTCATCTAAACACCTGTTCATCTTTGCACTACGGGCCAAGGATATTCATCAATTGTTCATGTTCATCTCAACACCTGTACATCTTTGCATTACGAGCCAAAGATATTCATAATAAAATCAACCATCTTTGCACTACAGGCCAAAGATATTCATTAACACCATCATTTAGGACTGAGGATGATGAAAAATATTTTAAAGGAAACGAATCTAGTGAAACAAAATAACAAGTATTAAGGATTCGTACTTTAAACAATCTGAGTTCAAAAATACTTCATAAATAATCATACTGAAGTAAAATTCAAGAATGATCAAAACATAGATACAATCAAAGCTAGTATCCATAATAGATATTTTGGACAAAAAGAAGAAATTTCATTTTCCGGTGAATAATGCCGTATTCGTGAATAGTAACTCTGACACCCAAAAGATAGAAATTTCACAAAAACATCATCACGTTTCGTGAATAGTACTCGTGAATAGTAACTCATGAATAGTAACTCGTGAATAGTAACCCCGAAATGAAAAAGTTCCAAATTTGATAAAAAGTTCCAACCAACATTTCAGCATAATGATATTGAAGAAATAATATCATTTGAGAAGAAAATAACATCCCTTACCTCGAAAGACAGTACTTCTAGTTGAAACACCGGATATAGGCTATGACTTGAACTTGCACCGTATATCAATACTCAAAGTATACTCAAAATACTCACAAGAATACGCTCGATAATATAGAGAGAGAAAACTTCAGTTTCTGGTGTGATTTTCAATTCTAACCTAAGCACCTATTTATAGGAAATTGCTTAGAACACCAAAACAGAAAATTTAATAAAATATTATATATTTTTTAAAAATTCTACGCCCACTCTTCAAATCTGATTTTCAGCCATTGAACACATGCTCCCTTCTAGAAAAAATAAAATAAAAACGTTTTTCTTTTATAAAACAATTTAAACTTCCAAAAATCAATTATTTCGGAGCTCCGGAATTTCAATAATTCACAATAAATAGCCCTTTTGCCAGAAAATTCGAATCTCGCGACTTTTAATAGAAATTCAATTCTCTACAACTTTGCAGAAGAAATTTTTTCCAAATTCCAAACAGAAATTGACCGAAATCCACAAACGGGTTATAATCAAATTTCAGTCAATAAATAGGGTCCACCGACACATAAAACATGCTTTAAATATTTTTGGTAACAAAAATACTCCTCCTCCACATATACTCATATACCCCACATTCATCGTAAAAATATCATCATTATTATATTATTAAAATATAATAATATATTTAAATGAATTATTTTATCAGAAAAAGATAAAATTTTAATTTTCAACAATTGTCACTATAAAAATTTTCTCCATCTATATCCACATAAAATCAATATTTTCCTCATCATATGAATTCAATAATTAATTATTCACAAATAATATTACAGAATCACAATATTGACAACCAGGCAGTTCCCAGGAAAGAGGGGGCTTTCCAATAAAGATTTCTCCTTACTGGCGCGCAATTAGGTGACCAAACCTCTCCTTAGACAGAACTTTCTAGACATTGCCAATAATGTTATCAAATAATATTATTCAGATAATATGAATTATTGCTTCGATAATGGAAAATACTATGTAACGACAATTATTGAAACAACAATAATATAAAATATCAATGCAGCAATTGTTGAATCAATAACATAAAATACTGAACAGTAATTACTGTAACAATTATTGAGTAGTGCCTTCTTACGTAAGAATCAATAATTGGTGCAATACCGTGTGCTACTGTGCAACAACGCGTATTATTGTGTTTTAACCACCGGGTATTCCAACAGTATTAACGGTAACAACAACGCCGTTTTTTATAAACAACTTATACTTGTCGTTTTCTTCATCCAATCGCTTTCCGTTATGGGGCCCACAAAAGACTGCGCCGTCGTACGAATATTCCCCGACAACAAGAATATTCCACGACCAAATGAATATTCCCCGACAACAATGAATATTTTATAACCACCTGCTTATTTAAAATATTTGCGCATTTTACCCATAACTTTCCACATTAATCAAATCAACCCTTACTATTTCAAAAGAAAATTAAATTTCATTAATAATAAGTTGGGGTCTTACAGAAATAATGTTTCTAATGATAGTTATAACAAAATAACAATTATTTAAGCTAATAGTTTTGCCCCTATGCAGGGTAAACAATAAGTCCCTACAACTAATGCAACAACCTTTGCTCCATTTCCAACTTGTAGGACGACCTCATCCGTGTTCAGCTTTCTACTTCTGACCAGTCCCTGCATATTATTACATATATGAGAACCACAGCCGGTATCCAAAACTCAAGTAGAACTTTAACTTTCAAAAAAATTAATTTCAATAATGAACAAACCTTGATTAGGATTCGAAGCTTCTCTAAGCTTCTTCTTCTTTTGCTCTGCAAGATAATCCTTGTAGTTCCTCTTCCAGTGACCCGGCTCGTTACAATGGAAGCAAATTCCTTTGCTAGTTGGATCAAGTTTCTTTTGATCTTTCACTTTCACCTTACCCTTAGCCTTCTTGGATTTCTTCTTTTCAGAATATACCTTGGGCCACTTCCTTTTTTAGAAAAATCATCCACTATTAAGACATGGTCCTTCTTGGATGGGAAGTGACCTTCAACAATTTTCAACATGTTAAGTAATTCAGGTAAGCTGACATTTAACTTATTCATGTGAAAATTCACAACAAATTATGTGAAGGTGTCAGGAAGTGATTGCAAGACTAAATCTTGACTTAACTCTCCATCCATGACGAACCCAAGTTGTCCAAGACGTTCAATAAAATTGATCATCTTTAAGACATGAGTCTCAATAGCAGTGCCCTCGGTCATCCGAGATCAGAAGAGCTCCTTAGACATTTCATATCTAGCAGTCCTACTTTGCTCACCATACAGCTCTTGGAGGTGCAGCAGCATAGTAGGTGCAACAACATAGTAGGAGTATCCGTGGTTTAATGCTGACGTTGAAACTCGTTACTCATGAATGCAAGCATGATGCATTGAATGATGCATTGAGCCACAGATGCATCATCTTGCCACTTTCTGAAAGTAGCAATCTCTTCCTCAAAGGATGTTTCTGCAACATTTGTAGGGACATGCGAATTTAGGATATAAGAAATCTTTTCAACAGTGAGAACTATTCTCAGATTCCTTAACCCATCCGTATAATTCGGTCCGATCAGTTTGTTAGCATCAAAAATGCTACTTAGTGAAATTAGTGAATGTGACATTTTCAAAATTCTACATGGGCAACATTTTAGCAAAGATTTATTTAATTAATTATTTTGCCAAAATAAATTAGGTCTTATTTTAAATTTGTATCTCCTATTAATTTTTAAACTATATTACCTTCATCTATATAGTTCGGCAAAATCTAATTAAAGTTTTTGCTAGTGAGAATAAGGATTAGATTTCAAATATATACAACCTTGTGGTGACACAACAAACTATATATAAATAAATAGGTAGATAACTCTGTCAATTACATCATCATGTAACTCCTTTTCTTTTGCCTCTTAAATAATTTTGATCAATTGGCGACACATCCGAATCAAAATTATCTAAGTTAAGTTCAACCTAACACTTACATATATTCAAAAAAGAAAAATATTATCCTTGTGGTAACACAACAAAACAACATTGTTCAATTTTCTTTATAAGCATCAAATGTGATAAATTAACATCTTAAATATTTAATATCCGTGGTGACACAACAAAATCATATTATGTATTTAATACTCTATTAATTTTATCATACAGACTCCATTTAATACATAGATCCCATTCAATAAAACTCATACATTCATGCATCCAACCAAAATAAGATCTAATCACATCGATTCATAGTCCATAATTAATACCATTAATTACCATGCATATTATGTATATCATCATATACATCAATAAATAAACATTCATCTCATGAATTAAAATTCCATTCCATATATTTATTGATATCAGTTTAATGGGCAAACGTTTGCTAAATCTTAGTTTTGAAATAAAATAAACTCTTTTACTTTAATCAAAAATCAAATCCAAATTAAACTCTTTTAATTTTTAGAAATTTGAAATCATATTTTAGATAAAATAAACTCCTTTATTTTAACCTTTTACCAATTAAATAAACCATTTATTTTGATTGAAAAAAAATAAAAGTTTTTCAGATTCTGCTCAATTACGCAGCTCCACTTCAAAGGGAGAAACTGATTTCCAGGTAACGGCGCAACTGCGCCCAGAATGAACTGGGTCACGGTGTAGCTATGCTATGCGCTCTAGAATGAACTGGATGCGGCACAACTGCTCCTGATCGCAAAAACAAAAAGCCTTTCCTGCCTAGAA
This sequence comes from Panax japonicus, assembly GCA_020205505.1. Lineage (NCBI taxonomy): Eukaryota > Viridiplantae > Streptophyta > Magnoliopsida > Apiales > Araliaceae > Panax > Panax japonicus. The sequence continues at coordinate 43,728,024 of CM035114.1, forward strand.
AATCCAATCCAATTGCATATCAATTCATACATGGAATCATAAAATTGACGATTAGCACAAAGTTTGGCTTTGATACCATTGTAGGGTTTGTATATATCGCAATTACGTAATCAAATCACATAAATAAGGCAGTAGCACGAAGGAACGAGAATTTAAAATTTTATACAAACCCATACCCATGATCATGCTTTGTGCTATATTATCAATTAATAGAAGAAGATGGAGAATAAGAATCATACCCCTGAAGATTTAAGCTTTCTCAGGTAGAAGTTCAACTCCTAGTCTCCTTCGTGCTCTCCTTGAATACTTGTAAAGGCCCCGAACCCGGATACTTGAAACCCGAACTCGGTACTTCACGATACCATTTCTATGAGCGGAAATATTAATAATAATAATAACACTAAAATAAATTATAAACTTATCTTACCTTTATCAGAGTTTAATTCCAAGTACGCAACCTTTATAATATGACACCGTAATCCTAATTTATTTGCTTTCTTTTTCACTTGTTCTTGATCGATACTTCTGATTATTCACACTTATCTGAAATCATTTAAATTAAGCAAGGATGAACATTTGAGTGCCCAGCAAGTATTATATATATATATAAGCTAAAAAAGTTTAAATGTTTTCTTTATAATATCCATCTACAATAAGTCAATAGTTGTGAAGTATTCTGAACCGATATTAATAACATAACAACCCTCTTTCAAAATTTTGAATTACGTACTGGCTATAAATAGGGTTTAAGTGACATTCTATGAACATTGTTTATTTTTTCAAAAAGGTTTAGCAGAACTTCATCTGCAAACCGTCATAACTTACGGACACGGGGGTGATCAGCCCGTTGTGCCCTGTATTGATCAATATTACATTACAAGAACGATGTTATCATTTACTTGGTCCGCCTTGGGCGCATAAAAGTTTTCTCGTGAACGGGATGTTCATATTTGTCAGGGTTCCAGACAAAAGGTTTTATTTTATCCAACAATAATCTATAATTCAACATATATGTATAACAAAGGTGTATCAACATGTGATTAAATAAAATGATTATTCAAGTGGGGACACTTGTATAATCATTTCTAGAAATTAACGAACAGAATATATATCCGAATTATCATATACTAACATGTTGATAATCAAAGGGTGTATATAATATAGGTTTAACAATCTATACATTAATAATAATAATTCTGAACTTCTCACTTCTGTCCATTGCATAAAGAAAATGCAAAGTTAAGATACTTATCTGATGCGCTGCTTACAATTCTCAACTTAGTTCTATCTTTCTATCACGACCTATCATTAATCAAATCATTCGTTCGATTAGAACAATATACCTTAACAAATAGTACTGTATTTTGCAGTAAGCACATAACCTAATCACCTTATCACACATGTTCAACAATCATGGCATCATAAATAAACATCAACTCATTCCTAATCACATTGTCACACAACTTTAACTACCATTGAATCACAAATAAAATAGTTAACTAACTAAATTTCTAAGTCAAGATCAATTTCTGAAACATGTTGGCGTATCGAAAGCCATATCAGATAATTATCGAGTCTAAGACTCTATTCTGTATCTCAATATCCAAATAGATAACTTAAACAACAATATTATTATTTTTCATGACCTTATAATAATTATAAAATAATTATTACCATTTACCATAATTTTTGAAATATCAGAATCATTATTAAATGATTTAAATATCAAAAAAAATTATATTATCATTAATATTTAATTAATATTAAACTATTAATGAAACCATTGTCAAAATATTAAAGTTATTTATAATAACTCAAAATATTTTTAAAGTACTTATATTACCCTTAAATGATTTTTTAAAACATCTAAAATCATTATTAAATAATTACCATTAATATTTAAATATTAATGAACTATTATTTAAATATTAAAAGTCATTAATTATAACTTAAAATATTTTTAATTCATTTATATCCCTTTTAAATGATTTTTAAATAAATAAAACTATTTTTAAACTATTTATTTAATATAATTATTAAATAAACTTAATATCATTAATATATCATTAATATTAAATTATTAATGAAATTATCCTTTAAATATTAAAAGTTATAGTTTATAACTTAAAATATCTTTAAACACTTTATTTTCATTTAAAATAATTATTATAATATTAAAATAATTTTTTAACTAATTTATTTAATATAATTATTAAAAACTTTAATATCACTAATAATCATTAATTAATGAAATTAACCATTAAATAATAAAAGTTTATCACTAATTAATAACCTTAATTAGTAATTAAAGTTTATCACACTTGATATTAATCATAGTAACACAATTCTTGACAAATCAAACCTCCGGTTTAGGTTTCCAGATTAGGGTTTCTAGTTATAGAAAATTAGGGTTTTCCACAAAAAAATTAGGGTTTACCCCATTAGCATTAGGGTTTAACAATTAAACACCATAATTGACCAATCATCAACAGTACGCACATACAATACATATTTATAGCACTGAAAAAACAAAAATATAATTAGTATTATAATATTATCATCATTCCTTAATCCAGCACCAGGATTAGGGTTTATCAGACTAGTATTTAGGGTTTAAAAAATATTAATAGGGTTTGGTCGTAATATAATAAAACTTGTTCCACACATTAACATTACACGCATAACCATACTTATCTATAACACTGACAAATAATAATATAATATTATTATTCTCATTCCTTGATCAAAACCCAAAATTAAGGTTTGGATTCCATATCTGATTTATCTTGCATAAATAACATTCTTAATTAAGTTAAAATATTTAATTTAACATCCTGAACAAATTCATATAATGAAATAATCATTATAGTTATTCTAAAATCATTTCATATATTATTTAAATAATATAAGATTATATTTTCATAGAAAATAATTAATAAAAACATTTCTATCTTAAAATTAATTATTATAAGAATATACTTTATAATAATCAATAATTATAAAATAAATTTACTTGTAAAAATATTCATGTAATATATATTTTTTTATTTACCACATAAATACATATACACAATATCTTGTACAAATCCTCATCTTTTAAAAAAAATTATACGCAAAATTTCAGTTTTATTTATATAGAAAATATCGGGTTATCACAATACTCGAGATTGATATCCTTAGATCAACATTAGTCACCCAAGCGTTTGTGTAAGACCCCAACTTTTATGAATAAAGAATAATTTTTCTCGTAGAATATTTTTGAATATTATGGTGTGGACTTGATATAATGTTATAGTTGTGGGTGATATTTACAAATTCTGCAAAGTAAGCAAGTGGTTATATAATATTCGATTGGTCGGGGAATATTCGTTTTAACAAGAAATATTCGTACGACGACACAATCATTAATTAATGAAATTAACCATTAAATATTAAAAGTTATATTTTATAACTTAAAATATTATTAAATACCTTATTATTATTTAAAATGATTTTTAATATAATAAAATCATTTTTAATTCATTTATTTAATTCATTTAATAAATAACTTAACTATCATTAATATTAATTTATTAATGAAAATTGTCACAAATTATAAAAGTTATCAAAAATAACTCAAAATTATTTTCTAATACAATAATATAATTTTTCATGATTTTTCATGAATTAAAACTATTTTTAAATAATTTATCTAATATTGTAATTAAATAAATAAAAACCATTTACATTCCAAAAATTTTAAATATTTTCAAAATATACCCAAAATAATTAAAATATAATTTTTGGACATTAAAATAATTTTTAAGAATTTATTATGTATTTTTAATAATTAAAAACCATTTTTATCAATTTTTTATTAATTTCCGGAAATTATAAATAAAACTGTCGCTAAAGGGCTATAGCGACACTTTCTGCCGCTATAGGTGTTCTTGATCAAGCCCAGAACTTCAAAACAGTGATCGTGTGTGCTACTTTGACCATGTGTAAATCAGTGTGTGTTATGAATCTAGACTTGTTTTTGGTCAGGTCTGATAGAGGAAATGCAAGACTATAATATCCAGCAAGAAAAATAATCATAACAGATAACGTAAAGAAGATCTGAGCCCTCAAAGAAGTTGTCAGACCTGTTCTTCATGATTAACAGTTCGTGGGGGTTACTTTGAACCTCTATAACTTGACGATCTTGTAATGTTTTTGTGATCTATCAATTACAGTATGTAAACATCATGTATTACTACAACTATAACACTAAACATACATATAACAACAACGGATCTAACTGGAAATAGCCGGTCAAAGTTCACCACGGAAATTGTTCATAAAAATTCTGGGTTCGCTTTTTAGCAGTTTCTGTCAACGGGTTTTGACCAAACATAACTCCTGATCTATAACATATATGAACTTGATTCGTTTATCACATATTATTAAACAACACCATGCAAATTTAATTAAATACCTTTAATAAATGAATACTTTTATTAATAAATGAAAAAAGATTTTTTTATAAAGTATATGCTTTATCATCATGCATGATTAATTTGTATGCATACTACTTTCAATCTCCCATTTGCAATAAGGAAAATTGCATTGGTATCTCATACCCATCTTCTCTAAGTGACGATCAAACTACTGTTGTGTTAACGCTTTATTAACTGGATCTGCAATGTTGTCTTGAGAGTCCACACACTCTAGGGTACCGTGTCCTCTTTCAATGATTTCTTTGATCAAATGAAACCGCCGCAACACTTGTTTAGATTTCTAATGAGACTTAGGTTCTTGAGCCTGCGCAACAACTCCAGTGTTGTCACAGTACAAGGGCACTGCTCCTCTAATGCTACGAACCACACCAAGTTCGGTTATGAACTTCTTCATCCAAACAGCCTCCTGTGCAGCTTCACTTGCACCTATGTACTCTGTTTTTGCTACTGAATCAATAATCGTTTGCTGCTTGAAACTTTTCCAACTCCCTGCTTCACCATTCAAGATAAACACATACCCCAAAACGGATTTACTATCATCTTGGTCCGTTTGAAAACTTAAGTCTGTAAAGCCATCTAGTTTCAATTTAGACCCACCGTACAAAAAAAATACATCCTTAGTTCTTCGTAAGTACTTTAGGATATTTTTTACTGCCTTCTAGTGCTCTTCTCCTGTAACGCCCGAGAAAATTGGATTTTTATGTGAATTAAATTTTTATTTGATTATTTGAATTAAATGAATTTAATTGATTATTTATGTGAGTAAGTTGTATGATGGTCGTTCTATGACCTAGAATGTGTGGATGTGGTTAGAATTTTGGCTATGTGCTAGGATTAATTGTTTTTAATTTCTAAGATGAAAATAAAAGTTTTTCGAGAAATTTCTATAAAAATACTATTCATCCGTTTCTGCTCGGGAATTAAGTTTGAATTTCTGAGAAACACGTAAGGATAGGATTCTAAGACGAGATGGAATATCCAATAATATTTCAGTTATGGCAAACAAAGTTTTTGCTTTCGAACTTAAAACCTAAGGGTTAGGGAAAAGTGAGTTTCGGAAAGGAAATAACTGCGTATAATGATTAGGGTTATTATACATGGGAAATACGAGTATGATACTAGTTATTATACGAGTATAGTGTGAAGATTATTATGATGTATATACAAATATCGTATGAATAGTACACGGAGAGAATACATGAGTTATACGAGTAGAATATGATTAGTTCTTAATGGACTCTTAGTAATTGGACTTTGTCAAATCCAATTGGACTTGGATTATGTTAAGCCCAAAGTTTAGTAAATGAAGCCCAAGATTTAGTAATGTTAAAGCCCCATGTTAGGTTAAATCAAGCCCGATCCAAGAAACCGAACCGCGGATCGACCCGACGGATCACCACATAGGTAAAACCCATGGGGGAAACCCATGTGGGACCCAAAGGCCATGTGGGTCGACCACTTGGTGGCCAAGTAAAATATTTTTACTTGGTTGCGAAGTAATGAATAGTAAGGAGGTTACCGAATGACCATTTTGCCTTCTATTGGATTTCCTATATAAGAAAGCTAGTGTTGGTCATTTGATTGTTTTACAAACATTAACCAACATATTTGAGAGAGGGAAAAGAGCTATAACAAGTAATCAAGTGAGCTTGAAGCAAAACATCCAAGTTTTAGGCAAGAAAGTTAAGATAATAATTTGTAAAACCATAGTCTTCGATCCTTTTATTTTTATTTTTCATAAAGAATCATGAATTGTTGGAGCACGTATCTTTCGAAGTAATAAGGATGGCTATTAGTGAATTAAACATTGATAAGCCATGTATAAGTAGGAATCATAAGGGTTTAAGTAAGTTTAATCGCGGATAAGCCATTGAACATTGATATGATTATTGATGAACAAATTAAAAACCATCATTTATAAGGTATATGAATATTGTTTGGTTAGGTTATAGACAATGAATCAATGGATTGGTTCCATTTTATTTGGCACATAAAACACGAGTAACGAAGTTATCGCAACATTTACGAAAGTAGACGGTAAACGTTGAAATCGTATAATTCTGGATTAGTAGTCCAAACTTGCTGTGTAATTCAGAAGCTCTAGTTTTTTATGGCATAGAGTAGTATAATGTATTCAAGAGTTGTGGACTCAAGAATGGTCGAATTCCGACTTAGAACGAAGAAAATGAGCTATGAACGCTTAAGAGCGTTAAACGAATGCTTATTGGGAGGTTAATAGTGAATTCATTGTTAACGTAATTAAAACCTACTTTTTTCTAGATGAAATCAAAGTACATGAAATGTGTAAGAAAACGGCTTTTGAATGAGTCAATTCCGACTTAAAACGACTACGTTATGAGTCCGGGAAGAATCGTATGGAAAAAAGTAAAAAAAATTCAAGGGCTCAAGGGAGGCGCCACAACACCACTCCAAGCTCTATTTTTCATGCCGCAATGCCGGGTAGGGAGACTCAGCTACTGGAGAATGGCTCCGCGGTGCCACCTATATAGAGTGAGTCTCGCGCCGCAGCGTCGAGACCGAGAAAAGTACACTGTTAGTTGGCTCCATAGCGCCAATAGTATACCAAAGGTCGGCGTCGCAGCGCCGGTAGTAGAGAAAAGTTGAGTAATTTAGTTTCTAATCCCAATCTATTATAAACCAATAATGGGGCATGTATACGCTTAATAAACATGGTAAGACCAGTCCTACAAAGTATATATATAGGGATGACTTTAAAAGATGAATGTCAGATTATAGTAATTAAACGAAGAACGTGTTATATAAGGAAGTAAATTGTATTCAAAGTTTGGTAATTAACCAATGATGATCAAGTCTTGGTTTAATAACATAAGACGTTAATAAGCCGTAATGGAAGATAGTTAAGTCAATATGACTTTTATTATTGAAATAAATTCAATTAAGATATAGAAGAGAAAAAAGTTGGAAAAAATAATGTGATTATATTGTTTGGTAGCTAATTACAGTGTGCTATGTGAATATATCATGTAGAGACTGTAAAGACCAAGAACAATTGAATAATTATTTGATATCTTATGCCAAGTATTTGGTATGGATTTAAGGTAAGCTTGAGTATGAACAAACAAATGAATTTTACATCGATTATTCGATGGGCACGTGAGGTTGCCAAAACTTAAACGTAAACACGTTTAACGGATGAGTGTTGATAAACATAGAGTATTATAGGCTGATCACCTGGAAGTTCTCCTAAGATATATCGGACTTATGGACTTAGTGTCGAGTTTTCCTTTTTCATGAATGAAAACCAAAAGAGAATGTTCATGGTCTTTTGACCAGCTCATAATTCCTAAGTTATTATATGTACTCAGGCATTGTGTTATGAAATGAAAAGTGCTATTTAATGTTTCATAGTACTTCATAACTACTTGTTCAGTTATTGAAGATAATCATATAATTCTCGACGTGGTGTTAATATTAACTATTGCTAGACTTGCTGAGCTAGTTATGCTCACTTCTTGCTTGAATTATATGATTGCAGCTAAGGCTGAAAGAACCGAGGATCTCAGTAGGGATAAAGGCAAAGCTAAGATGGATAAGTAGATTATCTTGTAATAGACTAGTATGTTTGTAAGAAACATATTATGATAAACGAAGAATGTATCAGTTACAGAACCTAGAAAAGGATGTATTATTATTATTGTAATAAGAATGTAGTAAATACAATCATTTTGATGTTGTTTCAATGGAATGAATGTATAGTTATAAGTAACGTGTAACACCATATCTGTGGGTTGAAAGTACCCAGATTTGGGGCCGTCACATCTCATGGGTTCGACTGATATTTTCTTGTTAGATTAAGTGAATAAGCGACATCCGGTCTAGTACATATCATACCGTACATGATAGATCCTATTGATGAAGTATAAGGAATCTTATTCATATAGTTTATCTCCTCAGGTGTCTTTGTTGTCTATTTCTTGGATAGATGTATTTCATGGCTCATCAGTATGAGACCTCTCTTGGAATCTTCCATGCTAAACTTATTTAGCATCGAGTCAATATACGTTCCTTGGGACAAGCAATGAATCCTTTTATATCTATATCTATTGATCTTTATCCCCAAAATATAGGATTCTTCTCCCAAGTCCTTCATGGAGAAGTGTTTAGATTACCATATTTTGATCGATTATAGCCTAGGAATATAATTCCCTATCAGTAATATATCATCAACATATAATACAAGGAATGAAATAGTTCTCCCACTAACCTTCTTGTACACACATAGTTCATCCTCATTTTTGATAAAATCAAATTCTTTGATTGTTTCATCAAAACGGATGTTCCATCTTTGAGAAGCTTGCTTCAATCCATAAATGGATCGTTGCAACTTATAGACTTAATTTGTTCCAACCATTGAAACAAATCCCTCTGGCTGTGTCATATACACATCATCCTCAAGTGTCCCATTGAGAAAGGCCATTTTCACGTCCATTTTCTAAATTTCATAGTCGTGGTAAGCTGCAATCACAAGCAAAATTCGAATGGACTTGAGCATAGCTATTGGTGAAAAGGTTTATCATAGTCAACCCCTTATCTTTATTTGAAACCTTTTGCGACCAGTCTGTCCTTACAGGTAGAGCTCCATTCTTTCTTTTAAAAACCCATTTACACCCTATAGGCTTAATGCCTTCAGGTGGTGAAACCAAAGTCCATACTTGGTTTTCATACATGGAGTCCATCTTAAATTTCGTGGCTTCTATCCACTTCTCTGAGTCTTTACTATTCATAGCTTGTTCATAATTTAATGGATCATCATCATCTATGAGCGTACCTCATCGTCATCTTCTATGACGAATCCATATCTATTAGGTATCTTCAGCACTCTTCCAGATTTACTAATAGGGTGTGTTATAGTAGGTTCTTTCAATTGGATAGGTACCTGACTTTGATTCATAGTATTTTGTGGTTCTTGAACTTCTTCAAGATATATCTTACTCTCATTGACCCCTTCAACGATAAACTCCTTTTCCAAGAAGGTAGCATGTTTTGTAACAAAAACCTTTTAATAAGTTGGATGATATAAACAATACCCTGATGTTTCTTTAAGGTATCCCATAAATCTACATTTGTCGAATCTAGTCTGTTGCTTATCATTTTGAAACTTTTTGACATAAGTTGGATAACCCCAAGTCTTAACATACTTAAGATTTGGTTTACTCCCTTTCCATAACTCATATGGGGTCTTAGGGATGGATTTGGTAGGCACCTTGTTAAGCAGGTATGCAGCCGATTCCTAAGAAGGAAACTGGAAGATCGATAAAGCTCATCATGGAACGAACCATGTCCAACAATTTTGATTTCTCCTTTCAGATACATCGTTTAACTGCGACGTCCCAGGTGGAGTCCATTGTGATATTATACCATTTTCTTTGAGACAATTGAGAAACTCACTACTTAAGTATTCACCACCTCGATTCGATTGAAGAATCTTAATACTCTTGCCAATTTATTTCTCTACTTCACTTCTAAACTCTTTGAACTTTTTAAATGATTCAGATTTTTATTTCACTAAATACACATATCCATATCTTGAGTGATCATCAGTGAAATCAGTGAAAGTAATAAAATAAGAATACCCTCCTCGTGCAATCGTTGTCAAAGGCCCACATACGTCTGTGTGTACCAATGCTAATAACTCTGTAACTTATTCTTCTTTTCCACTAAAGGAAGATTTAGTCATTTTACCCACGAGACAAGATTCATAAGTTGGATATGATTCATAATCCGATAGCTATAGAAGCCCATCTTTATGCAACTTGGATGATCTTGTTTCATTAATATGATCGAGTCTACAGTGCTATATGTAGGTATAATTAACATTATCTCTTTTCCTTTTCTTAGTTTATTCAATTTGAAGTATATTTTCATGTAAGTCAAGTATGTAAAGTTCAATTCGCAAATTTCAAACACCATATAAAACATTTTTATTAGAAATAGAACAACTGTTGTTCTTTATTATAATATTAAAACCATCCATATCTAATACAGAAATGGAAATAATGTTTCTAATGATAGTTATAACAAAATAACAATTATTTAAGCTAATAGTTTTGCCCCTATGCAGGGTAAACAATAAGTCCCTACAACTAATGCAACAACCTTTGCTCCATTTCCAACTTGTAGGACGACCTCATCCTTGTTCAGCTTTCTACTTCTGACCAGTCCCTGCATATTATTACATATATGAGAACCACAGCCGGTATCCAATACTCAAGTAGAACTTTAACTTTCAAAAAAATTAATTTCAATAATGAACAAACCTTGATTAGGATTCGAAGCTTCTCTAAGCTTCTTCTTCTTTTGCTCTGCAAGATAATCCTTGTAGTTCCTCTTCCAGTGACCCGGCTCGTTACAATGGAAGCAAATTCCTTTGCTAGTTGGATCAAGTTTCTTTTGATCTTTCACTTTCACCTTACCCTTAGCCTTCTTGGATTTCTTCTTTTCAGAATATACCTTGGGCCACTTCCTTTTTTAGAAAAATCATCCACTATTAAGACATGGTCCTTCTTGGATGGGAAGTGACCTTCAACAATTTTCAACATGTTAAGTAATTCAGGTAAGCTGACATTTAACTTATTCATGTGAAAATTCACAACAAATTATGTGAAGGTGTCAGGAAGTGATTGCAAGACTAAATCTTGACTTAACTCTCCATCCATGACGAACCCAAGTTGTCCAAGACGTTCAATAAAATTGATCATCTTTAAGACATGAGTCTCAATAACAGTGCCCTCGGTCATCCGAGATCAGAAGAGCTCCTTAGGCATTTCATATCTAGCAGTCCTACTTTGCTCACCATACAGCTCTTGGAGGTGCAGCAGCATAGTAGGTGCAACAACATAGTAAGAGTATCCATGGTTTAATGCTGACGTTGAAACTCGTTACTCATGAATGCAAGCATGATGCATTGAATGATGCATTGAGCCACAAATGCATCATCTTGCCACTTTCTGAAAGTAGCAATCTCTTCCTCAAAGGCTGTTTTTGCAACATTTGTAGGGACATGCGAATTTAGGATGTAAGAAATCTTTTCAACAGTGAGAACTATTCTCAGATTCCTTAACCCATCCGTATAATTCGGTCCGATCAGTTTGTTAGCATCAAGTATGCTACTTAGTGAAATTAGTGAATGTGACATTTTCAAAATTCTACATGGGCAACATTTTAGCAAACATTTATTTAATTAATTAATTTGCCAAAATAAATTAGGTCTTATTTTAAATTTGTATCTCCTATTAATTTTTTAAACTATATTACCTTCATCTATATAGTTCGGCAAAATCTAATTAAAGTTTTTGCTAGTGAGAATAAGGATTAGATTTCAAATATATACAACCTTGTGGTGACACAACAAACTATATATAAATAAATAGGTAGATAACTCTGTCAATTACATCATCATGTAACTCCTTTTCTTTTGCCTCTTAAATTATTTTGATCAATTGGTGACACATCCGAATCAAAATTATCTAAGTTAAGTTCAACCTAACACTTACATATATTCAAAAAAGAAAAATATTATCCTTATGGTAACACAACAAAACAACATTGTTCAATTTTCTTTATAAACATCAAATGTGATAAATTAACATCTTAAATATTTAATATCCGTGGTGACACAACAAACTCATATTATGTATTTAATACTCTATTAATTTTATCATACAGACTCCATTTACTACATAGATCCCATTCAATAAAACTCATACATTCATGTATCCAACCAAATAAGATCTAATCACATCGATTCATAGTCCATAATTAATCCCATTTATTACCATGCATATTATGTATATCATCATATACATCAATAAATAAACATTCATCTCATGAATTAAAATTCCATTTCATATATGTATTGATATCAGTTTAATGGGCAAACGTTTGCTAAATCTTAGTTTTGAAATAAAATAAACTCTTTTACTTTAATCAAAAATCAAATCCAAATTAAACTCTTTTAATTTTTAGAAATTTGAAATCATATTTCAGATAAAATAAACTCCTTTATTTTAACCTTTTACCAATTAAATAAACCATTTATTTTGATTGAAAAAAAAATAAAAGTTTTTCAGATTCTGCTCAATTGCGCAGCTCCACTTCAAAGGGAGAAACTGATTTCCAGGTAACGGCGCAACTGCGCCCAGAATGAACTGGGTCACGGCGTAGCTATGCTATGCGCTCTAGAATGAACTGGAGGCGGCACAACTGCTCCTGATCGCAAAAACAAAAAGCCTTTCCTGATACCATTTCTATGAGCGGAAATATTAATAATAATAATAACACTAAACTAAATTATAAACTTATCTTACCTTTATCAGAGTTTAATTCCAAGTACGCAACCTTTATAATATGACACCGTAATCCTAATTTGTTTGCTTTCTTTTTCACTTGTTCTTGACCGATACTTCTGATTATTCACACTTATCTGAACTCATTTAAATTAAGCAAGGATGAGCATTTGAGTGCCCAGCAAGTATTATATATATATAAGCTGAAAAAGTTTAAATGTTTTCTTTATAATATCCATCTACAATAAGTCAATAGTTGTGAAGTATTTTGAACCGATATTAATAACATAACAACCCTCTTTCAAAATTTTGAATTACGTACTGGCTATAAATAGGGTTTAAGTGACATTCTATGAACATTGTTTTATTTTCAAAAAGGTTTAGCAGAACTTCATCTGCAAACCGTCATAACTTACGGACACGGGGGTGATCAGCCCGTTGTGCCCTGTATTGATCAATACTACATTACAAGAACGATGTTATCATTTACTTGGTCCGCCTTGGGCGCATAAAAGTTTTCCCGTGAACGGGATGTTCATATTTGTCAGGGTTCCAGACAAAAGGTTTTATTTTATCCAACAATAATCTATAATTCAACATATATGTATAGCAAAGGTGTATCAACATGTGATTAAATAAAATGATTATTCAAGTGGGGACACTTGTATAATCATTTCTAAAAATTAACGAACAGAATATATATCCGAATTATCATATACTAACATGTTGATAATCAAAGGGTGCATATAATATAGGTTTAACAATCTATACATTAATAATAATAATTCTGAACTTCTCACTTCTGTCCATTGCATAAAGAAAATGCAAAGTTAAGATACTTGTCTGATGCGCTGCTTACAATTCTCAACTTAGTTCTATCTTTCTATCACGACCTATCATTAATCAAATCATTCGTTCGATTAGAACAATATACCTTAACAAATAGTACTGCATTTCGCAGTAAGCACATAACCTAATCACCTTATCACACATGTTCAACAATCATGCCATCATAAATAAACATCAACTCATTCCTAATCACATTGTCACACAACTTTAACTAGCATTGAATCACAAATAAAATAGTTAACTAACTAAATTTCTAAGTCAAGATCAATTTCTGAAACATGTTGGCGTATCGAAAGCCATATCAGATAATTATCGAGTCTAAGACTCTATTCTGTATCTCAATATCCAAATAGATAACTTAAACAACAATAGTATTATTTTTCATGACCTTATAATAATTATAAAATAATTATTACCATTTACCATAATTTTTGAAATATCAGAATCATTATTAAATGATTTAAATATCAAAAAAAATTATATTATCATTAATATTTAATTAATATTAAACTATTAATGAAACCATTGTCAAAATATTAAAGTTATTTATAATAACTCAAAATATTTTTAAAGTACTTATATTACCCTTAAATGATTTTTTAAAACATCTAAAATCATTATTAAATAATTACCATTAATATTTAAATATTAATGAACTATTATCTAAATATTAAAAGTCATTAATTATAACTTAAAATATTTTTAATTCATTTATATCCCTTTTAAATGATTTTTAAATAAATAAAACTATTTTTAAACTATTATTTAATATAATTATTAAATAAACTTAATATCATTAATATATCGTTAATATTAAATTATTAATGAAATTATCCTTTAAATATTAAAAGTTATAGTTTATAAATTAAAATATCTTTAAACACTTTATTTTTATTTAAAATAATTATTATAATATTAAAATCATTTTTTAACTAATTTATTTAATATAATTATTAAATAACTTTAATATCATTAATAATCATTAATTAATGAAATTAACCTTTAAATATTAAAAGTTTATCACTAATTAATAACCTTAATTAGTAATTAAAGTTTATCACACTTGATATTAATCATAGTAACACAATTCGTGACAAATCAAACCTCCGGTTTAGGTTTCCAGATTAGGGTTTCTAGTTATAGGAAATTAGGGTTTTCCACAAAAAATTAGGGTTTACCTCCATTAGCATTAGGGTTTAACAATTAAACACCATAATTGACCAATCATCTACAGTACACACATACAATACATATTTATAGCACTAAAAAATATATCAAAAATATAATTAGTATTATAATATTATCATCATTCCTTAATCCAGCACCATGATTAGGGTTTATTAGACTAGTATTTAGGGTTTAAAAAATATTAATAGGGTTTAGTTGTAATATAATAAAACTTATTCCACACATTAACATTACACGCATAACCATACTTATCTATAACACTGAAAAATAATAATATAATATTATTATTCTCATTCCTTGATCAAAACCCAGAATTAAGGTTTGGATTCCATATCTGATTTATCTTGCATAAATAACATTCTTAATTAAGTTAAAATATTTAATTTAACATCCTGAACAAATTCATATAATGAAATAATCATTATAGTTATTCTAAAATCATTTCATATATTATTTAAATAATATAAGATTATATTTTCATAGAAAATAATTAATAAAAACATTTCTATCTTAAAATTAATTATTATAAGAATATACTTTATAATAATCAATAATTATAAAATAAATTTACTTGTAAAAATATTCATGTAATATATATTTTTTTATTTACCACATAAATACATATACACAATATCTTGTACAAATCCTCATCTTTTAAAAAAAAATTATACGCAAAATTTCAGTTTTATTTATATAGAAAATATCGGGTTATGACAATACTCGAGATTGATATCCTTAGATCAACATTAGTCACCCAAGCGTTTGTGTAAGACCCCAACTTTTATGAATAAAGAATAATTTTTCTCGTAGAATATTTTTGAATATTATGGTGTGGACTTGATATAATGTTATAGTTGTGGGTGATATTTACAAATTCTGCAAAGTAAGCAAGTGGTTATATAATATTCGATTGGTCGGGGAATATTCGTTTTAACAAGAAATATTCGTACGACGGCACAATCATTAATTAATGAAATTAACCATTAAATATTAAAAGTTATATTTTATAACTTAAAATATTATTAAATACCTTATTATTATTTAAAATGATTTTTAAAATAATAAAATCATTTTTAATTCATTTAATAAATAACTTAACTATCATTAATATTAATTTATTAATGAAAATTATCACAAAATATAAAAGTTATCAAAAATAACTCAAAATTATTTTCTAATACAATAATATAATTTTTCATGATTTTTCATGAATTAAAACTATTTTTAAATAATTTATCTAATATTGTAATTAAATAAATAAAACCATTTACATTCCAAAAATTTTAAATATTTTCAAAATATACCCAAAATAATTAAAATATAATTTTTGGACATTAAAATAATTTTTAAGAATTTATTATGTATTTTTAATAATTAAAAACCATTTTTATCAATTTTTTATTAATTTCCGGAAATTATAAATAAAACTGTCGCTAAAGGGCTATAGCGACACTTTCTGCCGCTATAGGTGTTCTTGATCAAGCCCAGAACTTCAAAACAGTGATCGTGGTGTGCTACTTTGACCATGTGTAAATCAGTGTGTGTTATGAATCTAGACTTGTTTTTGGTCAGGTCTGATAGAGGAAATGCAAGACTATAATATCCAGCAAGAAAAATAATCATAACAGATAACGTAAAGAAGATCTGAGCCCTCAAAGAAGTTGTCAGACCTGTTCTTCATGATTAACAGTTCGTGGGGGTTACTTTGAACCTCTATAACTTGACGATCTTGTAATGTTTTTGTGATCTATCAATTACAGTATGTAAACATCATGTATTACTACAACTATAACACTAAACATACATATAACAACAACGGATCTAACTGGAAATAGCCGGTCAAAGTTCACCACGGAAATTGTTCATAAAAATTCTGGGTTCGCTTTTTAGCAGTTTCTGTCAACGGGTTTTGACCAAACATAACTCCTGATCTATAAAATATATGAACTTGATTCGTTTATCACATATTATTAAACAACACCATGCAAATTTAATTAAATACCTTTAATAAATGAATACTTTTATTAATAAATGAAAAAAGATTTTTTTATAAAGTATATGCTTTATCATCATGCATGATTAATTTGTATGCATACTACTTTCAATCTCCCATTTGCAATAAGGAAAATTGCATTGGTATCTCATACC
Organism: Panax japonicus; assembly: GCA_020205505.1. Classification (NCBI taxonomy): domain Eukaryota; kingdom Viridiplantae; phylum Streptophyta; class Magnoliopsida; order Apiales; family Araliaceae; genus Panax; species Panax japonicus. The sequence continues at coordinate 43,745,014 of CM035114.1, forward strand.
CATCTTCTCTAAGTGACGATCAAACTACTGTTGTGTTAACGCTTTATTAACTGGATCTGCAATGTTTGTCTTGAGAGTCCACACACTCTAGGGTACCGTGTCCTCTTTCAATGATTTCTTTGATCAAATGAAACCGCCGCAACACTTGTTTAGATTTCTAATGAGACTTAGGTTCTTGAGCCTGCGCAACAACTCCAGTGTTGTCACAGTACAAGGGCACTGCTCCTCTAATGCTACGAACCACACCAAGTTCGGTTATGAACTTCTTCATCCAAACAGCCTCCTGTGCAGCTTCACTTGCACCTATGTACTCTGTTTTTGCTACTGAATCAATAATCGTTTGCTGCTTGAAACTTTTCCAACTCCCTGCTTCACCATTCAAGATAAACACATACCCCAAAACGGATTTACTATCATCTTGGTCCGTTTGAAAACTTAAGTCTGTAAAGCCATCTAGTTTCAATTTAGACCCACCGTACAAAAAAAATACATCCTTAGTTCTTCGTAAGTACTTTAGGATATTTTTTACTGCCTTCTAGTGCTCTTCTCCTGTAACGCCCGAGAAAATTGGATTTTTATGTGAATTAAATTTTTATTTGATTATTTGAATTAAATGAATTTAATTGATTATTTATGTGAGTAAGTTGTATGATGGTCGTTCTATGACCTAGAATGTGTGGATGTGGTTAGAATTTTGGCTATGTGCTAGGATTAATTGTTTTTAATTTCTAAGATGAAAATAAAAGTTTTTCGAGAAATTTCTATAAAAATACTATTCATCCGTTTCTGCTCGGGAATTAAGTTTGAATTTCTGAGAAACGCGTAAGGATAGGATTCTAAGACGAGATGGAATATCCAATAATATTTCAGTTATGGCAAACAAAGTTTTTGCTTTCGAACTTAAAACCTAAGGGTTAGGGAAAAGTGAGTTTCGGAAAGGAAATAACTGCGTATAATGATTAGGGTTATTATACATGGGAAATACGAGTATGATACTAGTTATTATACGAGTATAGTGTGAAGATTATTATGATGTATTATACAAATATCGTATGAATAGTACACGGAGAGAATACATGAGTTATACGAGTAGAATATGATTAGTTCTTAATGGACTCTTAGTAATTGGACTTTGTCAAATCCAATTGGACTTGGATTATGTTAAGCCCAAAGTTTAGTAAATGAAGCCCAAGATTAGTAATGTTAAAGCCCCATGTTAGGTTAAATCAAGCCCGATCCAAGAAACCGAACCGCGGATCGACCCGACGGATCACCACATAGGTAAAACCCATGGGGGAAACCCATGTGGGACCCAAAGGCCATGTGGGTCGACCACTTGGTGGCCAAGTAAAATATTTTTACTTGGTTGCGAAGTAATGAATAGTAAGGAGGTTACCGAATGACCATTTTGCCTTCTATTGGATTTCCTATATAAGAAAGCTAGTGTTGGTCATTTGATTGTTTTACAAACATTAACCAACATATTTGAGAGAGGGAAAAGAGCTATAACAAGTAATCAAGTGAGCTTGAAGCAAAACATCCAAGTTTTAGGCAAGAACGTTAAGATAATAATTTGTAAAACCATAGTCTTCGATCCTTTTATTTTATTTTTCATAAAGAATCATGAATTGTTGGAGCACGTATCTTTCGAAGTAATAAGGATGGCTATTAGTGAATTAAACATTGATAAGCCATGTATAAGTAGGAATCATAAGGGTTTAAGTAAGTTTAATCGCGGATAAGCCATTGAACATTGATATGATTATTGATGAACAAATTAAAAACCATCATTTATAAGGTATATGAATATTGTTTGGTTAGGTTATAGACAATGAATCAATGGATTGGTTCCATTTTATTTGGCACATAAAACACGAGTAACGAAGTTATCGCAACATTTACGAAAGTAGACGGTAAACGTTGAAATCGTATAATTCTGGATTAGTAGTCCAAACTTGCTGTGTAATTCAGAAGCTCTAGTTTTTTATGGCATAGAGTAGTATAATGTATTCAAGAGTTGTGGACTCAAGAATGGTCGAATTCCGACTTAGAACGAAGAAATGAGCTATGAACGCTTAAGAGCGTTAAACGAATGCTTATTGGGAGGTTAATAGTGAATTCATTGTTAACGTAATTAAAACCTACTTTTTTCTAGATGAAATCAAAGTACATGAAATGTGTAAGAAAACGGCTTTTGAATGAGTCAATTCCGACTTAAAACGACTACGTTATGAGTCCGGGAAGAATCGTATGGAAAAAAGTAAAAAAAATTCAAGGGCTCAAGGGAGGCGCCACAACACCACTCCAAGCTCTATTTTTCATGCCGCAATGCCGGGTAGGGAGACTCAGCTACTGGAGAATGGCTCCGCGGTGCCACCTATATAGAGTGAGTCTCGCGCCGCAGCGTCGAGACCGAGAAAAGTACACTGTTAGTTGGCTCCATAGCGCCAATAGTATACCAAAGGTCGGCGTCGCAGCGCCGGTAGTAGAGAAAAGTTGAGTAATTTAGTTTCTAATCCCAATCTATTATAAACCAATAATGGGGCATGTATACGCTTAATAAACATGGTAAGACCAGTCCTACAAAGTATATATATAGGGATGACTTTAAAAGATGAATGTCAGATTATAGTAATTAAACGAAGAACGTGTTATATAAGGAAGTAAATTGTATTCAAAGTTTGGTAATTAACCAATGATGATCAAGTCTTGGTTTAATAACATAAGACGTTAATAAGCCGTAATGGAAGATAGTTAAGTCAATATGACTTTTATTATTGAAATAAATTCAATTAAGATATAGAAGAGAAAAAAGTTGGAAAAAATAATGTGATTATATTGTTTGGTAGCTAATTACAGTGTGCTATGTGAATATATCATGTAGAGACTGTAAAGACCAAGAACAATTGAATAATTATTTGATATCTTATGCCAAGTATTTGGTATGGATTTAAGGTAAGCTTGAGTATGAACAAACAAATGAATTTTACATCGATTATTCGATGGGCACGTGAGGTTGCCAAAACTTAAACGTAAACACGTTTAACGGATGAGTGTTGATAAACATAGAGTATTATAGGCTGATCACCTGGAAGTTCTCCTAAGATATATCGGACTTATGGACTTAGTGTCGAGTTTTCCTTTTTCATGAATGAAAACCAAAAGAGAATGTTCATGGTCTTTTGACCAGCTCATAATTCCTAAGTTATTATATGTACTCAGGCATTGTGTTATGAAATGAAAAGTGCTATTTAATGTTTCATAGTACTTCATAACTACTTGTTCAGTTATTGAAGATAATCATATAATTCTCGACGTGGTGTTAATATTAACTATTGCTAGACTTGCTGAGCTAGTTATGCTCACTTCTTGCTTGAATTATATGATTGCAGCTAAGGCTGAAAGAACCGAGGATCTCAGTAGGGATAAAGGCAAAGCTAAGATGGATAAGTAGATTATCTTGTAATAGACTAGTATGTTTGTAAGAAACATATTATGATAAACGAAGAATGTATCAGTTACAGAACCTAGAAAAGGATGTATTATTATTATTGTAATAAGAATGTAGTAAATACAATCATTTTGATGTTGTTTCAATGGAATGAATGTATAGTTATAAGTAACGTGTAACACCATATCTGTGGGTTGAAAGTACCCAGATTTGGGGCCGTCACATCTCATGGGTTCGACTGATATCTTCTTGTTAGATTAAGTGAATAAGCGACATCCGGTCTAGTACATATCATACCGTACATGATAGATCCTATTGATGAAGTATAAGGAATCTTATTCATATAGTTTATCTCCTCAGGTGTCTTTGTTGTCTATTTCTTGGATAGATGTATTTCATGGCTCATCGGTATGAGACCTCTCTTGGAATCTTCCATGCTAAACTTATTTAGCATCGAGTCAATATACGTTCCTTGGGACAAGCAATGAATCCTTTTATATCTATATCTATTGATCTTTATCCCCAAAATATAGGATTCTTCTCCCAAGTCCTTCATGGAGAAGTGTTTAGATTACCATATTTTGATCGATTATAGCCTAGGAATATCATTCCCTATCAGTAATATATCATCAACATATAATACAAGGAATGAAATAGTTCTCCCACTAACCTTCTTGTACACACATAGTTCATCCTCATTTTTGATAAAATCAAATTCTTTGATTGTTTCATCAAAACGGATGTTCCATCTTTGAGAAGCTTGCTTCAATCCATAAATGGATCGTTGCAACTTATAGACTTAATTTGTTCCAACCATTGAAACAAATCCCTCTGGCTGTGTCATATACACATCATCCTCAAGTGTCCCATTGAGAAAGGCCATTTTCACGTCCATTTTCTAAATTTCATAGTCGTGGTAAGCTGCAATCACAAGCAAAATTCGAATGGACTTGAGCATAGCTATTGGTGAAAAGGTTTTATCATAGTCAACCCCTTATCTTTATTTGAAACCTTTTGCGACCAGTCTGTCCTTACAGGTAGAGCTCCATTCTTTCTTTTAAAAACCCATTTACACCCTATAGGCTTAATGCCTTCAGGTGGTGAAACCAAAGTCCATACTTGGTTTTCATACATGGAGTCCATCTTAAATTTCGTGGCTTCTATCCACTTCTCTGAGTCTTTACTATTCATAGCTTGTTCATAATTTAATGGATCATCATCATCTATGAGCGTACCTCATCGTCATCTTCTATGACGAATCCATATCTATTAGGTATCTTCAGCACTCTTCCAGATTTACTAATAGGGTGTGTTATAGTAGGTTCTTTCAATTGGATAGGTACCTGACTTTGATTCATAGTATTTTGTGGTTCTTGAACTTCTTCAAGATATATCTTACTCTCATTGACCCCTTCAACGATAAACTCCTTTTCCAAGAAGGTAGCATGTTTTGTAACAAAAACCTTTTAATAAGTTGGATGATATAAACAATACCCTGATGTTTCTTTAAGGTATCCCATAAATCTACATTTGTCGAATCTAGTCTGTTGCTTATCATTTTGAAACTTTTTGACATAAGTTGGATAACCCCAAGTCTTAACATACTTAAGATTTGGTTTCCTCCCTTTCCATAACTCATATGGGGTCTTAGGGATGGATTTGGTAGGCACCTTGTTAAGCAGGTATGCAGCCGATTCCTAAGAAGGAAACTGGAAGATCGATAAAGCTCATCATGGAACGAACCATGTCCAACAATTTTGATTTCTCCTTTCAGATACATCGTTTAACTGCGACGTCCCAGGTGGAGTCCATTGTGATATTATACCATTTTCTTTGAGACAATTGAGAAACTCACTACTTAAGTATTCACCACCTCGATTCGATTGAAGAATCTTAATACTCTTGCCAATTTATTTCTCTACTTCACTTCTAAACTCTTTGAACTTTTTAAATGATTCAGATTTTTATTTCACTAAATACACATATCCATATCTTGAGTGATCATCAGTGAAATCAGTGAAAGTAATAAAATAAGAATACCCTCCTCGTGCAATCGTTGTCAAAGGCCCACATACGTCTGTGTGTACCAATGCTAATAACTCTGTAACTTATTCTTCTTTTCCACTAAAGGAAGATTTAGTCATTTTACCCACGAGACAAGATTCATAAGTTGGATATGATTCATAATCCGATAGCTATAGAAGCCCATCTTTATGCAACTTGGATGATCTTGTTTCATTAATATGATCGAGTCTACAGTGCTATATGTAGGTATAATTAACATTATCTCTTTTCCTTTTCTTAGTTTATTCAATTTGAAGTATATTTTCATGTAAGTCAAGTATGTAAAGTTCAATTCGCAAATTTCAAACACCATATAAAACATTTTTATTAGAAATAGAACAACTGTTGTTCTTTATTATAATATTAAAACCATCCATATCTAATACAGAAATGGAAATAATGTTTCTAATGATAGTTATAACAAAATAACAATTATTTAAGCTAATAGTTTTGCCCCTATGCAGGGTAAACAATAAGTCCCTACAACTAATGCAACAACCTTTGCTCCATTTCCAACTTGTAGGACGACCTCATCCTTGTTCAGCTTTCTACTTCTGACCAGTCCCTGCATATTATTACATATATGAGAACCACAGCCGGTATCCAATACTCAAGTAGAACTTTAACTTTCAAAAAAATTAATTTCAATAATGAACAAACCTTGATTAGGATTCGAAGCTTCTCTAAGCTTCTTCTTCTTTTGCTCTGCAAGATAATCCTTGTAGTTCCTCTTCCAGTGACCCGGCTCGTTACAATGGAAGCAAATTCCTTTGCTAGTTGGATCAAGTTTCTTTTGATCTTTCACTTTCACCTTACCCTTAGCCTTCTTGGATTTCTTCTTTTCAGAATATACCTTGGGCCACTTCCTTTTTTAGAAAAATCATCCACTATTAAGACATGGTCCTTCTTGGATGGGAAGTGACCTTCAACAATTTTCAACATGTTAAGTAATTCAGGTAAGCTGACATTTAACTTATTCATGTGAAAATTCACAACAAATTATGTGAAGGTGTCAGGAAGTGATTGCAAGACTAAATCTTGACTTAACTCTCCATCCATGACGAACCCAAGTTGTCCAAGACGTTCAATAAAATTGATCATCTTTAAGACATGAGTCTCAATAGCAGTGCCCTCGGTCATCCGAGATCAGAAGAGCTCCTTAGGCATTTCATATCTAGCAGTCCTACTTTGCTCACCATACAGCTCTTGGAGGTGCAGCAGCATAGTAGGTGCAACAACATAGTAGGAGTATCCATGGTTTAATGCTGACGTTGAAACTCGTTACTCATGAATGCAAGCATGATGCATTGAATGATGCATTGAGCCACAAATGCATCATCTTGCCACTTTCTGAAAGTAGCAATCTCTTCCTCAAAGGCTGTTTTTGCAACATTTGTAGGGACATGCGAATTTAGGATATAAGAAATCTTTTCAACAGTGAGAACTATTCTCAGATTCCTTAACCCATCCGTATAATTCGGTCCGATCAGTTTGTTAGCATCAAGTATGCTACTTAGTGAAATTAGTGAATGTGACATTTTCAAAATTCTACATGGGCAACATTTTAGCAAACATTTATTTAATTAATTAATTTGCCAAAATAAATTAGGTCTTATTTTAAATTTGTATCTCCTATTAATTTTTTAAACTATATTACCTTCATCTATATAGTTCGGCAAAATCTAATTAAAGTTTTTGCTAGTGAGAATAAGGATTAGATTTCAAATATATACAACCTTGTGGTGACACAACAAACTATATATAAATAAATAGGTAGATAACTCTGTCAATTACATCATCATGTAACTCCTTTTCTTTTGCCTCTTAAATTATTTTGATCAATTGGTGACACATCCGAATCAAAATTATCTAAGTTAAGTTCAACCTAACACTTACATATATTCAAAAAAGAAAAATATTATCCTTATGGTAACACAACAAAACAACATTGTTCAATTTTCTTTATAAACATCAAATGTGATAAATTAACATCTTAAATATTTAATATCCGTGGTGACACAACAAACTCATATTATGTATTTAATACTCTATTAATTTTATCATACAGACTCCATTTACTACATAGATCCCATTCAATAAAACTCATACATTCATGTATCCAACCAAAATAAGATCTAATCACATCGATTCATAGTCCATAATTAATCCCATTTATTACCATGCATATTATGTATATCATCATATACATCAATAAATAAACATTCATCTCATGAATTAAAATTCCATTTCATATATGTATTGATATCAGTTTAATGGGCAAACGTTTGCTAAATCTTAGTTTTGAAATAAAATAAACTCTTTTACTTTAATCAAAAATCAAATCCAAATTAAACTCTTTTAATTTTTAGAAATTTGAAATCATATTTCAGATAAAATAAACTCCTTTATTTTAACCTTTTACCAATTAAATAAACCATTTATTTTGATTGAAAAAAAAATAAAAGTTTTTCAGATTCTGCTCAATTGCGCAGCTCCACTTCAAAGGGAGAAACTGATTTCCAGGTAACGGCGCAACTGCGCCCAGAATGAACTGGGTCACGGCGTAGCTATGCTATGCGCTCTAGAATGAACTGGAGGCGGCACAACTGCTCCTGATCGCAAAAACAAAAAGCCTTTCCTGCCCAGAAAATCCAATCCAATTGCATATCAATTCATACATGGAATCATAAAATTGACGATTAGCACAAAGTTTGGCTTTGATACCATTGTAGGGTTTGTATATATCGCAATTACGTAATCAAATCACATAAATAAGGCAGTAGCACGAAGGAACGAGAATTTAAAATTTTATACAAACCCATACCCATGATCATGCTTTGTGTTATATTATCAATTAATAGAAGAAGATGGAGAATAAGAATCATACCCCTGAAGATTTAAGCTTTCTCAGGTAGAAGTTCAACTCCTAGTCTCCTTCGTGCTCTCCTTGAATACTTGTAAAGGCCCCGAACCCGGATACTTGAAACCCGAACTCGGTACTTCACGATACCATTTCTATGAGCGGAAATATTAATAATAATAATAACACTAAAATAAATTATAAACTTATCTTACCTTTATCAGAGTTTAATTCCAAGTACGCAACCTTTATAATATGACACCGTAATCCTAATTTGTTTGCTTTCTTTTTCACTTGTTCTTGACCGATACTTCTGATTATTCACACTTATCTGAACTCATTTAAATTAAGCAAGGATGAGCATTTGAGTGCCCAGCAAGTATTATATATATATAAGCTGAAAAAGTTTAAATGTTTTCTTTATAATATCCATCTACAATAAGTCAATAGTTGTGAAGTATTTTGAACCGATATTAATAACATAACAACCCTCTTTCAAAATTTTGAATTACGTACTGGCTATAAATAGGGTTTAAGTGACATTCTATGAACATTGTTTTTATTTTCAAAAAGGTTTAGCAGAACTTCATCTGCAAACCGTCATAACTTACGGACACGGGGGTGATCAGCCCGTTGTGCCCTGTATTGATCAATACTACATTACAAGAACGATGTTATCATTTACTTGGTCCGCCTTGGGCGCATAAAAGTTTTCCCGTGAACGGGATGTTCATATTTGTCAGGGTTCCAGACAAAAGGTTTTATTTTATCCAACAATAATCTATAATTCAACATATATGTATAGCAAAGGTGTATCAACATGTGATTAAATAAAATGATTATTCAAGTGGGGACACTTGTATAATCATTTCTAGAAATTAACGAACAGAATATATATCCGAATTATCATATACTAACATGTTGATAATCAAAGGGTGCATATAATATAGGTTTAACAATCTATACATTAATAATAATAATTCTGAACTTCTCACTTCTGTCCATTGCATAAAGAAAATGCAAAGTTAAGATACTTGTCTGATGCGCTGCTTACAATTCTCAACTTAGTTCTATCTTTCTATCACGACCTATCATTAATCAAATCATTCGTTCGATTAGAACAATATACCTTAACAAATAGTACTGCATTTCGCAGTAAGCACATAACCTAATCACCTTATCACACATGTTCAACAATCATGCCATCATAAATAAACATCAACTCATTCCTAATCACATTGTCACACAACTTTAACTAGCATTGAATCACAAATAAAATAGTTAACTAACTAAATTTCTAAGTCAAGATCAATTTCTGAAACATGTTGGCGTATCGAAAGCCATATCAGATAATTATCGAGTCTAAGACTCTATTCTGTATCTCAATATCCAAATAGATAACTTAAACAACAATAGTATTATTTTTCATGACCTTATAATAATTATAAAATAATTATTACCATTTACCATAATTTTTGAAATATCAGAATCATTATTAAATGATTTAAATATCAAAAAAAATTATATTATCATTAATATTTAATTAATATTAAACTATTAATGAAACCATTGTCAAAATATTAAAGTTATTTATAATAACTCAAAATATTTTTAAAGTACTTATATTACCCTTAAATGATTTTTTAAAACATCTAAAATCATTATTAAATAATTACCATTAATATTTAAATATTAATGAACTATTATCTAAATATTAAAAGTCATTAATTATAACTTAAAATATTTTTAATTCATTTATATCCCTTTTAAATGATTTTTAAATAAATAAAACTATTTTTAAACTATTTATTTAATATAATTATTAAATAAACTTAATATCATTAATATATCGTTAATATTAAATTATTAATGAAATTATCCTTTAAATATTAAAAGTTATAGTTTATAAATTAAAATATCTTTAAACACTTTATTTTTATTTAAAATAATTATTATAATATTAAAATCATTTTTTAACTAATTTATTTAATATAATTATTAAATAACTTTAATATCATTAATAATCATTAATTAATGAAATTAACCTTTAAATATTAAAAGTTTATCACTAATTAATAACCTTAATTAGTAATTAAAGTTTATCACACTTGATATTAATCATAGTAACACAATTCGTGACAAATCAAACCTCCGGTTTAGGTTTCCAGATTAGGGTTTCTAGTTATAGGAAATTAGGGTTTTCCACAAAAAATTAGGGTTTACCTCCATTAGCATTAGGGTTTAACAATTAAACACCATAATTGACCAATCATCTACAGTACACACATACATTAGGGTTTATCATTAATATTAATTTATTAATGAAAATTATCACAAAATATAAAAGTTATCAAAAATAACTCAAAATTATTTTCTAATACAATAATATAATTTTTCATGATTTTTCATGAATTAAAACTATTTTTAAATAATTTATCTAATATTGTAATTAAATAAATAAATACCATTTACATTCCAAAAATTTTAAATATTTTCAAAATATACCCAAAATAATTAAAATATAATTTTTGGACATTAAAATAATTTTTAAGAATTTATTATGTATTTTTAATAATTAAAAACCATTTTTATAATTTTTTTTATTAATTTCCGGAAATTATAAATAAAACTGTCGCTAAAGGGCTATAGCGACACTTTCTGCCGCTATAGGTGTTCTTGATCAAGCCCAGAACTTCAAAACAGTGATCGTGTGTGCTACTTTGACCATGTGTAAATCAGTGTGTGTTATGAATCTAGACTTGTTTTTGGTCAGATCTGATAGAGGAAATGCAAGACTATAATATCCAGCAAGAAAAATAATCATAACAGATAACGTAAAGAAGATTTGAGCCCTCAAAGAAGTTGTCAGACCTGTTCTTCATGATTGACGATCTTGTAATGTTTTTGTGATCTATTAATTACAGTATGTAAACATCATGTATTACAACAACTATAACACTAAACATACATATAACAACAACGGATCTAACTGGAAATAGCCGGTCAAAGTTCACCACGGAAATTGTTCATAAAAATTCTGGGTTCGCTTTTTAGCAGTTTCTGTCAACGGGTTTTGACCAAACATAACTCTTGATCTATAACATATATGAACTTGATTCGTTTTACATCTTAAAGAGAACATTACAGACTACATATAACAACTTAAAAACAACAAAAATCATGATCGAGAAAAGATTTATAGCCTCTGACATTGGACTGTCAGACAAAATTTTCGGTTTTGACAGTTTGCTTAAATCTTCAAATTCGTGCACTTTGATGTTATGGGTCATGGATTTAACAACCCAGAACATCAATTGACATCCTATTACACAACTTTCAACAATCAATTGCAACATTTAACCACAAATCGAAAGATTTCTAGAATTAGGGTTTATACCTCTTTTATGCTCAATTCTTGATTTTGTGTTTCTGATCTGTTGTTTTTGATTGTGGGGCTTGATAAAGGGACTGATATACTTTATAATTTCGAAGGTTTGGGACTTGAGAGAGTTGAGTAAGGTTTTGTGCAAAAATTAGTGAACAAAATGATTTTCTCTCTCGTTCAATCAATTTATAAACCAACAAGATGCATGTATGGGATGTTCTAGAGCTGATGTGCTATCCATTTTGTGTCACAAGAGTTGGTAGGAGTTGGCCAACAACTCTCATTTTGTAAAGATTTACAAGCAAGCTCATTAAAGAATGCAAAAAGGGTATTTTGGTCTTTTAATAAATCATTTAATGGAAAAATTGTAACTTTACAAACCCTTAGGGTTTAGGGTTTTGGGTTTGAGCCAATTTTAGCAAAAGTCTAGGATTCCAAATTTAGAATTTAGCAACTAGGGTTTGTACAAAAATAAATTGATTTTTAGTTTCTAAAATAATAAAATTGAGGTTTTGTAATTAGAGTAGGCTAATAATAAAGTTATATGGAAACATTAGGGTTTAGTATCACTAATCATAATTAACCTTGCCAATTATAGCAATTAGGGTTTATAATACCAAAAATTAGGGTTTCTATAATATAATTAGGGTTTCTAGAAATTAAATTAGGGTTCTAGATTTTAGGGTTTTAATTTACTAACTAGGTTTACCTTAATTAGTAATTAAAGTTTATCACACTTGATATTAATCATAGTAACACAATTCTTGAAAAATCAAACTTCCGGTTTAGGTTTCCAGATTAGGGTTTCTAGTTATAGGAAATTAGGGTTTTCTACAAAAAATTATGGTTTACCTCCATTAGCATTAGGGTTTAACAATTAAACACCATAATTGACCAATCATCTACAGTACGCACATACAATACATATTTATAGCACTGAAAAATCAAAAATATAATTAGTATTATAATATTATCATCATTCCTTAATCCAGCACCAGGATTAGGGTTTATCAGACTAGTATTTAGGGTTTAAAAAATATTAATAGGGTTTGGTCATAATATAATAAAACTTGTTCCACACATTAACATTACACGCATAACCATACTTATCTATAACATTGACAAATAATAATATAATATTATTATTCTCATTCCTTGATCAAAACCCAGAATTATGGTTTGGATTCCATATCTGATTTATCTTGCATAAATAACATTCTTAATTAAGTTAAAATATTTAATTTAACATCCTGAAAAAATTCATATAATGAAATAATCATTATAGTTATTCTAAAATCATTTCATATATTATTTAAATAATATAAAATTATATTTTCATAGAAAATAATTAATAAAAACATTTCTATCTTAAAATTAATTATTATAAGAATATACTTTATAATAATCAATAATTCTAAAATAAATTTACTTGTAAATATTCATGTAATATATTTTTTTTATTTACCACATAAATACATATACACAATATCTTGTACAAATCCTCATCTTTTAAAAAAAAAATTTATACGCAAAATTTCAGTTTTATTTATATAGAAAATATCGGGTTATCAGATTCACCCTCCCTTATAAAGATTCCGTCCCCGGAATCACCACTTTAAAACCTATACATACCAGGGTACATAGCATACACAATCATTGCAAATAGATCTCGATCATGATTTATCGAATCGATCTTTTAACTATCACATAAAGCTTGTCTTTCTGATTAAACGGAAATTTGATTTCTAAAAGAACTCAAATTCCTCCTTCAAAAGTTATTATTTATGTAAAAATAATATATGAGAAAATAAAATTGGTTCGAGTAATACCTGGAGTTGCATCCTCGGCTGCCACGATATCTTGAACGGTCATGTTGAAGATGCTTGCAGTTGGTTCTGTTGATGTCGGTCCCGTTGTCGCCAATGTCCTGCTGCCTTTTCCCATATTCGCATTCCTTACCTCCATTCTCCTTCTTGAACAGTCTCCCACCTTATTTTCCATTTATCCACACTTGAAACACCTACTATACATTCTTGGATTGAGACAATTGGGAGAGATATGTCCCTTCTGCCCGTACTTACAGCATACAAACTTCCCTTTCAAACATTCCAAGAGTGGTTCTTTCCACCGTTTTGCATATTACACCACATGCTTCTCCTTCACACCTTCTTGTTTCACCTGCACACTCCCAAAGTTGTTCGCCTTCCTCTTTTCGTTTCCACCCTTACTTCCACTATTAATTACTACCTTTTCAGCTCCCTCAATCTTATCCTTGTTCCTTCATACCTTGTTATAGAGGCTCATGGCCTCACTCCCCTCCTCAGCAATAATCACTTTCTCCATGAGTGCTGCAAATTTAGGAATCTGCAACACTTCCACCTTGTCGTAGAGCCAGGGTTTTAATCCCAGCTCAAACCTTCGTGCTTTTCTAGCCTCCTTATCAACTTGATGCGGAGCAAACCTAGCCAATTCATTGAATTTTGCGGCATATTCTGCAACTGACATATCCCCTTGCTTCAATTCCATAAATTTTACCTCCATTCTAGCCTGTATACTACCAAAAAAAATAATTTTCGAAAAATAAAGTCTTAAACCTATTCCATGCTATCACACCTGCTCCTGCCCTCGTCTAATTTACTTCCACAAAAAATTTTGCCTCACCCTTCATCATGCAGGCGGCAAAAACGGTCTTTTGCCCCTCAGCTACCCTAACTATCACGAACACCTTTTTAATTTCCTTAAGCCAAGTTTGGGCTTCTACAGGGTCATTTGTACCTTTGAATTCTGGCGATAGGACCTCCTTGAAGTCTTTAACATTCGACGTTCGATTATCTAGTTGATCTTTCGCGGCTGGTATTCCGTTCTGCACAACTTGATCGTCTAGATTCTTCTATCCTTTGGTTTCATTTTTTGTCTTGATGACATTTTCATAAATTATTCTTACATACTAAGCCTTATCGTAAATGCTTAACATATCACACAAAATTTTCTACTCAAATAATCATGTATTCAAAATATTAGATTTTTAAAAACTCGGTCTACTGTAATAACTAGTGACCAAATAAATATATACTATCTTTATACCAACTTATCCCATTAATCCAACATAGACTCATATTCATAACACTTGATATGCCATAGCACATTCTATTTTAAACATTCGCTATCCCTTTGTGACTTCAAAAGTCGGGATTTACAACTTTGTCCAACACAAAAGTTAAAAAAATATTTTATTACACAAATATACTTATCACATATACCACATAGAAACATATATATTTAGCTAATACCAATACTACCTATTTCTTTTGCCTTCACTAAAGTTTAACTATTTAGTATCTTATCTATTCTCATCATCCTCAATAATCCATTCACAATTAACTATACCCAGTTCGTTAAACCACACTTATGAGTCCATAAACTTGTCACAGTTATATGAGTTTACGAACTTATCCTAGTCAGACCTTTGGTGTCCATTCGCTGAGGGATTCATAAACATTTCATATAACTATGAGTCGAGAATGTCACATAAGTATGAGTTTTAAGAACTCGTACTTAGCCTATGTTCTCTACCTATGACCTATCTATTTTTTATACACATGAGAAAGGAATCACCCTCTTAACATGCATATAGCAAATATCGCGACACAAACATTTCAATGATTATCAGTGTCAGATACTAAGTAGTTTTTACACCAAGTACAATTCCCCGCCCATACAAGGAATCATACAACTCAGCTACCGACATGAGTCCTCATTGAAATCCCCACCTAATCTTAACCCCCTTTTTCCATTCGAATTTAATTTAATCGCATTCATAACCCTTTCTTGAATCTGTACCATTCACACAACAATCTTTCTTTAAACTTTCCAATCATAAGATTGATTCTTTCTGGCTGTCATAATTTTATCAGATCACGGGGTGATCTCATCGTATATATTATGATTCAATTCTATGTCTTAATTGTTTTGTTTTACGATCTACTTTCCCTGCACTTCCAGCCTTTTAGACTCGATCTATTCACCATTACTGTTTACCTTTATTATCAGAGTTAGGAAACTCTTTGGCTTAACAACTAGCCGAGATTCATCTTTGAATCATAGTACCAACCAACTAACTCTATATGAGTTATTTGTATTTTCAACATTTCCCTATGTTCTAAGGTTATAGCCTAAGGTCTAACTCACCTAAGGTTTCTAACCCTATAGCTCTGATACCAAATATAAAGGCCCCGAACTCGGATAATTGAAACTCGAACTCGGTACTTCACGATACCATTTCTATGAGCGGAAATATTAATAATAATAATAACACTAAAATAAATTATAAACTTATCTTACCTTTATCAGAGTTTAATCCCAAGTACGCAACCTTTACAATATGACACCGTAATCCTAATCTGTTTGCTTTCTTTTTCACTTGTTCTTGACCGATACTTCTGATTGTTCACACTTATCTGAAAACATTTAAATTAAGCAAGGATGAGCATTTGAGTGCCCAGTAAGTATTATATATATATATAAGCTGAAAAAGTTTAAATGTTTTCTTTATAATATCCATCTACAACAAGTCAATAGTTGTGAAGTATTCTGAACCGATATTAATAACATAACAACCCTCTTTCAAAATTTTGAAATTACGTACTGGCTATAAATAGGGTTTAAGTGACATTCTATGAACATTGTTTTTATTTTCAAAAAGGCTTAGCAGAACTTCATCTGCAAACCGTCATAACTTACGGACACGGGGGTGATCAGCCCGTTGTGCTCTGTATTGATCAATACTACATTACAAGAACGATGTTATCATTTACTTTGTCCGCCTTGGGCGCATAAAAGTTTTCCCGTGAACGGGATGTTCATATTTTTCAGGGTTCCAGACAAAAGGTTTTATTTTATCCAACAATAATCTATAATTCAACATATATGTATAGCAAAGGTGTATCAACATGTGATTAAATACAATGATTATTCAAGTGGAGACACTTGTATAATCATTTCTAGAAATTAAAGAACAGAATATATATCCGAATTATCATATACTAACATGTTTATAATCAAAGGGTGTATATAATATAGGTTTAACAATCTGTACATTAATAATAATAATTCTGAAACTTCTCACTTCTGTCCATTGCATAAAGAAAATGCAAAGTTAAGATACTTCTCTGATGCGCTGCTTACAATTCTCAACTTAGTTCTATCTTTCTATCACGACCTATCATTAATCAAATCATTCGTTCGATTAGAACAATATACCTTAACACATAGTACTGCATTTCGCAGTAAGCACATAACCTAATCACCTTATCACACATGTTCAACAATCATGGCATCATAAATAAACATCAACTCATTCTTAATCACATTGTCACACAACTTTAACTACCATTGAATCACAAATAAAATAGTTAACTAACTAAATTTCTAAGTCAAGATCAATTTCTGAAACAAGTTGGCGTATCGGCAGCCACTATCAGATAATTATCGAGTCTAAGACTCTATTCTGTATCTAATATCCAAATAGATAACTTAAACAACAATCGTATTATTTTTCATGACCTTATAATAATTATAAAATAATTATTACCATTTACCATAATTTTTGAAATATCAGAATCATTATTAAATGATTTAAATATCAAAAAAAATTCTATTATCATTAATATGTAATTAATATTAAACTATTAATGAAACCATTGTCAAAATATTAATGAACTATTATCTAAATATTAAAAGTCATTAATTATAACTTAAAATATTTTTAATTCATTTATATCCCTTTTAAATGATTTTTAAATAAATAAAACCATTTTTAAACTATTTATTTAATATTATTATTAAATAAACTTAATATCATTATTATATCATTAATATTAAATTATTAATGAAGTTATCCTTTAAATATTAACAGTTATAGTTTATAACTTAAAATATCTTTAAACACTTTATTTGCATTTAAAATAATTATTATAATATTAAAATCATTTTTTAACTAATTTATTTAATATAATTATTAAATAACTTTAATATCATTAATAATCATTAATTAATGAAATTAACCATTAAATATTAAAAGTTTTATTTTATAACTTAAAATATTTTTAAATACCTTATTATTATTTAAAATGATTTTTAATATAATAAAATCATTTTTAATTCATTTATTTAATTCATTTAATAAAAAACTTAACTATCATTAATATTGATTTATTAAAGAAAATTATCACAAAATATAAAAGTTATCAAAAATAACTCAAAATTATTTTCTAACACAATAATATAATTTTTCATGATTTTTCATGAATTAAAACTATTTTTAAATAATTTATCTAATATTGTAATTAAATAAATAAATACCATTTAATTTCCAAAAATATTAAATATTTTCAAAATATACCCAAAATAATTAAAATATAATTTTCGGACATTAAAATAATTTTTAAGAATTTATTATGTATTTTTAATAACTAAAAACCATTTTTACCAATTTTTTTATTAATTTCCAGAAATTATAAATAAAACTGTCGCTAAAGGGCTATAGCGACACTTTCTGTCGCTATAGGTGTTCTTGATCAAGCCCAGAACTTCAAAACAGTGATCGTGTGTGCTACTTTGACCATGTGTAAATCAGTGTGTGTTATGAATCTAGACTTGTTTTTGGTCAGATCTGATAGAGGAAATGCAAGACTACAATATCTAGCAAGAAAAATAATCATAACACATAACATAAAGAAGATCTGAGCCCTCAAAGAAGCTGTCAGACCTGTTCTTCATGATTAACAGTTCGTGGGGGTTACTTTGAACCTCTATAACTTGACGATCTTGTAATGTTTTTGTGATCTATCAATTACAGTATGTAAACATCATGTATTACTACAACTATAACACTAAACATACATATAACAACAACGGATCTAACTGGAAATTGCCGGTCAAAGTTCACCACGGAAATTGTTCATAAAAATTCTGGGTTTGCTTTTTAGCAGTGTCGGTCAACGGGTTTTGACCAAACATAACTCCTGATCTATAACATATATGAACTTGATTCGTTTTGCATCTTAAAGAGAACATTACAGACTATATATAACAACTTAAAAACAACAAAAATCATGATCGAGAAAAGATCTATAGCCTCTGACATTGGACTGTCAGACAAAATTTTCGGTTTTGACAGTTTGCTTAAATCTTCAAATTCGTGCACTTTGATGTTATGGGTCATGGATTTAACAACCCAGAACACCAATTGACATCCTATTACACAACTTTCAACAATCAATTGCAACATTTAACCACAAATCGAAAGATTTCTAGAATTAGGGTTTATACCTCTTTTATGTTCAATTCTCGATTTTGTGTTTCTGATCTGTTGTTTGTGATTGTGGGGCTTGATAAAGGGACTGATATACTTGATAATTTCGAAGGTTTGGGACTTGAGAGAGTTGAGTAAGGTTTTGTGCAAAAATTAGTGAACAAAATATATAATTTTCTCTCTCCATCAATCAATTTATAAACCAACAAGATGCATGTATGGGATGTTCTAGAGCTGATGTGCTATCCATTTTGTGTCACAAGAGTTGGTAAGAGTTGGCCAACAACTCTCATTTTGTAAAGATTTACAAGCAAGCTCAGTTAAAGAATGCAAAAAGGGTATTTTGGTCTTTTAATAAATCATTTAATGGCAAAATTGTAACTTTACAAACCCTTAGGGTTTAGGGTTTTGGGTTTGAGCCAATTTTAGCAAAAGTCTAGGATTCCAAATTTAGAATTTAGCAACTAGGGTTTGTACAAAAATAAATTGATTTTTAGTTTATAAAATAATAAAATTGAGGTTTTGTAATTAGAGTAGGCTAATAATAAAGTTATACGGAAATATTAGGGTTTAGTACCACTAATCATAATTTACCTTGCCAATTATAGCAATTAGGGTTTATAATACCAAAAATTAGGGTTTCTATAATACAATTAGGGTTTCTAGAAATTAAATTAGGGTTCTAGATTTTAGGGTTTTAATTTACTAACTAGGTTTACCTTAATTAGTAATTAAAATTTATCACACTTGATATTAATCATAGTAACACAATTCTTGACAAATCAAACCTCCGGTTTAGGTTTCCAGATTAGGGTTTCTAGTTATAGGAAATTAGGGTTTTCCACAAAAAAATTAGGGTTTACCCCATTAGCATTAGGGTTTAACAATTAAACACCATAATTGACCAATCATCTACAGTACGCACATACAATACATATTTATAGCACTGAAAAAATCAAAAATATAATTAGTATTATAATATTATCATCATTCCTTAATCCAGTACCAGGATTAGGGTTTATTAGACTAGTATTTAGGGTTTAAAAAAAATTAATAGGGTTTGGTCATAATAATAAAACTTGTTCCACACATTAACATTACACGCATAACCATACTTATCTATATCACTGACAAATAATAATATAATATTATTATTCTCATTCCTTGATCAAAACCTAGAATTAAGGTTTGGATTCCATATCTGATTTATCTTGCATAAATAACATTCTTAATTAAGTTAAAATATTTAATTTAACATCCTGAACAAATTCATATAATGAAATAATCATTATAGTTATTCTAAAATCATTTCATATATTATTTAAATAGTATAAGATTATATTTTCATAGAAAATAATTAATAAAAACATTTCTATCTTAAAATTAATTATTATAAGAATATACTTTATAATAATCAATAATTCTAAAATAAATTTACTTGTAAATATTCATGTAATATATTTTTTTTATTTACCACATAAATACATATACACAATATCTTGTACAAATCCTCATCTTTTTTAAAAAAAATTATACGCAAAATTTCAGTTTTATTTATATAGAAAATATCGGGTTATCACAATACTCGAGATTGATATCCTTTGATCAACATTAGCCACCCAAGCGTTTGTGTAAGACCCCACCTTTTATGAATAAAGAATAATTTTTCTCGAAAAATATTTTTGAATATTATGGTGTGGACTTGATATAATGTTATAGTTGTGGGTGATATTTACAAATTCTTCAAAGTAAGCAAGTGGTTATATAATATTCGATTAGTCGGGGAATATTCGTTTTAACAAGAAATATTCGTACGACGGCACAATCATTGGTGGACCCCACAACGGAAGTAGTGTCGTAGTTAGAAAATGACAAAATTATCTTTTTTATAAAAATAACGAGGAATGTTTTACCGTGAAATTGTTGAACTACCCGTTAGTAAAAGTACAGTAATACGAGTGGTTGCATAGTAGCACACGGTATTGATTATTGATGCTTACATGAGAAGTCACTCAGTTATACTCAATTATTGCTACAGTAATTGCTGCATCATATCTCTCATATTATTGATTCAATTATTGTCACAGTATCATTTGCATAATATGTTATATTATTAAATTAATAATTGAGACGACAAAGTTATTCATATTATTATTTGCAATATTGACAACATATTATTATTTGCAATATTGACAATGTCTAGAAGTTCTGTCAAGGAGAGGTTTGGTCACCTAATTGCACGCCAATAAGGAGAAATCCTTATCGGAAAGCCCCCTCTTTCCTGGGAACGGCCTGGTTGTTAAATATTGTGAGTTATAATATTAATGATGAATAAGTTCGTGTTGATTAAAGATGAAATTGTTAGTTCCATTGTGTTGGGATTATTAGTGTTAGTGGAAATCGATATTTATTTCGATAATAATTGATGTCTGAAGTTATATTGACCAATCGGTTAATTAATAAGATAAATGAGCAATTAATTTCTATCAATTCACATGCTTATAACTATGTGTTCACATGTGTGTACTATTGATTCACATTCATGTACTATTAGGGGAGGTGGTTCAAGATTGATAATACTTGCATGACTAAGTAAAAAATGGAGGTATAGATGGAGTTACTATACTATAATTCATATTTCCACATGTATAGATGTGACGTCCCCAAATTCGGGTATCTTTCAACCCGATAGATGGTGCTACACGGTACTACAATTCACACATACATTCAATTGAAAAGTCTCAAAAGAACGAATATGTCTTCTACATATTAGAAATAATATTACATTCCCTCAGGTTCTTTATAACCCATACATTTGTTCTTGTCATAGTATCAAATATATTACAATCGTTCACAAATACTATTACATAATAACTCTAAGGGTTCGTCTTCGCCTTGCCTTTATCCTTGTCGGAGCCTTCGGTCCGTTCGATCTTAGCTGTGTTCATATGGTTCAAGCAAGAGTGAGCATGACTAGCTCAGTAAGTACTACAATTCTAATAAACAACATGCTTGAAACATAGAACTCGTATATCTTCAATAATTTAACAATAGTTACGAAGTACTATCGATAATTCAAAATAACACTTTTTTCATTCAAAACATTTTACAACAACAATATTTAGTAAAATATCAGTTCTGGTCCAAGACCTTGAGCATTTCATAAGTTCTTTTGAAAAAGACATCCCGGCACTAAGTCCGTAAGTCCGACATTACTTACGAGCACGTCTAGGTGATCAGCCTATAATACTCTATGTTGATCAACACTACATTCATTAAACGTGTATACGTTTAAGTTGTGGCAACCTCACGCGTTTGTCGTTAAACGACAAAAACATTTTTAGCATACTCGGTCTTTAATTGAAAACCACACCAATATAGCTCGGTAAACATTAATCATGCTTGACAGAATCATAATATAAGTCTAGCCGAAAGAATTGGCTTTGACTTCATCATTCAAGACTTCATGCGAAAGAATACATGAATCACAAAACTTGTCTAGACAGAACTGAAACAAGGGTTAGAATACTATGCATCCATCGTCTGCTAACTAATTATCACACATACACTTTAAGTCTCTAAGTCTCTATAATACATGATCATATAACGTACCATATTAGGTCACATGTAATCAAGTAAGTATACTACTGTGATAACCCAGCATTTCGAATAATCCAAAATTTGCGAATAATTTTTTTTTTAATTAATATTAATATTAATTATCAATTTTGTGACAAGTATCTGTGATACGAGTCTCGAGAAAGTTAATTTGTGTATTGACTAATAAATTTAGAGTAGAGTTGTGCTTAACAACTTTAGAAACCCTAACCCTAATTTTCGGATAGTGATTCGATAGAAAATACAATTAAAATAATTGTATTGTTGATTATGTGTTTGTGCGGTTTAGAAGTGTTGACCAATGGTTGACTGGATAAGGTTTAATATTATTAAACCCTAATAAGGGATTAAAAATCCCTAATCTCAATTGTACGCCGAGAAACCGTAATTTAAAGTTTGGGATTTTGTAAACCCTAATTAGGCAACCCTAATTTTTATTAGCATGCCTAAAGTGTTTGATAAACTTAAATATGATTAGAAAACACTAATTATATTTTTGTATGTTAAATTTCTATTTTAGAAACCCTAATTTTATTTTAGAAAATTTATTTTTTTCTAATTAAACCCTAAATTTGAAAATTTTGGGAGCTAGAATTTTTAAAACCTAAAGGGTTTAAATTCTAAACCCTAATCCAAATCGTAAACCCTAAGGGCTTGTGTATTGGACAAGAATGCCATTAGAATTAATTTATAAATGACCAAAATGCCATTTAGTGTAAATTAGTGAGCTAGCTTGCATATCTTGCCAAATCATGAGTTGGTGAACAACTTTGTTGACTTAGAGACACAAGAATCTTAGAAAATCATCTTGACTTAGCCGAAATCTTAGCAACATACATGAATCAAAGCATTATATAAGTATTCAAGAGAGAGAAAATACATAAAACTTGTCATTTTTCTATTTTACTCTCACCAACTCCCTCTCTCTCTAGAACCTCCGAATTTCTTAAGTAAATCAGTCATAAATTCAGTCCCTTGATTAATCAGAAACATATTAGAGAATCAAGATCAAGATTTGGCAAGAAAAGGTATAACCGAAAGTTACAATTTTGATCTTTGTGTTTAAGAAATTTTTTGTGTTTAAGTGTTTATTGTTATGTTATAAGATGTTTTTAGTTGATCTATGTTGATCCATGAAGGATCCATAGCATCAAAATGCTTTAAAAGTGTGTTTTACAAAATCTGTTCTTGAGTTGGAAAAGTGGTCTGACAAGAAATGTCACTCGCCACAGATCCTTGCTCGTATAGGTTATATGTTGTTTTAAACTTGATATTAGTAGCCTGTTATGTGGTCTTTAATCTGCAAAATAAATCAGAGTCATTGCATGTCTGGATTTGAAGATATAATCGGTCAAAACCCGTTGACCAGGCTTGACCGAGTAAAAATCTGGGTTACCCAGAAAGTGAAAAACCGAACCTGACAAGATCTTTGAAGGTCCATATCTGTTAGGTTGTTTGTTGTTTGTTGATGTTGTTGTAGCCTGTAATATCGAGTCCAAGTAACTGCCTTTATATTCCATATACATCAAATGTATTGGATTTTATAGATGGTCAAATTAGACCACCCGAACTGATTTTATGTTTCTGGGAAACCCAGAATCAGCATGAACACGGTTTTTGGCAGAGCTTGACAGGATTGTATCTTGTAGATCTGTTGTTGTTAAACTGATGCGTTGCTTTGTGAGTGGTCTATGACATACAGTCTATAATGGTAAACCTTTAAATCACATAAAACACGACCAGAACATGGATTAAAATGAAGTTGAAAGTGGCTGGTCGAATTTTCTAGGTTTCTGGAAAACCCAGAAATCGTCTGACAGCAACTTGGGAGGCTTTGATCTCCTTTTTGTGATGTTGTTTAACCAAAGTATCGATTAGGGATTGTAGTGTTACATTAGTACTACAATACCAAAGTTTTAGATAGCCCAAAACATGAGCAGATTGGAAGTTAAAGCCGGTCAAACATGACCCCTAGATCTGCCGGCTGTCAGTGTTCTTGAGCTCAAGAACACCTACAGCGACGCTTTGTTTCGCTAAAGGCCTATAGCGACGGTTTTAATTAATTTAATTTTCAGAATTTCCGGAAATTATTAAAAAAATAGAAATAAATTCTAAAAATTACCAAAAATGGTTTTAAAAATTATTTTAAATTATGAAAAATAATTTTTGACCAATTGGAATATTTTTCTTTAATATTTATAATTATTTAAATATTAAAGGTATTTAATTTATTTAATTAGTGTATTAAATAAATTAGAGAAAAATGATTTTATATTATGAAAAATCATTTTAAATAAGAATAATGTATTTAAAAATATTTTGAGTTATAAAATGTAACTTTAAATATTTTTGGAGAATTTTCATTAATAATTTAATATTAATGATATTAGATTTATTTGATTATTAAATTAAATAAATAAGATAAAATTAATTTTAATGATTTAAAAATCATTTTAATTGAGAATAAAGTATTAGAAAATATTTTAAATTATAAAATATAATTTTCAATATTTTTGGAGAATTTTCATTAATAAATTACTATTAATGATGTTTGATTTATTTGATTATTATATTAAATAAATGAATTAAAAATGATTTTATTGATTTAAAAATCATTTAAAAATGAGAAAAATGTTTTAAAAATATTTTAAGTTATAATTAATGACTTTTAATATTTGGATAATAATTTCTTTAATATTTATATATTAATGGTGATGATTTAAAAATAATTTTAATTACTTTAAAAATTATTTAAGTAGAATATTGATGATTTAAAAATATTTTAAGTTATTGATGATAACTTTAATATTTTGGAATGAATGTTATTATTAAATATTAATAATGATAAGATTATTTGATAATTAAATCATATAAAAATGATTTAAGTGTTTGAAAAATTATTATAAAGTATAATAATTGTTTGATAATTATTAAAAGCTTCCGAAAAATATTATTAATGATAATTGACTTATCTAAATTAATATTGAAGCTTAGAGACCAAATGTAATTGACAGATAACTGTGTTAAATGTCGGATAGGGTGACCAGAACACCGAGAATGGATCGAAGTCCAACCAGATTAAATTAGTTTGACTTGTTAAGTGTTTATATAGGTTATAAACACTGTTGTGGCTATGTGGTAATGTGTCTAGGAGAAGTTTGACTGTGAATTACATTGTTGTGTGTTATGTGGATTATTGTGCTAATTGTTAGACCGATATTATTGGTTATAGATCTTTCGAAAGCAGATAAGTATTTTGTGTAGCTGTAATCAGCGGAAGAGGCAAGTTCCCTAACTCAACCTTGAGTTATTTCATTCAATTATTATTGGTGGATAATTATTGCTAATTATGCCACGTCCAGGGAATTATTGTTGTAATTAAATTATTGAATTAGAATATATACATTCGTAGAATTACTGTTGTTGGATATTCATATATGTAGAAGTTAGAATTGACAGTACAGATAATTCCTGTTGATTGTCAAATTATGTTGAGAAATGTCTTAGCCAATTATTCTGGTTAGACAAACATTTGTAAAAACTTGTTAGGTTTGAGAAGAGAAACAAATAGAATTTTAAATCCCAGTATTTCGTTGTAAAATCAAACTTTTGATTCTAAGACTGAGAAGAACAACCTTTTATATAAAGGAAACATTTTGTTGGTCGTGAATTCGACCTTTGCACGCGTTTTGAGTATTATGCATAATATAGGGTATAATAAGCTGATCACTTGTTGTACTTGCAGAGGGGTATGATTTAATCTTTATGGTTATCTGATACACCTGAGTATTTATCAAAGTAAATCTTTGATATCTACCCGAGAAAATAAGTTCAAAGATCTTGTGTGATCGCTCAGTATAAATCTGGAAAACATTCCACTTTGATATTTCGTAGAATTGATTATTCATTAGAATATCGCAGAAACTTTGAAAGCGTTATACTCTTTCATTAATTGAATTATTATGTTGTATATAATACGAGAAAACTTGTTATTGAATAACGATTTGTTCAGCTATTTCAAAGTCCTCGAACTTTGGTTTCATTCTATCAAAATAGATAATCTGTTGTTTTGAATCCTTATACATTTATTGTATGTATTAACTTGCGGGGCAAATTAGTTGCTCACCCTTGCTAAATAAAACTTTTCAGCTAGGGACGAAGTGGCAGGAGGTGCTGTGAAGGATAAAGGCAAAGGCGTTGTAATAAATTAATTATGATGAACATATTTATTATGTTGTATTTGAAAATCCTTTTTGTATATCTAAAGGGTATGTTTGTAAAGTTAAGGTTAGAGAACCTGGGTAATGTATTATTATTAAACTCTGATAAAATATTATGAATGTTACTATCTATATATATTATGGGTAGTTAAATGTTAATTATAGTGTGGATCGTGAACACCAAACTCGGGAGTCAGGTAACCCGGATTTGGGGGTGTCACAGGTTGGTATCAGAGCTGTAGTGACCAAGGTGTCACCAGCTGGTAGTGGAGCTGTAGGTTATATACCTTAAGTGATATAGAGAATACTCATTTAGAGTACTAAGTGAGGGATCGTTAAAGTGTATCGATAGTAAGATAAGTAAATTCATAGTGAGATAAATTTGTATTGGTGAAGTACTAATCAAGTTGTTTAAAACTGATTGTAGGATGTCGGGAAAAGATGAAATGAGTACGGAGAAGCCAGCGGCTGTCGCACCAATGCCAGTAGCCGAGGTGCCAGCACAGAGCGAATCGGTTAAAGAAGTGGGCAAAGATGAACCAATTATTAATCTTGGGAGTGATCATGACGATTATCCTGAGATGTATCTAAGTGGTGATGAGGAGGCGGAGTCTGAAGAAGCTAGGGTGGAACTAAAGAATAAGATCAAGGTTGGTGAATAAGATCAGCTATCTGTGGAAGTCCAAGAACTCCGAAGCAAAGTATTTCTTTTGGAGGAATTGTGGAAGACGGAGCGGGCATTACGCGAAATGACTGATGAACAGAATGAGCTGAAAGCGCAGGTGAAACGGATGAAGACTGAAGGTGGTGGATCGTCTGAAGGAACCGGCAAGAAAGACAAGAAGAAAAGAAAAAGGAACAAAGACAGCGACAACTCTGGAAATTCGAACCCGAAGAAAAAGAAAGCTTGCAGTAAGTGTGGCAAAACTCACGTGGGGGAATGCATGATATGGAAGAACGTGTGCTTCAACTGTAAGCAGGAAGGACATATCTCTTTGCATTGTCCTAAACCAAATATGAGGAAGTGTTTTTCATGTGGGCAGACGGGTCACGGATTCAACAAGTGTCCCAACAAGAAGAAGATTGGAGAAGGAAGTGGTCAGTAGACAACTTAGATATATGTAATCGTATCTTTTGATAGAAGTTTCTGATATTAAGATATGTAATATCAAGAACTATGTTGGAACATATGTAAATATATGTTTGTATGAATAAAATCTTTATTTTCTATATGAATATAAGATTAAAATGACTCCTAAGTGTGGCAAGTTTGATGAACTAGAAATAGTAATGAGAAATTGGAGAATGTTAACTTTTTGTGTAAAGTTGGAAAATTGCAACTTTTGTAAAGTTGGGTATGATTAATCCTAAATTTTTTTTAAAAGGATAATAATATGTGTTAAGTACTAAATGTACTATGTGCTATTTGAATAAATATGCGATTACTTGAGAATTTTTGTGTTGAATTCTTATTGTGTTAAGAATTTGTATAGAAAAGAGTATTAATATATGATTTTCATTTAAATCAGATCATGCCGCCAAGACGACAGAATCGAAACCAAAGAGAAGAACAATCAGTGAATAACGAAGAAGGTCAAGTGGACCCGATGCAGAATTTTGTGGAGAAGACCAAGGAATCAGCCAGCCGACAGATTGGCTAACTTTAAGGATTTTAAAGCGGTAGGACCACCTAAATTCAAGGGGACTACGGATCCGATTGAAGCCCAAACTTGGGTGAAAGAGATGGAGAAAGCGTTCGTGATTGCGCGTGTGGCAGAAGAGCAAAAGACGGCTTTTGCGACATACTTAATGAAGTGAGAAGCCAATTATTGGTGGGAGACGAATTAAGCGAGAGCTGGTACATCGGTAGTAGCATAGACCAGATTTAAGGAGTTGTTCTTTGAGAACTACTTCTCACCGAGTATGCAAGCTCGGATGGAAGTTAAGTTCTTAGAACTTAAGCAGGAAAACATGTCTGTTTCTGAATACGCGGCTAAATTCAACGAATTGGCTTTGCACCTCATCAGGTGGACACAGAAACAAGAAAAGCGAGAAGATTTGAGAACGGATTGAAGCCGGGAATTTACAACAAAGTAGCTGTGCTGCAGATCAACACGTTTGCGGCTCTACTGGAGAAATCATTAATTGCGGAAAGGAGGAAGCGAGGCTGCATCTCGTTTTCATCAGGAGAAGAAGAAGAATACCAATGAGGGTGGAAGCAGTGGTGGTAGTAACCCGAATAAGAGAAAGTGGAGTGAGAATACCTAATCAGGTAATAAAACTGAAGGGAATAAGAAAGGAGGAGGGTCGTGTGCAAATTGTGGGAAGAATCATGCTGGAGTTTGCCTGAAGAAGAAAGGAGTTTGTTATAACTGCGGACAAGAGGGCCACATGTCACCTAATTGTCCCAACCCAAAGAAGATACAAGGTTCTTATGCGTGTGGATCGACTGATCATCTGGTGCGGAACTGTCCGAAGAAGAATGCAGAAAAAGAAAGTGCCAACAAGGACCTGGTGGTGGAACCTTGGCGATTCGAGGACCTGCACAGCCAGGAAGACCAACAGCCCGTACATTCAACATGACGGCGCTAGACGCAGTGGCTACTCAGGAGGTAGTAGCAGGTAATGATTTCGTTTAGAAATTTAATTACGCGACAATTATGATTTAAATAATTCTGTGAACTGTTATCTTTTATAGATTTAAGTCACAGGTTAGAATTTGAAACACAAATTAATATTGTGTTGATAACAACGAATTGATGATACAACTTTAAAAGATTGAAGAGAATAAGAAAGCGGTGATTTCGAGGACGGAATCCTTTTAAGGAGGGGTGAATGTGATAACCCAGGATTTCGAATAATCCAAAATTTGCGAATAATTTTTTTTAATTAATATTAATATTAATTATCAATTTTGTGACAAGTATCTGTGATACGAGTCTCGAGAAAGTCAATTTGTGTATTGACTAATAAATTTAGAGTAGAGTTGTGCTTAACAACTTTAGAAACACTAACCCTAATTTTCGGATAGGGATTCAATAGAAAATACAATTAAAATAATTGTATTGTTGATTATGTGTTTGTGCGGTTTAGAAGTGTTGACCAATGGTTGACTGGATAAGGTTTAATATTATTAAACCCTAATAAGGGATTTGAAACCCTAATCTCAAATTTAGAAAATAAATTGTACAATTAAAACCCTAATTGTACGCCGAGAAACCCTAATTTAAAGTCTGGGATTTTGTAAACCCTAATTAGGCAACCCTAATTTTTATTAGCATGCCTAAAGTGTTTGATAAACTTAAATATGATTAGAAAACACTAATTATATTTTTGTAAGTTAAATTTCTATTTTAGAAACCCTAATTTTATTTTAGAAAATTTATTTTTTTCTAATTAAACCCTAAATTTGAAAATGTTGGGAGCTAGAATTTTTAAAACCTAAAGGGTTTAAATTCTAAATGCTAATCCAAACCTTAAACCCTAAGGGTTTGTGTATTGGACAAGAATGCCATTAGAATTAATTTATAAATGACCAAAATGCCCTTTAGTGTAAATTAGTGAGCTAGCTTGCATATCTTGCCAAATCATGAGTTGGTGAACAACTTTGTTGACTTAGAGACACAAGAATCTCAGCAAATCATCTTGACTCAGCCGAAATCTTAGCAACATACATGAATCAAAGCATTATATAAGTATTCAAGAGAGAGAAAATACATAACACTTGTCATTTTTCTATTTTGCTCTCACCAACTCCCTCTCTCTCTAGAACCTCCGAATATCTTAAGTAAATCAGTCATAAATTCAGTCCCTTGATTAATCAGAAACATATTAGAGAATAAAGATCAAGATTTGGCAAGAAAAGGTATAACCAAAAGTTACAATTTTGATCTTTGTGCTTAAGAAATTTTTTGTGTTTAAGTGTTTATTGTTGTGTTATAAGATGTTTTTAGTTGATCTATGTTGATCCATGATGGATCCATAGCATCAAAATGCTTTAAAAGTGTGTTTTACAAAATCTATTCTTGAGTTGGAAAAGTGGTCTGACAAGAAATATCAGTCGCCACAGATCCTTGCTCGTATAGGTTATATGTTGTTTTAAACTTGATATTAGTAGCATGTTATGTGGTCTTTAATCTGCAAAAGAAATCAGAGTCATTGCATGTCTGGATTTGAAGATATAATCGGTCAAAACCCGTTGACCGGGTTTGAGCGAGTAAAAATCTGGGTTACCCAGAAAGTGAAAAACCGAACCTGACAAGATCTTTAAAGGTCCATATCTGTCAGGTTGTTTTTTTTTTGTTGATGTTGTTGTATACATGTTGTAGCATGTAATATCGAGTCCAAGTAACTGCCTTTATATTCCATATACATCAAATGTATTGGATTTTATGGAAGGTCAAATTAGACCATCCGAACTGATTTTATGTTTCTGGGAAACCCAGAATCAGTATGAACACGGTTTTTGTCAGATTTTGACCGGATTGTATCTTGTAGATCTGTTGTTGTTAAACTGATGCGTTGCTTTGTGAGTGTTCTATGACATTCAGTCTATAATGGTAAACCTTTAAATCACATAAAACACGACCAGAACATGGATTAAAATGAAGTTGAAAGTGGTTGGTCGAATTTTCTAGGTTTCTGGAAAACCCAGAAATCGTCTGACAGCAACTTGGGAGGCTTTGATCTCCTTGTTGTGATGTTGTTTAACCAAAGTATCGATTAGGGATTGTAGTGTTACATTAGTACTACAATACCAAAGTTTTAGATAGCCCAGAACATGAGCAGATTGGAAGTTAAAGCCGGTCAAACATGACCCCTAGATCTGCCGGCTGTCAGTGTTCTTGAGCTCAAGAACACCTACAGCGACGCTTTGTGTCGCTAAAGGCCTATAGCGACGGTTTTAATTAATTTAATTTTCAGAATTTCCAGAAATTATTAAAAAAATAGAAATAAATTCTAAAAATTACCAAAAATGGTTTTAAAAATTATTTTAAATTATGAAAAATAATTTTTGACCAATTGGAATATTTTTCTTTAATATTTATAATTATTTAAATATTAAAGGTATTTAATTTATTTAATTAGTGTATTAAATAAATTAGAGAAAAATGATTTTATATTATGAAAAATCATTTTAAATAAGAATAATGTATTTAAAAATATTTTGATTTATAAAATGTAACTTTTAATATTTTTGGAGAATTTTCATTAATAATTTAATATTAATGATATTAGATTTATTTGATTATTAAATTAAATAAATAAGATAAAAATAATTTTAATGATTTAAAAATCATTTTAATTGAGAATAAAGCGTTAGAAAATATTTTAAATTATAAAATATAATTTTCAATATTTTTGGAGACTTTTCATTATTAAATTACTATTAATGATGTTTGATTTATTTGATTATTATATTAAATAAATGAATTAAAAATGATTTTATTGATTTAAAAATCATTTAAAAATGAGAAAAATGGTTTAAAAATATTTTAAGTTATAATTAATGACTTTTAATATTTGGATAATAATTTCATTAATATTTATATATTAATGGTGATGATTTAAAAATGATTTTAATTACTTTAAAAATCATTTAAGTAGAATATTGATGATTTAAAAATATTTTAAGTTATTGATGATAACTTTAATATTTTGGAATGAATGTTATTATTAAATATTAATAATGATAAGATTATTTGATAATTAAATCATTTAAAAATGATTTAAGTGTTTGAAAAATTATTATAAATTATAATAAATGTTTGATAATTATTAAAAACTTCCTGAAAAATATTATTAATGATAATCGACTTATCTAAATTAATATTGAAGCTTAGAGACCAAATGTAATTGACAGATAACTGTGTTAAATGTCGGATAGGGTGACTAAAACACCGAGAATGGATCGAAGTCCAACCAGATTAAATTAGTTTGACTTGTTAAGTGTTTATATAGGTTATAAACACTGTTGTGGTTATGTGGTAATGTGTCTAGGAGAAGTTTGACTGTGAATTACAGTGTTGTGTGTTATGTGGATTATTGTGCTAATTATTAGACCGATATTATTGGTTATAGGTCTTTCGAAAGCAGATAAGTATTTTGTGTAGCTGTAATCAGCGGAAGAGGCAAGTTCCCTAACTCAACCTTGAGTTATTTCATTCAATTATTATTGGTGGTTAATTATTGCTAATTATGCCACGTCCAGGGAATTATTGTTGTAATTAAATTATTGAAATAGATTATATATATTCGTAGAATTACTGTTGTTGGATATTCATATCTGTAGAAGTTAGAATTGACAGTACAGATAATTCCTGTTGATTGTCAAATTATGTTGAGAAATGTCTTAGCCAATTATTCTGGTTAGACAAACATTTGTAAAAACTTGTTAGGTTTGAGAAGAGAAGCAAATAGAATTGAAATCCAGTATTTCGTTGTAAAATCAAACTTTTGATTCTAAGACTGAGAAGAACAACCTTTTATATAAAGGGAACATTTTGTTGGTCGTGAATTCGACCTTTGCGCGCGTTTTGAGTATTATGCATAATATATGGTATAATAAGCTGATCACTTGTTGTACTTGCAGAGGGGTATGATTTAATCTTTATGGTTATCTGATACACCTGAGTATTTATCAAAGTAAATCTTTGATATCTACCCGAGAAAATTAGTTCTAAGATCTTGTGTGATCGCTCAGTATAAATCTGGAAAACATTCCACTTTGATATTTCGTAGAATTGATTATTCATTAGAATATCGCAGAAACTTTGAAAGCGTTATACTCTTTCATTAATTGAATTATTGTGTTGTATAGAATACGAGAAAACTTGTTATTGAATAACGATTTGTTCAGTTATTTCAAAGTCCCCGAACTTTGGTTTCATTCTATCAAAATAGATAGTCTGTTGTTTTGAATCATTATACATTTATTGTATGTATTAACTTGCGGGGCAAATTAGTTGCTCACCCTTGCTAAATAAAACTTTTCAGCTAGGGACGAAGTGGTATGAGGTGCTGTGAAGGATAAAGGCAAAGGCTTTGTAATAAATTAATTATGATGAACATATTTATTATGTTGTATTTGTAAAACCTTTTTGTATATCTAAAGGGTATGTTTGTAAAGTTAAGGTTAGAGAACCTGGGAAATGTATTATTATTAAACTAAGATAAAATATTATGAATGTTACTATCTATATATATTATAGGCAGTTAAATGTTAATTATAGTGTGGATCGTGAACACCAAACTCGGGAGTCAGGTAACCCAGATTTGGGGGTGTCACAACTACTATATCTTACCCTTCATCTCAATCAAAATCCTGACTTATATATGTTATTTATGGGTTCCAGCTTTTTATTACTGTTCACATTCAATTGATTATTAACCTTTAATCATCATACATTAAGTGTCTAACAATGCCTTAACAATGTTATGATTATACCTAAGTTCATTACTAATGACTTCTCTTTCATTCAATATCTGTAAACATTTTTGTCTGTCAAAAATCTAGGACTGGCGCTGTGGCGCGGGTCATAGCTCTTCAACTCGCGCTGAGGCGAGGGTTAGCTGTACCTGACATCCGGAATTGGCGCTGCGGCACCACACTTAACTCTTCATCAGTATGCCCTGACACTGTTACAGCGCTAATGCACCACCCATTTGGCCTTGGGTTGGCGCCGCGGCGCCAACTCTGTGCCTCAGACAATTTGCAAAATTTGAAAATTTTACGAAACTCCCGGACTCATAACTTCTTTGTTATAAGTCCGAATTGGATCGTTCAAAAGCCTACGATTCACAAATTACATACTCTATGCGTTTATGCAAGAATTTTTTTTATTTGACTTCGTTTGCTAAAATTTCACCTATTAGTTCATTTTTAACAAAAACGATAAACGTCCCGTGAACGTTCAACGCTCGTTTCTTCGTTCTAAGTCAGAATTCGGTCATTTTTGAGTTCGCAACTCTATAATGCCAAATATGACGTGTCTCCATCGAAAACCAACTTTTCATGCTTCAAACATAAAATACGACTTCCATTCTGAGAATTTCACGAATTCGACGATTATCGTCCAATCGTTTGAATTTCGGCGAAACCTCATTACTAATCATTTAAAATGGATTTTAATCAACATATAAACATTTCAAGTTACTTATTACACCAACTTATTATCAAAGTAGGTTTTGACTTATTCTCATAAGTCAATGACTTATTTAACTTATGAATTCCAATTCTCATGCTTATGACTTACTATGAACTTAAGTCCATCAATCAATGTTCTCATACTATATTGAATATACTAACATCATATGACAAACATATGATAAGTTTTGTACAAGTTTATCAACTTATTTAGGTTCAAGTTGCTTATTCAACTTATTCAGCTTAAGTTCATTCATCAATGACTTCTTATATGTTCTTAGCATACAATCATACTTCTCTTATCAACCTATAATGATAGAGATGAATATATGTTAGACAAGAGTCTTACCCTAGAAGCATTTGTACTTCTCTTCTCTTTGGAAACTAGCAAAGAACTTTTGACTTATTCTTGACTTAAGTGCTTATTCTCTCTAACCAATAATTTACTTAACTTGAGAGGAGTTGAGAGGAATTTTAATCAACCAATCAAATGAATTGAGAGCTCTCTATTTATAGGTAACCCAAAGTTAGGGTAGAATGGTCAATTAGGCATTGCACCTCCTCAACTAACCTCCTTAATCCCACCTCCTTACATTTCATTAATTTACAACTAAGTTAACTTGTCTAGCACTCACTTTTCTTGCTCATCACAACACTTGATCACTACACAAAATGCTTGCCCATCAAGACAACTCACATTAACATGGTTTTGTCCATAGATCATGGCTAATTCATTGGGCTTGCTAATCAATCTAGATAATTCCTTGTTGGGCTTATACTACAATAGTTTGGACTCATGACATATCAAACACTTGGGCTTGAGTATCACTTTCTATTGGACTTCTACCATTATGCTAATAATCCTACAAGTCCATTCCCTTTAATTAAGAACCTTGACATAAATATACCACGTATAATTCTCGTATGCTAGCTCGTAAAATAATTCGTAATATACATTATTTCATTCTTCATACATACTCGTATAATACGTCGTATCATACTTACGTTCAATAACTCGCACAATGCCTACGCATTATACGATTAACACATTCTTTTCTTAACGCTCAATATTTCTAATGTTCTCCAATTAAGTCCGCATGCAAAATATTACATTTTCCATACTTAGATTATTATTACATAATCCGCCTCATATTGATATTATAACGTTACATATTTCTCGGAAGTTCAAAAATAATTTTCGAGCATAAATTGATGAATAGTATTTTTCGAAAAATTTCTCGAAAAGCATTTATTTTTGTCTTAGAAATTCAAACACTTTAATTCATTCACGTAGTTAGAATACTACGACATTCCAACATTTCTAGGTTGTAGAACGACATTCATCTTATCAACACGTAGTAATAATAAATAATATTATTTTATTCATTATTAAAATTATTTACAAAGGTTCGATTTTTCGGGGCGTTACACTCTTTCCCCCTTATAAGGATTTTGTCCCTAGAATCTCGCTAAAAAAAATTACACAAATAATTGAGGGTAATTCTTTTTCATCATTTCTTCTAACTCCCACGTTGCTTCTTCTGCATCGTAGTTCTTCCATATCACCATTCACGGAAGGTATAACTTTAATCCACAGAACTTGTTCTTTTCTATCGACAATTTAAATCTGCGTTTCCTCGTACGTTAAGTCCTTCTCGATATGAATAGGTTCATATTCTATCACGTGCTTATAATCTGGCTTATAAGGACGTAATACCGATACGTGAAATATATTATGTATTCATTCTAGGTCTGGAGATAATGCTATAATATATGCTACCTCACCCACCCGTTTTAATACCTCAAAAGGTCCTATAAACCTCGGACTTAACTTTCCCTTCTTTCCAAAATGTATCTTTCCTTTCCAGGGAGTTACTTTTAGAAATACGTACGAACCTAATTCAAATTCTTTATTCTCTCTATGTGAATCCGTAAACTTCTTATGTCTGTCTTGAGCTGCTACCAAATGCATCTGTATCAGTTTAACAATGTCCGCTATTTCTGAACCAATTCTGCTCCAAGCATTCGACGTTCTCCTACCTCATCCCAATACAGTGACGTTCTGCATTTCCTCCCATACAAAGCTTCTTAAGGCGGCATACCTATGCTTGCATGATATCTATTATTATACGCAAACTCCACTAATGGTAAATGATCATCTCAACTACCCTTAAAATCCATGACGCAAGATCTTAACATATCTTCTGACGTCTGAATTGTTCTCTCGCTCTGTCCATCGGTCTGTGGATGATATGTCGTACTCAGCTTCAACTGCGTTCCTAACTGCTCTTGTGGACTCCTCCAAAAATTCGATGTGAATCGTGGATCACGATGTGACACAATCGATACTGGTACTCCATGTCTGGAAATTCTTTCCTTAATATAGAGTCTAGTTAACTAGTTTAAGTTATACTTGACCCTAATTGGCAAAAAGTGAGCCGACTTTGTCAATAGATCTACTATTACCTAAATCGTATCATACCCTTTTGTTGTAGTCGGAAGTCCTACCACAAAATCCATCGTGATATTCTCCTACTTCCACTCCAGAATTTCCAATAACTGTAACAAGTCACTTGGTCGTTGATGTTTGACCTTAACTTTCTGGCAAGTCAAGCACTTACTGACATACTCGACTATCTCTCTCTTCATGTTCGGCCACCAGAAACTCTGTCGAAGATCTTGATACATCTTACTTCTACCAGGATGAATCAAAAACTTTGAACTATAAGCCTCTTGTAGAACCTGCTCCTTTAATTTCGTCTTATTCAGAACCCAAATTCTTCCTTCAAATATCAATAACCCCTCTTTATCAAGACTGTACTTTATCTTATTCCATTGATTAACCGCTCCTTTACTCGGTCACACTCATCAGTTCTGAGTTGCACCTCCTTGATTTTTTCTACGATAGTAGATTGCATCTCTTTCGTAAAAAGTATCTACCCCGATTCACTTGGCAACTTCACTTCTATCTCCATCCTAGCGATCTCTGTTATTAACTCAGTTTGAGTCGTTAACATAAACAACTTTTCCCGACCCTTTCTACTTAAGGCATCGGCAAATACATTGGCTTTTCCAAGGTGATACAGGATTTCACAGTCGTAATCCTTTATCAACTCCAACCATCTCCTCTGCCTCATATTCAACTCCTTCTATGTGAAGATATATTTTAGACTCATGTGGTCTGTGTATATCTCACATTTTTCTACATAAAGATAATGTCTCCATATCTTTAGAGCAAAAACTAATGTTGTCAGTTCCAGATCATGAGTAGGGTAAACTTTCTCATAATCCTTCAACTGCTTAGATGCATACGCAATGACCTTTCCATGCTGCATGAGCACGCAACCAAGTCCTCTATGAGAAGCATCGCTATAAACTACAAAATTTCCTATGTCATCTAGCAATGACAAAACAGGGGCACTTCACTAAACCTCTTCCTCAGTTCTTGAAAACTATCCTCACACTTGTCTGTCCAAGCGTATTTCACCATCTTCCTCATCAAGTTAGTCAACGGAGTAGCTATCTTCGAAAAATCTTGGATGAATCTCTGATAGTAACCTGTTAACCCTAGGAAACTTCGTACCTCAGTCGGTGTTTTCGGTTGTTCCCAATTCATCACAGCTTCCACCTTCGCTGGATCTACTGAAATCCCCTCATGGTCAATAACATGACCTAAAAATTATACATTCTCCAATCAAAATTCACACGTATTGAATTTTGCGTACAACTTCTCCTTTCTTGGTGTCTACAACACTATTCCTAGGTGTTCAGCATGATCTTCTGGCATCTTAGAATAGACAAGAATATCATCTATAAACACCACGATGAACTTGTCCAAATATTGTTTGAACACTCTGTTCATCATATCCATAAATGTAACTAGTGCATTTGTCAACCCAAATGACATCACCAAAAACTCGTAATGACCATAACGAGTCCTGAATGCTATCTTTTGGCACATCCTCCTTCCTAACCTTCAACTGGTGATACCCCGTTCTTAAATCTATTTTTGAAAAATACTTAGCCCCTTTCAACTGATCAAAGAGATCATCGATCCTGGGCAATGGGTATTTATTCTTTATCGTTTACTTGTTCAACTCTCGGTAGTCGATACACAGTCTTAACGATCCATCCTTCTTCTTGACAAACAGTACCGATGCTCCCCATGGTGAAACACTCGGTTGTATGTACTTCATGTCCAATAGTTCTTGTAACTGCACCATCAACTCCTTCATTTCAATCGGCGCCATACGATACGGTGCCCTAGAAACTGGTGTCGCTCCTTGTAAATGTCTATTACGAACTCAGTCTCCCTATCCAACGGAAGACCCGGTAATTATTTCAGAAATACATCAGTGAATTCTCTCACTACAGGTATTTATTCAATGGTTGCTACCACTCTCTAGGTATCAACAACATGGCACAGGTAACCTACACATCCATTCCTCAGTAATTTCCTAGTTTGTGTCATGGTTAGAAAACATGAACGTCCCAGCAATCTATTCCCATAAAATATTACCTGAGGTTGTTTTAATGTTCACACATTTCTTTTGACAATCTATAATTGCCCCATGGTTCACTAACCAATCCATTCCGAGAATTACGCAAATTCTCCTAACTTTATCGGTATCAAATCTATCGATAATTTACAACCCCATATATATACGTAACTACTCCTATGAACATCTTCAACAAAAATTATTTCTTCGTTTGCTACCTTAATATTTAAAGGTATAGGCAACTTTTTGGGAAGTAATCCTAATCGTCTAGCAAAATCGCATGCTATAAATGAACAAGAAGCACCCGAATCAAATAGCACATGAGCATTTATGACGTTGATCGGAATAATGCCTGCAACGAAGTCCCCTGATGCAATTTCATCTTGGACTGTCATGTTAAAGGTACGACCCATAGCCCTATCTGGCTGCGTTGGTCCACTAATAACTTACTTACCGATATTAGTTTCCCGGTTATCATTCGTCCCCTTCTTCGGGTAGTTCTTTGCCATGTGGTCGGTTGACCCACACACAAAGCGTCATTGATTCTTCTTCAGACTCGAAAAGTTAGGCACAATGTGCCCTTCCTGTCCACAGTTGTAACAAACGGCATTTCTCTTGAGACAAACTCCTAAATGAGTCTTCCCACAGGTCTTACAGGCCTCCATTCTCCTCTTCGGGTCTCCTTGCTTCTCTCCAGTATTCCCAGAGCTAAACACCTTCCTCTTCTGACCCTCGCCACTACCACTGGCTCCCTCAATCTTTACTCCCCCATCTACAATCCCCTTACTGTTCTTGTCCTTGTGGTATTGACTCAGAGCCTCACTACCACCCTTGGAGATTATCGCTTTCTCTAAAATGGTTCCAAAAGAAGTACTTTGGAACACCGAAATACAGTTATAGAGCCAGGGTTTCAAGCCCTGCTCAAATCGTCGCGCCTTCTTAACCTCGGTATCCACTTGGTGTGGAATGAACCTTGCCAGTTCATTAAACTTGGTAGCGTATTGGGGAACCAACATGTCCCATTGTTTCAACTCCAAAAACCGCATCTCCATCCTCCCTTGCATGCTCGTGGGAAAGTAGTTCTCGAAAAATATCACCTTGAACCTCACCCACATTAGATACTCGATCCCGACCCTAGCCTGATTGGCTTCCCACCAAAATTTGGCCTCTCCCTTCATCATATAGGTTGCAAAAGCAACCTTTTGGACCTCGTCGACATTTGCTATCATAAATGCCTTCTCTATTTGCTTAACCCACGTTTGAGCTTCAATAGGATTTGTAGTTCCTTTTGAACTCTGGCAGGACCCACACTCTTAAAATCCTTAAAGGTCGTAGCTCGTGCTACTCCCGGATTTATGGTGATATTAGCCCCTGTTCTATTAAAGGCAGTTGTTAACAGGTTAACAAACTCATGCATCAGATTAATCGGACCTCCCTCTGATTGATTCACGTTAGCACCTTGATTACATTGTACACTTCTCGGCGGTATTTTGCTGATATAATGAACACATTTCATTATTATTCCTTCCTTTATTAGTTATCATCTAATATTAAACAATAACTCCAACATCCATTACTCATTATTTTCCATAAAAAGGTTTATATTCATTCTTTGTAGTATAATACTACATCAGTTACATTACACAGCCTGAGCTGATTACATTACTTTCCCGCTATCGCTTTCAAAAAAAATTGGCATTTACAAAAGACTACCCTTCACTATACAAAGAGGGCTTTACGTCACTACTAATTAAAAAATATTTACATACTAAAGCTACTCTAGCTACTACCAGTCTACATCTGCCTTAAGGCATTATTGAAATCTACCTTGGCAAGACCGGCAATAATATCACGGCTAATAGTATGCCGTGTCTGCCCCACCTCAACAGGATAACCAGCTACCTGCTGCTAGAATTCTGTGTGAGAACTCCTATGGATATAGGACATTCTCCTTATCTTCTGATGATTGGTCTTTAGCTCCTCTTTGAGCTCAAAGACCTCATGTTTCAGCTCGTGGACTTTGTCCTTAGCCAAAATCCTCTCATCATGTTCTTGCTCCCATATGGAATCGACATCAGTCTTGTCCTCTATAATAGTTTGGAGCTCTGCCTTCAGCTCCTTGACCTCCTGACAGTAATGAATATTTCTATCTAATACTGACATAAACAGAGACATCATCGATCCCCCCTGGAGCTATCTTTGATGCTATAGCTACTGGATTAAAAGACACTGTCTCCACTTTCTCCTCTATCATTCCATCGAATACTGACATATAGTCAGCATCATCTGAGTCTCCAAACTCAATAATCACAACATCCTGATCTGCTGCTATGGGGGTTGATAAAACCTCTACTTGGTTAACCGATCCTTCACTAATGGCTTGACCATCTACATACATTTTGTTTACTCCTGACATCTACACAAAATAATTAAGTTGATTAGTACACGTTAGTAGAATAATAAAAACACATAACATAATCATAATTCATTTTTATAAGATTATTTTCTTCTTGTACTTCTTTGACTTCTCTTAAGGTTATGACTTATGGTTTTTAAATCCCCCCTTGAGTTTTATAACCTAATGCTCTAATACCAACCTCTGACGCCCCCAAATCCGGCTATCTTCCAACCCGAGAGATGGTACTACACGGTACTACCATTCACACATACAGTCAATTGAAAAGTCTCAAAAGAACGAATATGTCTTCTATATATTAGAAATAATAATACATTCCCCCAGGTTCTTTATAACCCATACATTTTTTCTTGTCATAATATCAAATATATTACAATTGTTCACCTATACTATTATATAAGATCTCTAAGGGTTCATTGTCGCCTTGACATTATCCTTGCCAGAGCCTTCGGTCCGTTCGATCTTAACTGTGTTTATATGGTTTAAGCAAGAGTGAGCATGACTAGCTCAGCAAGTACTACAATTCTAATAAACAACATGCTCGAAACATAGAACTCGTATACCTTCAACAACTGAACAATAGTTATGAAGTACTATCGATAATTAAAAATAGCACTTCTTTTCATTCAAAATGTTTTACAACAATACTATTCAGTAAAACATTAGTTCCGATCCAAGACCTTAAGCATTTCATAAGTTCTTTTTAAAAGGACATCCCGACACAAAGTCCGTAAGTTCGACCTTACTTACGAGCACGTCTAGGTGATCAGCCTATAGTACTCTATGTTGATCAACACTACATTCATTAAATGTGTATACGTTTAAGTTATGGCAACCTCACGTGCCTTTCATTAAATGACAAAAACATTTTTAGCATACTCGGTCTTCAATTGAAAACCACACCAATATAGCTCGGTAAAAATTAATCATGCTTGACAGAATCATAATATAAGTCTAGCCGAAAGAATTGGCTTTGACTTCATCATTCAAGACTTCATGCTAAAGAATACATGAATCACAAAGCTTGTCCAGACTAAACTGGAACAAGGGTTAGAATACTTGCCTTCAGCGTCTGCTTAATGATTATCACACTTACACTTTAAGTCTCTAAGTCTCTACAATACATGATCATATAACGTACCATATTAGGTCACATGTAATCAAGTAAGTATACTACTATATCTTACCCTTCATCTCAATCTAAATCCTGACTTAGATCTGTTATTTATGGGTTTTGGCTTTTTATTACGTTCACATTCAATTGATTATTAACCTTTAATCATCATACATTATGTGTCTAACAATGCCTTAACAATGTTATGATTATACCTTAGTTCATCACTAACGAATTCTCTTTCATTCTATATCTGTAAACATTCTTGTCTGCTAAAAATCTAGGACTGGCACTGCGGCGCCGGTCATAGCTCTTCAACTTGTGCTGCGGCGCGGGTTAGCAGTACTTGACATCCGGAATTGGCGCTACAGCGCCACACTTAACTCTCCATCTTGCCCCGCGGGGCAATTTAGCAGTATGCTCTGACTCTATTATGGCATTGTTGCGCCACCCATTTGGCCTTGGGTTGGTGCCACCGCGCTAACTCCGTGCCTCAGACAATTTACAAAATTTGAAAATTTTACGAAACTTCGGGACTCATAACTTCTTCGTTATAAGTCCGAATTGGCTCGTTCAAAAGCCTACGGTTCACAAATTATATACTCTATGCGTTTATGCAAGAATTTTATCTATATGACTTTGTTTGCTAAAATTTCACCTATTAGTTCTTTTTTAACGAAAATGATAAACGTCCGTGAACGTTCAACGCTCGTTTCTTCGTTCTAAGTCAGAATTCAGTCATTTTTGAGTCCGCAACTCAATAATGCCAAATATGAAGTGTCTCCATCAAAAACCAATGTTTCTGACTTCAAACATAAAATATGACTTCTATTCTGAGAATTTCACGAATTCGACGATTATCGTCCAATCGTGTGAATTCCGGTAAAACCTCATTACTAATCATTCTAAATGGATTTTAATCAACATATAAACATTTCAAGTTACTTATTACACCAACTTATTATCAAAGTAGGTTTTGACTTATTCTCATAAGTCAATGACTTATTTAACTTATGAACTCTAATTTTCATGTTTATGACTTACTATAAACTTAAGTCCATCAATCAATGTTCTCATACTATATTGAACATATTAACATCATATGACAAACATATGATAAGTTTTGTACAAGTTTATCAACTTATTTAGGTTCAAGTTACTTATTCAACTTATTCGGTTTAAGTTCATTCATCAATGACTTCTTAAATGTTCTTAGCATACAATCATACTTCTCTTATCACCCTATAATGATAGAGATGAATATATATTAGACAAGAGTCTTACCCTAGAAGCACTTGTACTTCTCTTCTCTTTGAAAACTAGCAAAGAACTCATAATCTAGCTAATTAATCTAGCTAATTCATGGCTAATTCATTGGGCTTGCTAATTAATCTAGCTAATTCCTTGTTGGGCCTTATACTACAATAGTTTGGACTCATGACATATCAAACACTTGAGCTTGAGTATCACTTTCTATTGGACTTCTACCATTATGCTAATAATCCTACAAGTCCATTCCCTTTAATTAAAAACCTTGACATAAATATCCCATGTCTAATTCTCGTATTCTAGCTCATATACTAATTCGTAATATACGTTATTCCATTCATCATACATACTCGTATAATATGTCGTATCATACTTACGTTCAATAACTCGCACAATGCCTACGCATTATACGATTAACACATTCTTTTATTAACACTTAATATTTCTAACGTTCTCCAATTAAGTCCGCATGTGAAATATTACATTTTCCATACTTAGATTATTATTACATAATCCATCTCATATTGATATTATAACATTATATATTTTTCGAAAGTTCAAAAATAATTTTCGAGCATAAATCGATGAATAGTGTTTTTTAGAAAATTTCTCAGAAAGTCTTTATTTTTGT
Source organism: Panax japonicus (assembly GCA_020205505.1). Lineage (NCBI taxonomy): Eukaryota > Viridiplantae > Streptophyta > Magnoliopsida > Apiales > Araliaceae > Panax > Panax japonicus. Next base: position 43,789,999 of record CM035114.1, read on the forward strand.
CTTAGAAATTCAAACACTTTAATTCTTTCACGTAGTTAAAATACTACGACATTCCAACTTTTCTAGGTTATAGAATGACATTCATCTTATCAACACGTAGTAATAATAAATAATATTATTTTATTCATTATTAAAAGTTTTTACAAAGGTTCGATTTTTCGGGGCTTTACAATAGAACTATTGATTCACATGATTGAACTATTGATGCCCATGACATACTATTAGTGGAGGTGGTGCAGGTTTGATAATACTTGCAGGACTAAATTAAAAATAAAGGAAAAGATGAAGGTATTATACTGTAATATTTTGAGCCCCAAAACGTGCAATTATCAAAACTATATTTTTCTATAAATAGAAGCTCATTCTTCCTTCATTCTCACCAATTCACTAAGACTCACAAGAGAAATTATAGAGAGAGAAACTATAGAGAGAGAAGCTATAGGGAGAAAGAAGAAGAGTAGTCTGTTACTTCACTACTCCAGTATCTACTCTTCTTATGAGGTAAGGGGTTTATTTATTTCATATTCTGAAGAGATATTATTTTTTATATTCGTATGAATATCATTTTCGTTTAATATTCATAAAGAATATTATCTTCGTTCAATATTCATAGGAATATTATCTTCGTTAAATATTCGTTGGAATATTATTTTCATTCAACAGTTGTAAGGGATATTATATTTTTCAGTATTCGTAACAATAATATTTTTTTTCATACTCTGTAGTATGTGAGTAATATTACTTCGTTTCATATTCCTAATTATACCCTCATTCTGTTAAAGTATTGCTTTTATACTCCATGAAATTAGTAGAATATCTTTGATATTTGCGCTTCATCCCGTATTTTTTTTATGGAAATATTATTATGAGCTTTCTTGATAATTATTGATCGTTTCATGCATGAATACTATTCATGAGTTACTATTTACGGGTTACTATTTACCCGGTTACTATTCACTCAAATATTATTCACTCGGGTATTCGGGGCACTTTTCATGCCAGAGTACTATTCACGAGTTACTATTCACCTGATTACTATTCACCCGAATATTATTCACTTGGGTATTTGAGGTACTTTTTATGTCGGTGTACTATTCATGAGGTACTATTCCCAAAGTACTATTCATAGGGTACTATTCACGGGGTACTATTCACCCAAAAAATATATTCCTTTTCTGTTCAAATTATTTTTGATACATGAATATTATTCTTGAATTTTACTCCACAAAGCATTATCATGTTGAAAATTTGGATATTTTTAAACTCTGGATAAATTTAAAGTCTTTAAAATTTATCGTTGATTTTGTTTGATTAATGCTTATATCATTGTCAGCATCCTCATGCTTATATTGTGATGAAAGTCATCTTTGGCTTATATGCATAGATGGACTGTTGACTGGTACGCTTATGCCCATGGATCATTCGATATAATCATGACCCATAATGTTACAAATGATGTGGTAAAACTCATCAGTGGCCTGTAGTGCATTGATGGACAGTTGTTGGTATGATTATGACCATGGATTATTCAGTATAATCATGACCATTAATGATTACATGAATATCCTTGGCCTGTAGTGCAGGGATAATTTGATGATGTGGTTTATTTATTAAGCTGAGTCTCAGCGATAAAATTGATTAAAAACTTTTTAAATCATAGAAGATAGTAGATATCATGCTCTACTTGACTCTTCTAATGGATTGCTTGTTCCGCTACAGTTAAACTTGATGTTTATTATATTTTATCAGTTTAACACTGTTGAAGACTAATGATAATTTATTCTTCATTATATTAGTCATAATATTTCTTATTGGGCTAGTTGAGCTCACTCTTTTGCTTTCATTGTTCTCTTCAGGAAATGAGAACGTAGCCGGAACTAGTCGGGGAACGGAGTAATGGTCCAAGATGGTGTTATAGTAGTCCTCACTATTCTATAAAATAGTGTGACAATAAATATAATGCGGACTCTATTTGAGAGTGGATATTGTCTAGAAGGCAATATTCTTGTTTAAACTCTCAACTATGTTTTATCGTATTTTGCACGACAGTTGTATAATTAAGTTTGTATTTGATTTATGTACCATGTACTTGGTAACTCAAGATGGGTGATGTATACCTATTTTGGGGGTGTCACAGTTGGTATCAAAGCTTAGGGATATGATCCCTGGCTGAGATGTGAGACAAGAACTAGGAGGGGAGAGATGGGTAATTCCTTCTCTAGTATGACCAACTTAAGTTTATTTGTTATTTAATTGGTCAATCAGAGTATAGGGATAATATGTGGCATGTTAATTAACCCTTGTTTTGTGATAGTGTTTGAAAATGACATCTGAAAATGTTGAGATCAGCAATGAAGCACATGAGACTGTTGAGTCACCAAAGATCAATACCCAGGATAATGTGCATCAGGAAGACAATAATCCTCTGGTAAACAACAACACCGATCAGATGATGAACGTTGGGATGTTCAGAGGCTTTATGCAATTCATGCACCATCAGGCGGGAGAGACTCCTGTTCAAAATGCAGGTGGAAACACTGGCAACTCTCAGATGGTGACTGCTAAGTAGTTCAAGGAGCTGGGACCGCCAGAATTTTTGGTAAAGCCAGAACCACTTAAGGCAGAGACGTGGATAAAGTAGATGACCAAGATATTTGTTGTCTTAGAATGCTCAGAGGAGAAAAAGGTTCGCTTCGCCACCTTTATGTTGCGTGAAGAGGCAGATTATTGGTGGGAATCTGTAAAGCGTACCCAGAATGACGCATTGAAGATGTCTTGGGAAAAGTTCCAAGAACTGTTCAACGATAAGTACTTTCCTAAAAGAATTCGTCACACGAAGGAGGTAGAGTTCATTCAGCTGGAGCAAAACAATATGACCGTGTCGCAGTACGAAGCTATGTTTGTCGAGTTATCCCGGTTCACATCCCATTTGGTTGATAATGAGGAGAGAATGACGTGAATGTTTCTAAGAGGTTTGAAACCCGATATACGTCAATACCTCATTTCTCACAAACTTTGTTTATATTCAGTTGTTGTGAATAGGGCTCAGCTATTGGAGAGCGATAATGAGTCAGCACAACCAAAAGGCAACAACCAACAACACGATAATAATCGTACCAGTGGCAACGACCATCGGAACAATGATAACCATCGTGGGGGAAATTATCATACCAAGAATGGTAACCACTTCGGTGGTAATCATGGCCAAGATAATAGAAGTGGATAATTCAAGAAGAGAAGATTTAACGATGATGGGAAGACGTTGGCAGCCACACCAACACCAGCAACAAATTCTAGGGGAGGAGAACGACCGTCAGTTAGATGCTACAGATGCGAAAAGGAGGGACACAAAGTCCAAACTATTCACAGCCTTCCAAGGTATATTTTAGCTGTGGAAAAAACGGTCACATAGCTCTATTTTGTCCTGTAGCAAAATCAAGTCCAGCTGGGATGGTGGTACCAAAGGCGGATACGGACAAAACAAAGTCAGTGGTTTCAGGAAGAGCATTTTTCGTAACTTCTTAAAAAGCGAGTAACCCAAAAAAAGTTAGCATGAGTTAGTTAATTATAAATTCTTGCGAAGTCTATGCCTTATTAGATACCAGTTCTACCCATTCTTTTATCTCTCTTGCTTGCGCTCAGCATTTAAATTTGACACCAGAGAAGTTAGACTTTGACTTATTGGTTGAAACTTCGTTAGTAGAAACCTTTGTTACCTCCACTGTTTATAAATCTTGTTGATTCAAATAGACACTTTTACGTTACCTGTCGATCTTATCTCTTTGAAAATACTAGCCCTTGATGTAATTTTAGGAATCGATTGGTTAACTACTCATCATTCCAAAATTGATTATTTTTGCAAGGTTGTTAGCTTTTATATTCCTAAACAACCTGTTATACGAATTCAAGAAACCAAACCACTAAAGTAAATCACTGTTATATTAAGCTATAAGTAAAGAGCCCTGAGCCTTTCGTTGGTGACTTCCTTATGTGGAATGCACCGAAGCCAGACTTTCTATAGGGGAAGCCGTGAATAACGGTGGCAAGTTGATAGGTATCAATGTGACATGCTATCCAAGTCTTGGGATGAGAGTCACAGTTTTTTTTTCTATCGTTAATAAATTTCCTGACGTATTCCTAAAGACTTCCTGGCCTACCCCCAGAGCGTGAAATCGAATTATGTATTGACCCCAGTACAAAACCCATTTCTAAAACCCTCAAGTATTTCTTAACCCAAAATGAATGTATAATGTGCCAAAGACGTTAGTTCGAGCTGTTGAAGATTACGATAATACCATTCAATATCATCGTGGAAGAGCGAACGTGGTAGCTGACGCGTTAAGTAGAAGATTGTATGCATTTACGAGTGCGATGTTGTTAACACAAAAACATATTTCGTATAACTTACAAATGATGAAGATAGAGTTAAAGACTCTAAGGACCCACATGATGATGTCAAATAATATGATTAGAATCGACGTTAACTGATAAATTTAAAACCGCTCAAGCTACATACTCGAAGCTGATGAATGTGAAGAAGAAGGTTCAAGAGGGCGATATTCTAGAAGTAAGAATCAACTAAGAGAGTAAATCTTAACCCTCAATTTAATTGGCCCATTTGAAATCCTCAATTAAGTAGGTAGTATGACCTATAGACTCGCTTTATCGTCAAGTACGTCGCATGTTCATAATGTTTTTCACGTATCAATGTTACGTAAATATGTGGACGACCCGAACCACAGTATTAAATTAGAACCGGATGAGATAGAGGAAGATTTAACGTATGAAGAGGTATCTGTTAAAATTTTGGATAAGAAGGATATATTCTACACTCAAAGGTTATACCTCAAGAGTTAGAATCTGACGAGGTATCCTCACCTCTTCGGTATACCAGGTACGTACCCTAATTTCGAGGATGAAATTTCATAAGAAGGGGAGGTTGTAAGACCCCAACTTTTATGAATAAAGAATAATTTTTCTCGAAATATATTTTTGAATATTATGGCGTGGACTTGATATAATGTTATAGCTGTGGGTGATATTAACAAATTTTGCAAAGTAAGCAAGTGGTTATATAATATTCATTTGGTCGGGGAATATTCATTTTAACAGGGAATATTCGTACGACGGTAGAATCATTGGTGTGCCCCACAACGAAAGTATTGTCGTAGTTAGAAAATGACAGAATTATCTTTTTATAAAAATAACGGCAAAATTTTTACTGTTAAACTGTTGAACTACCCGGTAGTAAGAGTAAAGTAATACGCGTGATTTCATAGTAGCACATGGTATTAATTATTAAAGCTTACGTGAGAAGACACTTAGTTATACTCAATTATTGCTACAGTAATTGTTGTATCATATCTCTCATATTATTGATTCAATTATTGTCACAATATCATCTGCATAATATGTTATACTATTAAATCAATAATTGAGATGACAAAGTTATTCATATTATTATTTGCAATATTTGCAATGTCTAGAAGTTCTGTCAAGGAGAGGTTTGATCACCTAATTGCGCGCCAATAAGGAGAAATCCTTATCTGAAAGCCCCCTCTTTCCTAGGAACGACCTGGTTGTTAAATATTGTGAGTTATAATATTAATGATGAATAAGTTCGTGTTGATTAAAGAAGAAAATTATAGTTCCATTGTGTTGGGATTATTAGTGTTAGTGGAAATCGACATTTATTTCGATAATAATTGATGTCTGGAAGTTATATTGACCAATCAGGTAATTAATCGGATAAATGAGCAATTAATTGCTATTAATTCACATGCTTATAACTATATGTTCACATGTGTGTACTATTGATTCACATTCATATACTATTAGGGGAGGTGGTGCAAGATTGATGATACTTGCATGACTAAGTTAAAAATGGAGATATAGATGGAGGTACTATGCAGTAATTCATATTTTCACATGTATAGAACTATTGATTCACATGATTGAACTATTGATTCATGTGATATACTATTGGGGGAGGTGGTACAAGTTTGATAATACTTGCAGGACTAAATTAAAAATGAAGAAAAAGATGAAGGTATTATACTGAAATATTTCGAGCCCCAAAACGTGCAATTATCGAAACTATATTTTTCTATAAATAGAAGCTCATTCTTCCTTCATTCTCACCAATTCACTAAGACTCGCAAGAGCAATTATAGATAGAGAAGCTATAGGGAGAAAGAAGAAGAGTAGTTTGCTACTTCACTACTCTAGTATCCAGTCTTCTTCTCAAGTAAGGGGTATTATTTATTTCATATTCTGAAGAGATATTATTTTTCATATTCGTATGAATATCAGTTTCGTTCAATATTCATAAAGAATATTATCTTCATTCAATATTCGTAGGAATATTATCCTCATTAAATATTCGTTGGAATATTATTTTCATTCAACAATTGTAATGGGTATTATATTTTTCAGTATTTGTAGAAATAATATTTTCTTCCATACTCTACAGTATGTGAGTAATATTATTTCATTTTATATTCCTGATTATTCCCATATTCTATTAAAGTATTGCTTTTATACTCTATGAAATTAGTAGAATATCCTTGATATTTGCGCTTCATCCAGTATCTTTTCATGGAAATATTATTATGATTTTTCTTGATAATTATTTATCGTTTAATGCCGGAATACTATTCATGAGTTACTATTTACAGGTTACTATTCACCCAGTTACTATTCACTCAAATATTATTCACTCGGGTATTCGGGGCACTTTTCATGTCAGAGTACTATTCAAAAGTTACTATTCATAGGTTACTATTCACCCGATTACTATTCACCCGAATATTATTCACTCGGGTATTTGGGGTACTTTTCATGTCAGAGTACTATTCCCGAAGTACTATTCATAGGGTACTATTCACGTGGTACTATTTATCCAAAAAATATATTCCTTTTCTGTTTAAATTATTTTTGATACATGAATATTATTCTTGAATTTTACTCCACAAAGTAGTATCATGTTTACAATTTGGATATTTTTAAACTCTGGATAAATTTAAAGTCATTAAAATTTATCCTTAATTTCATTTGATTAATGCTTATATCATTATCATCATCCTTGTGCTTATATTATGATGAAAGTCATCATTGGCTTACGTGCATAGATGGATTGTTGATTGGTACAATTATGACTATGGATCATTCGGTATAATCATGACTCGTAATGTTACAAATGATGTGGTAAAAGTCCTCAGTGGCCTGTAGTGCATTAATGGACTGTTGTTGGTATGATTATGACCATGGATTATTCGGTATAATCATGACCATTGATGATTACATGAATATCCTTGGCCTGTAGTGCAGTGATGATTAGATGATGTGGTTTATTTATTAAGCCGAGTATCAGCGATAAAATTGATGAAAAACTTTTTAAATCATAGAAGATAGTAGATATCATGCTCTACTTGACTCTTTTACTGGATTTCTTGTTCCGCTGTAGTTAAACTTGATGTTTATTATATTTTATCAGTTTAACACTGTTGAAGACTAATGATAATTTATTCTGCATTATCTTAGTAATAATATTTCTTATTGGGCTAGGTGAGCTCACCCTTTTGATTTCATTGTTCTCTTCTGGAAATAAGAACGTAGCCGGAACTAGTCGGGGAACGAAGTAATGGTCCGAGATGGTGTTATAGTAGTCATCACTATTCTATAAAATAGTGTGATAATAAATGTAATGAGTACTCTATTTGAGAGTGGATAATGTCTAGAAGGCAATTTTCTTGTTTAAACTCTTAGCTATGTTTTATCGTATTTTGCACGACAGTTGTATAATTAATTTTGTATTTGATTTACGTACCATGTATTTGGCGACTCAAGATGGGTGATGTATACCTATTTTGGGGGCGTCACAGTTTGGCCTCTAGAGGTGATCCACCAAGGAAAAAGAATAAGTCAAGAAGAAGGGTATATGGCTAAACCCTAGTTTCCATCTCTATAAAAATCTCTGTACTCTCCCAACAATTGAAAAAATGCGTTATTAGATATCTAACATAAGACTCTTCTTTTATAGATATTAGTCAACCCTCCTAACCTTATTAGGAATAGGGTTTTATTTAATTAATTAAAAAAACTCTTTTAATCAATTAGGGTTCCTAATCTCTATTAGGAACAATTAATTAAACTCCTTTAATTAATTAGCCTCCTAATCTAATTAGAAATTTTGGAGAGTACAAATATTAAATTAATTCCCAAACTCTTTTAGAAATTAAAATAATAATAATAATGGTAATAATAATAATAAGACTCATCTTATTGATTTATATTTAATATTTCTGAAATATTAAATATTAATATTAAGTTATTTAATTTATTCTATCACCATAGATTAAATTAAATAAACTTAAATTATTATTATGAGACGTAATTAACTTCTTAAATAATTATTATTCTTTTTCGCGGTGTGACCTTTTAGGTTCTCCATATTAAACCGGTTGTGAATAAATCAATTAGAACAATTCTAATCTTATTTAAATAAATAAATTAGACTATTAATTTTTTAAAATAAACAATATTAATTCTACAATAAGGATAAACCTTCTTAGTGATCAACGACTTTTCAGATAATACAGATGTCAACATTAATCATAAAAGAACCTTTGAATAAATAGTTACTGTACAATTCAACCATTCCACCATAAAATATCCCAATTAAATATAAGACATGAAATAAATGTCAAGTCTTATTTTATTTAATTATATGTATTTCAATTCCCAAATGCACAACTCCGAATAAATGCAAATTAGAAACTCCTTTCTAATTTCATTCCACCTTGGCCAAAGATTCATGGGTTGTCATTTATCGAATCACATAAGACATATCTCTTCTTTTAATACAAGCAGTAGATTCTTTATTGATCATTTATTACCTCCATATATAACTTATTACACCCAAGCATACCCTTTGATATACTTAAGGGTCTTAAGGGACATGTCAAAGTATAATTTATTATATAAAAAATACTATGATGATCTCAAGTCTAAGGATCATGTGTACTACTATTACTATAGGAATTCCTATTGAAAGGCAAGTAAAACTCCATTCAGTATTCATCAGCGAGCCAAGTTCAGTGAACTTATTCTCTAATAAGCACCTACATACTTGCTTTAGTGTCTCCACACAAATGATTATGAGAACAATCATCTTCATCCAATGAGCAAGCAACGTATGTACCTGTAACAATCCAGGATTTTATTTATAATATAAAATATTTATTAAATTAAATAATATTTTATTTATGTGGTTGTTGTTAGTAGATATTTGTGAATTAAATTTATTAGATAATACTCTAATTTAATTTAATAGTTAGAGAGCTGTTAAAGATTACATGAGTTGCTATATTACTGTCTTAATTTAATAATTAAAGTGATATGTTAATTTATTAAATAAAATTATAATGAGATTTTAATTTTGTGATGATTGGTTAAGTAGGAAATTTATTTAATATTTTGTAATTAGTTTATTTAACTAAGATTGAATATGGAAGTCCAAATAAATAATATGAGATTATAAACTATAGTATAAATGATTTATTGAAATAAATTAAATTAGTTTAAATGGATTTACCAAACAAGGCTTAAAAGTATTAAGTCTTTATTTTAAAAGTGTTTTGCCAAACAAAGCCTTATGGCTTTTGAATTTGAATTTGAATTTGATTTTTAAATAATATATATATATATTAAATTTTTATAACTGATATATCGTTATTATAATTTTTAAAACGTCAGTTTTTAGATGTTTGGGTTTTGGAGCGTTGGTTTGATGTTACGTAAAAGGTTTGGCCAAAGAGAGAAGGCAGAGTTTACAGAGAAAATTTGAGAGAGAGCTTGAGAAATGAGAGAAAGAGTTTTGTGATTTCAAAGGAAATCGTCATCTTCTATCAAGGATTATCTCCAAGCAATTGAAGGTATAACCTCTCAATCTTGAGTTTTACGTTTATAAAAAGAGTTCATGTTCATGAGTTTCAAAAGTTTCTATAATTGCATATTTGATGAATTGTTGTTATATAAACTAATTTATTTTGTTTATTAGTAAGTTTGTGATGTTAGAGTTAGCATCTAGACAAGGAATTAGTGTGCTAATTACGTTCAAAAGGAAGAAAATAGTTTACAGTGCATGTGGTTATATGTGACACCCCCAAATCTAGACCCCACTTGTCTCAAATCTGGTTGCCACGTACTAACTCTAATAATAATTCAACATATTATACAACAGAATAATAGAATAAATTATATTGGTATAACATAATTATTCTCGTCCAAAGGGTTCGAAACTTAAACATCTTTTACATAACTTAACCATAATTTAATAACATCTGAACATAACTGATACATAATACAATACCATTAATCTTAAAAATAGCTTAATAGGTTTTTCTACAACCAAATCCTAGTACATCACTAGGCATTATAAAAATAACTACTCCATAGCCGTCTCTTTACCCTTGTCCTTGCCAAAGGGTTAACCACGTTCTTCCTTCACTGAAAATTTTAGGGAATGCAAGGATGAGCAACAATTTTGCCCAGCAAGTAATATAACAAAAAGGGGATTCAATATAGTCTTCAATGTATTAAGGGTATATTAATATTGATGGCTCAAGATAGCAAGAAGTATCAATGATTATCAAAAACAGTCACTATGGAAAGAAATATCAATAATATTCAAAGATTTATCAATTCAAGATTTCAAGTAATGAATACTGAGCAGTCACTAAGGACTATGAACTTCTCCTAGAATTAACAATAATATAACTGATAATTCTACAAAATGAGTACAACAGGTGATCAGCCTAAAGTACCCTATGTCATGCATAACATTTAGTCTTTCTCATGTGCGTACATCGGTTCCCCGACAATATATAATTCCTCTACTATAAGGGTTGTTCTTCTCAGTTATAAGAGTCCGCACCAAGTTATGTTGGTTTGGATAGCTTTTGATCAATTATCAATAGTCTAGCCGAATCAGTGGTTTAAACAGCTCTTTTACAAAATATATGAACATTTATTGTTCGAATCAAAGTTTGAATTTTCATTACAAAATATGTTTCTTTCAAAATTCTACTTGTATGATCAATAATTGCACAAGTTCAATAATTCTCAAGAAAGATTAAAGTTCGAGTACTTTCCTCGAGCGTAGTTTACCAAAGTAAAGCTTAATACCCTATTTCTATTCCTAACATAATATATTACACGCATAGAATATTCATTAGTTACATAACTAATATGTGTAAGTTCGAATGTACACTTAAACATTTAACTTAGTTATAACTTCATACATACTATATCACATATTCTACATCTTCATAACACAAATTAGATTGTTATGATACCACAAAGTCAAACAACGTATTTCTCAAATCATTGCTTTATAGCTTGTAAACATTCTTATCATTTAAAATTATAATTACTCATTAAACATTCAACTCTATCCCCTAGCATGCTTCTCAACATATTACATAGCATGTTGGTCATATAATCCAAATTAAGGTAACCCTATAAGCATTCTTTGAACATCAGATCAAAAATAGAAACTATTCATGATTGTATGATGGCGAAGGTGCGCCCTATCAAGGCTTAGGGACGGTGCAGCTGCACTGTCCCCTGGCCAGGCCAAGGTTGAGCTTTACACTTCCTGGTTTCAGTCCAACTTTAACACACATATACACTTATACTTTAACATACATACATGTTAGCACTACTATAAAACAGTAAATAGATAACGCGGAAAAAACGTTGTGGTTTAATTCAGAAAAACATTGTGGTTAAGGGTGTCATCTATTTGACACCCTTACACAATGTTTTTAAAACGTTGTAGTTAAACACATTATACAATGTTTTTTAAGAAAAAAATGTTGTAGATTTTATTTTCAATAAATTAGCAGATGCTTGAAAACGTTGTAGAATGTATGATTCCACAACGTTTTCTGGCTAAAAATGTTATAGTTTAATGTATCAGACAACGTTTAGGCACATTTACACAACGTTTTTAAAATGTTGTAGATAAAAAAAGAAAAAAAATAAGTTATGGTTCACCTACATTACCAATGCACATGCAATATGCTAACTCTATGTTCCTCCAGCTTCCCTGCACCTGCTCCAATTCCTCTAGCTTCCCTGCCAACTCTACGTTCCTAGCCACTGATCAGTGAAACAAAGTCCCCACCTGGATCTCTGCCTCCTTAGGGTGAGCAATCTCAACCTCCATTTCCTGCATTGCTAATTTTCTCTGATGGTCGTCGTCCCTTAATTTCTGGAACTCAGACTTCCTCTCCCTAGCCTCAACCGCTAGCTCTTCCACTCTACATCCTAACTCCAAAATCTACTCCTTATATTCCCCAAACATCAATAGTAGCCTCGTCAGAGTCCTCCATAGGTTCTGGTTCCTCCTCCATAGGCTCCTCCTCTGGATCAGATTCCTCGGGTAATGGCTCCATCTCCTCCTCCTCTTCCTCCTCGTTATCAATAGGGGCCACTGCTAAAATAGGCTCCGCTATCAATGGTGCCTCAAATACCACATGGATGTCACGCGAATCCTACTTTACAACTCGACTAGGTCCTTCCATGTCAGTCATCCTACAATCACCAACATAAGACCATAAAACAACAACCAGTCAGAATGCTAAATAAATATAAGTTCATTGTATATAATGACATTATATTTCATAACACACTAGGTCTTTCTCTAGGAAAACTCTACATGAGTTTTATCTCCTTACTAACTTCTAAGTTCTCCTAAGTTATAATCTAAGAAATCTTTCTCCTAAGGTTTATAACTACAGCTCTGATACCAACATGTGACACCCCCAAATCTATACCCTACTTGTCTCAAATCTGGTTGCCATGTACTAACTCTAATAATAATTCAACATATTATACGATGAAATAATAGAATAAATTATATTGGTATAACATAATTATTCTCGTCCCAAGGGTTCGAAACTTAGACATCTTTTACATAACTTAACCATAATTTAATACCATTAATCTTAAACATAGCTTAATAGGTTTTTCTACAACCAAATCCTAGTACATCACTGACATTATAAAAATAACTACTCCCTTCTCTTTACCCTTGTCCTTGCTAGAGGGTTCACCATGTTCTTCCTTCACTTAAAGTTTTAGGGAAAGCAAGGATGAGCAACAATTTTACCTAACAAGTAATATAGCAAAAAGGAGGTTCAATATAGTCTTCAATGTATCAAGGGTATATTAATAACGATGGCTCAAGATAGCAGGAAGTATCAATAATTATCAACAACAGACGCTATGGAAAGAAATATCAATAATATTCAAAGATTTATCAATTCAAGATTTCAAGTAATGAATACTGAGCAGTCACTAAGGACTATGAACTTCTCCTAGAATTAACAGTAATATAACTGATAATTCTACAAAATGAGTACAACAGGTGATCAGCCTAAAGTACCCTATGTCATGCATAACATTTAGTCTTTCTCATGCGCACGTCGGTTCCTTGACAATATATAATTCCCCTACTAAAAGGGTTGTTCTTCTCAGTTATAAGAGGCCACACCAAGTTAAGTTGGCTTGGATAGATTTCGATCAATTATCAATAGTCTAGCCGAATCAATGGCTTAGACAACTCTTTTACGAAATATATGAACAGTTATCGTTAAAATCAAAGATAACATATATGAACAGTAAAGCTTAATACCCTCTTTCGATTCCTAAAATAATATATTACACACATAGAATATTCATTAGTTACATAACTCATATGTGTAAGTTCGAATGTACACTTGCACATTCAACCTAGTTATAACTTCATACATACTATATCACATATTCTACATCTTCATAACCTAAATCAGATTGTTATGATACCAAAAAGTCAAACAACGTATTTCTCAAATCATTGCTTTATAGCTTGTAAACATTCTTATCATTTAAAATTATAATTACTCATTAAACATTCAACTCTATCCCCTAGAATGCTTCTCAACATATTACATAGCATGTTGGTCATATAATCCAAATTAAGGTAACCCTATAAGCATTCTTTGAACTTCAAATCAAAAACAGAAACTATTCTTGACTGTAGGATGACGCAGTTGCACCCTGTCTAGGATTAGGGATGGTGCAGCTGCGTTGTCCCCTGGCCAGGCCAAGGTTGAGCTTTGCACTTCCTGGTTTCAGTCCAACTTAACACACATATACACTTATACTTTAACATAAATACATGTTAGCTAGAGGTTCTCTCATAAGCATATGACCATTCTTGAGTTTATTTTTACAAGTTTTAACTAACAACTAGCATAACAAGATCATGTAGTTATCATGGTTTATAACTTGACTATATGTCCACATAGAGATTTCAAAACCTACACAGTTGGGCGAGGTGGAGTTTGGGCGAGGTGCTGCTCTACACAGTTGGGCGAGCTGCTGCTCTTAGTGCTCTACTCTTAGTTAATCTGAAATTACTCTTTTGGGGTTATGCTCTGCTGTTTCAAGTGGGGTTGAGCTCGCCCCTTGATAAACATTTGCTCCTCGGTTGTTGGGTGAGGTGGAGCTGCTCCTCGGATTTTGGATGTTGGGTGAGGCAGAGGGTTGGGCGAGGTGCTGCTCTACACTGGGCTATTGAGGCTGCATGGTCTTGGCTAGTTGCTTGTTACTGTTACTTCCTATGCTTTCCTTTCTATGTAACCATTTATCTAGGGTTACTGTAATGAAGAGTTGGGTTGTGCACTCTATGTAATAGTCAGTAATGACAGGTTTAGTATTGTTTGGCTATAGGCCTGCAATTTTATATAGTCATGACATCATAGGGCTTTTCCTATGATCTCTATGCTATATTCTGATTTGGGTTTTCCAATCTTTTGTACCTTCCTTTTTATTGATATAGTTTAAATTTAGCAAAAAAAAACCTATTATTACACATGCTTATAGTTTTCATATTGTTTGATCACAATTATCATTGTTTACCACTTCAGATCACGCTTTAAACTCATTTTTGGTTTAGTTATCATCATTCTTAATACATATAAATCATGTCTAGGAGTATTATAGCCATAACATGACATCTTACTTCTTTAGAATCTATATATTCATGTGATGCAATAAAATTTTTGAAAACATGTTCAAGGTTGCCTTTGAAATCACTTTATCATGAATGATATAATATAACACATATAAAACAACTTTAAAACTCTTATCATATGTAGTCAAGTCATGTTATCATCCTCACAAAATCAGAACATACATCATATAGTTTTCATGCATATTGGCTTTGATATATCAAACTTTTCTTGAAAATTTCTCTAACACAAATTCTACACGTTTGGTTATGAACAAAGGAACTATAACTCTATCGTATACTCTTTTATGTTTGAAATCAGACACGCATATATATCATCAAGTTCAGAACTTGTAAACATAAGTTTTCCACTAGGTTTGTTTTGAAAAACTTAAGTTTTGCTACAAACTTCCTTGTTAATCCAAGTTGATTACTTTATACTACGTAAGAAAGTTTTACATCTCATGTTATACTCCTTTTCATGTATGTATTTAAGACATAACACTAATTTCACATCATATACTATTACCGAAATCAGTAACTGATTCTGGGGTACGGCACATCTGTGAGACCCCGAATTTTATGAAATAAAAGTATTCAATTTCCTTATAATTATTCTATTTAGTAAATGGTTAAATTGATAAAAGGTTAAAGTTAAGGGTGATATGTGAAATTTTTTTAATATAAACAAGTTGTCATAAAATAATCGATGATAAAAGTATTGTAATATGCATGGTTACGTAGTAGGACATGATATTATACAGTATCTTTGATTATTGATGCTTACGTGAGAAGTCACTCTTTTTTATTCAATTATTGTCACAATATTTTATATTATTAAATCAATAATTGAGATGACACATTTATTCATATTATTATTTACAATATTGACGATGTCTAGAAGTTCTGTCAAGGAGAGGTTTGGTCACCTAATTGCGCGCCAATAAGGAGAAATCCTTATCGGAAAGCCCCCTCTTTCCTTGGAACGACCTGGTTGTTAAATATTGTGAGTTATAATATTAATGATGAATAAGTTCGTGTTGATTAAAGATGAAACTGATAATTTCATTGTGTTGGGATTATTAGTGTTAGAGGAAATCTACATATATTCTGATAATAATTGATGTCTGGAGGTTATATTGACCAATCAGGTAATTAATCGGATAAATGAGCAATTAATTTCTATTAATTCACATGATTATAACTATTTGTTCACACGTGTGTACTATTGATTCACATGCATGTACTATTAGGGGAGGTGGTGCAAGATTGATAATACTTGCATGACTAAATTAAAAATGGAGACATAGATGAAGGTACTATACTTTAATTATTTTTTCCCATGTATAGAACTATTGAGTCACATGATTGTACTATTGATTAACATGGTATACTATTAGGGGAGGTGGTGCAAGTTTGATAATACTTGCAGGACTAAATTAAAAATAAAAAAGAGATGAAGGTATTGTACTGTAATATTTTGAACCCCAAAACATGCAATTATCGAACCTATATTTTTCTATAAATAGAAGCTTATTCTTCCTTCATTCTCACCAATTCACTAAGACTCACAAGAGTAATTATAGAGAGAGAAGCTATAGAGAGAAAGAAGAAGAGTAGTCTGCTACTTCACTACTCCAGTATTCAGTCTTCTTCTGAGGTAAGGGGTATTATTTATTTCATATTTTGAAGAGATATTATTTTTTGTATTCGTATGAATATTATTTTTGTTCAATATTCATAAAGAATATTATCTTCGTTCAATATTCGTAGGAATATTATCTTCGTTTAATATTCGTTGGAATATTATTTTCGTTCAAGGGATGCTATTTTTGTTCAATATTCGCTTGAAATAATATTTTCTTCCATACTCTGTAGTATGTAAGTAATATTATTTCATTTCAGATTTTGAATTCTATACTCATTTTGTTGAAGTTTTGGCCTCTATACACCATGAAATTAGTAGAATATCCTTGATATTTGTGCTTCATCCAGTATCTTTTCATGGAAATATTATTTTGAGTTTTCTTGATAATTATTGATATTTTCATGACGGAATACTATTCATGAGTTACAATTTATGGGTTACTATTCACCCGATTACTATTCACTCAAATATTATTTACTCGGATATTCGGGGCACTTTTTATGCCAGAGTACTATTCACGAGTTACTATTTATAGGTTATTATTCACCCAATTACTATTCACCCGAATGTTATTCACTCGGGTATTTGGGGTACTTTTCATATCGGGGTACTATTCATGAGGTACTATTCCCAAATTACTATTCACAGGGTACTATTAACCTGAAAAAATAAATTTCTTTTCTGTCCAAATAAATTTTGATACATGAATATTATTCTTTAATTTTACTCCACAAAGCAGTATCATGTTGACAATTTGGATATTTTTAAACTCTGGATAAATTTAAAGTCATTAATATTTATCCTTGATTTCATTTGATTAATTCTTATATCATTGTCATCATCCTCGTGCTTATATTGTGATGAATATCTTTGGCTTACGTACATAAATGGACTGTTGATTATTGGTTTTACAGTTGTATATCTTTGGCTTACGTGCAAAGATGGACATGTGTATGACATGATCATGACCACTGGTGATAATAATGAATATCCTTGGCCCGTAGAGCATGGATAATTCAATGATGTGATTGGCAGGATCATGACCCTTAGTTAACAGTTGAATGTCTTTGGCCGTAGTGCACTGACAAACAATTGATTGTATGATCATGACCATTGGTTTTATAGTTGAATATATTTGGCCCATAGTGCAAAGGTAGACAACGGATTGGTATGATCATTGTTATTACATTTGAATATCTTTAGCCTTTGGGGGTAAGGATATTGAGTAAACATTCTATTAAGCCTTTGTGGCAAGGAGAAATTGTTGATTTACATGATTATAAATATAAATTGTGGATTTAACTATAATCTTTAGTGGTTCAGGTGAAGACAGGTGATGAGAGTTCTTTTTGTCTTTGGTATAACAAAGAACTGTTGATGAATATTACAGGAATAAAATATTAACGAGGGACTTTTAATCTAGAGGAGATAGTAGACATTATGTTCTACTTGACTCTTCCAATGGATTTCTTATTCCGCTGCAGTTGTTGATCTAAAACTTGTTGTCTATTGTATTCCATCAGTTGTTATACTGTTGAAGGCTAAGGATAATTTATTCTACATTATCTTAGTTATAATATTTCTTACTAGGCTAGTTGAGCTCACCCTTTTCTTTCACTATTCTCTTCAGGAAATGAGAATATATAGCTGGGACTAGTCAGGAACGGAGTGACGGTCCAGATGTTTGCATTAGTAGTACTCACTATTTTTATAAAATAGTGTGATAATAATTGTAATGAGGACTCCATTGAGAGTGGATATTGTCTAGAAGGCAGTATTCTTGTTTAAACTCTCAGCTTATGTTTGGTCGTATTGTACACGACAGTTATATAATTAAGTTTGTATTTGATTTATGTACCATGTATTTGGCGACTCAAGATGGGTAATGTATACTTGTTTTGGGAGCGTCATAGCAGCTACGTTGCACCCTAGTACAAATAGGGAGCAGCTGCGCCATGCTTGAACCCGAAGCAGTAACTTACTCTATTTTGCAGAGCATTAAACCACTTTGATTCTTTTCAGTTTAAACATGTTCCAATCTATCATTAAAGAGTCCATACATGTAAACCAACTTCATAAACACATTATATCAGAGAATTTCAAGTAATTTCAAGAATTTGACAAAACCCAATTCAAGAACATAAGTTAGAATTTATACCTCTTTGAAGCTTAGTTTACTTAATTTCTCCCATATGAGATTGCTAGACCCTTCTTTGAACCATAATTCACTCACTCTCAAATTGTCAGTGTTTCAATAGCCAAGAACAAAACAACATAACTGAGAATTTGGTCTATTATTTATAGAAGAATCTTGGACTAAACATTAATTTAGAATCCATGGTATTGAAGGAAAACATAATGGTTTAACAAGAGTGGTTCAACAACCACTTCCCATCCATCTCCATAGCCATTGGCTTGGTAATGATCACCTAGCTTAGCCACTGATTATACTTGGAGGTTACGTAAATTAGGTCATAGGTTACTGTTCATTGTACTGTAGAGCAACTGATGTGTTAAACGTGATCAAATTTGGCTCAGTTAGTTACTTTAACTCCTAAATGTAATTTTAATGTACAATTGTTACAATATTAGGAAAATTTAGGAATTATTTATGTACTCACATCATATAATCCACGTACATTAAGTACACGTAATAAAATAACGCAGTTAGGTATTATTGTCCGTGTATCTCCAAAATTATTTTCAATACTCACATAACCATATTATAACATTATTTAATATTATCTATCTAGTGTACACACATAATTCTTTTCCCAATTTTTAGAATACAGACATTGTGAGACCCTAAATTTTATGAATAAAGATTTAATTTTCTCAAAATATTTTTTTATTATGGTGTTAATTTGAAATAATGTTATAGTTGTGGGTAATATTTATAAATTTTGAAAAGTAAGCAAGTGGTTATAAAATATTCGATTGGTCTGGGAATATTCGTACGACGACGCAACCATTTGTGGCCCCATAACAGAATAATTATGGGATGAAAAAAGTGACAAGTTTGAGTTTTATAAATAATGGCGTAGTTGTTACCGTTAACACTGTTGGAATACCTGGTGGTTAGAATACAGTAATACACGTTATTGCACAACATTTTTGAAATATTGATTCTTATGTAAGAAGGGACTACTCAATAATTGTTACAGTAATTACTGTTCAATATTTTATTTTATTGATTCAATAATTGATGCGTTGATATTTTGTATTATTGTTGTTTCAATAATTGTCACTACACAATATTTCCCATTATCAAATCAATAATTCATATTATTTGAATAGTATTATTAGATAACATTATTGGCAATGTCTAGAAAGTTCTGTCAAGGAGAGGTTTTGTCACTTAATTGTGCGCCAGTAAGGAGAAATCCTTATCGGAAAGGCCCCTCATTCCTGGGAACGGCCTAGTTGTCATTATTGTGATTTTGTAATATTATTTGTGAATAATTAATTATTGATTTATATAATAAGGAAATATTTATTTTATGTGGACATAAATGATGGATAGGAAAATATTTATTTTATGTGGTTATAAATGAAGGAATTAATGTTGAGGTGTTTTATCAGTATTTTGTCAGATTGAAGGTATTCAAAAATCAAATCGGTGTTATTAAAGATGTATTGCATGAGTTATAATTTTGATCCGACCGTTGGATCATTGTGATTTTTGGATATGTTATACATATATCAGTTGAGTATATGTCCACAAATTTTGAACTGTTAAAAATTAACGTATGATTTGTTATGAATTTTAAGAGGTATTGAAAATTATACGTTTGTGGATTTTGGATATATTCTGTTTGGAATTTGGAAAAAAATTCTTCTGCAAAGTTGTAGAGAATTCGATTTCGTGTCGAATGGAGATAAAATTCATATTTTTTTTTGATAAAAGGGATATTTTTTATGAATTATTGAAGTTTTGGGAAATAAAATATTTTTATTAAAATTATGGGTGGAACCCACTTTTGGTTGGTGGAGAAAACATGTGTTGAATAGGGTGGCCCCACTTGTGGTGGCTGCATTTTTGGTCTAGCTTGGCTTGCGTAGAAATTTTGTATAAAAAAATAATATTATTTTATTATTTAGTCTCTTATGGCGTTTTAGCATTTTCCTCTGAATAGGCGCTTAGGTTAGAATTGAAAATCACACCAGAAACAAGTTTTCTTTCTCTCTATATTATCGAGCGTATTTTTGTGAGTATTTAGATACTTTGAGAGTTGCTATTCAGTGCAAGTTTCCTTCGGCTTTACATCCGATATTCCGATCAGAACTACTGTTATTTTGAGGTAAGGGATGCTATTTTCTTCGTAAATGATATTATTTTTTTCAATATCATTATGCCAAAATATTGATATAAATTTTATTGTGGAATTTCTACCTTTTTGTGTTGGAGTTACTATTCACGTATACGGCACTATTCACGAAAACGACACTATTCACTAAAAAAAATAAAATTTTCTCTTTTTCATCCCAAATGTCTATTATGGTTACTATCATTGATTGTATCCATGTTTTGATATTCATTTTATACTCGTTTTGTTAAAATTTTGGCTTCTATACTCCATGAAATTAGTAGAATATCCTTGATATTTGCGCTTCATCTAGTATCTTTTCATGGAAATATTATTCTGAGCATTCTTAATAAATTTTAATTTTTTTCATGCTAGAGTAATATTCACGGGGTTATTATTCTCGAAATACTATTCACGGGGTACTATTCACTTGAGTACTATTCACCCGGGGTACTATTTATTATAAAAATTGATTCGTTTTCGGTCAAAATCATTTTTGGTACAATATTATTCATTAATTTTACTCCACAAAACAGTATAATGTTGATAATTTGAACATAATTGAATTCTGGATAAATTAAATTATAAATCTTTAAAATTTATCCTTGAACTTGTTTTATTGAATTATTATGTCATTGTCATTATTATATTGTCCAAATCAATTTATCCTTAAATTATAAATCTTTAAAATTTATCTGCATGCTTATATTGTTATGAAAGTCATCTTTGGCATGTAGTGCATAGATGGACTTGGTATGATTATGATCAGCGACTATTCGGTATAATTATGACCGTAATATTACAAATGATGTGATAAAAGTCCTCAATGGCCGGTAGTGCATTGATGGACATTTTGTGGTATGATTATGGTCATGGATTCTCTTCGGCCAATGGTGCAAAGATGAATTATTTTATGGCATGATTATGACCGTTGATGAAAACATGATTATCTTTGGCCCGTAGTGCAAGGATAATTCGTGGTCGTGATACTAAAGAATATCCTTAGCCCGTAGTGTAGGGATGATTCGATGATGTGGATTTTTTATTAAGTTGAGTCTCAGTGATAAAATTGAAGATAAATCTTTTAAATCATAGAAGATAGTAGATTTTACGCTCTACTTGACTCTTCTAATGGATTGCTTATTCTGCTGCAGTTGTTGAACTAAAACTTGTTGTCTATTATATTCTATCAGTTGTTATATTGTTGAAGGCTAAGGATAATTTATTCTTCATTATCTTAGTCATAATATTTCTTACTGGGCTAGTTGAGCTCACCCTTTTGCTTTCATTGTTCTCTTCAGGAAATGAGAACGTAGCCGAGACTAGTCGGGGAATGGAGTGACAGTCCAGATGATAGCATTAGTAGTCCTCACTATTCTATGAAATAATATGATAATAAATGTATTGAGGACTCCTTTTGAGTTGAATATTGTCTAGAAGACAATATTCATTTTAAAACTCTCAGTTTATGTTTTGTCGTATGTCACACGACAGTTGTATTATTATGTTGTATTTGAATTTTGTACCATGTATTTGGTGACTCAAGATGGGTGATGTATACCTATTTTGGGAGTGTCACAGTTGGTATCAAAGCTTAGGGATATGATACCTAACTAAGATGTGAGACAAGAACTAGGAGGGGAGAGACGGGGAATTCCTTTGTTAGTATGACCTACCTAAGTTTAATTGGTATTTAATTGGTCGGTCAGAGTATAGGGATAATATGTGACTTGTCAATTAACCCTTATTTTGTGACAGTATTTGAAAATGACCTCTGAGAAGGTTGAGAATAGCAATGGAGCACAGGAGACCGTTGAGTCACCGCAGATCAATACCCAGGATAATGTGTGACAACCCGAGAAATTAGACAATTTATGAAAATCATAATTGATTGATTTAAGGTTCAATATTAGGACCTAGACAGGAAATAAGTGTATGGAATTGGCAGTTATGTAATGAAATTTCAAGAATTTCAAAAGTTTTGGACAAGACTTGAATTATGTGATAGACTGTAAGTGATAGTCTAGTAATGAGGTATAAGATTATGGTAGATTTAAAATTCTTTAGAAGAATTATCAGGGATAAGTATCGAAGTGAATACTAGTCGGTATATTTGGTTACATATGTGAACCATAATGATTTAAGATCAAGGATTGATCAGATAAGTTATAACTTTAGCAAACCCTAAAGTTATGTTAATCATATGTTTATTAAGTTAGAAAAATCTAACGTTCTGTTAGAAATCCCTAACGTCTGATGAGAAATCGTAGAAATCGGTTCTGAAACCCTAATTTCAGTATCGAGAATTTAAACCCTAATTTAGGAATCCTAATTCAAAATATTAAACCCTAAGGGTTAAAAAGTTGTGTGTAAGGAATATGAACATTAGGTGATGGTTTATTATATAAACAAACAAAAGAAACTAGTGTAACCCTAATTATATATTAGGAATGAAGGATTTAATAACTTAAGGGTTATGGGAAAAGAGAATTGTGGTATTTAGAATACTTACTAATTCTAAGAGATTTATTCTATATATCTCAAATGATTAATTTTATAACCTAATTATAGCGAGTCTAATTGGGTTAAGGAAATAAATGTTCATGAGCAAGGATTGTTGTTTTAATGGAGAAGTGAAAACCCTAATTAAATTATTTGGGTTAGATAAGAATTAAGGTATTGGACTATGTATATTTTATAGCTCAAGTGTTGGCGAATGAAATTGGTTAGAGGCCAAGCAATACAGTAAAGGAATAGCCCAATTTTTTAGCCCAAGTGGGTGAGGAATTTTTGGACATTTAGTAAATCAAATAAGCATTAAATCAAAAAGCCAAACTTGGTAAGTAAATGGCCAAGTGGCCGGTTATTAGAGAAGGAAATAAGGGGGGGATAGATGTAATCATTACCTACTTTAGTGGGTGAACAACTCCTTCCATGTGTCATTTCTTCCTTTAGCCACAATGTTGTATTAAGTGTGCAAGCAACCACTTGGCAATTAATTAGAGGAAAGAGCAAGAATTGGTGGATCTAGTAATACTTCATAGCCGGATGAACAAGAAGAGAAAGAGAGAGGGTTTGATCAAATTATAATCCACACCTAATAAAAAGTATATCCTATTTTTCTCTTTCACCACTTTTATTCTTCCTAGTTGCAAGGAACTAAAAAGAGAGAGAGGGAGAGAGTGGGAGGAGTTCGGCAACCCTAGGGTGAGAAGAGAGGGAGATTTTGGTTTTCATGCAATCAAGATCCATCTACATCTTTGAAGGGAGAAAGGAAATCAAGCTAAGGTATAGAAAAAAATTTCTACTTATGTAGTCTATTTCCTTTGTGTTTTGATTTGAATTTTGACAACTTGAAGTTGTGATCTTGAGGCTTAAAACCTTAGATCTATGTATATATAAGTGTTTAATATGTAGATTCAACTCTTTTGTAGATCAAAAGTTAGATCTAAAGTGTGGAATGGAAGCTAGGTTTTTCAAAAGATAAAAAACATGATTTTTTTCTCTTAGCTTTGATTTTGTTTAATGCTTGTTTGAGAAAATAAGAAACTTTGTTTATAAACTCAAAAGCCATGTATATACATGTTGATGAGTGTTTTGTGTTTGGTATTACCCATATTGGGTGTTGATTTTGGTTGGAATCGAAGGAAGAGAAAAATGGAATTTTTCCGGAAAAGTAAAACTTTTAAAGTGTGAGCTAGGTTTTGATTTTTCTTGAAATTTATGATGAATATTTATGATTTATGTTCTTGGGATACTAGATATATGTGTTAAGGGTAAAATCCCTTTGGAATTACTCAAATAGGTTGAATATTGAACAAGTTATGGGATTTCTCCCAAACTACACAAAGATAAGAAAACTGTTAAAAGGACAGTTTTGTAACAGCCACTTCCGGGCTAAATTCCGGGAGCTTAACATGTCCAGATATGGATTGTGATTGATGAAAACTGTAGTTCGGAAAGATAGGAATCCAACAAAAGTGAAGGATCATTAATCGGAGTTACAGATTTCGTTTTATTTAAGTTTTGGTGAAGGACTCCAAAACTGCCAAATGACAAAAAGTTGCTGCCCAAAATTTTCCGGGGGCTATTTCGGACATTTATTTAATGAGAAAAATTCTAGGCTTTTGGGAAATGAAAATATATGGTATTATGTAGCATTTGTCCAAAAATGAGCTAATTCTGAGTTAAAATGACCATGTTATAACCATTACAATTTTTGTGATTTTCCGACAGAAATCGCTATAAACGGAGTTCTACAATTCCGATTTCCACGAAATTTAAAATGGAGTATCACGTTAACATATGTAAGGTTATGCCGAAAGATGGGCTTTACTGGAGTTAAGCACGAGGTAGCTAATTTCTTAAGCTACGCACTAGAAATTAATTTTTGAAAAATACCAAAGGAAGTTAGAAAATTATGGAAAAATAATTTTTGTGCATGAAATACATGTATATGTGTTTGACCAAAGGATAGGAGAATAATAAACTGATTTGGTATTTTCGTGATACGAATTTAGAATACAGCTTGCTGGATTATATGAATTGTGAATCTAGTTTGCTGGATTAGAAAATCTGATGAATACAGCTTGCTGGATTGAAAAGAAATTGACTGAATTGATGGATTGGTTAATCCAGATTGCTGAATTAGAAATTTAGTTGCTAGATTTAGAATCCAGGTTGCTGGATTAGTATTTGACTTATTAGATGTTAATGAATACTTATGAAATGAAAAAGCGAGTGTTAAATCATATAAATGTGACTCTATGGCATGATTAAGCGCTTAGGAAGAGTTTAATTGAACTTAAACTCGATATTTGTCCGACTAGACCGTCGAGATGATAAAATTGTGTCGGTATCAACTCAAACTTAATAGTCTAATTTGATGCTATTCTTATATGTATTATAGACTGATAGGATTATTTGCTTTGTGTTTAGGTTATTCTGTGGATATAAATATAACAGTATTATACTGTGATGATATTATTCTAATATTGGAGATCTATATTACTAATATTAGGTCTTCGGGGTAAAACGTTAAAAATTGTGTTGCGGTAATCAACGGTTCAGGCAAGTTTCTTTGTACTTAACTCTAATAAGAGTAGTTTCTTCAAGCTTATGGTTAATCATTACTGATTGCCATGAAATTTGTACTTTGTACATCTTGCATGTATAAGTCAGGTATGAAAGACTGATCACCTTCATTACCAGTTGGTTCAGAAATGTTTGTTTATGTATAATACTTGTTCAGTCAAAAATTTATTCGTGCTAGTTCTCAATTAAATTGATGAATTATAGCAAGCTCATTATTCATACTCTTCAATCATGATATATCGTTATATTGTTGTTGTAACGCCCCAGAAAATTTAACATTTTGTAATTTCTTTTAATAATGAATAAAATAATATTATTTATTATTATTGTGTGTTGAGAAGATGGATGTCGTTCTATAACCTAGAAACGTCGTAAAGTAGTAGTATTTTAACTACGTGGGAGAATTAAAGTGTTTGAATTTCTAAAACGAAAATAAAAGTTTTCTGAGAAATTTTCTGAAAAACACTATTCATCAATTTCTGCTCGGGAATTATTTTTGAACTTCCGAGAAATACGTAATGTTATAATATCGAGATGATATCGATTATGTAATAATAATCTAAGTATGGAAAATGAAATATTTCGCATGCGTACCTAATTTGAGATAGTTAGGTTATTAAGCGTTAAAAGAATGAAGTTGTAATCGTATAATGTGTAAACATTATATGGAGTAAGGAATAGAGGTATAATACGACGTATTGTATTATTATGTACGAAGAACGAGATATCGTATATTTCGAATTAATATACGAAATAGCATACGAGAATTATACGTAGGATATGTATGTTAAGTTATTGAATTTAAGATAATGGACTTGTGGGATTTCTAGTTTATTGATAGAAGCCCAAGTGTATGATTATCACAAGCCCAATCTATTGTAACTCAAGCCCAATAGGAAAGTAGTTGGATTAATTAACCAAGCCCAAGGTGAAGCCTTGACCCATGGGTCAAACCAAGTGAGGAAGTGGGTAGTCTTGATGGGCAAGGATTAAGTGTGATGACCAAGTGTTGTGGTGAGCAAGTAAAAGAAGTGGCTAGCAAGAAGACTTGAAGGTTAAGTTATGAATAGTAAGGAGGTGGAATGAGGAGGTGGGATTGATTATTGTCCATTTTACCCCAAGCTTTGGTGGCCTATAAATACCAAGTTCATTTCATTTTTGTTGGTTGTTTTGTTATCATCCAACACTTTCCTCTCAAGCATATAAGCTACTTATTTGGTAGAGAGAATAAGTCACTAAAGCACTTATAAGCCACTTCAACCTTTGATAGTTTCCAAAGCAAATAGAAGTCTTCAAGGGTAAGACTCATTTTCTTTTATCTATATCTTTTCTATGATAGGATTGATAGAGAAGGGGGATTGATTGAGGATAACATGTAATAAGTTATAAGGAATGAACTTAAGCCGAATAAGTTGAATAAGCAACTTGAACCATAATAAGTTGTTAGGATCATGAAGGACTTGTCATATGATGTTAGTATGTTGTTTATAACATGAGAACATTGATTGAAGGACTTAAATTATTGGTAAGTCATGAGTATGAAGATTTCTAGTTCATAAGTTGAGAAAGTCAATGACTTATGGAAATAAGTCAAAACCTACTTTGATTATAAGTTGGTGTAATAAATAAACTTGAAATGATGATATGTTGGTTAAAATCCACTTAGAACACTTAGTATGGTTGAATTGACGAACTTTGCACGATTAGACGATTAACGTTGAATTCGTGAAAGTCTCGGAATAGAAGTCATATTTTGTATTGGAAGTCGAAAACGTTGGTTTTCAATGAAGACAAGTCATTGTAGTCATTATAGAGTTGCGGACTCGAAAATGACAGGATTCCGACTTAGAACGAAGAAATGAGCGTTGAACGTTCACGAACGTTTATCGTTTTCGTTAAAATGGACTAATAGGTCAAATTTTAGCAAATGAAGTCAAATAGATAAAATTCTTGCATGAACGCATAGATTATGAAATTTGTGAACCGTAGGCTTTTGAACGGACCAATTCGGAGTTAAAACGAAGAAGTTATGCGTCCGGGAAGTTAGCAAAATTTTCAAAAACTGCAAAATTTTCTGAGGACCAGAGTCCGCGCCGCGGCGCGACTCTAAGCCTTCTTGGCCGCGCCACAGCGCGAGGCCGGAGGATGACACACTGCTAACTCGCGCCGCAGCGCGAGTCACAGACCAATTAGTGGCGCCGCGGCGCCAGTGCAAGGAAAAAGATAGAGAAGAAGGGTTCCAAGTATAGAATGAAAGAGGGATTAATAGCAATGAATTGTGATGTAATCACAACATAATTAAGACATTGTAAGGTACTTGTAATACACTAATGCATGTTTATAATCAATCAAGACGAGCGGGATATGAATGACATAATGAAAGCCGAAACCCTTAATAACGAAACTAAGTTAGAATTACATTGAGATGAAGGGTAAGGTATAATAGAAAACATACCTGGTTAATTATGATCTAATATGGTACATTATATGATTATGAATTGTAGAATCATAAAGACTTAAAGTGTACGTGTATTAACCAGTAAGCAGTCACCAAAGGCAAGTATTCTAACCCTTGTTCCAGTTCAGTCTGGGCAAGCTTTGTAATTCATGTTCTCTTTCACATGAAATCTAGAATGATGAAGTCTTAAGCCAATTCTTCCGGCTAGACTTATATTATGATTCTGTCAAGCATGATTTAGAAATTACCGAGTTATATTGGTATGGTTTTCAATCGAAGACCACGCATGTTCAAATGTTTTTGTCGTTTAACGACAGGCACGTGAGGTTGCCACAATTAAACGTATACACGTTTAAAGAATGTAGTGTTGATCAACATAGAGTACTATGAGCTGATCACTCAGAAGTGCTCGTAAGCTATGCCGGACTTACGGACTTAGTGCCGGGATGTCCTTTTCAAAAGAACTTATGTATGCTCATAATCTTGAGCCATAATTGTTATTCTACTGAATATTGATGGAAAAACGTTTTGAAGCAAATGAAGTGCTATTTTGAATCACCGATAGTACTTCGTAACTATTGTTCAGTTACTGGAGATATATATTTGCTCTATGTTTCAAGCATGTTGTTTATTAGAATTATAGTACTTGCTGAGCTAGCCATGCTCACTCTTGCTTGAACCATATGAACACAGCTAAGATCGAGCGGACTGAAGGATCCGGCAAGGATAAATGCAAGGCGAAGACGAACCCGTAGCATACATATGTAATAGTATAAGAAGAATGTCTGTAATATATTGATATTATGACAAGAACAAATGAAAGGGTTACAAAGAACCTGGGTAATGTAATATTATTTTGATATATATGGAGTTATATTAATCCTCTTGTGACTATTTGAGGAAAGGTGTGAATGAATGGTAGTACCGTGTAGCACCATTTGTCGGGTTGGAAGAGACCCGGATTTGGGGGCGTCACAGGTTGGTATCAGAGCAAGAGGTTATAAAACTTAAGGGGGGAATTAAAACCTTAAGCCATAACCTTAGGAAAAATCAAAGAAATACAAGAAGAAAATAACCTTATAAAAATGCATTATGATTATGATATGTATGTTTATTATTCTACTGACGTGTACTAATCAACTTATTTGTTTTATGTAGATGTCAGGAGTAAACGGGATGTTTGTTTATGAACAGACCATAAGTGAAGAGTCGGTGAACCAAGTAGAGGTTGTACCGAACCCTATATCAGCAGAGCCAGAAGTAGTAATCATTGAGTCTGAAGACTCAGAAGAAGCTGACTACATGTCAGTATTTGACGGGATGATAGAGGAGGAGGTAGAGACAGTCTCCTTTAATCCCAGTGGCTATAGCAGCAGAGATAGCTCCTGGGGGGTCGATGATGTCTCTGTTTATGTCAGTGTTGGATAGAAATATCCATTACTGTCAGGAGGTTAAGGAGCTGAAGGCAGAGCTTCAAATGCTTATAGAGGACAAGACTGATGTCGAGTCCATGTGGGAGCAGGAGCATGACGAGAGGATTTTGGCTAAGGACAAAGTCCAGGATTTAAAGCAAGAGGTCTTGGAGCTTAAGGAGGAGCTCAAGACAAAAGTGCAGAAAATAGGGAGGATGTCCTATATCTATAGGAGTTCTCACACGGATTTTCAGCAGCAGGTAGCTGGATATCCGGTGGAGGTGGGGCAAACGAGGCATACTATTAGCCGTGATATCATTGCAGGTCTTGCCAAGGCAGATTTCAATAATGCCTTGAGGCAGATGTAGTTTAG
This sequence comes from Panax japonicus, assembly GCA_020205505.1. NCBI lineage: Eukaryota > Viridiplantae > Streptophyta > Magnoliopsida > Apiales > Araliaceae > Panax > Panax japonicus. The sequence goes on from CM035114.1 coordinate 43,820,352, forward strand.
TGGTGGTTAGAATAGGTTGTAGATATTTTTGGTAAGTAGTAGTGATGTAAAACCCTTTTTGTATAGTAAAGGGTAGTCTTTTGTAAATCCCAATTTTTGGAAAGTGATAGCGGGAAAGTAATGTAATCAGCTTAGGCTGAGTATGTAACCGATGTAGTATTATACTACAAAGAATGTATATAAAGAGCGTTTTATGGAAAGCAATGAGTTATGAATGTTTGGAGTTATTGTTTTATATTAATGATAGCTAATAAAGAAAGGAATAATAACGTAATGTGTTTATTATATCAGGCAAAATGCCGCCGAGAAGAGTGCAACGAAATCAAGGTGCGGACGTAAATCAACCGGAGGGAGGTCCGGTTAACGCGATGCAGGAGTTTGTTAATTTATTAACAGCCGCCTTTAATAGAACAGGGGCTAATATCCCCGTAAATCCAGGAGTAGCACGAGCTACTACCTTTAAGGATTTTAAGAGTGTAGGTCCGCCGGAGTTCAAAGGAACTACGGACCCAATCGAAGCCCAAACGTGGGTTAAGGAGATAGAGAAGGCATTTGTAATTGCAAATGTTGATGAGGCCCAGAAGGTTGCCTTTGCAACCTATATGATGAAGGGAGAGGCCAATTTTTGGTGGGAAGCCAATCAGGCTAGAGTCGGGATAACGACTTTAACGTGGGATAGATTCAAGGAGATATTCTTCGAGAATTATTTTCCCACGAGCATGCAGGGAAGGATGGAGATGCGGTTTTTAGAACTGAAACAAGGGGAAATGACGGTTCCCCAATACGCTGCCAAGTTCAATGAACTGGCTAGGTTCGCTCCACACCAAGTGGATACCGAGGTGAGGAAGGCGAGACGGTTTGAGCAGGGCTTGAAACCCTGGCTCTATAACCGTATATCAGTATTCCAAAGTACTTCTTTTGGGATCGTTTTAGAGAAGGCGATAATCGCCGAAGGTGGTAGTGAGGCGTTGAGCCAATACCACAAGGAAAAGAAGAATAAGGGGAAGGTTGACGGGAGAGTCAAGATTGAGGGAGCCAGTGGGAGTGGCGAGGGTCAGAAGAGGAAGGTAATTAACTCTGAGAATACCGGAGTGAAGCAAGGGGACCCAAAGAGAAGAATGGAGGCCTGTAAGACCTGTGGAAAGACTCATCTAGGAGTCTGTCTCAAGGGGAAGGCCGTCTGTTACAACTGCGGACAGGAGGGGCACATTGCGCCAAATTGTTCGAGTCCGAAAAAGAATCATGGATGCTTTGTGTGTGGGTCAACTGCCCACATGGCAAAGAACTGCCCGAAGAAGGGGACGGACGGGAATCGGGGCACTAATAGCGGTAAGTTAGCTATTGGGGGTCCAGTTCAGCAGGGTAGGCCGATGGGTCGTACCTTTAACATGACAGTCCAGGATGCGGTTGCATCAGGGGACGTCGTTGCAGGTATTATCCCGATTAACGATATCAATGTGTACGTGCTGTTTGATTCGGGTGCTACATGTTCATTTATAGCATGCGGTTTTGCTAGACGATTAGGACTACTTCCTGAAAAGTTACCTATACCTGTAAATATTAAGGTAGCAAATGAAGATATAATTCCTATTGAAGATGTTCATAGGAGTTGTTGTGTAGATATACGGGGTTGTAAATTATCGGTAGATTTATTACTAATAAAGTTAGAAGAATTCGATGTAATTCTTGGAATGGATTGGTTAGTAAACCATGGGGCAATAATAGATTGTCAAAAGAAGTGTGTAAACATTAAGACGTTAGAACAACCTCGGGTAGTATTTTATGGGAATAAATTTCTGGGGAGTTCGTGTTATCTAACCATGACACAAACTAGAAAATTACTGAGGAATGGATGTGTAGGATATCTGTGCCATGTTGTTGATACCGAAAGAGTGGTAGCAACCATGGAACAAATACCTATAGTGAGGGAATTCGCCGATGTATTTCCGAGTGAATTACCTGGTCTTCCGCCGGATAGGGAGACAGAATTTGTGATAGACATTGTGCCAGGAGCGGCACCAGTTTCCAGGGCACCGTATCGTATGGCGCCAGTAGAAATGAAAGAGTTGATGGTGCAGTTACAAGAACTGTTGGATAGGAAGTACATTCAGCCGAGTGTGTCACCGTGGGGAGCACCGGTACTGTTTGTCAAGAAGAAGGACGGATCGTTAAGACTTTGTATCGACTACAGAGAGTTGAACAAGTTAACGATAAAGAATAAATACCCATTGCCCAGGATCGATGATCTCTTTGATCAGCTGAAAGGGGCTAATTATTTTTCTAAAATAGATTTACGAACGGGGTATCATCAGTTGAAGGTTAGGAAGGAGGATGTGCCAAAGACAGCATTCAGGACTCGTTATGGTCATTACGAGTTTTTAGTGATGTCATTTGGGTTGGCAAATGCACCAGCTGCATTCATGGATATGATGAACAGAGTGTTCAAACAATATTTGGACAAGTTCGTCGTGGTGTTTATAGATGATATTCTAGTCTATTCTAAGACGCCAGAAGATCATTCTGAACACCTTAGATTAGTGTTGGAGACATTAAGGAAGGAGAAGTTGTACGCGAAATTCACAAAGTGTGAATTTTGATTAGAGAAGGTGCAATTTTTAGGTCATGTCATTGACCATGAGGGGATTTCAGTGGATCCAGCGAAGGTAGAAGCAGTGATGAATTGGGAACAACCGAAAACGCCGACTGAGGTGCGGAGTTTCTTAGGGTTAGCGAGTTACTATCGGAGATTTATCCAGGATTTTTCAAAGATAGCTACTCCGTTGACTAATTTGATGAGGAAGACTGTGAAATACGCTTGGACTGACAAGTGTGAGAATAGTTTCCAAGAACTAAAGAAGAGATTGAGTGAGGCACCTGTGTTGTCATTACCCGATGACACGGGAAATTTTGTAGTTTATAGTGATGCTTCGCATAGAGGACTTGGTTGCGTGCTCATGCAGCATGGCAAGGTCATTGCGTATACATCTAGGCAGTTGAAGGATTATGAAAAAGTTTACCCTACTCATGATCTAGAACTAGCCGCAGTAGTTTTTGCTCTAAAGATATGGAGACATTATCTTTATGGAGAAAAATGTGAGATATACACGGACCATAAGAGTTTAAAATATATCTTCACACAGAAGGAGTTGAATATGAGGCAGAGAAGATGGCTGGAGTTGATAAAGGATTACGACTGTGAAATCCTGTATCACCCTGGAAAAGCCAATGTAGTGGCCGATGCCTTAAGTAGAAAGGGTCGGGAAAAGTTGTCTTTGTTAACGGCTCAAACTGAGTTAATAACAGAGATGGCTAGGATGGAGTTAGAGGTGAAGCTGCCCAGTGAAGAAGAAGGACCAATGTTGTTTGCAATGGAGATGCAACCAACCATCGTAGAGAGAGTTAAGGAGGTGCAACTCAAAACTGATGAGTGTGACCGGATGAAGGAACGGCTGACCAACGAAAAAGATACTAAATATAGTCTTGATAACGAGGGATTGTTGAGATTTGACGGAAGAATTTGGGTTCCAGATGAGACGAAATTAAAGGAGCAGGTTCTACACGAGGCTCATGGTTCAAGGTTTTCGATTCATCCTGGTAGCACTAAGATGTATCAAGACCTTCGACAGAGTTTCTGGTGGCCAAACATGAAGAGAGAAATTGCTGAGTACGTCAGTAGGTGCTTAACTTGTCAGAGAGTTAAGGCTGAACATCAACGACCTAGTGGCTTGTTACAGTCATTAGAGATTCCGGAGTGGAAGTTGGAGAATATCACAATGGATTTTGTGGTGGGACTTCCGACTACTCATAAGGGGTATGATGCAATTTGGGTAATAGTGGACCGATTGACGAAATCAGCTCACTTTTTGCCAATTAGGGTTAAGTATAACTTAGACCAGTTAGCTAGACTTTATATTAAGGAAATAATCTCTAGACATGGAGTGCCAGTATCGATTGTGTCAGATCGTGATCCACGATTCACGTCGAACTTTTGGAGAAGTCTGCAAGAGCAGTTGGGAACGCAGTTGAAGCTAAGTACGGCGTATCATCCACAAACGGATGGACAAAGCGAGAGGACAATTCAGACATTAGAAGATATGCTAAGAACTTGCGTTATGGATTTCAAGGGTAGTTGGGATGATCATCTACCATTAGTGGAGTTTGCGTATAACAATAGTTATCATGCAAGCATAGGTATGCCGCCTTACGAAGCTTTGTATGGTAGGAAATGCAGAACACCGCTGTATTGGGATGAGGTAGGAGAACGCCGAATGTTGGGACCAGAATTGGTGCAACAGACAGCGGATATTGTTAAAAAGATTCAGATGCGTCTCTTAGCAGCTCAAGACAGACAGAAGAGGTTTACAGATCTGCATAGAGAAAATCGAGAGTTTGAAGTGGGTTCATACGTATTCCTAAAAGTATCTCCCTGGAAAGGAAAGATACGTTTTGGGAAGAAAGGAAAGTTAAGTCCGAGATTTATAGGACCTTTTGAGGTTTTAAAACGGGTAGGTGAGGTAGCTTACATGGTAGCATTACCTCCAGACCTAAAACGAATACATAATGTATTTCACGTTTCGGTATTGCGTCCTTATAAGCCGGATTATAAGCACGTGATAAAATACGAGCCTATTCATGTCGAGAAGGACTTAACATATGAGGAAACGCCAATTCAAATTGTCGATAGGAAAGAACAAGTTCTGCGGAACAAAAGTATAGTTTCAGTAAAGGTGATATGGAAGAACCACGATGCAGAAGAAGCAACGTGGGAGTTAGAAGAAATGATGAAAAAGAATTACCCGAATTTATTTGTGTAATTTTTTTTTTATATAGCGAGATTCTGGGGACAGAATCCTTATAAGGGGGAGAGAGTGTAACGCCCCAGAAAATTTAACATTTTGTAATTTCTTTTAATAATGAATAAAATAATATTATTTATTATTATTGTGTGTTGAGAAGATGGATGTCGTTCTATAACCTAGAAACGTCGTAAAGTAGTAGTATTTTAACTACGTGGGAGAATTAAAGTGTTTGAATTTCTAAAACGAAAATAAAAGTTTTCTGAGAAATTTTCTGAAAAACACTATTCATCAATTTCTGCTCGGGAATTATTTTTGAACTTCCGAGAAATACGTAATGTTATAATATCGAGATGATATCGATTATGTAATAATAATCTAAGTATGGAAAATGAAATATTTCGCATGCGTACCTAATTTGAGATAGTTAGGTTATTAAGCGTTAAAAGAATGAAGTTGTAATCGTATAATGTGTAAACATTATATGGAGTAAGGAATAGAGGTATAATACGACGTATTGTATTATTATGTACGAAGAACGAGATATCGTATATTTCGAATTAATATACGAAATAGCATACGAGAATTATACGTATGATATGTATGTTAAGTTATTGAATTTAAGATAATGGACTTGTGGGATTTCTAGTTTATTGATAGAAGCCCAAGTGTATGATTATCACAAGCCCAATCTATTGTAACTCAAGCCCAATAGGAAAGTAGTTGGATTAATTAACCAAGCCCAAGGTGAAGCCTTGACCCATGGGTCAAACCAAGTGAGGAAGTGGGTAGTCTTGATGGGCAAGGATTAAGTGTGATGACCAAGTGTTGTGGTGAGCAAGTAAAAGAAGTGGCTAGCAAGAAGACTTGAAGGTTAAGTTATGAATAGTAAGGAGGTGGAATGAGGAGGTGGGATTGATTATTGTCCATTTTACCCCAAGCTTTGGTGGCCTATAAATACCAAGTTCATTTCATTTTTGTTGGTTGTTTTGTTATCATCCAACACTTTCCTCTCAAGCATATAAGCTACTTATTTGGTAGAGAGAATAAGTCACTAAAGCACTTATAAGCCACTTCAACCTTTGATAGTTTCCAAAGCAAATAGAAGTCTTCAAGGGTAAGACTCATTTTCTTTTATCTATATCTTTTCTATGATAGGATTGATAGAGAAGGGGGATTGATTGAGGATAACATGTAATAAGTTATAAGGAATGAACTTAAGCCGAATAAGTTGAATAAGCAACTTGAACCATAATAAGTTGTTAGGATCATGAAGGACTTGTCATATGATGTTAGTATGTTGTTTATAACATGAGAACATTGATTGAAGGACTTAAATTATTGGTAAGTCATGAGTATGAAGATTTCTAGTTCATAAGTTGAGAAAGTCAATGACTTATGGAAATAAGTCAAAACCTACTTTGATTATAAGTTGGTGTAATAAATAAACTTGAAATGATGATATGTTGGTTAAAATCCACTTAGAACACTTAGTATGGTTGAATTGACGAACTTTGCACGATTAGACGATTAACGTTGAATTCGTGAAAGTCTCGGAATAGAAGTCATATTTTGTATTGGAAGTCGAAAACGTTGGTTTTCAATGAAGACAAGTCATTGTAGTCATTATAGAGTTGCGGACTCGAAAATGACAGGATTCCGACTTAGAACGAAGAAATGAGCGTTGAACGTTCACGAACGTTTATCGTTTTCGTTAAAATGGACTAATAGGTCAAATTTTAGCAAATGAAGTCAAATAGATAAAATTCTTGCATGAACGCATAGATTATGAAATTTGTGAACCGTAGGCTTTTGAACGGACCAATTCGGAGTTAAAACGAAGAAGTTATGCGTCCGGGAAGTTAGCAAAATTTTCAAAAACTGCAAAATTTTCTGAGGACCAGAGTCCGCGCCGCGGCGCGACTCTAAGCCTTCTTGGCCGCGCCGCAGCGCGAGGCCGGAGGATGACACACTGCTAACTCGCGCCGCAGCGCGAGTCACAGACCAATTAGTGGCGCCGCGGCGCCAGTGCAAGGAAAAAGATAGAGAAGAAGGGTTCCAAGTATAGAATGAAAGAGGGATTAATAGCAATGAATTATGATGTAATCACAACATAATTAAGACATTGTAAGGTACTTGTAATACACTAATGCATGTTTATAATCAATCAAGACGAGCGGGATATGAATGACATAATGAAAGCCGAAACCCTTAATAACGAAACTAAGTTAGAATTACATTGAGATGAAGGGTAAGGTATAATAGAAAACATACCTGGTTAATTATGATCTAATATGGTACATTATATGATTATGAATTGTAGAATCATAAAGACTTAAAGTGTACGTGTATTAACCAGTAAGCAGTCACCAAAGGCAAGTATTCTAACCCTTGTTCCAGTTCAGTCTGGGCAAGCTTTGTAATTCATGTTCTCTTTCACATGAAATCTAGAATGATGAAGTCTTAAGCCAATTCTTCCGGCTAGACTTATATTATGATTCTGTCAAGCATGATTTAGAAATTACCGAGTTATATTGGTATGGTTTTCAATCGAAGACCACGCATGTTCAAATGTTTTTGTCGTTTAACGACAGGCACGTGAGGTTGCCACAATTAAACGTATACACGTTTAAAGAATGTAGTGTTGATCAACATAGAGTACTATGAGCTGATCACTCAGAAGTGCTCGTAAGCTATGCCGGACTTACGGACTTAGTGCCGGGATGTCCTTTTCAAAAGAACTTATGTATGCTCATAATCTTGAGCCATAATTGTTATTCTACTGAATATTGATGGAAAAACGTTTTGAAGCAAATGAAGTGCTATTTTGAATCACCGATAGTACTTCGTAACTATTGTTCAGTTACTGGAGATATATATTTGCTCTATGTTTCAAGCATGTTGTTTATTAGAATTATAGTACTTGCTGAGCTAGCCATGCTCACTCTTGCTTGAACCATATGAACACAGCTAAGATCGAGCGGACTGAAGGATCCGGCAAGGATAAATGCAAGGCGAAGACGAACCCGTAGCATACATATGTAATAGTATAAGAAGAATGTCTGTAATATATTGATATTATGACAAGAACAAATGAAAGGGTTACAAAGAACCTGGGTAATGTAATATTATTTTGATATATATGGAGTTATATTAATCCTCTTGTGACTATTTGAGGAAAGGTGTGAATGAATGGTAGTACCGTGTAGCACCATTTGTCGGGTTGGAAGAGACCCGGATTTGGGGGCGTCACAGTTGTATATAAACTTGCTGGGCAATTTTCATGCTCACCCTTGCTATATCATGATAAAACATTGCAGATAAGGCGAATGTGTTCGGATACAGAAAAAGATTAATGCCAAGTTCAGCTTCGGATAAAATGTGCGGCTAATTTGTAATAGTATATTTTGATATATATTGTTATGTGATAGATAGTTTATGATTTGTGTATAAGTTAAGGTTATTCGATTTTGGGGAAATGTGTGTAAAGTTTAATGTATAAACAATTTATGTTTATATCTTCCGCAATTAGTTATAGAAATAGTATACCAGATGTGCGGTGATTTGGGACCTGGATTCGGGGATGCTACATAATGTGCAACAGGTAGAGAATAATCCTCAGGTAAACAACAACACCGATCAAATGATGAACGATGGGATGTTCATAGGCTTTGTCCAGTTCATGCAACACCAAACGAGATAGACTCCTATTCATAATGCAGGTGGAAACAACGGCAACCCACGGTTGTTCACCGCTAAGCAGTTTAAGGAGCTGGGACCACCGGAGTTTTATGAAAGCCAGAACCATTTAAGGCAGAGACGTGGATAAAACAGATCACCAAGATATTTAATGTCTTGGAATGCTCAGAGGAGTAAAAGGTTCCATTCGCCACCTTTATGTTGTGTGAAGAAGCAGATCATTGGTGGGAATCTATAAAACGTACCCAACCTGACGCACTCAAGATGTCTTGGGAGAAGTTCCAAGAATTTTTTAACGACAAGTACTTTCCCGAAAGTATTCGTCACATGAAGGAGGTGGAATTCATCAAGCTGGAGCAAAACAATCGTGTCGCATTACGAGGCTAAGTTTACGGAGTTATCCCAATTTCCATCCCATTTGGTCGATAATGAGGAGCGAATGACGCAATCTAAGAGGTTTGAAACCCGAAATACATCAATACCTCATTTCTCACAAACTTTGTTTATATTCTGATGTTGTGAATAGGGCTCAGTTAGTGGAGCGGGATAATGAGTCAGCACAACCAAAAGATAACGACCAACAACACGATAATAATCATACCGGAGGCAACGACTATCGGAAAAATGATAACCATCATGGGGGAAATTATCATGCCAAGAATGATAACTACTTCGCTGGTAATCATGGACAAGATAATATAAGTGAAAATTTCAAGAAGAGAAGGTTTAATAATGATGGAAAGACAGTAACACCAGCACCTGTTTCCAAAGAAGAAGAACGACCACCGGTCGTATGTTTCAAATACGGACAGGAGGGACACATCCGTCCAAATTGTACGCAGCAACCCAAAGCGTGTTTCAATTGCGAAAGATATGGTCACCTAGCTCGATTTTATCGTGTTGTGAAGTCAAATCCAGCTGGGATAGTGACGCCAAAGGATGTCCCAGACAAGTCAAAGTCGGTAGTTTAAGTGAGAGCGTTTGTCGAGGAACCTGAACAAAGTTGTCACAGGTAAGTTAATCATAAACTCTTACATAGTCTATACCTTATTCGATATCGATTTTACCCACTCTTTTATTTCTCCTATTTGTGCTCAACGTATAAATTTAACTCTGGAGAAATTAAACTTTGACTTATCTGTTGAAACTCCGTTAGGAGAAACCTTCATTTCATATGTTATCCAAGTCTTGGATGGGAGTCACCATTTTTAAATGATATTTCTAACGTTAATAAATTCCCTGACGTATTCCATGAAGACTTCTTGACCTACCCCAGAGCGTGAAAGTAAATTTTGTATTGACCCCAGTACAAAACCCATTTTTAAAACCCTTAGATATTTCTTCACCCAAAATAAATGTAACATGCGCTAAAGACGTTGGCTCGAGCTATTAAAGATTACGATTATACCATTCAATATCATCGTGGGATAAGCGAACGTGGTAGCCAATGTGTTGAGTAGAAGATCGTATGCGTTTATGAGTGTGAATATACGAACCTACGTGAAGATAGTAAATATACGATTAGAACCAACTTTAAACAAAAATGTTAAGGCTACAGACCCAGAGCTGATGAATGTGAAGAAGAAGGTTCAAGAAGACATTATTCTAGAAGCAAAAATCGACGAAGAGAATTAAAATCCTCGATTGAGTAAGAACTGTGGCCTTTGGACTCGTTTTACCGCCAAGTATGTTGCATGTTCATAACATTTTTTACATATTAATGTTACGTAAATATATGAGCGACCCAAACCACATTATTGATTTAGAACCGGACGAGATAGCGGAAGATTAAACGTATGAAGAGGTACCTGTTAAAATCTTGGATAAGAAGGAATATATTCTATGGTCAAATGTTATACCTCAAGAGTTAGAATCTGACAAAGTGTCCTCATATGTTCGGTATACCATGTACGTACATAAATTTTGAGGGCGAAATTTCATAAGGAGGGGAGATTGTGAGACCCCAAATTTTATGAATAAAGATTTAATTTTCTCGAAATGTATTTTATTATTATGGTGTGGATTAGAAATAATGTTTTAGTTGTGGGTAATATTTATAAATTTTGAAAAGTAAGCAAGTGATTATAAAATATTCGATTGGTCGAGGAATATTCTTTTTGTCGGGGAATATTCTTACGACGACGCAACTATTTGTGGCCACATAACAGAATGACTGTCAGATGAAGAAAATAACAAGTTTGAGTTTTATAAATAATGACGTAGTTGTTACCGTTAACACTGTTGGAATACTTGGTGGTTAAAATACAGTAATACGCGTTGTTGCACGGTAGCACACGATATTGCACAGTATTTTTGAATTATTGATTCTTACGTAAGAAGGCACTACTCAATAATTGTTACAGTAATTACTGTTCAATATTTTATTTTATTTATTAAATAATTGATGCGTTGAAATTTTATATTATTGTTGCTTCAATAATTGTCACTGCACAATATTTCCCATTATCAAATCAATAATTCATATTATTTGAATAATATTATTAGATAGCATTATTGGTAATGTCTAGAAAGTTCTGTCAAGGAGAGGTTTGGTCACCTAATTGCGCGCTAGTAAGGAGAAATCCTTATCAGAAAGGCCCCTCTTTCCTCGGAACGGACTAGCTGTCATTATTGTGATTCTGTAATATTATTTATGAATAATTAATTATTGATTTATATAATAAGGAAATATTTATTTTATGTGGACATAAATGATGGATAGGAAAATATTTATTTTATGCGGTTATAAATGAAGGAATTAATGTTGAGGTATTTTATCTGTATTTTGTCGGATTGGAGGTATTCAACAATCAAATTGGTGTTATTAAAGCTCTATTGTGTTAGTTATAATTTTTATCCGACCGTTGGATCATTGTGATTTTTGGATATGTTATACATATATAAGTTGAGTATATGTCTACAAATTTTGAACCGTTAAAAATTAATGTATGATTTGTTATGAATTTTAAGAGGTGTTGAAAATTGTCCGTTTGTAGATTTCAGATATTTTCTGTCTAAAATTTGGAAAAACTATCTTCTGCAAAGTTGTAGAGAATTCGATTTCGTGTGGAATGGACATAAAATTCTTATTTTTTTTTGATAAAATGACTATTTATTATGAATTATTGAAGTTTTGGGAAATAAAATATTTTTATTAAAATTATGGTTGGGACCCACTTTTGGTTGGTGTAGAAAACATGTGCTGAATTGGTGGGCCCCACTTGTGGTGGCTGAATTTTTGGTCTAGCTTGGCATGCGTAGAAATTTTGTATAAAAAATAATATTATGTTATTCTTTAGTCTACTATGGCGTTCTAGCATTTTCCTATAAATAGGCGCGCTTAGGTTAGAATTGAAAATCATACCAGAAACAAGTTTTCTTTCTCTCTATATTATCGAGTATATTTTTGTGAGTATTTGTATACTTTGAGAGTTGCTATTCAGTGCAAGTTTTCTTCGGCTTTACATCCGATATTCCGATCAGAACTATTGTTATTTTGAGGTAAGAGATATTATTTTCTTCGTAAATGATATTATTTTCTTTAATATCATTATGCCGAAATATTGATATAAATTTTATTGTTGAATTTCTACCTTTTTTGTGTCAGGGTTACTATTCACGTATATAGCACTATTCACGAATACGACACTATTCACCGAAAAATAAAATTTTCTCTTTTTCATCCCAAATGTCTATTATGGTTATTATCATTGATTGTATCCATGTTTTGATCTTTATTCTATACTCATTTTGTTAAAATTTTGGATTCTATACTCCATAAAATTAGTAGAATATCCTTGATATTTGCGCTCTATCCAGTACCTTTTCATGGAAATATTATTCTAAAAATTCTTGATAAATTCAACTTTTTCATGCCAGAGTACTATTCACGGGGTTACTATTCCTAAAGTACTATTCATGAGTTACTATTCACTCGAGTACTATTCACCCGGGGTACTATTCATGATAAAAATTGATTCGTTTTCGGTCCAAATCATTTTTGGTATAATATTATTATTGAATTTTACTCCACAAAGCAGTATCATGTTGACAAATTGAACGTTATTGGATTTTGGATAAATTAAATTATAAATATTTAAAATTTATCCTTGAACTTGTTTTTATTGAACTATTATGTCATTGTCATCATTCTCATGCTTATATTATTATGAAAGTCGTCTTTGGCCTGTAGTGCATAGATGGACTTGGTATGATTATGACCAGAGATTATTTAATATAATCATGACCGCAATGTTACAAATGATGTGATAAAAGTCCTCAATGGCCCGTAGTGCATTGATGGACATTTTTTGGTATGATTATGGTCATGGATTCTCTTCAGCCAAGGGTGCAAAGATGAATTATTTTATGGCATGATTATGACCGTTGATGAAAACACGATTATCTTTGGCACGTAGTGCAGTGATGATTCAATGATGTGGATTATTTATTAAGCTGAGTCTCAGCGATAAAATTGTTGATAAATCTTTTAAATCATAGAAGATAGTAGATTTTACGCTCTACTTGACTCTTCTAATGGATTGCTTATTCCACTGCAGTTGTTGATCTAAAACTTTTTGTCTATTATATTCTATCAGTTGTTATACTGTTGAAGGCTAAGGATAATTTATTCTTCACTATCTTAGTCATAATATTTCTTACTGGGCTAGTTGAGTTCACCCTTTTGCTTTCATTGTTCTCTTCAGAAAATGAGAACGTAGTCGGGACTAGTCGGGGAATGGAGTGACGGTCTAGATGATAGCATTAGTACTCCTCACTATTCTATGAAATAATGTTATAATAAATATATTGAGGACTCCTTTTGAGTTGAATACTGTCTAGAAGACAATATTCATTTTAAAACTCTCAGTTTATGTTTTGTCGTATGTCACACGACAGTTGTATTATTAAGTTGTATTTGAATTTTGTACCATGTATTTGGCGACTCAAGATGGGTGATCTATACCTATTTTGGGGGCGTCATAGATATTTAATTATTTCTGTATTAAAATTACTTATGATTTTATTGTACTACTTGATACTTTATATCATTAGAATATATTCTTATCATATGATTTTATTCATGTCACACTTTACATTAATGTTTCATTTCATTTCTTTAGTTAAAAATAATAATTTTCTCCAAACTAGTCACTGGCGCAGCTGCGCCATTTTGTACTGCTTGGAGGGCACAGTTGCGCCGGTCCCTGGCAGTGCCAAAATGGTTTAGCTTCAAGCCAGTTCTAATTTCTATCATCACACAAGTTTTAAATGATATGAATTAACTTCCGCATTGGTGATATTACTAATCTAAGGGTGTATTCATTCTTTATATGGAATTACTTAATTATAAGCAATTAATCTTCCTCTTAGTTTAATCACCAAAATTTCCCTTCTCATGCCACACAAGGCATCTTTCAATTATCATCACAATCCGCACTTATACATTCAATTTGACTTAGTTGAATTATTCATTTCACAACATATCAATATTTATTTTCAAATAAATATTTATTCTCTTATAATATTTATTCATGAAATTCTCGGTTCTTACATCCCCCCCTTATAAAAATTCCGTCCTCGAAATTGTACAAGGTTACTCAAATAAATGGGGTTAATCCCTTCACATCTTATCTTCTAATTCCCACGTGGCCTCCTTGGCATCGTGGTTTCGCCAAAGTACTTTTACTGAAGAGATAATTTTATTTCTTAATATTTGCTCTTTTTTATCTAATATTTGGACAAGCAATTTCTTTATATGCTAGATTTATTTCTACTTGAATGGGCTCGTAAGAAATCGTGTGCTTGTAGTCAGGTTTGTACAGATACAACACGGAGATGTGAAACACATTATAGACGTGTTCCAACTCAGGTGGTAATGCAACTTGGTACGCCACTTCACCCACTCGCTTCAGTATCTCAAATGGTCCTATGAACCTTGGACTCAACTTTTCCTTCTTGTCGAACGATATTTTTCCTTTTTAGGGGGATACCTTTAAGAAAATGTGACTTCCAACTTCAAAGTCGCGATCCTGACGATGCAAGTCTGCATACTTTTTTTGGCTATCTTGTGCCGCTACTAATCGAGCTCTTATCAATGTCACCACATCTGTGGTTTGGTGAACTAGTTCTGGTCCTAAAAAAATTTTCTCTCCAACTTCAACCCAACACAACGGTGTTCTACACTTTCGCCCGTAAAGAGCTTCGTACGGTGGTATGCATATACTCGTGTGGTAGCTATTGTTATAAGCGAATTCCACCAAGGGTAAGTGATCATCCCTATTTCTTTTAAAGTCCATCACGCAAGTTCTAAACATGGCCTCTAGCGTTTGTATCGTTCTCTCACTCTTCCTGTCTGTCTGTGGATGATATGCGGTACTTAACCTCAACTGTGTTCCCATCCTCTCTTAGAAGCTCTTCCAAAATTTTGATGTGAAGCGCGGATCTCGATTAGAGACAATCGATATCGGCACTCCATGTCATGAAATAATTTCTTTTACGTACAGGTTAGCTAGCTGATTTAAACTATATCAGATCTTGATTGGTAGAAAATGAGCCATCTTTGTTAGTCGATCCATAATAACCCAAATGGCATCAAAACCTTTATGCGTAATTGGAAGTCCTACCACAAAATCCATCGTAATATGCTTCAATTTCCTACTCCAGTATCTCCAAAAGTTGAAGTAGACCACTTGGTCTTTGGTACTCTATTTTGACCCATTGACACCTAAGACAACTACTAATGCACTTCACAATTTCACATTTTAGTTTTGGCCACCAAAAATGTTGTCTCAAATCTAGGTACATTTTCGTGCCTCCTAGATGAACGGAATATGTTGTATTGTGTGCCTCGTGTAAAATTTCTTCCCTCAACTCGGTTATCGCTGGTACCCATACTCTCCCTTCAAATCTTAAAATACCGTCTCTATCCATCTTGAATTTCTCTTCCTCATTCTTTAAGATACTCTTCCCGATTTTTTCACATTCTTCATCCTTTTCTTGGGATTTCTTTACTCTGTCCAACAAGGTCTGATAAGCTTTTATTGCAAACACTCTCTCATAAGACATTTCTGGTCCCTTTATCTCTATTTCAAATTTCTCCATAGCCCTTATTAACTCCTCCTGAGTTGTCAATTGAAATAACTATCCTTTCTTTTCCTACTCAGTGCGTCGGCCACTACATTCACCTTTCCTAGATGATAAAGAATATCACAATCATAATCCTTGATTAATTCTAACCACCTTGACGCATGTTCAACTCATTCTGTATGAAGATATATTTCAGACTCTTGTGGTCCGTGTATATCTCACATTTTTCTCCGTATAAATAATGTCTCCAAATCTTTAACGTAAAAACTACTGCCGCTAACTCTAAGTCATGAGTAGGCAATAATAATACAACATAATAATACAACACAACATAATATTAATATTAATACAATACAACATAATAATATTAATAATACCTTTAAAGGGTTTATAATACAACATAATAATATTAATGTTCATTATACTAATTTATCACTATGCCTTTTCCTTTGTTCTTCTTCACAACACCTTCTGCAACTTCGTCCCTAGCTGAAAAGTTTTATTTAGCAAGGGTGAGCAATAAGTTTGCCCCGCAAGTTAAGACATACGATAAATGTATAGGAATAAATAACAAGTCTTCTCGCATTCTACGCAACAATAATCTGATAATGAAAGAGTACAACGCTTTCAAGGTTTTCTACGATATTCAAATGAATAATCAAGAATTAATTCTATGAAATAGCAAAGTGGAATGTTTTCCAGATTTATGCTTAGCGATCCATTGGATCTTGAACTTCTCTTCTCGAGTAACTATCAAAGAATTTACTTTGATATACCCAGGTCTATCAAATAACCATAAAGATTAAATCATACTCCTATGCAAGTATATAAATTGATCAGTTTTATTATACCCTATATTATGCATAATATTTAATCACGCGCAAAGGCCAAATATACGACTAATAAAATATTTCCTTTATATAAAAGGTTATTCTTCTCAGTCTCAGAATCAAGATTTTGATTTAACAGCGAAATACTGTGATTTTAATTTCTAATTATTTCTTGATCTAGCCGAAATAATTGGCATCGATCTGTCAATAATAATTGAATTCTCTTCTCGAACCTATCAAGTTCTAACAAATGTTTGTCTAGCCAGAATAATTAGCTAAGACATTTCTCAACATAATTCGATAATAAACAGGAATTATCTGTACTGTCAATACTAGTTTCTACGGATATGAATATCCAACAACAATTATTCTATGAATGTATATTTTCTGAATTAGTAATTCAATTTGAATTATTAAACATGCAATAACTGCGAATAATCGACAATAAATTCTTGGATGTGGTATAATTAACAATAATCAACCACTACAATATTTAAACAATATTAACTCAAGGTTGAGTTAGAAAAATTGCCTTCTCCGCTGATTACAGCTACACAATAAACTTATCTGTCTTTGTAAGACCTATAACCAATAATATTGGTCTCACAATTAGCACAATAATTTATATCACATAACACTATAATTCACAGTCAATCTTCTCCTAGACACATTACCACATAGCCACATCAGTGTTTATAACATATATAAACACTTATCAAGTCTAACTATTTCAGTCTGGTTGGACTTCAGTCTATTCTCGGTGTTCTGGTCACCATATCTGACAATTAACACAGTTATTGTCAATTAAATTCGGTTTCTAAACTTCAATGTTATTTTAGATAAGTCAAATATCATTAATAATATTTTTCGGAAGCTTTTAATAATTTATCAAACAATTATTATAATTTATAATAATTTTCAAACACTGGAATCATTTTTAAATGATTTAAATATCGAATAATATTATCATCATTAATATTTAATAATATTAAAATATTAATGACATATTTATCAAAATATTAAAGTTATTTTTAATAACTTAAAATATTTTCAAATCATCAATATTCCACTTAAATGATTTTTAAAATATTAAAAACATTTTTAAATCATCACCATTAATATTTAAATATTAATGAAATTATCATCCAAATATTAAAAGTCATTAACTATAACTTAAAATATTTTTAAATCATTTTTCTTATTTTTAAATGATTTTTAAATCAATAAAATAATATTTAATTCATTTATCTATTATAATAATTAAATAAATCTAAAATCATTAATATTAATTTATTAATGAGAATTCTCCAAAATTATTGAAAATTATATTTTATAATTCCAAATATTTTCTAACACTTTATTCTTATTTAAAATGATTTTTAAATTAATAAAATCTTTTTTAACCTATTTATTTTATTTAATAATTAAATAAATCTAATATTACTTATATTAAATTATTAATGAAAATTCTCTAAAAATATTAAAAGTTACATTTTAAAACTCAAAATATTTTTAAACACTTTATTCTTATTTAAAATGATTTTTCATAATATTAAATCATTTTTCTCTAATTTATTTAAGAAAATGAATTAAATTCCATTAATATTCAAATAATTATGAATATTAATGAAAAATATCCCAATTACTCAAAAATTATTTTTTATAATTGAAAATAAATTTAAAAACCATTTTTGGTAATTTTATAATTTATTTCTATTTTTAAATAATTTTTGGAAAATCAGAAAATAAATATATTAAAAATCGTCGTTATAGGCCTTTAGCGATAGCGACACAAAGCGTCGATGTTGGTGTTCTTGAGCTCAAGAACACTGACAGCTTAGTGTTCATGGTTGCTCCTTTGACCAGACATGATTCTCAGCTCAGGCATGTTCAGGGTTTTTTTAAACACTGATCTAGTTGTAGGTATATAGTACTACTATTACCAATCATCATCTCGATCATACAACATCATTGCTGCAGGATCTAAGTCTCCAAATATGTTGTCAGAGGGTTCCTGGGTTTTCTGGGTTACCTAGAAAACAAGGCAGTTTCGAGTACCAACTTTGACGCCCTATAATCTCTAGGTTATGGTAATCGTTTTGTTGTTCTCATGGTCCTAACATGTAGTACTCATAACAAGGAACATATATACATAACTAGATCTGTCCAACTACATTAAAATCTCCAGATTCAGCTCGGTCAACCCTTGTCAGAAGGCTTGTTCATACACTTTTCTGGAAATTCCAGAATTACAAAATCAATGCGAGTGGCCTACTTTGACCACTTGCTACGATTGATCTATTAATTGTTTAAGAGTTTTAAGGCCATGGATCTAGAGTACAAACAACAGGCTACAATACAGATACAACACATAATCAAAATACTAACAAGACTGACAGATCAAAGAGATTAAAGATGTTGTCAGACGCTGAAATAAATTTATGGGTTACCCAGATTTATACTCGGTCATGGTCGGTCAACCGACTTTGACCGATTATAACTTATGATCTAGACATCCAATGACCCTGATTTCACTTGCAGAACAAATACCACGTGACAAAGTATAGAATAAAACTTTAACACAACAAAAATCTCTAACAGACAAAGATTTAGAGCCCCTGACATTTCGTTGTCAGACTACTTTTCAAGCTCAAGAACAATTTTTGAAAAAGTCAATTTTAAAGCACTTTGATGCTATGGATCCATGATGGATCAACATAGATCATCTAAAAACATCATATATAACACATGATTAAACACTTTAACACAAAATTTCTCTTAGCATACAAGATCAAAATAGGTTAGGGCTTTTATACCTTCTTGATTCTGATCTTTGATCTATGCTTTCCTTAACTAGTTTTGGTTTTTTAGAAACTGATTATATGACTGAGAGACTTAAAGAATTCAGAGGTTTGAAGAGAGGAAAAGTTGTTGAGAGCTTATGTACAAAATTACTAAGTTTAGTATACTTTCTCTTTCTTAATCTCTTACAATGTGATACAATGTATGTTTAATGGCTAGGTGTCAATTTTGGATCAGATATGGCTGAGATTTGAGTCACCAAGTCAACCTAGTTGGTCACCAACTAAAGGTTTTGTAATTTTTTACAAGTTGCAAATTAAAGAAAGTAAAAAGGGCACTTTGGTCATTTGCAACATAATTTTAATGGCATACTTGACATTTATTAAACCCTGAGGTCCTAACCCTTACGTTTTAAAACTTTAGTTTCTAAAATTTCCAATTAGGGTTTTAATTAGAAAATAAAATTTCTAAATTACAATTAGGGTTTGTAAAATAGAAATTAAAATATCTAAAATATAATTAGGGTTTTCTAATCATATTTAAGTTTAATAAACACATTATTCTTTCCAATTAGGATTAGGGTTTCCTAATTATGGTTTAGGAATCCCGGATATGAAATTAGAGTTTCTCGGCTTTCAATTAGGGTTTCTAACTGCGCGTTAAGGTTTCTAATCTTGAAATTAGGGTTTTTAATCTCTTATTAGGGTTTATAAATTTTAAATCTTATTCGATTAATCATTTGATCAAAATCTCTATACGGTACAAACACGTACTTATCAATATAATTATTTTGATTATATTTTCTATCAAATCCCTATCTAGAAATTAGGGTTAGGGTTTCTAAAGCTGTTAAGCACAACTCTACTCTAATTTCTCAGTCAATACACAAATTGACTAATTCTCGAGACTCGTATCACAGATACACGGTACAATATTAACAGTCAATATTAAATAAAAAAAAATTATTCGTAAAATTTGGATTATTTGAAATCACAGGTTAATACAAAGACTCGATTCATTAAATCCATAAATGTTGCCGGAGCATTCGTTAATCCGAATGACATCATCAAAAATTAGAAATGTCCATAACGAGTTTGAAATGAAACATCATCTTTGGTATATCCTCTTCCCGCACTTTTAGCTGGTGATAACCAATTCACAAATCTATTTTTGAGAAATACTTGTCTCCTTTCAGTTGGTCGAAAAGATCGTCTATCCTTGGTAATGGATATCTATTTCTTAATCGTCACTCTATTCAATTCTCGATAATAGATACAGAGTCTCATTGATCCGTCCTTCTTCTTTATAAACAACATGGGTGCTCCCCAAGGAGACACACTTGGTCATATGTAACCCTTATCCAGCAACTCTTACAATTGTATCATTAATTCCTTCATCTCTACTGGTGCTATACGGTATGGGGTTTTTGAAATCGGTGCAGTTCTCAGTGCTAAGTCTATTACGAATTCGATTTCTCGGTCTGGCGGAAGACCAGGCAGATCATCCGGAAATACATCTTGAAATTCTCTTACTACGAATATATCCTTAATTTTTACTCCCTTTTTCCGAGTGTCATCAATATATGCTAAGTAGCCTACACATCCTTTTCTTATCAATCTTATGGCCTGCATCATCGTATGGCAACATGATTGCTTAAGCGATGAGCTACCATAAAATACCACCTTAAACTTATTCGGAGTCTGAAGGTTCACACTTTTATTCTGATAGAACGACATGGTTATACAACCAATCCATTCCCAATATTATGTCAAACTCTCCCAATCTTATCGGAATCAGGTATACGCTTAATTTGTGATTTCTAATATTTACTCGATAATTTCGGTAAATATACTCTACAAGGATTACTTCCTTATTCGCAACCTCTACAATCAAGGGATTTCCTAATCGTTCTTGGGGTACATTAAGTCGACTAGAAAATTCCTCAGATACAAAAGAACAGGAGGCACCCGAATCAAATACTACATAGGCATTTATATCATTGATCGGGATGATACCTGACACAATGTCTTTCGTAGATACGGCATCATGGACGGTCATATTAAATGTTCTGACAATTAGACGATTGGATGGTGTCAGTCCGCCAATCATCAATTTGTCACTCCCTCCTTGTTAGCTGCTTCCTCCGATACTTCCTTTCTTTGGGCAGTCTTTGATCAGATGGTCCGCCGAACCACAAGTGAAACATCCTCTGATCTTCTTCGGTTTCAGGCATTTTGGAGCATAATGTCCCTCTTGGCCACAGGTGTAACCTACACTACGCCCTTTCCAAACATTCGCCTTGATGATACTTCCCACATTTTGGGCATCCTTCTACCTTCTTCTTAAATTCTCCTCAAAATTTTCCCATTTGATTGTTGGGATTCTTGTTGTTGTTGTTATCCCACTTCCTTTTCCCTAAGTTGCTACCTAAATTGCTGCTTCCTCCTTGATTCTCTCCACCGATGCTCTTTCCATTCTTTTCTTTGTTATACTAACTTGAAGCTTCACTTCCTCCCTCTATAATAATAGCATTTTCTAGCAATGTTGTAAAATAATCAATCTGAAGAATCGATACCTTGTTAAACAACCAAGGCTTTGGTCCTTGTTTGAAATGCCTAGCTTTTCTCTCTTTGTCTACCACCTGGTGTTCAGAAAACTGAGCTACTTCATTGAGCTTAGCCGCGTATTGTGCCACCGACATATCTCCTTGCTTAAGTTCTAAAAACATTACCTCCATCTTATTTTTCATGCTCTTTCGGAAATAATTCTTGAAGAACAGAGTCTTAAACCTCTCCCAAGTGATTATCCCTTCTCCCGCTCTCTGCTGATTTGCCTCCCACCAATAATTCGCTTCACCTCTCATCATATAGGTTAAAAATGTCGTCTTCTGGTCTTCACTCACACGAGCAATGGTGAAAGCCTTCTCCATTTCCTTCATCCATGTCTGGGCCACGATCAGGTCGGTCGTGCCTACAAATTCTAGAGGTCCTACACTCCTAAAATCCTTAAAGTTTGTGACTAGGACTACTTGTGGAACGGGTGGTACTGGTTCATTTCTTTCCCTAAGAGCTTCTCCTAACAAGTTTACAAGCCTCTGTATCGGATCTACCTGCCCTCTTTCATCATTAACCAATTTTTCCAGTGCAATTATTTTACGTCTGGGCGACATTTTTCTGCAGCATAAAATTTTCACTTTATTATCTAATTATATTATTTAAACATTTCTTAATAGAAATAAAGTTTTATAACACGTTTCGGAAATAAGATCATTTATATTCATATGAAAAATGGTTACAATTACATGGTCTTCTCTAGCATACTTCTATAAATGAAAACATCACATCCTCTCTTATAACAAAAGACGGGGTCAACACTCGCATATTACCCCTTTAATATTTTTCAAAAGCTTGGGGGTTTACAACTATCTCACATCTTACACAAAGACTGAGATTTAACTACAACAATTTAAACAACACACAAATAAAATACTATAACTACTAGACTTCCTCCTCTAGACTCAATCTAACATCTCACGATCCACGACGCTCTGGTATTCCTTTTGAGAAATGTGCACAACCATGTCTCGGCTTATGGTATATCGGGTTTGTCCTTTCTCAGCTGGGTAGTGATTTACCCCATTAATTAACCTCTCCATGGTCGTGCGTAGATCATAGCCCATCTTGTTCATCTTCCTTCTCTTGCATCGTACCTCATCCTCCAGATCATTTGCCCTATCATCGACTTCCTCCCACTTTTCCTCGAAGTGAATCATATCCATCATCTTCATCTCTAACTGAGTACAAAGAGCCTCCTTCTTCGTCCTCTCGCTCAAAACTTTCTGCTCCAATTCCTCCAGCTTCCCTGCCAACTCTATGTTCCTAGCAACCGATTGGTGAAACAAATACCCCATTTGGATCCATGCCTCCTTACGGTGAGCAATCTCAACCTCCATTTCCTGCATTGCTAATTTTCACTGATGGTCCTCATCCCTTAATTTATAGAACTCAGCCTCCCTCTCCCTAGCCTCAGCCTCTAGTTGTTCCATTCTACATCTTAACTCCAAAATCTGCTCCTCATATTCCCCCAACATCTGATCCTCAAAAGTAACCTCGTCAGAGTCTTCCATAGGTTCTGGCTCCTCCTCCGGATCAGACTCCTCAGGTAATGGCTCCATCTCCTCCTCCTCGTCGTCATCATCATCAATAGGGGCCACTGCTAAAATAGGCTTCGCTATTAATGGTTCCTCAAATACCACATGGATATCACGCGAATCCTCCTCTACCACTCGACTAGGTCCTCCCATGTCAGACATCCTACAATCACCAACATATGACCACAAAACAACAACCAGTCAGAATGTTAAATAAATATAAGTTCACTGTATATAAAGAAATTATATTTCATAACACACTAGGTCTTTCTCTAGGAAAACTCTACATAAGTTTTATCTCCTTCCTAACTTCTAAGTTCTCCTAAGTTATAATCTAAGGAATCTCGCTCCTAAGGTTTATAACTACAGTTCTGATACCAACCTATGACACCCGCAAATCTAGACCCCACTTATCTCAAATCTGGTTGCCACGTACTAACTCTAATATAATTCAATATGTTATAGAGCGGAATAATAAAATAAATTATATTGGTATAACATAATTATTCTCGTCCCAAGGGTTCGAAACTTAGACATCTTTTACCTAAATTAACCATAATTTAACAACATCTGGACATAACTGATACATAATACAATACCATTAATCTTAAACATAGCTTAATAGGTTTTTCTACAACCAAATCATAGTACATCACTGGCATTATAAAAATAACTACTCCATAGCCTTCTCTTTACCCTTGTCCTTGCCAGAGGTTTCACCACGTTCTGCCTTCACTGAAAGTTTTAAGGAAAGCAAGGATGAGCAACAATTTTGCCCAGCAAGTAATATAGAATAAATGGGATTCAATATAGTCTTCAATGTATCAAGGGTATATTAATAACGATGGCTCAAGATAGCAAGAAGTATCAATGATTATCAACAACAGTCGTAATGGAATGATATATCAATAATATTCAAAGATTTATCAATTTAAGATTTCAAGTAATGAATACTGAGCAGTCACTAAGGACTATGAACTTCTCCTAGAATTAACAGTAATATCATAGATAATTCTACAAACTGAGTACAACAGGTGATCAGCCTAAAGTACCATATGTCATGCATAACATTTACTCTTTCTCATGGGCACGTCGGTTCCTCGACAATATATAATTCCCCTACTAAAAGGGTTGTTCTTCTCAGTTATAAGAGTCCAGACCAAGTTAAGTTGGTTTGGATAGCTTTCGATCAATTATCAATAGTCTAGCCGAATCAATAGCTTAGACAGCTCTTTTACAAAATATATGAACAATTATCGTTCGAATCAAAGTTTGAATTTTCATTACGAAATATGTTTCTTTCAAAATTCTACTTGTACGATCAATAATTGCACAAGTTCAATAATGCTCAAGTAAGATTAAGGTTCGAGTACTTGCCTCAAGCGTAATTTACCAAAGTAAAGCTTAATACCCTCTTTTGATTCCTAAAATAATATATTACACGCATAGAATATTAATTAGTTACATAACTCATACGTGTAAGTTCGAATGAACACTTAAACATTCAACCTAGTTATAACTTTGTACATACTATATCACATATTCTACATCATCATAACACAAATCAGATTGTTATGATACCAAAAAGTCAAACAACGTATTTCTCAAATCATTACTTTATAGCTTGTAAACATTCTTATCATTTAAAATTATAATTACTCATTAAAAATTCAACTCTATCCCATAGCATGCTTCTCAACATATTACATAGCATGTTGGTCATATAATCCAAATTAAGGTAACCTTATAAGCATTCTTTGAACTTTAGATCAAAAATAGAAACTATTCATGACTGTAGGATGACGCAGCTGTGCTGTCCCCTGACCAGGCCAAGGTTGAGCTTTGCACTTCTTGGTTTCAGTCCAACTTTAACACACATATACACTTATATTTTAAAATACATACATGTTAGAGGTTCTCTCATAACCATATAACCATTCTTGAGTTTATTTTTACAAGTTTTAATTAACAACTAACATAACAAGATCATGTAGTTATCATGGTTTATAACTTGACTATATGCCCACATAGAGATTTCAAAACCTGTTATTACACATGCTTATAGTTTTCATATTGTTTGATCACAATTATCATTGTTTACCGCTTCGGATCATGCTTTAAACTCATGTTTGGTTTAGTTATCATCATGCTTAATACATATGAATCATGTCTAGGAGTATTATAGTCATAACATGACATCATACATCTTTAGAATCTATATATTCATGTGATGCAACTAAATTTTTGAAAATATGTTCAAGGTTGCCTTTGAAATCACTTTATCACGAATGATATAATATAACACATATAAAACAACTTTAAAACTCTTATCATGTGTAGTCAAGTTATGTTATCATCCTCACAAGATCAGAACATACGTCATATAGTTTTCATGAATATTGGCTTTGATATATCAAACTTTTCTTGAAAATTTCTCTAACACAATGTCTACAAGATTGGTTATGAACAAAGGAACTATAACTCTATAGTATACTCTTTTATGTTTGAAATCATTCATGCATATATATCATCAAGTTCAGAACTTGTAAACTTAAGTTTTCCATAAGGTTTGTTTTGAAAACCTTAAGTTTTGCTACAAACTTCCCTGCTAATCCGAGTTGATTACTTCATACTACGTAAGAGAGTTTTACATCTCATGTTATACTCCTTTTAGGTATGTATTTAAGACATAACACTAATTTTACATCATATAATATTACATAAATTAGTAACTAATTCTAGGGTACGGCGCAGCTGCGCTGCACCCTAGTACAAATAGGGCGCATCTGCGCTATGTGATAAGTGAATTTTATATTCATGAATCGATGTTCATTTCAAGCTTAATCGTTGTTAATTTCTTGTTTCTATGTTCGTTTTTACTTGTTTCGTTTTATTTTATGTGTAGGGTGGTTGGTGTGGCAAGGAGTAGTTAAATGGAGATTTTAAAGCAACATTGGATCAAGTGTGATAAAGTTTCAGAGTCAGTTTGCAGAACCCATGCCCACCGGGGCGGGCTTATTTGGCCTATATACCCCCGCAGGGGCGGGGGGGGGGGGGTCTTTCAAGTCTGATTACAGTAAGCATGCCCGCCAAGGCGGGCCTTTCTTAGGCATATACGCCTGCCGGGGCGGGGGGTGTCGAATATGGGCTGTCCTGTTTTGCTTAAAACTCTGTTGGAACATGGGTTTTAGCTCTAATTAGCATGAGATTTCAACCTGGACTTAGTGTTGGGATATCTATTGTTCAACTAACAAGGAATTAAGGGAACACACAATAAACATTACAGAGATTAATTCCAGATTTTCATAGCAAGCTTTGGAGGGAGACTTTGAACAGATTTTCGTGTCGATTGCAGATTTAGGCTACGTGAAGGGTGTTTTTCACTATTCTTCTTCTTAGTCTTATATTTGTAATTGAAAGGATGTTATCTTTGAATTATTCAGTTATTATTTCATTCATGATGAACTAATTCACTTGTTAGACTTATGATGGATCCTTAAGTGAAACGATGGTTCTATAACTTTGATTTTCAATTCAATAAGTTATTTTCCAGTTTATGTATATTAATTTGAGCTTGACTTTGTGAATTGCCTGATCAACAATTCTTTGTGGATTTGTATGGAATCGAGAGAGGATATACGAATCTAGACTTAGTTAATATAGCATGTGTTCTTAAATTTTGTGAATACCGGAATCTTGATGAATGTTAAGGTAGAGATATGCTTGACATCACATGTAATCAGATAGAGAACTTAATCTTAAACCTTCTTTAATGTTAATTCACATAGAGATATAGTGAGTTAGTTGATTAAGGTGTTTAACTTGTTTCTATCTAATTTATGGATTTAAGTTAATACGTTATTAGTGCATCGAGAGGTGGCTAGTGCTACATTCGTGTTCTTGATTAAAAAACTGGGATAGTGAGTTGAATTGGAATAATGGTGTAGAAATCAGAGTGAAGCTTAGGGTAAAATCATAAGTCTAATTCTCCATTAATTGTTTGAAATTTTAGATTTTGATATTTGTGATTGTTTTGTGATAGTATATTTATTAATAATTTAGTTTCTATAATTTTAATCATTAAATTGAATAGTTTAATAAAATTAGAATTAATAGAAAATTGATAATTGTGAATATAAATTTCTTACTAAATTGTCTCTGTGGGAACGATACTCTACTCATTACTGTATTACTTGTTGACCACGTATACTTGCGTGTTGTGCGTATATAGATTTTACCCAACACGTTTTTGGCGCCGTTGCCGGGGATAAATTTAGTATAGATTTTAATATTTTTACGATATCAGTTTAATTAGTCCAATTTTACTTAAACATTTTTATTTTTGTTTTGTTCCTTTTATTTCAGGTTTTTGAAGTGATTTATGCAAACTCGATCCAAAAATCCAGACTTGCTGCCTTTTAAAGACGACATTGAGAAACAGTTTCAGTGGTTAAATAAATGGATCAAGGAAACAAGGGAAGACTTTGAAAAATCTGAAAAAGAAGAGGTAATGGCAACCGAAGATCAGAAAGTGTTGAGGGACTTCGCCACACCCAAGGTGACTGAATTGCAGTTGAGCAGCACCAGGCCTACAATAGCTGCGAACACATTAGAAATCAAGCCTAGAACGATTTAGATGATCCAGAATTCAGTTCAGTTTGGTGGATTGGCAAATGACGATCCGAATGAACACTTAGTCAGCTTTTTGGAGATTTGCAACACCTTCGGGTATAACGGGGTGTCGGATGATGCGGTAAGACTTCGCCATTTCCCATTCACCTTATAAGACAAGGTGAAGAGTTGGTTATAGTCTCTACTGCCGGGATCAATAACTACGTGGGAAGACTTAGCTCAGAAATTCCTTGCCAAAATTTTCCCACCAGCGAAAACTGCAAAAATGAGGAATAAGGCATAAGAGAGATACAAGGAATTGCTCAGAAAGTACCCGCACCATGGATTGCCTAAGTGGTTGCAAATGAATACTTTCTATAACAGACTACATGGGAATCTCAGGATCAGTATTGATGCAGCGTCAGGTGGAGCATTCATGGCTAAGAGTTATGAGGAGGCCTATAATTTGATTAAGACAATGGCGACTAACAACTACCAGTGGCCCATGGCAAGATTGACACTGGCAAAGGCAGTTGGAGTGTTAGAAGTAGATGGTGTGACAACAATACAAGCACAAATCTCAGCACTTTCCAAGAAGTTGGATGCTATAACAGAGGCAGATGTATAATAGGTTGCGCTTATGTGTGAATTGTGCGCGGGTGACCATCCTACTAGGCCAATGCGCAATCAACCCAGTATCTGTTCAATTCGTAGGTAGCTACAACAGGGTTCCCCAGAATATGTACCAAAACACTTACAACTAAAGGAATAAGAATCACCCAAATTTATCGTGGAGTAATAATCAGCAACATCAATCTCCACGACCATCATATCCCCCAGGTTTTCAGAATAATCAACAACCGGCTCAACATCAAGAAAGAAAATCAGATTTAGAGGAGTTATTGTCAAAATACATAACAAGCAATGAGGCAACGATGAAAAACCAAGCAATGGCCATCAAAATTTTGGAAAATCAGATGGGACAAATTGCCTTAGCATAGAATAACAGGCCACAAGGGACTCTACTGAGTGACACCGAGAGAAATCAGAAGGGAAACCATGAATAGTGTCAGGCAATCACATTGAGGAGTGGAAAACATCTAGTTGGTAAAGATGCAAAATATTCATCTATATCGGATGACAAAATTGATGACAACTAAGTGGTTAAAGAAAATAAGGGTTAGGATATGCAGATTGAGAAAATAAAGCTAGATGAAAAGCCAGTCATGTATCCTCCACCACCGTTTCAGCAGAGGGTCCAAAAACAAAAATTAGATAAGTAGTTCGCAAAATTTTTAGTAGTTTTTAAGAAACTTCAGATTAACATCCCGCTCGCCGAAGCCCTAGAGCAGATGCCAAATTATATGAAGTTCATGAAAGAGATTCTGTCCATGAAAAAGAAATTAGAAGACTTCAAAATAGTGGCATTAACAGAGGAGTGTGGTGCAATTTTACAGCAAAAGTTGCCACCAAAGTTGAAAGACCCGGGGAGTTTCACCATTCCATGCACGATCAGAAATATGTCATTCAACAAGTGTTTATGTGATTTGGGAGCGAGTGTGAATCTTATGTCGTTATCAGTTTACATAGAATTGGGTTTGCCTGCGCCAAAGCCTATGAACATATCATTGCAGTTGGCGGATAAGTCAGTCAAATATCCGAGAGGCATTGTAGAGGATATATTGGTTAAGGTTGATAAGTTCATATTCCCTGCTAATTTTATTATTCTAGATTTTGAGGAGGACAAGAACATATCGATTATCCTAGGGAGACCTTTCTTGGCAACGGTTAGGACACTCATCGATGTACAAAAAGGTGAACTTACTATGAGAGTCCAAGATCAAGAAATCAAATTTAACGTGTTCAAGGCCATGAAATTCCCTACGGATGAATAAGAATTTTTCAGGATGGATATAATTGAGCCGATAATCAGTGAAGACATGGGCAAGAGTTTGGTCAACGATCCATTAGAAACAACATTATTGGGGGATGAAGAGTTCGATGACCCAGAATTTGTGGATTACTTGCAGATGTTAGACTCATTGCCACGAGTTAGCCGATTCAGAGCACCATTTGAACCCTTACACACGGAGGAAAAATTAACAATCAAATTGAAACCGTCATTGGAAAAGCCACTAACTCTTGAACTTAAGCTACTCCCTAAACACCTCAGGTATGCGTATTTAGGCAATTCAAATTCTTTACATGTTATTATTTCTGCTGCACTTAATGATTTGCAGGAAGAAAAGTTACTGACGGTGCTTAGGGAACATAAATCAGTGATAGGATGGACGATAGCAGTTATTAAGGGAATCAACCCCTGCTTTTGCATACACAAAATTCTGATGGAAGACGATGTAAAACCGACGGTGGAGCAACAACGACGACTCAACCCAATTATGAAGGAAGTTATAAAGAAAGAAATTCTTAAATTGTTGGATATCGGTATCATCTACCCAATTTCTGATAGTAAGTGGGTTAGTCTGGTTCAGTGTGTGCCGAAAAAGGGAGGAATGACCTGGTACAGAGTGAGGACAAAGAGCTATTTTTGACAAGGACGGTGACAGGTTGGAGGGTTTGCATGGACTATAGGAAGTTGAATAAGGCAATCACAAAATTCATTCTTTGTCGCCCTTTATCGATCAAATGTTGGATAGATTGGCAGGACATGAGTACTATTATTTATTGGATGGATACTCAGACTATAATCAGATCGTCATCACTCTTGAGGATCAAAAGAAGACTACATTTACGTGCTCATACGGCACATTCACATTCAGGAGAATGTCGTTCGGGTTGTGTAATGCTCCTGCTACCTTCCAATGGTGTATGATGGCCATCTTCTCAAACATGGTGGAGAAAAAAATGGGAGTCTTCATGGATGACTTTTCTGTCTATATGGACCATTTTGATACTTGCCTAGGGAATTTAGTAATGGTGTTACAAAGATACAAAGACACGAACCTTGTACTTAACTGGGAAAAATGCCACTTCATGGTTGAGGAGGGCATAATTTTGGGTCACAAGGTCTTGGCTCAAGGATTAGAGGTTGATAAAGCTAAGCTGGAAACAATCGAGAAACTGCCTCCATCGAGTTCAGTTAAGTGAATTAGAAGTTTACTGGGACATGTTGGGTTCTACAGGAGATTCATAAAAGACTTCTCAAAAATTGCAAAACCCTTGTGCAGTCTTTTAGAGAAGGATTCAGTTTTCAATTTTGATGAGGAGTGCAAGTTGGCTTTCGAGTTGTTGAAGAAGAAGTTGACTACAACCCTTGTGATCGTCGCACCTGATTGGAATATGCCTTTTGAGCTAATGAGTGATTCAAACGACTATGCAGTTGGGGCTATTTTGGGTCAACGCCAAGAGAAGGTATTTTAAGCTATATATTATGCAAGCAATACACTTACGGAGACACAAATTAATTACACGACTACGGAAAAGGAATTTCTTACAGTGGTGTATGCGTTCGACAAATTCCAAGCATACTTAATCGGGACTAAGGTGATAGTCTACACAAACCTTTTGGCTATTCGGTACTTAATTGCGAAAAAAGATGCTAAGCTACGCCTTATCCGATGGATTCTCCTTTTATAAGAGTTCGATTTAGAAATAAAGGATAGAAAGGGGATGGAGAACAAGTCGCCGATCATTTGTCTAGGATAGAAAATCAAGATAAACAGAAAGAGGACAAGTGTACAATCAAAGAGTCATTCCCGGATGAGCAATTCTTTGGGATAAATACAGAATTTCCATGGTACGTGGACTATACAAATTATCTAGTGAGCAACGTTCTTCCACCTGACCTGACAAGACAACAGAAAAAGAAGTTTCTTTGTGACGTCAAATGGTACATGTTGGACGAACCTTATTTATTCAAGCAATGCACCGACAAGATGATAAGAAGTTGTATGCTCTACAGCGAAGTGAAAAACATATTACATGAGTGTCACTCATCTGCGTATGGCAGACATTATGGTAGTGAGAGGATAACAGCAAAGGTGCTTCAATCCAGGTTTTATTGGCTTACGCTATTTAAGGACGCCCACCAGTTTTTCAAAACATGTGATAGATGTCAAAGGGTGGGCAATATTTCAAAAAGGAATGAGATGTCGTTATAAACAATTCTAGAAGTTGAGATTTTTGATGTATGGGGCATAGATTTCATGAGGCCATTCCCATCATCACTTCATAATCAGTACATTTTGCTCACAGTGGATTACATCTCAAAGTGGGTTGAAGCCGCAGTACTCCCATCTAACGATGCCAAAGTGGTCCTCAAATTCTTGCAGAAGAACATTTTTATGAGATTTGGCAAACCAAGAGCTATTATAAATGATGATGGTAGTCACTTCTGCAACAAATTGTTCACAACTCTATTGGCAAAGTATGGGGTCAACCACAAGGTTGTGACAGCTTGTCATCCCCAAACCAGTGGGCAAGCTGAGGTTTCGAACAGGGAAGTCAAGAGAATCTTTGAAAAAGTGGTAAACCCGAATCGAAAGGATTGGTTACTCAGGTTGGATGATGCATTATAGGACCTACCGGACTGCGTATAAAACACTGATTGGTATGTCACCATATAAACTACTATACGGGAAGGCTTGTCACTTACCGACCGAGTTACAACACAAGGCTTATTGGGCAATTCAGAAACTCAATTTTGATCAAACAGTTGTAGGGGAAAAACGACTACTGCAATTAAACAAGCTCGACAAATTTCGACTTCAAGCCTACGAGAACTCCAAATTATACAAGGAAAAGGTCAAGAGATGGCACGACCAGAAAATTATGCAAAGAACATTTGAGCCGGGGCAATCAGTCCTATTGTTCAACTCACGGTTGAGATTGTTCTCAGGCAAGCTTAAGTCAAGATGGTCGGGACCATTCACTATTAAAAGGGTGTTCTCCCATGGCGCCGTTGAACTCTACAGTTGGAATCTATTAGAATCTTTCAAAGTCAATGGTCAAAGATTAAAGAACTATTGGGGAGACGAGTCCAACACGGATGTCATAACGATTACACTATCCGACGCACCATAAATAGGGAGTAGTCAGGCTGAACGACTTAAAATCAAGTGCTAATTGGGAGGCAACCCAATCGTACTTTTATTTTTCTCATATTTTCATCCATAACTGTAAATTTTAGGTTAGACTAACTAGGATATAATAAGTTCAGTAAGTAGTATTATATTTTACTATTCGTGATAATATATCAACCATACTTGAAATAATCAGCATTTTACTCACAGTGATCTTTTATGGCTTTGTAGGATCTTAAAATATTAATGGTTGCAAGTTTAAAGAGAGCAAGAAGCAAACCAAATTTTTTTTGCAGAATACACCCCCGCCGGGGCGGGCCACATCCAGTACAAAATCCCCACCAGGGCGGGGGGTCTCTAACCAAACTTACAGAATGTATGCCCACTGGGGCAGGTTGTTTATGCCTAATACCCCCCGGTGGGGCGGGGGTCCAGAATTTGAATCAACGCTCGGCAGTTATGTGTGATGCTAGCCTTCATTACTTCTTCCTCAAATAAATCTCCACGCCACTCCCACTACTCCTATTCCTCACCCACGATTTGGCCAACATTCATCACATATTCTCACATCAACCCACTACTTCACTCCATCAATCCACTACCCTTATTTCTCTCCATCACACCACCTCTATATAAACACACACTCACAACCCAAGTTTATCATTTTCATTCAAATTGAACTCAGGAAGCCACGAATTAGGGTTCTTATTATGGGAATTCATCTTGTATGTGAGCGTGAGTACCCTATTTTTGATTTTTTCAACTTCATTCACCATAATTGCCACAAACTCATCAAAGTTGGGGGGTTGAATCGCTGGGCACACCAAGTGTTCAACAGTATGTGTGAACGAAGTTTGGGGGAAGATTATTATTAAGGCATCCGAACATTAATGACTTCTAAACCAACTTCATGGAAGCATCGGGGGGAGAGCTCCACAACACCTCCATCAAAAACTTTAGACCGACGTAAGTTCCTTAGTGTTGTCGCTGCTGACCGATACGACTACATGGCTACCAAAGTATTCACACCAGAGCGGGGGTTGGCACCGGATCCTGTAGACGGTGAGATGATGTAACAAATTTATCAGAAAGGTGGAACAAGTTTACGGAGGAACCCGAAGCCCCTGTTGTCAATGTAGTTTGAGAGTACTATGCAAACGCCGAGGATAAGGCCCCTTACCGTGCTTTTGTAAGGGGTAGATTAGTCCCTTTTAGTGATGACGCCATAAACACATATTATCAGTTAAGGGTCCCTCGACATTGCAACTATACAGGCTTACGCGATCATGATCCTGATTATGAGGCTATTTTGAAGGAAATGACTAAGCCGGGCACAAATTGGATCAAGGGCCAAAAAGGGGGCACGGTTTTTCACAGCAAGGATCTTAGTAGGTATAGCAAGATTTGGTACTCTTTTTTGTGTGCTAAATTATTTCCATCCACATACACATCCGACGTGACCAAGTAAAAAGCATTATTATTATATGCCATTGTACAAGACTTCAGCATCGACATAGGGGAGATAATCAATTTCTCAATCCGACGTTACTTATGAGGACACTTCTCGGGTGGCTTGCCACACCCATCACTGATTTGTGGGTTGTGTAGGCAAGTAGGAGTTCGTTGGGCCGATGATGAACCTACCCAGACACCACTATAGAAACTAGACTCGATAATGATAAGACGATACTCAGTATGGGCAAGCGGCGAATCACACACGCAAGGGCTAGGCTTTGTATTCCCCTCGATGTCAGAGGATGAGGCTGAAGATAAAGATACGTCCAAGGATGATGATTTTCAGGAGGATGCCCTGATGGGAGATCAAGGAACAGAGAAGGTACCACAGTCCGAGGCAATATCTAGCCTTCAGTTCCTTAACTTTCAGCGCCAAGTGGATGAGCACAACAAGCAAGCACGACAAGAGATGAAGCGGCTCGCTGCTAGGCAGGATCATATGTTCGAAGTAATGAACATCTCATTTGCATCCTTGAATATTAAACTTCAAAGCTTCAATCCCACTGCTCAATTTTCATATCAGTAGCCGGCCCCAATGCCACGATTTCCACCAAGTGATTCCGATGAAGAAGAACACCACACACCACCACCCCAGGATTGAAGAAATTATAGGGAAGTCCTCTTTCTTTATTGTTATATCCGTACAATGAGGGCATTGTAACTGTCAATTTTGGGGGATTTACATTCATGTTTGCATATTTAAGTTCATTAAGCTAGGATTGCATAGTAGTGTTATTATGATGCGTAGGTTGATAAATTTAATCATGCATTGGCATAGTAGCTTAGGTGCATATATTTAGTTTTTATTTTTTATTCATGTTATTTATGTGTGTTTACATTCATGTTATGATTACCATTATCTAAAAAAACATAATAAAAACCAAAATATTTTTTGTTTTTTTAGTTAAACATTGTGTTAATTTTGCATATGTCCAGCAGTGTTGTAGTTCATTATATTTTTGGCCAATGATGAGAATTGAGATTAAGTTAACAAATACAACATTGATTATTAGAACTGTGATATAATTTCTTTTATGAATCGAATCTTGTGCTTGTTTTAAATTGGTAGAAAAAGGGAATCACGTAACAACATCTATGTTGACTGGTTAGTTCAAATTGATACATAAAGATTTTCTAAAGGATAATACTAGGGTGAATGAGAAAATGATAAGGATAGGCAATGAAAACGACGAATTGGACAAGAACTTAAGTTTGGGGGAGAAAGGTAGGGTATATGAGCTTTTTAAAAAAAATATCTAGCTTAGTCTTGTGGTGGGTTGAGGAAAATATACTCCCTATAAACACGAGCGTGAGATGGAGCGTAAAACGCACTCACCAACCATATATCTATGAAAAAAAATATATGAAAAAGACGGGATGTAACGCCCCAGAAAATCGAACATTTGTAAATACTTTTAATAATGAATAAAATAATATTATTTATTATTATTACGTGTTGATAAGATGAATGTCATTCTATAACCTAGAAACGTCAGAATGTCGTAGTATTTTAACTACGTAAATGAATTAAAGTGTTTGAATTTCTAAGACAAAAATAAAAACTTTCCGAGAAATTTTCTAAAAAACACTATTCATCGATTTCTGCTTGAGAAATATTTTTGAACTTCTGAGAAATACGTAACGTTATAATATCGAGGTGATATTGATTATGTAATAATAATCTAAGTATGGAAAACATAATATTTCACATGCGGACCTAATTTGGGAACGTTAGGTTTATTAAGTGTTAAGGAAAGAAAGTTGTAATTATATGATGTATATGCATTGTACGAGGTAATGAACATAAGTATAATACGACGTATTATACTATTAAGAATGGAAAATGAAATAACGTATATTACGAATAAATATATGAGCTAGCATATGAGAATTATACGTGGTATATATATGTTAAGTTGTTAATTAAATGTAATGGACTTGTAGGATTATTAGCTTAAGGATAGAAGTGCAATATAATGTGATACTCAAGCCCAAGTGTTTGATAAATCATAAGTCCAATCTATTGTAGCATAAGCCCAATAAGAATTAGCTAGATAAATTAGCAAGCCCAATGAATTGGATATGATCCATGGGGCAAACCAAGTGAGAAATGGGTAGACTTGATGGGCAAACATGTTGTGTGGTGACCAAGTGTTGTGCTAGATAAGAAAGGAATAGTAAGAGGTGGAAGTTAAGGAGGTGGATTAAGAAGGTTTAACTAAGGAGGTGGGATGTGTTAAAGTTCATAATGTCCTCACTTTGAGTTGCCTATAAATAGAAGGCTTCATAATTCTTTGTTGGATGTTAAATTCCTCTCAACTCCTCTCAATATAATCAACTTAATTGTTAGAGAGAATAAGCCACATAAGCACATTTAAGTCATTTCAACCTTTGCTAGATTTTCCAAAGTGAAGTGAAGTAATAGTCTTTAAGGGTAAGACTCATGTCTATTATCTTTATCTCTTCTATGATAGGATTGATAGAGAAGTGGGATTGTTTGATAATAACATGTAATAAGTCATTGATGAATGAACTTAAGCCAAATAAGTTGAATAAGCAACGTGAACCTAAATAAGTTGATAAACTCATGAAGAACTTGGCATATGTTTGTCATATGATATTAGTATGTTCAATATAGTCTGAGAGCATTGATTGATGGACTTAAATTCATATTAAGTCATAAGCATGAGAAATTGTAGTTAATAAGTTAAATAAGTCATTGACTTATGAGAATAAGTCAAAACCTACTTTGTCAATAAGTTGGTGTAACAAGTAACTTGAAATGTTCATGTGTTGGTTAAATTCGGTTTATAACGTTTAGTAATGAAGCTTTGCCAAAATTCACACGATTGGACGATTATCGTCGAATTCGTGAAATTCTCGGAATGAAAGTCGTATTTTGTGTTTGAAGTCAAAAACCTTGGTTTTCGATGGAGACAAGTCATATTTGGCATTATAGAGTTGCGGACTCAAAAATGACCGAATTATGACTTAGAACGAAGGAACGAGCGTTGAACGTTCACGAACATTTATCGCTTTTGTTGAAAATGAACTAATAGGTGAAATTTTAGCAAACAAAGTCAGATAGATAAAATTCTTGCATGAACGTATACAGTCTATACTTTGTGAACCGTAGGCTTTTGAACGAGCCAATTCGAACTTATAACGAAGAAGTTATGTGTCCGGGAAGTTCACAAAATTGAAAGTCTGTAAAAATTTTCTAAGGCACAGAGTTGGCGCCGCGGCGCCAACCCAAGGCCAATTGGTGGCACTGCAGCGCCAAGCACAGTGTCACTACCTTCTGCAGAGTCACGTTGCGGCATGGCCCAATGTATTGTATGTGGCGCCGAAACGCCGGATTCAACCCTTAGCTACAGGAAACTCGCGCTGCAGTACGAGTTATACAAAGAAGACTGGCGCCGCAGCGCCAGACTTAAGAGAGGCATAGAAAAGAAAGTTTACAAGTATGAAATGAATAGTAAGTCTTAGATAATGAACTAAAGAACTTAATGAATCATTATAAGGTGTTGTTAAATCTTAATAATGTTACCTAAAAGTTAGAAATAAAAATTGAAGGTAAATGTAATGTGAAGATAAGAATGATGTAATGAAAAGCCAGAACCAATAAGAACAAATCTAAGTTATAATTAGATTGAGAAGAAGGGCAAGATACGTTAGGGACTGTGTATTCTCATTCATGACTTAATGTGTTATGTGATATTATCATTATTATAGAGACTCAAAGACTTAGACCAAAGAACATGTTATTAACTGTAGCAGACACTAAAGGCTAGTATTCTAACCCTTGTTCCAGTTCAATCTGGACAAGCTTTGTAATTCATGTATTCTTACACATGAAGTATTGTATGATGAAGTCAAAGCCAATTCTTTCGTCTAGACTTATATTATGTTTCCATCAAGCATGGTCAATGTTTACCAAGTTATATTAGTGTGGTTTTCAAACGAACACTAAGTATGCTAAAAATGTATTGTTGATTAATATATTAATGAATGTATTGTTGATTAATATAGAGTACTATAGGCTAATATCCTAGACGTGCTCGTAAGAAATGTCGGACTTACGGACATAGTGACGGGATGTCTTTTTCAAAGAACTTATGATATGCTCAAGGTCTTGGACCAGAATTGATGTTTTACTGAATATTGTTATTGTAAAATGTTTTGAATGAAAAGAAGTGCTATTTTGAATTATCGATAGTACTTCATAACTATTGTTCAGTTATTAAAGATATATGATTTCTATGTTTCAAGCATGTTGTTGATTAGTAATGTTGTACTTGCTGAGCTAGTCATGTTCACTCTTGCTTGAACCATATAAACACAGCGAAGATCGAACGAACTGAAGGCTCCAACAAGGATAAGGACAAGGTGAAGAAGAATCCATAGAATGTTTTTGAAATAGTATAGAATGAAAGATTGTAATGTATTTGATATTATGACAAGAATAGTTGAAAGGGTTATAAAGAACCTGGGAAATTTAAATATTATTTTGAATATATAGAAGACATATTTGTTCTTTTGAGGCTTTTCAATTGAATATATGTGTGAATGGTAGTACCGGTAGCACTATCTGTCGGGTTGAAAGAGACCCGGATTTGGGGACGTCACAGGTTGGTGTCAAAGAATTAGGTTATAAAACTTAAGGGGGGGGTTTAAAAACCTTAAGTCATAACCTTAAGAGAAGTCAAAGAAGTAAAAGAAGAAAATAACCTTATAAAAATGCATTATGATTATATTATGTGTTTTTATTATTCTACTGACGTGTACTAATCAACTTAATTGTTTTGTGTAGATGTCAGGAGTAAATGGAATGCAGTTAAATGTCCAAGCAGTTAATGAAGAGTCGGTTAACCAAGTAGAGGTTATACCGAACCCCATAGTGGCAGAGTTCGAAGTTGTTTTGATTGAGTCTGGAGACTCAGAGGATCCTGACCTCATGTCAGTATTCGATGGTATGATGGAGGAAGAGGTAGAGGTAGTGTCCTTCAACCCAGTAGCTATAGCAGTGGAGATGGCTCCTGGGGAGTCAATGATGTCATTGTTTATGTCAGTGTTGGA
Organism: Panax japonicus; assembly: GCA_020205505.1. NCBI lineage: Eukaryota > Viridiplantae > Streptophyta > Magnoliopsida > Apiales > Araliaceae > Panax > Panax japonicus. Next base: position 43,859,965 of record CM035114.1, read on the forward strand.
TAGAAATATCCATTACTTTTAGGAGGTTAGGGAGCTGAAAGCAAAGCTCCAGATGGTTATAAAGGGCAAGACGGACGTTGAGTCCATGTGTGAACAGGAACATGACGAGAGGATTTTGGCCAAGGACAAAGTCCACAAATTGAAGCATGAGGTCTTTGAGTTCAAGGAGGAGCTAAAGACCAAACGACAGAAGATAGAGAGAATGTCCTATATCCATAGGAGTTCTCACACAGATTTCCAGCAATAGGTAGCTGGTTATCCTGTAGAGGTGGGGCAGACGCGGCATACTATCAGCCGTGATATTATTGTCGGTCTTGCTAAATTATATTTTGACAATGCCTTAGGGCAGATGTAATCTAGTAGTATCTAGAGTAGTTTAGATATATAAACATTTTGTACTTAGTAGTGACATAAAACCCTCTTTTGTATAGCAAAGGGTAGTCTTTTATAAATCTCAATTTTTGGAAAGCAATAGCGTGATAGTATTATAATCAGCTTAGGCTGTGTAATGAAAAGATGTAGTATTATACTACAAGGAATGAATGAATCTAAGCCTTTTTATAGGAAAACAATGAGTAATGGATGTTGAGGTTATTGTTTAATATCGAATAATAACTAAATAATAAGAAGGAAATAATAACGCAACGTGTTGTTTATTGTATCAGCAAAATCTCTCCAAGAAGAGTGCAACGAAACCAAGACGCTAATGCAAACCAATCGGAGGGAGGTCCGGTTAATCTAATGCAAGAGTTTGTTAATTTAATAACAGCCGCATTTAATAGAACTGGGGCTAATATCCCCGTAAATCCGGGAGTAGCACGAGCTACTACCTTTAAGGATTTTAAGAGTGTTGGTCCGCCGGAGTTCAAAGGAACTACGGACCCTACTGAGGCCCAAACGTGGGTGAAGGAAATTGAGAAGGCATTTGTGATAACAAATGTTGACTAGGCCTAAAAGGTTGCCATTGCAACCTATACGATGAAGGGAGAGGCCAACTTTTGGTGGGAGGCCCATCAGGCCAGAACGGATATAGGGAACGTAACATGGGTGAAGTTCAAGGAGATATTCTTCGAGAACTACTTTCCCACAAGCATGCAGGGGAGGATGGAGATGAGGTTTCTCGATTTAAAATAAGGGGACATGACAGTTCCCTAATACGCTGCCAAGTTTAATGAACTGGCAAAGTTTGCTCCACACCAAGTGGATACCGCGGTAAGGAAGGCGCTACAGTTCGAGCAGGGATTGAAACCTTGGCTCTATAACCGTGTGTCTGTATTCTAGAACACTACTTTTGCGACCCTTTTAGAGAAGGCGATAATCGCCGAGGGTGGTAGCAAGGCGTTGAGCCAGTACCATAAAGAAAAGAAGAATAAGGGGAAGATTGACGGGGGAAGCAAGGAGACTCGAAGAGAAGGATGGAGGCCTACAAGACCTGCGGGAAGACTCATTTAGGAGTCTGTCCCAAAGAGAAGGCTGTGTGCTATAATTGCAGACAGGAGGGGCACATTGCACCTAACTGTCCCAGTCCCAAGAAGAATCGCGGGTGCTTTGTGTGTGGGTCAATTGACCACATGGCAAAGAGTTTCCCAAAGAAAGGAACGGATGGGAACTAGGGCACTCATAGCGGGAAGTTAGCTATTGGGGGTCCAACGCAGTCGGGTAGGCCGATGGGTCGTACCTTTAATATGACAGTCCAAGATGCAGTTACATCGGGAGACCTCGTCGCAGGTAATATTTCGATTAACGAAATAAATGCTTACGTGCTGTTTGATTCGGGTGCTACTTGTTCGTTCATAGCTTGTGATTTTGCTAAACGATTAGAATTACTTCCCAAAAAGTTGCCTATACCTTTAAATATTAAGGTAGCAAAGGAAGAGATAATTCCTGTTGAAGATATTCATAGGAGTTGTTGCGTAGACATACGGGGTTGTAAATTATTAGGAGATTTGATACCGATAAAGTTAGGAGAATTCGACGTAATTCTCGGGATGTATTGGTTAGTAAACCATGGGGCAATTATAGATTGTCAAAAGAAATGTGTGAACATTAGAACGTTAAGACAACCTCAAGTAGTATTTTATGGGAATAGATCGTCGGGACGTTCCTGTTGTCTAACCATGACACAAACGAAAAAATTATTGTAACATTCCAGAATTTTAATTGTTATATTAAATATTTATTGAATTATTTAAGTATTTAATGGATGTGTTTATGGTTGAATTTGTAATTGTTCAAATTTGATTCGATTTGGTTAATTATTTGTTAAATAAATAATTAAGGAAATTAATTATTTTATTCTAATTTAATTTAATTATTAAGTGGGAAAGTTTTGATTAATTGAATTATTATCCTTTTATTTGAATTTGTAATTCTAATTTTGTGGTATTGATTAATGTGTTGTAATAATTTAATAAAAAAGTGGCAAATAACCTTTTACAAATGAGTTATTAAAATAACTTAAAGGAGTTTTAATTCAGTTTTGCCAAACAAGGCCTATTGCTTATTAAGTCTTTATTCTAATTGTGTTTTACCAAACAAGGCATAGGGGTTAATTGATTATTTTTTAGTGGTTAGCCAAACAAGCCTTATGGCTTTTGATTTTCAAATAAACATAACTTATGTCAGTTAAGTTAGTATTATATTATAGATTTAATATTATTATTATTATTATTATTATTATTATTATTATTATTATTATTATTATTATTATTATACGTTAGATATCTAGTACGCTAGATAGAGTTAGGAAGAAAAGAAAGACTCAGAGGAAGAACACGAAGAGAAGATGAAAAGTGAGAGAGAAAAGAAGAGAGGAAGAAAGGTTATAGAATTTGAGAAAAGAATTGGGGAAAAGAAGTTTGATAATCAAAAGGGATAGCCATCATCTTCTACAATCAAGGTATTCTACTACTTTTTTTATGTTTTAAAGTTCTAGTTTTCTATTCTCCTATTTCTTTATAAAATTCTTGTGATAGGGTAAATTGTTGATTTTATGGGTATTCATATGATTAACTAGTGTTGTAAAGTTATTTTCATAAGTTTTATATGATTATAATCAATGAATTGTTGTTATGTATGTAGTTTGTGAAGAAAACCTTTTTACAGAGAGTTTATGTGAAAGAATATGGGTTAATTTAAAATAGAAATTATGGGTTGTTTAGTTGTTTTATTGATAAATTGACTATTCAATTTGTTAGAGTATGTATATACTTTGATAAAATGCTTTAAATTAACTGTTTTGGTTGAAGTATATACATACTCTATAATTTCTTAAAATGCTTTATAGAGTTTTAAAAAAATTTAAACAGAATTTTTTTAGTTTTTTAAAAAACATTAATTTTTTTTAATAAATTTTAAAAAAACAGTTTAAAAACGTTAATTTTTTAAAAAAATTAATAAATTTTTAAAAAACGTTAATTTTTTAAAATCAGTTTAAAAACGTTAATTTTTTTAAAAAATTTTAAACATAATTTTTTTAATTTTAAACTTTTTTTTAAAATTCAATTTTTTTTTAAAAAGTATGTTTTTTTAAAAAACGTTAATTTTTTATAAAAACAGAATTTTTTTAATTTTTTTAGAAAAGTAACGTTTTTTAAATTTTTTTTAGAAAATTAACGTTTTTTAAAATTTTTAAATTAACTTTTTTAAAATTTTTTAAAATTAACATTTTTTTATTATTATTTTGAAATTATTAGTATTATTATTATTATTATTAGTTTTGGAATTGTTTAGGTAAAGTAGTTAATAGTTTTCGTCATTTGTGCTATAATAATCTGTCTGTTTGTCTTTTCTGTGTTCCACGTCAACAAAAAAGTCGAGTCAACTTGCACAGTCAGCATTCCTAACGTTTTTTGGATGAAAAATCAGACGGAGTGACCATTTTGTAAATTTTTGAAAGTACAGTTATTCGATTGGAACAAAAAAAGTTTCGGTAACTACAATGAAAACCGGACCCCATTACAGTGAACAAAACCTTATTTATCCCATGTAGTTTACGAAGAAAGCCTTTTTACAGAGAGTTTATGTGAATAAATATGGGTTAATTAAAAATAGGAATTATGGGTTGTTTAGTTGTTTTATTGATAAATTGGCTATTCAATTTGTTAGAGTGTGTATATACTTTGATAAAATGCTTTAAATTAATTGTTTTGGTTGAAAAACAAAATCACAGTATTGATTTTCATCAAAAATATCAAAAAGTGAGTTTTTATCAAAAATAGTGAAATTGGATGTTTTAAATTAGTTGTTTATTTTGTTGTATGGGTAGAATCATGTTAGGAGTTCTTGAATTATGTCTACATGAAGTCTTTGTATGCATTATATGTGAATTAGATTGTTAGAAACGAACTTGTAGGCCAAAATTGGCTTTGTGTATATGATTTTCGTAGTTGACTGCCGAAGTTTACAGAATGGCGCTGTAGTGCAGCTTGGCAGTATAAATCTCGTGCTGCGGCCCGGCCTCGTAGGTTATTTCTCGTACCGCAACGCCATCTCCGCACCGCAGCGCCGCACCACAGTATAAACTGTGGCGCCGCAGTGCGAGTTAGCAGAATGGTCTGACAGTGTACTTTCTGTACTCGAATTTTTAAGGAATAGTTATGTGATTATAGTAGGACTGTAAAATGTTAATTTTAGTACTTCTATACTATGAATAAGTATGTTATTAACAATTAACTTGTGTTATAACTTGATTATATGATTAAATAATCAGACCTATATGATGAATGTAGTTAGTTAATTTGTAAAGTAGTAGTGACTAACTATGTCATGATGACATATATATATATACGTGTGTGTGTGTGTGTGTACATATAGGGTATTATGATCTGAATTGATTCGGTTTAGCCTACGAGCAAGACAAGTTTTCTAATTCTTTATCTTGTTGAACTATTTATTGTTTCAATTCGATTACCTTATAAATGATGCAAGCTTTCTAAACTTTGTTTTTGATATTGAACAAGTTATTCTTGTATTTAACTTGTTGTTTAGCATGCCGAATATATTTGAATAGTTTATCGTTCATATTGCTGTGCATGCTTAGTACTCAATTCTAATTAACCTTGACTTAATATTGTTCAAGCAAGGCATGTTATAGTTATTCAAAGTATATGCTATTAGATTATTCCTAAAGCATGATTTTGGTTTACCATGTTGATTCAATTACGATTATTCTACAGTATGATGTTATTGGTTTTATTCAACTAATCCTTAGTTGATGTTCGTTGAATTCTAAATTACCCTGAAATGTATCTAAATCAAACTCAATTTGGTGCGAACTTGTACTCTAAATACTGAGATGAACAACCCTATTATTAGGGGTAACTTACGCTTAGCGTTGAAATGTTTGTGCACAATACATTGTACGAAGGGCTGATCCCCCTAAGTACGAGGAGTCCCTATAGTCTTATGACTATTAAAGTTTAAGTTAAAACATCACTTATAACTTTGGACATAGTTCGTGGTCTTAGGACCCTCAGTTATATACTTCAGAATGTTGACAAATCATATTGTTTAAAATCCTATTGAGTCTCTTTCCTAACATTTGTTGTAAAAGTTTGTCATTCATTATTATTTCAACTGAGCTTTGTTTGCTCAATCTTGCTTATATAACTATTACAGTTAAGGATGAGAAGGCTGATGTACCTAGCACCAGTAAGGGAAAAGGAAAGATGAACAAGTTTTGAAGACTTGTAATATGATAGTTTATTATCAGTTTTTTATTGAATGGTTGTAATAAAGATTATTTATTTTTTGCAGTTGAATGATTGTGTTTAAAGGTTAGACAACCTGGGAGATTTTATTATGTAACCCTTTAATGGGGGAAGTTTTATTTATCCAGTTTTATTGTGATTGGGTAATTAGATATGAATGTTTGATTAAGTGAACACCAAATCCTGTGGGAATGAAGTACATGGGTCAGAGCCTTAGGTTATGAACCTTAGGTGGGGGAAAAGCCTTAGGAAGTAACCTTCGAAAAGATAGTAATGATAAACTCTTATCAAGTTTTAAGGAAGAAGTAATAAAACACTTATGTGCTTATGTGTTTATAACTTATGTTCTCGTGAGAGTCGAATAGTTATGATTAGTAATAAAAACTTAAACTTTAGTTGACAGGATGTCTAATATAGGAGGATCCAGTCAAGCTAGGGAGGAGGAACCTCGAGATATTCAAGTAGTTTGGGAATAATTACTGCCATGGGAAACAGTTCCATTGGTCACAGTAGTTGAGCAGGAGAGAGTACCTGATGAGGATGATGAGATAGAGACAAACGAGGAGGATTCCTTGGAGCTGCCACAGATGGATGAAGAGGACAAGGAGGAAAGGATTCCACTTAACTCGATAGCTGGCCGTATATACGATGAGGTGCATGACCGTAACGTGGAACTTCAAGATACTGTCGAGGAATTGCAAGAGATAGTAGTTGAACAACAAACCTCGATGGCACAGAAGGACGACGAGATCCAGGATCGGGAAGAACGATTGAACAATGTTGAAGAGAAGTTGGTTCACACTGACGAAGAGAACGACCAAATGAGAGCAGAGATTGCAGAGTTGAAGAGCAAGTTGAGAGAAGAGTCTGCAAAAAGGGCAAGAGCCAAAAATGCGTACGAGGAAGCTGATCAACGGGCCAAAATAGCATAGGGAGATGCACAAACAAATAGAATGAAGATGCAGGAAATGGATAACGTATTCAACATAGCGATCAATCAAGCTCAGGATCGGGTCATGGGTTACCCAATTTAGTTTGAGACGCTACCCTCATACATACTAGATCGTCGAACCATGTTCCAAATTATGGAAGAAGAGCGTCGTAAGGCTTTGAAGTATCTTAATAGAACAACTTAGGAAGTGTACTTGATTTATGTTATAATAAGTATTATGTAAATCCCTAGTGTTATGCAACTTATGGGATATGGTGATGATATTCTAAAACTTTAGTAGTTCAGGAAAATAATGTAAATAGCAGTGATGCTATGGATGTGATGTTTTTCAAAGAATTAAGTATGAATAAAATTTATTATCTTTTTTTATCCAAAGTGTTATGTGTTATGTGGTGATTACTTTTATGGGGGCAAGTTATTTAGAAATTACTTGAAAGATTTGAGTAATAATCTAATGAGTGTATTTTTAACATAAAATACCTCGAAGACGTCAACCACCCCATCACAGAACCGCTGAAGGAACCAACAACGATAATGCTGAAGCTAACCCCGTTCAGCAGCTGGTGATGTTACTGACAGGTGCACTACAAAATCAATCACAAAATCAACCTCGGAATCAAAGTGCTATATTTAAGGACTTCAACGTGATTGGACCACCATAATTTCGTGGATCCATGAATCTAGTTGAAGCACAGACCAGGATCATAGAAATTGAGAAGGTTTTTGATGTGGCTAGGGTAGACGATAACCAGAAGACTACTTTTGCAACATTTATGTTGAAAGCAGAGGCTAGTTATTGGTGGCAGGCCAATAAAACTCGGGAGGGACCAGGAATTATGACTTGGGAAAGGTTTAAGGAGATTTTCTGAGACCTATTTCCCAGAGAGTTCGAAAAGCAAGTTAGAAGTACAGTTTTTAGAATTAAAGCAGGGAACGATGACGGTATCGGAGTATGCCACGAAATTCAACGCGTTGGCAAGGTTTGCGCCATACCAAGTCAGCACAGATGAACGCAAGGCAAAGTGGTTTGAACAGGGACTGAAGCCCTGGTTGTTTAGTAGGGTTTCCTTGTTCCAGTTGAAGACTTTTGCAGTCATAATGGCAAAGGCCATTCTCGCTAAAGGTGGAGGCAAGGCGGTAACCAAGTTCAATCAGGAATAAAAAAAGAAGAAGAATGAAGTGGAGGTGAAGAATGGAGGTGGTGGTAGTGGAAATGGTAATAATAACATGAAAATAAAGTGGAATGGAAATGTGGGTTCTAGGAATCAACAAGGTGGCCAGCAGAATAAGAAGTTTGAAGCATGTGATACATTCAGGGAAGTTTCACAAGGGTGTATGTTTAATAGGGAAACGAGTATGCTTTAACTGTGGCCAGGAGGTTCATATCGCCCCAAATTGCAATCAACCCAAGAAGAATGTTTGCTATACTTGTGGGTCCAAGGATCACTTTGCTCGTGAGTGCCCCAAGAAGAAAGCTGGAAAAGCAACGGAAACAAGGGGGGTAGCAGTGGAGGTACATGGGCCATTACTAGACCGATGAAATTAACCAAACCCACAGCCAGAACCTTCAACATGACAGTGCAAGATGTTGTGCAATCAAAGGATGTGGTGTCAGGTATTATCCCAATCAATGATATTGATGCTTATGTATTATTTGATTTGGGTGCTACTTGCTCATTTATATCTAATGAATTTGCTATGAGATTAGTATTGCCTAGTGAAGAATTGAATTTCCCTTTAAACAAAGAAATTGCGAATAAGGAAGTAATTCCTATTAGGTTCGTATACAAGAACTGTAGGGTGAACATTAAGGGAAATATCTTGATGGTAGATTTAATTATGATTAGGCTTGGAGAGTTTGATGTTATTTTGGGAATGGATTAGTTGTTCAATTGTGGAGTAATAATTGACAGCCAAAAGAAATGTGTAAACCTTATGACTCCGTCAAAGGTAGTTTTCAATGGTAGCAAATTACCTAGACAAATGAGATGTCAGACGATTATGCAGACTAAGAAGTCAAGGTTGTGTGGGTTAATTAGCTTATATAGTCGATACTTATAAGAAGGGTGCGAAATTGGAAGAAATACCAGTGGTTAGGAAATTTGTGAACGTGTTTCCAGAGGATTTACCAGGACTTCCGCCTGACAGAAAAATCGAGTTCGTGATCGACTTAGCGCCAGGAACCGCTCCGTTATCAAAAGCCCTGTACAGAATGGCTCTGGTAGAGATGAAGGAACTGATGGTACAACTACATGAGCTGTTGGACAAGAAATACATTCAGCCGAGTGTGTCACGGTGGGGAGCACCGGTGTTATTCGTAAAGAAGAAGGATGGGTCAATGAGTCTTTGCATTGATTATGGGGAGTTAAATAAAGTCACTATTAAGAATAAATATCCATTGCCGAGAATAGATGATTTATTTGACCAGTTGAAGGGTGCTATATATTTCTCGAAAATAGATTTGAGGAGTGGGTATCACTAACTGAAAGTAAGGAAGGAGGATGTACCGAAGACGGCATTCCAAACTCGGTATGGACATTACTAATTTTTGGTTATGTCTTTTGGTTTGACAAACGCCCCTGTAGCGTTCATGGATTTGATGAACAGGGTGTTTAATTCATTTTTAGACAAGTTTGTGGTGGTGTTTATCAATGATATTCTGGTGTATTCTAGAACTCAAGAAGAACACGTGGAACACTTACATCTAACACTGGAGATGCTAAGAAAGGAAAAGTTATACGCAAAATTCTCTAAATGTTAATTTTGGTTAGATCGTGTATAATTTCTTGGGCACGTAATTGACAAGGATGGAATCTCAGTTGATCCATCAAAGGTCGAAGCTGTGATAAATTGGAAATAACCAAGAACTCCGTCAGAAGTAAGAAGTTTCTAGGGATTGGTAGGGTATTACAGAAGGTTTATCCAGGATTTCTCCAAGATTGCCACTCCGTTAACAAATTTGACGAGGTAATCTATAAAATTTGTTTGGATGGAGAAATGTGAAGGAAGTTTTCATGAATTGAAAAAGAAGCTAAGTATGGCACCTGTGTTGTCATTACCAAATAGTACATGAAATTTTGTCATGTATAGTGATGCTTCACACAAGGGATTAGGATGTGTCCTTATGCAGAACAAAAAAGTTATCGTGTATGCATCAAGGCAATTGAAAGACTACGAAAAAGGCTATCTGACTCATGATTTAGAGTTGGCGGCGGTTATGTTTGCTTTAAAAATATGGAGACTATATGGTCTAAATGTGAGATCTACACAGACCATAAAAGTCTAAAGTACATTTTCACTCAAAAGGACCTGAACATGCGTCAAAGGAGATGGATGGAATTGATAAAAGATTACGATTGTGATATCTTTTATCATCTAGGCAAGGCAAATGTGGTTGCAGATGCCTTGAGTAGGAAAGGATGAGAAAAGTTGATGTTGTTAACTGATAAGGAGGAACTTATTACAGCAATGTCAAGGATAGAGTTGGAAATCAAATTTCCAAAAGAATCCGATGGAAAATTATACTAGATGGAAGCCAGTCTAACTTTGGTGGACAAAGTGAAGAATGCTCAACTACAAGATGAGGAATACAGAAAAATAAGAGAAAGTGTGGCTGAGGGAAAGGAAGTAAAATACAAGGTTGATACCGATGGAAAGCTGAGATTCGAGGGACGGATCTGGGTTCCAGCAGTACCAGATATTAAAGAGTACATCTTGACAAAAGCTCATAACTCAAGATATTCAATTCATCCAGGAAGTATGAAGATGTATCAAGATTTACGATGATATTTTTGGTGGCCAAATATGAAGAGAGACATTGCAAATGTGTTGCAAAGTGCCTGCCATGTCAGAGAGTCAAAGCTAAGCATCAAAGACCAAGTGGGTTACTTCAACCGTTAGAGATACCGAAATGGAAATGGGAACATATCACATTGGATTTTGTGGTAGGTCTCCCAATGACTCAGAAATGATATGATGCAATTTGGGTGATAGTGGACAGATTGGCAAAATCTGCACACTTTTTGCCAATAAAGATTATATTTAATCTTGATCAACTAGCAAGGTTATATGTTAAAGAGATCGTTGCAAGACATGGAGTTCCAGTGTCAATTGTGTCAGATAGAGATCCGAAGTTCACATCAAACTTCTGGAAGAGACTACATGAATGTATGGGAACACAGTTGAGAATGAGTACGGCATATCATTCGCAAACAGATGGCCAAAGCGAACGAACAATTCAGACATTGGAAGATATGTTGAGAGCATGTGTCATGGATTTCAAAGGAAGCTGGGATGAACAATTACCATTGGTGAAATTGCCTAAAATAACAGTTACCACGCAAGCATCGACATGCCACCTTACGAAGCATTGTACGGCAGGAGGTGCTGAACTCCATTGTGCTGGGATGAAGTCGACGAACGTCAACTGTTAGGACCAGAACTTGAACAACAAACTGCTGACGGTTGTCAAACTTATCAAAACAAGATTGATAGCGGCTCAAGACAGACAAAAGAAATATGCCGATCAACACAGATAAGATCGTGAATTCGACGTAGGAAGTTACATTTTCCTAAAAGTTTCACCTTGGAAGGGAAAAATTTGATTTGGTAAAAAAGGAAAACTAAGCCTGAGGTTTATTGGACCCTTCGAAGTGCTGCGAAAAGTTGGGGAGGTGGCTTACGAGGTAGCTCTACCTCCAGAATTGCAAAACATTCATAATGGTTTACATATTTCAGTGTTACGACCATATAAGTCTGATTACAAGCACGTGATCGAGTAAGAACCATTGTAGTTTGAGAAAGACTTGTCCTATGAAGAGATTCCTATTCAGATTGTTGACAGGAAAAAACAAGTGCTCAGAAATATAGTGATACCTTCTGTGAAGGTAATATGGAGGAACCTCATTGTCGAAGAGGCTACATGGGAACTCAAAGCTGAAATGATGAAGAATTACCCTGAGTTATTTGTTTAATCCGTGTCTTCGATTCTGGGGACAGAATCTTCGTAAGTAGGGGAGAATGTGACGAATGAATTATTTGAGTTGCGATTCTGGGGACAGAATCCTTGTAAGGAGGGAATGATGTAACATTCTAGAATTTTAATTGTTATATTAAATATTTATTGAATTATTTAAGTATTTAATGGATGTGTTTATGTATGAATTTATAATTGCTCAAATTTGATTCGATTTGGTTAATTATTTGTTAAATAAATAATTAAGGAAATTAATTATTTTATTCTAATTTAATTTAATTATTAAGTTGGAATGTTTTGATTAATTGAATTATTGTACTTTTATTTGAATTTGTAATTCTAATTTTGTGGTATTGATTTATGTGTTGTAATAATTTAATAAAAAAGTGGCAAATAACCTTTTACAAAGGAGTTATTAAAATAACTTAAAGGAGTTTTAATTCAGTTTTGCCAAACAAGGCTTATTGCTTATTAAGTCTTTATTCTAATTGTGTTTTACCAAACAAGGCATATGGGTTAATTGATTATTTTTTTAGTGGTTAGCCAAACAAACCTTATGGCTTTTGATTTTCAAATAAACATAACTGATGTCAGTTAAGTTAGTATTATATTATATATTTAATATTATTATTATCATCATATGTTAGATATGTAGTACGCTAGATAGAGTTAGGAAGAAAAGAAAGACTCAAAGGAAGGAGAAGAGAAGAAGAAAAGTGAGAGAGAAAAGAAGAGAGGAAGAAAGGCTAGAGAATTTGAGGAAAGAATTGGGGAAAAGAAGTTTGATAATCAAAATTGATAGCCATCATCTTCTACAATCAAGGTATTCTACTACTTTTTTTTTATGTTTTAAAGTTCTAGTTTTCTCATCTCCTATTTCTCTATAAAATTCTTGTGATAGGGAAATTGTTGATTTTATGGGTATTCATATGATTAACTAGTGTTGTAAAGTTATTTTCATAAGTTTTATAAGATTATAATCAATGAATTGTTGTTATGTAGTTTGTGAAGAAAACCTTTTTATAGAGAGTTTATGTGAATGAATATGAGTTAATTTAAAATAAAAATTATGGGTTATTTAGTTGTTTTATTGATAAATTGGCTATTCAATTTGTTAGAGTATGTATATACTTTGATAAAATGCTTTAAATTAACTGTTTTGGTTGAAAAACAAAATCACAATATTGATTTTCATCAAAAGTATCAAAAAGTGAATTTTTATCAAAAATGGTAAAATTGGATGTTTTAAATTAGTTGTTTATGTTGTTGTATGGGTAGAATCATGTTAGGAGTTCTTGAATTATGTTTAAATGAAGTCTTTGTATGAATTATATGTGAATTAGACTGTTAGAAATGAACTTGTGGGCCAAAATTGGCTTTGTGCATATGATTTTCGTAGCTGTCTACCGAAGTCTGCAGAATGGCGCCGCAGCGCGGTTTGGCAGTATAAATCACGCGCCGCGGAGCCATCGCCATGTCGCAGAGCGGCCTCGTAGCTTATTTCTCGCGCCGCTGTGCCATCTCCGCGCCGCAACGCCATCTCTGCGCCGCAGCGCCGCAGCACAGTATGAATTGTGGCGCCACAGCGCGAGTTAGCAGAATGGTCTGACAGGGTACTTTTTGTACTCGAATTTTTAAAGAATAGTTATGTGATGATAGTAAAACTGTAAAATGTTGATATTAGTACTTCTATACTATGAATAAGTATGTTATTAACAATTAACTTGTGTTATAACTTGATTATATGATTAAATAATCAAACCTGTATGATGAATGTAGTTAGTTAATTTGTAAAGTAGTAGTGACTAACTATGTCATGATGACATATATATATATATATATATATATATATATATATATATATATATATATATATATATATATATATATATATATATATATACATATAGGGTATTGTGACCCGAATTGATTCGGTTTAGTCTACGAGCAAGGCAAGTTTTCTAATTCTTTATCTTGTTGAACTATTTATTGTTTCAATTCGATTACCTTATAAATGATGCAAGCTTTCTAAACTTTGTTTTTGATATTGAACAAGTTATTCTTGTATTTAACTTGTTGTTTAGCATGCCGAATATATTTGAATAGTTTATCGTTCATATTGCTATGCATGCTTAGTACTCAATTCTAACTAACCTTGACTTAATATTGCTCAAGCAAGGCATGTTATAGTTATTCAAAATATATGCTATTAGATTATTCCTAAAGCATGATTTTGGTTTACCATGTTGATTCAATTACGATTATTCTATAGTATGATGTTATTGGTTTTATTCAACTAATCCTTAGTTGATGTTCGTTGAATTCTAAATTACCCTGAAATGTATCCAAACCAAACTCACTTTGGTGCGGACTTGTACTCTAAATACTGAGATGAACAATCCTATTATTAGGGATAACTTATGCTTAGCGTTGAAATGTTTGTGCACAATACATTGTACGAATGGCTGATCCCCCTAAGTACGAGGAGTCCCATAGTCTTATGACTAGTTAAAGTTTAAGTTGAAACATTACTTATAACTATGGACATAGTTCGTGGTCTTAGGACCCTCAGTTATATACTTCAGAATGTTGACAAATCATATTTTTTAAAATCCTATTGAGTCTCTTACCTAACATTTGTTGTAAAAGTTTGTCATTCATTATTATTTCAAGTGAGCTTTGTTTGCTCACTATTTCTTATATAACTATTACAGTTAAGGATGAGAAGGCTGATGTACCTAGCACCAGTAAGGGAAAAGGAAAGATGAACAAGTTTTGAAGACTTGTAATATGATAGTTTATTATCAGTTTTTGATTTAATTGTTGTAATAAAGATTATTTATTTTCCGCATTTGAATGATTGTGTTTAAAGGTTAGACAACCTGGGAGATTTTATTATGTAACCCTTTAATGGGGGAGGTTTTATTTATCCAGTTTTATTCTGATTGGGTAATTAGATATGAATGTTTGATTAAGTTAACACCAAATCATGTGGGAATGAAGTACATGGGTCAGAGCCTTAGGTTCTGAACCTTAGGTGAGGGAAAAACCTTAGGAAGTAACCTTCGAAAAGATAGTAATGATAAACTCTTATAGAGTTTTAAGGAAGAAGTAATAAAACACCTATGTGCTTATGTGTTTATAACTTATGTTCTCGTGAGAGTCGAATAGTAATGATTAGTAATTAAAACATAAACTTTGGTTGACAGGATGTCTAATATAGGAGGATCCAGTCAAGCTAGGGAGGAGGAGCCTTGAGATATTCAGGTAGTTTGGGAATAATTACTGCCATGGGAAACAGTTCCATTGGTCACAGTAGTAGAGCAGGAGAGAGTACCTGATGAGGATGATGAGATAGAGACAGACGAGGAGGATTCCTTGGAACTGCCACGAACGGATGAAGAGGATAAGGAGGAAAGGATTCCATTTAACTCGATAGCTGACCGTATATACGATGAGGTGCATGACCGTTGTGACACCCCCAAATCCGGGTTACCTGACCACCGAGTTTGGTGTTCACGATCCACAATAAAATACTAACTATCTACCCATTCATATAGAAATTGTAATACATATCTCATTAACATATGTTGCTAATACATTAACCCCAGGTCCGCTAACCTTAACATTACAAACATACCCCTTAGATATACAAAAAGGGTTTACAAATACAACATAATAATAATGTTATTCATAACTAATTAATCACTAGGTCTTTGCTCTTGTTCTTCACAGCACCTTCTGCCACTTCGTCCCTAGCTAAAAAGTTTTATTTAGCGAGGGTGAGCAACAAATTTGCCCCGCAAGTTAAGATATACAATAAATGTATAAGTATTAGAATAATACACTATCTATTTCGATAGAAAGAAAACAAAGTTCGGGGAACTTTGCATTAGCTGAACAAATCGTTAATCAATAACAAGACTTCTCCTTTTCTATGCAACACCATAATTTGATAATGAAAGAGTACAATGCTTTCAAAGTTTTACGATATTCAAATGATTAAACAAGAATCAATTCTCCGCAATAACAAAGTAGAATATTCTCCAAATTTATACTGAGTGATCCCACCAGATCTTTGAACTTATTTTCTCGGGTATCTATCAAAAATTTACTTTGATACATACCAGGAGTATCAGATAACCATAAAGATTAAATCATACTCCCCTGCAAGTATAACAAGTGATCATCTTTATTATACCCGATATTATGCATAATACTTATAAAGCGCACAAGGGTCGAATATACGACCCACAAATATTCCCTTTATATAAAAGGTTGTTCTTCTCAGTTTTAGAATCAAGATTTTGATTTAACAACGAAATACTGTGATTTCAAATTCTATGCACTAATTAATCTAGCCGGAATAATTGGCATTGATCTATCATTAACAATTGAATTCTCTTTTCTTGAATTTATCAAGTTCTACAAATGTTTGTCTAGCCAGAATAATTAGCTAAGACATTTCTCAACACAATTTGACAATAAACAGGAATTATATGTACTGTCAATTCTAAATTCTACAGATTTGAATATTCAACAATAGTTATTCTACGAATATATATTTCTGAATCAATAATTCAATTTGAATTATTAAGTATGCACTAACTGCGAATAATCAACAATAAATTCCCTGGATGTGGTGTAATTAGCAATAATTAATCACTATAATAATTGAATGAAATATAACTCAAGGTTGAGTTAGGAAACTTGCCTTCCACGTTGATTACAGCTACACAATATAATTAACTACGTTCGTAAGACCTATATTCAACAATGTCGGTCTCACAATTAGTACAAACATTTATAACACATAACACTGTACTTTACAGTCAAACTTCTCCTAGGCACATTACCACATATTCATATTAGTATTTATAACCTATATAAACACTTATCAAGTCTAACTATTTTAGTCTGGTTGGATTTTGGTCCAATCTCGGTGTTCTGGTTACCCTATCCGACAATTAACACATTTATTGTCAATTAAACTTGGTCTCTAACCTTCAATATTAATTCAGATAAGTCAATTATCAATAATAATATTTTTCGGAAGCTTTTAATAATTAATAAACAATTATTATAATTTGTAATAATTTTTCAAACACTTAAATCATATTTAAATGATTTAATTATCAAATAATCATATCATTATTAATACTTAATAATATAAAAATATTAATAACATACATTCCAAAATATTAAAGTTATCATCAATAACTTAAAATATTTTTAAATCATCAATATTCTACTTAAATGATTTTTAAAATAATTAAAATCATTTTTAATTCATCACCATTAATATATAAATATTAATGAAATTATTATCTAAATATTAAAAGTCATAATTTATAACTTAAAATATTTTTAAATTATTTTTCTCATTTTTAAATGATTTTTAAATCAATAAAATCATTTTTATTTCCTTTATTTAATATAATAATTAAATAATTTAAATATCATTAATATTACTTTATTAATGAAAATTCTCCAAAAATATTGAAAATTATATTTTATAATTTAAAATATTTTCTAACACTTTATTCTTAATTAAAATGATTTTTAAATCATTTTTATCTTATTTATTTAATTTAATAATCAAATAAATATAATATCATTAATATTAAATTATTAATGAAAATTCTCCAAAAATATTAAAAGTTACATTTTATAACTCAAAATATTTTTAAATACATTATTCTCATTTAAAATGATTTTTCATAATATTTATTCATTTTTCCCTAATTTATTTAATACATTAATTAAGTAAATTAAATACCTCTAATATTTAAATAATTATAAATATTAAAGAAAAATATTCCAATTGGTCAGAAATTATTTTTCATAATTTAAGATAATTTTTAAAACCATTTTTGATAATTTTTAGAATTTATTTCTATTTTTTTATTAATTTTTGGAAAATCAGAAAATAATATAATTATTTCGTCGCTAAAGGCCTATAGCGACACATTCTGTCGCTATAGGTGTTCTTGAGCCAAACCCAGAATTTTCTGGCAGGTGCGAGGGTCATGGTTTGACCGGCTTTAATTCACGGAATGATCAAGTTTTGGGCTAACTAAAACTTTGGACGTGTAGCCAATATGTCACACTACAACAGCCAACCAACACTTTGGTTAAACAACATAATAACAAGGAGATCTAAACCTCCAAACTTTTTGACAAGTGGATTCTGGGCCAAAATAGATTCAAGTGGTCACTTTCAAACTTAAATTAATCTATGCCCTGGCCATGATTTACGTGATCTATCACCTCCAGTTTGTAGAAACCATGTAATACTACAACTACAAAGCATAATAACACTTAAACAACAAAACAGGAGCTAGATCCGACCGGTCAAACTTGAACACGGAGGTTAAGCTTAAATTTTCTGGGTTCGTGTTCTTGACAGATTTCGGTCAACGGGTTTTGACCGCCTATAACTTTTTATCTACAAATTATCTGGCTTTGATTCTTTTTGCATCTTAAATACCACATATCAGGCTACAATTTACAAGCTTTAAACATCAAAAACACTTACTACAAACGGAGTTATAAGATCTGACATTTGACTGAAAAACACAGTTTTCCAGATTTCCAGATTTTGAAAAACTTTAAATTCGTGCATTTTGATGTTATGGGTTCATGATTTATTAACCCAGATCATCAATTGACACCTTATAACACAACTTTGAACAATCAAATTCATCAATTAACAAGAAATCGAAGGATTTTAAAATTAGGGTTTTATACCTCTTTATGCTTTGATTTTGATCTTGGCTCTCCAATCTGTTTATTGATGATCTTGGGGCTGTTTCTAGGACTGATCCACTACTGATTTTCGTGGGTTTTGGAGAGAGAGAGAGTTGGTGAGAGCCAAATGCAAAATGGCTAAGTTTTATGAGTTTTTCTCTCTCTAAATCTCTTTATATTGTAATATGTTGCTTGGATCTGATGATATTTCGGCTGGGAGCAGATTTTATGGGATTTTGAGAGCCACGAAGTCAAAAGAGTTGGTGACCTAATAAAGTTGTTGGACAATTTTGTAAGTTAGCTCATAAAAATCCCATAAAGGGCATTTTGGTCATTTGCAAATTAATTCTAATGGCAAACATGGAATTTGTACAAATCCTAAGTGTTTGGAACTTGGATTAGGGTTTAAGATTTGAACCCTTTAGGTATTAAAAATTCTAGCTCTCACAATTTGCAAATTTAGGGTTTAATTAGATTAATAAATTTTTCTAAAATACAATTAGGGTTTCTAAAATAGAAATTTAACTTACAAAAATATAATTAGTGTTTTCTAATCATATTTAAGTTTAATGAACACATTAGGCATGCTAATAAAATTAGGGTTGCCTAATTAGGGTTTAGAAAATCCCATATTTTAAATTAGGGTTTTCCAGCGTACAATTAGGGTTTCTAACGGTACGTTAGGGTTTCAAATCCTGAGATTAGGGTTTCTAATCTCTTATAAGGATTTTATTAATATTAAACTTTATCCGATCAACCATTGATCAAAAATTCTATACCGATCAAACACATACATATTAATATAATTATTTTAATTATATTTTCTATCGAATCCCGTTCCAAAAATTAGGGTTAGGATTTCTATTCTCCGTTAAGCACAACTCTACTCTAATTTTATTAGTCAATACCTAAATTGACCTTCTCGATACACGTATCATAGAAGCTTGTCACAAAATTGATAATTAATATTAATATTAATTAAAAAAAAATTATTCGTAAATTTTGGATTATTCGAAATCCCGAGTTATCACATTCACCCCTCCTTAAAAGGATTCCGTCCTACTGGAGTATATCCTGAATTAATATCGCCATCCCTCTTACGTTTATTGAGATTACTACTTCCACTTCCACTTCCACCTATCATAATATTTCCTTCAGCCTCCTTTCTTTGTTCTTGACTATTCTTTAATACAGCTTCAATTTCTCCTTCAACGATAATGGCTTTTTTTAATAACGTTGCAAATGAACTAATTTGCAGCACATCCAACTTCTCGAGTACCAACGATTTCAATCCGTTCCTAAAACATCGTGCTTTAAGCTCCTCAATATCTACTCGATGTGGAGCAAATTTTGCTAACTAGTCGAACTTGACAAAATATTCTGCCACCGTCATATCTTCCTACTTCAGATTCATAAATTGTTCTTCCATATTTCTCTTTAGACTTCCCTTCCTTGGCGGCATTATCTGATAAAAATCTTACATTAATTCTCACATAACAGCATATTTATTGAAATAGTACAAAGTATATTTAGTGCTTCACATATTACTATTATTTTTATTTTATTTTTTAAATCATAAAATGATTTACAACACAACTTTACACAAAAAGTTATAATTCTCCATTTTCACATTACTATTACCAGTTCATCAAACTTACCATAAGTACGAGTTTTAAGAACTCAAAAATTAATCTTAATCTTATATTCATATAGAAAATAAAGATGTCATTCATACAAACATATATTTACATATGCTCAAACATCGCTCTTGATATTACAACCGTTAATATCATACACTACCAAAAGATATTATCGCTTAAACTTTAAGCTATCTACCATCCACTCCCATCACTAGTCTTCTTCTTATTGGGACACTTATTGAATTCGGCTTAGGACAATATAAGAAAATACGCCCTTCTTGCCTAAAATTGAAACAAACATTCTTTCACCTCATGCATTCTCCCGTTTGAGTCCTTTTTTTAAACTTGTTACATGCTTGCTTATTCTTCGGGTTTGACTTTTCAAAATTATCACTGCATTGTCCCTCTTCCTCTTTTTCTTGTCCTTCTTACTGGTTCCTTCAGATGATCCACCACCTTCAGTCTTCATCCTCTCCACCTGCGCCTTTAGCTCGTTCTATTCTTCAGTTATTTCGTGTAACGCTCGCTCCGCCTTCCACAACTCCACCAAGAGAAACACTTTACTCCGGAGTTCTTGAACTTCTACAGATTGCTGATCTTGTTCTCCAACTTTGATCTTATTCTTTAAATCCACCTTAACTTCTTTAGACTCCGCCTCCTTATCACTACTCAGATACATCTCGGGATAATCATCATGATCGCTCCCCAGATTTACCATTGGTTCATCTTCTCCCAACTTCTCAACTGATTCGTTTTGCGCTGGCACCTCGGCTTCTGGCATTGGAGTAACAGCCGCTAGCATCTCCGCACTCTTTTCACCTCCTCCAGACATCCTACAATCAGTCTAAATGACTTGATTAATACTCCACCAGTACAAACTTTTCACAGTATGTGTACACTTATCTCACTATTGATTCATTTTGGTAATCCTTCACTTAGTACTCTAAATGAGTTTTCTCTATCTCACGCATAGTTATAATCCTAGGGTTTTCCCCGACCCCACTTAAAGTTTATAACCTACGGCTATTCTACTAACTGGTGACACCTTGGTCACTACAGCTCTGATACCAACTTGTGACACCCCCAAATCCGGGTTACCTGACCCCCGAGTTTGGTGTTCACGATCCACAATAAAATACTAACTATCTACCCATTCATATAGAAATCGTAATACATATCTCATTAACATATGTTGCTAATACATTAACCCCATGTCCGCTAACCTTAACATTACAAACATACCCCTTAGATATACAAAAAGGGTTTATAAATACAACATAATAAAAATGTTATTCATAACTAATTAATCACTAGGTCTTTGTTCTTGTTCTTCACAGCACCTTCTGCCACTTCGTCCCTAGCTGAAAAGTTTTATTTAGCGAGGGTGAGCAACAAATTTGCCCCGCAAGTTAAGATATACAATAAATGTATAAGTATTAGAATAATAGACTATCTATTTCGATAGAAAGAAAACAAAGTTCGGGGAACTTTGCATTAGCTGAACAAATCGTTAATCAATAACAAGACTTCTCCTTTTCTATGCAAGACCATAATTTGATAATGAAAGAGTACAACGCTTTCAAAGTTCTACGATATTCAAATGATTAAACAAGAATCAATTCTCCGCAATAACAAAGTAGAATATTCTCCAAATTTATACTGAGTGATCCCACCAGATCTTTGAACTTATTTTCTCGGGTATCTATCAAAAATTTACTTTGATACATACCAGGAGTATCAGATAACCATAAAGATTAAATCATACTCCCCTGCAAGTATAACAAGTGATCAGCTTTATTATACCCGATATTATGCATAATACTTATAAAGCGCGCAAGGGTCGAATATACGACCCAAAAATATTCCCTTTATATAAAAGGTTGTTCTTCTCAGTTTTAGAATCAAGATTTTGATTTAACAACGAAATACTGTGATTTCAAATTCTATGCACTAATTGATCTAGCCGGAATAATTGGCATTGATCTATCATTAACAATTGAATTCACTTTTCTTGAATTTATCAAGTTCTACAAATGTTTGTCTAGCCAGAATAATTAGCTAAGACATTTCTCAACACAATTTGACAATAAACAGGAATTATATGTACTGTTAATTCTAAATTCTACAGATTTGAATATTCAACAACAGTTATTCTACGAATATATATTTCTGAATCAATAATTCAATTTGAATTATTAAGTATGCACTAACTGCGAATAACCAACAATAAATTCCCTGGATGTGGTCTAATTAGCAATAATTAACCACTATAATAATTGAATGAAATATAACTCAAGGTTGAGTTAGGAAACTTGCCTTCCACGTTGATTACAGCTACACAATATAATTAACTGCGTTCGTAAGACCTATATTCAACAATGTCGGCCTCACAATTAGTACAAACATTTATAACACATAACACTGTACTTTACAGTCAAACTTCTCCTAGGCACATTACCACATATTCACATTAGTGTTTATAACCTATATAAACGCTTATCAAGTCTAACTATTTTAGTCTGGTTGGATTTTAGTCCAATCTCGGTGTTCTGATCACCCTATCCGACAAGTAACACATTTATTGTCAATTAAACTTGGTCTCTAACCTTCAATATTAATTCAGATAAGTCAATTATCAATAATAATATTTTTCGGAAGCTTTTAATAATTAATAAACAATTATTATAATTTGTAATAATTTTTCAAACACTTAAATCATTTTAAATGATTTAATTATCAAATAATCATATCATTATTAATACCTAATAATATAAAAATATTAATAACATACATTCCAAAATATTAAAGTTATCATCAATAACTTAAAATATTTTTAAATCATCAATATTCTACTTAAATGATTTTTAAAATAATTAAAATCATTTTTAATTCATCACGATTAATATATAAATATTAATAAAATTATTATCTAAATATTAAAAGTCATAATTTATAACTTAAAATATTTTTAAATCATTTTTCTCATTTTTAAATGATTTTTAAATCAATAAAATATTACTTTATTAATGAAAATTCTCCAAAAATATTGAAAATTATATTTTATAATTTAAAATATTTTCTAACACTTTATTCTTAATTAAAATGATTTTTAAATCATTTTTATCTTATTTATTTAATTTAATAATCAAATAAATATAATATCATTAATATTAAATTATTAATGAAAATTCTCCAAAAATATTAAAAGTTACATTTTATAACTCAAAATATTTTTAAATACATTATTCTCATTTAAAATGATTTTTCATAATATTTATTCATTTTTCTCTAATTTATTTAATACACTAATTAAATAAATTAAATACCTCTAATATTAAATAATTATAAATATTAAAGAAAAATATTCCAATTGGTCAGAAATTATTTTTCATAATTTAAGATAATTTTTAAAACCATTTTTGATAATTTTTAGAATTTATTTCTATTTTTTTTATTAATTTTCGAAAAAATCAGAAAATAATATAATTATTCCGTCGCTAAAGGCCTATAGCGACACATTTTGTCGCTATAGGTGTTATTGAGCCAAACCCAGAATTTTCCGGCAGCTGCGAGGGTCATGGTTTGACCGACTTTAATTCACGGAATGATCAAGTTCTGGGCTAACTAAAACTTTGGACGTGTAGCCAATATGTCACACTACAACAGCCAACAAACACTTTGGTTAAACAACATCATAACAAGGAGATCTAAACCTCCAAACTTTCTGACAAGTGGATTCTGGGCCAAAATAGATTCAAGTGGTCACTTTCAAACTTAAATTAATCTATGTCCTGGCCATGATTTACGTGATCTATCACCTCCAGTTTGTAGAAACCATGTAATACTACAACTACAAAGCATAATAACACTTAAACAACAAAACAGGAGCTAGATCCGACCGGTCAAACTTGAACACTGAGGTTAAGCTTAAATTTTCTGGGTTCGTGTTCTTGACAGATTTCGGTCAACGGGTTTTGACCGCCTATAACTTTTTATCTACAAATTATCTGGCTTTCATTCTTTTTGCATCTTAAAGACCACATATCAGGCTACAATTTACAAGCTTTAAACATCAAAAACACTTACTACACACGAAGTTATAAGATCTTACATTTGACTGAAAAACACAGTTTTCCAGATTTCCAGATTTTGAAAAACTTTAAATTCGTGCATTTTGATGTTATGGGTCCATGATTTATCAACCCAGATCATCAATTGACACCTTAAAACACAACTTTGAACAATCAAATTCATCAATTAACAAGAAATCGAAGGATTTCAAAATTAGGGTTTAATACCTCTTTATGCATTGATTTGGTTCTTGGCTCTCCAATCTGTTTATGGATGATCTTGGGGCTGTTTCTAGGACTGATCCACTACTGATTTTCGTGGGTTTTGGAGAGAGAGAGAGTTGGTGAGAGCCAAATGCAAAATGGCTAAGTTTTATGAGTTTTTCTCTCTCTAAATCTCTTTATATTGTAATATGTTGCTTGGATCTGATGATATTTTGGCTGGGAGCAGATTTTCTGGGATTTTGAGAGCCACAAAGTCAAAAGAGTTGGTGACCTAATAAAGTTGTTGGACAATTTTGCAAGTTAGCTCATAAAAATCCCATAAAGGGCATTTTGGTCATTTGCAAATTAATTCTAATGGCAAACATGGAATTTGTACAAATCCTAAGTATTTGGAACTTGGATTAGGGTTTAAGATTTGAACACTTTAGGTATTAAAAATTCTAGCTCTCACAATTTGCAAATTTAGGGTTTAATTAGAAAAATAATTTTTTTTAAAATACAATTAGGGTTTCTAAAATAGAAATTTAACTTACAAAAATATAATTAGTGTTTTCTAATCATATTTAAGTTTCATGAACACATTAGGCATGCTAATATAATTAGGGTTTATATTATGATAAGTATTATGTAAATCCCTAGTGTTATGCAACTTAAGGGATATGGTGATGATATCCTGAAACTTTAGTAGTTCAGGAAAATAATGTAAATAGCAGTGATGCTATGGATGTGATGTTTTTCAAAGAATTAAGTATGAATAAAAGTTATTATTTTCTTTTATCCAAAGTGCTATGTGTTATGTGGTGATTACTTTTATGGGGGCAAGTTAATTAGAAATTACTTGAAAGAGTTGAGTAATAATCTAATGAGTATATTTTTAACAGAAAATACCTCGAAGACGTCAACCACCCCGTCACAGAACCGCTGAAGGAACCAACAACGATAATACTGAAGCTAACCCCGTTCAGCAGCTGGTGACGTTACTGACAGGTGCACTACAGAATCAATCGCAGAATCAACCTCAGAATCAAGGTACTTCATTTAAGGACTTCAAGGTGATTGGACCACCAGAATTTTGTGGATCCTAAATCCAGTTGAAGCACAAACCTGGATCATGGAAATTGAGATGGTTTTTGATGTGGCTAGGGTAGAGGATAACCAAAAGACTGCTTTTGAAACATTCATGTTGAAAGTAGAGGCTAATTATTGGTGGCAGGCCAATAAAACTTAAGAGGGACCAGGAATTATGACTTGGGAAAGGTTTAAGGAGATTTTCTTCGAGACCTATTTCCCAGAGAGTTCGAAAATCCTGTTAGAAGTAAAGTTTTTAGAACTGGAGCAGGGAACAATGACGGTGTCGGAGTATGCCGTGAAATTCAACGAGGTTGCGAGGTTTGCGCCATATCAAGTCAGCACAGATGAACGCAAGGCGAAGTGGTTTGAACAGGGACTGAAGCCCTGGTTGTTTAGTAGGGTTTCCTTGTTCCAGTTGAAGACTTTTGCAGCCATAATGGAAAAGGCCATTCTCGCTGAAGGTGAAGGAGAGCCGATAACAAAGTTCAATCAGGAACAGAAAAAGAAAAAGAATAAAGTAGAGGTGAAGAATGGAGGTGGTGGTAGTGGAAATGGTAATAATAACCTGAAAAGAAAGTGGAATGGAAATGTGGGTTCTAGGAATCAACAAGGTGGCCAGCAGAATAAGAATTTTGAAGCATGTGCTACATGCTAGGAGTTTCACAAGGGTGTATGTTTAATGGGGAAACGAGTATGCTTTAATTGCGGCCAGGAGGTCATATTGCCCCAAATTGCAATCAACCCAAGAAGAATGTTTGCTATACCTGTGGGTCCAAGGATCACTTTGCTCGTGAGTGCCCCAAGAAGAAAGCTGGAAAAGCAACAGGAAACAAGGGAGGTAGCAGTGGAGGTACATGGGCCATTACTGGACCGACGACATCAACCAAACCCACAGCCAGAACCTTCAACGTGACTGTGCAAGATGTTGTGCAATCAAAGAATGTGGTGTCAGGTATTTTCCCAATCAATGATATTGATGCTTATGTATTATTTGATTCGGGTGATACTTTCTCATTTATATTTGATGAATTTGCTATGAGATTAGGATTGCCTAGTGAAGAATTGAATTTCCTTTTAAACATAGAAATTACGAATAAGGAAGTAATTCCTATTAGGTTCGTATACAAGAACTGTAGGGTGAACATTAAGGGAAATATCTTGATGGTAGATTTAATTTCGATTAGGCTTGGAGAGTTTGATGTTATTTTGGGAATGGATTGGTTGTTCAATTGTGGAGTAATAATTGACAGCCAAAAGAAATGTGTAAACCTTATGACTCCGTCAAAGGTAGTTTTCAATGGTTGAAAATTACCTAGACAAATGAGATGTCTGACGATTATGCAGGCTAAGAAGTCAAGGTTGTGTGGGTTATTTAGCTTACATAGTCGATACTTATAAGAAGGGTGCGAAATTGGAAGAAATACCAGTGGTTAGGGAATTTGTGGACGTGTTTCCAGAGGATTTTCCAGGACTTCCGCCTGATAGAGAAATCAAGTTCGCGATCGACTTAATGCAAGGAACCGCTCCGATATCGATAGCCCCGTACAGAATGGTTTAGGTAGAGATGAAGGAACTGATGGTACAACTACATGAGCTGTTGGACAAGAAATACATTCAGTCGAGTGTGTCACCGTGGGGAGCACAGGTGTTATTTGTAAAGAAGAAGGATGGATCAATGCGTCTTTGCATTGATTATAGGGAGTTAAATAAAGTCACTATTAAGAATAAATATTCATTGCCGAGAATAGATGATTTATTTGACCAGTTGAAGGGTGCTAGATATTTCTCAAAAATAGATTTGAGGAGTGGGTATCACTAACTGAAAGTAAGGAAGGAGGATGTACCGAAGACGGCATTCCAAACTCGGTATGGACATTACTAATTTTTGGTGATGTCTTTTGGTTTGACAAACACCCCTACAACATTCATGGATTTGATGAACAGGGTGTTTAAACCATTTTTAGACAAGTTTGTGGTGGTGTTTATCGACTATGTTCTGGTGTATTCTAGAACTCAAGAAGAACACGTGGAACACTTACGTCTAACGCTGGAGACGCTAAGAAAGGAAAAGTTGTACGCGAAATTCTCTAAATGTGAATTCTGGTTAGAACGTGTACAATTTCTTGGGCACGTAATTGACAAGGATGGAATCTCAGTGGATCCATCAAAGGTCGAATCTATGATAAATTAGAAACAACCAAGAACTCCGTCAGAAGTAAGAAGTTTCTTGGGATTGGTAGGGTATTACAGAAGGTTTATCCAGG
Organism: Panax japonicus; assembly: GCA_020205505.1. Taxonomy (NCBI): domain Eukaryota; kingdom Viridiplantae; phylum Streptophyta; class Magnoliopsida; order Apiales; family Araliaceae; genus Panax; species Panax japonicus. The sequence goes on from CM035114.1 coordinate 43,887,623, forward strand.
ATTTCTCCAAGATTGCCACTCCGTTGACAAATTTGACGAGGAAATCTGTAAAATTTGTTTGGACGGAGAAATGTGAAGGAAGTTTTCATGAATTGAAAAAGAAGCTAAGTATGGCACCTGTGTTGTCATTACCAGATAGTACAGGAAATTTTGTGGTGTATAGTGATGCTTCACACAAGGGATTAGGATGTGTTCTTATGCAGAACGGAAAAGTTATCGCATATGCATCAAGGCAATTAAAAGACTACGAAAAAGGGTATCCGATTCATGATTTAGAGTTAGCGGCGGTTATGTTTGCTTTAAAAATATGGAGACGCTATCTCTATGGAGAAAAATATGAGATCTATAATACCATCAAAGTCTGAAGTACATTTTCACTCAGAAGGACCTGAACATGCGTCAAAGGAAATGGATGGAATTGATAAAGGATTACGATTGTGAGATCCTTTATCATCCAGGTAAGGCAAATGTGGTTGCAGATGCCTTGAGTAGGAAAAGCAAAGAAAAGTTGATGTTGTTAACTGATAAGGAGGAGCTTATTACAGCAATGTCAAGGATAGAGTTGGAAATCAAATTTCCAAAAGAATCCGATGGAAAATTATACCAGATAGAAGCCAGTCTAACTTTGGTGGACAAAGTGAAAAACGCTCAACTGCAAGATGAGGAATGCAAAAAAATAAGAGAAAGTGTGGTCGAGGGAAAAGAAGTAAAATACAAGGTTGATACCGATGGAATGCTGAGATTCGAGGGAAGAATCTGGGTTCCAGCAGTACCAAATATTAAAGAGGACAACTTGACAGAATCTCATAACTCAAGATATTCAATTCATCTGGGAAGTACGAAGATGTATCAAGATTTGCGGTAACATTTTTGGTGGCCAAATATGAAGAGAGACGTTGCACAATGCATTGCAAAGTGCCTAACATGTCAGAGAGTCAAGGTCGAGCATCAAAGACCAAGCGGGTTACTTCAACCGTTAGAGATACCGAAATGGAAATGGGAACATATCACAATGGATTTTGTTGTAGGTCTCCCAACGACTCAGAAATGATATGATGCAATTTGGGTGATAGTGGACAGATTGACAAAATCTGCACACTTTTTGCCAATAAAGATTATATTCAATCTTGATCAGCTGGCAAGGTTATATGTTAAAGAGATCATTGCAAGACATGGAGTTCCAGTGTCAATTGTGTCAGATAGAGATCCGAGGTTCACGTCAAACTTCTAGAAGAGACTACAGGAATGTATAGGAACACAGTTACGAATGAGTACGGCATACCATCCGCAAACAGATGGCCAAAGCAAACAAACGATTCAGACATTGGAAGATATGTTAAGAGCATGCGTCATGGATTTCAAAGGAAGCTGGGATGAATAATTACCATTGGCGGAATTTGCCTACAATAACAGTTACCACGTAAGCATCGACATGCCGCCTTACGAAGCATTGTATGGCAGGAGGTGCAGAACTCCACTGTGCTGGGATGAAGTCAGTGAACAGTTAACTGTTAGGACACGAACTGGTACAACAAACTGCTGAGGTTGTCAAACTTATCAAAACAAGATTGATAGCGGCTCAAGACAGACAAAAGAAATATGGCGATCAACACAGATAAGATCGTGAATTCAATGTAGGAAGTTACGTTTTCCTAAAAGTTTCACCTTGGAAGGGAAAAATTCGATTTGGTAAAAAGGGAAAACTAAGCCCGAGGTTTATTGGACCCTTCGAAGTGCTGCGAAAAGTTGGGGAGGTGGCTTACGAGGTAGCTCTACCTCCAGAATTGCAAAACATTCATAATGGTTTTCATGTTTCGGTGTTAAGACCATATAAGTCTGATTACAAGCACGAGATCGAGTAATAACCATTGTAGTTTGAGAAAGACTTGTCCTATGAAGAGATTCCTATTCAGATTGTTGACAGGAAAGAACAAGTGCTCAGAAATAAAGTGATACCTTCTTTGAAGGTAATATGGAGGAACCACAATGTCGAAGAGGCTACGTGGGAACTCGAAGCTGAAATGATGAAGAATTACCCTGAGTTATTTGTTTAATCTGTGTCTTCGATTCTGGGGACAGAATCTGTGTAAGTGGGGGAGAATATGATGAATGAATTGTTTGAGTTGTGATTCTAGGGACAGAATCCTTGTAAGGAGGGAATGATGTAACATTCTAGAATTTTTATTGTTATATTAAATATTTATTAAATTATTTATGTATTTAATGGATGTGTTTATGGTTGAATTTGTAATTGTTCAAATTTGATTAAATTTGGTTAATTATTTGTTAAATAAATAATTAAAGAAATTAATTATTTTATTCTAATTTAATTTAATTATTAAGTTGGAAAGTTTTGATTAATTGAATTATTATCCTTTTATTTGAATTTGTAATTCTAATTTTGTGGTATTTATTTATGTGTTGTAAATATTTAATAAAAAGGTGGCAAATAACCTTTTACAAAGGAGTTATTAAAATAACTTAAAGGAGTTTTAATTCAGTTTTGCCAAACAAGGCATATTGCTTATTAAGTCTTTATTCTAATTGTGTTTTACCAAACAAGGCATAATGGTTAATTGATTATTTTTTTAGTGGTTAGCCAAACAAACCTTATGGCTTTTGATTTTCAAATAAACATAACTGATGTCAGTTAAGTTAGTATTATATTATATATTTAATATTATTATTATCATACGTTAGATATCTAGTACGCTAGATAGAGTTAGTAAGAAAAGAAAGACTCAGAGGAAGAAGAAGAGAAGAAGAAAAGTGAGAGAGAAAAGAAGAGAGGAAGAAAGGCTAGAGAATTTGAGGAAAGAATTGGGGAAAAGAAGTTTGATAATCAAGAGGGATAGCCATCATCTTCTACAATCAAGGTATTTTACTACTTTTTTTAAGTTTTAAAGTTCTAGTTTTCTCTTCTCCTATTTCTCTGTAAAATTCTTGTGATAGGGTACATTATTGATTTTATGGATATTCATATGATTAACTAGTGTTGTAAAGTTATTTTCATAAGTTTTATATAATTATAATTAATGAATTGTTGTTATGTATGTAGTTTGTGATGAAAACCTTTTTACAGAGAGTTTAAGTGAATGAATATGGGTTAATTTAAAATAGAAATTATGGGTTGTTTAGTTGTTTTATTGATAAATTGACTATTCAATTTGTTAGAATATGTATATACTTTGATAAAATGTTTTAAATTAACTGTTTTGGTTGAAAAACAAAATCACAATATTAATTTTTATCAAAAATATCAAAAAGTGAATTTTTATCAAAAATAGTGAAATTGGATGTTTTAAATTAGTTGTTTATGTTGTTGTATGGGTAGAATCATGTTAGGAGTTCTTGAATTATGTTTACATGAAGTCTTTGTATGAATTATATGTGAATTAGACTATTACAAACGAACTTGTAGGCCAAAATTGGCTTTTTGCATATGATTTTCGTAGCTGTCTACCGATGTCTGCAGAATGGCACCGCAGCGCGGCTTGGCGGTATAAATCTCGCGCCACAGTGCCATCGGCACGCCGCAGCGCAGCCTCGTAGCTTATTTCTCGCGCCGCAGTGCCATCTCCGCGCCGCAGCGCGAGTTAGCAGAATGGATTGAAAGGGTACTTTTTGTACTCAAATTTTTAAGGAATAGTTATGTGATGATAGTAGGACTGTAAAATGTTAATTTTAGTACTTCTATACTATGAATAAGTATGTTATTAACAATTAACTTGTGTTATAACTTGATTATATGATTAAATAATCAAACCTATATGATGAATGTAGTTAGTTAATTTGTAAAGTAGTAGTGACTAACAATGTCATGATATATATATATATATGTACATATAGGGTATTGTGATCCAAATTGATTCGGTTTAGCCTACGAGCAAGGCAAGTTTTCTAATTCTTTATCTTGTTGAACTATTTATTGTTTCAATTCAATTACCTTATAAATGATGCATGTTTTCTAAACTTTGTTTTTGATATTGAACAAGTTATTCTTGTATTTAACATGTTGTTTAGCATGCCGAATATATTTGAATAGTTTATCGTTCATATTGCTATGCATGCTTAGTACTCAATTCTAATTAACCTTGACTTAATATTGTTCAAGTAAGGCATGTTATAGTTATTCAAAGTATATGTTATTAGATTATTCCTAAAGCATGATTTTGGTTTACCATATTGATTCAATTACGATTATTCTATAGTATGATGTTATTCGTTTTATTCAACTAATCCTTAGTTGATGTTCGTTGAATTCTAAATTACCCTAAAATGTATCCAAATCAAACTCAATTTGGTTCAAACTTGTACTCTAAATACTGAGATGAACAACCCTATTATTAGGGGTAACTTACGCTTAGCGTTGAAATGTTTGTGCACAATACATTGTACGAAGGGCTGATCCCCCTAAGTACGAGGAGTCCCTATAGTCTTATAACTATTAAAGTTTAAGTTAAAACATCACTTATAACCATGGACATAGTTCGTGGTCTTAGAACCCTCAGTTATATACTTCAGAATGTTGACAAATCATATTGTTTAAAATCCTATTGAGTCTCTTACCTAACATTTGTTGTAAAAGTTTGTCATTCATTATTATTCCAAGTGAGCTTTGTTTGCTCACTCTTGCTTATATAACTATTACAGTTAAGGATGAGAAGGCTGATGTACCTAGCACCAGTAAGGGAAAAGGAAAGATGAACAAGTTTTGAAGACTTGTAATATGATAGTTTATTATCAGTTTTTGATTGAATGTTTGTAATAAAGATTATTTATTTTCCGCATTTGAATGATTGTGTTTAAAGGTTAGACAACCTGTGAGATTTTATTATGTAACCCTTTAATGGGGGAGGTTTTATTTATCCAGTTTTATTGTGATTGGGTAGTTAGATATGAATGTTTGATTAAGTGAACACCAAATCCTGTGGGAATGAAGTACCTGGGTTTGGGGGTGTCATATGAAAACTGTTAGATTTTGCTGGGATGTCGAGATCTACCTTGTAAATAACCACTTTTGTAGGTTAAAGATAAAAGGTAAAGTTATGTGCTACTTTAAAGACATGAATCAGATGTGATACTTGAAGATTTATACACTTTAGCTGAATTATTATTATTTGAACCATGTTTAGGGTTCCAAATAATATATGATGTTTAATAGATATTGAGTTATAAAGTTTAAGCTTTGTTTGTTGTATGAAAGGGTATTGAACCTGGATGTAAGTTTTATTTATGAACTCTGATAAGGTGAATAATAAGCTAAATATGGTTTAAAAGTAGGTAAAGATAAAGGTTTTGAGAAATGTACTTGATAAGTTACAATGATTATGTAATGATAAATTATCAAGTTTGAGTTATCTGATATGTAAAGGTTATCAGATTAAAATGTAAGATTCTATATAATAACTTTGATGAAGCGAATAATAAAATAACTTGATTCAAAAACATGTAGATGATAAAGGTTTTGATTCACGGAATTAAAGTAATAAGATAGAAAAGTTTAAATTATTCCGCATTTTATGAAGTTTAGTATCGAATAATGATGTAAAATCAGAAGTTAGATGTGATATTAACGACTGAAGTTGATAATTGAATTGTATGAATTTTGGGGTCGTTATAGTTGGTATCAAAGCTGATAGGTTAGAAACCTTAGGTAATAGTAACTTAGGCTATAACCTTAGAGAAAAGAGGTGAAGATAATGAAAGAATAAGCTCAAATAGAGTTTGAACAATAAGAAGTAATTTAAGAAATTTATAAAGGAGGGATTAAAACATGTGTAAGAGGATTTAAAGAAGAATCTCGTAGAGTTATAAGTACAATCATACTCTTTAATAGTTGATGTATGGTATATGGGCTAAACGATTTTTTCATAGAGCGGATGTATATACGAACTAGCAACTCGGAACCTAGTTTGTTGGCTGTTTGTGGGAAACCACTCAGCATACTATATTGAAACTATTAGAGACTCGATGTGTACCAAGTATAGAAAATGGAAACGTATGATGAAAATGTGGAACTCGAATGAAATGTTGAGCAATGTGCATGAAGTTAGAAATTCTTAAAGGAAGAATTATTATATAAACAAGAAAATTCAAAGAAGAATCTTGAAGAGATATAAAGATAAGAAATGGGAGTTACCTAACTCCAATAGCCAAGATAACGAATAATGATGAATTGACAAATTCTGTAAGATTAAAAGAATAAATGAAATCATAAATGACGAAAAAGTAAAGAAAGAGGATCATAAAACAAAATGATCACGAGTTAAGAAAAGAATTTTAAGGGAGATGACTATAAAATAAGATTACGACGTGATCTGTTTAAGTTATAAAAGAAAGATGGTTTGTAATGTTTGAATAATTATAGCTTGATGATATGAATATAATGTACTATGATATAGTACGAGATAAACTCATGAGGATTTATAGATAATGTGATACGAGGAATTCGTATTGAAAAAGTTAAGGGCAAGTTAATAATAAGTTAAGAGAAAGATAGAGCTAGGTGGGATTTCAATTAAGGACTTATAAGGTGACTAAGTTGTACAAACCTTTGTATGGGCAGAGATTTTGTGCATGTACTTGGTTTATCACATTGATAATCATTGGAATGTCGGTGTCGCACTGTCAATGTATATGTGGTGGAAAGGTGATTCTTTTCTCATGTGTATATTTGATAGTTAGAGGCTTTTAAGATTTGGTTAGCTGATATTAAGATTAGGTATGGTTCTTAAAACTAATGCATATGGTAAGTTTGTGACTCATAATAATATGGTATGTTTTGAACCCCTCAGCGAATGGACGCCTATGGTCTGACTAGGATAACTTCTTAAACTCGTATTATTGTGGAAAGTTCCTAAACTTCCAATGTGGGGTAAGTTTGATGAACTATACTGGGGATATAGGATTGTAAGTTAAAATACAAGAATACTTAGTATAAGAGCGTTGGCGATGCTAGAAATAAAAATAATTAGTTAGTAATGAGGTAATGAAATAAAGATTAAAATTGATAGAGAAAATTAGATATTCTAAATCTTCTAGCTTTGCTAGATTTTTAAAATTTATTGACTTCGTGCTGACGTTTGCACTTTTATTTTTCTTGAAAAACATTGGATCAAACGATGGAACCAATGAGTTTAAAAAAAAATACCGGTATCCGTATGTTTATGCTAATTGTTTCGGCTAGACAAAAAAATGATTTAAAAATATCAAAATGTATTTTGTTTTTTCTTTCCGTAGTCATTAAGGCATACTAAATATGATGCTGATTTGACAAACAAGGAAGTCATCAATGCAATTGAACCTGGTTTTAGATGTGATCATAAGATCGTCAGCCCACTATGGTATGATGTAGCATGACAAAGTCATATAATGACTAAATCCTCAACGTACTATCGAGATAGTACGGTATCATGTCATCATAAAAGGATTTTTGGTTTTCTTCAAACTAAGAAAGATATGAGATATGAATTGGATAAAACTATTTTGATTGATGTTCGAGTTGTTGTTAGTAGTCTATGCTATTTGATTCAGCTAGACAAATATTGAAAGATTTTTATGTTGTTCAAGCGTTTCTTGAGAAGTTATGCCAAACCAAATTGTTTTGGTGCGGATTCAGATGTTGAAAAGCTAAGATGAACATCACTTTTATAAGGGAGTTTGTGGAAGCGTTTAGATGTTTTTGCACAATATGTGGTACGAAGGGCTTAACACCCTAAGTACGGGAGTCGCTATAGTCTAATGATTGTTTTATGTTTAAGTTGAAAGAGTACTTATAACCATGGAAATAATGCATAATACATTGTATGAAGGGCTTAACACCCTAATTACGGGAGTCCCTACAGTCTAATAACTGTTAAGGTTTAAGTTGAAAGAAATACTTATAACCGTGGACATAGTTCATGGTCTTGTGACCCCTCATCATGATTTAGAATCTTTTTAATTCCTGAGTTATTCATACTGCTTTCCAATTATTGAGCAACTGTGGAAGATTCTTGCTATTCTAAAAGGTGAATGTGGTAAGGATGATATTCCTTAGAAAGAAGTAAGTCGTAGAATGCGACACTGAATGATGAATATATTTAATAAGTGAGAAAAGAAATTTTGAAATGAGAAGGAGATGAGTTATCAAAGAATAATGTAAAACTTTTAATAGAAAAGTTTAATAATTGTAGAAAGATCTTTGTGGAAAGAAAGTGGTTACAGAACCCAATGAATGAATAAAGTATTAACGTAAAATCTATTTTGATAGATTTAATAAATAAAAATTTTGAGGAAGAAATTCGAAGAAGGGGTGAATGTAATGTCCCAAGAGTTTGAGAATCTAGTACATGATAATGATCCTTAGAGAAAGATAATGAACGAGTCAAAGAATATGTAATACCCAAATATAATTGAGTCTAAGTAAAGATTATGAAATAAAACTTATAAGAATTTGTTATGAAGAATGGTGGAAGTAGAAAATATAAAACCCATATTAAGATCATGTGTTGAAGTTATTCAACGAAGAGATTTGATAAAAACCTGAGTAAGGTAGGGTTTCGGTGATTCCGAGGACGGAATCCTTATAAGGAGGGAAGAATGTGACAAATGAATTATTTGAGTTGTGATTCTGGGGACACAATCCTTGTAAGGAGGGAAGGATGTAACAATCAAGGATTTTATTTATAATTTAAAATATTTATTAAATTAAATAAATATTTTATTTATGTGGTTGTTGTTAGTAAATATTTGTGAATTAAATTTATTAGATAATACTCTAATTTAATTTAATAGTTAGAGAGCTGTTAAAGATTACATGAGTTGCTATATTGATGTCTTAATTTAATAATTAAAGTGATATGTTAATTTATTAAATAAAATTATAATGAGATTATAATTTTGTGGTAATTGGTTAAGTGGGAAATTTATTTAATATTTTGTAATTAGTTTATTTAACTAAGATTAAATATGGAAATCCAAATAAATAATATGAGATTATAAACTATAGTATAAATGATTTATTGAAATAAATTAAACTAGTTTAAATGGAATTACCAAACAAGGCTTAAAAGTATTAAGTCTTTATTTTAAAAGTGTTTTGCCAAACAAAGCCTTATGACTTTTGAATTTGAATTTTATTTTTAAATAATGATAATAATAAAATATATAAATAAAATATATTAAATTTTTACAACTGATATAACATTATTATAATTATTAAAACGTTAGTTTTTAGACATTTGGGTTTTGGAGCGTTGATTTGATGTTACGTAAAATGTTTGGCCAAAGAGAGAAGGGAGAGTTTACAGAGAAAGTTTGAGATAGAGCTTGAGAAAGGAGAGAAAGAGTTTTGTGATTTCAAAGTAAATCTTCATCTTCTATCAAGGATTATCTCCAAGCAATTGAAGGTATAACCTCTCAATCTTGAGTTTTACATTTATAAAAAGAGTTCATGTTCATGAGTTTCAAAAGTGTATATAATTGCATGTTTGACGAATTGTTGTTATAAAAACTAATTTATTGTGTTTATTAGTAAGTTTGTGATGTTAGAGTTAGCTTCTAGACAAGGTATTAGTGTGCTAATTACGTTCAAAAGGAAGAAAATAGTTTACAGTGCATGTGGTTATATATATAGTTTGTAAAAGTAAAATAATTGGTAGTTAGTTTATGAACTAATCTATAACTTGTGCCTTGAATATATTAATACGATAAGAAATGGAAAGAATCCAAGTTGAATGAATCAATTTGGTTAAGAAATGAATTCTTAGTTAATGAATTTGCTAAACATCTTAAAACATGAAAGTTTAGTATGAACATGAGTTTTGGGTCAAGTTTTAGGCTAGTTAGCGTTTCTATAAATTATTATAATTCTAGTATGTTGTAGTTCTATGAATTACTAATCCATAGAATCAAAATCGGACTAATTTGGATGTTAATAACTCAAGTTATGAAGATTAGAAGGAGAAAAGGTTCCAAAATTGCGAGAATGGTGAACTTCGGAGTCCCGTTTCTGCTAACGGACGCTGCTGCGATGTGCCCTAAGTCATTTGAGGTGCAGTTTCCCTCTAGGGTGCAGTTGCACCGTTTCCAAGTCTTAATTGGGCGTATCTGTGCCCAAAGTGTGTCACGAGTGACTGTTTTGACTTGTTTTACTAAAATAGGCATAACATTTTCATACAAACTCTGATTGAGGCGATTCAAGAAGATCCAGAATGAGGACAAATAAACCTACAACTTTTATTCTTTAATTACTTCAATTTAAGGTCGGGAATAGGGATAAAAGGGTCATCTTTAGAAATATTGTGTTTTCGGGGATAATCAGATGGCGTTGGGCATGCATGTATGCAAGTGTAGTACTTCTAACTATAAATAATGTTGTTCTAAGTTATAAAACATGAATGTTAGTAAACATAATTATGACGCCCTCAAAAATAGGTATACATCACCCATCTTGAGTCGCCAGATACATGGTACAGAAATCTAAATACAACTTAATTATACAACAGTCGTGTAAATATACGGCAAAACATAGCTGAGAGTTTAAACAAGAATATTGTCATCTAGACAATATCCACACTCAGTGGTGTCCTCATTACAATTATTATCACATTATTCCATAGAATAGTGAGGACTACTAAAGCCATTTATCCTGGACCATCACTCCATTCCCCGACTTGTCCCATCTATATTCTCATTTCCTGAAGAGAACAATGAAAGAAAGGGTGAGCTCAACTAGCCCAGTAAGAAATATTATGACTAAGATAATGCAGAATAAATTATCCTTCGCCTTCAACAGTATAACAACTGATAGAATACAATAGACAACAAGTTTTAGATCAACAACTGCAGCGAAAATAAGCAATCCATTAGAAGAGTCAAGTAGAACATAATGTCTACTATCTCTTCTAGATTAAAAGTCCATCGTTAATATTTCATTCCTGTAATACTCAACAACAATTCTTTGTTATACCCAAGACAAAAAAGAACTATCATCACTTATCTTCACCTAAACCACCAAAGATTATGGTGAAATCCACAATTTATATTTATAATCATGTAAATCAACAGTTTCTCCTTGCCACAAAGGCTTAATAGAACGTTTACTCAATATCCTTACCCCAGAGGCTTAAGATATTCAAATGTAATAACAATGATCATACCAATTAGTTGTCTACCTTTGCACTATGGGACAAAGATATTCAGCTATAAAACCAATGGTCATGATCATACGAATCAATTGTCTGTCAGTGCACTACAGCCAAAGACATTCAACTGTTAACTAATGGTCATGATCCTGCCAATCACATCATCGAATTATCCATGCACGATGGGCCAAGGATATTCGTTATTATCACCAGTGGTTATGATCATGTCATACACATGTCCATCTTTGCATGTAAGCCAAATATATACAACTATAAAACCAATAATCAGCAGTCCATCTATGCACATAAGCCAAAAATGACTTTCATCACAATATAAGCATGAGGATGATGGAAAAGATATAAGCATTAATCAAACAAAATCATGGATAAATATTAAAGACTTTAAATTTATCCAGAGTTTAAAAATATCCAAATTGTCAACATGATACTGCTTTGTGGAGTAAAATTCAAGAATAATATTCATGTACCAAAAATAATTTGGACAAAAAGGAAATATATTTTTTGGGTAAATAGTACCTCGTTAATAGTACCCCGTGAATAGTACCTCGAGAATAGTACCCCGACATGAAAAGTACCCCAAATACCCGAGTGAATAATTTTCGGGTGAATAGTAACTCGTGAATAGTACTCCGACACGAAAAGTGCCACGAATACCTGAGTGAATAATACTAGAGTGAAAAGTAACTGGGTGAATAGTAACCCATGAATAGTAACTCGAAAAAAATACCAAAGAAAATGATATTTCTTGACGAGTACAAAAAAATGATATCTCATATGAGTATAATAGAATATACGAAACTACAAATGGATTTTCACCCGCCATGCGATAATCCACGTAGACAGATCAATTCTATAATTTAATAAAGAATGAATACGAAGGATCATTCACCATGCATGCGGTAATCCACATAGACAGGTTATTCCAATAGAATAATAAAGAATGGAATAACAGAAGAATTCACCAGGCATGTGATAGACCGCACAGACAGGTTATTCCAACAGAATAATAAATAATAGAACTAGGTCATGCGTAATACGCACAGACAGGATATTACAACAGAATAATAAAGAATGGAACCAGATCATGCGTAATCCGCACAAATAGGATATTCAAACAGAATAATAAATAATGGAATAACAGAAGAATTTCACCACGTATGCGGTACTTCGCATAGACAGGTTATTCCAACATAATAATAAAGAATGGAATAACAAAAGAATTTCATCATGTATGTGGTACTTCGTATAGACAGGTTATTCCAACATAATAATAAAGAATGGAATAACAGAAGCTCTCTTCATGAATACGAAAGAATAATACCCCTTACTATAATAATAATAATATCCCTTACTATAAAAATAATATCCCTTACCTTAGAAGAAAATTGAATACTGGAATAGTGAGGTAGCAGTCTTCTCCTTTTCTTTCTCTCTATAATTTCTCTCTATAATAATTGTTCTATAGCTTTAGTGAATTAGTGAAAATAATGAAGGAATGAGCTTCTATTTATAGAAAATTATAGTTTCAATAATTGCACGTTTTGGGGCTTGAAATATTATAGTATAATACCTTCCTCTTTTCCTTCATTTTTAATTTAGTTCTGTAAGTATTATCAAACTTGCACCACCTCCCCTAATAGTAAATCATGTGAATCAATATTAAATCATGTGAATCAATAGTTCTAGACATGTGAGAATACGAATTACAATATAGTACCTCCATCTATATCCCCATTTTTAACTTAGTCATGCAAGTATTATCAATCTTGTACCAACTCTCCTAATAGTAAATTAATGTGAATCAATAGTACACATGTGATAACCCTGGATTTCAAATAATCCAAAATTTGAGAATAATTTTTTTTATTAATAATAATATTAATTATCAATTTGGTGGCAAGTATCTGTGATATGAGTCTCGAGAATGAGCCAATTTAGATATTGACTAATAAAATAGAGTAGAGTTGTGCTTAACAACTTTAGAAACCCTAACCCTAATTTTCGGATAAGGATTCGATAAAAAATACAATTAAAATAATTGTATTGTTGATTATGTGTTTATACTGTTTAGAAATGCTGACTAATAGTTGACTGGATAAGGTTTGTAATTAATAAACCTTAATAAGGGAATTAAAACCCTAATCTTAAATATAAAAAATAATTTGTACAATTAAAACCCTAATTGTACGTCGGGAAACCCTAATTTCAAAACCGGGAATTGTAAACCCTAATTAGGCAACCCTAATTTTTTATTAGCATGCCTAAAGTGTTTGTTAAACTTAAATATGATTAGAAAACACTAATTATATTTTTGTAAGATAAGTTTCTATTTTAGAAACCCTAATTTTTATTTTAGAAAATTTATTAAACCCTAAATTGGACAATTGTGGGAACTAGAAATTTTTGATACCTTAAAGGATCAAATCTAAATCCCTAATCCAAGCCCCAAACCCTAAGGATTTGTACAAATTCCTTGTTTACCATTTAAATTAAATGGCTAATGACAAAAATACCCTTTATGGGATTTTTATAAGATTGCTTGCAAAAATGGCTATCACTTTAGTAGTTCACCAACTATGTTGACTTAAGAGACATAAAAATCCCAGCAATTCAGCTTCATGTGCCAGCAAGATCAGATCTATCAATTAGATATGTTATATAAAGAATCAAGAGAGAGAAAATCATAAAATTTGGTCATTTGTCCAACTAGCTCTTACCAACTCTCTCTCTATCCTAAACCCACGAAAATCCTTAGTGAACCAGTCACAATATCAGTACCTAGATCAACCAATAACAGATTTGAGGATCAAGATCAAGATTTAAGCTAGAAGGTATAACCCTAATTTTTATTTTTTGATCTTTGTTGCTTGAGAAATTTTTGTGTTTATGTGTTTAAGATATTGCTAGAAGATGTTTTTAGTTGATCTATGTTGATATAACATAGATCCATAGCATCAAAGTTGATAAAAATCGAAGTTTTCGAAAACTGTTCTTAAGCAGTTTTTGTGGTCTGACAAGTAATGTCAGTCGCCACAGATCCTTGCTCATTTAAGCATTTTGCTGTTTTAAGTTTTGATTTTGTAGATTGGTATGTGTTCTTTAGTCTGCAAAAGAAATCAGAGCTATTTGATGTCAGGATCAGTAGTTATTAACGGTCAAAACCCGTTGACCGGGCTTGACCGAGTAAAATTCTGGGTATCCCAGAAAGGCCAAGAACAACGTCTGACATGAGTTTTAAAGGCCGAATCTGACATATTTGATTGTTGGTTAATGTTGTTTTTGTAACCAAGTTGAAGCCTGTTAGTTGTAATATAGATCCATGATTTTAAATGTCTTAAACAACAAGCAAAACGAACATAAAAGATGGTCAAACTAGACCATCCGTTCACGGGAATAGTTTCTGGAAAACCCAGAAAACGGTTAGAACAAGTTGTCTGACAGAGTTTGACCGTGTGTTTTGTGATGATTCTGTTGATGATAATTTGATTTGTTGCTTTGATGTTGTTCTCTGATACATGGAACATAACTCTGAACCATAAAACAACTTAAACCGAGACCAGATCATAGATTAAATTGTGGTTGAATATAGCAACTCGGTACTGTTTAAGCCCAGAAAAACCCAGAATGGGTCTGACAGCTTCTTTGAAGCTCTAGATCTTGTCGTGTTGTTGTTGTTTGATCTAAGAGTGAGTTGCATGTTGTAGTGTTACATTTTGGCTACACGTTCACACTTCAAACAAGTCCAGAAACAATTTGAGCCGAGAATTATGGTCGGTCAAATAAGGCAGGTTGAGCTGCCGGCTGTCAGTGTTCTTGAGCTCAAGAACACCTACAGCGACGCTTTGTGTCGCTAAAGGCCTATAGCGACGGTTTTAATTAATTTAATTTTCAGAATTTCCGGAAATTATTAAAAAAATAGAAATAAATTCTAAAAATTACCAAAAATTGTTTTAAAAATTATTTTAAATTATGAAAAATAATTTTTGACCAATTGGAATATTTTTCTTTAATATTCATAATTATTTAAATATTAAAGGTATTTAATTTATTTAATTAGTGTATTAAATAAATTAGAGAAAAATGATTTAATATTATGAAAAATCATTTTTAATAAGAATAATGTATTTAAAAATATTTTGAGTTATAAAATGTAACTTTTAATATTTTTGGAGAATTTTCATTAATAATTTAATATTAATGAAACTAGATTTATTTGATTATTAAATTAAATAAATAAGTGAAAAGTAATTTTAATGATTTAAAAATCATTTTAATTGAGAATAAAGTGTTAGAAAATATTTTAAATTATAAAATATAATTTTCAATATTTTTGGAGAATTTTCATTAATAAATTAATATTAATGATATTTGATTTATTTAATTATTATATTAAATAAATGAATTAAAAATGATTTTATTGATTTAAAAATCATTTAAAAATGAGAAAAATGGTTTAAAAATATTTTAAGTTATAATTAATGACTTTTAATATTTGGATAATAATTTCATTAATATTTATATATTAATGGTAATGATTTAAAAATGATTTTAATTACTTTAAAAATCATTTAAGTAGAATATTGATGATTTAAAAATATTTTAAGTTATTGATGATAACTTTAATATTTTGGAATGTATGTTATTATTAAATATTAATATTGATAAGATTATTTGATAATTAAATCATTTAAGAATGATTTAAGTGTTTGAAAAATTATTATAAATTATAATAATTGTTTGATAATTATTAAAAGCTTCCGAAAAATATTATTAATGATAATTGACTTATCTAAATTAATATTGAAGCTTAGAAACCGAATTTAATTGACAGTCAATGTGTTAATTGTCGAATAGGGTGACCAGAACACCGAAAATGGACCGAAGTCCAACCAGACTGAATTAGTTTGACTTGTTAAGTGTTTATATAGGTTATAAACACTAATGTGACTATGTGGTAAAGTGTTTAGGAGAATTTTGACTGTGAATACAATGCTGTGTGATATAAATGTTTGTGCTAATTGTGAGACCTACATTATTGGTTATAGGTCTTTCGAAATCAGATAAGTATATTGTGTAGATGTAATCAGCGGAAGAGGCAAGTTCCCTAACTCAACCTTGAGTTATTTCATTCAAATATTATTGGTGGTTATTTATTGTTGATTAAGCCACGTCCAGGGATTTATTGTTGAAATTAAATTTTTGAATTAGAAAATATATATTCGTAGAATTACTGTTGTTGGATATTCATATCTGTAGAAGTTAGAATTGACAGTACAGATAATTCCTGTTTATTGTCGAATTATGTTGAGAAATGTCTTAGCCAATTATTCTGGTTAGACAAACATTTGTAAAAACTTGTTAGGTTTGAGAAGAGAAGCAAATAGAATTTGAAATCACAGTATTTCGTTGTAAAATCAAACTTTTGATTCCAAGACTGAGAAGAACAACCTTTTTATATAAAGGGAATATTTTGTTGGTCGTGAATTCGACCTTTGCGCGCGTTTTGAGTATTATGCATAATATAGGGTACAAAGAGTTGGCCGGCTCTGAGTACTTGCAGAGGGGTATGATTTAATCTTTATGGTTATCTGATACACCTGAGTATTTATCAAAGTAAATCTTTGATATCTACCCGAGAAAATAAAGTTCAAGATCTTGTGTGATCACTCAGTATAAATCTGGAGAAATATTTCATTCGTAGAATTGATTCTAGATTATTCACTAGAATACTGTAGAAACTTTGAAAGCGTTGTACTCTTTCATTAGTGAATTATTATGTTGTATAGAATACGAGAAAACTTGTTATTGAATAACGATTTGTTCAGCTATTTCAAAGTTCCCCGAACTTTGGTTTCATTCTATCAAAATAGATAGTCTATTGTTTTGAATCCTTATACATTTATTGTATGTATTAACTTGCGGGACAAATTAGTTGCTCACCCTTGCTAAATAAAATTTTTCAGCTAGGGGCGAAGTTGCCGGAGGTGATGTGAAGTAGGACAAGGGAAAAGGCGTAGTTATAAATTAATTGTGTTGAATATATTTATTATGTTATATTGTAAACCCTTTTTGTATATCTAAAGGGTATGTTTGTAAAGTTAATGTTAGAGAACCTTGGGTAATGTATTGAGAAACTCTGATAAAAATTTATGTAAGATACTATCTATATATATTATGGGTAGTTAAATGTTATTTATATTGTGGATCGTGAACACCAAACTTGGGAGTCAGGTAACCCGGATTTGGGGGTGTCACAGGTTGGTATCAGAGCTGTAGTGACCAAGGTGTCACCAGCTGGTAGTGGAGCTGTAAGTTATAAACTTTAAGTGGGGTGGGGAAAAACCCTAGGATTATAACCATAAGCAAGATAGAGAATACTCATTTAGAGTATTAAGTGAGGGATTGCAGAAGCGTATCGATAGTGAGAAATGTGGACATATAGTGTGAGAATGTTGTACTAGTAAAGTACTAATCAAGTTGTTTAAAACTGATTGTAGGATGTCTAAAGAAGGTGAAAAGAGTGCGGAGATGCTAGCGGCTGTTGCACCAGTGCCAGTAGCCGGGGTGCCAGCACAAAGCGAATCGGTTGAGAAGTTGGGAGAAGATGAACCAATGGTTAATCTGGGGAGTGATCATGACGATTATCCCGAGATGTATCTGAGTGGAGATGAGGAGGCCGAGTCTGAGCCAGCTAAGGTGGATTTAAAGAATAAGATCAAAGTTGGAGAACAAGATCAGCTATCTGTGGAAGTTCAGGAACTCCGAAGCAAGGTATTTCTCTTGGAGGAGTTGTGGAAGACGAAGCGGGCATTACGTGAAATGACTTAAGAACGGAATGAGCTGAAGGCGCAAGTGGAGAGGATGAAGACTGAAGGTGGAGGATCGTTTGAGGGAACAATCAAGCAGCTGAAGGACAAGAAAAAGAGGAAGAGGGACAACGACAGCCCTAATTCTGAAAATTTGAACCCAAAGAAGAAGCAAGCTTGTATCAAGTGTGGAAAGACTCACGCTGGAGAATGCATGATGTGGAAGAATGTATGCTTCAACTGCAAGCAGGAAGGACATATCTCTTTGCATTGTCCTAAGCCAAATTTGAGGAAGTGTTTTTCATGTGGGCAAACGGGTCACGGATTCAACAAGTGTCCCAGCAAGAAGAAGACTGGTGAAGGAAGTGGTCGGTAGACAATTAGATATATGTAATAGTATCTTTTGGTAGAAGTTTCTGATATTAAGATATGTAATATCAAGAACGGTGTTTGAACATATGTAAATATATGTTTGTATGAATAAAATCTTTATTTTTTATATGAATATAAGATTAAAATGAAATTGTGTGTTCTTAAAACTCATACTTATGTGACATTCCTGACTTAGAGTTATATGAAATGTTTATGAACCCCTCAGCGAACGGACGCCAAAGGTCAGACTAGGGTAAGTTCGTAAACTCATATAATCGTGGCCAGGTTATGAACTCATAAGTGTGGTTTTATGAACTGGAAATAGTAATGTGAAATTAGAGAATGCCAACTTTTTGTGTAAAGTTGGGGTATTACAACTTTTGTAAAGTTGTGTGCGTTAACCCTTGTATTATTTTAAAGGGATAGTTATATGTGTTAAGTACTATAGGTACTATGTGCTATTTGAATAAATATGCGATTACTTGAGAATTTTTGTGTTGAATTCTTATTGTGTTAAGAATTTGTATAGAAAAGAGTATTAATATAAGATTTTCATTTAAATCAAATCATGCCGCCAAGACGACAGAATCGAAACCAAAGAGAAGAGCAATCAGTGAATAACGAAGAAGGTCAAGTGGACCCGATGCAGAATTTTGTGGATATGCTGGCCCAAACTATGGAAAATAGGGCTTCAGCCAGGGGAAGACCAAGGAATCAGCCAGCCGACAGATTGGCTAATTTTAAAGATTTTAAAGCGGTAGGACCGCCTGAATTCAGGAGGACTACGGATCCGATCGAAGCCCAAACTTGGGTGAAAGAGATGGAGAAAGCGTTCGTGATTGCGCGTGTGGCGGAAGAGCAAAAGACGGCTTTTGCAACATACTTAATGAAGGGAGAAGCCAATTATTGGTGGGAGACGAATCAAGCTAGAGCGGGTACGGCGCTAGTAACATGGACAAGATTTAAAGAGTTGTTCTTTGAGAACTACTTCTCACCGAGTATGCAAGCTCGGATGGAAGTTAAGTTCTTGGAACTTAAGCAGGAAAACATGTCTGTTTCTGAATATGCTGCTAAATTCAACGAATTGGCGCGATTTGCACCTCATCAGGTGGATACAGAAGCTAGAAAAGCAAGAAGATTTGAAAACGGATTGAAGCCGGGGATTTACAACAAAGTAGCGGTGCTACAAATCAACACTTTTGCGGATCTACTGGAAAAAGCTTTAATTGTTGACGGAGGAAGCGAGGCTGCATCTCGTTTTCATCAGGAGAAGAAGAAGAATACCAATGAAGGTGGAAGTAGTGGTGGTAGTAACCCAAACAAGAGGAAGTGGAGTGAGAATACCCAATCGGGTAATAAAACTGAAGGAAATAAGAAAGGAGGAGGGCCGTGTGCAAATTGTGGGAAGAACCATGTTAGAGTTTGCCTGAAGAAGAAAGGAGTTTGTTATAACTGCGGACAAGAGGGCCACATGTCACCTAATTGTCCCAACCCAAAGAAGATACAAGGTTGTCTTGCCTGTGGATCAACTGATCATCTGGTGCGAAACTGTCCGAAGAAGAATGCAGAAAAAGAAAGTGCCAACAAGGGACCCGGTGGTGGAACCTTGGCAATCCGAGGACCTGCACAACCTGGAAGACCAACAGCCCGTACATTCAATATGACGGCGTTAGATGCGGTAGCTACCCAGGAGGTTGCAGCAGGTAACGATTTCGCTTAATATTAAATTACGCGATTGATATTGGATAAGTATGACTGTGAATTGTTTTCTTTTATAGATTCAAGTCACAGGTTAGAAATTGAAACACAAATTTTCATTGTGTTGTTAAAAATGAATTGATAATACAACTTTAAAATATTGTAGGGAATAAGAAAGCGGTGATTCCGAGGACGGAATCCTTTTAAGGAGGGGTGAATGTGATAACCCTGGATTTCGAATAATCCAAAATTTGAGAATAATTTTTTTTTATTAATAATAATATTAATTATCAATTTGGTGGCAAGTATCTGTGATACGAGTCTCGAGAATGAGCCAATTTAGATATTGACTAATAAAATAGAGTAGAGTTGTGCTTAACAACTTTAGAAACCCTAACCCTAATTTTCGGATAGGGATTCGATAAAAAATACAATTAAAATAATTGTATTGTTGATTATGTGTTTATACTGTTTAGAAATGCTGACTAATAGTTGACTGGATAAGGTTTGTAATTAATAAACCTTAATAAAGGATTTAAAATCCTAATCTTAAATATAGAAAATAATTTGTACAATTAAAACCCTAATTGTACGTCGGGAAACCCTAATTTCAAAACCGAGAATTGTAAACCCTAATTAGGCAACCCTAATTTTTTATTAGCATGCCTAAAGTGTTTGTTAAACTTAAATATGATTAGAAAACACTAATTATATTTTTGTAAGATAAGTTTCTATTTTAGAAACCCTAATTTTTATTTTAGAAAATTTATTAAACCCTAAATTGGACAATTATGGGAACTAGAAATTTTTGATACCTTAAAGGATCAAATCTAAAACCCTAATCCAAGCCCCAAACCCTAAGGATTTGTACAAATTCCTTGTTTACCATTTAAATTAAATGGCTAATGACAAAAATACCCTTTATGGGATTTTTATAAGATTGCTTGCAAAAATGGCTATCACTTTAGTAGTTCACCAACTATGTTGACTTAAGAGACATAAAAATCCCAGCAATTCAGCTTCATGTGCCAGCAAGATCAGATCTATCAATTAGATATGTTATATAAAGAATCAAGAGAGAGAAAATCATAAAATTTGGTCATTTGTCCAACTAGCTCTTACCAACTCTCTCTCTCTCTCTATCCTAAACCCACGAAAATCCTTAGTGAACCAGTCACAATATCAGTACCTAGATCAACCAACAACAGATTTGAGGATCAAGATCAAGATTTAAGCTAGAAGGTATAACCCTAATTTTTATTTTTTGATCTTTGTTGCTTGAGAAATTTTTGTGTTTATGTGTTTAAGATATTGCTAGAAGATGTTTTTAGTTGATCTATGTTGATATAACATAGATCCATAGCATCAAAGTTGATAAAAATCGAAGTTTTCGAAAACTGTTCTTGAGCAGTTTTTGTGGTCTGACAAGTAATGTCAGTCGCCACAGATCCTTGCTCATTTAAGCATTTTGCTGTTTTAAGTTTTGATTTTGTAGATTTGTATGTGTTCTTTAGTCTGCAAAAGAAATCAGAGCTATTTGATGTCAGGATCAGTAGTTATTAACGGTCAAAACCCGTTGACCGGGCTTGACCGAGTAAAATTCTGGGTATCCCAGAAAGGCCAAAAACAACGTCTGACATGAGTTTTAAAGGCCGGATCTGATATATTTGATTGTTGGTTAATGTTGTTTTTGTAACCAAGTTGAAGCCTGTTAGTTTTAATATAGATCCATGCTTTTAAATGTCTTAAACAACAAGCAAAACGAACATAAAAGATGGTCAAACTAGACCATCCGTTCACGGGAATAGTTTCTGGAAAACCCAGAAAACGGTTAGAACAAGTTGTCTGACAGAGTTTGACCGTGTGTTTTGTGATGATTCTGTTGATGATAATTTGATTTGTTGCTTTGGTGTTGTTCTCTGATACATGGAACATAACTCTGAACCATAAAACAACTTAAACCGAGACCAGATCATAGATTAAATTGTGGTTGAATATAGCAACTCGGTACTGTTTAAGCCCAGAAAAACCCAAAATGGGTCTGACAGCTTCTTTGAAGCTCTAGATCTTGTCGTGTTGTTGTTGTTTGATCTAAGAGTGAGTTGCATGTTGTAGTGTTACATTTTGGCTACACGTTCACACTTCAAACAAGTCCAGAAACAATTTGAGTCGAGAATTATGGTCGGTCAAACAAGGCAGGTTGAGCTGCCGGCTGTCAGTGTTCTTCAGCTCAAGAACACCTACAGCGACGCTTTGTGTCGCTAAAGGCCTATAGCGACGGTTTTAATTAATTTAATTTTCAGAATTTCCGGAAATTATTAAAAAATAGAAATAAATTCTAAAAATTACCAAAAATGGTTTTAAAAATTATTTTAAATTATGAAAAATAATTTTTGACCAATTGGAATATTTTTCTTTAATATTCATAATTATTTAAATATTAAAGGTATTTAATTTATTTAATTAGTGTATTAAATAAATTAGAGAAAAATGATTTAATATTATGAAAAATCATTTTTAATAAGAATAATGTATTTAAAAATATTTTGAGTTATAAAATGTAACTTTTAATATTTTTGGAGATTTTTCATTAATAATTTAATATTAATGAAACTAGATTTATTTGATTATTAAATTAAATAAAAAAGTGAAAAATAATTTTAATGATTTAAAAATCATTTTAATTGAGAATAAAGTGTTAGAAAATATTTTAAATTATAAAATATAATTTTCAATATTTTTGGAGAATTTTCATTAATAAATTAATATTAATGATATTTGATTTATTTAATTATTATATTAAATAAATGAATTAAAAATGATTTTATTGATTTAAAAATCATTTAAAAATGAGAAAAATGGTTTAAAAATATTTTAAGTTATAATTAATGACTTTTAATATTTGGATAATAATTTTATTAATATTTATATATTAATGGTAATGATTTAAAAATGATTTTAATTACTTTAAAAATCATTTAAGTAGAATATTGATGATTTAAAAATATTTTAAGTTATTGATGATAACTTTAATATTTTGGAATGTATGTTATTATTAAATATTAATAATGATAAGATTATTTGATAATTAAATCATTTAAGAATGATTTAAGTGTTTGAAAAATTATTATAAATTATAATAATTGTTTGATAATTATTAAAAGCTTCCGAAAAATATTATTAATGATAATTGACTTATCTAAATTAATATTGAAGCTTAGAAACCGAATTTAATTGACAATCAATGTGTTAATTGTCGAATAGGGTGACCAGAACACCGAGAATAGACCGAAGTCCAACCAGACTGAATTAGTTTGACTTGTTAAGTGTTTATATAAGTTATAAACACTAATGTGACTATGTGGTAATGTGTTTAGGAGAATTTTGACTGTGAATACAATGCTGTGTGATATAAATGTTTGTGCTATTTGTGAGACCTACATTATTGGTTATAGGTCTTTCGAAATCAGATAAGTATATTGTGTGGCTGTAATCAGCGGAAGAGGCAAGTTCCCTAACTCAACCTTGAGTTATTTCATTCAAATATTATTGGTGGTTAATTATTGTTGATTAAGCCACGTCCAGGGATTTATTGTTAAAATTAAATTTTTGAATTAGAAAATATATATTCGTAGAATTACTGTTGTTGGATATTCATATCTGTAGAAGTTAGAATTGACAGTACAGATAATTCCTGTTTATTGGCGAATTATGTTGAGAAATGTCTTAGCCAATTATTCTGGTTAGACAAACATTTGTAAAAACTTGTTAGGTTTGAGAAGAGAAGCAAATAGAATTTGAAATCACAGTATTTCATTGTAAAATCAAACTTTTGATTCCAAGACTGAGAAGAACAACCTTTTTATATAAAGGGAATATTTTGTTGGTCGTGAATTCGACCTTTGCGCGCGTTTTGAGTATTATGCATAATATAGGGTACAAAGAGTTGGCCGGCTCTGAGTACTTGCAGAGGGGTATGATTTAATCTTTATGGTTATCTGATACACCTGAGTATTTATCAAAGTAAATCTTTGATATCTACCCGAGAAAATAAAGTTCAAGATCTTGTGTGATCACTCAGTATAAATCTGGAGAAATATTTCATTCGTAGAATTTATTCTAGATTATTCACTAGAATACTGTAGAAACTTTGAAAGCGTTGTACTCTTTCATTAGTGAATTATTATGTTGTATAGAATACGAGAAAACTTGTTATTGAATAACGATTTGTTCAGCTATTTCAAAGTTCCCCGAACTTTGGTTTCATTCTATCAAAATAGATAGTCTGTTGTTTTGAATCCTTATACATTTATTGTATGTATTAACTTGCGGGGAAAATTAAGTGCTCACCCTTGCTAAATAAAATTTTTCAGCTAGGGGCGAAGTTGCAGGAGGTGCTGTGAAGCAGGACAAGGGAAAAGGCGTAGTTATAAATTAATTGTGTTGAATATATTTATTATGTTATATTGTAAACCCTTTTTGTATATCTAAAGGGTATGTTTGTAAAGTTAAGGTTAGAGAACCTGGGTAATGTATTGAGAAACTCTGATAAAAATTTATGTAAGATACTATCTATATATATTATGGGTAGTTAAATGTTATTTATATTGTGGATCGTGAACACCAAACTCGGGAGTCAGGTAACCCAGATTTGGGGGTGTCACAACACACATGTGAACAAATAGTTATAATCATGTCAATCTATAGCAATTAATTGCTCATTTATCCGTTTAATTACCCAATTGGTCAATATAACCTCCAGACATCAATTATTATCGAAATAAATGTCGATTTTCACTAACACTAATAATTCCAACACAATGGAACTATCAATATCATCTTTAATCAACACGAACTTATTCATCATTAATATTATAATTCACAATATTTAACAACCAAGTCGTTCCCAGGAAAGAGGGGGGCTTTCCGATAAGGATTTCTCCTTATTGGCGCGCAATTAGGTGATCAAACCTCTCCTTGACAGAACTTCTAGACATTGTCAATATTGCAAATAATAATATGAATAACTTTGTCATCTCAATTATTGATTTAATAATATATCATATTATACAGATGATACTATGATAGTAACTGAATCAATAATATGAGAGATATGATGTAGCGATTACTGTAGCAATAATTGAGTATAACTGAGTAAATTCTCACGTAAGCATTAATAATTAATATTGTGTGCTACTATGCAACCACGTGTATTACAGTACCTTTACTATCGGTTATTTTATGACAACTTGTTTACTTTGAACATAAGTTTTGGGTCAAGATTTAGGCTAGTTAGCGTTTCTGTAAATTATTATAATTCTAGTATGTTGTAGTTCTATGAATTACTAATCCATAGAATCAAAATCGGAATAATTTGGATGTGAATAACTCAAGTTATGAAGATTAGAAGGAGAAAAGGTTCAAAAATTGCGAGAATGGTGAACTTCGGAGTCCCGTTTCTATTAACGGGCGCAGTTGCGACGTGCCCTAAGTCATTTAAGGTGCAGTTTCCCTCTAGGGTGCAGTTGCACCGTGTCCAAGTCTTAATGGGGCGTAGCTGCGCCCAAAGTGTGTCAGGAGTGACTGTTTTGACTAGTTTTACTAAAATAGGCATAACATTTTCATACAAACTCTGATTGAGGCGATTCAAGATGATCCAGAATGAGGACAAATAAACCTACAACTTTTATTCTTTAAATATTTCAATTTAAGGTCGAGAATAGGCGTTAAAAGGGTAATCATTAGAACTATTGTGTTTTCGGGGACAATCAGATGGCGTCGGGCATGCATGTATGCAAGTGTAGTACTTCTAACTATAAATGATGTTGTTGTAAGTTATAAAACATGAATGTTAGTAAACATAATTATGACACCCTCAAAATAGGCATACATCACTCATCTTGAGTCGCCAGATACATGGTACATAAATCTAAATACAACTTAATTATACAACAGTCGTGTAAATATACGGCAAAACATAGCTGAGAGTTTAAACAAGAATATTGTCATCTAGACAATATCCACACTCAGTGGTGTCCTCATTACAATTATTATCACATTATTCCGTAGAATAGTAAGGACTACTAAAGCAATTTATCCTGGACCATCACTCCATTCCCTGACTTGTCCCAGCTATATTCTCATTTCCTGAAGAGAACAATGAAAAAAATGGTGAGCTCAACTAGCCTAGTAAGAAATATTATGACTAAGATAATACAAAATAAATTATCCTTCGCCTTCAACAGTATAACAACTGATAGAATACAATAGACAACAAGTTTTAGATCAACAACTGCAGCGAAAATAAGCAATCCATGAGAAGAGTCAAGTAGAACATAATGCCTACTATCTCTTCTAGATTAAAAGTCCATCGTTAATATTTCATTCCTGTAATACTCAAAAACAATTCTTTGTTATACCCAAGACAAAAAAGAATTATCATCACCTATCTTCAACTAAACCACCAAAGATTATGGTGAAATCCACAATTTATATTTATAATCAAGTAAATCAACAGTTTCTCCTTGCCACAAAGGCTTAATAGAACGTTTACTCAATATCCTTACCCCAGAGGCTAAATATATTCAAATGTAATAACAATGATCATACTAATTAGTTGTCTACCTTTGCACTACGAGTCAAAGATATTCAACTATAAAACCAATGGTCATGATCATACCAATCAATTGTCTGTCAGTGCACTACAGCCAAAGACATTCAACTGTTAACTAATGGTCATGATCCTGCCAATCACATCATCGAATTATCCATGCACTATGGGCCAAGGATATTCGTTATTATCACCAGTGGTTATGATCATGTCATACACCTGTCCATCTTTGCACGTAAGCCAAATATATACAACTATAAAACCAATAATCAGCAGTCCATCTATGCACGTAAGCCAAAGATGACTTTCATCACAATATAAGCATGAGGATGATGGCAATGATATAAGCATTAATCAAACAAAATCAAGAATAAATAATAAAGACTTTAAATTTATCCAGAGTTTAAAAATATCCAAATTATCAACATGATACTACTTTGTGGAGTAAAATTCAAGAATAATATTCATGTACTAAAAATAATTTGGACAGAAAAGAAATATATTTTTCGGGTAAATAGTACCCCGTGAATAGTACGTCGGGAATAGAACATCATTAATAGTACCCCGACATGAAAAGTACCCCAAATACCCGAGTGAATAATATTCGGGTGAATAGTAATTTGGGTGAATAGTAACTCGTGAATAGTATTCTGACACGAAAAGTGCCATGAATATCCGAGTGAATATACTAGAGTGAATAGTAACTGGGTGAATAGTAACCCGTGAATAGTAACTCGTAAAAAATACCAAAGAAAATGATATTCCATGACGAGTACAAAAAAAATGATATCTCATACGAGTATAATAGAATATACGAAACTGTAAATGGATTTTTATCCGCCATGCGATAATCCACGTAGACAGATCAATTCCACAATTTAATAAAGAATGAATACGAAGGATCATTCACCATGCATTCGGTAATCCACATAGACAGGTTATTCCAATAGAATAATAAAGAATGGAATAACAGAAGAATTCACCAGGCATGTGATAGACCGAACAGACAGGTTATTCCAACAGAATAATAAATAATGGAACTAGGTCATGCGTAATACGCACAGACAGGATATTCCAACAGAATAATAAAGAATAGAACCAGGTCATGCGTAATCCGCACAAACAGGATATTCAAACAGAATAATAAAGAGTGGAATAACAAAAGAATTTCACCACGTATGCGGTACTTCGCATAGACAGGTTATTCCAACATAATAATAAAGAATGGAATAACAAAAGAATTTCATCATGTATGTGGTACTTCGTATAGACAGGTTATTCTAACATAATAATAAAGAATGGAATAACAGAAGCTCTCTTCATGAATACTAAGGAATAATACCCCTTACTATAATAATAATATCCCCTACTATAAAAATAATATCCCTTACCTTAGAAGAAAATTGAATACTGAAATAGTGAGGTAGCAGACTTCTCTTCTTCTTTCTCTCTATAATTTCTCTCTATAATAATTGCTCTATAGCTTTAGTGAATTGGTGAAAATAATGAAGGAATGAGTTTTCATTTATAGAAAAATATAGTTTCGATAATTTCACGTTTTGGGGCTTGAAATATTATAGTATAATACCTTCCTCTTTTCCTTCATTTTTAATTTAGTCCTGTAAGTATTATCAAACTTGCACCACCTCCCCTAATAGTAAATCATGTGAATCAATAGTAAATCATGTGAATCAATAGTTCTAGACATGTGAAAATACGAATTACAGTATAGTACCTCCATCTATACCTCCATTTTTAACTTAGTCGTGCAAGTATTATCAATCTTGCACCAACTCCCTTAATAGTAAATTAATGTGAATCAATAGTACACATGTGAACAAATAGTTATAATCATGTGAATCAATAGCAATTAATTGCTCATTTATTCGGTTAATTACCCTATTGGTCAATATAACCTCCAGACATCAATTATTATCGAAATAAATGTCGATTTTCACTAACACTAATAATTCCAACACAATGGAACTATCAATTTCATCTTTAATCAACACGAACTTATTCATCATTAATATTATAATTCACAATATTTAACAACCAGGACGTTCCCAGGAAAGAGGGGGCTTTCCGATAAGGATTTTTCCTTATTGGCGCGCAATTAGGTTATCAAACCTCTCCTTTACAGAACTTCTAGACATTGTCAATATTGCATATAATAATATGAATAACTTTGTCATCTCAATTATTGATTTAATAAAATATCATATTATACAGATGATATTATAATAGTAAGTGAATCAATAATATGAGAGATATGATGTAGCAATTACTGTAGCAATAATTGAGTATAACTGAGTGAATTATCACGTAAGCATTAATAATTAATATTGTGTGCTACTATGCAACCACGCGTATTACAGTACCTTTAATATCGGTTATTTTATGACAACTTGCTTACTTTGAACATAAGTTTGGGGTCAAGATTTATGCTAGTTAGCGTTTCTGTAAATTATTATAATTCTAGTATGTTGTAGTTCTATGAATTACTAATCTATAGAATCAAAATTGGACTAATTTGGATGTGAATAATTCAAGTTATGAAGATTAGAAGGAGAAAAGGTTCAAAAATCGCGAGAATGGTGAACTTCGGAGTCCCGTTTCTGCTAACGGGCACAGCTGCGATGTGCCCTAAGTCATTTGAGGTGCAATTTCCCTCTACGGAGCAGTTGCAGCGTGTCCAAGTCTTAATGCGGCGTAGCTGCGCCCAAAGTGTGTCAGGAGTGACTGTTTTGACTTATTTTACTAAAATAGGCAAAACATTTTCATACAAACTCTGATTGAGGCGATTCAAGATGATCCAGAATGAGGACAAATAAACCTATAACTTTTATTCTTTAAGTATTTCAATTTAAGGTCGGGAATAGGGGTTAAAAGGGTCATCTTTAGAACTATTGTGTTTTCGGGGACAATCAGATGGCGTCGGGCATGTATGTATGCAAGTGTAGTACTTATAACTATAAATGATGTTGTTCTAAGTTATAAAATATGAATGTTAGTAAACATAATTATGACGCCCTCAAAATAGGTATACATCACCCATCTTGAGTCGCCAGATACATGGTACATAAATCTAAATACAACTTAATTATACAACAGTCGTCTAAATATACGGCAAAACATAGCTGAGAGTTTAAACAAGAATATTATCATCTAGATAATATCCACACTCAGTGGTGTCCTCATTATAATTATTATCACATTATTCCGTAGAATAGTGAGGACTACTAAAGCCATTTATCCTGGACCATCACTCCATTCCCTGACTTGTCCCAGCTATATTCTCATTTCCTGAAGAGAACAATGAAAGAAAGGGTGAGCTCAACTAGCCCAATAAGAAATATTATGACTAAGATAATGCAGAATAAATTATCCTTCGCCTTCAACAGTATAACAACTGATAGAATACAATAGACAACAAGTTTTAGATCAACAACTGCAGCAAAAATAAGCAATCCGTTAGAAGAGTCAAGTAGAACATAATGTCTACTATCACTTCTAGATTAAAAGTCCATCGTTAATATTTCATTCCTGTAATACTCAACAACAATTCTTTGTTATACCCAAGACAAAAAAGAACTATCATCACCTATCTTCACCTAAACCACCAAAGATTATGGTGAAATCCATAATTTATATTTATAATCATGTAAATCAACAGTTTCTCCTTGCCACAAAGGCTTAATAGAACGTTTACTCAATATCCTTACCCCAGAGACTAAAGATATTCAAATGTAATAACAATGATCATACCAATTAGTTGTCTACCTTTGCACTACGGGACAAAGATATTCAACTATAAAACCAATGGTCATGATCATACCAATCAATTGTCTGTCAGTGCACTACGGCCAAAGACATTCAACTGTTAACTAATTGTCATGATCCTGCCAATCACAACATCGAATTATCCATGCACTATGGGCCAAGGATATTCGTTATTATCACCAGTGGTTATGATCATGTCATACACCTGTCCATCTTTGCACGTAAGCCAAATATATACAATTATAAAACCAATAATCAGCAGTCCATCTATGCACGTAAGCCAAAGATGACTTTCATCACAATATAAGCATGAGGATGATGGCAATGATATAAGCATTAATCAAGCAAAATCAAGGATAAATATTAAAGACTTTAAATTTATCCAGAGTTTAAAAATATCCAAATTGTTAACATGATACTGCTTTGTGGAGTAAAATTCAAGAATAATATTCATGTACCAAAAATAATTTGAACAAAAAAGAAATATATTTTTTGGGTAAATAGTACCCCATGAATAGTACCCCGTGAATAGTACGTCAGGAATAGTACCTCATGAATAGTACCCCAACATGAAAAGTACCCCAAATACCCGAGTGAATAATATTCGGGTGAATAGTAATTTGGGTGAATAGTAACTCGTGAATAGTACTCCAACACAAAAAGTGCCACGAATACCCGAGTGAATAATACTAGAGTGAATAGTAACTGGGTGAATAGTTACCCGTGAATAGTAACTCGTAAAAAAATACCAAAGAAAATGATATTCCATGACTAGTACAAAAAAAATTATATCTCATACGAGTATAATAAAATATAAGAAACTGCAAATGGATTTTTACCCGCCATGCGATAATCCACGTAGACCGATCATTTCCATAATTTAATAAAGAATGAATATGAAGGATCATTCACCATGCATGCGGTAATCCACATAGACAGGTTATTTCAATAGAATAATAAAGAATGGAATAACAGAAGAATTCACCAGGCATGTGATAGACCGCACAGACAGGTTATTCCAACAGAATAATAAATAATGGAACTAGGTCATGCGTAATACGCACAGACAGGATATTCCAACAGAATAATAAAGAATAGAACCAGGTCATGCGTAATCCGCACAAACAGGATATTCAAACAGAATAATAAAGAATGGAATAACAGAAGAATTTCACCACGTATGTGGTACTTCGCATAGACAGGTTATTCCAACATAATAATAAAGAATGGAATAACAAAAGAATTTCACCATGTATGTGGTACTTCGCATAGACAGGTTATTCCAACATAATAATAAAGAATGGAATAACAGAAGCTCTCTTCATGAATACAAAAGAATAATACCCATAACTATAATAATAATAATAATAATATCCCTTACTATAAAAATAATATCCCTTGCCTTAGAAGAAAACTGAATACTGGAATAGTGAGGTAGCAGACTTCTCTTCTTCTTTCTCTCAATAATTTCTCTCTATAATAATTGCTCTATAGCTTTAGTGAATTGGTGAAAATAATGAAGGAATGAGCTTCTATTTATAGAAAAATATAGTTTCGATAATTGCACGTTTTGGGGCTTGAAATATTATAGTATAATACCTTCCTCTTTTTCTTCATTTTTAATTTAGTCCTGCAAGTATTATCAAACTTGCACCACCTCCCCTAATAGTAAATCATGTGAATCAATAGTAAATCATATGAATCAATAGTTCTAGACATATGAAAATATGAATTATAGTATAGTACCTCCATCTATACCACTATTTTTAACTTAGTCATGCAAGTATTATCAATTTTGCACCAACTCCCCTAATAGTAAATTAATGTGAATCAATAGTATACACATGTGAACAAATAGTTATAATCATGTGAATCAATAGCAATTAATTGCTCATTTATCCGATTAATTACCCGATTGGCAATATAACCTCCAGACATAAATTATTATCAAAATAAATGTCGATTTTCAGTAACACTAATAATTCCAACACAATGGAACTATCAGTTTTATCTTTAATCAACACGAACTTATTCATCATTAATATTATAATTCACAATATTTAACAACCAGGTCGTTCCCGGGAAAGAGGGGGCTTTCCGATAAGGATTTCTCCTTATTGGCGTGCAATTAGGTGATCAAATCTCTCTTTGACAAAACTTCTAGACATTGTCAATATGGCAAATAATAATATGAATAACTTTGTCATCTCAATTACTGATTTAATAATATATCATATTATATAGATGATACTATGATAGTAAGTGAATCAATAATATGAGAGATATGATGCAGCAATTACTATAGCAATAATTGAGTATACCTGAGTGAATTCTCACGTAAGCATTAATAATTAATATTGTGTGCTACTATGCAACCACGCGTATTACAGTACCTTTACTACCGGTTATTTTATGACAACTTGCTTACTTTGAAAAAATTTCACATATCACTTTTAACTTTAAACTTTTATCAATTTAACTATTTACCAAAGTAGAAAAATTGAATCATTTATTTCATAAGATTTGGGATCTCACAATAATGATGCATAACATTAATAAATGATGTATTAGATATGTTTTATAAGCATACTAAGCATACACAAAAGAGACAAATCGGGAGTGTGACGAATGAACGTCGAAACGCCGTAACAAATGTTAATGAACGTAAAAAGTATTTTAAGTCAAATGAAATGAATATTATAAGATATGAAATGGGTTTAATATAAAACCAATAATGATTCCTAGCAATACTTAAACACTTGAATGAACTTCGAGTATGAAATATAGTGAGATATAAGTCAAAAGTTAACACAATCAAATTGAACATTATGTATTGATTAATAAGAATGGTTATGGGATGTAGAGTAAAGTTTACATTACAATTCCTATGCATTGCTATGTGACTAATAGTTGATGTGTATGATTATATAATTGTGTAGGGCATGTAAAATGCCGATAATTGTAAGTTGTTAAACTATTATTGGTAAACAATGATCAAGGCAAGTCTTTCCATTCCTATTTACTATGTGAACTTGATGATTAACTGTTTTAAATCTTTATTGTAAAGAGCATAATGTGTTATATTTATGTTGAAAGTATTAAATGTTAAAGTCAATTTATGACTACATTGATTGATAAAGCATGCTGATTGAGTAAGGAACTCAATCTTTATACTAGTTATATGAACTATAGCATGTATGTTATGTTAGTCCAATGTTTATGAGATATATGTTGAGCATATTATTACGTGCTACGTGATGCATGAAAACTGTTAGATTTTGCTAGGATGTCGAGCTCAACCTTGCAAATAACCACTTTTGCAGGTTAAAAATTTAAGGTAAAGTTATGTGCTACTTGAAAGACATGAATCAGATGTGATACTTGAAGATTTATACACTTTGGCTGAATTATTATTATTTGAACCATGTTTAGGGTTCCGAATAATGTATGATGTTTAATAGATGTTGAGTTATAAAGTTTAAGTTTTGTTTGTTGTATGAAATGGTATTAAACCTGGAAGTATGTTTTATTTATTAACTCTGATAAGGTGAGTACTAAGCTAAGTATGGTTTAAAAGTAGGAAAAAATAAAGGTTTTGAGAAATGTACTTGATAAGTTACAATGATTATGTAATGATAAATTGTCAAGTTTGAGTTATATGATATGTAAAGGTTATTGGATTAAAATGTAAGATTCTATATAATAACTTTGATGAAGTGAATAATAAAATAACTTGATTCAAAAACATGTAGATGATAAAGGTTTTGATTCAGGAAATTGAAGTAATAAGATAGAAAAGTTTAAATTATTTTTCATTTTATTAAGTTTAGCATCGAATAATGATGTAATATCAGAAGTTAGACGTTATTAACGACCAAAGTCGATAATTGAATTGTATGAATTTTGGGGTCGTTACAGTACCAATCCATTCGAATTCACTAATCCCCTTTTTAGTAGTCCATTGATTGAGAACATTTTAGTTTTAAGCTATCTAAAAATTTAGATATCATTAATATAATCTTATCATGATTCTAAAAGCATTACTTAAAATTATGGATTTATCACATATTATTAAACAGTACCATGCAGATAAATTAAATGCCTTTAATAAATGAATACTTTTATCAATAAATGAATAAGATTATTTATAAAGTATATGCTTTATCGTCATACATGATTGGCCTGTATGCATACTACTTTCAATAAACAGTATGCATAACAAATATATTGAAACTAAATAGATATATTTACACTAAACTTCATAAAACATAGGATTTATCAGTCAAATCCTTGCATGCGCGTAGCCAAAACTTCCAGCATCTGCTAGATATAAATCTATGGCCTTATAGTTGCTAAAAATTTACAAAAACTAGATCTGCTTATATCTTTGCCATTCTAGCTTCTAAGTTCAGGTTTCACAATCTTTGAATTGGTTTAAAGCTAGATTTGGCTAGATCCAATACAGATCTAGTCAATACAACTCAAATATTGACTATTTACAAGAAATGAATGGTTAAAACTTTAGATCTAACGAATATCATCCATTAAAAAGCTATTTAAAACACTTATATACGTATTAAAACAAGCTAAAGAGTTATATATGGTAAAATCTTACAGTTAGGTAAGAGAATGGCTATCGAAAAACTTTAAGTACCTCAAAACTCGTTTTCCACTGGTTAAAACGTGATATGTTGTTGTGATGTGTTTAAAAGATGTTTTACAAAGATTGAAAGGAAGAAAAGCTACCTTTTGCTCTTAAATGACTTGATTTCTCTCTCTCGGACCCTTTCTCTATCTCTTTTTTCATATAAATGAGCTGGGGGAGGGGGTATATATAGAACTGATCAGCTGTGGGTCTACCTACGGCTGACCCTAATGGGTCCCGTCATCTTGAAGTACGTGCACTCCAACCAACGCTTAGTCTGCTTGAACCTTCATAACTTTCAATTTGGGAATCCGATGGAGGCATACTATACCTTTTTGAAAAGCCCTTTTCGAGAGCTACATAATGACATATGATTTAACCTTTTCTAAATCGGGGAAGAGGGGTCTATATTAAAATCTTCAAGTCTTCCCAGTCTGTCTGTTGAGCAGTCTTGTGCTGTTTTCACTCGGGATTATTGTTATGGTCTTGCATGACCTTCTTTATGGTAATTTGATTTGATGTTGATTTGAAAAATTTACTCTTTTTCCCTTCTGGGTTAATTTTCGAGCTTGATGTGTTGCAACTGTCTTTCCTCAGGGTTGTCTCGGGGGGGTTTGACGACTGTTAACTTCTATATGTCCTCAAGGTTGTCTCTGAAGTTGATTTGATGTCCCACAAGGCTGTCTTCGGGAGTTTAGTATGATGATTTCTCGGGCTTGTCCTTGGGGAACTAGTTTGATGATTTCCCAGGGTTATCCCTTGGTGTTTGGTTTGCTGATCTCTCGGGGTTGTCTCTGTAAAGTCCCCGAACCCGGATACTTGAAATCCGAACTCAGGTACTTCACGATACCATTTCTATGAGTAGAATAATTACTAATAATAATAACCATAATATAAAACTTAAACTTAACTTACATTTATCAAAGTCTAATCCCAAGTACGCAACCTTTACTACATTCTTTACATGATATATAATACATATCATTAACTTAATACAGTCTATATATTACAAATGATACCAATAACATGTCCTGTTTGCTTTCCTTTTCACTTGATCTTGGCCGAACTTTCCAGTTCGTCACACTTAGCTGAAAACATTTAAATTAAGCAAGGATGAGCATTTGAGTGCCCATCAAGTATTATATATATATATATATATATATATAAGCTGAAAGAATTTAAATGTTTTCTTTATAATACCCTTCTACAACCGGTCAATAGTTGTGAAGTAATATGTACCAATAACAATAACATAACAACCCTCTTTCAAATTTTTGAAACTGTGTATTGTCTATACATGGGGTTTTTGTGACATACTATGAACATTGTTTTCATTTTTGAAAGGGTTTAAACAGAAATTCATCTGTAAATCGGCCATTGTTTACGGGCACGGAGGGTGATCAGCCCCGTTGTACCCTGTATTGATCAATACTACATTGCTAGAACGATATTATCGTTCATCGTTTGTCCGCCGTAGCGCATAAAAATTTTCCCATGTTCAGGATGTTCATACCTGTCGGGTTTTCATTACAAAGGTCTTATCTTGTTCAACAATGATATATAATTCAACATATATGTATATCAAAGGCGTATCAACATGTAATTAAATATAATGATTATCCAAGTGGGGACACTTGTATAATCATTTATAGAAATTAACGAACAGAATATATAACTGAATAATCATATACTAACATGTTGATAATCAATGGGTGTATATAATATAGGTTTAACAATCTGTATAGTAATAATATAATTTTAAAACATTCTTACACTTGTCCATTGCATAAAGAAAATGCAAAGTTAGGATACTTGCCTGATGCGCTGCTTACAATTACGCAACTTAGATTTATCTTTTCTATCACGACCTATCATTAATCAGATCATTTTACTGATTAGTATATCATAACGTAACACATAACGCTGCTTATTGCAGTCAGCATATTTCCTATTCACATTATCACACATGTTAAACAATCATTGACTCACAAACAAACATCAACACATTCCTAATCACATTGGCACAAAACTTTAACACCATTGAATCACAAATAAACAGTTATCCAAACAATCTATCTAAGTCCAGATCAATTTTTGAAACATGTCGGTCTACCGACAACTTTATCGGGTAAAAATCGAGTCTAAGACTCTATCCCGAAGTTCAATATCCAAATAGTTAACTTAAACATCAGTCATACTATTTTTCATAGCCTTATAATAATTATAAAATATTTATTACCATTTACCATAATTTTTGAAATATCAGAATCACTATTAAATGATTTAAATAGCAAACAATTCTATTATCATTAACATTTAATCAATATTAAACTATTAATGAAACCATTGCCAAAATATTAAAGTTATGTATAATAACTCAAAATATTTATATTACCCTTAAATGATTTTTAAAGCATTTAAAAACATTATTAAATAATTACCATAAAATATTAATGTATCATTATCCAAATATTAAAAGTTATTAATTATAACTTAAAATATTTTTAATTCATTTATATCCTTTTAAATGATTTTTAAATAAATAAAACCATTTTTAAACTATTTATTTAATATAATTATTAAATAAAATTAATATCATTAATCATTAAATAAATATCATTAATATTAAATCATTAATGAAATTATCCTTTAAATATTAAAAGTTATATTTTTATAACTTAAAATATCATTAAACACTTTAAAATGATTTTTAAAATATTAAAATCATTTTTAAACAAATTATTTAATATAATAACTAAAAAACTTTAATATCATTATTAATCATTAATTAATGAAATTAACCATTAAATATTAAAAGTTATATTTTATAACTTCAAATATTTTTATAACACTTAAATTATTTTTATATGATTTTTAAATCATTAATACTATTTTCCATAATTTATTTAATATATTTATTAAATAACTTAAACATCATTAATATTAATTAATTAATGAAATTTCATCACAAAATATTAAAATTCATCAAAAATGACTTCAAATATTTTCTAACACAATAATATAATTTTTCATGATTTTTCATGAATTAAAACTATATTTTAAATAATTTATCTAATATTGTAATTAAATAAATAAATACCATTTATATTCCAAAAATATTAAATATTTTAAAAATTTACTTAAAATAATTAAAAATTAATTTTTCATAATTTATTTAGTAATTTTCATAATAAAAATCTATTTTTTCTAATTTTTAAATCATTTTTCAGAAAATAATAATAATAAACCGTCGCTAAAGGCCCCTATAGCGACAGAACCGTCGCTATAGGTGTTCTTGAGCCTGACAGAACCTTCAAAGGCTGTTAACCGGTTACCTACTTTGACCAAGTCTAGATTACTTATCTATATGATTCTGGGTTTTCTTTTGGTTTATAATTGTAGTATTCATGTAATACTACAATTAGCAACAAATTGTATGTCTATAAAGCATCATAACAGTGTGTTCTGGTCCATTAAAAACCTTGTCAGGACTGTTCTTCCATTTATGGGTTTCCCAGAAATGAAGAACAGTCAAAGTACCTTCCTTTCGATCCTCATATCTTGCATCCTGGTTCTGATTAGTGTGATATAAAGGTTTGTAATTATAGTCGAGATGTCATAGAACAACTTTGTAGCATCAGATCATTTCAATAACAACATAATCAAAATATTTAAGCAAGTCAAACCTTGTCAGAAAATGACTCTTAAAGAAATCTGGGTTTTCCAGATTTACAACAAAACAGATGGTCAATACACGTTTGACCGCGATTATATTTCAGCCTGATCATGATTTAAGTGTTATGATGACTATAATATATAGTCCAAATAATAGTGTATAACATCCAAACAATAACATAGCCAAAATCATAAACAGTTGTATGATCCGAAGCCCTAAACATATTGTCAGACCGTTCTGAAAAAAATCTGGGTTTCCCAGAATTGCATTATCGTGACTAGTCAACGCTGTTTAACCACTTATAACGTTTAATAAATAACAGATCTGGACCTAATTTAAGTTTTACATGGAAGAACACATTATAAACTACACGTAACAACCTTCAAATAACAAAAATACATAACTGATTAAGATCTACAGGGTCTGACATTTGGTTGTCAGACTCATTTTGAAAATTTTCCAGATTTTAAAAATCATCAATTCCGAGCACTATGATGTTATAGATCCACTTTCTACCAACCCAGATCATTGATTAACACTACATAGAACATATTACAACACACAATCACAACTTTTAACAGAAGATCAAAGATCAATTTCTAGATTAGTTTTATACCTTTCTTTGATCCAATTTTTGATTCTGTGCTTCTGATTTGTTATTGTTGATCGTGGGGCTGTGTTTGTGACTGATCTACTATGGATTTTTGTGGGTTTTGGGAGAGAGAGGTCTAGGATGAGCTTGGTGAAAATTTGAGCAATAAAAATACACTTTCTCTCTCCTTAGATCTATATATAGCAAATTAAAATGCACATGGCTGATCATCTAGAAGGCTGATTGCTGTCCATTAATGTGCATGTGGAGTTGTTGGGTTTGGTAAGGTAGGTTACCAACTAAAGTGTTGCCCAATCTTACAAGTTTCCTTAAATAATGCAAAGAGGGGTATTTAGGTCTTTTGCTAAATCATTTTAATGGCAAAATTGGAACTTGACAAACCCTTAGGGTTTAGGGTTTGTGCCAATTTAGGTTTTATAAGCAAACAAAATCTAGGATTTCCAATTTAGGGTTTGTACAATAAAATAATAAACTAAAATTTTAGTTTCTAAAAATATAAATTAGGGTTTAATAATTTAATTTAGATATTTAATTATAGCACTTTTCCAATTAGGTTTAAGTAACACTAATTAGCATCTCATTTCCCAAACTGGCAATTAGGGATTACAATAAACAATTTAGGGTTTCTAACTTTTGAAATTAGGGTTTATAATACAGAAAATTAATAAGGATTTTGAATAATTGTGATTCTCCCTAATTAGGGTTAATACATATATAACTGATCATAAATCACATTATCGTGATTACATAACGACTTAACAAATTCTCAAAGTCATGAATGACTTTCACATTAGAGTTTCAAATCAATTAGGGTTTAGCAGTTGGAAACTAGGGTTTCTATTTTTTAAATAAGGTTTCTAAATATTAAATAGGGTTTACTTACAAAATTGTATAATGCATAACATATATCATATCACACAATTAAACAACAGTCTTGAACTCACAGCTGAGTTTCAAATTAGGATTATAACACTTAAAATTAGGATTTTTAATAATTTAGGGTTTTCTAAAAATTATTAAGGGTTTCTAGAACTTTAATTAGGGTTTACCTAATTAATACATTTAATACATGCCATAAATTATATAACACACTTATAAAACAATCTTGCACTCTAATCTGGATATCAAATTAGGGTTTAACATTATTACTAAGGTTTGGTAATCATACGCCGTAATTGACCAACCATTATCAATACAGAAATACAGTACATATTCATAGCACTGAAAAATCATAATATAATTAATATTATATTATTATCATTATTCTTTATCCCAGAACCAAAATTAGGGTTTGATCGTAATATATTAAAACTGTTCCACACATTAACATTACACACATAACCATACATATCTATAACACTGACAAATAATAATATAATATTATTATTCTCATTCCTTGATCAAAACCCGAAATTAGGGTTTGGATTCTAGATCTGATTTATCTTTCATATTTAACATTAATAATTAAGTTAAAAGAAATAACTCAATTAATCTGAAATAATTTCATATAATAAAATAACTAGTATAATTGTGCTTTAATCATTTCATATATTATTTAAATAATATAAGATTATATTTTCCTTGAAAAATAATTAATAAAACATTTTCAATAAGGAATTAATTAGTTTAAAAATATAATTGATAATAATCAATAATTCTAAAATAAATTTATTTGCAATACTTATGTAATAAATAAATTTTATTTATCACACATATAATTATAATTACACATTACCTTGGCACATATCATTCATATTTATATAAAAAAAAATCTATACGCAAAATTTATTATTTATTTATATAGAAAATATCAAGTTGTCACATTCACCCTCCCTTATAAAGATTCCGTCCCCGGAATCACCTTTTAAAACCTATACATACCAGGCTACATAACATACACAATCATTACAATTAGATCTCGATCAAAAGTGATCGAATCGATCTTTAACTATTCAGCATAACGCTTATCTATCTCCTTAAACAGAAATTTGATTTCTAAGAGAACTCAAATTCCTCCTTCAAAATAATTTATAAAAATAATTTAATATATATAAAAATATAATAAGAAAATAAAAAAATTTTAGATTAATACCTGGAGTTGCATCCCCGACTGCTATCAAATCCCGAATAGTCCAACTGAAAATGCTTTGCGGTTGATTTCGTTGTTTTATTTGTTGAAGTTGGTCCCGTTGTCGCCAATGTCCTGCTGCCTTGTTCCGTATTCGCATTCCTTGTTTCCATTTCCTTTCTTTAACAGTCTTTTACCTTATGCTTTATTGATTCGCACACAACACATTCACTATACATTATTGGATTGGGACATTTTGGAAAGATATATATCCCTTCTGTCCTTACTTTCCACACACAAACTTTTCTTTTAATCACATTTCTGGCTTATTTATTGAAATTATCTTCTTTTATCATATAGGTGACAAAAGTTGTCTTTTGCCCCACCATTATCCTAGCTATCACATACGCTTTAACAGGGTCGGTTGATCTTCTACATCCTGGCGGTCCGGTTGTCTTGAAGTCTTTGAAGTTTTTCAATCGATTGTCTAGTTGATTTTCCGCGACTGGTATTTCATTCTTCATAGCTTGATCGCCCGCATTCGCAAATATTTGGTGTCGGGTATGGTTATCCTCCAACTTTGTTCACAGGTCCTTCTATCCTTTGGTTTCGTTTTCGTTTTGACGGCATTTTCCTAAATTATTCTTACATTCTAAGCTTTATCGTAAACGCTTAACATATAATGCAAAACTTTTTATTCAAATAATCAGGTACTCAAAATATTATATTTTGAAAACTCGGTCTACTGTAATAACCAATGACCAAATAAATATCTACTATCTTTATACCAACTTATCCCATTAATCCAACATAGATCCATAATCAAAATACTGGACATACCTTAGCACGTATTGCTTTAAACATCCGCTATCCCTTTGTGACTCGAAAGTCGGGATTCGCTGCCTTAACTTATACAAAATATTATATTACACCAACATACCTATCATATATACCACCTAAAATCATACATATCCAACTAACACTAATACTACCTATTCCTTACACATTCACTAACGATCAATTGCTTTCTAACCTATCTATTTCCATTATCCTCCATATCCATTTACACATAACTATATCCGATTTGTCACAACTTATAACACATTACGAGTTTAAGAACTCATCACAAACATACGAGTTTAAGAACTCACCATAAATATACGAGTTTAAGAACTCAACATTGACCACATATCCTTTAACTATACTTTACCTATCAGTTATACTTAGCGTTTCTTGATCCAGCACTATACTTTCCAAAATAACCACCTTTTTGAGGTAGCTTTCAATGTGAGCCTCTATTGCAGTTATTGACTTTGATATTGGCTCGGTCATGGACGTTGACTTATTCTTTACGACTTAAGGGTATCCTAATTCTGTTCATTTCTAACACCTACACATAAAATTATCCTGACTAGCAAATATTAAATACACACAACACATAATAGTTTTATAAATTATCTTTATTTTGTTTGACGATGAATTTATTCAATTCATCTCCTTTTTTAAACTCTATATGAGTTATTTATATTTTCAATGTTTCCCTCTGTTCTACGGTTATAGCCTAAGGTCTAACCCACCTAAGGTTTCTAACCCTATAGCTCTGATACCAAATGTAAAGTCCCCGAACCCGGATACTTGAAACCCGAACTCGGTACTTCACGATACCATTTCTATGAGCGGAATAATTACTAATAATAATAACCATAATATAAAACTTAAACTTAACTTACATTTATCATAGTCTAATCCCAAGTACGCAACCTTTACTACATTCTTTACATGATATATAATACATATCATTAACTTAATACAGTCTATATATTACAAATGATACCAATAACATGTCCTGTTTGCTTTCTTTTTCACTTGATCTTGGCCGAACTTTCCAGTTCTTCACACTTAGCTGAAAACATTTAAATTAAGCAAGGATTAGCATTTGAGTGCCCAACAAGTATTATATATATATAAGCTGAAAGAATTTAAATGTTTTCTTTATAATACCCTTCTACAACCGGTCAATAGTTGTGAAGTAATCTGTACCAATAACAATAACATAACAACCCTCTTTCGAATTTTTAAAACTGTGTATTGTCTATACATGGGGTTTCTGTGACATACTATGAACATTGTTTTCATTTTCGAAAGGGTTTAAACAGAAATTCATTTGTAAACCGGCCATTGCTTACGGGCAAGTAGGGTGATCAGCCCCGTTGTACCCTGTATTGATCAATACTACATTGCTAGAACGATATTATCGTTCATCCTTTGTCCGCCGTAGTGCATAAAAATTTTCCCATGTTCGGGATGTTCATACCTGTCGGGTTTTCATTACAAATATATTATCTTGTTCAACAATGATATATAATTCAACATATATGTATATCAAAGGTGTATCAACATGTAATTAAATATAATGATTATCCAAGTGGGGACACTTGTATAATCATTTATAGAAATTAACGAACAGAATATATAACTGAATTATCATATACTAACATGTTGATAATCAATGGGTGTATATAATATAGGTTTAACAATCTGTACAGTAATAATATAATTTTAAAACATTCTTACACTTGTCCATTGAATAAAGAAAATGCAAAGTTAGGATACTTGCCTGATGCGCTGCTTACAATTACGCAACTTAGATTTATCTTTTCTATCACGACCTATCATTAATCAGATCATTTTACTGATTAGTATATCATAACGTAACACATAACGCTGCTTATTGCAATCAGCATATTCCCTATTCACATTATCACACATGTTCAACAATCATTGACTCACAAACAAACATCAACA
The DNA here is from genome assembly GCA_020205505.1 of Panax japonicus. Taxonomy (NCBI): domain Eukaryota; kingdom Viridiplantae; phylum Streptophyta; class Magnoliopsida; order Apiales; family Araliaceae; genus Panax; species Panax japonicus. The sequence continues at coordinate 43,931,849 of CM035114.1, forward strand.
CATTCCTAATCACATTGGCACAAAACTTTAACACCATTGAATCACAAATAAACAGTTATCCAAACAATCTATCTAAGTCTAGATCAATTTCTGAAACATGTCGGTCTACCGACAACTTTATCGGGTAAAAATCGAGTCTAAGACATCTATCCCGAAGTTTAATATCCAAATAGTTAACTTAAACATCAGTCATACTATTTTTCATGGCCTTATAATAATTATAAAATATTTATTACCATTTACCATAATTTTTAAAATATCAGAATCACTATTAAATGATTTAAATAGTAAACAATTCTATTATCATTAACATTTAATCAATATTAAACTATTAATGAAACCATTGCGAAAATATTAAAGTTATGTATAATAACTCAAAATATTTATATTACCCTTAAATGATTTTTAAAGCATTTAAAAACATTATTAAATAATTACCATAAAATATTAATGTATCATTATCCAAATATTAAAAGTTATTAATTATAACTTCAAATATTTTTAATTCATTTATATCCTTTTAAATGATTTTTAAATAAATAAAACCATTTTTAAACTTTTTATTTAATTTAATTATTAAATAAACTTAATATCATTAATCATTAAATAAATATCATTAATATTAAATCAATAATGAAATTATCCTTTAAATATTAAAAGTTATATTTTATAACATAAAATATCATTAACCACTTTAAAATGATTTTTAAAATATTAAAATCATTTTTAAACAAATTATTTAATATAATAACTAAATAACTTTAATATCATTATTAATCATTAATTAATGAAATTAACCATTAAATATTAAAAGTTATATTTTATAACTTAAAATATTTTTATAACACTTAAATCATTTTTTTATGATTTTTAAATCATTAATATTATTTTCCATAATTTATTTAAAATATTTATTAAATAACTTAAACATCATTAATATTAATTAATTAATGAAATTTCATCACAGAATATTAAAATTCATCAAAAATGACTTCAAATATTTTCTAACACAATAATATAATTTTTCATGATTTTTCATGAATTAAAACTATTTTTAAATAATTTATCTAATATTGTAATTAAATAAATAAATACCATTTATATTCCAAAAATATTAAATATTTTCAAAATGTACTTAAAATAATTAAAAAATAATTTTTCATAATTTATTTAGTAATTTTCATAATAAAAATCTATTTTTTCTAATTTTTAAATCATTAAAAGAATAATAATAAACCGTCGCTAAAGGCCCTCATAGCGACAGAACCGTCGCTATAGGTGTTCTTGAGCCTGACAGAACCTTCAAAGACTGTTAACCGGTTACCTACTTTGACCAAGTCTAGATTACTTATCTATATGATTCTGGGTTTTCTTTTGGTTTATAATTGTAGTATTCATGTAATACTACAATTAGCAACAAATTGTATGTCTATAAAGCATCATAACAGTGTGTTCTGGTCCATTAAAAACCTTGTCAGGACTGTTCTTCCATTTCTGGGTTTCCCATAAATGAAGAACAGTCAAAGTACCTTCCTTTCGATCCTCATATCTTGCATCCTGGTTCTGATTAGTGTGATATAAAGGTTTGTAATTATAGTCGAGATGTCATATAACAACTTTGTAGCGTCAGATCATTTCTATAACTACAGAATCGAAATATTTAAGCAAGTCAAACCTTGTCAGAAAATGACTCTTAACGAAATCTGGGTTTTCCAGATTTACAACAAAACAGATGGTCAATACACGTTTGACCGCGATTATATTTCAGCCTGATCATGATTTAAGTGTTATGATGGCTATAATATATAGTCCAAATAACAGTGTATAACATCCAAAAAAGAACATAGCCAAAATCATAAACAGTTGTATGATCTGAAAGCCCTAAACATATTGTCTGACCGTTCTGAAAAAAAATCTGGGTTTCCCAGAATTGCATTATCGTGACTGGTCAACGCTGTTTGACCACTTATAATGTTTAATAAATAACAGATCTGGACCTAATTTAAGTTTCACATGGAAGAACACATTATAAACTACACGTAACAACCTTCAAATAACAAAAATACATAACTAATTAAGATCTACAGGGTCTGACATTTGGTTGTCAGACTCATTTTGATAAATTTTCCAGATTTTAAAAATCATCAATTCCGAGCACTATGATGTTATGGATCCACTTTCTACCAACCCAGGTCATTGATTAACACTACATAGATCATATTAAAACACACAATCACACCTTTTAACAGAAGATCAAAGATCAATTTCTAGATTAGTTTTATACCTTTCTTTGATCCAATTTTTGATTTTGTGCTTCTGATTTGTTCTTGTTGATCGTGGGGCTGTGTTTGTGACTGATCTACTATGGATTTTCGTGGGTTTTGGGAGAGAGAGGTCTAGGATGAGCTTGGTGAAAATTTGAGCAATAAAAATACATTTTCTCTCTCCTTAGATCTATATATAGCAAATTAAAATGCACATGGCTGATCTAGAAGGCTGATTGTTGTCCATTAATGTGCATGTGGAGTTGTTGGGTTTGGTAAGGTAGGTTACCAACTAAAGTGTTGCCCAATCTTACAAGTTTCCTTAAATAATGCAAAGAGGGGTATTTAGGTCTTTTGCTAAATCTTTTTAATGGCAAAATTGGAACTTGACAAACCCTTAGGGTTTAGGGTTTGTGTCAATTTAGGTTTTATAAGAAAACAAAATCTAGGATTTCTAATTTAGGGTTTGTACAATGAAATAATAAACTAAAATTTTAGTTTTTAAAAATACCAATTAGGGTTTACTAATTTAATTTAGATCTTTAATTATAGCACTTTTCCAATTAGGTTTAAGTAACACTAATTAGCATCTCATTTCTCAAACTGGCAATTAGGGTTTACAATAAGCAATTTAGGGTTTCTAACTTTTGAAATTAGGGTTTATAATACAGAAAATTAATAAGGATTTTGAATAATTGTGATTCTCCCTAATTATGGTTAATACATATATCACCGATCATAAATCACATTATCGTGATTACATAACGACTTAACAAATTCTCAAAGTCATGAATGACTTTCACATTAGAGTTTCAAATCAATTAGGGTTTAACAGTTTGAAACTAGGGTTTCTATTTTTTAAATAAGGTTTCTAAATATTAAATAGGGTTTAATTACAAAATTGTATAATGCATAACATATATCATATCACACAATTAAACAACAGTCTTCAACTCACAGCTGAGTTTCAAATTAGGATTATAACACTTAAAATTAGGGTTTTTAATAATTTAGGGTTTTCTAAAAATTATTAAGGGTTTCAAGAACTTTAATTAGGGTTTACCTAATTAATACATTTAATACATGCCATAAATTATATAACACACTTGTAAAACAATCTTGCACTCTAATCGGATCTTAAATTAGGGTTTAACATTATTACTAAGGTTTGGTTATAATACAGCCGTAATTGACCAACCATTATCAATACAGAAATACAGTACATATTCATAGCAGTGAAAAATCATAATAAAATTAATATTATATTATTATCATTATTCTTTATCCCAGAACCAAAATTAGGGTTTGATCATAATATATTAAAACTGTTCCACACATTAACATTACACACATAGCCATACATATCTATAACACTGACAAATAATAATATAATATTATTATTCTCATTCCTTTATCAAAACCCAAATTTAGGGTTTGGATTCTAGATCTGATTTATCTTTCATATTTAACATTAATAATTAAGTTAAAATAAATAACTCAATTAATCTGAAATAATTTCATATAATAAAATAACTAGTATAATTGTGCTTTAATCATTTCATATATTATTTAAATAATATAAGATTATATTTTCCTTGAAAAATATTTAATAAAACATTTCCAATAAGGAGTTAATTAGTATAAAAATATAATTGATAATAATCAATAATTCTAAAATAAATTTATTTTCAATACTTATGTAATAAATAAATTTTATTTATCACACATAAAATTATAATTACACATTACCTTGGCACATATCATTCATATTTATATATATAAAAAAATTTATACGCAAAATTTATTATTTATTTATATAGAAAATATCAGGTTGTCACAGTCTCTAGGGGATTGGTTTGATGATTTCCCAGAGTTGTCTCCTATAACGATCGAGAAATTTATAATTTAATTTAAATATTTATGGAATTAAATAAGTATTTTAAATAATTTATTTATTGAGGAAAATAAATAATTGATGAATTTTGGTGAATTAATTTAGTAACTAAATTGGTTAATGTTAATTAAATTGAGTGTTGATAATTTTATCTGAAGGATTTAATTTAAGGAAATAATTATATTAAATTAATTGCTTAATATTTAAGAAGATAATTAAATTAAATGCATTGTTTAATTTAAAGGAAATAAATAAATTAAATAAAGTGATGTTTCTAATTTATTAATTAAATTAGATATATAATTATTTATTATTTATAAATGTAATTATAAGAGAAATTAATTTATTTACCATTACAAGTTATTTAAATTAATTAAGCTAAAGTTATATAATTAACTAGAGTGTGACACATGAAACTATATAATATAATAATATAAAAATAAATTAGTATGGGAATTATGTGTTCAGCCAAACAAGGCCTTGTGGCCTTTGGCTTATCCAACTAACGTAAACTTTTTATTTTTATAACTGAAGTGTGTGTGGGTTAGTTGGAGGCCAGTTATATTACGCGTCTTATTTTTTCCTAAAGCTTGATAACATAGAAATATAGAGAGGAGAAACACAGAGGGTTAGAGAGAATTTAAGTGTAATCTCTGCGAAATGTTAAGGGTTGAGAAAGGATTCTATCATCTTGCTAGTAGAAAATTTAAGGTATATACTATCCCTATTCTAACTTTTAGTTTTGGTATATATATATATATATATTCTATGTGATTTAGAAATCACGTGCATTGTGGTATATATATATATATATATATATATATATATATATATATAGTTAATCATCATATATGGTTGATGCTTGTTTGTTAAATGTATGAAATTTGGGTTTGAGGAAGGGATTGAAATATTAGTGTTTATGTTCATATAATATGGCCTTAGAAAGTACTAAATTATGTGCCTTATATGTGTTGTAATCTGCAAATTGAAGTTGGATTGTGTTAATATGTGAAGAAACGAAAGCGGCGTAGTTCGAATCGTGTCAAATGATTAAGAAACGAATTCGTGGTAATCAAATTCGTTAAAAGTGTGAAAATGAAGAAATTTGGAAAACTATGATTTTGATTCCTCAAAATGATGTATATGTAATGTTTTTGTATATAGAATGGTGTATAGCATGCTTAAATATGTTGTTACAAAGTTTTAGATGTTGAGTTTGGTGAATTTTTGTGGAATTGGGGATTTTTGGCCTAGAGCAGAGTCTGATTTCTAGTTTTTGCAAAACTGAAACTAATGCATCGCGCGGGCACACTGTCTGGCGCGCTACTACTGCATTGGCCCGCCGTATCTTGGCGCGGGCACGCTATTATCCAGTGTAAAACTGGCACGGCCGATCTAGTACTCAGTCACAGATAGTAAAGTTTGTTACTTCTGTAGACTTTGGTCATTCGTTATAACATGGCTTAATGATTATGTTAATGTGTCAAATGTGTAATAACAAGGTTAAAACAGAAACGTATCATGTGGTTAGTCACCCTAAAATGTAAAGTTAGTAAGTTATGAAAATGATATGTATGATTTAAGAAACTCATTGGTCAATGAATAAGTGTTATAAAATGTACACTGGTGATTTTGAAATATGTATGGTAAGATAAGACTTGTTCTAAAATTTACAAGTTTAGCTAGAATTGGGTGTTATTTTGTAAGTAGATGTTAACATGTCTAATAGAAATTGTGATTCCACTAAAATGTGTAGGTGAACGTGAGTTTTAATATTATAGCTTACGCTTGAGGCAAGTTTCCTAAGTCTACCTTGTGATTATTGAGCAAGTTTATTTACCCTATCTCAATTACAATTACGCCTGTTTCATAGCTATGCTATCTTTAAGTTAAGCAATCTTTTTATTCCTAAATTTTACATTGAAGTTAAGCAAGCCTATTGATTATATCTCGTGTATGATTGTACAAGCTCTTGTAACCTAATTCGTTACATCGAGCGAGTTTTACTTTCCTTATTGTCATTCGAAGCATATATCGTTCTAATACAATGATTTAAAGGAGATTGTTCTAACTCTTCTGAATATAACGCTTTGTATGTATATCATGTTTACTCAATTATATATTGTTGTTATTCAATCTTTGACTTTCATAACCTTGTTCAAAGCTTTATTGTTGCATTAAACCTTCAAGTAGTAAGCAAACCTTTATTGATTGAATTAATCTATAATCGAATAGTGTTCTAAAATTCTAGAAACACTAATAAGTTAGTTCCGAGCTAAACTTTCTTTAGTGCGGGAATTCTAAATTCAAGCTGAGATGAACAACCCTAGCATAGGGGATTTTCTACGTGTAACGTTTAGATGTTTTTGCACAATACATGGTACGAAGGGCTGATTCCCCTAAGTACGATAAGAAGGGTCGGTATAGTCTAAATGACTGTTAAGGTTGGGTAATAATACCGAAGTACCAGGGACATAGTTCATGGTCTTAAGACCCTCAGATATTAAAGTTCAAACTTGTTTTCTATTTTTGTTTCATAGAGCAAGTTCATTATTGTTCATCATTCGTTGTTCAATCTCATGTTGTTATCATTACTACTTTTATATCAGTGAGCAATTGTTTGCTCACTCTTGCAATTAACACTGCAGCTAAGGTTGAAAGAGTCGATGAGCCATCAACTAGCAAAGGGAAGGGCAAGATGTCCAAGTGTTGAAGACTTATTGAATTTAAATGTTTTATGTTATGAGACTTGTTTTATTTTAAGATGTATTCCGCAAATTGATGTAATAAATTTAAGGTTAGATTACCTGGGATTACTTTTGAGTTGATGATGTAACCCTTTAATGGGAAAGATTATTGTTTAAGTTATTTAAATTATGTCTTTATCCTTTATGATGGGTAGTCAGATGTAATGGTTTTGGATAGTGAGCACAAAATTCTTTGGGAATGGAGTACCCGGATTTGGGGGTGTCACAGGTTGGTATCAAAGCCTTAGGTTATGAACCTTAGGTGGGGAAACCTTAGGAAGTAACCTTTAAGGAGACAGAAAACATAGAGATGTTCAACTGTTATCGAGTTTTAAAGAATGGATTAAGGTATCCATTGAGGTTAAACAATAAAAGACATTATGTGCTACGTGTTAATAACTTATGTGTGCTTGCGAGTATTAAAAATGTTAAGTAAAACTTAAAATATTTTGTTGTCAGGATGTTTAACAAAGGAGGATCCAGTCCAGCTAGGGAAGTGATACCTCAGGTACCTAGAGATGATGAACCCCGGGATATTCACGTAGCGCGGGAGCAGTTGATTTAGGAGAATGAGCCTGTGACCGATCCCGAGGAGGATAGTTCGGACGAGATAGAAGAGGATGATGAGGAAGAGGATCCTGAGGAGTTTACACTAAACTCTATATCAGGTGAGATGTATGACGCTCTGTATGATCATAACATAGAATTACAGGACAAAGTTGAGGAGCTGAAGGAGATGGTTGAGATGTATCACGCTTCGATGGAGCAGAAGGATGCGGAGATTTAGGAACTCGACTCATACCTTGGAAACATGGAATGGGACCTAGTTCATACCAAGGGTCAGCATGAAGACCTGTTAGCAGTAAACGAAAAGATGAAGACTGACATAGAGAAATTAAAAGATGATTTCAAGGAAGAATCAGCTAAGCGTGCAAGGGCAGAGGATGCTTGGATGAAGGTGACTCAACGTGCAAACCGTGTTGAGGCTAAGGTCCAAGTGAAGAAGGCCAAGATGAACGAGATGGATTACGCTTTTAATTCTGCAATTGATAGGCCCCAGGATCAAGTCTTTTATTATCCACCTCAGTTTGAAGACTCGTCGTGGTTCGTGATGGATCATAGAACGGCTTATCATATCATGGAGGAAGACTGTCGAGAAGCCTTACGACGTCTTAATATGCCTAGATAAAATAAGAGTGACAATAACATGTGGTTAATTATGTGAATAAATAAATTGTTAATCCCTTATTTTGAGACGAATAAAGGGATAGTATGAGTATATATCCTGAAACTTGTCTAGTTCAGGAAAGTGAATGTTAATAGCGATTATGTTATCCTTAATATGTTTTAAAATGTTATGAATGAATAAGATATCAAAGTTTATTTGAAATGTTATGTGTTATAGCTTTAAATGTTTAAGTTAAACTTCAAATACCCAAGAAGTTGAGTAATGAACTAATAAAGCGCATATTTTAACAGAAAATGCCTCCAAGAAGAAGACAACCACGTCAGAAAACACCTCCTGAGGGGTCTACTAATAATAATAATGAGACCAACGCTAATCCGGTTTAGCAGTTGGTAGCTCTATTGACGGGTGCACATATGAATCAACCGCAAGCTCAAGTCACGACCTTTAAGGAATTCAAAGCGGTTGGACCGCCAGAGTTTCAAGGGTATATAAATCCAGTGGAAGCCCAAACCTGGATCATGGAAATGAAGAAGGTGTTCGACGTTGCTAGAGTTAACGAAGATCAGAAGACTTCATTCATAACGTTCATGCTGAAGTCTGAAGCTAGCTACTGGTGGCAAGTAAATAAGGTTTGTGGGGGACAAGGAGTTATAGCCTGGGATATATTTAAGGAGATGTTATTTGAAATGTACTTTCCAGCGAGTTCTCAGAATCAGTTGGAAGTGCAATTTCTGGAGTTGAAGCAAGGAACGATGACGGTTCCAGAATATGTTGCGAAGTTTAAAGAATTGGCCAGGTTTGCCACTTACCAAGTTAATATTGATGAGCGTAAAACGAGAAGGTTCGAACAAGGATTGAAACCCTAGCTGTATAGCAAGGTTTCAATGTTCCATCTGAATACATTTGTGGCGGTACTGGAAAAGGCAATTATCATGGAAGGTGGAAGCGATGCCTTGACCAAGTACAATCAAGAACAAAAGAAGAGGAAGAATGAGAATTAAAATAAGGCTGGTGGAAGTAATGTTGGAAGTAACAGTCAGAAGAGGAAATGGAGCGAGAATTCGACTGCGGGAGGACAGCAAGGAAATCAACAGAGGAAAAAGTTTGAAGCTTGTGCAACGTGTGGAAAGAACCATACTGGAGTATGTTTGAAGGGAAAGCGAATGTGTTTCAACTGTGGTAAGGAGGGACACATTGCACCGAACTGTTTTAGTCTGAAGAAAGAAGCATGCTTTACCTGCGGTTCAGAGGATCACATGGCTCGTGATTACCCTAAGAAGCCAACGGGAAGTGCAAGTGGTGGAAAAGGAAACAACAACGGTGGTGGTTCATTGACTATCACTGGACCAACACAGTCAAGCCGATATACTGCGAGGACTTTCAATATGACCGTGTAAGATGTTGTGCAGTCTAAAGACGTGGTGTCAGGTATCATTCCGATTAATGGTATTAATGCTTATGTACTATTTGATTCGGGTGCTACTTGTTCATTTATATCCGATGAATTTACTCAGAACTTAGAATTTCCCCTGGAAGAATTAAAATTTCCCTTAAGTATAGAGATTACAAATAGAGAAGTGATTCCTGTTAAGTTCATATATAGGAATTGTAGAGTGGATATAAAAGGTCACGAGTTGATGGTAGACTTGATACCAATTAGACTTGGTGAGTTTGATGTTATACTGGGAATGGATTGGTTATTCAATTGTGGAGCAGTAATTGATTTCCAAAGGAAGTGTGTTAACCTTATGACTCCGTCAAAGGTTGGGTTCTTTGGCAGCAAGTCACCTCGACAAGCAAGTTGTCTGACGGTGATGCAAGCCAAGAAGTTGTTGAGACGAGGATGTGTAGGATACTTAGCCTATATAGTCGATACACAGAAGAAGAGTGCGAAGCTAGAAGAGATACCGATCATAAGAGATTTTGCAGACGTATTTCTAGACGATTTGTCGGGTCTTTCGCCAGATCGACAAATGACCCGACAAATCGAGTTCGTGATTGATTTACTACAAGGAACTACCCCGATATCTAAGGCACCATATAGAATAGTTCTGGTAGAGATGAAAGAGTTAATGGTGCAATTACAAGAATTGCTTGACAAGAAGTATATTCAATCGAGTGTGTCGCCATGGGGAGCACCAGTGTTGTTTGTTAAGAAGAAAGACGGAATGATGCGGCTCTGCATTGATTACCGAGAATTGAATAAGGTCACAATTAAAAATAAGTATCCATTGCCTAGAATCGATGACCTATTTGATCAGTTGAAGGGAGCGAGGTATTTCTCTAAGATAGACATGAGGAGTGGTTATCATTAGTTGAAGGTGAGGCCGAAGGATGTACAAAAAACAGCGTTTAGAACTCGGTATGGTCATTACGAGTTTCTGGTTATGTCTTTTGGTTTAACCAACACACCTGCAGCATTCATGGATTTGATGAACAAGGTGTTTAAACCATTCTTAGACAAATTTATGGTGGTGTTTATCGATGATATAATGGTATATTCCAAAACTAAAGAGGAACATGTGGAACACTTAAGAGTGACGTTGGAGACATTGAGAAAGGAGAAGTTATATGCTAAGTTCTCAAAATGTGAATTTTGGTTGGAACGTGTACAGTTTCTCAGACACGTTATTGATAAGGACGTAATTTTGGTGGATCCATCAAAAGTTGAAGTTGTAATAAACTGGGATCAGTCGAAGACACCGTCAGAAGTAAGGAGTTTCTTAGGATTGGTAGGTTACTACAGATATTTTATTCAAGACTTTTCCAAGATCGCGACTCCATTGACGAACCTAACTAGGAAGGCGGTTAAGTTTGTTTGGACAGAGAAGTGTGAGGAAAGTTTTCAAGATTTGAAGAAGAGGTTGAGCTTTGCACCTTTGTTGTCATTGCCTGATGATACAGGAAATTTTGTTGTATATAGTGACGCATCGCATAAAGGACTAGGTTGTGTGCTTATGCAAAACGGCAAAGTTATTGCATATGCATCACGACAGTTGAAAGATTGTGAGAAAGGGTATCCGACTCATGACTTAGAGTTGGCGGCGGTGGTGTTTGCCCTAAAAATTTGGAGACATTATCTTTATGGAGAGCAGTGTGAGATATATACTGACAATAAAAGTCTGAAGTATATCTTTACACAAAAAGATTTGAATATTTGACAAAGAAGATGGTTGGAGCTGATCAAAGATTACGACTGCAAAATTTTCTATCATCCCGGAAAGATAAATGTTGTTGTTGATGCTTTAAGTAGGAAGGGACTGGAGAAGTTAATGTTATTGACTATTTAGGAGAAGCTAGTGTCGAAAATGGCTAAGATGGAGTTAAAAATTAAATATCCGACAAAAGCTGACGAAAAGTTATTCTAGTTGGGAAACAGTTCAACGTTGGTGGATAAGGTGAGAAATGCACAACTTCAGGATGAAGACTGTGAAAAGATAAAACAGAAAATATCTGAAGGTGAGGAAAACAAATTCAAAATAGATTCAGAAGGGTTACTTCAATTCGAAGGGAGAATTTGGGTTACGTCAGTACCAGAGGTTAAAGAGGAAATTCTGAGAAGCTCATAACTCAAGATCTTCGATTCACCCTGGGAGTACAAAGATGTACTAGGATCTTAGACATCATTTTTGATGGTCGAATATGAAAAAGGATGTGACTGAATGCGTGGAAAAATGTTTAACGTGTCAGAAAGTCAAAGTTAAACATCAAAGGCCAAGCAGATTGTTACAACCGTTGGAGATACCAGAATTGAAATGGGAGTATATCACAATGAATTTTGCGGTAGGTCTTCCAACGACCCAACAAGGTTATGATGCCATTTGGGTGATTGTCGATTGACTGACGAAGTCGGTACACTTTTTGCCAATCAAGCTTCGATTTACCCTAGATCGGTTAGTAAAACTGTACGTGAAAGAAATCATTTCAAGACACGGTGTACCTGTGTCCATTGTATCATACAGAGATCCACATTTCACATCTAATTTCTGGAGAAGATTACAAGAATGTTTGGGAACACAGCTGAGAATGAGCACATCATACCATCCTCAAGCTGATAGACAAAGGGAGAGAACCATCTAAACAATAGAGGATATGCTCAGAGCATGTATCATGGATTTCAAGGAAAATTGGGATGATTATTTACCGTTGGTAGAATTTGCCTATAATAATAGTTATCACGTGAGTATTGGCATGCCACCTTATGAAGTGTTATAAGGCAGGAAGTGCATAACTCTGTTATGTTGGGACGAGGTAGGTGAACGTCAGCTATTGGGTCCAGAACTGGTACAACAGACTGTTGAGATCCTCAAGGTTATTCGAGTGAGATTAATCAAAGCACAGGATAGACAGAAGAAATATGTCGATCAATATCGATAAAATAGAGAATTCGATGTCAGTAGTTATATTTTCCTGAAAGTGTCTCCCTGGAAGGGAAAAATTCGGTTTGGCAAGAAGGGGAAATTGAGCCCTAGATTTATAGGATCTTTTGAAGTGCTTCAATGTGTTGGTGAAGTAGTGTACGAGGTAGCTTTACCTCTACAGTTAGAGCATATTCATAATATTTTCCATATATCAGTATTAAGGCCATATATGCCTGATTATAAACATGTTATAGAATATGAGCCCTTACAGTTTGAGAAAGATTTGTCATATAAATAAATCCCTATTCAAATTGTTGACAGAAAAAAGAGCAAGTACTGAGAAATAAGGTGATACATTTTGTTAAGTTAATCTGGAGGAACCACAATGCTGAGGAAGCTACATGGGAACTTGAAAGCGTTATGATGAGGAATTATCCTCAATTATTTACTTGATCTTGTATAGCGATTCTAAGGACAGAATCTTGTTAAGGACGGAAGAATGTAACGAATAAATTTTTTGAGTTGTGATTCTGGGGACACAATCCTTTTAAGGAGGGAAGGATGTAACGATCGAGAAATTTGTAATTTAATTTAAATATTTATGGAATTAAATAAATATTTTATATAATTTATTTATTGAGAAAAATAAATAATTAATGAGTTTTGGTGAATTAATTTAGTAACTAAATTGGTTAATGTTAATTAAATTGAGTGTTGATAATTTTATCTAAAGGATTTAATTTAAGGAAATAATTAAATTAAATTAATTGCTTAATATTTAAGAAGATACATAAATTAAATGTATTGTTTAATTTAAAGGAAATAAATAAATTAAATAAAGTGATGTTTCTAATTTATTTATTAAATTAGATATATAAATATTTATTATTCATAAATGTAATTATAAGAGAAATTATTTTAATTACCATTACAAGTTATTTAAATTAATTAAGCTAAAGTTATTTAATTAACTAGAGTGTGACGCATGAAACTATATAATATAATAATATAAAAATAAATTATTTTGGGAAAACTTTTGGCCATTGGCTTATTCAACTGACGCAAACTTTATATTTTTATAACTGAAGTGTACGTGGATTAGTGGGAGGCCAGTTATATTAGGCGTCTTATTTTTTTCCTAAAGCTTGATAACATAGAAATATAGAGAGGAGAAACACAGAGGGTTAGAGAGAATTTGATTGTAATCTATGCGAATTATTAAGGGTTGAGTAAGAATTCTATCATCTTGCTAGTAGGAAATTCAAGGTATAAACTATCCCTATTCTAACTTTTAGTTTTGGTATATATATATATATATATATATATATATATATATATATATATATATATATATATGTTTATATAGCTTTGCAAAATTTGTTAATCATCATATATAGTTGATGCTTGTTTGTTAAATGTATGAAATTTGGGTTTGACGAAGGGATTGAAATACCAGTGTTTATGTTCATATAATATGGCCTTAGAAAGTACCAAATTATGTGCCTTATATGTGTTGTAATCTGCAAATTGAAGTTGGATTGTGTTAATATGTGAAGAAACAAAAGCGGCGTAGTTCTAATCGTGTCAAATGATTAAGAAATGAATTCGTGGTGATCAAATTCGTTAAAAGTCTAAAAAATGAAGAAATTTAGAAGACTATGGTTTAAATTCCTCAAAATGATGTATATATAATGTTTTTGTATATAGAATGGTGTATAACATGCTTAAATATGTTGTTACAAAGTTTTAGATGTTGAGTTTGGTGAATTTCTGTGGAATTGGGGATTTTTGGCCAAGAGCAGAGTCTGATTTCGAGTTTCTGCAAAACTAAAATTGATGCGTCGCACAGGCGCACTGTCTGGCGTGCTGCTACAGCACTGTCTGGCGTGCTGCTACTGCGTCGTATCTTGGCGCGGGCGCGCTATTATCCAGTGTAAAACAAGCACGGCCGCGCCAGTACCTAGTCACAGACAGTAAAGTCTGCTACTTCTGCAGACTTTGGTTATTCGTTATAACACGGCTTAATGATTATGTTAATGCGTAATAACGAGGTTAAAACAGAAACGTATCATATGGTTAGTCACCCTAAAATGTAAAGTTAGTAAGTTGTGAAAATGATATGTATGATTTAAGAAACTCATTGGTCAATGAATAAGTGTTATGAAATGTACACTGGTGATTCTGAAATATGTATAGTAAGATAAGACTTGTTCTAAAATTTACAAGTTTAGCTAGAATTGGGTGTTATTTTGTAAGTAGATGTTAACATGTCTAATAGATATTGTGATTATACTAAAATGTGTAGGTGAACGTGAGTTTTAATATTATAGCTTACGCTTGAGGAAAGTTTCCTAACTCTACCTTGTGATTATTGAGCAAGTTTATTTACCCTATCTCAATTACAATTATGTCTGTTTCATAGCTATGCTATCTTTAAGTCAAGCAATCCTTTTATTCCTAAATTTTATATCGAAGTTAAGCAAGCCTATTGATTCTATCTCATGTATGATTGTACAAGCTCTTGTAACCTAATTCGTTATATCGAGCGAGTTTTACTTTCCTTATTGTCATTCAAAACATATATTGTTCTAATACATTAATTCAAAGGAGATTGTTCTAACTCTTCTAAATATAGCGCTTTACATGTATATCATGTTTACTCAATTATATATTGTTGTTATTCAATCTTTGACTTTGATAACCTTGTTCAAAGCTTTATTATTGTATTAAACCTTCAAGTAGTAAGCAAACCTCTATTGATTGTGTAGTAGCCCCCGAATCCGGGTCCCGAATCACCTCGAATCTGGTATACTATTTCTATCATTATTTGCGGAAGATATAAACATAAGTTGTTTATACAATACATTACACACTATTCCCCAAGGTCGAGTAACCTTAACTTAATACACATTTCTTAAAATATCTATTACATAACAATATTTATTACAATACGCAATTACAACTAGCTGCACTTTATAACCCAAGCTGAACTTGGCTTTAATCGTTTCCTGTATCCGAATGCAATCGCTTTATCTGCAATATTTTATCATGATATAGCAAGGGTGAGCATGAAAGTTGCCCAGAAAGTTTATATACAATAACATAACAATATATCATGATTGAAGAGTATGAATAATTGGTTGGCTATAATTTAACAATATGATTGTGAACTAGCAGGAACAAAATTTTGACTGAACAAGTATTTTACATGAACAAACATTTCTGAACCAACTGGTAATGAAGGTGATCAGCCTTTCATACCTGACTTATACATGCAAGATGTACAGATTACAATTTTTATGGCAATCAATAATGATTAACCATAAGCTGGAATAAACTACTCTTATTAGAGTTAAGTATGAGAAAACTTGTCTGAACCGTTGATTACCGCACGCAATTTAATAACGCTTAATCCGAAGACCTAATATTAATAATATAGATCTCCAATAATTAGAATAATATCATCACAGTAATATACTATTATATTTATACACACAGAATAACCTAAACACATTATCACATAACCCTATCAGTCTATACAGCACATAAGACTAGGTATCAAGTCAAACTATTGCAGTCTGAGTTGAACCCGACATATTTCTAACATCCCGACGGTCTAGTCGGACAAAAATCGAGTTTAAGTTCAATTAAACTCTGACTTAATACTTATCCATTATCACAGATAATTCCTAATCAGACAAAACATTTTTCTTCGGCTCGTAATAATTTTTGAATAATTATTACCATTTATCAACATTTTCAATCCTTAAAACCGTATTTAAATAAATTAAATACCACAAAATTCCTTAATCATTAATATGTATTTATTATAAAATATTAATGAAAATCATTACATAATATTATAATATAATTATAATATCACAAAGTATTTTTAATACTTTAAAATCATTTTTTATATGATTTTCCAACACTTTAATTCATTATCCGATAATTGCTATTAATATTAAAATATTAATATTTTCATGCCAAAATATCAAAAGTTACATTTTATAACTTAAAATATTTTTATAACACTTAAATCATTTTTATATGATTTATAAAACATTAATTCTAATTTTCCATAATTTATTTAATATATCTATTAAATAAACTAATTATCATTAATATTGATTAATTGATGAATTTCATCACAAAATATTAAAAGTCATCAAAAATAACTTAAAATATTTTCTTATACCATAAAATAATTTTTCATGATTTTTCATGAATTAAAACTATTTTTAAATAATTTATTTAATATTGTAATTAAATAAATAAATACCATTTATATTCCAAAAATATTAATTATTTTTGAAATATACTAAAAATAGTTAAAAACTATTTTTCAGACATTAAAATAATTTTTCATAATTTATTTTGTATTTTTAATAATTAAAAACTATTTTTTTCTAATTTTAATTTAATTTCTGGAAAAATAATAAATAAACCGTCGCTAAAGGCCTATAGCGACACTTGTCTGTCGCTATAGGTGTTCTTGAGTGTTCTTGAGTATTCTTGACAGAGTTCGGGTATGCTAGTTTGACCGATTTTTAAACTGTGTTCTGGATGATTTCTGGGCTCGTGATTGATTTCATGTTGTAGTATTTATGTAATAATACAACCTCCAACTCGTTTCATGACCAAACAACATCATATGAGCGAGATCTAGGCTCTCAAAATGTCTGACAAACGTGTTCTTCATTTTCTGGGTTACCAAGAAAATGAAGAACAGTCAAGATCCCTCCTTTCAAGCTTTTGATCTTAGTATTCTGGCTCGTTTGGTGTATTATAAAAGTTCATAATTGTATTACTAGTGTCAGGGTACAATATCATTTCAATAGATACATCTAACAACATAACATAAACCAGATCTGGCCAGTCAAAGTAGAGGCCACGCACTGTTCTTCACGATTTCTGGGTTTTCAAGATTTCGTCAAGAACAGTCGGTCAACGGTGGTTTGACCTCAATTTCCTACCGTTTCAGTTATGATCTAAGTGATATAAAGACTTTAATGTGTAGTCTACATACCAGAATACAACTAATCAACAACAACTTGGCTAAAACACATGTTAGACGCAAGATCAGATGCATGAACAATCTTGTCAGAAGTGACTAAAATTCTTGGAATTTTCTGGGCTACCCAGAAAGCAGCCTTCATGATCGGTCAACTAGGTTTGACCATTCATATCTTTTTATCTAGACACGATCTGGACTTGATTCAAGTCTCAGATTCAAGAACTAACAACAAAGAACAGTTCTAAAACATTAAACACAACTAAACATTAACAGACAAAGATCTAGAGGCCCTGACATTCAGCTGTCAGGTCTCATTTTTCCATTTTTCCAGATTTCAAAAGAATTAAATCCGAACACTTTGATGTTATGGATCTGGGTTTTGACAACCCAGATCATCAAATGACACCCTATTACACATATTTGCACAATCAATTATAACATTTAACATCAAAATCATAAATTTTTAAATTTAGGGTTCTTATACCTTTGGCTTTGATTTTTCTAATTTCTTGTGCTCTGCTGCTGATTATGGAGAGTTAGGGTTTGATATGGATTCATCTCCTAACTCCATATCACACTAAAATCCGAATTTTTTTAGAGAGAGAAGGGCTAGGAGCAAATGAGAGTTAAAGTGGCCTTTTTCTCTCTTTTTAATCTAATATATGAATTAGATACAATGTATGCTCAGATCCAGCTGCTGATCTAGTTGAAATAAGTCATAAGCTAGGGCTAGGTTTAGCTAGGGTTGTTCACCAACCCATAATCTTGACTAGATTTTCAAGCAACATCAAATAAAACATAAAAGGGGCATTTATGTCCTTTCCAATTTTTTCTAGATTTTGCATTTGATGATACCCTTAGGGTTTAGGATTTGGACAATTTAGGGTTTAGGTTTTAACCCTTAACTTTGCAAAAATTTAATTTTTAACATTTCCGAATTTTTGGTTATTGAAAATTAGAAAATTAACATTTCTAACTTATAATTAGTATTTACTAATTATATTAAAATTCCTTACTCATACTAAAAACTTACTAATTAGGATTAGTGTTTTCTAATTAAAATTG
The DNA here is from genome assembly GCA_020205505.1 of Panax japonicus. Lineage (NCBI taxonomy): Eukaryota > Viridiplantae > Streptophyta > Magnoliopsida > Apiales > Araliaceae > Panax > Panax japonicus. The sequence continues at coordinate 43,950,386 of CM035114.1, forward strand.
TTAATTACGTAATTAGGATCAAAATGGTCATTAGGGTTTATAAACCGCTAATTAGGGTTTCTAATAGAAAAATTAATTTTCTAATTTAGAAATTTAATCTCGTAATTAGATTAGGGTTTCTAATTACTCATAAATTGATATAATTAGGGTTAGGGTTTCCTAATTAGCATTGCTAATTTTAGCAATTAAATTCCACCATTGAACAATTAGGGTTTCTGACGGAACAATTAGGGTTCCAAAAATTGGAAATTAGGGTTTGTTAATTAATTAACCTTTACCCTAATTAATACATAATTAATAGCACTAAAGCAATAAAATTCTCTGTTATATACCTAGATTAGGGTTTCATTTTAACAGAATCTGAAATTAGGATTTTCAGATCTGGTATTAGGGTTTTAAATTTGGAATTAGGGTTTTGTAATCAATTGTCAAGATTAACCCTAATTAATCTTTAAACTATTTACACTTATGCCATTATGTTCCCGATTTAGAGTTTCATGCACCGAATTAGGGTTTCGGATTCCCAGAACTGAAACTAGGGTTTTCAGAACCGATTTCTAGGGTTTCTTGTTAAACGCTAGGATTTTCTAACCGAACATTGTCGTTCTTAATATATCCTTAGGGTTTATCACAGATGTAATTTATCTGATCAACCCATGACCCTTAACCACATTCTGAACACAACATTAACCATAAACACAGAACATAATCACATAAATCCTTAATCCTGAATAATTCACCTATATCCTTCACCGAATTTTGAAATCCTCAAAATTCAATCCCAATAACATTAAACGCATATACTTATTTTCTGTCTAGGTCTAATATTTGACCTTAAATCAATCATTTAAGATTTTACTAAATTGCCCAAATTTTTGGGTTGTCACATTCACCCCTCCTTATAAGAATTTCGTCCCCGAAATTCACCTTACACCTTACACCGTGCACTTTACACCATTCACACATATACTATTCACATGCTACCCAATATACCACTCACAAGGGTAAAATGTTTAAAATTTTGCTGAGGGGTCATATAGACCATGAACACATAGATTTGACGGTATTTATACCGCAAAACAAAACATTACTTGGCCTGTTTACAATCACAAAGAAGGTAAACTACCATTACTAGAACTTTAGGTGATCAGCCTATCGTACGATTACGTTATAAATAACGTATTTATTTTAAGCGAATATTTACGCTATTAGATTGGATTTATTTATCCAAACAACATAGTTCACCTCAGTCTTATCATAGGATTCAGCACCAAAATAATTTGGTTCAGGAAATATCTTTCAATAAACACTTGGAGTTTTTTGAAAACATTTTTGAGAATGACGTCATGATGCCGCACTGTATTTAACAGTCCGTTGAGGATTTCGTCATTTTGTGACTTTGTTATACTACGTCATACTGTAGTGGGCTGACGATCCTTAGATCACATCCAACACCAAGTAATTCTGCATTGATAACTCCATCATTTTTTTATCATCTCTACACCAGGTCACATGGTACATAAGTGATAAATAAAAACAATTTTTTTTTTAAAAGGCACATAGTGCGTATTTAGCTTGAAGTCAAAAATTTTGAAATCTGGCATAGATAGGGGTTTATGAAAACCTAAATCTCCACTAATGATCATTTGCTTAAACATTCTATCTGTTCCTATTATCCTCAATACTCCATTCACACACAACTATACCCAGCTCCTAAAACCACACTTATGAGTTCATAACCTGACCACAATTATATGAGTTTACGAACTTACCCTAGTCTGACCTTTGGCGTCCGTTCGCTGAGGGAATCATAAACATTTCATATAACTATGCGTCAAGAATGTCACATAAGTATGAGTTCTAAGAACTCGTACTTAATCCTATATTCTCTACCTATTACCTATTTATCTATATATAATAACTAGCGTGACACAACATTTCAACTATTACCAATGCCACCAACTAAGTAGTTTTTACACCAAGTACAATTCCCCTCCCATACGAGGAATCATACAACTTTGTTGCTGGCACGAGTCCTCATTGAAATCCCCACCTAACCTTAACCCCCTTTTTCAATACGAATTCAATTCGTATTAATAATCCATAACTAATTTATGAGTTTTCATTTTCATAGTACCATTTCATAGTACAACTTTCACACAGCAACTTGCTGTAAACTTTTCAATCATTAGATTGATTCATTTCCCACATCATAACATTATCAGATCACGGGGTGATCTTATCGTATATCTTACGATTTATTTCTACGCACTATGATCGTTTTGTTTTACGATCTCCTATTCCTGCACTTTCAGTATTTTAGACTTTATTATCAGAGTTAGGGAACTCTGTGCTTTACACTCGCCGAGATTCGTCTTTGAAGTATACTATTTCTATCATTATTTGCGGAAGATATAAACATAAGTTGTTTATACAATACATTACACACTATTCCCCAAGGTCGAGTAACCTTAACTTAATACACATTTCTTAAAATATCTATTACATAACAATATTTATTACAATACGCTATTACAACTAGCTGAACTTTATAACCCAAGCTGAACTTGGCTTTAATCGTTTCCTGTATCCGAATGCAATCGCTTTATCTGCAATATTTTATCATGATATAGCAAGGGTGAGCATGAAAGTTGCCCAGCAAGTTTATATACAATAACATAACAATATATCATGATTGAAGAGTATGAATAATTGGTTGGCTATAATTCAACAATATGATTGTGAACTAGCAGGAACAAAATTTTGACTGAACAAGTATTTTACATGAACAAACATTTCTGAACCAACTGGTAATGAAGGTGATCAGCCTTTCATACCTGACTTATACATGCAAGATGTACAGATTACAATTTTTATGGCAATCAATAATGATTAACCATAAGCTGGAATAAACTACTCTTATTAGAGTTAAGTATAAGAAAACTTGCCTGAACCGTTGATTACCGCACGCAATTTAATAACGCTTAATCCGAAGACCTAATATTAATAATATAGATCTCCAATAATTAGAATAATATCATCACAGTAATATACTATTATATTTATACACACAGAATAACCTAAACACATTATCACATAACCCTATCAGTCTATACAGCACATAAGACTAGGTATCAAGTCAAACTATTGCAGTCTGAGTTGAACCCGACATATTTCTAACATCCCGACGGTCTAGTCGGACAAAAATCGAGTTTAAGTTCAATTAAACTCTGACTTAATACTTATCCATTATCACAGATAATTCCTAATCAGACAAAACATTTTTCTTCGGCTCGTAATAATTTTCGAATAATTATTACCATTTATCAACATTTTCAATCCTTAAAACCGTATTTAAATAAATTAAATACCACAAAATTCCTTAATCATTAATATGTATTTATTATAAAATATTAATGAAAATCATTACATAATATTATAATATAATTATAATATCACAAAGTATTTTTAATACTTTAAAATCATTTTTTATATGATTTTCCAACACTTTAATTCATTATCCGATAATTGCTATTAATATTAAAATATTAATATTTTCATGCCAAAATATCCAAAGTTACATTTTATAACTTAAAATATTTTTATAACACTTAAATCATTTTTATATGATTTATAAAACATTAATTCTAATTTTCCATAATTTATTTAATATATCTATTAAATAAACTAATTATCATTAATATTGATTAATTGATGAATTTCATCACAAAATATTAAAAGTCATCAAAAATAACTTAAAATATTTTCTTATACCATAAAATAATTTTTCATGATTTTTCATGAATTAAAACTATTTTTAAATAATTTATTTAATATTGTAATTAAATAAATAAATACCATTTATATTCCAAAAATATTAATTATTTTTGAAATATACTCAAAATAGTTAAAAACTATTTTTCAGACATTAAAATAATTTTTCATAATTTATTTTGTATTTTTAATAATTAAAAACTATTTTTTATTAATTTTAATTTAATTTCTGGAAAAATAATAAATAAACCGTCGCTAAAGGCCTATAGCGACACTTGTCTGTCGCTATAGGTGTTCTTGAGTGTTCTTGAGTATTCTTGACAGAGTTCGGGTATGCTAGTTTGACCGATTTTTAAACTGTGTTCTGGATGATTTCTGGGCTCGTGATTGATTTCATGTTGTAGTATTTATGTAATAATACAACCTCCAACTCGTTTCATGCCCAAACAACATCATATGAGCGAGATCTAGGCTCTCAAAATGTCTGACAAACGTGTTCTTCATTTTCTGGGTTACCCAGAAAATGAAGAACAGTCAAGGTCCCTCCTTTCAAGCTTTTGATCTTAGTATTCTGGCTCGTTTGGTGTATTATAAAAGTTCATAATTGTATTACTAGTGTCAGGGTACAATATCATTTCAATAGATACATCTAACAACATAACATAAACCAGATCTGGCCGGTCAAAGTAGAGGCCACGCACTGTTCTTCACGATTTCTGGGTTTTCCAGATTTCATCAAGAACAGTCGGTCAACGGTGGTTTGACCTCGATTTCCTGCCGTTTCAGTTATGATCTAAGTGATATAAAGACTTTAATGTGTAGTATACATACCAGAATACAACTAATCAACAACAACTTGGCTAAAACACATGTCAGACGCAAGATCAGATGCATGAACAATCTTGTCAGAAGTGACTAAAATTCTGGGAATTTTCTGGGCTACCCAGAAAGCAGCCTTCATGATCGGTCAACTAGGTTTGACCATTCATATCTTTTTATCTAGACACGATCTGGACTTGATTCAAGTCTCAGATTCAAGAACTAACAACAAAGAACAGTTCTATAACATTAAACACAACTAAACATTAACAGACAAAGATCTAGAGGCCCTGACATTCAGCTGTCAGGTCTCATTTTACCATTTTTCCAGATTTCAAAAAAATTAAATCTGAACACTTTGATGTTATGGATCTGGGTTTTGACAACCCAGATCATCAAATGACACCCTATTACACATATTTGCACAATCAATTGTAACATTTAACATCAAAATCATAAATTTTTAAATCTAGGGTTCTTATACCTTTGGCTTTGATTTTTCTGATTTCTGGTGCTTTGCTGCTGATTATGGAGAGTTAGGGTTTGATATGGATTCATCTCCTAACTCCATATCACACTAAAATCCGAATTTTTTTAGAGAGAGAATGGTTAGTAGCAAATGAGAGTTAAAGTGGCCTTTTTCTCTCTTTTTAATCTAATATATGAATTAGATACAATGTATGCTCAGATCCAGCTGCTGATCTAGTTGAAATAAGTCATAAGCTAGGGCTAGGTTTAGCTAGGGTTGTTCACCAACCCATGATCTTGACTAGATTTTCAAGCAACATCAAATAAAACATAAAAGGGGCATTTATGTCCTTTCCAATTTTTTCTAGATTTTGCATTTGATGATACCCTTAGGGTTTAGGATTTGGACAATTTAGGGTTTAGGTTTTAACCCTTAACTTTGCAAAAATTTAATTTTTAACATTTCCGAATTTTCGGTTATTGAAAATTAGAAAATTAACATTTCTAACTTATAATTAGTATTTACTAATTATATTAAAATTCCTTACTCATACTAAAAACTTACTAATTAGGATTAGTATTTTCTAATTAAAATTGCTAATTACGTAATTAGGATCAAAATGGTCATTAGGGTTTATAAACCGCTAATTAGGGTTTCTAATAGAAAAATTAATTTTCTAATTTAGAAATTTAATCTCGTAATTAGATTAGGGTTTCTAATTACTCATAAATTGATATAATTAGGGTTAGGGTTTCCTAATTAGCATTGCTAATTTTAGCAATTAAATTCCACCATTGAATAATTAGGGTTTCTGACGGAACAATTAGGGTTCCAAAAATTAGAAATTAGGGTTTGTTAATTAATTAACCTTTACCCTAATTAATACATAATTAATAGCACTAAAGCAATAAAATTCTACGTTATATACCCAGATTAGGGTTTCATTTTAACAGAATCTGAAATTAGGATTTTCAGATCTGGTATTAGGGTTTTAAATTTGGAATTAGGGTTTTGTAATCAATTGTCAAGATTAACCCTAATTAATCTTTTAACTATTTACACTTATGCCATTATGTTCCCGATTTTGAGTTTCATGCACCGAATTAGGGTTTCGGATTCCCGGAACTGAAACTAGGGTTTCCAGAACCGATTTCTAGGGTTTCTTGTTAAACGCTAGGATTTTCTAACCGAACATTGTCGTTCTTAATATATCCTTAGGGTTTATCACAGATGTAATTTATCTGACCAACCCAGACCCTTAACCACATTCTGAACACAACATTAACCATAAACACAGAACATAATCACATAAATCCTTAATCCTGAATAATTCACCTATATCCTTCACCGAATTTTGAAATCCTCAAAATTCAATCCCAATAACATTAAACGCATATACTTATTTTCTGTCTAGGTCTAATATTTGACCTTAAATCAATCATTTAAGATTTTACTAAATTGCCCAAATTTTCGGGTTGTCACAGATTGAATTAATCTATAATCGAATAATGTTCTAAAATTCTAGAAACACTAATAAATTATTTCCGAGCTAAACTTTCTTTAGTGCAGGAATTCTAAATTCAAGCTGAGACGAACAACCCTAGCATAGGGGATTTTGTACGTGTAACGTTTAGATGTTTGTGCACAATATATGGTACAAAGGGCTGATCCCCCTAAGTACGATAAGAAGGGTCTGTATAGTCTAAATGACTTTTAAGGTTGGGTAATAATACCTAAGTACCGGGGACATAGTTCATGGTCTTAAGACCCTCAGATATTAAAGTTCGAATTTGTTTTCTATTTTTGTTTCGTAGAGCAAGTTCATTATTGTTCATCATTCGTTGTTCAATCTCAGTTGTTATCATTACTACTTTTTATATCAGTGAACAATTGTTTGCTCACTATTGTAATTAACACTGCAGCTAAGGTTGAAAGAGTCGATGAGCCATCAACTAGCAAAGGGAAGGGAAAGATGTCCAAGTGTTGAAGACTTATTGAATTTAAATGTTTTATGTTATGAGACTTGTTTTATTTTAAGATTTATTTCGCAAATTGATGTAATAAATTTAAGGTTAGATTACCTGGATTACTTTTGAGTTGATGATGTAACCCTTTAATGGGAAAGATTATTGTTTAAGTTATTTAAATTATATCTTTATCCTTTATGATGGGTAGTCAGATGTAATGGTTTTGGATAGTGAGCATCAAATTCTATGGGAATGGAGTACCCGGATTTGGGGGTGTCACATCTCCGAGGAACTGGTTTAATGATCTCCCAGGGCTTTCTTCGGGTGTTTGGTTTGATGATTTCTGGGGTTTGTCTCCGAGGAAACAGTTTAATGATTTTCCAGGATTGTCTTCAAGGAACTGGTTTGATGATATCTCGGGGTTGTCTCCAAAAGACAATTCTATCCTCTTGCATAGTTAGTAACATGAATATAAAATTTCGAGTGTCTGCACACTTCATTTTAAGGAAGAAATATACGAATAAAAATTAAACTAAAAACATTAAGGTCACAAATCTTAGATTAACTGTGTTTAAATGTTGTCTATATCAATGTTTAAGAATCTAATCGATTTGGTGAACCAATTAGATCGAAACTAGTCTTAATTTCAGTTCAATTTGGCTTTGGCTCAAGTTAGTTTTGATCAAAAATTGAATTAAACTATTAAATTATTGGTGAAACTAGAAATTCAATCGATTAAATTAATCTAGTGAATAGATTATTTTTTTATTGCTAATATTCAAATTTTTTGAAACCAATGATTATTTTTATTAATGTTAAATATTTTTAACCTTATTGGATTAAAACTTCATTATATTTTAGTTTATGATGAAATATATTCCCACTATTCCATAAAAAGAATATTATTTTGACTTTTAAAAGTTAAATTGTGAAATATTAAAATTAAAATTAATGCAAATTCCTTTAAGTTTAGAAAAAAATAAATTTTTACTTGTTTCTACTTTTTAAATAGTTTATAATATTCGTAATGATACGAATTAAAATAAAATAAAATAATTTTAATTTTGAATTATAAAATTTTGCAATTGTCCCCAATAAAAATTAAATGAGACTTTATTTATGGAGCTTGTTTAAAAATCTTATTAATTATAGAAAACTGGAAGTACGAGGCACTATTAGAGATGCACAAAAGGCCCGCACGCTGGTCAAAACTCAGCTTGATCAAGGCCTGGACTGGTCAGACCCGGCCTAGAAGGCTTAAAAATACCGCTATTTTAAGACAAAAATCTAGTCTAGTCTGACCTTCAAAAAAGTCTGGGATTGCCTTAGGCCTGGTCCAACTTGAGAGCTGACCTGATTCTCTATCTAGTTATTTATTATTTTTGAACTTTTTAGTTATAATTATTCACCAATGAAGTATAAAAATTTTCTTATTCATCATTGTAATTTTTAAATTATAATACATTAGTTTTAATTAATACATCAATAAAGTTTAAAGTTTTAATTATTTATTATTAATTTTTTGTAAATATATTTAATTAATATGCATTTTCAATGAATAGAACTAGTTAGTATATTTAATATTAATAAGGAGTTAATAACTTAGTTGATTAAATATTAATAATAAGTTAGTTTATTGTAAATACTAAATTACTAATATTTAACACTAAATTTTATTAATATTTCATGCTAATTTTATTGTTAAATATTAACATTAATTAATCAATCAATAAAATTAGTTTCTTCTAAATACTCAAATTCATTACTAAGTTGGTTCTGTTAAATTCTTATTGGAATTTATGATTTTGATTATTTTTCTAGTATCCTGTATTTCTGTTGTAGCGATTTAAAGAATAATTTCATAAAGCAATTAGAAAACTAATTGAAAATAATACTTGAGATATAACCATGTAACTATTTAATTAACATAAAGGAAAAGATATACGTGTATTTAAACTTTACAAAATATATATCTAACTGATCCTAGTACTAAAAAAATAAAATAGAGATTAACTTTATATTCAAAATATAAAAGTGTAATCTACAGTAACTTAATTTTATTTTGCATCTATAGTCATATGTATCGCAGTAGATTGTATTCAAATTATATTTTCTATTAAGACAAACTGTGCACAGTAGACATACATTTAAGAAATCAATTTACTTTATATTTCAGTTACATTTAAATTACATTTTTCTTTAATTTAAAAGGAATATATTTATTTTTATATTTAATATATAATATTAAAAAAAGGACCAAGTTGACCTAATCCTGTCCTACAAGTCTAACCAGACCACATCCCGACGATGAAGGCTTGACCTTGCAGGCCTAAGTCAATTGCCTGGCCATTTCAAAGCTTCTATCCCCCTTCCTTCGGTAAAAGCTTCTCTCATCGGCTTCTCTACCCTTTTCCTCTATAACAAATTCCCTCCATTTTCTTCCATGCTGGCAGCGATGATCAGGGTCATTCCTGAGATTTTGGTGGCCCAATACGAAAAATGAAAATGATACCTTTTTCAAAACATTAACTTCAAAAAAATACAAATAAATTAATTAATAAAAAGTATAAGTTGTATCCAAAAAAAGTTTATTTTCGATGCTTAAAACATAATAGTTCGATTACAACAAATTATATGAGAATACATTCATTCATTGAAAGATTCTTCTTCTATTATTACTAGAGGCAATTAAATGTTCCAAATCAAGCTTGTCCAACATATCATTCTCGATGCACATGATTGCAAACTCATTTAACATTTCTTATGTCATAGTCGACCACAAATAATTTTTTAATAATTTCATCTTCGAAAAACTTCTTTCAGCAGATGTCACTGTCACATGAATAGTTAGTAAATTCCTTGTAAGCAATTGAAATGGAAAACATTCTAAAACTTTTACAAACTCTAAAATTTCAATGGCTGACTCTATTTCTCTTGGCAAAGTCATTTGTAACACTTGCAATTCAAAAAACAAATTATTTAAATTAACATCAGAAAATTTGTCATGTTTCAGAGTCTTTTCGAGATTAACACAACGTTCTTTCAATCTGATATCATCTAGTATTCTTAATGTTTTTAGATCATATAAGAATCCAAAAACATCTTCAAATGTTTGCAATTGTAAAAACCTATTCTTCAGTTGAGTAATAACCATATCAACTAGAACAAGAAAATAATTAACTCATAAACATTCTTCAGCACATTGTGTCGTCTCATCACTAGAATTCTCATCAAATTGCTTCTTTCTACCAATTTGGCGTTTCTTAGGAAATACAGGATCAATTCCCATACTATGTGCAATAGCTTTGGTAGAAAGCATAACAAATGTAAACCCAGTTTCTCTGTATATAACAAATGGCAACATCAATACGCATGTTTTTAAACTACAAATCTTTGTTGACCGAGTTAATCTTGTCCAAGATGTCATGCTAAATCGTCATACCTAACAAGAACTCAAAGTTTGAAAGTTCATGTGTTGCTAAACTTTCACCTTCACTCTTTATCTTGGCATCGTCACTCCTTATCTTGGCATCGTCACTTCCCTCTTTCTTAGTGTTTTTATCTTCTACAAGAACTGGGGAATTTAGGAGTGGAAGATGTCGTTAACACTTTAAAATTAAATCCATACTCTAACTCTATGAACATATAATTCAATGCAAGGGTCGATCCCATAGAGAGTGATGTTTTCGTAGTTTATTCTACCATTTTCTAAATCAAAATAACATTAAATATAAATGGGGGGGTTTTGAATTGAGTATAACTAAATAATTTAACAGAAAATAATTAATAAGAATAACCAATAAATTAAAGACTTTAGTTCTTCAGTTCAATATCGCCTTTTTATAATAATAGAATAATCAAGTTAAACAATATTCATACATCTATGAAATTAATAACCCTAGATAACCACACTCATTAATTATTCAAAATCCTCCTGAGGTTTTAAATGTAATGTGACAATCACCCCCACTAGACCCTAACTATTATCCAACTCATGAAAGTAGTATGCACACAAGCCAATCATGTTTAATGATAAAACATATACTTTGTAACAATCTTATTCATTTGTTAATAAAAAAAGAATAACTTATTTAAAGGCATTTAATTATCTACATGGTGATGTTTTTATAATATGTGATAAACCTATAGTTTTAAGCAAATGATGATCATGATAATGAGATCTAAATTCTTAGATAGCTTATAACTAAAATTGTTCCCAATCGTTGGTTTACTAAAAAGGGGATTAATGAATCCGGATAGATTGGTACATACGTTGCTCGCTCTTTGAATGAGGATGATTGATCTCATGATCATTTGTGTAGAGACACTATCCACACAAGCAAGTATGTAGGTGCTTATGGGAGAATAAGTTCACTGGACGTGGCTCGCTAAGGAATATTTAATGGAGTTTTACTTGCCTATCAATAGGAATTCCTGTAGTGATAGTAGTACAAGTGATCCTTAGACTTGTGATCATCATAGTATCTTGTGTATGATAAGTTATGCTTTAACATGTCCCTTAAGACCCTTAGGGTATATCAAAGGGTATGCTTGGGTATAATAAGTTGTGCATGGAGATAATGAATGATCAATAAAGAATTTACCGCTTCTAGTAAAATGAGAGAATGTCTTATGTGATTCGGTAAATGTGACATCCCCAAATTTGGGTACCTCATTCCCACAAGATTTGGTATTCACTTGATAAAACATTCATGTCTAACTACCCAAACATAATAAAATTTAATAATAAACCTTCCCATTAAAGGATTACATCAATAAGTTTAATAAAATCTCCCAGGTTATCTAGCCTTTAAATACAAACATCATGTGCAGAAAATTAAATAACTACATCACAAGATTTAAAATAAAGTCTAACAATATAAAAGTCAACAGGTTTACAAATCTTCAATACTTGTTCATCTTCCCTTTCCCTTTACTGGTTGTAGGTTCATCGACCTTCTCAACTTTAGCTGTAATATTTATATAAGCAAGAGTGGGAAAACAATGCTCACTTGAAATGACAATGAATAAACATCATATCACTGCCAAATGAATAGGTTCCATAAAACTGAATAATGTACTTCATCGATAATAATCAGGAACATAATTTGAAATATAAAACTGAGGGTCAAATGACCATGAACTATGTCCATAGTTATAAGTATTCTTTCAACTTAAACTTTAACAGTCCTAAGACTATAGGGACTCCTCATACTTAGGGGGATCAGCCCTTCGTGCAATGTATTGTGCACAAATATTTAAACGTTATGCGTAAATTATCCCCTATAATAGGGTTGTTCATCTCAGCATTTAGAATACGAATCTGCACCAAAGTAAGGATTAGTTGAATAAAATGTAGTAACAATGCGTTATCGAATAAATCATAAATGAATCAACATTGTATAGTAAGGTCATGCTTTAGGAATAATCTAAGAGCGTAAGCATTGAATAACATAACATACCTTGCTTGAATAATATTAAGCTATGGTTGGAATCCTGTTTAGAATTGAGTATTGAGCATGCATAATAAATAGTAAATTGAAGGATAAAACTTGTTCAACATTAGTGTATCAGAATTTAGAACTTGCATGCTAAATAACAAGTTAAAGTAGGAAACTTTTTCAAAGTAAGAGTTTAGGTTAAATAACTCTGGAATAAGCTTTACGTGCCACGTTATTCCTTTATTCTTTGGCTTGATCTCTCATAAAAGCTTGCTACAAATGACCGGACAAGGTGCTACACAGGCCAGACATGGCAGTGTCCTCTTTGCAACCTTCAGTTAGAATCCTTTTCCCACTTATTTTCTGAATGTGGGTACTCCTCGACTATCCTTAAAAGTGCTGTTGATTTGGTAAATAGGGTCACCATTCCCTATTCTTGGGATGCTCTGATAACTTTCATTACCTCCTTCCAAGGACCCAAACTCTCCAAGAACATCCCCAGCCTGACTATTGTTACTTGTTTTTACAAAGTTTGGGAGGCTCGGAATACCAAAATCCACAAAGGTACCATCATCCCTCCAAGGAATCTAGCAAGGGATGTTATCCAGCTCATCAAATCTAGGCTCTCAACTTGTAAATATTTCATCAAGGCCACAAACTGTAATTATTACTGTAATTGGTTGGTTACTCCTATGGGGGGCAGGTGAGGTGCTGGTTTGTTATGGGCGCACTTGGGCGATCATGAGGCTTCGGGCAAGTATGTGGTGAGTGACCATGTGGTGTGCGAGCCCAGGTTATGGCCTTCGGGCGAGCGACCAGGAGGTGAGAGACTATGTGGTGGGCGAGCATGGCTTCGGGTGAGCATGGTTTTAGGCGAGCATGGCTACGGGCGACCATGAAGTGGGCGAGCGAGCATGTGGCCTTCGGGCAAGCATTGCTTTGGGCGAGCATGTGCCTTCGGGCTTGGAGAATGAGGTGGGCGACACTAAAGGTACGAGCCCAGGTTTTGGCCTTCGGGCATGGGAGAGCTAGGTCAGCTAGGTCGGCTGCTCTCAACTGTAATCAATATAAATCGGTTGTTAGTTTAACTTGTTATGTTGGGTTCTCTTCCATGTATTGTAACATCATCTATAAAACTTAGATGATGTTACTATATTCTGGGGTATGCCCCTTAGCCTTTATATTTGGTCCTTTTTATATACAAACAAACTTAGCAAAAAAAAAAACTTTGCACGGATCGTATAAATAGGATTAGGAATAACTTGCTCAATAACAAATAAGTTAAAGTCAAAAAACTTGCACAATATAATTTAGAGTTAAGAAACTTGCTCAAAGAAAGTTTAGAGTTAGAAAACATGTTAAGCGTGTAAGCTAAACCATGAATAATTTGATTCACAATATCCTAAACACATGTCATTATGACATAATTAGTTACTACACTGTATACAAATAAGTAGTTATTTAGTTTATGGATTAGTTTTAATCACATAGTCAAGTCACATTAATAACGTAATAACAAAAATTGTTAATTGTTAAAAATATGCTCATTCTTAGCACTATAATACCATAATTAACAAAAATTACATTTTATCAGTCATAATATTCTTCATATCAAAATTATAAAATTTGTGTAATTAAAATACACTTTCTGGCCATTCTGCTAACCGGTGTTGCGATGCCACAGTTTATACTGGGGACGGCGCTGCAACGCGAGTCACATGTCGGGGGTTGGCGCTGCAGCGCTAAGGCTTGGTACTGCAGCGCCGAATTACAGTTTTGGGCATGAAGAACAGAAATAAAACTAATTTGACCTGTATATTGATTTCTATCACCTAAATTAACACGTATAACTTACATAGATTACACATAAACATTACCCATCATATATATACTAATTTCAAACAACTAAACCATAACTTCAGAAAATTTAAATTCTTGAATGTCATGTTTTAAACCAAAAACTCTATTTTTTTGAGATTATTTGACAAAATTAACATTATAATCACAATTATACACCAAATTAGTTCATTCGAACTATGTTCTCTTCATTTCTTACCAAATTAATATATTCAAGGTTCAATTTATCTATTAGCTCGCAAATAAATATCAATTTTGGTACTCCTACAAGCCATGTTCATACACATATTCATTGTAAAACCATTTTCTTTCTTTTTAAACGTAAATTAGCATACAATTCTTTGTCTAAATACAACTCTAACACCACCAATACATATAATCACAAGTTCTCAGTTGTATATCAACAATAAAAATAATAATTTGACTTCACAGAGCTTGAAAATTCATGCCGTAAAACATTTATATATATATATATATATATATATATATATATATATAAATAATACCTTCTCTTGCTTGGTTCACCCTTGTTAGAAGACAAAGTGCTTGCAATTCTCAAAACATTTCTTTCCTTTCAACTCTCTCTAGTCTATGTCAAATTCTCTGACAACTTTTTCTCTTTTCTCTTCTTAGGCTTAAGCCAAATGCTCTTTACGTAAAATAAAACTCAACTCAACGCACCCACCCAAACGTCTAAAACCGACGTTATAATAAATATACTAATAAGTTATCAGTTACCAAAATTAATATATATATTATTTATATTTTATTTATTTTAATTAAAATTCAAAATTCAAAAGTCACAAGGCTTTATTTGGAAAAAATTCTTTAAAAATTAAAGACTTAATATCTTTAAGCCTTGTTTGGCAAAACTAAATTAAACTCCTTTACTTTATTTTAATAACCCATTTATAGCATAGTTTATTGTCATACTTTTATTACCAAATTAAATTAAAAACATTATAATAATCCATTTAATCCCTATCAACTCTCTAATTTAATTATTAAATTAAATTATAATATTATCTCATAATCATTAATTTTCTTCACTAATTAATTATTTATTTAACAAATAAATAATCCAATCAAATTAAATTAAATAAATATTTATTCAACAATAAATACATTAATTAAATATTTATATAATTCAATAAATGTTTAAAATTACAATTTAATTTTCTTGATTGTTATAGTAAATGACAACTCAGAAATCCTTGGCCAAAGTGGAATAAGATTAAAAAGAAGTTTCTAATTTGAATTATTTAGAGTTAGACATTTGAGAATCGAAATACATATAATTAAATAAAATAAGACTTGATAGTAATTCAACGTCTTATATTTAATTGGGACATTATATGGTGGAAGGATTGAATTTTATAGTAAGTATTTACTCAAAAGTTCTTTTATGATTAATTTTGAAATCTATATTATCTGGAAATTCATTAATCGCTAAGGGGGCTTACCCTTATTGTAGAATAAAAGTTATTTATTTAAATAAACTAAATAGTTAATTTATGAAAATAGTATGCATACAAGCTAATCATGTATGATGATAAAGCATATACTTTATAAACAATCTTATTCATTTATTAATAAAAAATTTATTTAGTAAAGGCATTTAATTATCTATATGATGTTGTTTTAATAATATGTGATAAACTCATAGTTTTAAGCACTGCTTTTAGAATCATGATGAGTGATGAGTGGTATTTTTACCTACTTATTGAATACCAATTCATGCGAATTGTGCCCAACTCAAGTACATTTTATTGTGTTTTAGTTGCATTTCATGTTATTTTGCATTGCATTTACTTAAAACTCCTTTTGGTGAATAAGTGTAGGAATTGGCTTAATTTTGGTGGTATTAGAGGATACAAGGCTAATGGAGGCATGAAGGCAAGGCATAAATGGGGGAATGCATGGCATAGAGGTGCAATAGGGTAAAAAGATCAAGCATGAATGAACAAGTAGTAGTAGCAGCAGCATGACAGAATTAGAAACAAAGTGCAGACTGTGAGCAACATGGTCGCGCGACATGATGAGTTAGGAAACGCGCGCCCGCGCGAGTACCCGGTCAGACAATGATGACTTACTGCAAGTTATGCGGCTACGAGTAGGACAAGTGCAGGAGACGCGCGCCCGCGTGAGATGCCGGCTGGACAGGGCAGGACATTCTGTAAGTCTCGCGCCCGCGCGAGACATATGCTAGAGAAGCGCGCGGCCGCGCACGATGTTGATGTTGTGATTTTGTTTTATTTTAATTTTAAATAAATGGTGTAATTGGTTTTAAAAACGATTCTGACTGGTGTCAGATTGTACACTTGATAATTTTTAGCGTATTTTCATCATAGTAACTAGGGAGAGATTCCAATATAAAACGAAGCCAAGATGTCTACTTCTCCAATTCTTATTGGGATTCTCTGTCATGGTGGATTTTCATTATTAGCTACTGAATTTTTATGAGGATTTAAGCGTTTATCATTAGTTTTTATTCAGCGATTGGGTTTGATCGTTCTATCTTTCTTATTTAAATTATTGCTTATTGATCATGTTTAGCGTTGATCCCATAATGGCTTTTGGTTCAGTCATACGCTCATTGATTATCAACATGTTAGTATATGGTAATTCAGATATATATTCTGTTAGTACATTTCTATAAATGGTTACCCAAGTGTCCCCACTTGGATAATCATTGCATTTAACCACATGTTGATACACCTTTGTTAATTGCCCGTATATGTATGTTGAATTATAGATTATTGTTGAACAAGATAAAATCTTTGGTTTGGAATCCCAACAAGTATGAACATCCCGTTCATAGGAAAATTTTTATGTGCCCAAGGCAGCCAGAGTGAACGATAATATCGTTCTTGTTATGTAGTGTTGATCAATACAGGGTCCATGGGATGTACACCCTCGTGCCCGTAAGCTATGACGGTTTGCGGATGAAGTTCTACTAAACCTATTCAAAAATTGAAAACAATGTTCATAGTATTTTTAATTATTAAAAATTATTTTAAAGGGCAAAAATTATAATTTAATTATTTTGGATATATTTCACAAATATTTAATATTTTTGGAATATTAAAGTTATTTAATTTATTTAATAATTATATTAAATAAATTATTTTAAAATTATATTATGGAATAAGAAAATATTTTAAGTTATTTTTAATGACTTTTAATATTTATGATGAATTTCATTAATTAATTAATAATAATGATAATTTAGTTATTTAATAAATGAATTAAATAAATAATTTAAAATTTATTTTATTATATTAAAAATCATTTTAAATAATAATAAAGTATTTAAAAATATTTTTAGTTATAAAATATAACTTTCAATATTTAAAGGAAGATTTCATTAATTAATGATATTAAAGTTATTTAATAATTATATTAAATAATGTAGTTAAAAAAAAGATTTTATTATTATAAAAATCATTTTAAATGAAAAATATAGTGTTTAAAGATATTTTAAGTTATAAAATATAACATTTAATATTTAAAGGATAATTTCATTAATAATTTAATATTAACGATATTTATTTAACATTTATCATATTAAATTAATTTAATAACTATATTAAATAAATAGTTTAAACATGGTTTTATTGATTTAAAAATCATTTAAAAAGGATATAAATGAATTAAAAATATTTAAAGTTATAATTAATGACTTTTAATATTTGAATAAATAACACATTAATATTTTAATATTAATGATAATTATTTATAAATGGTTTTAAATGTTTTAAAAATCATTTAATGGTAACATAAATGTTTTAAAAGTATTTTGAGTTATTATAAATAACTTTAATATTTTGGCAATGGTTTCATTAATAGTTTAATATTAATTAAATATTAATGATAATAGAATTTTTTGATGTTTAAATCATTTAATGATGATTCCGGTGTTTGATAATTTATGATAAATTATAATAAATGTTTAAAAATTCTTGTATGTCATATAAAAATAATATTATTGATATTTACAGATATTGAGTTACAGAATAGAGTCTTAGACTCGATAATTACCCGATAAAGCTGTTGGTACACCGACATATTTTAGAAATTGATCTGGACTTAGATATTTTAACTATATTAATGTTTGTTTGTGATGCAATGACTGTTGAACATGTGTGATAATGTGATTAGGTTATGTGCTGACTGCGAAATGCAGTACTATATGTTATAGTATATTGTTCTAATCGAACGAATGATCTGATTAATGATAGGTCGTGATATAAAAGATAAAACTAAGTTGCGTATTGTAAGTTGCGCATCAGGCAAGTATCCTACCATTGCATTTCCTTTATGCAATGGACATGAGTAAGAATGTTTCAGAATTATATTATTACTGTACATATTATTTACCCTATATTATTTACGCTCATTGATTATCAACATGTTAATATATGATAATTCAGATATATATTCTGTTCGTTCATTTCTATAAATGGTTACTCATGTTTCCCCACTTGGATAATCATTGCATTTAACCACATGTTGATACACCTTTGTTAATTGCCCGTATATATATATATATATATATATATATATATGCTGAATTATAGATTATTGTTGAACAAGATAAAACCTTTGGTTTGGAACCCCGACAAGTATGAACATCCCGTTCATGGGGAAATTTTTATGTGCCCAAGTCAGCCAGAGTGAACGATGATATCGTTCTTGTTATGTAGTGTTGATCAATACAGGGTCCATGGGATGAACACCCTCGTGCCCGTAAGCTATGACGGTTTGCGGATGAAGTTCTACTAAACCTATTCGAAAATTGAAAACAATGTTCATAGTATTTTTAATTATTAAAAATACATAATAAATTATTAAAAATTATTTTAAAGTGCAAAAATTATATTTTAATTATTTTGGATATATTTCACAAATATTTAATATTTTTAGAATATAAAAGTTATTTAATTTATTTAATAATTATATTAAATAAATTATTTAAAAATAATTTTAATACTTGAAAAATCATTTAAAATTATATTATGGAATGAGAAAATATTTTAAGTTATTTTTAATGACTTTTAATATTTTTTGATGAATTTCATTAATTAATTAATATTAATGATATTTTAGTTATTTAATAAATGAATTAAATAAATAATTTAAAAATTATTTTATTATATTAAAAATCATTTTAAATAATAATAAAGTATTTAAAAATATTTAATTTATAAAATTTAACCTTCAATATTTAAAGGTGGATTTCATTAATTAATTATTATTAATGATTGTAAAGTTATTTAATAATTATATTAAATAATTTAGTTTAAAAAAATGATTTTATTATTATAAAAATCATTTTAAATGAAAATAAAGTGTTTAAAGATATTTTAAGTTATAAAATATAACTTTTAATATTTAAAGGATAATTTCATTAATAATTTATTATTAATGATATTTATTTAACATTTATCATATTAAATTTATTTAATAATTATATTAAATAAATAGTTTAAACATGGTTTTATTGATTTAAAAATCATTTAAAAAGGATATAAATGAATTAAAAATATTTAAAGTTATAATTAATGACATTTAATATTTGGATAAATAACACATTAATATTTTAATATTAATGATAATTATTTATAAATGGTTTTAAAAGTTTTAAAAATCATTTAAGGGTAACATAAATGTTTTAAAAGTATTTTGAGTTATTATAAATAACTTTAATATTTTGGCAATGGTTTTATTAATAGTTTAATATTAATTAAATATTAACGATAATAGAATTGTTTGATGTTTAAATCATTTAATGATGATTCCGGTGTTTGATAATTTATGATAAATTATAATAAATGTTTAAAAATTATTGTATGTCATTTAAAAATAATATGATTGATATTTACAGATATTGAGTTACAGAATAGAGTCTTACACTCAATAATTACCCGATAAAGCTGTTGGTACACCGACATATTTTAGAAATTGATTTGGACTTAGATATTTTGACTGTATTGATGTTTGTTTGTGATGCAATGAATGTTAAACATGTGTGATAATGTGATTAGGTTATGTGGTGACGGCGAAATGTTGTACTATATGTTATAGTATATTGTTCTAATCGAACGAATGATCTGATTAATGATAGGTCGTGATATAAAAGATAAAACTAAGTTGCGTATTGTAAGTTGCGCATCAGGCAAGTATCCTACCTTTGCATTTCCTTTATGCAATGGACATGAGTAAGAATGTTTCAGAATTATATTATTACTGTACATATTATTTATCCTATATTATTTACGCTCATTGATTATCAACATGTTATTATATAGTAATTCAGATATATATTCTGTTCGTTTATTTCTATAAATGGTTACTCAAGTGTCACCACTTGGATAATCATTGCATTTAACCACATGTTGATACACCTTTGTTAATTGCCCGTATATATATATATATATATATATATATATATATATATATATATATATATATATATATATATATGCTGAATTATAGATTATTGTTGAACAAGATAAAACCTTTGGTTTGGAACCCCGACAAGTATGAACATCCCGTTCATGGGGAAATTTTTATGTGCCCAAGGCAGCCAGAGTGAACGATGATATCGTTCTTGTTATGTAGTGTTGATCAATACAGGGTCCATGGGATGAACACCCTCGTGCCCGTAAGCTATGACGGTTTGCGGATGAAGTTCTACTAAACCTATTCGAAAATTGAAAACAATGTTCATAGTATTTTTAATTATTAAAAATACATAATAAATTATTTTAAAGTGCAAAAATTATATTTTAATTATTTTGGATATATTTCACAAATATTTAATATTTTTAGAATATAAAAGTTATTTAATTTATTTAATAATTATATTAAATAAATTATTTAAAAATGATTTTAATACTTGAAAAATCATTTAAAATTATATTATGGAAGAAGAAAATATTTTAAGTTATTTTTAATGACTTTTAATATTTTATGATGAATTTCATTAATTAATTAATATAATGATAATTTAGTTATTTAATAAATGAATTAAATAAATAATTTAAAATTATTTATTATATTAAAATCATTTAATAATAATAAAGTATTTAAAAATATTTAATTTATAAAATATAACCTTCAATATTTAAAGGTGGATTTCATTAATTAATTATTATTAATGATATTAAAGTTATTTAATAATTATATTAAATAATGTAGTTTAAAAAAATGATTTTATTATTATAAAAATTATTTTAAATGAAAATAAAGTGTTTAAAGATAATTTAAGTTATAAAATATAATTTTTAATATTTAAAGGATAATTTCATTAATAATTTAATATTAATGATTTTATTTAACATTTATGATATTAAATTTATTTAATAATTATATTAAATAAATAGTTTAACATGGTTTTATTGATTTAAAAATCATTTAAAAAGGATATAAATGAATTAAAAATATTTAAAGTTATAATTAATGACTTTTAATATTTGGATAAATAACACATTAATATTTTAATATTAATGATAATTATTTATAAATGGTTTTAAATGTTTTAAAAATCATTTAAGGGTAACATAAATGTTTTAAAAGTATTTTGAGTTATTATAAATAAATTTAATATTTTGGCAATGGTTTTATTAATAGTTTAATATTAATTAAATATTAATAATAATAGAATTGTTTGATGTTTAAATCATTTATTGATGATTCCGGTGTTTGAAAATTTATGATAAATTATAATAAATATTTAAAAATTATTGTATGTCATTTAAAAATAATATGATTGATATTTACAGATATTGAGTTACAGAATAGAGTCTTAGACTCGATAATTACCCGATAAGCTGTTGGTACACCGACATATTTTTGAAATTGATTTGGACTTAGATATTTTGACTGTATTGATGTTTGTTTGTGATGCAATGAATGTTGAACATGTGTGATAATGTGATTAGGTTATTTGCTGACGGCGAAATACAGTACTATATGTTATAGTATATTATTCTAATCGAACGAATGATTTGATTAATGATAGGTCGTGATATAAAAGATAAAACTAAGTTGCGTATTGTAAGTAGCGCATCAGGCAAGTATCCTACCTTTGCATTTCCTTTATGCAATGGACATGAGTAAGAATGTTTCAGAATTATATTATTACTGTACATATTATTTATCCTATATTATTTACGCTCATTGATTATCAACATGTTATTATATAGTAATTCAGATATATATTCTGTTCGTTTATTTCTATAAATGGTTACTCAAGTGTCACCACTTGGATAATCATTGCATTTAACCACATGTTGATACACCTTTGTTAATTGCCCGTATATATATATATATGCTGAATTATAGATTATTGTTGAACAAGATAAAACCTTTGGTTTGGAACCCCGACAAGTATGAACATCCCGTTCATGGGGAAATTTTTATGTGCCCAAGGCAGCCAGAGTGAACGATGATATCGTTCTTGTTATGTAGTGTTGATCAATACAGGGTCCATGGGATGAACACCCTCGTGCCCGTAAGCTATGACGGTTTGCGGATGAAGTTCTACTAAACCTATTCGAAAATTGAAAACAATGTTCATAGTATTTTTAATTATTAAAAATACATAATAAATTATTAAAAATTATTTTAAAGTGCAAAAATTATATTTTAATTATTTTAGATATATTTCACAAATATTTAATATTTTTAGAATATAAAAGTTATTTAATTTATTTAATAATTATATTAAATAAATTATTTAAAATGATTTTAATACTTGAAAAATCATTTAAAATTATATTATGGAATGAGAAAATATTTTAAGTTATTTTTAATGACTTTTAATATTTTTTGATGAATTTCATTAATTAATTAATATTAATGATATTTTAGTTATTTAATAAATGAATTAAATAAATAATTTAAAAATTATTTTATTATATTAAAAATCATTTTAAATAATAATAAAGTATTTAAAAATATTTAATTTATAAAATTTAACCTTCAATATTTAAAGGTGGATTTCATTAATTAATTATTATTAATGATATTAAAGTTATTTAATAATTATATTAAATAATTTAGTTTAAAAAATGATTTTATTATTATGAAAATCATTTTAAATGAAAATAAAGCGTTTAAAGATATTTTAAGTTATAAAATATAACATTTAATATTTAAAGGATAATTTCATTAATAATTTAATATTAACGATATTTATTTAACATTTATCATATTAAATTAATTTAATAACTATATTAAATAAATAGTTTAAACATGGTTTTATTGATTTAAAAATCATTTAAAAAGGATATAAATGAATTAAAAATATTTAAAGTTATAATTAATGACTTTTAATATTTGATAAATAACACATTAATATTTTAATATTAATGATAATTATTTATAAATGGTTTTAAATGTTTTAAAAATCATTTAAGGGTAACATAAATGTTTTAAAAGTATTTTGAGTTATTATAAATAACTTTAATATTTTGGCAATGGTTTCATTAATAGTTTAATATTAATTAAATATTAATGATAATAGAATTGTTTGATGTTTAAATCATTTAATGATGATTCCGGTGTTTGATAATTTATGATAAATTATAATAAATGTTTAAAAATTCTTGTATGTCATATAAAAATAATATTATTGATATTTACAGATATTGAGTTACAGAATAGAGTCTTAGACTCGATAATTACCCGATAAAGCTGTTGGTACACCGACATATTTTAGAAATTGATCTGGACTTAGATATTTTAACTATATTGATGTTTGTTTGTGATGCAATGAATGTTGAACATGTGTGATAATGTGATTAGGTTATGTGCTGACTGCGAAATGCAGTACTATATGTTATAGTATATTGTTCTAATCGAACGAATGATCTGATTAATGATAGGTCGTGATATAAAAGATAAAACTAAGTTGCGTATTGTAAGTTGCGCATCAGGCAAGTATCCTACCTTTGCATTTCCTTTATGCAATGGACATGAGTAAGAATGTTTCAGAATTATATTATTACTGTACATATTATTTACCCTATATTATTTACGCTCATTGATTATCAACATGTTAGTATATGATAATTCAGATATATATTCTGTTCGTTCATTTCTATAAATGGTTACTCATGTTTCCCCACTTGAATAATCATTGCATTTAACCACAAGTTGATACACCTTTGTTAATTGCCCGTATATATATATATATATGCTGAATTATAGATTATTGTTGAACAAGATAAAACCTTTGGTTTGGAACCCCGACAAGTATGAACATCCCGTTCATGGGGAAATTTTTATGTGCCCAAGGCAGCCAGAGTGAACGATGATATCGTTCTTGTTATGTAGTGTTGATCAATACAGGGTCCATGGGATGAACACCCTCGTGCCCGTAAGCTATGACGGTTTGCGGATGAAGTTCTACTAAACCTATTCAAAAATTGAAAACAATGTTCATAGTATTTTTAATTATTAAAAATACATAATAAATTATTAAAAATTATTTTAAAGTGCAAAAATTATATTTTAATTATTTTGGATATATTTCACAAATATTTAATATTTTTAGAATATAAAAGTTATTTAATGTATTTAATAATTATATTAAATAAATTATTTAAAAATGATTTTAATACTTGAAAAATCATTTAAAATTATATTATGAAATGAGAAAATATTTTAAGTTATTTTTAATGACTTTTAATATTTTTGATGAATTTCATTAATTAATTAATATTAATGATATTTTAGTTATTTAATAAATGAATTAAATAAATAATTTAAAAATTATTTTATTATATTAAAAATCATTTTAAATAATAATAAAGTATTTAAAAATATTTAATTTATAAAATTTAACCTTCAATATTTAAAGGTGGATTTCATTAATTAATTATTATTAATGATATTAAAGTTATTTAATAATTATATTAAATAATGTAGTTTAAAAAAATGATTTTATTATTATGAAAATCATTTTAAATGAAAATAAAGCGTTTAAAGATATTTTAAGTGATAAAATATAACATTTAATATTTAAAGGATAATTTCATTAATAATTTAATATTAACGATATTTATTTAACATTTATCATATTAAATTAATTTAATAACTATATTAAATAAATAGTTTAAACATGGTTTTATTGATTTAAAAATCATTTAAAAAGGATATAAATGAATTAAAAATATTTAAAGTTATAATTAATGACTTTTAATATTTGAATAAATAACACATTAATATTTTAATATTAATGATAATTATTTATAAATGGTTTTAAATGTTTTAAAAATCATTTAAGGGTAACATAAATGTTTTAAAAGTATTTTGAGTTATTATAAATAACTTTAATATTTTGGCAATGGTTTCATTAATAGTTTAATATTAATTAAATATTAATGATAATAGAATTGTTTGATGTTTAAATCATTTAATGATGATTCCGGTGTTTGATAATTTATGATAAATTATAATAAATGTTTAAAAATTCTTGTATGTCATATAAAAATAATATGATTGATATTTACAGATATTGAGTTACAGAATAGAGTCTTAGACTCGATAATTACCCGATAAAGCTGTTGGTACACCGACATATTTTAGAAATTGATCTGGACTTAGATATTTTAACTATATTAATGTTTGTTTGTGATGCAATGACTGTTGAACATGTGTGATAATGTGATTAGGTTATGTGCTGACTGCGAAATGCAGTACTATATGTTATAGTATATTGTTCTAATCGAACGAATGATCTGATTAATGATAGGTCGTGATATAAAAGATAAAACTAAGTTGCGTATTGTAAGTTGCGCATCAGGCAAGTATCCTACCTTTGCATTTCCTTTATGCAATGGACATGAGTAAGAATGTTTCAGAATTATATTATTACTGTACATATTATTTACCCTATATTATTTACGCTCATTGATTATCAACAAGTTAATATAGGATAATTCAGATATATATTCTGTTCGTTCATTTCTATAAATGGTTACTCATGTTTCCCCACTTGGATAATCATTGCATTTAACCACATGTTGATACACCTTTGTTAATTGACCGTATATATATATATATATATATATATATATATATATATATATATATATATATATATATATGCTGAATTATAGATTATTGTTGAACAAGATAAAACCTTTGGTTTGGAACCCCGACAAGTATGAACATCCCGTTCATGGGGAAATTTTTATGTGCCCAAGGCAGCCAGAGTGAACGATGATATCGTTCTTGTTATGTAGTGTTGATCAATACAGGGTCCATGGGATGAACACCCTCGTGCCCGTAAGCTATGACGGTTTGCGGATGAAGTTCTACTAAACCTATTCGAAAATTGAAAACAATGTTCATAGTATTTTTAATTATTAAAAATACATAATAAATTATTAAAAATTATTTTAAAGTGCAAAAATTATATTTTAATTATTTTGGATATATTTCACAAATATTTAATATTTTTAGAATATAAAAGTTATTTAATTTATTTAATAATTATATTAAATAAATTATTTAAAAATGATTTTAATACTTGAAAAATCATTTAAAATTATATTATGGAATGAAGAAAATATTTTAAGTTATTTTTAATGACTTTTAATATTTTATGATGAATTTCATTAATTAATTAATATTAATGATAATTTAGTTATTTAATAAATGAATTAAATAA
This sequence comes from Panax japonicus, assembly GCA_020205505.1. Classification (NCBI taxonomy): domain Eukaryota; kingdom Viridiplantae; phylum Streptophyta; class Magnoliopsida; order Apiales; family Araliaceae; genus Panax; species Panax japonicus. Next base: position 43,977,398 of record CM035114.1, read on the forward strand.
ATAATTTGAAAATTATTTTATTATATTAAAAATGATTTTAAATAATAATAAAGTATTTAAAAATATTTAATTTATAAAATATAACCTTCAATATTTAAAGGTGGATTTCATTAATTAATTATTATTAATGATATTAAAGTTATTTAATAATTATATTAAATAATGTAGTTTAAAAAAATGATTTTATTATTATAAAAATCATTTTAAATGAAAATAAAGTGTTTAAAGATAATTTAAGTTATAAAATATAATTTTAATATTTAAAGGATAATTTCATTAATAATTTAATATTAATGATATTTATTTAACATTTATGATATTAAATTATTTAATAATTATATTAAATAAATAGTTTAAACATGGTTTTATTGATTTAAAAATCATTTAAAAAGGATATAAATGAATTAAAAATATTTAAAGTTATAATTAATGACTTTTAATATTTGGATAAATAACACATTAATATTTTAATATTAATGATAATTATTTATAAATGGTTTTAAATGTTTTAAAAATCATTTAAGGGTAACATAAATGTTTTAAAAGTATTTTGAGTTATTATAAATAACTTTAATATTTTGGCAATGGTTTATTAATAGTTTAATATTAATTAAATATTAATGATAATAGAATTGTTTGATGTTTAAATCATTTAATTGATGATTCCGGTGTTTGATAATTTATGATAAATTATAATAAATATTTAAAAATTATTGTATGTCATTTAAAAATAATATGATTGATATTTACAGATATTGAGTTACAGAATAGAGTCTTAGACTCGATAATTACCCGATAAAGCTGTTGGTACACCGACATATTTTAGAAATTGATTTGGACTTAGATATTTTGACTGTATTGATGTTTATTTGTGATGCAATGAATGTTGAACATGTGTGATAATGTGATTAGGTTATTTGCTGACGGCGAAATACAGTACTATATGTTATAGTATATTATTCTAATCGAACGAATGATTTGATTAATGATAGGTCGTGATATAAAAGATAAAACTAAGTTGCGTATTGTAAGTAGCACATCAGGCAAGTATCCTACCTTTGCATTTCCTTTATGCAATGGACATGAGTAAGAATGTTTCAGAATTATATTATTACTGTACATATTATTTATCCTATATTATTTACGCTCATTGATTATCAACATGTTATTATATAGTAATTCAGATATATATTCTGTTCGTTTATTTCTATAAATGGTTACTCAAGTGTCACCACTTGGATAATCATTGCATTTAACCACATGTTGATACACCTTTGTTAATTGCCCGTATATATATATATATATATATATATATATATATATATATATATATATATATATATATGCTGAATTATAGATTATTGTTGAACAAGATAAAACCTTTGGTTTGGAACCCCGACAAGTATGAACATCCCGTTCATGGGGAAATTTTTATGTGCCCAAGGCAGCCAGAGTGAACGATGATATCGTTCTTGTTATGTAGTGTTGATCAATACAGGGTCCATGGGATGAACACCCTCGTGCCCGTAAGCTATGACGGTTTGCGGATGAAGTTCTACTAAACCTATTCGAAAATTGAAAACAATGTTCATAGTATTTTTAATTATTAAAAATACATAATAAATTATTAAAAATTATTTTAAAGTGCAAAAATTATATTTTAATTATTTTGGATATATTTCACAAATATTTAATATTTTTAGAATATAAAAGTTATTTAATTTATTTAATAATTATATTAAATAAATTATTTAAAAATGATTTTAATACTTGAAAAATCATTTAAAATTATATTATGGAAGAAGAAAATATTTTAAGTTATTTTTAATGACTTTTAATATTTTATGATGAATTTCATTAATTAATTAATATTAATGATAATTTAGTTATTTAATAAATGAATTAAATAAATAATTTGAAAATTATTTTATTATATTAAAAATGATTTTAAATAATAATAAAGTATTTAAAAATATTTAATTTATAAAATATAACCTTCAATATTTAAAGGTGGATTTCATTAATTAATTATTATTAATGATATTAAAGTTATTTAATAATTATATTAAATAATGTAGTTTAAAAAAATGATTTTATTATTATAAAAATTATTTTAAATGAAAATAAAGTGTTTAAAGATAATTTAAGTTATAAAATATAATTTTTAATATTTAAAGGATAATTTCATTAATAATTTAATATTAATGATTTTATTTAACATTTATGATATTAAATTTATTTAATAATTATATTAAATAAATAGTTTAAACATGGTTTTATTGATTTAAAAATCATTTAAAAAGGATATAAATGAATTAAAAATATTTAAAGTTATAATTAATGACTTTTAATATTTGGATAAATAACACATTAATATTTTAATATTAATGATAATTATTTATAAATGGTTTTAAATGTTTTAAAAATCATTTAAGGGTAACATAAATGTTTTAAAAGTATTTTGAGTTATTATAAATAAATTTAATATTTTGGCAATGGTTTTATTAATAGTTTAATATTAATTAAATATTAATAATAATAGAATTGTTTGATGTTTAAATCATTTATTGATGATTCCGGTGTTTGAAAATTTATGATAAATTATAATAAATATTTAAAAATTATTGTATGTCATTTAAAAATAATATGATTGATATTTACAGATATTGAGTTACAGAATAGAGTCTTAGACTCGATAATTACCCGATAAAGCTGTTGGTACACCGACATATTTTAGAAATTGATTTGGACTTAGATATTTTGACTGTATTGATGTTTATTTGTGATGCAATGAATGTTGAACATGTGTGATAATGTGATTAGGTTATTTGCTGACGGCGAAATACAGTACTATATGTTATAGTATATTATTCTAATCGAACGAATGATTTGATTAATGATAGGTCGTGATATAAAAGATAAAACTAAGTTGCGTATTGTAAGTAGCGCATCAGGCAAGTATCCTACCTTTGCATTTCCTTGATGCAATGGACATGAGTAAGAATGTTTCAGAATTATATTATTACTGTACATATTATTTATCCTATATTATTTACGCTCATTGATTATCAACATGTTATTATATAGTAATTCAGATATATATTCTGTTCGTTTATTTCTATAAATGGTTACTCAAGTGTCACCACTTGGATAATCATTGCATTTAACCACATGTTGATACACCTTTGTTAATTGCCCGTATATATATATATATATATATATATATATATATATATATATATATATATGCTGAATTATAGATTATTGTTGAACAAGATAAAACCTTTGGTTTGGAACCCCGACAAGTATGAACATCCCGTTCATGGGGAAATTTTTATGTGCCCAAGGCAGCCAGAGTGAACGATGATATCGTTCTTGTTATGTAGTGTTGATCAATACAGGGTCCATGGGATGAACACCCTCGTGCCCGTAAGCTATGACGGTTTGCGGATGAAGTTCTACTAAACCTATTCAAAAATTGAAAACAATGTTCATAGTATTTTTAATTATTAAAAATACATAATAAATTATTAAAAATTATTTTAAAGTGCAAAAATTATATTTTAATTATTTTGGATATATTTCACAAATATTTAATATTTTTAGAATATAAAAGTTATTTAATTTATTTAATAATTATATTAAATAAATTATTTAAAAATGATTTTAATACTTGAAAAATCATTTAAAATTATATTATGGAATGAGAAAATATTTTAAGTTATTTTTAATGACTTTTAATATTTTTTGATGAATTTCATTAATTAATTAATATTAATGATATTTTAGTTATTTAATAAATGAATTAAATAAATAATTTAAAAATTATTTTATTATATTAAAAATCATTTTAAATAATAATAAAGTATTTAAAAATATTTAATTTATAAAATTTAACCTTCAATATTTAAAGGTGGATTTCATTAATTAATTATTATTAATGATATTAAAGTTATTTAATAATTATATTAAATAATTTAGTTTAAAAAATGATTTTATTATTATAAAAATCATTTTAAATGAAAATAAAGTGTTTAAAGATATTTTAAGTTATAAAATATAACTTTTAATATTTAAAGGATAATTTCATTAATAATTTATTATTAATGATATTTATTTAACATTTATCATATTAAATTTATTTAATAATTATATTAAATAAATAGTTTAAACATGGTTTTATTGATTTAAAAATCATTTAAAAAGGATATAAATGAATTAAAAATATTTAAAGTTATAATTAATGACATTTAATATTTGGATAAATAACACATTAATATTTTAATATTAATGATAATTATTTATAAATGGTTTTAAAAGTTTTAAAAATCATTTAAGGGTAACATAAATGTTTTAAAAGTATTTTGAGTTATTATAAATAACTTTAATATTTTGGCAATGGTTTTATTAATAGTTTAATATTAATTAAATATTAACGATAATAGAATTGTTTGATGTTTAAATCATTTAATGATGATTCCGGTGTTTGATAATTTATGATAAATTATAATAAATGTTTAAAAATTCTTGTATGTCATATAAAAATAATATGATTGATATTTACAGATATTGAGTTACAGAATAGAGTCTTACACTCAATAATTACCCGATAAAGCTGTTGCTACACCGACATATTTTAGAAATTGATTTGGACTTAGATATTTTGACTGTATTGATGTTTGTTTGTGATGCAATGAATGTTGAACATGTGTGATAATGTGATTAGGTTATGTGTTGACGGCGAAATGCAGTACTATATGTTATAGTATATTGTTCTAATCGAACGAATGATCTGATTAATGATAGGTCGTGATATAAAAGATAAAACTAAGTTGCGTATTGTAAGTTGCGCATCAGGCAAGTATCCTACCTTTGCATTTCCTTTATGCAATGGACATGAGTAAGAATGTTTCAGAATTATATTATTACTGTACATATTATTTACCCTATATTATTTACGCTCATTGATTATCAACATGTTAGTATATGATAATTCAGATATATATTCTGTTCGTTCATTTCTATAAATGGTTACTCATGTTTCCCCACTTGGATAATCATTGCATTTAACCACATGTTGATACACCTTTGTTAATTGCCCGTATATATATATATATATATATATATATATATATATATATATATATATATATATATATATGCTGAATTATAGATTATTGTTGAACAAGATAAAACCTTTGGTTTGGAACCCCGACAAGTATGAACATCCCGTTCATGGGGAAATTTTTATGTGCCCAAGGCAGCCAGAGTGAACGATGATATCGTTCTTGTTATGTAGTGTTGATCAATACAGGGTCCATGAGATGAACACCCTCATGCCCGTAAGCTATGACGGTTTGCGGATGAAGTTCTACTAAACCTATTCAAAAATTGAAAACAATGTTCATATTATTTTTAATTATTAAAAATACATAATAAATTATTAAAAATTATTTTAAAGTGTAAAAATTATATTTTAATTATTTTGGATATATTTCACAAATATTTAATATTTTTAGAATATAAAATTAATTTAATTTATTTAATAATTATATTAAATAAATTATTTAAAAATGATTTTAATACTTGAAAAATCATTTAAAATTATATTATGAAATGAGAAAATATTTTAAGTTATTTTTAATGACTTTTAATATTTTTTGATGAATTTCATTAATTAATTAATATTAATGATATTTTAGTTATTTAATAAATGAATTAAATAAATAATTTAAAAATTATTTTATTATATTAAAAATCATTTTAAATAATAATAAAGTATTTAAAAATATTTAATTTATAAAATTTAACCTTCAATATTTAAAGGTGGATTTCATTAATTAATTATTATTAATGATATTAAAGTTATTTAATAATTATATTAAATAATGTAGTTTAAAAAAATGATTTTATTATTATGAAAATCATTTTAAATGAAAATAAAGTGTTTAAAGATATTTTAAGTTATAAAATATAACTTTTAATATTTAAAGGATAATTTCATAAATAATTTATTATTAATGATATTTATTTAACATTTATCATATAAAATTTATTTAATAATTATATTAAATAAATAGTTTAAACATGGTTTTATTGATTTAAAAATCATTTAAAAAGGATATAAATGAATTAAAAATATTTAAAGTTATAATTAATGACATTTAATATTTGGATAAATAACACATTAATATTTTAATATTAATGATAATTATTTATAAATGGTTTTAAAAGTTTTAAAAATCATTTAAGGGTAACATAAATGTATTAAAAGTATTTTGAGTTATTATAAATAACTTTAATATTTTGGCAATGGTTTTATTAATAGTTTAATATTAATTAAATATTAATGATAATAGAATTGTTTGATGTTTAAATCATTTAATGATGATTCCGGTGTTTGATAATTTATGATAAATTATAATAAATGTTTAAAAATTATTGTATGTCATTTAAAAATAATATTATTGATATTTACAGATACTGAGTTACAGAATAGAGTCTTAGACTATATAATTACCCGATAAAGCTGTTGGTACACCGACATATTTTAGAAATTGATCTAGACTTAGATATTTTAACTATATTAATGTTTGTTTGTGATGCAATGACTGTTGAACATGTGTGATAATGTGATTAGGTTATGTGCTGACTGCGAAATGCAATACTATATGTTATAGTATATTGTTCTAATCGAATGAATGAATGATCTGATTAATGATAGGTCGTGATATAAAAGATAAAATTAAGTTGCGTATTGTAAGTAGCGCATCAGGCAAGTATCCTACCTTTGCATTTCCTTTATGCAATGGACATGAGTAAGAATGTTTCAGAATTATATTATTACTGTACATACTATTAACCCTATATTATATACGCTCATTGATTATCAAAATGTTATTATATGGTAATTCAGATATATATTCTGTTCGTTCATTTCTATAAATGGTTACTAAAGTGTCCCCACTTGGATAATCATTGCATTTAACCACATGTTGATACACCTTTGTTAATTGCCCGTGTATATATATATATATATATTTATATATGTTGAATGATAGATTATTGTTGAACAAGATAAAACCTTTGGTTTGGAACCCCGATAAGTATGAACATCCCGTTCATGGAGAAATTTTTATTTGCCCAAGGCAGCCAAGTGAACGATAATATCATTCTTGTTATGTAGTGTTGATCAATACAGGGTCCATGGGATGAACACCCTCGTGCCCATAAGCTATGACGGTTTGCTGATGAAGTTTATTAAACCTATTCAAAAATTGAAAACAATGTTCATTGTATTTTTAATTATTAAAAATACATAATAAATTATTAAAAATTATTTTAAAGTACAAAAATTATATTTTAATTATTTTGGATATATTTCACAAATATTTAATATTTTTAGAATATTAAAGTTATTTAATTTATTTAATAATTATATTAAATTAATTATTAAAAAATTATTTTAATACTTGAAAAATCATTTAAAATTATATTATGGAATAAGAAAATATTTTAATTTATTTTTAATGACTATTAATATTTTATGATGAATTTCATTAATTAATTAATATTAATGATAATTTAGTTATTTAATAAATGAATTAAATAAATAATTTAAAAATTATTTTATTATATTAAAAATAATTTTAAATAATAATAAAGTATTTAAAAATATTTAATTTATAAAATATAACTTTCAATATTTAAAGGTTGATTTCATTAATTAATTATTATTAATGAAATTAAAGTTATTTAACAATTATATTAAATTATGTAGTTTAAAAAAATGATTTTATTATTATAAAAATCATTTTAAATGAAAATAAAGTGTTTAAAGATATTTTATGTTATAAAATATAACTTTTAATATTTAAAGGATAATTTCATTAATAATTTAATATTAATGATATTTATTTAACATTTATCATATTAAATTTATTTAATAATTATGTTAAATAAATAGTTTAAATATGGGTTTATTGATTTAAAAATCATTTAAAAAGGATATAAATGAATTAATAATATTTAAAGTTATAATTAATGACTTTTAATATTTAGATAAATAACACATTAATATTTTAATATTAATGATAATATTTATAAATGGTTTTAAATGTTTTAAAAATCATTTAAGGGTAACATAAATGTTTTAAAAGTATTTTGAGTTATTATAAATAATTTTAATATTTTGTCAATGGTTTCATTAATAGTTTAATATTAATTAAATATTAATAATAATAGAATTGTTTGATGTTTAAATCATTTAATGATGATTCCGGTGTTTGAAAATTTATGATAAATTATAATAATTGTTTAAAATTATTGTATGTCATTTAAAAATAATATGATTGATATTTACAGATATTGAGTTACAGAATAGAGTCTTAGACTCGATAATTACCCGATAAAGCTGTTGGTACACCGACATATTTTAGAAATTGATTTGGACTTAGATATTTTGACTTTATTGATGTTTGTTTGTGATGCAATGAATGTTAAACATGTGTGATAATGTGATTAGGTTATGTGCTGACTGCGAAATACAGTACTATATGTTATAGTATATTGTTCTGTAAGACCCCAGTTTTTATAAATAAAGATGAATTTTTTATAATTATTATTTTTGAATATTATGGAATAAATTTGATATAATGTTATAGTTGTGGGTAATATTTATAAATTTTGCAAAGTACGCAAGTTGTTATAAAATATTCGTTTGGTCGGGGAATATTCGTACGACGGCACAATCATTGGTGGACCCCACAACGAAAGTATTGTCGTAGTTAGAAAACGAAAAAATTATCTTTCTATAAAATAACGGCGGAGGTGTTACCGTTAAAACTGTTGAACTACTCGGTAGTAAAAGTACAGTAATACGCGTTGCTGCATAGTAGCACACGGTTTTGATTATTGACGCTTACGTGAGAAGTCACTCAGCTATACTCAATTATTGCTATAGTAATTGCTGCATCATATCTCTTATATTATTGATTCAATTATTGTCACAGTATCATCTGTATAATATGTTATATTATTTAAACAATAATTGAGACGACAAGTTATAAATGATTAATAATTGTTGAAAGATTAAATATGTGTTGATTAAAAATAAAATGATTTCTGGTAATTTTTATTCAATCCTTGATGTATATAAAGAGTCTATTATTAGACGTTTGTGATAAGTTTAATTATTTATGGGGGGCCATATGTCATCATTTAAGAGTCTCTTTCGTAAATAGTAATTACCTTCGTCAATAGTAATTACCTTCATAAATAGTAAATTACCTTCGTAAATAGTAATTACCTTTGTAAATAGTAATTACCTTCGTCAATAGTAATTACCTTCGTCAATAATAATTACCCTCGTAAATAGTAAATACTTTCGTAAATAGTAATAAATCTTCTATAAATAGAGGACTAGGGCTTCATTATTTTTCATGAATTCGTTCAAGCTATAGAGAGAGAAAGTATAGAGAGAGTAAGAGAGAAAGAAGAAGAGTATTTGGTTACTACGCTACTGCAGTATTCAATCTCCTAATAAGGTAAGGGGTATTATTCTTTCTTCTTGAAGAGAACTTATGTTATTCCATTCTTTGTTATTCTGTTGGAATAACCTGTAAAAGTGGCATACCCTATACATGACCTGTATACGCGGTATACCCTATACTTGGTGAAATCTTTATGTTATTCCATTCATTATTATTCTGTTGGAATAACCTGTATACGCGAAATACCCTATACTTGGTGACATTCATTTACTATTCTGTCTTTATATTTCTGTCGGAATATCCTGTCTGTGCTATACGCCGGACCTGGTTCCGTCTTTATTATTATTCTGTTGGAACATCCTGTCTGTGTGTTTTACGCCGGACCTGGTTCCATTCTTTATTATTCTGTTGGAATATCCTGTCTGTGCGTTTTACGCCGGACCTGGTTCCGTTATTTATTATTTTGTTGGAACATCCTGTCGGTGTGAATTTCACCTGACCTGGTTCCGTTATTATTATTCTGCTGGAATAACCTGTCTGTGCGGTCTATCGCATGCATGGTGATTTCTTTTGTTATTCCATTCTTTATTATACTCAGTTGGATAAAACTTTGACTTCTATACTCCATGAAATTAGTGGGATATCCTTAATATTTGCGCTTCATCCAGTATCTTTTCATGGAAATATTCTTCTGAGCATTCTTGAATTTTACACCACAAAACAGTATCGTGTTGACAATTTGAACGTTAATAATTCCTGGATAAAATAATTCTTGAACTTGTTTTATTGAATTCTTATATCATTGTCATCATCCTTATGTTTATATTTTGTTGAAAGTCATCTGTGGCCTGTAGTGCATAGATGGACTTGGTATGATTATGACCAGGGATTATTCGGTGTAATCATGACCGTAATATTACAAATGATGTAAAAATTAAAAATCCTCATTGGCCCGTAGTGCATTGATGGACAGTTGTTGGCATGATCATGACCATTAATGAATACACAAATATTCTTGGCCGTAGTGCATGAATAATTGTGGTCGTGATACTAAAGAATATCCTTGGCCGTAGTGCAGGGGTGATTCGATTATGTGGAATATTTATTAAGCTGAGTCTCAGCTATAACAGTGATGAAAAACCTTTTAAATCATAAAAGATAGTAGATTTTATTTTCTACTTGACTCTTTTAATGGATTGCTGATTCTGCTGCAGTTAAAACTTGATGTTTATTATATTTTATCAGTTTAACACTGTAGAAGGCTAATGATAATTTATTCTGCATTATCTTAGTCATAATATTTCTTACTGGGCTAGTTGAGCTCACCCTTTCTTTCACTGTTCTCTTCAGGAAATGAGAATATAGCTGGGACGAGTCGGGGAACGGAGTGATGGACCAGAGAATAGTATTAGTAGTCCTTATTATTCTGTTAAATAGTGTGACAATAATTGTATTGAGGACTCCTTTTGAGTTTGTATGATCTCTAGTAGACAATTATTGTATTTAAACTCACAGTTGTATTTTGTCGTATTATACACGACAGTGGTATTAATAAGTTGTATTTGAATTCTGTACCATATATCTGACGACTCAAGATGGGTGATGTATACCTAATTTTGGGGGCATCACAGTTGGTATCAGAGCTTAGGGATATGATCCCTGGCTAAGATGTGAGACTAGAACTACGAGGGGAGAGACGGGGATACGTCAACATCTTATTTCTCATAAACTGTGTTTGTATTCAGATGTTGTAAATAGGGCTCAGTTAGTGGAGCGCGATAACGAGTCAACTCAACTAAAAGAGAGCAGCCGGCAAAATTATAATACCAGCGAGAGTGGTCATCGAAGCGGTGACAACAAGCGTGGAGGGAATCAGCAAGCCAGAAATGGTAACCACTTCGGTGGTAATCAGGGCCAAAACAATAAGAATGGACATTTCAAGAAGAGGAGATTCAACAATGATGGAAAGACGTCAGCACCAGCACCCGTTGTTAAGGAAGGAGAAAGACCACCTATCATATGATTCAAATGCGGAGGGGAGGGACACATCAGTCCAAATTACGCGATGCCATCCAAAGCATGTTATAATTATGGAAGAGAAGGTCACTTAGCTCGATTTTGTCGTTTACCAAAGACAAATTCAGCTAAGATGGAGGCACCAAAGGCCGTCCCAGAAAGGTCAAAGCCGGTAGTGCAAGGGAGAGCGTTTGTTATGACCTCCCAGAAAGCAAGGAACCCGGATGAGGTCATCACTGGTAAGCTTATCATAAACTCTAAAGAAGTTTATACTTTATTTGATACCGGTTCTACCCATTCTTTTATTTCTCCTACTTGCGCTCATCGATTAAATTTGACTCCGGAGAAATTAAATTTTGACTTATCTGTGGAAACTCCGTTGGAAGAAACCTTCATTACATCCACTGTTTATAAAACTTGTTTGGTTCAAATCGGTACCCTCACATTACCTGTAGATCTTATTTCATTGAAAATACTTGCATTTGACGTGATTCTAGGGATTGATTGGTTAACTACTCATCATGCAAAAATGGATTGTTTCCATAAGGTTGTTAGCTTTCATATTCCTAATCAACCTATTATGCGAATTCAAGCGACCAAACCATTAAAATCAATCACAGTCATCTCAAGCCATAAAGCTATTCGTTTATTGAAAAATGGATGTCAAACTTTCTTAGCTCATGTCACAGATTTAAACAAAAATACGTCAGTTTTGAACGATATTTCTATTGTTAATGAATTTCCTGACGTATTCCCCGAAGAACTTCCTGGCCTACCCCCAGAGCGTGAGATTGAATGTTGTATCGACCTTGAACCCGGTACAAAACCCATTTCTAAAGCCCCTTATCGAATGGCTCCTATTGAACTTCAGGAGTTAAAAACCCAACTGCAGGAATTGTTAGACATTGGCTTTATTCGTCCTAGTACTTCTCCTTGGGGTGCTCCTGTTCTATTCGTGAAGAAGAAAGATGGAAGTATGCGACTTTGTATTGATTATCGGGAGTTGAATCATGTCACCATCAAAAATAGGTATCCATTGCCACGTATTGATGACTTGTTTGACCAGTTGCAAGGAGCCAAATTCTTTTCAAAGATTGATCTTCGTTCCGGGTATCACCAATTGAAGATTAGAACCGATGACATTCCAAAGACAGCTTTCCGAACTCGGTACGGGCATTATGAATTCCTAGTCATGTCCTTTGGATTGACTAATGCTCCTGCTGCCTTCATGGATATGATGAACCGAGTATTCAAGGAATATTTGGATCACTTTGTGGTCGTCTTTATTGATGACATCCTTATTTATTCCAAAAGCCATGAAGATCATGAGCAACACTTGAGGCTGACACTCCAAAAGCTTCGTGAATATAAGCTTTATGCCAAGTTGAAGAAATGCGAGTTCTGGCTTGAGGAAGTAGCATTCCTTGGGCACGTGGTATCAAGTCATGGAATATCTCTTGACCCAGCAAAGATTTAAGCTATTCAAAGCTGGGAGCAACCTAAATCAGTGACCGAAGTACGTAGCTTTCTCGGTTTAGCTGGTTATTATCGGAGATTCGTGGAAGGATTTTCTCGAATCGCTAATCCATTGACTCAGCTGACTCGAAAAGATACAAAGTTCGGTTGGAGCGAAGAATGTGAGAAGAGTTTTCAAGAACTCAAGAGGAGACTCATTTCAGCACCTGTTATAACAATACCATCTGGCTCGGAGGGATTTATCATCTACAGTGATGCTTCGGGCAAAGGGCTGGGATGTGTTCTCATGCAACATGGAAAAGTCATAGCATATGCCTCGCGACAACTCAAAGAATATGAGAAAAATTATCCTACTCATGATCTAGAGTTAGCAGCTGTTGTCTTTGCACTTAAAATTTGGAGGCATTACTTGTATGGGGAGAAAGTGGAGATCTTTACGGATCATAAAAGCCTCAAATATTTCTTCACTCAAAAGGAACTCAACATGCGACAACGACGTTGGCTTGAAATGTTGAAAGATTATGATCATACCATCCAATACCATCCTGGAAAAGCAAACGTGGTAGCTGACGCATTGAGTAGAAGATCACATGCAAGTACGAGTGCGATATTGTCAACGCAAGGGCCCATTTTGTGTGACTTGCAAAGGATGGAGATAGAGTTAAAGACTCCAGGGACGCATGTGACGATGGCAAATATACGAGTAGAACCGACTTTAATCGATAAAGTTAAAGCTGCTCAAGCTACAGACCTGGAGCTGATGCGTATGAGGAAGAAAGTACAAGAGGGTGCTATGCCAGAAGCAAGAATCGATGAAGATGGAATACTTCGAGTCAACTCCAGACTTTGTGTTCCTAACGACCCTGATTTAAAGTATAAAATCATGATGGAGGCGCACAATACACCGTTTGCAATCCATCCTGGGAGTACCAAAATGTATCATGATATTCGTCATACATTTTGGTGGAGCAATATGAAGAGAGAGATAGCGTTGTTTATCTCAAGATGTCTAACTTGTCAACGAGTTAAAGCGGAGCATCAAGTACCAAAAGGTCCATTGCAACCACTTTAAATTCCAGAATGGAAGTGGGAGCACATTACCATGGATTTCGTTACCGGTCTTCCTAAGGTTTCTCAAGGCATAGATGCAATTTGGGTCATTGTTGATAGATTGACCAAGTCTGCTCATTTCTTACCGATACGAGAAACTTATACACTTGAACGTCTTGCTCGTATGTACATAAACGAGATTGTAAGACTGCATGGTATGCCGGTATCCATAGTTTCTGATCGAGACCCAAGATTTACTTCACGATTTTGGGTTAGTTTGCAAAATGCTATGGGCACAGACTTACGATTTAGCTCGGCATATCATCCTCAGACGGACGGACAGTCGGAGAGGACTATTCAAACTCTTGAAGATCTATTAAGACTCTGTGTCCTTGATTTCAAGGGAAGTTGGGACAAGTTCTTATCATTGGTGGAGTTTTCCTACAACAACAGTTATCAAGCAAGTATTGGCATGGCTCCATTCGAAGCGTTGTATGGAAGAAAGTGTCGTTATCCAGTATGCTGGGATGAGTTGGGTGAAGCAACGTTGTTGGGACCAGAGTTGGTACGTATGACTACGGAAAATATTCAAACGATCCGACAACGTATAAAAACCTCACAAAGTCGACAAAAGAGTTATGTTGATCTTCATCGAAAGGACGTGGAATTCAATATAGGAGATCATGTGTTGTTACGTGTTACTCCATGGAAAGGAGTTACAAGATTTGGAAAGAGAGGAAAACTCAATCCTCGATTCATCGGTCCATTTTTAATCCTCGATCAAATAGGAACTGTGGCCTATAGACTTGCTTTACCCCCAAGTATGTCTCGTGTTCATAACGTTTTTCACATATCCATGTTACGTAAATATGTGAAAGACCCGAACCACATTATTGAGTTAGAACCGGACGAAATAGCGGAAGATTTGACGTATGAAGAGATTCCTGTTCAAATCTTGGATAAGAAGGAACATATTCTACGCTCCAAGGTTATACCTCAAGTCAAAGTTTTGTGGAGAAACCACGATGTTGAGGAAATGACTTGGGAGTTAGAATCTGAAATGAAATCAAGGTATCCTTACCTCTTTGATATACCAGGTACGTACCCTAATTTCGAGGGTGAAATTTCATAAGAAGGGGAGGTTGTAAGACCCCAGTTTTTATAAATAAAGATGAATTTTTTATAATTATTATTTTTGAATATTATAGAATAAATTTGATATAATGTTATAGTTGTGGGTAATATTTATAAATTTTGCAAAGTACGCAAGTTGTTATAAAATATTCGTTTGGTCGGGGAATATTCGTACGACGGGACAATCATTGGTGGACCCCACAACGAAAGTATTGTCGTAGTTAGAAAACGACAAAATTATCTTTCTATAAAATAACGACGGAGGTGTTACCGTTAAAACTGTTGAACTACTCGGTAGTAAAAGTACAGTAATATGTGTTGCTGCATAGTAGCACACGGTTTTGATTATTGACGCTTACGTGAGAAGTCACTCAGCTATACTCAATTATTGCTATAGTAATTGCTGCATCATATCTCTTATATTATTGATTCAATTATTGTCACAGTATCATCTGTATAATATGTTATATTATTTAAACAATAATTGAGACGACAAGTTATAAATGATTAATAATTGATTGAAAGATTAAATATGTGTTGATTAAAAATAAAATTATTTCTGGTAATTTTTATTTAATCATTGATGTATATAAAGAGTCTATTATTAGACGTTTGTGATAAGTTTAATTATTTATGGGGGGCCATATGTCATCATCTAAGAGTCTCTTTCGTAAATAGTAATTACCTTCGTTAATAGTAATTACCTTCGTAAATAGTAAATTACCTTCGTAAATAGTAATTACCTTTGTAAATAGTAATTACCTTCGTCAATAGTAATTACCCTCATAAATAGTAAATACTTTCGTAAATAGTAATAAATCTTCTATAAATAGAGGACTAGGGCTTCATTATTTTTCACGAATTCGTTCAAACTATAGAGAGAGAAAGTATAGAGAGAGTAAGAGAGAAAGAAGAAGAGTATTTGGTTACTACGCTACTGCAGTATTCAATCTCCTAATAAGGTAAGGGGTATTATTCTTTCTTCTTGAAGAGAACTTATGTTATTCCATTCTTTGTTATTCTGTTGGAATAAACTGTAAAAGTGGCATAACCTATACATGACCTAGTATACGCGGTATACCCTATACTTGGTGAAATCCTTATGTTATTCCATTCATTATTATTCTGTTGGAATAACTTGTATACGCGAAATACCCTATACTTGGTGACATCCATTTACTTTTCTGTCTTTATATTTCTGTCGGAATATCCTGTCTGTGCTATACGCCGGACCTGGTTCCGTCTTTATTATTATTTTGTTGGAACATCTTGTCTGTGTGTTTTACGCCGGACCTAGTTCCATTCTTTATTATTCTGTTGGAATATCCTGTCTGTGCGTTTTACGCCGGACCTGGTTTCGTTATTTATTATCATGTTGGAACATCCTGTCGGTGTGAATTTCACCTGACCTGGTTCCGTTATTATTATTCTGCTGGAATAACCTGTCTGTGCGGTCTATCGCATGCATGGTGATTTATTTTGTTATTCCATTCTTTATTATACTCAGTTGGATAAAACTTTGACTTCTATACTCCATGAAATTAGTGGGATATCCTTGATATTTGCGCTTCATCCAGTATCTTTTCATGGAAATATTCTTCTGAGCATTCTTGAATTTTACACCACAAAACAGTATCGTGTTGACAATTTGAACGTTAATAATTCCTGGATAAAATAATTCTTGAACTTGTTTTATTGAATTCTTATATCATTGTCATCATCCTCATGTTTATATTTTGTTGAAAGTCATCTGTGGCCTGTAGTGCATAGATGGACTTGGTATGATTATGACCAGGGATTATTCGGTGTAATCATGACCGTAATATTACAAATGATGTAAAAATTAAAAATCCTCATTGGCCCGTAGTGCATTGATGGACAGTTGTTGGCATGATCATGACCATTAATGAATACACAAATATTCTTGGCCGTAGTGCATGAATAATTGTGGTCGTGATACTAAAGAATATCCTTGGCCATAGTGCAGGGGTGATTCGATGATGTGGAATATTTATTAAGCTGAGTCTCAGCTATAACAGTGATGAAAAACCTTTTAAATCATAAAAGATAGTAGATTTTATTTTCTACTTGACTCTTTTAATGGATTGCTGATTCTGCTGCAGTTAAAACTTGATGTTTATTATATTTTATCAGTTTAACACTGTAGAAGGCTAATGATAATTTATTCTGCATTATCTTAGTCATAATATTTCTTACTAGGCTAGTTGAGCTCACCCTTTCTTTCACTGTTCTCTTCAGGAAATGAGAATATAGCTGGGACGAGTCGAGGAACGGAGTGATGGACCAGAGAATAGTATTAGTAGTCCTCATTATTCTGTTAAATAGTGTGACAATAATTGTATTGAGGACTCCTTTTGAGTTTGTATGATCTCTAGTAGACAATTATTGTATTCAAACTCACAGTTGTATTTTGTCGTATTATACACGACAGTGGTATTAATAAGTTGTATTTGAATTCTGTACCATATATCTGACGACTCAAGATGGGTGATTTATACCTAATTTTGGGGGCGTCACATGTTCTAATCGAACGAATGATTTGATTAATGATAGGTCATTATATAAAAGATAAAACTAAGTTGCGTATTGTAAGTAGCGCATCAGGCAAGTATCCTACCTTTGCATTTTCTTTATGCAATGGACATGAGTAAGAATGTTTCATAATTATATTATTACTGTACATATTATTAACCCTATATTATTTACGCTCATGGATTATCAACATGTTAGTATATTGTAATTCAGATATATATTCTATTCGTTCATTTCTATAAATGGTTACTCAAGCGTCCCCACTTGGATAATCATTGCATTTAACCACGTGTTGATACACCTTTGTTAATTGCCCGTGTGTGTATATATATATATATATGTTGAAATATAGATTATTGTTGAACAAAATAAAACCTTTAGTTTGGAACTCCGACAAGTATGAACATCCCGTTCATGGGAAAATTTTTATGTGCCCAAGGCAGCCAGAGTGAACGATAATATCGTTCTTGTTATGTAGTGTTGATCAATACAGGGTCCATGGGATGTACACCCTCGTGCCCGTAAGCTATGACGGTTTGCGGATGAAGTTCTACTAAACCTATTCAAAAATTGAAAACAATGTTCATATTATTTTTAATTATTAAAAATACATAATAAATTATAAAAAATATTTTAAAGTGCAAAAATTATATTTTAATTATTTTGGATATATTTCACAAATATTTAATATTTTTGGAATATTAAAGTTATTTAATTTATTTAATAATTAAATTAAATAAATTATTTAAAATGATTTTAATACTTGAAAAATCATTTAAAATTATATTATGGAATAAGAAAATATTTTAAGTTATTTTTAATGACTTTTAATATTTTATGATGAATTTCATTAATTAATTAATATTAATGATAATTTAGTTATTTAATAAATGAATTAAATAAATAATTTAAAAATCATTTTAAATAATAATAAAGTATTTAAAAATATTTTAATCTATAAAATATAACTTTCAATATTTAAAGGTGTATTTCATTAATTAATTATTATTAATAATATTAAAGTTATTTAATAATTATATTAAATAATGTAGTTTAAAAATGATTTTATTATTATAAAAATCATTTTAAATGAAAATAAAGTGTTTAAAGATATTTTAAGTTATAAAATATAACTTTTAATATTTAAAGGATAATTTTATTAATAATTTAATATTAATGATATTTATTTAACATTTATCATATTAAATTTATTTAATAATTATATTAAATAAATAGTTTAAACATGGTTTTATTGATTTAAAAATCATTTACAAAGGATATAAATGAATTAAAAATATTTAAAGTTATAATTAATGACTTTTAATATTTGTATAAATAACACATTAATATTTTAATATTAATGATAATTATTTATAAATGGTTTTAATTACTTTTAAAAATCATTTAAGGGTAACATAAATGTTTTAAAAGTATTCTGAGTTATTATAAATAACTTTAATATTTTGGCAATGGTTTCATTAATAGTTTAATATTAATTAAATATTAATGATAATAGAATTATTTGATGTTTAAATCATTTAATGATGATTCCGGTGTTTGAAAATTTATGATAAATTATAATAAACATTTAAAAATTAATGTATGTCATTTAAAAATAATATGATTGATATTTATAGATATTGAGTTATAGAATAGAGTCTTAGACTCGATAATTACCCGATAAAGCAGTTAGAACACCGACATATTTTAGAAATTGATCTGGACTTAGATATTTTAACTATATTAATGTTTTTTTGTGATGCAATGACTGTTGAACATGTGTGATAATGTGATTAGGTTATGTGCTGACTGCGAAATGCAGTACTATATGTTATAGTATATTGTTCTAATCTAATGAATGATCTGATTAATGATAGGTCGTGATATAAAAGATAAAACTAAGTTGCGTATTGTAAGTAGCGCATCAGGCAAGTATCCTACCTTTGCATTTCCTTTATGCAATGGACATGAGTAAGAATGTTTCAGAATTATATTATTAACCCTATATTATATACGCTCATTGATTATCAACATGTTAGTATATGGTACTTCAGATATATATTTTGTTCGTTCATTTCTATAAACGGTTACTCAAGTGTCCCCACTTGGATAATCATTGCATTTAACCGCATGTTGATACACCTTTGTTAATTGCCCGTATATATATCTGTTGAATTATAGATTATTGTTGAACAAGATAAAACCTTTGGTTTGGAACCCTGACAAGTATGAACATCCCGTTCATGGGAAAAATTTTATGTGCCCAAGGCAGCCAGAGTGAACGATAATACCGTTCTTGTTATGCAGTGTTGATCAATACAGGGTCCATGGGACGTACACCCTCGTGCCCGTAAGCTATGACGGTTTGCGGATGAAGTTCTACTAAACCTATTCAAAAATTGAAAACAATGTTCATAGTATTTTTAATTATTAAAAATACATAATAAATTATTAAAAATTATTTTAAAGTGCAAAAATTATATTTTAATTATTTTGGATATATTTCACAAATATTTAATATTTTTAGAATATTAAATTTATTTAATAATTATATTAAATAAATTATTTAAAAATGATTTTAATACTTAAAAAATCATTTAAAATTATATTATGGAATAAGAAAATATTTTAAAGATATTTTAAGTTATAAAATATAACTTTTAATATTTAAAGGATAATTTCATTAATAATTTAATATTAATGATATTTATTTAACATTTATCATATTAAATTTATTTAATAATTATATTAAATAAATAGTTTAAACATGGTTTTATTGATTTAAAAATCATTTAAAAAGGATATAAATGAATTGAAAATATTTAAAGTTATAATTAATGACTTTTAATATTTGGATAAATAAAACATTAATATTTTAATATTAATGATAATTATTTATAAATGGTTTTAAATGTTTTAAAAATCATTTAAGGGTAACATAAATGTTTTAAAAGTATTTTGAGTTATTATAAATAACTTTAATATTTTGGCAATGGTTTCATTAATAGTTTAATATTAATTAAATATTAATGACAATAGAATTGTTTGATGTTTAAATCATTTAATGATGATTCCGGTGTTTGAAAATTTATGATAAATTATAATAATTGTCTAAAAATTATTGTATGTCATTTAAAAATAATATGATTGATATTTACAGATATTGAGTTACAGAATAGAGTATTAGACTCGATAATTACCCGATAAAGCTGTTGGTACACCAACATATTTTAGAAATTGATCTGGACTTAGATATTTTGACTATATTAATGTTTGTTTGTGATGCAATGACTGTTGAACATGTGTGATAATGTTATTAGGTTATGTGCTGACTGTGAAATACAGTACTATATGTTATAGTATATTGTTCTAGTCGAATGAATGATCTGGTTAATGATAGGTCGTGATATAAAAGATAAAACTAAGTTGCGTATTGTAAGTAGCGCATCAAGCAAGTATCCTACCTTTACATTTCCTTTATGCAATGGACATGAGTAAGAATGTTTCAGAATTATATTATTACTGTACATATTATTAACCCTATATTATATACGCTCATTGATTATCAACATGTTAGTATATGGTAATTCAGATATATATTCTGTTCGTTCATTTCTATAAATGGTTACTCAAGTGTCCCCACTTGGATAATAATTGCATTTAACCGCATGTTGATACACCTTTGTTAATTGCCCGTATATATATATATATATATATATATATATATATATCTGTTGAATTATTGATTATTGTTGAACAAGATAAAACCTTTGGTTTGGAACCCCGACAAGTATGAACATCCCGTTCATGGGGAAATTTTTATGTGCCCAAGGCAACCAGAGTGAACGATAATATCTTTCTTGTTATGTAGTGTTGATCAACACAGGGTCCATGGGATGAACACCCTCGTGCCCGTAAGCTATAACGGTTTGCGGATGAAATTCTACTAAACCTATTCCAAAATTGAAAACAATGTTCATAGTATTTTTAATTATTAAAAATACATAATAAATTATTAAAAATTATTTTAAAGTGCAAAAATTATATTTTAATTATTTTGGATATATTTCACAAATATTTAATATTTTTAGAATATTAAAGTTATTTAATTTATTTAATAATTATATTAAATAAATTATTTAAAAATGATTTTAATACTTGAAAAATCATTTAAAATTATATTATGGAATAAAAAAATATTTTAAGTTATTTTTAAAGACTTTTAATATTTTATGATGAATTTCATTAATTAATTAATATTAATGATAATTTAGTTATTTAATATATGAATTAAATAAATAATTTAAAAATTATTTTATTATATTAAAAATCATTGTAAATAATAATAAAGTATTTAAAAATATTTTAATTTATAAAATATAACTTTCAATATTTAATGGTGGATTTTATTAATTAATTATTATTAATGATATTAAAGTTATTTAATAATTATATTAAATAATGTAGTTTAAAAAAATGATTTTGTTATTATAAAGATCATTTTAAATGAAAATAAAGTGTTTAAAGATATTTTAAATTATAAAATATAACTTTTAATATTTAAAGGATAATTTCATTAATAATTTAATATTATTGATATTTATTTAAGATTTATCATATTAAATTTATTTAATAATTATATTAAATAAATAATTTAAAAATGGTTTTATTGATTTAAAAATCAATTACAAAGGATATAAATAAATTAAAAATATTTAAAGTTATAATTAATGACATTTAATATTTGGATAAATAACACATTAATATTTTAATATTAATGATAATTATTTATAAATGGTTTTAAATGTTTTAAAAATCATTTAAGGGTAACATAAATGTTTTAAAAGTATTTTGAGTTATTATAAATAACTTTAATATTTTGTCAATGGTTTCATTAATAGTTTAATATTAATTAAATATTAATGATAATAGAATTGTTTGATGTTTAAATCATTTAATGATGATTCCGGTGTGTGAAAATTTATGATAAATTATAATAATTGTTTAAAAATTATTGTATGTCATTTAAAAATAATATGATTGATATTTACAGATATTGAATTACAGAATAGAGTCTTAGACTCGATAATTACCCGATAAAGTTGTTGGTACACCGACATATTTTAGAAATTGATATGGACTTAGATATCTTGACTATATTAATGTTTGTTTGTGATGCAATGACTGTTGAACATGTGTGATAATGTGATTAGGTTATGAGTTGACTGCGAAATGCAGTACTATATGTTATAGTATATTGTTCTAATCGAATGAATGATCTGATTAATGATAGGTCGTGATATAAAAGATAAAACTAAGTTGCGTATTGTAAGTAGCGCATCAGGCAAGTATCCTACCTTTGCATTTCCTTTATGCAATGGACATGAGTAAGAATGTTTCAGAATTATATTATTACTGTACATATTATTAACCCTATATTATATACGCTCATTGATTATCAACATGTTAGTATATGGTAATTCAGATATATATTATGTTCGTTCATTTCTATAAATGGTTACTCAAGTGTCCCCACTTGGATAATCATTGCATTTAACCGCATGTTGATACACCTTTGTTAATTGCCCGTATATATATCTGTTGAATTATAGATTATTGTTGAACAAGATAAAACCTTTGGTTTGGAACCCTGATAATTATTTTGGATATATTTCACAAATATTTAATATTTTTGGAATATTAAAGTTATTTAATTTATTTAATAATTATATTAAATAAATTATTTAAAAATAATTTTAACACTTAAAAAATCATTTAAAATTATATTATGGAATAAGAAAATATTTTAAGTTATTTTTAATGACGTTTAATATTTTATGATGAATTTCATTAATTAATTAATATTAATGATAATTTAGTTATTTAATTAATTAATGAATTAAATAAATAATTTAAAAATTATTTTATTATATTAAAAATCATTTTAAATAATAATAAAGTATTTAAAAATATTTTAATTTATAATATATAACTTTCAATATTTAAAGGTGGATTTTATTAATTAATTATTATTAATGATATTAAAGTTATTTAATAATTATATTAAATAATGTAGTTTAAAAAAATGATTTTATTATTATAAAAATTATTTTAAATGAAAATAAAGTGTTTAAAGATATTTTAAGTTATAAAATATAACTTTTAATATTTAAAGGATAATTTCATTAATAATTTAATATTAATGATATTTATTTAAGATTTATCATATTAAATTTATTTAATAATTATATTAAATAAATAGTTTAAACATGGTTTTATTGATTTAAAAATCATTTAAAAAGGATATAAATGAATTGAAAATATTTAAAGTTATAATTAATGACTTTTAATATTTGGATAAATAAAACATTAATATTTTAATATTAATGATAATTATTTATAAATGGTTTTAAATGTTTTAAAAATAATTTAAGGGTAACATAAATGTTTTAAAAGTATTTTGAGTTATTATAAATAACTTTAATATTTTGGCAATGGTTTCATTAATAGTTTAATATTAATTAAATATTAATGACAATAGAATTGTTTGATGTTTAAATCATTTAATGATGATTCCGGTGTTTGAAAATTTATGATAAATTATAATAATTGTCTAAAAATTATTGTATGTCATTTAAAAATAATATGATTGATATTTACAGATATTGAGTTACAGAATAGAGTATTAGACTCGATAATTACCCGATAAAGCTGTTGGTACACCGACATATTTTAGAAATTGATCTGGACTTAGATATTTTGACTATATTAATGTTTGTTTGTGATGCAATGACTGTTGAACATGTGTGATAATGTTATTAGGTTATGTGCTGACTGTGAAATACAGTACTATATGTTATAGTATATTGTTCTTGTCGAATGAATGATCTGGTTAATGATAGGTCGTGATATAAAAGATAAAACTAAGTTGCGTATTGTAAGTAGCGCATCAAGCAAGTATCCTACCTTTACATTTCCTTTATGCAATGGACATGAGTAAGAATGTTTCAGAATTATATTATTACTGTACATATTATTAACCCTATATTATATACGCTCATTGATTATCAACATGTTAGTATATGGTAATTCAGATATATATTCTGTTCGTTCATTTCTATAAATGGTTACTCAAGTGTCCCCACTTGGATAATAATTGCATTTAACCGCATGTTGATACACCTTTGTTAATTGCCCGTATATATATATATATATATATATATATATATATATATATATATATATATATATATATATATATATCTGTTGAATTATAGATTATTGTTGAACAAGATAAAACCTTTGGTTTGGAACCCCGACAAGTATGAACATCCCGTTCATGGGGAAATTTTTATGTGCCCAAGGCAACCAGAGTGAACGATAATATCGTTCTTGTTATGTAGTGTTGATCAACACAGGGTCCATGGGATGAACACCCTCGTGCCCGTAAGCTATGACGGTTTGCGGATGAAATTCTACTAAACCTATTCGAAAATTGAAAACAATGTTCATAGTATTTTTAATTATTAAAAATACATAATAAATTATTAAAAATTATTTTAAAGTGCAAAAATTATATTTTAATTATTTTGGATATATTTCACAAATATTTAATATTTTTAGAATATTAAAGTTATTTAATTTATTTAATAATTATATTAAATAAATTATTTAAAAATGATTTTAATACTTGAAAAATCATTTAAAATTATATTATGGAATAAGAAAATATTTTAAGTTATTTTTAAAGACTTTTAATATTTTATGATGAATTTCATTAATTAATTAATATTAATGATAATTTAGTTATTTAATAAATGAATTAAATAAATAATTTAAAAATTATTTTATTATATTAAAAATCATTGTAAATAATAATAAAGTATTTAAAAATATTTTAATTTATAAAATATAACTTTCAATATTTAAAGGTGGATTTTATTAATTAATTATTATTAATGATATTAAAGTTATTTAATAATTATATTAAATAATGTACTTTAAAAAAATGATTTTGTTATTATAAAGATCATTTTAAATGAAAATAAAGTGTTTAAAGATATTTTAAATTATAAAATATAACTTTTAATATTTAAAGGATAATTTATTAATAATTTAATATTAATGATATTTATTTAACATTCATCATATTAAATTTATTTAATAATTATATTAAATAAATAGTTTAAAAATGGTTTTATTGATTTAAAAATCAATTACAAAGGATATAAATAAATTAAAAATATTTAAAGTTATAATTAATGACATTTAATATTTGGATAAATAACACATTAATATTTTAATATTAATGATAATTATTTATAAATGGTTTTAAATGTTTTAAAAATCATTTAAGGGTAACATAAATGTTTTAAAAGTATTTTGAGTTATTATAAATAACTTTAATATTTTGGCAATGGTTTCATTAATAGTTTAATATTAATTAAATATTAATGATAATATAATTTTTTTGATGTTTAAATCATTTAATGATGATTCCGGTGTTTGAAAAATTTATGATAAATTATAATAATTGTTTAAAATTTATTGTATGTCATTTAAAAATAATATGATTGATATTTACAGATATTGAGTTACAGAATAGAGTCTTAGACTCGGTAATTAACCGATAAAGCTGTTGGTACACCGACATATTTTATAAATTGATCTGGACTTAGATATTTTGACTGTATTGATGTTTGTTTGTGATGCAATGACTGTTGAACATGTGTGATAATGTGATTAGGTTATGTGCTGACTGCGAAATGCAGTACTATATGTTATAGTATATTGTTCTAATCGAACGAATGATCTGATTAATGATAGGCCGTGATATAAAATTTAAAACTAAGTTGAATATTGAAAGTAGTGCATCAGGCTAGTATCCTACCTTTTCATTTCCTTTATGCAATGGATATGAATAAGAATGTTTCAGAATTATATTATTACTGTACATATTATTAACCCTATATTATATACGCTCATTGATTATCAACATGTTAGTATATGGTAATTCAGATATATATTCTGTTCATTCATTTCTATAAATGGTTACTCAAGTGTCCCCACTTGGATAATCATTGCATTTAACCATATGTTGATACATCTTTGTTAATTGCCCATATATATATATGTTGAATTATAGATTATTGTTGAACAAGATAAAACATTTGGTTTGGAACCCCGATAATTATGAACATCCCGTTTATGGGAAAATTTTTATGTGCCCAAGGCAGCCTGAATGAACGATAATATCTTTCTTGTTATGTAGTGTTGATCAATACAGGGTCCATGGGATGTACACCCTCGTGCCCGTAAGCTTTGACGGTTTGCGGATGAAGTTCTACTAAACCTATTCGAAAATTGAAAAACATGTTCATAGTATGTCACCTTAACCCTATTTATAGTCAGTACGTAGTTTCATAAAGTTGAGAGAGGGTTGTTATGATATTATTATTGGTTCAGAATTGCTTCACAATTATTGATTTGTAGTAGAAGGGTAATATAAAGAAAACATTTAAATTCTTTCAGCTTATATATATAATTGCTATTACTTGCTGGGCACTCAAATGCTCATCCTTGCTTAATTTAAATGTTTTCAGCTAAGTGTGAACAAGCAGAAGGTTGGGCTAAGAATAAAGGAAAAGAGAAGGTTGCTGAATGAGTTTTTATGATATGCTATGTAATAGTTTGCTTTATTATGATAAGGATGATATATATATTATTATTATTATTATTATTATTATTATTATCATGTAATGAATGTATTAGAGGTTGCGTACTTGGGAATAGACTCTGATAATTATGTAAATTAAGTTTATTATTTATATTATTGTTGTTATTATTATTAGTATTATTCCACTCATAGAAATGGTATCGTGAAGCACCGAGTTTCAAGTACCCGAGTTTGGGGGCTTTACAAATGTAGGATCGTTTGTTTTTCTAAAAGTATCACCGTGGAAGGGGAAGATACATTTTGGAAAGAAGGGGAAGTTAAGTCCAAGGTTTGTAGGACCTTTTGAGATTTTAAGAAGGGTAGGAGAGGTAGCTTATGAAGTAGCCTTACCTCCAGAAATGGAACGCATTCATAATGTGTTTCATGTGTCAGTGTTGCGTCCTTATAAACCGGACTATAAACACGTGATAGAATATGAATCTATCCAAATAGAGAAAGACTTATCCTATGAGGAACTTCCAGTTCAAATTATTGATAGGATCAGGAACAAGTTTTAAGAAATAAGGTAATACCTTCAATGAAGGTGTTATGGAGAAACCACAATGCTGAAGAAGCAACGTAGGAGCTCGAGAGTAAAATGAAGGAAGATTTTCCTCATTTGTTTATGTAATTATAAGCTAAGATTCTGGGTACAAAATACTTATAAGGGGGAGAGAATGTAACGCCTGAGAAAATCGGATTTTTATGACAATTTAATTTTTATTTGATTATGTGAATTAAATGAATTTAATTGATTATGATGTGACTAAGCTATGTGAAGGTCGTCTATGACCTAGAATGTGCTAACGTGGTTAGTATTCTGGCTTCGTGCTAGAATTATTTGTTTTGAATTTTCAAGACGAAAATAATTGTTTTTCGAGAAATTTCCTTAAAAACACTATTCATCCATTTTTGTTCAAGGAATTATTTTGAAATTCCGAGAAACGCGTGATGATAAAATATTGAGATTAGATGGAATATCTGATAATATTTCATTTATGGAAAACGCAGTTTTTGCCTGCGGACTAAAAATCTAAGGGTTGAGTATATTGATTTTCGAGAAGGAAATAATATGCGTAGAAGGAAGGGCGTTAGGGTTAATGTGAGTATTATACATTTATGATACTATTTAGTATCTATGTATAATACGTTGAGTAAATACGAAGTACAATATGATTATTGTGCGAGTAGTATACGGAGAGAATATATGAATTATACGTATGGGATACGATTCGTATTATAGAATTAAGTTAAGACTTAATGACTAATTCAATTGTGTTGGATTAGAACTAGCCCAATCAATTGAATGACCAAGCCCAAAAAGATTGATGAGTTAAGCCCAATTCATTAAAATTGAACCGTGGATCGAACCGGTGGGTCACCGAATGGGTAAAACCCATGGGGATGGCCCATGGGGTGGTGGGCCGGTCACTTGGTGTGCAAGTCAAGCAAATCACTTGGTCACCAAGTATTTTACTTGGTGACAAAGTGTTGAATAATAAGGAGGTGGGACATTGGACCAAAAAGCCCTTCCTATTATTTTCCTATAAATAAGAAGGCAAGGTTGGCCATTTGAGAGTTTTTCAATTGCTCAACCAATATATTTGAGAGATAAAAGAGCTAGACTTAAATCATTCTTTTACTTTGAAGCTTTTTCATTAGAAGTTTATCAAGAACACTAAGAGTTTTTAAGGTAATATTCCTTACTTCTCATTCCATCTCTTTTAGATTTTCTTTTATCTTAGAGAATCATAGAATGGGTGGTATATGTCTTGTATGAGAGATTAAAGATGACTTACCATAGATTCAATTTCTACAAGTCATGAGATTATAAGAATCATAAGGTTTAATATAGTTTTGAACCATGAAAATATTGGTTGTTGAGATCAATTGTTTATAAACGATTAAACTCCATCAATACGTTAATATATGCATCTTGTTTGGTGAGGATGTAGATATTAAATCCATGGAGTATTCCATGTGATTTGGCTTAGAGAACCCTAGTAACGAAGTTATGACAAATTTTACGTAATTAGACGTTCAATGTCGAAAACGTTGAAATTCTAGATGGGAGGTCAAAAGTTGTCGTGAGACTTGAAAACATTAGTTTTCAATGTTAACACATGAGATAGGGTGATTAAGAGTTGTGGGTTTGAGAATCGTCGAATTTCGACTTAAAACGAAGAAAACGAGCATTGAACACTCATTAACGTTTACGAACGTATAGAAAATGAACTCAATAGTGAATTTTGGGTTATTGAATTTGAAATTGTCAAATTCTTGTATGAACGCGTAGATTATGTTATTTATGACGTGTAAGCTTTTGAACGGACCAAATCGGGCTTATAACGAAGAAGTTACGGCCCCGGGAATTTCACAAAATTTTTCAAAATTGTTGAGGTTCTGGTACTGTGGTCTGGCACTGCGGCGCCAGACGTAGTGTTAAATGCCAAGCCGCAGCGCCGACATAGTAAAGTTGAGTACTGCTAAATGGAACCGCAACGCCAGTCTAGTACTAGGATGGTCGCGCCGCAGCGCAAGTGTTAGGCTTTGGATATTAACTTAGGTTTTGAACTTCAACTGTTTAGGGACATATAGGGGTAATGTTTGTACACTTCATAAGTGTATTAAAGCTATTCCTATACTACCTATACTAAGGTATATGGTATTGAACTTAGGAATTGAATGCATATTAATAAATTATGAGTGATGAACAACGTTGGTACTTTGCCGACAATGTTAGAGTCTGGTTAATAACGTTAGTTGATTAAAAAACTGGGACGAAGGGTAATAAGTCATGTTGACTTTAATAAATTTATTAAGTTAACTAGGACTTAGAAGAGAAAGAAGTTGGTAAAACAATGTGAACATTTATTTGTTAGCTAATTATAGTGTGCTATGTGAATATATCATTTAGATTCTGTAAAGGCTGTGGTCAGTCGAGTAAGTTATTTGAAGACGTTGAAAGGCAAGTTTTCTTAACGCTTGTCTAACTTTCAAGTTAGCAAATCTGAGTTTCTTCTCTTGTTTCACTTCTGAACTTTCAAGGATTTTTAATTGCTTCAATCCCCAAATCTTAGCTATTCTAGGGTTCTAATCTAATCTAACCAAGAAAGAGAAGAAAAGAGTATATGTAATCTCGATTGATCCCCCAAGGTGGAATCCCTTACATAATGAAAATACGTCTAATATATAAGCCTTAATTGAACCCCCCTCTAAGTCACATTACACTGTTTAGTGAAAAAGTCAGCTTTGGTCAACATCAGATGTGGCGCGGCCGCACTGGGAATGGCCTGGAGTTAGGCGCGCCCGCTCTCAAGTATCAGATCGCGTTATTTTGGTCCAGGGAATGACGCGGCCGCGCCCAAATTTCACTACAAATTCGCGCACCCGCGCTGTTGGTTTTTTGCTGCAGTGTCCTCTGGTAAAACGGCCATAACCTTTGATCCGAAAGGAGTTACGGGGCCTTCCACCTATCCAATTGAAGCTCTCGACGATCTCTACAACTTTCATTCTTTGAGAATTGAGAAATAATGGACGGATGAAGGCTGAAATTGGGTTAGAAGTGACAGCTATGCAAAACAGTGACGTTTAACGTTCGTTGGTACAAAGGTGATAACTTTTGCATCCGAACTCCGATTGGAATGATTCAAGATGTTCTGGAAAGCTAAGAAGAAGCTCTAAAACATAATCCAAGTTCCAAGCTAAGAAAATAAAATGAACATGAAAGCCCAAACTATGTCCGAATTTCTTTTCCTTGCGTTTTCATACCAATAGCAGCTCCCAAGCATATGATCTACAAAATGAACACAAAATGTATGAAAAACAACTAAGAAACATCAGTTTAAGAAACTAATTCAAGTAACAAATACCGAATAAGTATTTATAAAACTTACTTATCAAATATCTCCAAACTTAAACTGTTGCTTGTCCCCAAGCAACACAACATAATGCAATCTACATGTTATGTAAGCTACACTACTATGACAATGAATCCCAAAATTTCCAGCCATGTTAAGAATTCCAATAAAATATGCCTAAGAGAAATATCAAGATCCAAGAACAAAGCATCAAACAAAGCTAAAAGCATAATGACACACAATCAGATAATCCTAACCTGTTATAAAGATGATGTGTGTGTGATGTGTTCACAGATAAGCTTGACAAAGGTGAAGATACCACATGCTATATTGCTTAAGACAGAAAATTAAAGTTTAAATCAAGAACTGCCTATACTAATGAGACATCAACTACTCCAACACATAAATACAAACTTAGGTTCAACAATGTGTTTATTCTGCTTTATTTTTACTCACGAGGACGATTTTTGCACTTTCCCGCGGTGTTTATTGATTTTTTTTATTTTTTATTTTTTTTATATATATAGCGGGTGCGTTTTACGCTCCATCTTGTCCCAATAGCAAGCATACCCATGTGTTCCCAAAGTTTGAATATCTGTGTTTTCATAGTCTATGTCTACTTTATACACAATTCCATCTTTAAAAACAACATTTTCTATTCAGCAAACAAACAAGTTATTCTTAAACCAACAAGCAGATATGAACACCTGTGCTAACCGATAGCATCTAAACAACAAGCATGAATTAAATCATGTATAACATTATAACTAAAGCTCATGTTATCCACTAAATTCAAAAATCTATCAAATTTCTATGTCATTATTGGCCAAATTAGATTTCAACTAACTAAAAACCTGGGATTATGCAATGTTATGCAACTAAACAGATATTAAGCAAATAAAAAGAAAAAATTTATGTCAAAATTAAACTAATAACTACTAACATGCAATTAACTATATGTAACATGAAAAAACTCTATATCATGCAATTACACTACATGTTCTAAACTACTGACTAAACCCAATACCCCCAAACTTAAAATGAACAATGCCCTCATTATAATTAAAAGGGAAAGACTACCCCCCTAAGTGGCAATGTCATCTCCGTTCGTCTCCTCAAGTTCTGTTGGTATATCAGGCGATGGATAAGTTTGAGATAATCTAAAGTTAGAAATTGAGTGTGGAATTCTAACTGTCTGAATGCTTGAGTCATAAATTCTAAAAATTGAACAATGTTTGTTTTTTATGACTGAGCTATGGCGCGGCCGTACTGTGTTTGGCTTGTAGTTGGGCGTGGCCGCACTACCCTGTACCTTGACAGCTTCAGTTTTTTTTCACTTCTGTTTGATCCTGAATGCTTATAGCAATTGGATTGAACCTGAGAGGAGAAATAATCAAACTATTATTAAGACTTACAACTATCAAACTCCTACTAAATATGGAAAGCATGAAGAATTAAACATAGCAGAAGAAGTAAATGGAAATGTAAATAATAATTAAACAAGGAGGGAGAAATATTGGATGGGGTGCCTCCCATCTAGCGCTCAGTTTATAGTCCATTAGCTAGACTATTTTCTTGACACTGTTATCCAATTCCTCTACGATAAGCCAGGAACCCTCCATCCATTAGAACCACTATATGCTTTGTTAGGTTCCCCATCATTAGAATCTTCAGATTAAAGCCACCTAGCATATTTCTTATACATGATGTCCCCAGTTCCATTGCATAGCTAGGTGTCTCGTTCGTTGTATTTGGGAATAAATTATTGTATTGAGGCATGGAAAGTACAACAGACTTTTCCTCTTTTATTTTCTCTTCCTCAGCCCACCATGGTGTATATGAGGCCTCTTTTTTATACTGATCATTGCCTTGGATGTGACTACCTAGGGGACATGAGTGTGCAAAACTCACTGGATTTTTCAACTCTAGTTGAGAAGGTACTTGGGGTATAATACAGGTGATCTGATATTCTTCATTTTCCAAACCCCCAGTTGTCTCCTCAATGTCCACTCCTTTCAGTTCATCTAGTGGAATGTACTCTTCTGGCTCTTCATCAGTTTCATCATCCATGTCATAGTACCAATTGTTTTGAGGGCGATTGTTCAAGGCTTCGAACATTTGATCCATCTGATTCTGCAGATTTTGATTTGACCTCTCTTGCTCAATCATCTTCTCCTTAGTTAATGCTATAAACTTGAACCACAAATCCTCCAATCTTGAATTATCTTGTTCAGTTTTGAAATCCATGTATTGAGGACCATTCATAGAGGAGTTAATGAGTTGTTCCATCTGTCTATTAAGATTTTGGGTTGATAACTCCTGACTCATTATCATCTCTTCTTTTTCTACTATAATTCTTAACATGAATTCCTTCAACTCCGAATTGTCTTCTTGTTGCATTGGAGGTGGATTTGAGAAATTTAATGGATATGTTGGACTTGGAACACAGTATTGGTCTTGATAGTTACAATTCCATTCATAATCTGAGTGATACCCCCAACCTTGATGATAATTGAGATGAGCATAGTTGTTGGAGTAATCACCCCCATACTGTACTTGTCCAAAACTAATGTTGCACTGATAACTTGGATGCTCGCCAGCATAATGTTCACATGTAACTACTATCTCTTGAGTATGTTGGGCTGCAAGAACATCCAACCTCTCCGAAAGTGTTGTAATTTGCGCTGACAGTGTAGAAAATACATTAAGTTCTTTAGTTCTTGTGTCCCTTGGTTGAGTCATGTTCGCATAAGGCCATTGATAAACAAAGTCATCCATGGTATCTGAAAAGAGAAAAATATAGGAAGATAATTAAAATAAAATAAAATATTTAAATTAAGACTAATTTGATTGAAATTAATGTTGGCAAAAATTATTAAAATAATTCCCCGGCAACGGCGCCAAAAACTTGTTGGTCGTTTTATCGATCAATATATGCGTGCAAGTATACACGATCAACAAGTAATAAAGAGTAAGTAGAGTATCGTTCCCACGAGGAATTACTAATAAAGCTTACCAAGCACTAACCCGTAACCAACTCAATCTTATTTAAACGAATGATGTGATATTTTATATGTAAACTATGTAATTAATTAATACCAACTACCCCTAGAATGAGACTAGATAATGAAGACTTGAGATTACAATTTCACCTATTGAATCATTTAAAATGACACACTTCATGTTAAGCCAAATTAATTATACCGGATTGTTAGTCTAGAACACGAAAGTGAAATATAGCCATCTCTCGATGTACCATTCCCATATCACATATAATCCATAATTGATAGAATACACATAAATACCCACATTACCTAAACCACTATATGTCTATCTAATTTACAAATAAATAGGGTTTAAGCCCAAGTTCTCAATTAACTACTAGTGGTGCTTCGGTATATGTCTATCCTAAGCACGAATCATACATTCCATCACCATGTAAAACATACAAACACACGCTATTAAGATCAGATCTAAACCCATACGTCGTCTTTCAAGTTCATATGGGTTATCACAATAATCAATGGCCAATCAACTAAGTAAATAAGCATGAATCTTAATAGACAATCTCATAACAATCAATAAGACTAACAATGAAATATATCAAACTAAATTAGGCAATAGATTCCATTGAAATCCCAAAATAGAGTTTAACTCATAGTTGAATTAGAATCCATGATCCACAATTGAATATACATTGAAAGATACAAATAGAAGTAAAGAGAGTTAGGGATTAAGAATAGAAAATCTGAGTTTCTTCTCTTGTTTCACTTCTGAACTTTCAAGGATCTTTAATTGCTTCAATCCCCAAATCTTAGCTATTCTAGGGTTCTAATCTACTCTAATCTAATCTAACCAAGAAAGAGAAGAAAAGAGTATATGTAATCTCGATTGATCCCCCTGTAACGTCTGAGAAAATCGAATTTTTATGATAATTAAATTGTTATTTGATTATTTGAATTAAATGAATCTAATTGATTTATTTTGTGAGTAAGCTATGTGAAGGTCATTCTATGACCTAGAACGTGCTAATGTGGTTAGTAATCTGGCTATATGCTAGAATTAATTGTTTAGAATTTCCAAGACGAAAATAAATTTTTTCTAAGAAATTTCTGTAAAAACACTATTCATCCGTCTCTGCTCGGGGAATTATTTTGAAATTTCGAGAAACACGTAATGATAGGATATCGAGAGTAGATGAAATATCTAATAATATTTCATTTATGACAAACGAAGTTTTCGCCTGCGGACTTAAAATCTGAGGGTTGAGTGAAATGATTTCCGAGAAGGAAATGAAATGCGTAGGAGTTTTGTTATTGTTAAGTTAGGTGTTACACTAGGATGATACTATTTAGTATTTATGTATAGTACGAAGAATTAATACGAAGTACAATACGATTATTGTACGAGTATTATACGGAAAGAATACGTAAATTATATGTGTAAAATACGATTAGTATTATGAAATTAATTTAAGACTTAATGATAATTCATTTGAGTTGGATTATGTTTAGTTCAATATATTTTATAGGCAAGCCCAATGAATTAATGTGTTAAGCCCAAGTTAAGGCCCAATATTAGATTGGTTAAGCCCAATGCAAGAAAATCGAACCGTGGATCAAACCGGTGGGTCATCGAATGGGTAAAACCCATGGGCCAACCCATGGGGATGACCCATGGGCATGGTGGGCCGGCCCTTGGTGTGCAAGGAAAGCATAACACTTGGTCACCAAGTATTTTACTTGGTGACAAAGTGTTGAATAGAAAGAAGGTGATGGTAAATTGACCAAATTGCCCTCCATTTCATTTGCCTATAAATAGAAAGCTAAAGTTGGTCTTTTGTGAGTTTTTTAAATTGCCAACCTAGATTTTTATAGAGAGAGAGAGAGAGAGCTAGACTCAACAAAAAGTTCTACTTTGAAGCTTTGCTTCAGAGTTTTTCAAGATTACCTAAGAGTTCTTAAGGTAATACTCCTTAATTCTAATTCCATCTCTTTTGGTTTTGTTTTAGTATGGAGTGTCATAAATGGGTGGTGTACATCTAGTATGGTGGAATAAGGATGACTTGTTATAGATTCAATCTCTATAAGTCATGAAATCATAAAAGTTATAAGGTTTGATATAACTTAAAATCATGAAAATATTGATTGTTGAGATTGATTGTTGATAAACAATTGAACTCCATTAATACGCAAATATGTGCATCTTACTTAGTTATAATGTAGATATGAAATCCATGGAGTATTCCATGTGATTTGGCTTAGAGAACATTAGTAACGAAGTTATGGCAAATTTCACGGAAGTAAACGTTAAACGTCGAAAACGTAGGAATTCCGGATTGATAGTTAAAAGTTGCCGTGAGACTTGAAAACGTTGTTTTTTCAATGTCAACATGTGAGATAAGGTATTTAAGAGTTGTTTACTCAAGAATCGTCAGATTCTGACTTAGAACAAAGAAAACGAGCATTGAACGCTCATTAACTTTTATGAACAGTTAGAAAATGAACTCAATAGTGAATTTTGAGTTAACGGATTCAAAAGTGTCGAATTATTATATGAACGCGTAGAGAATGTTATTTATGACGTGTAGGTTTTTGAACGGACCAAATCGGACTTATGACGAAGAAGTTATGAATCCGGGAAACTCACCAAAATTTTTTATCTGTTGAATTTTTCTGGTGCTGAGGTCTGGCGCCGCGGCGCTAGGCAGTGCTTTAAAGTGCTACACCACAGCGTCGGTACAGTGTCAGTGGCTACTAGAAAGTGGCGCCGCAGCGCCACTGGTATAAGGGAGTCTCGTGCCGCAGCGCCAAGACCGGGACCTGGGTACTACTAACTGGCGCCGCAGCGCCAGTCTTGTACTAAAATGTCACGCCGCAGCGCGGGTGCAGGGTAATTGTTGAATGGCTTAGGTTTTGAACTTTAATTGTTCAGAGACCTATAAGAGTAAAGTCTATGCACTTCATAAGTGTATTAAAACTATTCCTATACTACCTATACTAAGGTATATGGTATTGAAACTTAGGAATTGAATGCATGTTAATAATGTATGAACAAAGAACGCAAAGTGTTATTAATAAACCCTAGTCGGGGAAACAACGTTGGTACTTCACCAATGATGATAGAGTCCGGTTAATAACGTAAGTTGGTTAATAAGTCGGGACGAAGGATAATAAGTCGAGTTGACTTTATTAATGATATTAAGTTAACAAAGACATAAAAGAGAAAGAAGTTGGTAGGAACAATGTGAATAATTGTTCGATAGCTAATTATAGTGTGCTATGTGAATATATCATGTAGATTCTGTATAGGCTTTGGTCAGTCGATTAAGTTATTTGAAGATGCTGAAAGGTAAGTTTTCTTAACGCTTGTCTAACTTTCAAGTTAGTCAAGTTTTATGTGATTCATTGTACTGAATTGCATGACTGATTTGAAATAAAGGGTCAATGCCAGTTTTAACTCGGCTAGACTACTAATTAGATATAGATTGATTGATATTCATATCTTTATATATAGAAATGTTAACGCTATCCTATGCCAAGTAATTGGTACAGATGTGAAGGTAAGGTTTGTCTGTGAACAAACAAAAGTATTTTTCATCGATTATTCGATGGGCACGCGAGTTTGCCAAATGTTAAACGTAAATATGTTTAATGAATAAGTGTTGATCAACATAGAGTGCTATAGGCTGATCACCTAGAAGTGCTCGTAAGTAATGCGGATGTACAACCTTAGTGCTGTGATATCCTTTTCAAGTATGAAAATAGAAAGCTACTATTCATGGTCTATCAACCGATTCAGAATTCCTAATCTAATCTATACTTTGGGAATTGATGATATGAAATGTTAAAGTATTATTGTTTCATAATACTTCATAACTATTTGTTCAGTTATGTATGAATTGCTATATAATTCACGAATGTGGTATTACTGTTATCCTTTGACAAACTTTCTGAGCTTGTTATGCTCACTTCTTGCGTGAATTATATGATTGCAGTTAAGGATGAACGTACTGAGAATGCTAAGAGAGATAAGGGAAAAGCTAAGATGGATACTTAGCCATCGTGTAATAGATTAACATGTTTGTATGTATTATACATTATGAACAACGAACTATGTAATCGGTTTATGAACTTGGGAAGGATTATACTTGGATTGTAATAAGAAGATAGTAATTACATTCATTTTGTTGTATTTCAATGGAATGATTGTATAGTTATGAGTACCGTGTAGCACAATATGTCGGATTGGAAGATACCCGGATTTGGGGGCGTCACAGGTTGTTGGTATCAAAGCATTAGGTTATAAAACTTAAGGGGGGAAGAACCTTAGGCTAATAACCTCGTAAGGAAGGTAAAGTCCGAAGAAAGAAATTCGAGTTGAATGAATTAATAAAGTATTGAGAAAACTCTGTACTGAAAGATTTAAAAGATGAAAAGTAACCATAAATAAATTAAATGTGATTTGTGCTTATACTATTGTGTATTATGTACTAATCAACTTGTTATGTGTTATTATAGATGTCGATCGATAGCATGATGTATAGAGACATTCATGTTGTGAGTGAAGAGTCAGTGAACCAAGTGGAGGTAGTACCTATGCTAGTGGCGGAGGTACCAATAGTGGTTTTAGAAGATTCTGATCTAGAAGAGTACATGTCTGGGGAAGATTACTCTTAGGAAACGATGGGAATATCATCATATCTAAATATAATGATAGATGTGGAGGAGGAGATGGAGGTAACATCGATTAATACGGTGGTCCCTACGAAGGAGCCAACACCTCCAGAGGCAATGAGATCATTGTATTTGGAAATGTTGGATAGGAATGTGCATCTGCGCACGGTAGTGCAGACACAGAATAAGGAGATAACAGCCCTATATGAGGCGAAAAAATCTGCAGAGGCAGATTTTGAGTTAGAGCACGACGAGAAAGTGCTTATGATGGATAAGGCACGAGACTATAAGGATGAGGCCGTAAAGCTTCGAAAGAAACTGGTTGAAAAAGACCAGAAAATAACTAGGATGTCTTACATCCACGAGTGCACTCATGAGGATTTCAAGCTGAAAATTGCTTGTTATTCCATTGAGTCCAGGCAGACTCGACATAACATAAGTTGAGATATTGTGTCGATACTGGCAAATCAGAAATATGAGAATGCTGTACGACAGTGTTAGTAGATCGTTAGATCTTTTTATATATAAGTAGTGACGTAAAACCCTCTTTTGTATAATTAAAGGGTAGTCTTTTTGTAAATCCCAAATTTTTGTAGAAGTCAATCAGGAGATAGTATGTAATAGCTTTTCGGCTAAGGGAACATGATGTAAATAGTTTTGACTATGAAAGCATATTAATATAATGAAGTTTTATTTAATGTGCTTGTTATGGTATGAGTTGTTATTTGAGTATGATAACCAAGCAGTTAAATAGATAATAACGAAACTTTATTGAATCAGAATTATGCCGCCAAGAAGGAGACAACGTAACCAAGAGGCCGAGTCTCATAATGAAAATCAAGGGGGTCCTAATAACCCTATGCAAGAGTTTATTAATTTATTAACGACAACATTTAACCAAGTTGGGGGAGGGATTCCTGTAGCACCTAGGGTAGCAAGAACAACTACCTTTAAGGAGTTTAAGAGTGTGGGTCCTCCGGAGTTCCGAGGAACGTCGGACCCTTTAGAGGCCCAGACATAGGTGAAAGAGATTGAGAAGGCGTTTGTAATTACAAATATAGGTGAGGCGTAAAAGACTTCTTTTGCGACTTACATGATGAAGGGGGAAGTCAACTACTGGTGGGAGGCTTACCAGGGTGGGGCTAGGATAGAAGTTGTTACGTGGGAACAGTTTAAGGTGTTCTTCGAGAACTACTTCCCTACTAGCATGAAAGGTAGGATAGAGATTAAGTTCTTAGAACTTAAGCAAGGGGATATGACAGTTCCCCAGTATGCCGCCAAATTCAACGAATTGGCAAGATTTGCTCCACATCAGGAGGACACGGAAGAGAGAAAGGCGCGTAGGTTTGAGAAGGGCTTAAAAATCTGGCTCTACAGCAGAATATCAGTTTTTTAGAGTGCTTCCTACGGGACCATTATGGAAAAAAAATAATAGTGGAAGGTGGTGGTGAGGCATTGTCTTAGTACCACAAAGAGAGGAAGAACAAGAATAAGGTGGAGGGAGGTAATAAGGCAGAAGTTGCCAGTGGGAGTGGCAACATGCCTAAGAGAAAGAATTTCAACCCTGGGAATACTGGGGTAAAACATGGAGATCCTAAGCGTAGGACGGAAGTATACAAGACATGAGGAAAGACTCGCATGGGAGTCTGCTTAAAGGAAAAATTAGTTTGCTACAACTGTGGGCAGGAGAGACATCTATCACCCAACCGTCCTAACCCTAAGAAAAACCATGGGTGTTTTGTCTGTGGACCGTTGGATCACATGGCAAGAAATTGCCCGAAGAAAGGGTTAGAGGGAAATAAGGGTTCTGGTAGTGATAAATTAGCCATTACTGGACCAACACCATCAATGGGTAGACCCTCGGCCCGTACATTTAATATGACCATCCAAGATGCGATTGCATCAACGAATATGGTAGCAGGTATCATTCCAGTCAATGAAATAAATGCTTATGTGTTATTTGACTCGGGTGCTACTTGTTCTTTTATAGCATGCAGATTTGCTAAGCGATTAGGTTTAATTCTTGAAAAGTTAGCAATACTTTTAGACGTTAAGGTAGCGAACGAAGAAATAATCCCCACTGAACATATTCATAAGGATTGTTGCGTAGATATTAGAAGGAATAAGTTATCGATAGATTTGGTACCGATAAGGTTAAAAGAATTCGATGTAATTCTTGGTATAGATTGGTTGATTAACCATAAGGCGTTAATAGATTGCCATAGGAAAAGTGTGAACCTTCGGCTTTCTAAGAAAACTAAGGTAGTGTTATTCGGTAGTAAATCATCGAGATGCTCTTGTTGTCTATCGATGACACAAACTAGGAAGATGTTGAGAAAAGGTTGTGTAGGTTATCTGTGCCATGTTGTGGATACCCAAAGAGTGAAAATATCCTTGGACCAGATACCTATAGTGCAGGAATTCGCGAATGTATTTTCGGAGGAATTATCGGGTATTCCACCGGACAGGGAGGTTAACTTTGTAATTTATCTATTATCGGGTACGACACCAGTTTCAAGGGCACCATATCGGATGACGCCGGTTGAGATGAAGGAGTTAATGGTTCAATTACAGGAACTATTAGACATGAAGTACATTCAACCGAGTGTGTCTCGTTGGGGAGCACCGGTATTGTTTG
This sequence comes from Panax japonicus, assembly GCA_020205505.1. NCBI lineage: Eukaryota > Viridiplantae > Streptophyta > Magnoliopsida > Apiales > Araliaceae > Panax > Panax japonicus. The sequence goes on from CM035114.1 coordinate 44,019,007, forward strand.
TAAAGAAAAAGGATGGGTCGTTAAGGCTTTGTATCGACTATCGAGAGTTGAAAAAGTTAACGATTAAGAATAAATACCTATTGCCCAGGATCGATGATCTATTTGATCAGTTGAAAGGGGCAAAGTATTTTTCTAAGATAGATTTATGCACAGGGCATCATCAGTTAAAATTAAGGATGGAGGATGTACCTAAGACGGCATTCAGAACTCGTTATGGTCATTACGAGTTTCTAGTGATGTCGTTTGGGTTAACTAATGCGCCAGCCGCATTTATGGATATGATGAATAGAGTGTTCAAACAGTATTTGGACAAGTTCATCGTAGTGTTCATTGATGATATTTTAGTCTATTGAAATACGTCAGAAGATCATGCCGAACATTTAAGGATAGTGTTGGAAACACTAAGGAAGGAAAAGTTGTATGCAAAATTCACAAAGTGTGAATTTTGGCTTGAACGAGTGCAGTTTTTAGGACATGTTATTGATAAAGATGGAATTTCTGTAGATCTAGCAAAAGTAGAAGCAGTAAATGAGTGGGAGAAACCAAAAATGCCAACCGAGGTTTGGAGTATTCTGGGGTTAGCGGGATACTATAGAAGGTTCATTCTGGACTTTTCTAAAATAGCTACTCCGTTGATGAATCTGACAAGAAAGTCGATAAAGTATGTCTGGACTGAAAAATGTGAGAATAGTTTTCAGGAACTAAAGAAGAGGTTAAGTGAGGCACCTGTATTGTCCTTACCCGACGATACAGGGAACTTTGTAGTGTATAGCGATGCTTCACATAAAGGATTGGGTTGCGTGCTCATGCAGCATGGCAAAGTCATTGCGTATGCATTATGTCAATTAAAGGATTATGAGAAGGCCTATCCTACTCATGATCTGGAATTGGCAACTGTAGTTTTTTCCTTAAAGATATGGAGGCATTATCTATATGGTGAGAAATGTGAGATATATACGGACCACAAAAGTATGAAATATATCTTCACACAGAAGGAGTTGAACATAAGACAAAGAAGGTGGTTAGAGTTAATAAAAGATTATAACTGTGATATTTTATATCATCCGGGAAAGGCAAATGCAGCACTCTCCTTTCATTCAAAAAATGTTTCTCTCTCTAGATTTTTCTCTCTACCTTCTCTCTACCTTTTCAAATTTCCCATGCCTCTTTTGGTCCACCTAAAATTTTCGGTCTTCACCTAACTTCTCTGGTCATCCCCCCTCTTTTTCTTCCTTCTTCCTTCACTTCTCTTCTCTTCCTTGCTTGCCCACCCTTTCTCCCTCTCTTTTACCTCTCTCAATTGTTCTTTCTTCTTCTAGTATGGTCAGCCACTCGCACCTCTTTACTGGAAACTCAGTTAGTAGTAGCCCCTCTCGTGACTTATTTGCTGAGTTTGGAGTCTCAAATCCAAACTCGCCTGAGATTGCCTCTCATTTGGCCATCAGCAATGATGGCATGATGGAGTCAGATGCTAACCCTAACCCTATTCTTCCGGCTCTTAGCTAGGACTCAGTAGAATCCACTACCTTAGACATTGCTCCCGAGGTCAATGTTGGTCCCGCCATGGGAGAAAATGCCAAAGACATCTTCCTTGTTGCTCAAAATTTCTCCTAGAAGGATCGTAATGAAGCATTATTTGAGCGAAGGAAAAACCTTCACCTTATGGAATTCCTCTCTAATCATGGTGTTCCACTCAGTGCTGTCCAAGATTTCGTTAAGGATGGAAAATTGGCTAACTTTGGAAATGTCCAAAAGGCTCTAAATAAAAATCCTCCTTTTGCTAATGTTGGGGGTTTCTCTCCTAAAGTAATTGCAAAGAGCCCCTTTATAGGGGAGGGTATTGCACCCCCTGTAAACTTGTTAGCCTCTTCGGAAGAAGGTGAAATTCAACCCTCCCCGCCGGCTAGCCCCCATAAATCCTGGAGTAACGTAGTTTCTCAGAACTCGGGCAGAACCTCTCGATCCCTGTCTTTCCACACCCTATTTCGTCCAATGGAATTATTCTTGTTCAACCTCCTGATGAGATGCTCTTACGTGGAAACCAGATTTGGTTCTCAAGCTTAGTTGGGTATTTTCTGCATTCGACTCTTCCTTACAAGGTTGTTGAACCTATAGCCAAAAGGCTCAGGAGTAATCTTGGCCTCTCAAATGTTTTCCTTCACAACAAGGGTTACTATATCTTTAAGTTCCACTCTGTTGCTGACCGTGACAATATTCTTGCTTTTGGGCCATGGCACTTCTGGGCCATGACACTTTGCTTCCAAATCTATTATGCTCCAGAAATGTCAGGAAGGAGTAGATTTTTCAAAATATGACTGTGACAAGTTTCCCATTTGGGTCAAGCTCAGCCATATTCATTTATCTTACTGGTCCGATGAAGGTATTAGCTACATTGCAAGCGCCACCGGGAAACCTTTGTTCACTGATGAGATGACATCCATGAATGAATATATGGATTCTGCCCGTGTCTGCATAGAAGTTACTGCAACCTCTTCCTTTCCTTCCTCTAGCAATGTTGTTGTGTTCAATATAGAGAAATCAGAAAAAATCTCAGTCGAGGTTGAGGTGGTATCAAAGCTGCCCACCTTCTTTCCCTACTTGTAAAGTGTTTGATCATTCTCCTCTTAAATGTCCAAGGGCAAACTTCAAATGGATTCCTAAAGCTCCTTCTACTAGACTAAACTCTCTATCCTCTCCTCCTGTCCTTCGTGATACCTCTGGTCCAATCTTGGCTAACCCCCCTGCTCCCTCTATTCCTAGACCCCCTCCTAGTGATTGGGTAACTGTGTCCCGTGGTGTGAGACCTGGCCTTATCCAACCTGCCACTTCCCCCCTTTGGCAACTCCTATGGCTACCACTATTCCCTTTTCTCCTATTCCTATTGACTCTGGCCATCTAGTTTTGGAAGACTCTGCATCCCCGGCTGCAAACAACCCCCTTTTCTCCAAGGTCAAAGCTATTGATGAGAAAGAAGGGAAAAACCTTAAACAAAAACAGAGAATTGAAAATTAGAATCCTCAAGCTGCTAAGAAGAGGAAAGACAAAGGGAAAGTGGGGCACCCCCCTCAATAATTTTTATGGTAGCTTCGTATAATATTAGAGGTTTAAATAAAAATCCTAAGCAGGCTTATGTAAAGCAAATTATTGCTGACAATCACTTATCTTTTGTGGGGCTGGTCAAAGAACAAAATGCCAAAAATATTTCAAAACACATTTGTCCCAATTGGAATTGGTTTTTTAATTATGATTCGCATTGTAATGGAAGAATTTAGGTGGGCTGGAATCCTGCTTCCTAGAAAGTGGACATCCTTTTTGTCTCCTCTCAACTCATCCACTATAAAGCAACCCATGCCCTTGATAGTAGTCATTCATTTCTGGTTTCTTTTGTCTATGGTCTGAATTACTATATGGAGCGACGAGAACTTTGGAGAGACATAGTAAATCACTCATCTGCAGATACTTGGTGTATTTTGGGTGACTTCAATGTCATCAAAAACTTAAATAAAACTGATCAAGTAAATGCATCTTGGGACACTGGTATGGAAGATTTTATGGAGTGCATTCAATCTCTTCATCTTGGGTAATTGTCAATCAGTCAGACCTATTCATAAAAAACTTAATAGAGTCCTTGGAAATCTCTCATGGTTTTCAAGATTTCCCCACTCTCAAGTCACTTTTGCTCCTCGGGGACTTTTTGATCATGCTTTTGTCCTCCTCAATCATGGTATTAATCTTGTCCATCCTAGGAAACAGTTCCAATTCTTTAACCACCTTCTGCTGTTAGATGGATTTAATGATTGTGTTCGCCCTGCTTGGGGTAAGCATGCTTTGGGTAACCCCTTCTCTATCTTCTCTAAAAATCTTAAACGAACTAAGCAAGCTTTGATAAGGATTAACTATTCTGCTGGAAACATCACTACTTTGGTAAAGGAGGCTAAAGCTAGTTTGCATCATGCCCAATCACTGTTGTCCAGTTTCCCCTATGACCCCCTCTCTTTTTGAGCTGGAAAGGGTTTGCTTACAACACCTTTGGCTTGTTTTGGACAGAGAGGAATCCCTACTTCAACAAAAATCCCGTGCTACTTGGCTTTCATTAGGTGACAAAAATTCGGGTTATTTCTCAAATTTTGTGAAAAATTGATGGAATTCGAACAAAATTCTTTTTATCCTAAACTCAAATGGGATCTTGGTGACTGGTCAAGTAAATGTGGAAGAAGTGGCTGTGCACTACTTCAAGGACCTTTTCTGTTCTGCTACTGGTTCTCCATCTTCTGGTATAGAGAACTTTGATGTTGTGCCAACTTCTTTTGTCACTCAACTCCAATCCTCCTCCTTAATTTCTCCAATCACTTCAACTAAAATCCATAATGTGCTACACTCCATGAAAATAAATAAAAGCCCAGGGCCGGATGGTTTTAATGTAAACTTTTTCATCTCTTGCTGGGATATTATGGGCGAGGACTTCACAAAGGCAGTTCTTTTCTTCTTCTCCTCTTGTAAGATGCCCAAAGGGATAAATTCCACTGCTTTAGCCCTAGTACCTAAATCTGCAAATCCTTCCTCCATGACTGATTTTAGACCAATTGCCTGCTGCAATACCATCTACAAATGCATTACCAAAATCCTAGCAAATCGTCTCAAAGTAGTCCTACCTTCCCTGATTGACAAGGCTCAGTCTACTTTCATTAAAGGTCATAGTATTAGTGATAATATTCTTATTGTTCAGGATTTACTAAGGAACAATCACCGGCCCTTTGGTCCATCAAGATGTGCACTGAAAATTGACTTAAGGAAGGCTTTTGACACTGTCAGGTGGGACTGTTTATTTGATACCCTTACCCTCTTCAAATTCCCCCCTTTTTATGGCCTAGATTATAGCTTGTGTTACCACTCCCATGTTCTCTATCAAAATCAATGGGTCTTTAGCTGTTTATTTTTCCAGCTCTCGGGGACTCAGACAAGGAGACCCTCTCTCCCCTTATCTCTTTGTCCTCATTATGGAAATGTTGTCCCTTAAATTATCTTTGAGCTCTATGGAACCCAATTTCAAATTCCATTGGAAAACACATGATTTTAAACTAACTCACTTCCTTTTCACAGATGATATCTTGATTTTCTCTCATGCTAGCATTCCCTCCATCTCAATCATCTCCTCTTGTATTCAATCCTTTTTCTCTTTTCTCTAGGTTGATATCTAATGTCCAAAAGAGCCATTGCTTCCTAGCTAATACTGACCCTGCTACCTCTTCGCTCATCCTCTCTATTCTAGGATTCCAACCTGGCCTCCTGCCTACTAAGTTTTTGGGTGTACCCTTAATCTCATCTAAACTCTCTTTCAATGATTGCATCCCCTTAATACACAGAGTTACACAACGTGTCTCTTCTTGGACCTCAAAAATTCTAGTATACTCTGGGAGACTGCAACTCATCAAATCAGTCCTGTTCTCTATCCAATCTTTTTGGAGATCCCACTTCATATTTCCTAAAGCTGTCATCAAACCTATCCAATCTGTTCTATGCAAATTCCTCTGGAAGGGATCCTTGCTTGCAAAACATGGGGCCAAAGTCTCTTGGTCTGTTATTTCCCTCCCTACTTCTGAATGAGGACTGGGCCTTAAGAGTCTTCTAGATTAGAATAGGTCTCTCATCTTGCTGCATTTAGTGAAACTCATAAATTTCAAACCATCTTCCCTTTGGGCAGCATGGGCCAAAGTGACCCTCCTCCGAGATAGATCGTTATGGCAAATCCCTATACCACCGGAATGCTCCTGAACATGGACGCAGATCCTAAAACTAAGACCCTTGGCTCTAGAACATATTATCTATCATGCTGGAAGGGGTGATATGATTAATCTCTGGTATAATCCATGGGTTTAAGGGACGGCTATCAACCCCAGCCCCTTTCTGCTTCAGAACACTGGCTTTCCACCCAAAGCTAAAGTCAGTAACATTATTCAAGGAAATTCTTGGAGCCTCCCTCGCAGCAACCATCATGAAGTAATCCTTTTTAGACAAATGATTAAAGCCCTCCCCTTTCCTTCCTCTTCTGCTGACAGTCTTCTATGGGACTCCATTGACATCACAAATTTGAAAGCCAAACACATTTGGAATTCCATTCGAGCAAGGCAACATCCGGTCTCCTGGGATTTTATTCCTTGGAATAAACTTCGTGTTCCTAGGTACTCTTTTATTATTTGGCTTGGTATCTTAAAGAGGCTTCCCAAAAATGATAGGACGATCCTTTATTCGGGAAGCAGGATGGTATGTCAGCTTTGCCAAGCACATTTGGAATCCTTTGAACATCTTTTTTTTCTATATGAGTACTCAAAAATCATTTTTCGTAGTGCTATGGACTTGGGCCAGTGGAATAGTATCTCAAACACCTGGGCTGATATTTTGGATTACCTTTCTTCTTTCCAAGGAACAAAAATGTCCAGAAATATTATGCGTCTCACTCTTGCAGTTTCATTCTACAAAATTTGGGAAGCACACAATGCTAAGCTCCACAGAAATTCCATCATTCCCTCTCAAACCCTGGCAAAAGATGTTATAAACATTATTAAGTCTAGATTGTCAACATATAATTCTTTCATAAAGGCTACCAACTTCAGTCAATATTTTTGTACCTGGCTATTATAATTGTTTGTTTTGGTGGGCGAGCATGAGGCTGCTGTTGTGGGCGAGCATGATCATGAGGTGGGCTGCTGTTTGTTTTGGTGGGCTAGCAGGAGGTATGGTTTGGGCGTGCATGAGGCTAGTAGCAGGAGGTATGGTGGGCAAGCAGGAGGTTTTTGTTGGTTTATTTGGGTGGGCGAGAATGAGGCTAGTAGCAGCTGATGTTGTATCAGGAGGTTGGCGCAACAGCTCTTCGGGTACTCTCAACATTTTGTGCTTGGTTTGGGTCGTGGTCGAGTACTCCATGATCCGGCAGCTATACAACCTTGGCTTCTCCTTATTCCTAAAAGGGGCGGGGTTATTTTTACCCCCTGGAACTATCTGACTTGATATTGCAATTTAAAATTTTTAGTTTGTTTTGATGCTTGCTAAAGCTTGTTTGCACTGACTTGGTCTGTTCCAAGTTTTTGGTGATAGTTTTTAGGTTCCTTTCATGCAGTCTATTATAGTCATGGCCTTGTATGGAATGTCATATGATATCTTTGCTATACTTGATTGGGGTCTCCCATGTTTTGTAATTTTTTTTCCTTTTATACAACACAAATTTAGCAAAAAAAAAAAAGAAAATGTAGTAGCCGATGCGTTAAGTAGGAAAGGTAGAGAGAACCTGTCAATGTTAACAACTCAGAATGAGTTGATAACAGCGATGGCAAGAATGGAGTTAGAAGTTAAGTTATCGAAGGAAGCGGTGGAAATGTTATTTTCCATGGAAACCCAACCGACAATAGTGGAACGGGTTAGGGGAGTACAATTGAGCAACGATGAATGCAAGCAGATGAAAAAAAAGGATAACAGATGAAGAAAAGACTAGGTATAACCTCGATAAGTAGGGATTACTTCATTTTGAAGGAAGAATTTGGGTTCTCAATGATCCCGAATTAAAGGAGGAGATAATAATGGAGGCTCATAGTTCGAGGTACTCGATACATCCCGGTAGTACAAAGATGTATCAAGACCTTCGTCAGAATTTTTGGTGGCAGAACATGAAAAGGGAAATAGCAGAATATGTTAGTAGCTTCTTAACTTGTCAAAAAGTTAAGGCTGAACACCAACGACCGAGCGGGTTGTTGCAACCGTTAGAAATTCCAGAGTGGAAATGGGAGCACATCACAATGAATTTTGTGGTGGGACTTCCAACAACAAGGAAAGGATACGATGCTATTTGGGTGATAGTGGATCGATTGATGAAATAGGTTCATTTTTTCTTCATAGGAGTTAGGTATAACCTAGATCAGTTAGCTAAGCTGTATGTCAAGGAAATTATTTCCAGACATGGAGTACCTGTTTTGATTGTGTCAGATCGTGATCCACGATTCACATCGAACTTTTGGAGGAGTTTGCAAGAACAAATGGGAACACATTTAAGATTGAGTACGACGTATCATCCTCAGACGGATGGTCAAAGTGAACGGACAATTCAAATGTTGGAAGATATGTTAAGATCTTGCGTTATGGATTTCAAAGGGAGTTGGGACGAATATCTACTGTTGGTGGAATTTTTTTACAATAATAGTTTTCACGCTAGTATAGGCATGTCGCCTTACGAAGCGTTGTATGGAAGGAAGTGCTGAACTCCATTGTGTTGGGATGAGGTGGGTGAACTTCGAATGTTGGGACCTGAGATGGTATAACAAACGGCGGACATGATGAAGATAATATGTGCTCGATTAGTTGCGTCCCAAGATAGGCAGAAGAAGTATGTAGATCCTCACAGAGAGAAGAGATAATTCGAAGTAGGATCTTTTATTTTTCTGAAAGTATCGCCTTAGAAGGGGAAGATACGTTTTGGAAAGAAAGGGAAGTTAAGTCCAAGGTTTGTAGGACCTTTTGAGATTTTAAGAAGGGTAGGAGAGGTAGCTTATAAATTAGCCTTACCTCCAAAAATGGAACTCATTCATAATGTGTTTCATGTGTCTGTGTTGTATCTTTATAAACCGGACTATAAACACGTAATAGAGTATGGATATATCTAGATAGAGAAAGATTTATCATATGAGGAACTTTCAATTCAAAATATTGATAGGAAGGAACAAGTTTTAAGAAATAAGGTAATACCTTAAGTAAAGGTGTTTTGGAGAAACCACAATGCTGAAGAAGCAACGTGTGAACTCGAAAGTAAATTTATAGAAGATTTTCTTTATTTGTTTATGTAATTATAAGCTAGATTCTGGAGACAGAATCCTTATAAGGGGGAGAGAATGTAACGCCCGAGAAAAAGTGAATTTTTATGAAAATTAAATTTTTATTTGATTATTTGAATTAAATGAATTTAATTGATTTATTTTGTGAGTAAGCTATGTGAAGGTCATTCTATGACCTAGAATGTGCTAATGTAGTTAGTAATCTGGCTACATGCAAGAATTAATTGTTTAGAATTTCCAAGATGAAAATAAATGTTTTCCGTGAAATTTCCGTAAAAACACTATTCATCCGTCTATGCTCGGGGAATTATTTTGAAATTTCGAGAAACACGTAATGATAGGATATTGATATTAGATGAAATATCTAATAATATTTTATTTATGACAAACGAAGTTTTCTCCTGCGGACTTAAAATTTGAGGGTTGAGTGAAATGATTTTCGAGAAGGAAATGAAATGCGTAGAAGGAATTTCGTTATTGTTAATGTGGGTATTATACTAGGATGATACTATTTAGTATTTATGTATAATACGAAAAATTAATTCGAAGTACAATACGATTATCGTACGAGTATTATACGAAAACAATACGTAAATTATACGTGTAAAATACGATTACTATTATGAAATTAAGTTAAGACTTAATGATAATTCATTTGAGTTGGATTATGTTTAGTTCAATCAATTGTATAGGCAAGCCCAATGAATTAATGTGTTAAGCCCAAGTTAAGGCCCAATATTAGATTGGTTAAGCCCAATGTAAGAAAACCGAACCATGGATCGAACTGGTGGGTCACCGAATGGGTAAAACCCATGGGGATGACCCATGGCCATGGTGGGCCGGCCCTTGGTGTGTAAGGCAAGCATAACACTTGGTCACCAAGTATTTTACTTGGTGACAAAGTGTTGAATAGTAAGGAGGTGATGGTGAATTGACCAAATTGCCCTCCATTTCATTTGCCTATAAATAGAAAGCTAAAGTTGGTCTTTTGTGAGTTTTTCAAATTGCCAACCTAGATTTTTAGAGAGAGAGGGAGCTAGACTCAACCAAAAGTTCTACTTTGAAGCTTTGCTTAAGAGTTTTTCAGGATTATCTAAGAGTTCTTAAGGTAATACTCCTTAATTCAAATTCCATCTCTTTTGGTTTTGTTTTAGTATGGAGTGTCATAAATGGGTGGTGTATGTCTAGTTTGGTGGAATAAGGATGACTTGTTATAGATTCAATCTCTATAAGTCATGAAATCACAAAAGTCATAAGGTTTGATATAGCTTAAAATCATGAAAATATTGATTGTTGAGATTGATTGTTGATAAACAATTGAACCCCATCAATACGTAAATATGTGCATCTTGCTTGGTTACGATGTAGATATGAAATCCATGGAGTATTCCATGTGATTTGGCTTAAAGAACATTAGTAACGAAGTTATGGCGAATTTCACGAAAGTAGACGTTAAACGTCGAAAATGTATGAATTCCGGATTGATAGTCAAAAGTTGCCGTGAGACTTGAAAATATTGATTTTCAATGTCAACACGTGAGATAGGGTATTTAAGAGTCGTGGACTCAAGAATCATCGGATTCTGACTTAGAACGAAGAAAACGAGCATTGAACGATCCTTAACATTTACGAACGCTTGTAAAATGAACTCAATAGTGAATTTTGAGTTAACGGATTTGAAAGTGTCGAATTCTTATATGAACTCTTAGAGTATGTCATTTATGACGTGTAGGCTTTTGAACGGACCAAATCGAACTTATAACGAAGAAGTTGTGAATTCACAAAACTTACAAAAAATTTTAATCTGTTGAATTTTTTTGGTGTTGAGGTCTGGCGCCGCGGCGCTAGGCAGTGCTTTAAAGTGCCGTGTCGCAGCGCCGACACAGTGTGAATGGCTACTGGAAAGTGGCGCCGTAGCGCCACTAGTATAAGTGAGTCTCGCATTGCAGCGCTGAGACCGGGAGCTGGGTACTGCTAACTGGCACCGCAGCGCCAATCTTGTTCTAAGATGTCACGCCACGGCGCGGGTGCAGGGTAATTGCTGAATGGCTTAGGTTTTGAACTTCAATTGTTCAAAGACCTATAAGAGTAAAGTCTATGCACTTCATAAGTGTATTAAAACAATTCCTATACTACCTATACTAAGGTATATGGTATTGAAACTTAGGAATTGAATGCATGTTAATAATGTATGAACAAAGAACGCAAAGTGTTGTCAATAAACCCTAGTCGGGGAAACAACGTTGGTACTTCACCAATGATGATAGAGTTCGGTTAATAACATAAGTTGGTTAATAAGCCGGGACAAAGGGTAATAAGTCGAGTTGACTTTATTAATGATATTAAGTTAACAAAGACATAGAAGAGAAAGAAGTTGGTAGGAACAATGTGAATAATTGTTCGGTAGCTAATTATAGTGTGCTATGTGAATATATCATATAGATTATTTAAAGGCTATGGTCAGTCGATTAAGTTATTTGAAGACGCTGAAAGGCAAGTTTTCTTAACGCTTGTCTAACTTTCAAGTTAGTCAAGTTTTATGTGATTCATTGTACTGAATTACATGATTGGTTTTAAATAAAGGGTCAATGCCAGTTTTAACTCGGCTAGACTACTCGTTAGATATAGATTGATTGATATTCATATCTTTCTATATAGAAATGTTAACGCTATCTTATGTCAAGTAATTGGTACGGGATGTGAAGTTAAGGTTTGTCTATGAACAAACAAAAATATTTTTCATCGATTATTCGACGGGCACGCGAGTTTGCCAAATGTTAAACGTAAATACGTTTAACGAATGAGTGTTGATCAACATAGAGTACTATAGGCTGATCACCTAGAACTGCTCGCAAGTAATGTGGATGTACAACCTTAGTGCGGTGATATCCTTTTCAAGTATGAAAACAGAAAGCTACTGTTCATGGTCTATCGATCGGTTTAGAATTCCTAATCTACTCTATACTTTGGGAATTGATGATATGAAATGTTAAAGTATTATTATTTCATAATACTTCATAACTATTTGTTCAGTTATGTATGAATTGCTATATAATTCAAGAATGTGGTATTACTGTTATCCTTTGATAAACTTGATGAGCTTGTTATGTTCACTTCTTGCGTGAATTATATGATTGCGGTTAAGGATGAATGTACTGAGAATGCTAAGAGAGATAAGGGCAAAGCTAAGATGGATACTTAGCCATTGTGTAATAGATTAATATGTTTGTATGTATTATACATTATGAACAACGAACTATGTAATCGGTTTATGAACCTGGGAATGATTATACTTTGATTGTAATAAGAAGATAGTAATTACATTCATTTTGTTGTATTTTAATGGAATGATTGTATAGTTATGAGTATCGTGTATCACCATATGTCGAGTTGGAAGATACCCGAATTTGGGGGCATCACAACCCCAAGGTGGAATCCCTTCCATAATGAAAATACGTCTAATATATAAGCCTTAATTGAACCCCCCTCTAAGTTACGCTTCAATTACACTATTTAGTAAAAAAGTTAGCTTTGGTCAAAATCAGAAGTGGCGCAGCCGCACTGGGATTGGACTGAAGTTAGGTGCACCCACGCTCAAGTAGCAGATCGCGTTATTTTGGTCCAAGGAATGGCGCGACTGCGTTCAAATTGCACTACAAATTCGCGCGCTCGCGCCGTTGGTTTTCTGCTGCAGTGTCCTCTGGTAAAACGGCCATAACCTTTGATCCGGGAGTAGTTACGGGGCCTGGTACCTATCACATTGAATCTCTCGATGAGTTCTACAACTTTCATTCTTTGAGAATTGAGAAATAATGGATGGATGAAGGCTGAAATTGAGTTGGAAGTGACAGCTATGCAAATGGCCACCCAAAACAGTGACGTTCAACGTTCGTTGGTACAAAGGTCATAACTCTTGCATCCGAACTCTGATTGGAATGATTCAAGATGTTTCGAAAAGCTAAGAATAAGTTCTACAACATAATCCAAGTTCCAAGCCAAGAACATGAAATGAACATGAAAGCCCAATCTATGTTCGGATTTCTTTTCCTTGCGTTTTCATACCACTCACAGAGCTCCCAAGCATATGATCTACAAAATGAACACAAAATGCATGAAAAGTAACTAAGAAACATAAGTTTAAGCAACTAATTCAAGCAACAGATACCGAATATGTGACAACCCGGAAATCCGGATTGTCCAGAAATTAAGATTTAAAGAATTAGTTATTAATAAAATGAATTTTTATTAATACTATTATGTGTTATGTGTTTATTAATCGTTCTATAACCTAGAATGATTATTAATCGGGAGGATTCTGGCTACGAGCTAGACTGAACGAGTAGGAATTTTCAAGACGAAAATAAAATTTTTCCGGAGACAAAATATTTCGGGGAAAAAGACGAAATAGGCACTATTCATCCGTTTCTGCTCGGAGATTTATTTTGAAATTCCGAGAAGTTATAGATTACGTAAAATGTTGAGACGTGATGGAATATTTAATAATATTTCAGTTATGGCCAAAGATGAAATATCCAAAAATATTTGGATTCCGAGAATAGCAGTTTTTAAAACTGTCGGACGAAAACCATATGACTGAACTACGAAACATAAGGGCTAAGCAAATTTGAGGGCTAAGTTAACTTAGTCCTTAAGTAATGAATAGTAAGGAGGTGTGAATAGTGATTTTAGGGGCGAAATGACTATTTTGCCCCTAACCTTGAAAATCTATAAATAGGAAGCTTAATTTCATTTGTTTGGATTATTGAAAATCCTACACTTGAGAGAGAAAGAGAGAGAGTTCAGATGGAAGATGAAAGGGAGAAGAAAAAGGAAAAGTTGGCTCGTGAGCAAACTTTGTCCGACGAAAGGAATTTAAAGAAGAACGGTAATCCGAACCCTAATTTCTTCTAATATTTTCTTTAAGTTTTCTATGTCAAAAACATAGCTTAATGAGAATAAGGAGTAAAACATATTGAGAATGATTTCATATAGTTAAAATCGTAAGAAAATGAAGAAATAAGAAATAAGAAATTTAGTTTATAAATTTCTTAAGCAAGTATAAGATTTGTAAGGATTTTGAGCGATCCAAATGAATATTATGAATGAGTAGGTTAAATAAGTAAGGAATGGTGTTCTATAACATCAAATTCCAAGAAAAAGTAAAATCGTAATCCAAATTATCGATTAAAAATGAAGAACGAATGAAGAACACGAAGAACACGCGAAGAACGTTGTTGATGGACAAATTTAAAACCATCGTAGTGTAATTGTTGTTGATGGGCAAGTTTAAAACCATCGTGTATAAGTTAGATGCTTATTGCTTGGTTAGGAACGTTAGAAACGTTCATGAAGAACGGATTAAAATTGAGCTATAACGAAGTTATGGCGAAAATTTCGTAAAAGAAGTTCGATAATTTGAAAGTTAGTAAATGAACCCAAATGTGTAGGGTTTCATAAGAATGTAAGAAAATGTTGAAAACGTGAGTCGTGGACTCAAGAACGAACGAGTTCCGAGTTCGGATGACCGAATTACGGACGAACGAACGAAGAACGTTAAAAATGTTAAAATGAACGAAGGGTGAAGATTAAGCCAATTGAATGGCAGGTTAATGGATTCAGAACAAAGTTCTATCCATGAGTAATCAAAGTACGTAAGATAAGTAAGAAAATGGTTTTGGAATGACTCCATTCCGAGTAATAACGAAGAAGTTATGAGATTTCGAAGTACGTATCTCAGGACGATCAAAGACTTAGAAAAAATTTTCGGGAAGAAGGTCTTGGCGCCGCGGCGCCAGGAATGCCTAGAATGGTGGCGCTGCAGCGCCAGGCCGGAGAGCCAGACACTGCTAACTCACGCCGCAGCGCGAGTCTTAGTGTATAGAGTGGCGCCGCAGCGCCAGCCTCGGCAGTTTGACACTGCAGAGTGGCGCCGCAGCGCGAGAGTTGTAAAGGGGATCGGCGCCGCAGCGCCGGTACAGGGAAAAAGCCAGTAATGAGATTTTAAATGCTCAACTACTGGGGATGTGCAAGAAAGAGATACGAACATGTAGCTTTACTAATTTAACAATTAAGTGAGTGTTTTAAACCTTTGATAAAAGGTTGAATGAAAAGATTGAACGAGATTAAAAGAATGTAATTACGGGTTACGGGACAGATAGCCGGGAACCGTAGTCGCAATGAATCAAACGTGAGGGATTGCTATGATGGTGATTCCTTAGACGTTGATGGACGATAGTAATGTATAACATTTCGATGTTATGACATGGTAATGAGATATGAACGTAAAGCGTATAGACGCTGTGAATGCAACGTTGTTGCAATGAACGATCGGTCTTAGCATACAACGATCAGTATGGCTTCGACATTAAGAAAGAATAATGAACATGGGGTTCATGGGATGGATAACGATCGGAAGTAATCAAAACCTTGATTAAAGGTTGAATGAGAGATTAAGAGACGAGCAACGTGAACGTTGAATACGTAAACGATCCTCGTGAATCGTATTCGCGTTTAACGAACGTGCTAAGTATACCCTAGTTGTATGACTTAGACGTTGACAAAGGTAGTAAATAAGATACGAATGTATCAAGAAAGCCGTAGCGAACGGTAAAAAGATTAATGAAAGCTGATTGTGAGTCGGATGAGAATGTTAGAATGAAATGTAAGCGTTGAACACTTTAATCGACGTGAAGGTTGAGTGTACGCAAATATTAAACGGGTAGAACCTACATCCTTTGTATGGTTTGACCGTAAGATAGCGAAGACTATTGATTAAACCTATGATCGGTGAAGAAACTAAACTGAAGACAATAACGTATAACGTTAAGAAGCCGAGTTAATAAGTATAACTTGGACAACGCTCCGTGTTGAGGGAACCGGACGTTGTAAAATATGAATAAGTTCATATGAAATGTTTATCGCTATGGTCTCATAGTATTAACATTGAATGATCGTTCCGAGTATACAAAAGATTGTATGACTTAGACGATGATGAATGAATCCTGAGGTATGGCAATTACTTGCTAGAAAGCCAAAAAGGAATAAGAAATTAACTTAACGAACATTATAATTTAATAATTCGTATAAGTTAAGAGAAATTTAGGTGGTGGTACAGTCGTAACCTTTGATGGTTGACATATGGGAGCTGGGCTAAACAATTCCTTCAGAGAGCGAAGGTATATACGAAACTGGCAACCGATCTAACTCACTGTGATGGCAGTGTAGATGAGACGGGAACTTGTTTGTTGGTTGTTTGTGGGAAACCACTCAGAGTACCATATGGACTACCAGCAGAGAAGCGATGTGTGCTGAGTCCTAGAGAAGTTATAAGAAGAAGATAAATATGTTAATCATCAAAGATGATGAACGTTTTGAGTAAGACATCTCCGTATGTCATGAAGCTATAGAATGGTAATGAAAGTTGGTCGCGTAAACTTAGATTGTAAGAACGCGAACCTTAAGAAGTAAAGTTAAGTAAACCAATGCGTAAGTCAAGTATATGACTAATTGGTGTACGTGTTATTTCCTTATGTGTTATAGGGAATGGAATGAGCAGTTCAGCGTAAGCTGTAGCTGTGCGTAAGGCAAGTTTCCTAACTTCATTCATATTTTAAATGAATGCTAGTTTCTTAAACTTCTCAGATGTTGAACTTGAGAAGTTCTGTCTATGTGCGAATGTGTGATATTTGTACAATGTGGTAGAATGTATGAGGCCTTGTGCCACAATGTGAACACTTTGGTGTTTCTATGATATGAACTGTTCTGTGATTGAACTGTTCAATAAAAGAATGTTCTGTTTATACATGAACCGTTATTGTTAAGTCTGTGCTATTGATTCTAGCCAGACAGGATGTGTATGAAAGAAAGTAGAGAATGAAAGTATTTCAAAGTGGATATAACTGATGTTTTAAAATAATAGGAATCGAGATTATTCCTATTGTTCAAGCTGCTTCATAACCTTTGTTCGGTTATCGAATTTCCAAAGGAATGTTAAAATCTTGAAGTTGTTATTCAACTGTTAAGACTTGCTGAGCAATTGAATGCTCACACTTGCTTTAAATGAAAAACATTTTCAGCGAACGATATTAGAAGAACATAAGGATCCCGTATAGATCAAGCTGTCGGTATCCAGATGAAGTGCCATTCAGAATGTGAATGAGCGAGAAGATCAAGTAAAGACTTGTAATGTAGAAAGATGAGAATTAAACTATAGAATAGTTTAATGAACGATTATGTATCCTTGGTGGCGGATAAAAGTCACTCGTGCAAGATGTAAAGAATAATGTAATTATCATTATTTGTAATGAGAAAGGCTATAAGGTTTTTAGAACCTGGGATTTGAGAGTGTATGTTGTTATATTTCAGTATATAATGATGTATGTTGGATGAATGATGTACTAGTGACGCACGGAATTCGGGTGTGAAGTTGGTATCAAAGCTGATAGGTTATAAATCTTAGGTATGAGTACCTAAGACTATAATCGTAAAGAGAAGGATAAGAAGATCACCACGTGATCATAGTAAATCGTAGTAACAGATTATCTGTTAAACGATGGATGATTTATAGCTAATGCTATGAATGAATGGTACTACGAAGTAGTACGGGAAGAAGAACTCAAATTGAGTGGTCAAGGATAATATACAAGTTAAAGAAAATTTGTATTAAGTAAAGAGAAAGTTAGAAATTGTAAGATTTCAATTGAGGACTCATCTGATGGCTGAGTTGTATGAATCTTTGTATGGACAGAGGTTTGTGCTTGGTGTAACAACCACTCAGTTTCTTATAGTGATAATCATTGAAATTGATCGCGCTATCAAGATGTATGTGACGAGAAGGTGAATCTTTTCTTATGTATATACTTGATAGATGGAGAATGATAAGATAGGTGCGGGTTCTTGAAACTCATACTTATGAAAAGTTTGTGACTCATAGTTATATGCTATGTTTCTGAGCCCTAAGCATATGGATAGTCCTTGATTTGTTCTTGGATTACATATTGCAAAGATAAGTTCTTAAACACATATGGTTGTGGAAAGTTCCTAAACACATAAAGTGTGGTAAGTGGATGAACTATACTAAGGTATAGGAATGTGTAGACTGAAAATGAGTTATTTTCAGTAGACTTCGCATTGAAGGTGCTAGAGAAGATTATGTATTGTCGCAAGTAAGACAATGAAGGAATACGAAGAATAGGATATTCCAAGTCATCTAGCTATGCTAGATTTCGAAGTTTCTTGAAATCGTGCTGATTTGCGCGTTTTGAAAATGAATGAATTGGTTCAATTTTTGAAACCAATGGATTTTAAAAGAACTATTCTTGATATGTCTATGCTAGTTGATTCGGCTAGACAGAAATTGATTTGAAATATCAAAATGAATTTTATATCATCAGTGCATTTGATGCAAGGATGGTAAAAGGATGGAGTTATTAATGCAATTAAACTTGGTGGGGAATTTGATCAGAGGATCAACAACCTACTATAGTATGATGCATAATGATGAAGTCATAAACTGACGAAGTCCTCAACGTACTATGAAGAGTGCGGTATCATGACGTCATGAAACGTTTTGATGTATTATAAAAGAATTTAAAGAAGTAGTCGATGTCAATTTAGTTGACGAGACGAATGTTTCAAGTTGATGTCCAATTTATTGGTATGGTCTAAGCTACTTGATTTGGCTAAGACGAATGGTATGTTATGATTAAAAGAAAATCGAGCTTTCTTTGAAAAGTTATGCCAAACCAAATTGTTTTGGTGTGGAATCTGATGAGTAAGTCTGAGGTGAACATACCCTGAAATGGGGTTATACGTTAGGTTGATCACCTACGTATGGAAGAGGTAGTTTACCTTCTTTGTGATTGTAAACTTACCATGTAAGAAAGGTTTACGGCGAAAGGCTGTTTAACCTAGTAAGAGTTCATGGTCAATTTGACCCCTCAGCAAAAGAATGAAATGTTTTAAAGGAATCTTTATATTCCTCAGTATTCCTTTCACTTCATGATTCTTGATAAGTTATGAAGGGTAGGGAATGAAAGAAAGATAAGAACTTCTTTGAAGAGAAGTTTAAAAGAAGATTAAGTTAAAATTTCGAGGACGAAATTCTATGAAGAAGGGGTGAATGTGATGACCCGGGTATGGGTATGGTTTAAAGAAATTCTGAGGACGGAATTTTTATAAGGGGGAAAGGATGTGACAACCCGGAAATCCGGATTGTCCAGAAATTAAGATTTAAAGAATTAGTTATTAATAAAATGAATTTTTATTAATACTATTATGTGTTATGTGTTTATTAATCGTTCTATAACCTAGAATGATTATTAATCGGGAGGATTCTGGCTACGAGCTAGACTGAACGAGTAGGAATTTTCAAGACGAAAATAAAATTTTTCCGGAGACAAAATATTTCGGGGAAAAAGACGAAATAGGCACTATTCATCCGTTTCTGCTCGGAGATTTATTTTGAAATTCCGAGAAGTTATAGATTACGTAAAATGTTGAGACGTGATGGAATATTTAATAATATTTCAGTTATGGCCAAAGATGAAATATCCAAAAATATTTGGATTCCGAGAATAGCAGTTTTTAAAACTGTCGGACGAAAACCATAAGACTGAACTACGAAACTTAAGGGCTAAGCAAACTTGAGGGCTAAGTTAACTTAGTCCTTAAGTAATGAATAGTAAGGAGGTGTGAATAGTGATTTTAGGGGCGAAATAACTATTTTGCCCCTAACCTTGAAAATCTATAAATAGGAAGCTTAATTTCATTTGTTTGGATTATTGAAAATCCTACACTTGAGAGAGAAAGAGAGAGAGTTCGGATGGAAGATGAAAGGGAGAAGAAAAAGGAAAAGTTGGCTCGTGAGCAAACTTTGTCCGACGAAAGGAATTTAAAGAAGAACGGTAATCCGAACCCTAATTTCTTCTAATATTTTCTTTAAGTTTTCTATGTCAAAAACATAGCTTAATGAGAATAAGGAGTAAAACATATTGAGAATGATTTCATATAGTTAAAATCGTAAGAAAATGAAGAAATAAGAAATAAGAAATTTAGTTTATAAATTTCTTAAGCAAGTATAAGATTTGTAAGGATTTTGAGCGATCCAAATGAATATTATGAATGAGTAGGTTATATAAGTAAGGAATGGTGTTCTATAACATCAAATTCCAAGAAAAAGTAAAATCGTAATCCAAATTATCGATTAAAAATGAAGAACGAATGAAGAACACGAAGAACACGCGAAGAACGTTGTTGATGGACAAATTTAAAACCATCGTAGTGTAATTGTTGTTGATGGGCAAGTTTAAAACCATCGTGTATAAGTTAGATGCTTATTGCTTGGTTAGGAACGTTAGAAACGTTCATGAAGAACGGATTAAAATTGAGCTATAACGAAGTTATGGCGAAAATTTCGTAAAAGAAGTTCGATAATTTGAAAGTTAGTAAATGAACCCAAATGTGTAGGGTTTCATAAGAATGTAAGAAAATGTTGAAAACGTGAGTCGTGGACTCAAGAACGAACGAGTTCCGAGTTCGGATGACCGAATTACGAACGAACGAACGAAGAACGTTAAAAACGTTAAAATGAACGAAGGGTGAAGATTAAGCCAATTGAATGACAGGTTAATGGATTCAAAACAAAGTTCTATCCATGAGTAATCAAAGTACGTAAGATAAGTAAGAAAATGGTTTTGGAATGACTCCATTCCGAGTAATAACGAAGAAGTTATGAGATTTCGAAGTACGTATCTCAGAACGATCAAAGACTTAGAAAAAATTTTCGGGAAGAAGGTCTTGGCGCCGCGGCGCCAGGAATGCCTAGAATGGTGGCGCTGCAGCGCCAGGCCGGAGAGCCAGACACTGCTAACTCACGCCGCAGCGCGAGTCTTAGTGTATAGAGTGGCGCCGCAGCGCCAGCCTCGGCAGTTTGACACTGCAGAGTGGCGCCGCAGCGCGAGAGTTGTAAAGGGGATCGGCGCCGCAGCGCCGGTACAGGGAAAAAGCCAGTAATGAGATTTTAAATGCTCAACTACTGGGGATGTGCAAGAAAGAGATACGAACATGTAGCTTTACTAATTTAACACTTAAGTGAGTGTTTTAAACCTTTGATAAAAGGTTGAATGAAAAGATTGAACGAGATTAAAAGAATGTAATTACGGGTTACGGGACAGATAGCCGGGAACCGTAGTCGCAATGAATCAAACGTGAGGGATTGCTATGATGGTGATTCCTTAGACGTTGATGGACGATAGTAATGTATAACATTTCGATGTTATGACATGGTAATGAGATATGAACTGTAAAGCGTATAGACGCTGTGAATGCAACGTTGTTGCAATGAACGATCGGTCTTAGCATACAACGATCAGTATGGCTTCGACATTAAGAAAGAATAATGAACATGGGGTTCATGGGATGGATAACGATCGGAAGTAATCAAAACCTTGATTAAAGGTTGAATGAGAGATTAAGAGACGAGCAACGTGAACGTTGAATACGTAAACGATCCTCGTGAATCGTATTCGCGTTTAACGAACGTGCTAAGTATACCCTAGTTGTATGACTTAGACGTTGACAAAGGTAGTAAATAAGATACGAATGTATCAAGAAAGCCGTAGCGAACGATAAAAAGATTAATGAAAGCTGATTGTGAGTCGGATGAGAATGTTAGAATGAAATGTAAGCGTTGAACACTTTAATCGACGTGAAGGTTGAGTGTACGCAAATATTAAACGGGTAGAACCTACATCCTTTGTATGGTTTGACCGTAAGATAGCGAAGACTATTGATTAAACCTATGATCGGTGAAGAAACTAAATTGAAGACAATAACGTATAACGTTAAGAAGCCGAGTTAATAAGTATAACTTGGACAACGCTCCGTGTTGAGGGAACCGGACGTTGTAAAATATGAATAAGTTCATATGAAATGTTTATCGCTATGGTCTCATAGTATTAACATTGAATGATCGTTCCGAGTATACAAAAGATTGTATGACTTAGACGATGATGAATGAATCCTGAGGTATGGCAATTACTTGCTAGAAAGCCAAAAAGGAATAAGAAATTAACTTAACGAACATTATAATTTAATAATTCGTATAAGTTAAGAGAAATTTAGGTGGTGGTACAGTCGTAACCTTTGATGGTTGACATATGGGAGCTGGGCTAAACAATTCCTTCAGAGAGCGAAGGTATATACGAAACTGGCAACCGATCTAACTCACTGTGATGGCAGTGTAGATGAGACGGGAACTTGTTTGTTGGTTGTTTGTGGGAAACCACTCAGAGTACCATATGGACTACCAGCAGAGAAGCGATGTGTGCTGAGTCCTAGAGAAGTTATAAGAAGAAGATAAGAATGTTAATCATCAAAGATGATGAACGTTTTGAGTAAGACATCTCCGTATGTCATGAAGCTATAGAATGGTAATGAAAGTTGGTCGCGTAAACTTAGATTATAAGAACGCGAACCTTAAGAAGTAAAGTTAAGTAAACCAATGCGTAAGTCAAGTATATGACTAATTGGTGTACGTGTTATTTCCTTATGTGTTATAGGGAATGGAATGAGCAGTTCAGCGTAAGCTGTAGCTGTGCGTAAGGCAAGTTTCCTAACTTCATTCATATTTTAAATGAATGCTAGTTTCTTAAACTTCTCAGATGTTGAACTTGAGAAGTTCTGTCTATGTGCGAATGTGTGATATTTGTACAATGTGGTAGAATGTATGAGGCCTTGTGCCACAATGTGAACACTTTGGTGTTTCTATGATATGAACTGTTCTGTGATTGAACTGTTCAATAAAAGAATGTTCTGTTTATACATGAACCGTTATTGTTAAGTCTGTGCTATTGATTCTAGCCAGACAGGATGTGTATGAAAGAAAGTAGAGAATGAAAGTATTTCAAAGTGGATATAACTGATGTTTTAAAATAATAGGAATCGAGATTATTCCTATTGTTCAAGCTGCTTCATAACCTTTGTTCGGTTATCGAATTTCCAAAGGAATGTTAAAATCTTGAAGTTGTTATTCAACTGTTAAGACTTGCTGAGCAATTGAATGCTCACACTTGCTTTAAATGAAAAACATTTTCAGCGAACGATATTAGAAGAACATAAGGATCCCGTATAGATCAAGCTGTCGGTATCCAGATGAAGTGCCATTCAGAATGTGAATGAGCGAGAAGATCAAGTAAAGACTTGTAATGTAGAAAGATGAGAATTAAACTATAGAATAGTTTAATGAACGATTATGTATCCTTGGTGGCGGATAAAAGTCACTCGTGCAAGATGTAAAGAATAATGTAATTATCATTATTTGTAATGAGAAAGGCTATAAGGTTTTTAGAACCTGGGATTTGAGAGTGTATGTTGTTATATTTCAGTATATAATGATGTATGTTGGATGAATGATGTACTAGTGACGTACGGAATTCGGGTGTGAAGATAGACCGGATTTCGGGGCGTTACATAATAAGTATGTATAAACTTACTTATCATCAATGCCAGTTTTAACTCGGCTAGACTATTCATAAGAGATAGATTGATTTGTATATATATCTTTCTATATAAAAATGATAAAGTTATCATATGCCAAGTATTTGGTACGGATTCAAAGGTAAGTTTGTTTATGAACAAACAAAATTATTTTTCATCGCTTATACGATGGGAACGCGAGTTTGCCAAAACTTAAATGTAAATACGTTTAACGGATGAATGTTTATCAACATAGAGTAATATAGGTTGATCACCTAGAAGTGCTCGTAAGTAATGCCGGATGTACAGCCTTAGTGTTGTGATGTCCTTTTCAAGTATGAAAATAGAAAGATACTGTTCATGGTCTTTCTGCCAGTTCAGAATTACTAAACTATTATATGCTTTGGGAATTTATGTTATGAATTGTTAAGTATTAATGTTTCTTAATACTTCATTACTATTGGTTCAGTTATGGAAGATTTTCATATAATTCATGAATGTGGTATTGATGTTATTCTTTGTTAGACTTGTTAAGCTTGTTATGCTAACTTCTTGCGTGAATTATATGATTGCAGTTAAAGATGAGCGTACAGAGAATGCTAAGAGAGATAAGGGTAGGGCTAAGATGGATAGTTAACTATGTTGTAATAGATTAGTGTGGTTGTATGTATTGTACTTACGAACAACAAATGATGTAATCAGTTTATGAACCTGGAAAGGATTTTATTATAATTGTAATAAGACGATAGTTAATACATTCATTATGTTGTGTTTTCAATGGAATGATTGTATAGTTATGAGTACCGTGTAGAACCATATGCCGGGTTGGAAGATACTCGGATTTGGGAGCGTCACAGGTTGGTATCAAAGCATTAGGTTATAAAACTTAAGGGGGGAAGAACCTTAGGCTAATAACCTCGTAAGGAAGGTAAAGTCCAAAGAAAGAAAAATTCAAGTCGAATGAGTTAATAAGGTATTGAGAAAACTCAGTACCGAAAGATTTAAAAGAGGTAAATTAATCCTAAATAAATTAAATGTGATTTGTGCTTATACTATTGTGTATTATGTACTAATCAACGTGTTATGTGTTTTGTAGATGTCAAACGATAGCTTGATGTATAGAGACATTCACTTGGTGAGTGAAGAGTCTGTGAACTAAGTTGATATAGTACCTATGCTTGTGGCGGAGGTACCGATAGTGGTTCTAAAAGATTCTGATCCAGAAGAGTACATGTTTAAGGAGGATTACTTTGAGGAAACAATGGGAATAGCGTCATATCTAAATATAATGATAGATGTGGAGGAGGATATGGAGGTAACATCGATTAATACGGTGGTACCTACTTAGGATTCAACACCTCCAGATGCAATGAGATCATTGTATCTGGAAGTGCTTGATAAGAATGTGCATCTGCGCACTATGGTGCAGACACAGAACGATGAGATTACCGCCTTATATGAGGCGAAGGAATCTGCAGAGGCGGATTTTGAGTCGGAGCACGATGAGAAAGTGATGATGACGGATAAGGCCAGGGATTATAAGGAAGAGGCTTGCAGAGCTTTGAAAGAAACTGGTTGAAAAAGACCAGAAGATTGCTAGGATGTCGCACATCCATGAATGTGCTCACGAGGATTTCAAGCTGAAAATTACTTGTTATTCTATTGAGTCAGGGAAGACTTGACATACTATTAGTCGAGATATTGTTTCGATTTTAGCAAATCAAAAACATGAGAATGCCGTAAGGCAGTGTTAGTAGATCATTAGATCTTTTTGGTATATGTATAGTGACGTAAAACCCTCTTTTGTATAATTAAAGGGTAATCTTTTTGTACATTCGAATTTTTGTAGAAGTAAATCTCGGGATAGTAATGTATTAGTTTTTTGGCTATGGAAGCAAACTGTAAATAGTTTTGACTATGAAAGCAAATTAATATAATGAAGTTTTTTTAATGTGCTTGTTGTGGTATGAGTTGTTATTTAGGAATGAAAAGTAAGTAGTTAAATAGATAATAATGAAACTTTATTTATTTAATTAGAATTATGTCGCCAAGAAGGTGACAACGTAACCAAGAGGCTGAGTCACATAATGAAAATCAAGGGTGTCCTAATAACCATATGCAAGAGTTCGTTAATTTATTAACGACAACATTTAACCAAGTTGGGGGAGGGATTCCCATAGCACCTAGGGTAGCTAGAACAACTACCTTTAAAGAATTCAAAAGTGCTAGTAAGTAATGCCGGATGTACAGCCTTAGTGTTGTGATGTCCTTTTCAAGTATGGAAATAGAAAGATACTGTTCATGGTCTTTCTGCCAGTTCAGAATTACTAAACTATTATATGCTTTGGGAATTGATGTTATGAATTGTTAAGTATTAATGTTTCGTAATACTTCATTACTATTGGTTCAGTTATGGAAGATTTTCATATAATTCATGAATGTGGTATTGATGTTATTCTTTGTTAGACTTGTTAAGCTTGTTATGCTAACTTCTTGCGTGAATTATATGATTGCAGTTAAAGATGAGTGTACAGAGAATGCTAAGAGAGATAAGGGTAAGGCTAAGATGGATAGTTAACTATGTTGTAATAGATTAGTGTGGTTGTATGTATTGTACTTACGAACAACAAATGATGTAATCAGTTTATGAACCTGGAAAGGATTTTATTATAATTGTAATAAGACGATAGTTAATACATTCATTATGTTGTGTTTTCAACGGAATGATTGTATAGTTATGAGTACCGTGTAGAACCATATGCCGGGTTGGAAGATACTCGGATTTGGGAGCGTCACAGGTTGGTATCAAAGCATTAGGTTATAAAACTTAAGGGGGGAAGAACCTTAGGCTAATAACCTCGTAAGGAAGGTAAAGTCCAAAGAAAGAAAAAATCAAGTCGAATGAGTTAATAAGGTATTGAGAAAACTCAGTACCGAAAGATTTAAAAGAGGTAAATTAATCCTAAATAAATTAAATGTGATTTGTGCTTATACTATTGTGTATTATGTACTAATCAACGTGTTATGTGTTTTGTAGATGTCAAACGATAGCTTGATGTATAGAGACATTCACTTGGTGAGTGAAGAGTCTGTGAACTAAGTGGATATAGTACCTATGCTTGTGGCGGAGGTACCGATAGTGGTTCTAAAAGATTCTGATCCAGAAGAGTACATGTTTAAGGAGGATTACTTTGAGGAAACAATGGGAATAGCGTCATATCTAAATATGATGATAGATGTGGAGGAGGATATGGAGGTAACATCGATTAATACGGTGGTACCTACTCAGGAGTCAACACCTCCAGATGCAATGAGATCATTGTATCTGGAAGTGCTTGATAAGAATGTGCATCTGCGCACTATGGTGCAGACACAGAACGATGAGATTACCGCCTTATATGAGGCGAAGGAGTCTGTAGAGGCAGATTTTGAGTCGGAGCACGATGAGAAAGTGATGATGACGGATAAGGCCAGGGATTATAAGGAAGAGGCTACAGAGCTTTGAAAGAAACTGGTTGAAAAAGACCAGAAGATTGCTAGGATGTCGCACATCCATGAATGTGCTCACGAGGATTTCAAGCTGAAAATTACTTGTTATTCTATTGAGTCAAGGAAGACTTGACATACGATTAGTCGAGATATTGTTTTGATTTTAGCAAATCAGAAACATGAGAATGCCGTAAGGCAGTGTTAGTAGATCATTAGATCTTTTTGGTATATGTGTAGTGACGTAAAACCCTCTTTTGTATAATTAAAGGGTAATCTTTTTGTAAATTCGAATTTTTGTAGAAGTAAATCTCGGGATAGTAATGTATTAGTTTTTTGGCTATGGAAGCAAACTGTAAATAGTTTTGACTATGAAAGCAAATTAATATAATGAAGTTTTTTTAATGTGCTTGTTGTGGTATGAGTTGTTATTTAGGAATGAAAAGTAAGTAGTTAAATAGATAATAATGAAACTTTATTTATTTAATTAGAATTATGTCGCCAAGAAGGAGACAACGTAACCAAGAGGCTGAGTCACATAATGAAAATCAAGGGTGTCCTAATAACCATATGCAAGAGTTCGTTAATTTATTAACGACAACATTTAACCAAGTTGGGGGAGGGATTCCCATAGCACCTAGGGTAGCTAGAACAACTACCTTTAAAGAATTCAAAAGTGTGGGTCCTCCGGAGTTTCGAGGAACGACAGACCCCTTAGAGGCCCTGACATGGGTGAAAGAGATAGAGAAGGCGTTTGTTATCACAAATTTAGGTGAGGCGCAAAAGACTTATTTTGTGACTTATATGATGAAAGGGGAGGCCAACTACTGGTGGGAGGCTCACCAGGGTGGGACTAGAATAGAGGCAATTACATGGGAACAGTTCAAGAAAGTATTCTTCAAGAACTATTTCCCTACTAGCATGTAAGGTCGAATGGAGATTAAGTTCTTGGAACTTAAGCAAGGGGATATGACAGTTCCCCAGTACGCCGCCAAATTCAAAAAATTGGCGAGATTTGCTCCACATCAGGTGGATACAGAAGAGAGGAAGACTTGTAGGTTTGAGCAGGGACTGAAACCCTAGCTCTATATTAGGATTTCGGTGTTTCAGAGTGATTCCTACGAGACCATTCTGGAAAAGGCAATAATAGCTAAAGGTGGTGGTGAGACGTTGTCTCAGTACCACAAGTAAAGGAAGAATAAGAATAAAGTAGAGGGAGGAAATAAGGTAGAAGTTGCCAGCGGTAGTGGCAATATGCCAAAGAGGAAGAGCTTTAACCCTGGGAATACTGGGGTGAAACAAGGAGATCCTAAGCGTAGGATGGAGGCATGCAAGACATGTGGAAAGACTCATTTGGGAGTCTGTTTAAAGGGGAAATCTGTTTGTTATAACTATGGGCAGGAGGGACATTTATCACCGAACTATCCTAACCCTAAGAAAAATCATGGGTGTTTTGTTTGTGGATTGTTGGATCACATGGCAAGAAATTGCCCGAAGAAAGGGTTAGAGGGAAATAAGGGTTATATTAGTGGTAAATTAGTTATTACTGGACCAACACCATCTGTGGGTAGACCCTCAGGCCGTACATTTAATATGACTGTCCAAGATGCGGTAGCATCATCGGATGTAGTAGTAAGTATCATTCCAGTCAATAAAATAAATGCTTATGTGTTATTTGACTCGGGTGCTACTTGTTCTTTTATAGCATTTAAATTTGCTAAACTATTAGGTTGAATCCCTAAGAAGTTAGCAATACCTTTAGACGTTAAGGTATCAAACGAAGAGATAATCCCCATTGAACACATTCATAAGGATTATTGCATAGATATTAGAGGTAATAAGTTATCGGTAGATTTGGTACCGATAAGGTTAAAAGAATTCGATGTAATTCTTGGTATGGATTGGTTGATTAACCATAAGACTATAATAGATTTCCATAGGAAAAGTGTGAACCTTCGGCTTTCTAAGAAAACCAAGGTAGTGTTCTTCGGTAGTAAATCACCTAGACGCTCTTGTTGTCTATTGATAACACAAGATAGAAAGATGTTAAGAAAGGGGTGTGTAGGTTATCTGTGCCATGTTGTGGATACCCAAAGAGAGGGAGCATCCTTGGACCAGATACCTATAGTTCAAGAGTTCGCAGATGTATTTCTAAAGGAATTATCGGGTATTCCATCGGATAGGGAGGTTGAATTTGATATTGATCTATTATCGGGTACGGCACCAGTTTCAAGGGCACCATATCGGATGGCGCCAGTTGAGATAAAGGAGTTAATGGTTCAATTACAAGAACTATTAGAAAGGAAGTACATTCAACTGAGTGTGTCATCCTGGGGAGCACCGATATTTTTTGTAAAGAAAAAGGATGGGTCGTTATGACTGTGTATCAACTATCGAGAGTTGAACAAGTTAACGATTAAGAATAAATACCTGTTGCCCAGGATCGACGATATATTTAATCAGTTGAAAGGGGCAAAGTATTTTTCTAAGATATATTTGTGTACGAGGTATCATCAGTTAAAAGTGAGGAAGGAGGATGTACCTAAGACGGCGTTCAGAACTCGTTATGGTCATTACAAGTTTCTGGTGATGTCGTTTGGGTTGACTAATGCGCCAGCCGCATTTATGGATATGGTGAACTGAGTGTTCAAACAGTATTTGGACAAGTTCGTCGTAGTGTTCATTGATGATATTCTAGTCTATTCAAAGACGTCAGAAGATCATGCCGAACATTTAAGGATAGTGTTGGAGACACTACGGAAGGAAAAGTTGTATGCGAAATTCACAAAGTGTGAATTTTGGCTTGAACGAGTGCAGTTTCTAGGACATGTTATTGATAAAGATGGCATTTCCATTGATCCAGCAAAAGTAGAATCAGTAAATGAGTGGGAGCAACTGAAAACGCCAACTGAGGTTTGGAGTTTTATAGGGCTAGCGGGATACTATATAAGGTTCATTCAGGACTTTTCTAAAATAGCTACTCCGCTGAAAAATTTAACAAGGAAGTCGGTGAAGTATGTGTGGACTGAAAAATGTGAGAACAATTTTCAGGAACTAAAGAAGAGGTTAAGTGAGGCACTTGTATTGTCCTTACCAGATGATACAGGGAACTTTGTAGTGTATAGCGATGCTTTGCATAGAGGACTGGGTTGCATGCTCATGCAGCATGGAAAGGTCATTGTGTATGCATCACGTCAATTAAAGAATTATGTGAAGGCCTATCCTACTCATGATCTGG
This sequence comes from Panax japonicus, assembly GCA_020205505.1. NCBI lineage: Eukaryota > Viridiplantae > Streptophyta > Magnoliopsida > Apiales > Araliaceae > Panax > Panax japonicus. Next base: position 44,049,022 of record CM035114.1, read on the forward strand.
AATTGGAAACTGTAGTTTTTTCCTTAAAAATATGGAGGCATTATTTGTACGGTGAGAAGTGTGAGATATATACGGACCATAAATGTCTGAAATATATTTTCACACAGAAGGAGTTGAATATGAGACAGAGAAGGTGGTTGGAACTAATAAAAGATTACGATTGTGATATCTTATATCATCTAGGGAAAGCAAATGCAGTATCCGATGCGCTAAGTAGGAAGGGTAGAGAGAAACTGTCAATGTTAACGGCTTAGAATGAGTTAGTAACAATGATGGAAAGGATAGAATTAGAAGTTAAATTACCTGATGAAGTAGAGGAGATGTTATTTTCCATGGAGACTCAACTGACCATAGTGGAATGTGTTAAAGAATTGCAATTGAGCAACGAGGAGTGCGAGCATATGAAGAAGAGGATAGAAGATGAAGAAAAGACTAAGTATAACCTTTATAAGGAGGGATTACTTCGTTTTGAAGGAAGAATTTGGGTTCCAAATAATTCTGAATTAAAGGAGGAGATAATGAGCGAGGCCCATAGTTCGAGGTACTCGATACATCTCGATAGTACGAAGATGTATCAAGACATTCGTCAGAACTTTTGGTTGCCGAACATGAAAAGGGAGATAGCAGAATGTGTTAGTAGGTGCTTAACTTGTCAGAAGGTTAAGGCTGAACACAAACGACCTAGTGGGTTATTTCAATCATTAGAAATTCCGGAGTGGAAATGGGAGCACATCACAATGGACTTTGTGGTAGGACTTCCAACAACAAAGAAAGGATAATATGCTATTTGGGTGATAGTGGATCGATTGACGAAATCGGCTCATTTTCTACCAATAGGGGTTAGGTATAACCTAGACCAATTAGCTAAGCTTTATGTCAAGGAAATTATTTAATGACATGGAGTACCGAGTTTTGATTGTGTCAGATCGTGATCCACGATTCACATCGAACTTTTAGAGAAGTTTGCAAGAGCAAATGGGAACGCAGTTGAGATTTATTACGACGTATCATCCTCAGACAGATAGACAAAGTGAACGGACAATTTAAACGTTTGAAGATATGTTAAGATCTTGCGTTATGGATTTCAAAGGGAGTTGGGATGACCATCTACCGTTGGTGGAATTTGCGTACAACAATAGTTTTCATGTTAGTATAGGCATGCCGCCTTACAAAGCGTTGTATGGAAGGAAGTGTCGAACTCCACTATGTTGGGATGAAGTGGGTGAACGTCGGATGTTGGGACCTGAATTGGTACAATAGACAGCGGACATGGTAAAGCTAATACGTACTCGATTGGTAGTGGCTCAAGATAGGCAAAAGAAGTATGCCAATCCTCATAGAGAAAAGAGAGAATTTGATGTAGGGTCTTATGTCTTTCTGAAAGTATCGCCTTGGAAAGGGAAGATATGTTTTGGAAAGAAAGGAAAGTTAAGTCCAAGGTTAATAGGACCTTTTTGAGATTTTAAGAAGGGTAGGAGAGGTAGCTTATGAAGTAGCTTTACCTCCAGAAATAGAACGTATACACAATGTGTTTCACGTGTCTGTGTTGCGTCCCTATAAGCCGGACTATAAACACGTAATAGAGTATGAATCTATTCAAATAGAGAAAGATTTATCGTATGAAGAACTTCCAATTCAAATTGTTGATAGGAAGGAACAAGTTTTGAGAAATAAAATAATACCTTCGGTGAAGGTGATATGGAGAAACCACAATGCTGAAGAAGCAACGTGGAAACTCAAAAGTAAAATGAAGGAAAATTTTCCTCATTTGTTTATGTAATTATATGCGAGATTCTGGGGACAGAATCCTTATAAGGTGGGGAAAATGTAACGCCCGAGAAAATCGGATCTATATGAGAATTAAATTTTTATTTGATTATATGAATTAAATGAATTTAATTGATTATTTATGTGAGTAAGCTATGTGAAGGTCGTTCTATGACCTAGAATGTGCGAATGCGGTTAGTATTCTTGCTATGTGCTAGAATTAATTGTTTTAAATTTCCAAGACGAAGATAAAAGTTTTCCAAAAAATTACCGTAAAAACACTATTCATCCGTTTCTGCTCGGGAATTAAGTTTGAAATTCTGAGAAACGCGTAATGATAAAATATGAAGACGAGATGGCATATTTAATAATATTTCATTTATGAAAAATGAAGTTTTTGCATGCGGACTTAAAACCTAAGGGTTGAGAAGAATGATTTCCGAGAAGGAAATGAGATACACATTATGAGTTACGATAATGAGTATGCATATGTTATACGAGTGTGTTAATATTTAGTATACGAATATAGTATAAGGATTTCATACGAAGTACAATACGATTATCGTACAAGTATTATACGAAGAGAATACGTGAATTATACGTGTGTGTAAGACACCGAATTTTATGAAATGAAAGTATTCAATTTTCTTATAATTATTATTTTATTTCGTAAATGGTTAAATTGATAAAGGTTAAAGTTAAGGGTGATATGTGAAAATTTTGCAAAGTAAGCAAGTTGTCATAAAATATTCTTTTTTTGTTGGGGAATATTCGTATTCACAGGGAATATTCGTACGACGGAATAATTATTGGTGGACCCCACAACGGAAGTATTGTCGTAGTTAGAAAATGATAGAATTATCATTTTATAAAAATAACGGTAAAAGTTTTACTGTTAAACTGTTGAACTACCTGGTAGTAAAAGTACAGTAATACGCGTGATTGCATAGTAGCACACGGTATTGATTATTGATGCTTACGTGCGAAGTCACTCAGTTATACTCAATTATTGCTACAGTAATTGCTGCATCATATCTCTCATATTATTGATTCAATTATTGTCACAGTATCATCTGCATAATATTTTATATTATTAAATCAATAATTGAGACGACAAAGTTATTCATATTATTATTTAAAATATTGACAATATCTAGAAGTTCTATCAAGGAGAGGTTAGATAATCTAATTGCGCGCCAATAAGGAGAAATCCTTATCGAAAAGCCCCCTTTTTCTTGGGAAAGACCTGGTTGTTAAATATTGTGTGTTATAATATTAATGATGAATAAGTTCGCGTTGATTAAAGATGAAATTGATAGTTTCATTGTGTGAGAATTATTAGTGTTAGTGGAAATCGACATTTATTTCGATAATAATTGATGTCTGGAAGTTATATTGACTAATCGGATAATTAACCGGATAAATGAGAAATTAAATGCTATTAATTCACATGTTTATAACTGTGTTCACATGTGTGTACTATTGATTCACATGATTTATTATTAGGGGAGTTGGTACAAGATTGATAATACTTGCATGACTAAATTAAAAAAAGAGGTATAGATGAAGGTACTATACTGGACTTATTTTTTTTACATGTATAGAACTATTGAGTCACATGATTTATTATTAATTCACTTGATTTACTATTAGGGGAGGTGGTGCAAGTTTGATAATACTTACAGGACTAAATTAAAAATAAAGAAAAAGAGGAAGGTATTATACTGTAATATTTCGAGCCCCAAAATGTGCAATTATTGAAACTATATTTTTCTATAAATAGAAGCTCATTCTTCCTTCATTTCTCACGAATTCACTGAGTTTCACAAGAGCAATTATTATAGAGAGAAATTATAGAGAGAAAGAAGAAGAGAAGTCTGCTACCTCACTATTCCAGTATCCAGTTTTCTTTTAAGGCAAGGGGTATTATTTTTTCGTATTCATGAAGAGAGTTATTTCTTTCAATACTCGTAAGAGCTGCTATTCCATTCTTTATTATTCTGTTGGAATAACCTGTCTACGCGGACTACCGCATGCATGGTGAATTCTTTTGTTATTCCATTCTTTATTATTGTGTTGGAATAAATTGTCTACGCGGACTACTGCATGCATGGTGAATTCTTCTGTTATTCCATTCTTTATTATTCTGTTAGAATAACCTGTCTATGCGGACTACCGCATGCATGGTGAATTCTTCTATTATTCTATTCTTTATTATTCTGTTGGAATAACCTGTCTACGTGGACTACCGCATGCATGGTCAATGACCATTCGTATTCATTCCTTATTAAATTGTGGAAATGATCTATCTACATGGATTATCGTATGGCAGGTGAAAATCCATTTGCAGTTTCATATATTCTATTATACTCATTTAGTTAAAGTTTTGGCTTCTATACTCCATGAAATTAATAGAATATCCTTGATATTTGCGCTTCATCCAATATCTTTTCATGGAAATATTCTTCTGAGTATTCTTGAATTTTACTCAAAGCAGTATCATGTTGAAAATTTGAACGTTATTAAATTCTGGATAAATTAAATTATAAATCTTTAATATTTATCCTTAAACTTGTTTTATTGAATTATTATGTCATTATCATCATCCTCATTCTTATATTATGATGAAAGTCATCTTTGGCTTACGTGCATAGATGGACTTGGTATGATTATGATCAGGGATTATTCGGTATAATCATGACCGTAATGTAACGAATGATGTGGTAAAAGTCCTCATTGGCCTGTAGTTCATTGATGGACAGTTGTTGGTATGATTATGACCAGGTATTATTCGGTATAATCATGACTATTGATGATTACATGAATATCCTTGGCCGTGGTGCATGGATGATTTGATTTTATTTATTAAGCTGAGTCTCAACAATAAAGTTGATGAAAAACTTTTTAAATCATAGAAGATAGTAGATTTTATGCTCTACTTGACTCTTCTAATGGATTGCTTATTACGCTGCAATTGTTGATCTAAAACTTGTTGTCTATTGTATTCTATCAGTGGTTATACTGTTGAAGGCTAAGGATAATTTATTCTGCATTATCTTAGTCATAATATTTCTTACTGGGCTAGTTGAGCTCACCCTTTTCGTTCACTGTTCTCTTCAGGAAATGAGAATATAGCTGAGACAGGTCGGGGAACGGATTGACGGTCCAGATGGTTATTTTAGTAGCCCTCACTATTCTATGAAATAGTGTGATAATAATTATAATGAGGACTCTATTGAGAGTGGATATTGTCTAGAAGGCAATATTCTTGTTTAAACTCTTAGCTATATTTTGTCGTATATTACCTGAAAGTTGTATAATTAAGTTTGTATTTGATTTATGTACCATGTATTTGGTGACTCGGAATGGGTGATGTATACCTATTTTGGGAGCGTCACAGTTGGTATCAAAGCTTAGGGATATGATCCCTGGCTGAGATGTGAGACAAGAACTAGGAGGGGAGAGACATGGAATTCCTTCGCTAGTATGACCTACCTAAGTTTATTTGATATTTAATTGGTTGGTTAGAGTATATGGATAATATGTGACATGTTAATTAACCCTTGTTTTGTGGCAGTGTTTGAAAATGGCAGCTGAAAATGTTAACAATGGAGTGAATGAGACCGTTGAGACACCTTTAATCACTAACCAGGTTAATGTGATGTCAGACAAAGAAGAAATTAGAGATATCTATGTGGTGAGTGAAGAACTAATAGTTGCACCCGAGCTAGTCACAGAGGTAGCAGCTGAGAGTGAGGAAGAAGAGGAAGAAGAGGAACTTGAGGAGAATATATTAGAAGAATTTTATGATATAATTTTAGAATTACAAAATCGTATTCATGAGTTAGAAAAGCAGGCTGAAGAATGGCAGGAGGCCGTGGAGGAAAGAGATGTAATAATTCAAAATTGTGTTACTCGATGTACGATGCTTGAACAGAAACACTCTTTGGCAGAGTATAAGATATTATAGCTGGAATCTGAGAATGCTATGATCAAAGTTCTGATGAAAGAAGAAGCAACTAAATGAATGAGAATAGATGATGCATGGATAAAAGTCGAACGACGCGTTGATATTGTAAAAAAAGATGTCCGATCCAATAAGGCCAAAATAGATGAAATGGATTTCTCTTTTTGGACAACAATCGGGAGAATCCAACATCTAGTTTGGAATTACCCTGTGTAGAGCGGTCAACCTCAATTCGATATAGATCGAAGAGTAATGATTCTTTAGCAAAGTTAAGTCCAAATGGGATGGTGATGCCAAAGGATGTCCCAGACAAGTCAAATTCGGTAGTTTAAGTGAGAGCGTTTATCGAGGAACCCAAACAAAGTTATCTCGGGTAAGTTAATCATAAACTCTTACGAAGTCTATACCTTATTCGATACCGGTTCTACCCACTTTTGTATTTCACCTAATTGTGTTCAACGTTTGAACTTGGCTCTTGAGAAATTAGACTTTGACTTATCTGTTGAAACTCTGTTAGGAGAAACCTTCGTAACATCCACTGTTTATAAATCTTATTTGATTCAAATCGATACCCTCACGTTACTTGTCGATCTTATCTCTATGAAAATACTTTCCTTTGATATGATTTTAGAAATCGATTGGTTAACTACTCATCATGCCAAAATTGATTATTTTCGTAAGGTTGTTAGCTTTCATATTCCTAACCAACCTGTTATGCAAATTTAAGCAACCAAACCACTAAAGTTAATCACTGTCACATCAAGCCATAAGTAAAGAGCCCCGATCCTTTCGTTGTTTACTTCCTTGTGTGGAATGCACAGAAGCCAAACTTTTCGTAGGGGACTTTGTGAATAACGGTGCTAAGTTGATAGGTTTCAATGTGACATATTATCCAAGTCTTGGATGAGAATCATAGTTTTGAATGATATTTCTATTGTTAATAAATTTCCTGACGTATTCCTGAAGAACTTCTAGCCTACCCCTAGAGCGTGAAATCGAATTTTGTATTGACCCCAGTACAAAACCCATTTCTAAAACCCTCAAATATTTTTCTTCACCCAAAACGAATGTAACATATGCCGAAGACGTTGGCTCGAGCTGTTGAAGATTACGATCATACCATTCAATAGCATCGTGGGAAAGCGAACGTGGTAGCTGACGTGTTAAGTAGAAGATCGTATACATTTATGAGTGCAATGTTGTTAACATAAAGACCCATTTTATATAACTTACAAATGATGAAGATAGAGTTAAAGACTCTAGGGACCCACGTGAAGATAACGAATATACGATTAGAATCGACTTTAATCGATAAAGTTAAAGCCGCTCAAACTACACACCCGGAGCTGGTGAATATAAAGAAGAAGGTTCATGAAGGCGTTATTTGTGACGCCCCCAAAATAGGTCTAATCCATCCAACCTATTATGAGTCATCAAATACATGGTACAGAAACAACTACAACATCATTAATATAATTGTTGTGCAAAATACGACAACACAAATACTGTGAGTTTAAATACAAATATTGTCTTTTAGACAATATCCACACTCAAATAAATTCCTCATTACAATTATTGATGAACTATTTTACAAAAATAATGAGGACTGCTAAAACAACTCTCTAGGACCATCACTCTATACCCCGACCGGTTCTTCCTATGTTCTCGCTTCCTGAGAAGAAAAATGGAACAAAAAGGAAAAGGGTGAGCTCAAGTAGCCCAGTAAAGAATATTATGACTAAGATAATATACAACAAATTATCCTTACTCTTCAACAGTGAAAAATATGATAGAATATAATAGACAACAAGTTTTAGATCAACAACTGCAGCGAAAACAATAATTCCTTAGAAGAGTTAAGTAGAGAATGAAATCTACTATCATCTATGAATTTAAAAGTCCATCATCAATATTTTATCCATGTAACATCAATCAATATACATCTTGAATCAAATATTCATCTTTGCACTACGGGCCAAAGATATTCATTTGTATCACCAGTTGGTCATGTTCATCTCAACACCTGTTCATCTTTGCACTACGGGCCAAAGATATTCATCAGGTAATCATTAATCTTTGCACTACAGGCCAAAGATATTCATCAAGTATCACCATTAAGGACTGAGGATGATGAAAAATATTTTAGAGAATGAATCCAGTGAGACAGAAGGACAAATATTAGGGATTCATATTTCGGTTTATTTAAATTCAATAATACTCCATAATAACCAAGTGTGAAGTAGAATTCAAAAATAAAGATCAAAACATGGATACAATCAAAGATAATAACCATAAAAGACATCTGGGACGAAAAAGAGAAAATTTCATTTTTCTATTAATAGTGTCGTATTTGTGAATAGTGTCGTATATGTGAATAGTGCCGTATATATGAATAGTGCCGTATACGTGAATAGTAACCCTAAAAAAAGGTAGAAATTCCACAATAAAATTCATAAAAATATCTCAGCATAATGATATTGAAGAAAATAATATCATTTAAGAAGAAAATAACATCCCTTACAATCCCTTAAAATCCCCTACCTCAAAAAGAGCAGTACTTCTGACTGGAATATAGGATATGATGCTGAAGGAAACTTGCACTGATTAGCAACTCTCAAAGTATTAAAATACTCACAAAAATACGCTCGATAATATAGGGAGAGAAAACTTTTGTTTCTGGTATGATTTTTAATTCTAACTCAACACCCTATTTATAGGAAAATGATAGAACGCTTCAGCAGACTTGACCTGCATCCTGATGGCTTTACCTGTTACTATTCCTACCCACCACTTTTGAAATAAAATTTTAGCACATTTTCACCAACCAAAGGTGGGACCCACTCATTTCTAGAATTTTCTAAAATGGTTTAAAATTGAAATAATAATCAGAAACTTTAATAATTCATAATAAATAGCCCTTTTATCAGAAAAATACAAATTTTATGTCCATTTTATACGAAATCGAATTCTCTACAACTTTGTAGCTTTAAGTTTTTCCAAATTCCAGACAGAAAATATCTGAAATCCACAAATGGATGATTTTTAACACCTTTTAAAATTCATAACAAATCATACGTTAATTTTTAACGGTTCAAAATTTATGGACATATACTCAACTTATATATGTATAACATATCCAAAAATCACAACGATCCAACGATCGGATTAAAATTATAACTCACGCAATAGAGCTTTAAGAACACCGATTTGATTTTTTAATACATCCAATCCGATAAAATACTGATAAAACACCTCAGTATTAATTCCTTCATTTACAACCACATAAAATATATCCATCATTTATATCCACATAAAATAAATATTTCCTTATCATATAAATTAATAAATAATTATTCACAAATAATATTACAGAATCACAAGAATGACAACTAGGCCGTTCCCAGGAAAGGTGGGGCTTTTCGATAAAGATTTCTCTTTACTGGCGCGCAATTAGGTGACCAAACCTAATTGCCAATAATGTTATCTAATAATATTATTTAATAATATGAATTATTGATCTGATAATGGGAAATACTGTGCAGTGACAATTATTGAAACAACAATAATATAAAATATCAACATAACAATTATTGATTCAATAAAATAAAATATTGAACAGTTACTGTAATAATTATTGAGTAGTGCCTTATTACGTAAGAATCAATAATTCAAAAATATTGTGCAATACCGTGTGTTATTGTGCAACCACACGTATTACTGTCTTTTAACCACTAGGTATTACACTGTTATTTATAAAAACTCAAACTTGTTGTTTTCTTCATCCAATAGTTATTCATTATGGGGACCACAAATGGTTGCGCCGTCGTATGAATATTCCCCGACAACAAGAATATTCCACGACCAAATGAATATTCCCCGATAACAATGAGTATTTTATAACCACTTGCGTATTTTGAAAAAATTTCATATATCACCCTTAACTTTACTTTTTATCAATTTATCCATTTACTGAATAGTTATTATAAGAAAAATTGAATACTTTTATTTCATAAAATTTGGGGTCTTACATTATTCTAGAAGCAAGAGTCGATGAATAGAGGAAATCTCAACCCTTGATTTCATTGGCCCATTTGAAATCCTCGATCGAGTAGGAACTGTGACCCATAGACTCGTTTTATCGTCAATTATGTCGCGCGTTCATAACGTTTTTTACGTATCGATGTTATGTAATTATGTGGACGACCCAAACCACATTATTGAATTAGAACTAGACGAGATAGCAGAAGATTTAACGTATGAGGAGATACGTGTTAAAATCTTGGATAAGAATGATCATATTTGACACTCAAAGGTTATACCTCAAGAGTTAGAATCTGAAATGAAGTCAAGGTATCCTCACCTCTTACGTGAGAAGTCACTCAGTTATACTCAATTATTGCTACAGTAATTGCTGCATTATATCTCTCATATTATTGATTCAATTATTGTCACAATATCATCTGCATAATATTTTATATTATTAAATCAATAATTGAGATGACAGAGTTATTCATATTATTATTTGCAATATTGAAAATGTCTAGAAGTTCTGTCAAGGAGAGGTTAGATAATCTAATTGCGCGTCAATAGGTAGAAATCCTTATCGAAAAGCCCCCTCTTTCCTAGAAACGACCTGATTGTTAAATATTGTGAGTTATAATATTAATGATGAATAAGTTTGTGTTGATTAAAGATGAAATTGATAGTTTCATTGTGTGGAAATTATTAGTGTTAGTGAAAATCGACATTTATTTCGATAATAATTGATGTCTGGAGGTTATATTGACCAATCGGGTAATTAACCGGATAAATGAGCAATTAAATGTTATTAATTCACATGTTTATAACTATGTATTCACATGTGTGTACTATTGATTCACATGATTTACTATTAGGGGAGTTGGTGCAAGATTGATAATACTTGCAAGACTAAATTAAAAATGGAGGTATAGATGAAGGTACTATACTGTAATTATTTTTTTCACATGTATAGAACTATTAAGTCACATGATTTACTATAAGGGGAGTTGGTGCAAGTTTGATAATACTTGCAGGACTAAATTGAAAATGAAGAAAAAGACGAAGGTGTTATACTATAATATTTCGAGTCCCAAAATATGAAATTATTGAAACTATATTTTTCTATAAATAGAATATCTTTCTTCCTTCATTTCTCACCAATTCACTAAGTTTTAAAAGAGCAATTATTATAGAGAGAAAGAAGAAGAGAAGTCTGCTACCTCAGTATTCCAGTATCCAGTTTTCTTCTAAGGTAAGGGGTATTATTTTTTCGTATTCATGAAGAGAGTTATTTCTTTCAATACTCGTAAGAGCTGTTATTCCATTCTTTATTATTTTGTTGGAATAACCTGTCTACACGGACTACCGCATGTATGGTGAATTCTTTTGTTATTTCATTCTTTATTATTCTGTTGGAATAACCTGTCTACGCGGACTACCGCATGCATGGTGAATTCTTCTATTATTCTATTCTTTATTATTCTGTTGGAATAACCTGTCTACGCGGACTACTGCATGCATGGTCAATGACCCTTCGTATTCATTCCTTATTAAATTGTGGAAATGATCTATCTACGTGGATTACCGTATGGCAGGTAAAAATCCATTTGCAGTTTCATATATTCTATTATACTCATTTGGTTAAAGTTTTGGCTTCTATACTCCATGAAATTAATAGAATATCCTTGATATTTGCGCTTCATCCAGTATCTTTTCATGGAAATATTCTTCTGAGCATTCTTGAATTTTACTCGACAAAGCAGTATCATGTTGACAATTTGAACGTTATTGAATCCTGGATAAATTAAATTATAAATCTTTAAAATTTATCCTAGAACTTGTTTTATTAAATTATTATGTCATTGTCATCATCCTCATGCTTATATTGTGATGAAAGTCATCGTTGGCTTACGTGCATAGATGGACTTGGTATGATTATGACCAGGGATTATTCGGTATAATCATGACCGTAATGTAATGAATGATGTGGTAAAAGTCCTCATTGGCCTGTAGTTCATTGATGGACAGTTGTTGGTAAGATTATGACCAGGGATTATTCAATATAATCATGACCATTGATGATTACATGAATATCCTTGGTCGTGGTACAGGGATGATTCGATTTTATTTATTAAGTAGAGTCTCAACGATAAAGTTGATGAAAAACTTTTTATATCATAGAAGATAGTAGATTTTATGCTCTAATTGACTCTTCTAATGGATTGTTTATTCCTCTACAGTTGTTGATCTAAAAGTTGTTATCTATTGTATTCTATCAGTGGTTATACTATTGAAGGCTAAGGATAATTTATTTTGCATTATCTTAGTCATAATATTTCTTACTGGGCTAGTTGAGCTCACCATTTTCTTTCACTGTTCTCTTCAAGAAATGAGAATATAGTTGGGACTGGTCAGGGAACAGATTGATGGTCCAGATGGTTGTTTTAGTAGTCCTCACTATTCTTTGAAATAGTGTGATAATATTTGTAATGAGGACTCCATTGAGTGTGAATATTGTCTAGAAGACAATATTCTTGTTTAAACTCTCAGCTATATTTTGTCGTATATTACCCGACAGTTGTATAATTAAGTTTGTATTTGATTTATGTACCATGTGTTTGGTGACTCGGAATGGGTGATGTATACCTATTTTGGGGGCGTCACAGTGTGGAATACGATTGATGAAATGGATTTAGAGTTTGGACTTAATATGATCCAATGGGATTTGGATTATACCAAGTCCAAGTAATTGAGTAATCAAGCCCAATGAATTAGGTGTTTAAGCCCAAGTCAAGGCCCACCATTATATTTAATTAAGCCCAATCCAAGAAACTGAATTGTGGATCGAACCGATGGGTCACCGAATGGGTAAAACCCATGGGGCAACCCATAGGGATGACCCATGTGCATGTGGGCCGGCTACTTGGTGGCCAAGTAAAGTGATCTACTTGAACACAAAGAATTTTACTTGGTGATGAAGTAGTGAATAGTAAGGAGGTGGGTAGAAATGACCAAAGAGCCCTCCATTTGATTTGCCTATAAATAAAAGGCTTAAGTTAGTTATTTTTGGTTTCTAAGAGTCATCCAACATATATTGAGAGAGAGAAATAACTAGAAACAAGTGATCATATCACTTTGAAGCAAAACCTTAGAGTTTTTAGCAAGAACACCAAGATCAGAAAGGTAATATTCCTTTAATGATAGTTTCCATCCTTTTGATTTCTTTGATTATAAAGAATCATAGATTGGTGGAGAATGCCTCTTTTGGAGGAAAAAGGATGACTTGTAATATGTAAAACCTTTATAAGTCATGTGTAAATGAAAATCGTAAGGGTTTACGTAAGTTAAAACCGTAGGAAATATGTATTAATGAACTTTGTTGTAGATGGACAAATTGAACACCGTCACTATTAAGATATGTGCATCTTGCTTGGTTAGGATGTAGATATGAAATCAATGGAGTGTTCCATTTGATTTGGAATATAGAACACTAGTAACGAAGTTATAGCGAATTTTACAGAATTAGATGTTAAACGTCGAAAACGTAGAAATTCCGGATTAGTAGTCGAAAGTTGTTGTGTGACTTGGAAATGTTGGTTTTCAATGTCAACACGTGAGATAGGGTATTTAAGAGTTATGGGCTCAAGAATTGTTGAATTTTGACTTAAAACGAAGAAAACAAGTATTAAACGCTCGAAAGCATTTAACAAACGCTCGAAAGCATTTAACGAACGCTCGATAATGAAATTAGAAGCGAATTTTGAGTTAACGGATTTGGAATTAAAAAAATTCTTATATGAATGTGTAGAGTTGTAATTTATGAGTTGTAGGCTTTTGAACGGACCAAATCGGACTTATAACGAAGAAGTTATGAAGCCGGGAAGTTTACTAAAAAATTTCTAGTGTTGAGGTCTGGCACCACGGCGCCAGACAAGGCTTGTTGTTCCGTGCCGCAGCGCCATGTACAGTGTAAAGACCTACTGAAGAGTGGCGCCGTAGCGCCATTCATACAAAGGGGTTTCGCGTCGTAGCACAGGAACCGGGACTTAGCTACTGTAAACTGGCGCCACAGCGCCAGTGTTAGGAATAGATGCCACACCGCGGGGCCGAGGTAGGGCATTTGTTAGACAAGTCAGGTTTGAACTTCAATTGTTCTGAGACCTATACAAGTTAAGTTTATATACTTAATAAGTGTACTAAAACTATTCCTACATTACATATACTAGTGTATATGGTAATGAACCTAGGAATTGAACGTGAGTTGTTAGAATGATAACGAAGAACACAAAGTGTTAATAAAAAACTGTGAACGGTAATCGACATTGGTATTTCACCAATGATGATTGAGTTCGGTTAGTAACGTAAGATCGTTAACAAGCCGGGATGAAGGGTAGTATGTCGAATTGACATTATTAATGAAATAAAGTCAACTAAGACATAGAAGAGAAAGAAGTTGGTAGAAACAATGTGATTAATTGTTTGGTAGCTAATTACAGTGTGCTATGTGAATATATCATGTAGATTCTGTAAACGCTGAGAACAGTCAAATAAATTATTCGAAGACGCTTGAGGGCAAGTTTTCTTAACGCTTGTCTAACCTTCGTGTTAGTCGAGTTTTCTGTGATTCATTGTACTGAATTGCATGAATGATTTTAAAGAAAGGGTCAATGCCAGTTTTAACTCGGCTAGACTATTCGTAAGTGATAGATTTATTTGTATACATATCTTTCTATATAGAAATGATAATGCTATCCTATGCCAAGTATTTGGTACGGATTCAAAGGTAAGTTTGTTTATGAACAAACAAAAGTATTTTTCATCGTTTATACGATGGGCACGCGAGTTTGCCAAAACATAAACGTAAATACGTTTAAAGGATGAATGTTGATCAACATAGAGTACTATAGGCTGATCACCTAGAAGTACTCGTAAGTAATGCCGGATGTACAGCCTTAGTGCTGTGATGCTCTTTTCAAGTATGAAAATAGAAAGATACTATTTATGGTCTTTCAGCCAGTTCAGAATTACTAAACTATTATATACTTTGGGAATTGATGTTATGAATTGTTAAGTATTAATGTTTCGTAATAGTTCATGACTATTAGTTCAGTTATGGAAGATTTTCATATAATTCACGAATGTGGTATTGATGTTATTCTTTGTTAGACTTGCTGAGCTTGTTATTCTCACTTCTTGAGTGAATTATATGATTGCAGTTAAAGATAAACGTACTGAGATTGCTAAGAGAGATAAGGGCAAGGCTAAGATGGATAGTTAACAATCTTGTAATAGATTATTATGGTTGTATGTATTGTACTTACGAACAACAAATGATGTAATCAGTTTATGAACACGGGAAAGGATTTTATTATAATTGTAATAAGAAGATAGTTAATACATTCATTATGTTATGTTTTCAACGGAATGATTGTATAGTTATGAGTACCGTGTAGCACCATATGTCGGGTTGGAAGATTCCCGGATTTGAGGGCGTTACACAATTAACAGGCCCCCGAACCTGGATACTTGAAACCCGAACTCGGTACTTCACGATACCATTTCTATGAGCGGAAATATTACTAATAATAATAACACTAAAATAAATTATAAACTTATCTTACTTTTATCAGAGTTTAATCCCAAGTACGCAACCTTTACTATATGACACCGTAAACCTAATCTGTTTCCTTTCCTTTTCACTTGTTCTTGACCGATCCTTCTGATTGTTCACACTTATCTGAAAACATTTAAATTAAGCAAGGATGAGCATTTGAGTGCCCAGCAAGTATTATATATATATATATACATATAAGCTGAAAAAGTTTAAATGTTTTCTTTATAATATCCATCTACAACAAGTCAATAGTTGTTAAGTATTCTGAACCGATATTAATAACATAACAACTCTCTTTCAAATTTTTGAAACTACGTACTGGCTATAAATAGGGTTTAAATGACATTCTATGAACATTGTTTTTATTTTCAAAAAGGTTTAGCAGAACTTCATCTGCAAACCGT
This sequence comes from Panax japonicus, assembly GCA_020205505.1. Taxonomy (NCBI): domain Eukaryota; kingdom Viridiplantae; phylum Streptophyta; class Magnoliopsida; order Apiales; family Araliaceae; genus Panax; species Panax japonicus. The sequence continues at coordinate 44,064,794 of CM035114.1, forward strand.
CATAACTTACGGACACGGGGGTGATCAGCCCGTTGTGCCCTGCATTGATCAATACTACATTACAAGAACGATGTTATCATTTACTTGGTCCGCCTTGGGCGCATAAAAGTTTTCCCATGAACGGGATGTTCATATTTGTCAGGGTTCCAGACAAAAGGTTTTATTTTATCCAACAATAATCTATAATTCAACATATATGTATAACAAAGGTGTATCAACATGTGATTAAATACAATGATTATCCAAGTGGGGACACTTGTATAATCATTTATAGAAATTAACGAACAGAATATATATCCGAATTATCATATACTAACATATTGATAATCAAAGGGTGTATATAATATAGGTTTAACCATCTGTACATTAATAATAATAATTCTGAACTTCTCACTTCTGTCCATTGCATAAAGAAAATGCAAAGTTAGGATACTTGCCTGATGCGCTGCTTACAATTCTCAACTTAGTTCTATCTTTCTATCATGACCTATCATTAATCAAATCAATCGTTCGATTAGAACAATATACCATAACACATAGTACTGCCTTTCGCAGTCAGCACATAACCTAATCATCTTATCACACATGTTCAACAATCATGGCATCACAAACTAACATCAACTCATTCCTAATCACATAGTCACATAACCTTAACAACCATTGAATCACAAATAAACAGTTAACTAATTAAATTATCTATGTCCACATCAATTTCTGAAACATGTTGGCGTGTCGACAACCATATCAGATAATTATCGAGTCTGAGACTCTATTCTGTATCTCAATATCCAAATAGATAACTTAAACAATAATCGTATTATTTTTCATGACCTTATAATAATTATAAAATAATTATTACCATTTACCATAATTTTTGAAATATCAGAATCATTATTAAATGATTTAAATATCAAACAATTCTATTATCATTAATATTAAACTATTAATGAAACCATTTCCAAAATATTAAAGTTATTTATAATAACTCAAAATATTTTTAGAGTACTTATATTACCCTTAAATAATTTTTAAAACATCTAAAATCATTATTAAATAATTACCATTAATATTTAAATATTAATGAACTATTATCTAAATATTAAAAGTCATTAATTATAACTTAAAATATTTTTAATTCATTTAATAAATAACTTAACTATCATTAATATTAATTTATTAATGAAAATTATCACAAAATATTAAAAGTTATCAAAAATAACTCAAAATTATTTTTTTAACACAATAATATAATTTTTCATGAATTAAAACTATTTTTAAATAATTTATCTAATATTGTAATTAAATAAATAAATACCATTTGCATTCCAAAAATATTAAATATTTTCGAAATATACCAAAAATAATTAAAATATAATTTTCGGACATTAAAATAATTTTTCAGAATTTATTATGTATTTTTAATAATTAAAAACCATTTTTATCAAATTTTTTATTAATTTTTGAAAATTATAAATAAAACTGTAGCTAAAGGGCTATAGCGACACTTTCTGTCGCTATAGGTGTTCTTGAGGATTTCCAGAAACATATAACAGTGTGCTAGGGGGTGGTTTGACCGGGTATATCTCTTAGGTTAATGTGTTGCTGGGCTTGAAATTGATTTCATGTTGTAGTGAACATAAAAGATTGAGTTGCACAAGTAAGTCAAGCTAGGATCACAACTCCCCTAATCTCCTAACTCTCCACATTACAAACAAATCATAGGAATGACCAACTGAGAAAAGTAAATACACATAAGCCTCTTTCGACGGTCAAATGCACATCTCTTAGCTAGACGAATTAAAATATTTCTATGGTGAAAATAACTAGTCTAGGGTCGTTAAGCTTAATCTCAATGGTTACATAAGGAAAATAGAGATATGTCTATCCTATTATGCAATATATGCTCTCATTCATGGGCATGGTCATAACAAGTATTCTTGTATTTTAGGGTTACATATTAACATCCATTTTTCAATATCCATTAATACCTATATCAAATCCTTTGTCAAGCAATAAATAAATAAGCAAGAAACACAACAACCCATTCCAAAATGATTCATTATAATAAATAGGAGAGAAAGTTATTTAAGCTAAACATTAGGTTACATTGTAATCCTAGAAATGTAATTAGTTCATAATTATGGGACTAATAAACATTTTAAAAATGTTCAACATGCTCAAAAATACACAAATGAATGAAAGATTTGGATAAAGAAAACTCCTTTTGTGAAGTTTTCTGGCTTCAAGTCTTCTATTCTCCATGTAGAGTCCAAGCTATGAAGGATGAAATGAGCTTTTCTTCCTTAAAGACCAACTTCTTTCTCTTCTAAGCTAAAAATCTTCAAAAACTACTCATACACTCTCTTGTACTGATGATGAAGGCTTCTTAAAGTTAATAATCATGTTTCTTTAGCTTTTTAGGTCATTAAGACCTAATTTCTGCCTGGGCACCAGAGGTGGCACTGCAGCGCCAAGTTTTAGCCTTAGAACGACATTGCAACACTGAGTCAACATAATATGTCAGTAAGTGGTGCTGTAGGGCTAGTTTGTAAAGGAATTGGGGCACTGCAGCGCTATGATGATGTCACTGCTTGCCTGCTGCGCCGGTATGGGAAATTTAACCTTTTTACCCCTACAAAGTTGGAAATGACCTAATAAGTCCTGCAACACATAAATTAAGCAAAATAATACAAAAGCTATATAAATTACGAAGAACAAGCAACTTCTTAAGCAATAAGGGATCCGATTCACGGGTATAAATCTCACTCATCAAATACCCCCAAACTTAAGCCTTTGTTTTTCCTCAAGTAAACTATTTGAACAATCACATCCATAGTAATGTAAGACACGAATTAAGTCTAATACTATATACTAGCAACATGGCTTCTGAGCTCAATTATAGCCACTCTTAGAGAATAGGACAAACATAAATATAAATAAGGGTTCAATATAAATTTTTATGCATAAGATTATATTCGATCCATTCTCTGTGTGTGTGAAGACCAACCATCCTAACTAATCATAGCTCAAATTAAGCTCACACAATTGATTGTAATAACCAATATGTTAACTCTGTAACTTAAGCAATTTGTAACGCCCGAGAAAATCGGATTTGTATGAGAATTAAATTTTTATTTGATTATGTGATTAAATAAATTTAATTGATTATTTATGTGAGTAAGCTATGTGAATGTCGTTCTATGACCTAAAATGTGCGGATGTGGTTAGTATTTTGGCTATGTGCTAGAATTAATTGTTTTGAATTTCCAAAACAAAAATAAAAGTTTTCCAAGAAATTCTCGTAAAAACACTATTCATCCGTTTCTGCTCGGGAATTAAGTTTGAAATTCTGAGAAACACGTAATGATAGAATATAAAGACGAGATGAAATATTTAATAATATTTTATTTATAGAAAATGAAGTTTTCGCCTGCGGACTTAAAACCTAAAGGTTGAAAAGAATGATTTTCGAGAAGGAAATGAGATGAATATTATGAGTTACGATAATGAGTATGCGTATGTTATATGAGTGTGATATTATTTAGTATACGAGTATAGTATGAGGATTTAATATGAAGTACAATACGATTATCTACGAGTGTTATACGAAGAGAATACGTGAATTATACATGTGTAATACGATTGATATAATGGATTTAGATTTTGGACTTAATATGATCCAATGGGATTTGGATTATACCAATTCCAAGTAATTAAGTAATCAAGCCCAATGAATAAGGTGTTTAAGCCCAAGTCAAGGCCCAACGTTATATTTAATTAAGCCCAATCCAAGACACCAAATCATGGATCGAAGCGATGGGTCACCGAATGGGTAAAAACCCATGGGGCAACCCATGGGGATGACCCATGGGCATGTGGGCCGACCACTTGGTGGCCAAGTAAAGTGATCTACTTGATCACCAAGTATTTTACTTGGTGATGAAGTAGTGAATAGTAAGGAGGTGGGTACAAATGACTAAAGAGCCCTCCATTTGATTTACTTATAAATAGAAGGCTTAAGTTGGTTATTTTTGATTTTCCAAGAGTCATCCAACATATATTGAGAGAGATAAATAACTAGAAACAAGAGATCATATCACTTTGAAGCAAAACCTTAGAGTTTTTAGCAAGAACACCAAGATCAAAAAGGTAATATTCCTTTAATGATAGTTTCCAGATTTCTTTGATTATAAAGAATCATAGATTGGGGGAGCATGCCTCTTATGGAGGAATAAGGATGGGTTGTAATATGTAAAACCTTTATATGTCATGTGTAAATGAAAATCATAAGGGTTTACGTAAGTTAAAACCGTAGGAAATATGGATTAATGAACTATATTTTTGATGGACAAATTGAACACCATCACTATTAAGATATGTGCATCTTGCTTGGTTAGGATGTAGATATGAAATCAATGGAGTGTACAATTTGATTTGGCATATAGAACACTAGTAACGAAGTTATGGCGAATTTTACAGAATTAGACGTTAAACGTCGAAAACGTAGAAATTCTGTATTAGTAGTCAAAAGTTTCCGTGTGACTTGGAAACATTGGTTTTCAATGTCAACACGTGAGATAGGGTATTTAAGAGTTATGGGCTCAAGAATCGTCAGATTTTGACTTAAAACAAAGAAAATGAGTATTGAACGCTCGAAAGCGTTTAACGAAAGCTCAATAATGAACTTAGAAGTGAATTTCAAGTTAATGAATTCAAAATTGCAAAATTCTTATATGAACGCGTAGAGTATGTAATTTATGAATTGTAGGCTTTTGAGCGGACCAAATCGTACTTATAACGAAGAAGTTATGAAGCCGAGAAGTTCACTAAAAATCTTATCTATAAAAAAATTTTGGTGCTGAGGTCTGGCGCCGCAGCGCCAGACAAGGCTTGTTGTGCCGCGCCGCAGCGCCGTGCACAGTGTAATGGCCTACTGAAGAGTGGTGTCATAGCGCCATTCATACAAAAGGGGTTTCGCGCCGCAGCGCCGGAACCGGGACTTAGCTACTGTAAACTGGCGCCGCAGCGCTAGTATTAGGTATAGATGCCACGCCGCGGCGCCGAGGCAGGGTATTTGTTAGACAAGTTAGGTTTGAACTTCAATTTTTCTAAGACCTATACAAGTTAAGTTTATATGCTTAATAAGTGTACTAAAACTATTCCTACATTACATATACTAGTGTATATGGTAATGAAACTAGGAATTGAATGCGAGTTGTTAGTATGGTAACGAAGAACACAAAGTGTTAATAATAAACCATGAACGGTAATCGACATTGGTACTTCACCAATGATGATTGAGTTCGGTTAGTAACGTACGATTGTTAACAAGCCGGGATGAAGGGTAGTAAGTAGAATTGACATTATTAATGAAATAAAGTCAACTAAGACATAGAAGAGAAAGAAGTTGGTAGAAACAATGTAATTGATTGTTTGGTAGCTAATTACAGTGTGCTATGTGAATATATCAAGTAGATTCTGTAAAGGCTGAGAACAGTCAAATAAATTATTCGAAGACGCTTGAAGGCAAGTTTTCTTAACGCTTGTCTAACCTTCGTGTTAGTCGAGTTTTCTGTGATTCATTGTACTGAATTTTTTTTGCTAAATTTTGTTTGTATAAAAAAGAACCAAGACACAAAGGCAAGGGGGATACCCCAGAATATAGCTACATCATCTGTGGATAGGCCCAAGATGAGGAAGCTATACAAGGAACTAGACCATAACCCAACTAGTTAGTAATAAACCAATTATAGAAATATTGACTATTTGTAGCTTTGATGAAAGAGTTATATGTAGATAACCTAGATTTAATGATATTAATGACATGTTTTACAAGACTAGTCGTAGGAGGAAGAGTGAGTGAAGCTTTTTATTCCTAGTCTCCCAGACTTTGTAGAAGCAAACAGCCACTGTTAGGCTAAGAATATTCCTTGAAAGGTTTGAACCTTGAAAGTTTGTTAGGAAACTCATAATAGCATCCCAAAAGAGTGGAAAAGGAGTCCAATTTCCAAGGTTTGTAGCCGTAAGAAGAATAGTCTCTGAGAAAGCTCATTTAAAGAATAAATGTTCAAAGGTCTCCAGATAAAGGTTGCACAGAGGGTTGTTCCATGTTATCCCAGAATACCCCAAAGTCTTGTCATTGGCGGGAAGTCTCTTAAGGATGCCTAGCCAAAAGATAAAAGAGAATCGAGGGACATAGCCAAGCACTAACCCGTAACCAAATCAATCTTATTTAAATGAATGATGTGATATTTTATATGTAAACTATGTAATTAACTAATACCAACTACTCCTAGAATGAGACTAGATAATGAAGACTTGAGATTACAATTTCACCTATTGAATCATTTAAAACGACACACTTCATGTTAAGCCAAATTAATTATACCGGATTGTTAGTCGAGAACACGAAAGTGAAATATAGACATATCTCGATGTAGCATACACATATCACATATAATCCACAATTGATAGAATAAACATTATAACGCCAGAGAAAATCGGATTTTTATGACAATTAAATTTTTATTTGATTAAGTGAATTAAATGAATTTAATTGATTATGATGTGAGTAAGCTATGTGAAGGTTGTTCTATGACCTAGAATGTGCTAACGTGGTTAGTATTCTGGCTTCGTGCAAGAATTATTTGTTTGGAATTTCCAAGACGAAAATAATTGTTTTTCGAGAAATTTCTGTAAAAATATTATTCATTCGTTTCTGTTTGGGGAATTATTTTGAAATTCCGAGAAATGCGTGATGATAGAATATTGAGATTAGATGGAATATCTGATAATATTTCATTTATGGAAAATGCAGTTTTCGCCTACAGACTTAAAACCTAAGGGTTGAGTATATTGATTTTCGAGAAGGAAATAATATGCGTAGAAGGAAGGGTGTTGGGGTTAATGCGAGTATTATAAATTTATGATACTATATAGTATCTATGTATAATACGTTGAGTAAATATGAAGTACAATACGATTATTGTGCAAGTAGTATACAGAGAGAATACGTGAATTATATGTATGGGATACGATTCATATTATAGAATTAAGTTAAGACTTAGTGACTAATTCAATTGTGTTGGATTAGAACTAGCCCAATCAATTGAATAACCAAGCCCAAAAAGATTGATGGGTTAAGCCCAATTCATTAAAACTGAACCGTGGATCGAACCGATGGGTCACTGAATGGGTAAAACCAATGGGGTGGTGGGACGGCCACTTGGTGTGCAAGTCAAGCAAATCACTTGGTCACCAAGTATTTTACTTGGTGACAAAGTGTTGAATACTAAGGAAGTGGGACATTGGACCAAAAAGCCCTTCCTCTTGTTTTCCTATAAATAAGAAGGCAAGGTTTACCATTTGAGAGTTTTTCAATTTCTCAACCAATATATTTGAGAGAGAAAAGAGCTAGACTTAAATCATTCTTCTACTTTGAAGCTTTTTCATTAGAAGTTTATCAAGAACACTAAGAGTTTTTAAGGTAATATTCCTTACTTCGCATTCCATCTCTTTTAGATTTTCTTTTATCTTAGAGAATCATAGAATGGGTGGTATATGTCTTGTATGAGAGATTAAAGATGATTTACCATAGATTCAATCTCTACAAGTCATGAGATTATAAGAATCATAAGGTTTAATATAGTTTTGAACCATGAAAATATTGGTACTTCGCCGACAAAGTTAGAGTCTGGTTAATAACGTTAGTTGATTAATAAACCGGGACGAATGGTAATAAGACATGTTGACTTTAATAAATTTATTAAGTTAACTAGGACTTAGAAGAGAAAGAAGTTGGTAAAACAATGTGAACATTTATTTGTTAGCTAATTATAGTTTGCTATGTGAATATATCATGTAGATTTTGTAATGGCTGTGGTCAGTCCAGTAAGTTATTTGAAGACGCTGAAAGGCAAGTTTTCTTAACACTTGTCTAACTTTCAAGTTAGCCAAGTTTTATGTGATTCGTTGAACTAAATTGCAAGACTTGTTTTAAAGAAAGGGTCGATGCCAGATTGTAACTCGACTAGACTATTCGTAATATATAGATTGATTTTTGTTCATATCATTCTATATAGAAATGTTAACGCTATCCTATTCCAAGTAATTGGTACGGACGTGAAGGTAAGGTTTGTCTATGAACAAACAAAAGTATTTTTCATCGATTATTCAATGGGCACGCGGGTTTGCCAAAAATATTAAACGTAAATACGTTTAATGAATGAGTGTTGATCAACATAAAGTACTATAGGTTGATCACCTAGGAGTGCTCGTAAGTTATGCGGATGAACGGCCTTAGTGCTGTGGACTCCTTTCTAAGTATAAAAACTGAAAGTAACTGTTCATGGTCTATCTACCGATTCAGAATTCCTAATCTATTATATACTTTGGGAATTGATGTTATGAACGGTTAAAGTATTATTGTTTCATAATACTTCATAACTATTGTTCAGTTATGTCGGAATTGTTATATAATTCACGAATGTGGTATTAATGTTATCCTTGATTAAACTTGCTGAGCTGTTATGATCACTTCTTGCATGAATTATATAACTGCAGTTAAGGATGAACGTACTGTGAATGCCAAGAGAGATAAGGGCAAAGCTAAGATGGATGCTTAGGCATTGTGTAATAATTTAGTAAGTTTGTATGTATTATACATTATGAACAATGAACAATGAACAATGTAACTGGTTTATGAACCTGGGAAGGATTATACTTTAATTGTAATAAGAAGATAGTAATTACATTCATTTTGTTGTATTTCAATGGAATGATTGTGTGGATGTTAGTACAGTGGAACACCATATATCGGGTTGGAAGATACCCAAATTTGGGGGCGTCACAGGTTGGTATCAAAGCCTTAGGTTATAAAACTTAAGGGGGGAAAACCTTAGGCTAATAAACTCGTAAGGAAGGTAAAGTCTGAAGAATGAAATTCAAGTCCATTGAAGTAATAAGGTATTGAGATAACTCAGTATCGAAAGGATTAAAAGATGGAAATTAATCTTAAAGATATTAAATGTGATTTGTGCTTATACTATTGTGTATTATGTACTAATCAACGTGTTATGAGTTTGTAGATGTCAACTGATAGCTTGATGTTTAGAAACATGGAAATGATAATTGAGGATTCAGTGAATCAAGTTGAGATAGTACCAATGCCAGTGGCGGAGGTACCGATAGTTGTACTAGATGACTCGGACATTGAGGAGTACATCTCTGAGGAGGAATACTCTGAGGAGACCATGGGGTTAGCATCATACCTTAACGAGATGCTAGACGTGGAGGAGGAGATGGAGGCGACATCGGTTAATACGGTGGTGCCTACTCAGGAAACGACACCTCCAGATGCAATGTGAGCATTGTATCTAGCTGTGTTGGATAGGAATGTGCAACTGCGCATAGTAGTAGAGACACAGAATGAGGAGATAACTGCCTTATATGAGGTGAAAGAATTTGCAGAGGAAAACTTTGAGTCAGAGCACGACGAGAAAGTGCTTATGACTGATAAGGCTCATGACTATAAGAATGAGGTCCTTGAGCTACAAAAGAAACTGGTTGACAAAGACCAGAAGATAGCTAGGATGGCATACATCCACGAATGCGCTCATGAGGATTTCAAGCTAAAAAATGCTTGTTATTCTATTGAGTCAGGATAGACTCGACATACCATAAGTTGAGATATAGTGTCGATTCTGGAAAATCAAAAATATGAGAATTTCGTTCGACAGTGTTAATAGATCATTAGATCTTTTTTTATGTAGTAGTGACGTAAAACCCTCTTTTGTATAATTTAAGGGTAATCTTTTTGTAAATCCTAATTTTTGTAGAAGGCAATCGCGGGATAGTATGTAATAGCTTTTGGCTAAGGGAGCATGATGTAAATAGTTTTGACTATGAAAGCATATTTATATAATGAAGTTTTTATTAAATGTTCTTGTTGTGGTATGAATGGTTGTTGTTGATTGAGAATAATAACCGAGTAGTTAAATAGATAATAACGAAGCTTTATTTATTTAATAAGAATTATGCTGCCGAGAAGGAGACAACGTAACCAAGAGGTCGAGTCTCATAATGAGAATCAGGGGGGTCCTAATAACCCTATGCAAAAGTTCGTTAACTTATTAACGGCTGCATTTAACCAAGTGGGGATGGGATTCCTCTAGCTCCTGGGGTAGCAAGAACGACTACCTTTAAGGACTTTAAAAGTGTGGGTCCTCTCGAGTTCCGAGGAACGACGGACCCACTAGAAGCACAGACATGGGTTAGAGAGATTGAAAAGGCGTTTGTGATAACAAACGTAGGTGAGGCACAGCAAAAGACTTTTTTGACTTACATGATGAAGGGGGAAGCCAACTACTGGTGGGAGGCTCACCAGGGTGGGGCTAGGACAGAGGCTGTTACGTGGGAACAGTTTAAGAAGGTTTTCTTCGAGAACTATTTCCCTACTAGCATACAGGGTAAGATGGAAATTAAGTTCCTAGAACTTAAGAAGGGGGGGAATGAGAGTTCCCCAGTATGCTGCCAAGTTTAACGAATTGGCGAGATTTGCTCCACACCAGGTGGATACAGAGGAGAGAAAGGCGCGCAGGTTTGAGCAGGGCATAATATTCTGGCTCTATAGTAGGATATCGATTTTTCAGAGTGCTTCCTACGGGACCAATCTGGAAAAGGCGATAATAGCTGAAGGTCATGGTGAGGCATTATCTCAGTACCACAAAGAGCGAAAGATCAAGAGAAAGTTAGAGGGAGGTAGTAAGGCTGAAATTGCCAGTGGAAGCGGCAACTTGCCAAAGAAAAAGAGTTTTAACCCTGGGAATACCGGGGTAAAGCAGGGAGATCCCAAATGGAGGACGGAAGCATGTAAGACATGCGGAAAGCCTCACATGGGAGTCTGTTTAAAGGGGAAAGCAGTATGCTATAACTATGGGCAGGAAGGGCATTTGTTACCCAACTGTCCTAACCCTAAGAAGAGCCAGGGATGTTTTGTCTGTGGGTCAATGGATCACATGGCAAGAAATTGCCCGAAGAAGGGTTTAGAAAGGAATAAGAGTTCTGGTAGTGGTAAATTAGACATTACTGGACCAACACCATCGGTGGGTAGACCCTCAGCTCGTACATTTAATATGACTGTCCAAGATACGGTTGCATCAACGGATGTGGTAGCAGGTATCATTTCGGTTAATAAGATAAATGCTTATGTGCTATTTGACTCGGGTGCTACTTGTTCTTTTATAGCATGTGAATTTGCTAAGCGATTAGGTTTAATCCCTGAGAAGTTACCTATACCATTAGATGTTAAGGTAGTAAATGAAGAGATAATCCTCATTGAACATATTCATAAGGATTGTTGCATAGAAATTAGAGGGAATAATTTATCGTTAGATTTGGTACCGATAAAGTTAAAAGAATTCGATGTAATTCTTGGTATGGATTGGTTGGTTAACCATAAGGCGATTATAGATTGCCATAGGAAAAGTGTAAACCTTCAGCTTTCTAAGAGAACCACGGTAATGTTCTTCGGTAGTAAATCACCGAGACGCTCTTGTTCTCTGTCTATGACACAAGCTAGGAAGATGTTGAGAAAAGGGTGTGTAGGTTATCTGTGCCATGTTATGGATACCCAAAGAGTGGGAACATCCTTGGACCAGATACCTATAGTGCAAGAGTTCGCGGATGTATTTCCGGAAGAGTTACCGGGTATTCCACCGGACTAGAGAGGTGGAGTTTGTAATTGATCTGTTAGCAGGAACAGAACCAGTTTCAAGGGCACCATATCGGATGGCGCTAGTTGAGATGAAGGATTTAATGGTTCAATTACAAGAACTATTAGATAGGAATTACATTCAACCGAGTGTGTCTCCTTGGAGAGCACCAGTGTTGTTTGTCGAGAAGAAGGATGGGTCGTTAAGACTTTGTATCGACTATCGACAGTTAAACAAGTTAACGATTAAGGATAAATACCCATTGCCCAGGATGATGATCTATTTGATCAGTTGAAAGGGCCAAAGTATTTTTCTAAGATAGATTTGCATACGGGGTATCATCAGTTAAAGGTGAGGAAGGAGGATGTACCTAAGATGGAGTTCAGAACTCGTTATGGTCACTACGAGTTTCTGGTAATGTCGTTTGGGTTGACTAATGCGCCAGCCGCATTTATGGATATGATGAACAGAGTGTTCAAACAATATTTGGACAAGTTTGTCGTAGTGTTCATTGATGATATTCTAGTCTATTCAAAGACGCCAGAAGATCATGCAGAACATTTAAGAATAGTGTTGGAAATACTAAGGAAGGAGAAGTTGTATGTGAAATTCACGAAGTGTGAATTTTGGCTTGAGCAAGTGCAGTTCTAGGGCATGTTATTGATAAGGATGACATTTCCGTAGATCCGGAAAAAGTAGAAGCAGATAATGTATGGGAGCAACTGAAAATGCCAACTGAGGTTTAAATTTTTCTGGGGTTAGCGGGATACTGTAGAAGGTTCATTCCGGACTTTTCTAAAATAACTACTTCGTTGACAAATTGACAAGAAAGTCGTTGAAGTATGTGTGGACTGAAAAATGTGAAAACAGTTTTCAGGAGTTGAAAAAGAGATTAAGTGAGGCATCTGTATTGTCCTTACCCGACGATACATAGAATTTTGTAGTGTATCGCTATGCTTCGCATAAAGGACTGGGTTACGTGCTCATTAATAAGTAGGTTTTATACCTACTTATCCGGTATCTATTACTTGAATATGTTTCTTAAACTCATGTTTCTTAGTTAATTTTCATGCATTTTATGTTCATTTTGTAGGTTATACGTTTGGGAGCGGTGTGAGTGACTATTGGTAAGGAAAAGCAAGGAAAATACAAGTAAAAAGCAATCCGAACATCGTTTATGCTTTCATGTTCAATTAATGTTCTTGGCTTGGAGCTTAGACTATATTGTAGAACGTTTTTTTAGCTTTCCGGAACATCTTGAATCATTCAAATCGGAGTTCGAATGAAAGAGTTATGACATTTCTACCAACGGACGTTGAACTTCACCGTTTTAGGTGGTCATTTGGATATCAGTCATTTCCAGTCCAATTTCGACCATAATGCATTTTTTATTTCTGAAACCTCAAAGAATTAAAGTTGTAGATCTCGTCGATATCTTCGATTTGATAGGTCGCGGACCCCGTAACTCCTCTCGGTTTAAAAGTTATGGCAATTTTAGCAGAGGAGGTTCCAGTAGAAAATGAATTGGCAGATTGGTATCAGTCAGGGCTGGACGTTTTTGTGCCTTAGGACCCAGTCAGGGCTGGGGTCCTGGGCGTTTTAGCAGTCCACTACCCAGCCGGGGCTGGGTTTTTACAAAGGAAAAAGCCAGCCGGGGCTGGTCTATGCGTGGAATGAGTAGATTTTGTCCGAATTTGAGTCCGAAAAGGATTGTTTTGAGTTGTTTGATTCAAGGACTTCCAAGAGGACTTAAAGACATGTACAAAGGCTTATAAAAGGAGGGGAATAACACAGATTAGAGGGGATTATTGATAGATTAGGGAGTTTTTGGAAGAATTCTATTATATTAGATTAGAGTAAATTAGATCAAAACACTAGTTTTTTATGAGATTTGGAGATTGATGCAACTTGGAGTCCATTGAAGATTCAAAGTAGGAGCAAGGAGGGAGCGTTAAATCTACAGACAATAGATTCTATCTTCTTTACTTCTTCTATTTTTGTCTTTTAATGATTATTCAATTGTGGATTCTTTGTTTAAATTTAATAATCATGAACTAATTCTTTGTTTGAGATTACAATGGATCTTATTGTGTAGTTTATTTTAATATGCTTCGTTATCAATTATTATGTTCTATTGAGAGGATTGTCTATTGTGATTTGGACTTAATTGTTTAATTGTTTGGCCATCAATTATCGTGATAATCTATATGAACTCGAGAGATGAAGTATAGATTTAGATCTAATCATGATAGCAGGTGTTCAGGATTTTGTTAATAGCTTAAACTTGATGAGTGTTAAGGTAGAGATATGCTTGACATCACATGTAATCGGGTAGAGAACTTATTCTTCAACCTTCTTCAATTGTAATTCACATAGAGATATAGTGGGTTAGTTGATTAAGGTGTTTAACGAATTTCTATCTTAATTGTGGATTGACGTTAATACGATATTAGTGCATCGAGAGGTGGTTAATACTACTCTAGTGTTCTTGATTAACAATTCAGGATAGAGAATAATTGATGAGAAGTGTGTTAACTTAAATGAAGCAATAAGTGAAGTTGTGATCTTAAATCTCCATAGTCTTAATTTAATTAGTGGAATATTAGTTAATTTATATAGTTTGTAATTCATTCGTTTAAATAAGATTGAGTTGGTTACGGGTTAGTACTTGGTGATTTTTATTAAATAATTCTCTGTGGGAACAATACTCAACTTATCACTTTATTACTTGTTGACCACGTATACTTGCGTGTTGTGCGTAACTAGATTTTACCCAACACTCATGCAGCATGGCAAAGTCATTGCGTATGCATCACGTCAATTGAAGGATTATGAAAAGGTCTATCCTACTCATGATTTGGAATTGGCAGCTGTAGTGTTTGCCTTAAAGATATGGAGGCATTATCTTTATGGTGAGAAGTGTGAGATATACACGGACCACAAAAGTCTGAAATATATCTTCACACAGAAGGAGTTGAACATGAGACAGAGAAGGTGGTTAGAGTTAATAAAAGATTATGACTGTGATATTTTATATCATCCGGGGAAAGCAAATGTAGTAGCTGATGCGCTAAGTAAGAAGGGTAGAGAGAAACTGTCAATGTTAACAACTCAGAATGAGTTGATAACAACGATGGCAAGCATGGAATTAGAAGTTAAGTTACCGGAGGAAGCGGTGGAAATGTTATTTTTCATGGAAACCCAACCGACCATAGTGGAGCGGGTTAGGGGCGTACAATCAAGCAACGAGGAATGCAAGCATATGAAGAAGAGGGTAGAAGATAAAAAGAAGACTAGGTATAACCTCGATAAGGAGGGATTACTTCGTGTTGAAGGAAGAATTTGGGTTCCGAATGATTTCGAATTAAAGGAGGAAATAATGATGGAGGCTCATAGTTCGAGGTACTCGATATATCCCGGTAGTACGAAGATGTATCAAGACCTTCGTCAGAACTTTTGGTGGCCGAACATGAAGAGGGAGATAGCAGAATACGTTAGTAGGTGCTTAACTTGTCAAAAAGTTAAGGCTGAATACCAACGACCTAGCAGGTTGTTGCAACCGTTAGAAATTCTAGAGTGGAAGTGGGAGCACATCACAATGGACTTTGTGGTGGGACTTTCGACAACCAGAAAAGGATACGATGCTATTTGGGTGATTATGGATCGATTGACAAAATCGGCTCATTTTCTACCAATAGGAGTCAAGTATAACTTGGATCAGTTAGCTAAGCTGTATGTCAAGGAAATTATTTCCAGATATGGAGTACCTCTTTCGATCGTGTCAGATTGTGATCCACGATTCATATCGAACTTTTGGAGGAGTTTGCAAGAGCAAATGGGGACGCAGTTAAGATTGAGTACGGCGTATCATCCTCAGACGGATGGTCAGAGTGAAAGAACAATTCAAACGCTAGAAGATATGTTAAGATCTTGCGTTATGGATTTCAAAGGGAGTTGGGACGAATATCTACCGTTGGTGGAATTTTCGTACAACAATAGTTTTCACGCTAGTATAGGCATGCCGCCTTACGAAGCGTTGTATGGAAGGAAATGCCGAACTCCATTATGTTGGGATGAGGTGGGTGAACGTCGGATGTTGGGACCTGAGATGGTACAGCAAACGGCGGACATGGTGAAGTTGATACGTACTCGATTAGTTGCTGCTCAAGATAGGCAGAAGAAGTATGCAGATCCTCACAGAGAAAAGAGAGAATTCAATGTTGTAACAACCCAATATTTTCTATACAAATAAATTAGAAATTTTGCGTATACATTTTTTTTATTTTAAATATGGGGAATATGTGCCAAGATAATGTGTGTATGTGTTTATGTGATATATTTATTACATGAATGATTTTAAATAATTTTATTTTAGAATTATTGATTATTATAAATTATATTCTTATAATAATTAATTTTATTGCAGAAATGTTTTTATTAATTATTTTCCATGAAAATATAATCATGTAGTATTTATATAATATATGAAATGATTTTTAGAATTATTATAATAATTATTTTATTATATGAATTTTGTTCAGATTATTAAGTTAATTATCTTAACTTAATTAATAATGTTAAGTATGGCAGATAAATCAGATATGGAATCCAAACCCTAATTTTTGAATTTTGATCAAGGAATGAGAATAATAATATAATATTATTTATATTTTAATTTTCCAGTGCTATAATTATATATTGTATGTATGTGGACTGAAAATGATTGGTCAATTATGGTTTATTATGTCAAACCCTAGTTTATTGTGGAAACCCTAATTTGAAACCCTAATTTTGGATATATTTCAAAAATATTTAATATTTTTGGAATATTAAAGTTATTTAATTTATTTAATAATTATATTAAATAAATTATTTTAAAATGATTTTAATACTTGAAAAATCATTTAAAATTATATTATGGAATAAGAAATATTTTAAGTTATTTTTAATGACTTTTAATATTTATGATGAATTTCATTAATTAATTAATATTAATGATAATTTAGTTATTTAATAAATGAATTAAATAAATAATTTAAAAATTATTTTATTATATTAAAAATCATTTTAAATAATAATAAAGTATTTAAAAATATTTTTAGTTATAAAATATAACTTTCAATATTTAAAGGAAGATTTTATTAATTAATTATTATTAATGATATTAAAGTTATTTAATAATTATATTAAATAATATAGTTTAAAAAAAGATTTTATTATTATAAAAATCATTTTAAATGAAAAATAAAGTGTTTAAAGATATTTGAAGTTATAAAATATAACTTTTAATATTTAAAGGATAATTTCATTAATAATTTAATATTAATGATATTTATTTAACATTTATGATATTAAATTTATTTAATAATTATATTAAATAAATAGTTTAAACATGGTTTTATTGATTTAAAAATCATTTAAAAGGGATATAAATGAATTAAAAATATTTAAAGTTATAATTAATGACTTTTAATATTTGGATAAATAACACATTAATATTTTAATATTAATGATAATTATTTATAAATGGTTTTAAATGTTTTAAAAATCATTTAAGGGTAACATAAATGTTTTAAAAGTATTTTGTGTTATTATAAATAACTTTAATATTTTGCCAATTGTTTCATTAATAGTTTAATATTAATTAAATATTAATGATAATAAAATTATTTGATATTTAAATCATTTAATGATGATTCCGGTGTTTGAAATTTTATGATAAATTAAAATAATTGTTTAAAAATTATTGTATGTCATTTAAAAATAATATGATTGATATTTACAGATATTGAGTTACAGAATAGAGTCTTAGAATCGATAATTACCCGATAAAGCTGTTGGTACACAGACATATTTTAAAAATTGATCTGGACTTAGATATTTTGACTGTATTAATGTTTGTTGGTGATGCAATAACTGTTGAATATGTGTAATAATGTGATTAGGTTATGTGCTGACTGCGAAATGTAGTACTATATGTTGTAGTATATTGTTCTAATCGAACGAATGATCTGATTAATGATAGATCGTGATATAAAAGATAAAACTAAGTTGCGTATTGTAAGTAGCGCATCAGGAAAGTATCCTACCTTTGCATTTCCTTTATGCAATGGACATGAATAAGAATGTGTCAGAATTATATTATTACTGTACATATTATTAACCCTATATTATATACGCTCATTGATTATCAACATGTTAGTATATGGTAATTCAGATATATATTCTGTTCGTTCATTTCTATAAATGGTTACTCAAGTGTCCCCACTTGGATAATCATTGCATTTAACCACATGTTGATACACCTTTGTTAATTGCCCGTATATGTATGTTGAATTATAGATTATTGTTGAACAAGATAAAACCTTTGGTTTGGAACCCCAACAAGTATGAACATCCCGTTCATAGGAAAATTTTTATGTGCCCAAGGCAGCCAGAGTGAACGATAATATCGTTCTTGTTATGTATTGTTGATCAATACAGGGTCCATGGGATGTACACCCTCGTGCCCGTAAGCTATGACGGTTTGCGGATGAAGTTCTACTAAACCTATTCAAAAATTGAAAACAATGTTCATAGTATTTTTAATTATTAAAAATTATTTTAAAGTGCAAAAATTATATTTTAATTATTTTGGATATATTTCACAAATATTTAATATTTTTGGAATATTAAAGTTATTTAATTTATTTAATAATTATTATTAAATAAATTATTTTAAAATGATTTTAATACTTGAAAAATAATTTAAAATTATATTATGGAATAAGAAAATATTTTAAGTTATTTTTAATGACTTTTAATATTTATGATGAATTTCATTAATTAATTAATATTAATGATAATTTAGTTATTTAATAAATGAATTAAATAAATAATTTAAAAATTATTTTATTATATTAAAAATCATTTTAAATAATAATAAAGTATTTAAAAATATTTTTAGTTATAAAATATAACTTTCAATATTTAAAGGAAGATTTCATTAATTAATTATTATTAATGATATTAAAGTTATTTAATAATTATATTAAATAATATTGTTTAAAAAAAGATTTTATTATTATAAAAATAATTTTAAATGAAAATTAAGTGTTTAAAGATATTTTAAGTTATAAAATATAACTTTTAATATTTAAAGGATAATTTCATTAATAAAATTAATATTAATGATATTTATTTAACATTTATGATATTAAATTTATTTAATAATTATATTAAATAAATAGTTTAAACATGGTTTTATTGATTTAAAAATCATTTAAAAGGGATATAAATGAATTAAAAATATTTAAAGTTATAATTAATGACTTTTAATATTTGGATAAATAACACATTAATATTTTAATATTAATGATAATTATTTATAAATGGTTTTAAATGTTTTAAAAATCATTTAAGGATAAAATAAATGTTTTAAAAGTATTTTGAGTTATTATAAATAACTTTAATATTTTGCCAATGGTTTCATTAATAGTTTAATATTAATTAAATATTAATAATAATAAAATTGTTTGATGTTTAAATCATTTAATGATGATTCCGGTGTTTGAAAATTTATGATAAATTATAATAATTGTTTAAAAATTATTGTATGTCATTTAAAAATAATATGATTGATATTTACAGATATTGAGTTACAGAATAGAGTCTTAGACTCGATAATTACCCGATAAAGCTGTTGGTACACCGACATATTTTAGAAATTGATCTGGACTTAGATATTTTGACTGTATTAATGTTTGTTGGTGATGCAATGACTGTTGAACATGTGTAATAATGTGATTAGGTTATGTGCTGACTGCGAAATGTAGTACTATATGTTGTAGTATATTGTTCTAATCGAACGAATGATCTGATTAATGATAGATCGTGATATAAAAGATAAAACTAAGTTGCGTATTGTAAGTAGCGCATCAGGAAAGTATCCTACCTTTGCATTTCCTTAATGCAATGGACATAAGTAAGAATGTGTCAGAATTATATTATTACTGTACATATTATTAACCCTATATTATATACGCTCATTGATTATCAACATGTTAGTATATGGTAATTCAGATATATATTCTGTTCGTTCATTTCTATAAATGGTTACTCAAGTGTCCCCACTTGAATAATCATTGCATTTAACCACATGTTGATACACCTTTGTTAATTACCCGTATATGTATGTTGAATTATAGATTATTGTTGAACAAGATAAAACCTTTGGTTTGGAACCCCAACAAGTATGAACATCCCGTTCATAGGAAAATTTTTATGTGCCCAAGGCAGCCAGAGTGAACGATAATATCGTTCTTGTTATGTAGTGTTGATCAATACAGGGTCCATGGGATGTACACCCTCGTGCCCGTAAGCTATGACGGTTTGCGGATGAAGTTCTACTAAACCTATTCAAAAATTGAAAACAATGTTCATAGTATTTTTAATTATTAAAAATTATTTTAAAGTGCAAAAATTATATTTTAATTATTTTGGATATATTTCACAAATATTTAATATTTTTGGAATATTAAAGTTATTTAATTTATTTAATAATTATTATTAAATAAATTATTTTAAAATGATTTTAATACTTGAAAAATAATTTAAAATTATATTATGGAATAAGAAAATATTTTAAGTTATTTTTAATGACTTTTAATATTTGTGATGAATTTCATTAATTAATTAATATTAATGATAATTTAGTAATTTAATAAATGAATTAAATAAATAATTTAAAAATTATTTTATTATATTAAAAATCATTTTAAATAATAATAAAGTATTTAAAAATATTTTTAGTTATAAAATATAACTTTCAATATTTAAAGGAAGATTTCATTAATTAATTATTATTAATGATATTAAAGTTATTTAATAATTATATTAAATAATATTGTTTAAAAAACGATTTTATTATTATAAAAATCATTTTAAATGAAAATTAAGTGTTTAAAGATATTTTAAGTTATAAAATATAACTTTTAATATTTAAAGGATAATTTCATTAATAAAATTAATATTAATGATATTTATTTAACATTTATGATATTAAATTTATTTATTAATTATATTAAATAAATAGTTTAAACATGGTTTTATTGATTTAAAAATCATTTAAAAGGGATATAAATGAATTAAAAATATTTAAAGTTATAATTAATGACTTTTAATATTTGGATAAATAACACATTAATATTTTAATATTAATGATAATTATTTATAAATGGTTTTAAATGTTTTAAAAATCATTTAAGGATAAAATAAATGTTTTAAAAGTATTTTGAGTTATTATAAATAACTTTAATATTTTGCCAATGGTTTCATTAATAGTTTAATATTAATTAAATATTAATAATAATAAAATTGTTTGATGTTTAAATCATTTAATGATGATTCCGGTGTTTGAAAATTTATGATAAATTATAATAATTGTTTAAAAATTATTGTAAGTCATTTAAAAATAATATGATTGATATTTACGGATATTGAGTTACAGAATAGAGTCGTAGACTCGATAATTACCCGATAAAGCTGTTGGTGCACCGACATATTTTAGAAATTGATCTGGACTTAGATATTTTGACTGTATTAATGTTTGTTGGTGATGCAATGACTGTTGAACATGTGTAATAATGTGATTAGGTTATGTGATGACTACAAAATGTAGTACTATATGTTATAGTATATTGTTCTAATCGAACGAATGGTCTGATTAATGATAGATCGTGATATAAAAGATAAAACTAAGTTGCGTATTGTAAATAGCGCATCAGGCAAGTCTCCTACCTTTGCATTTCCTTTATGCAATGGACATGAGTAAGAATGTTTCAGAATTATATTATTACTGTACATATTATCAACCCTATGTTATATACGCTCATTGATTATCAACATGTTAGTATATGTTAATTCAAATATATATTCTGTTCGTTCATTTCTATAAATGGTTAGTCAAGTGTCCCCACTTGGATAATCATTGCATTTAACCACATGTTGATACACCTTTGTTAATTGCCCGTATATGTATGTTGAATTATAGATTATTGTTGAACAAGATAAAACCTTTCGTTTGGAACCCCAACAAGTATGAACATCTCGTTCATGGGAAAATTTTTATGTGTCCAAGGCAGCCAGAGTGAACGATAATATCGTTCTTGTTATGTAGTGTTGATCAATACAGGGTCCATGGGATGTACACCCTCGTGCCCGTAAGCTATGACGGTTTGCGGATGAAGTTCTACTAAACCTATTCAAAAATTGAAAACAATGTTCATAGTATTTTAATTATTAAAAATTATTTTAAAGTGCAAAAATTATATTTTAATTATTTTGGATATATTTCACAAATATTTAATATTTTTGGAATATTAAAGTTATTTAATTTATTTAATAATTATATTAAATAAATTATTTTAAAATGATTTTAATACTTGAAAAATAATTTAAAATTATATTATGGAATAAGAAAATATTTTAAGTTATTTTTAATGACTTTTAATATTTATGATGAATTTCATTAATTAATTAATATTAATGATAATTTAGTTATTTAATAAATGAATTAAATAAATAATTTAAAAATTATTTTATTATATTAAAAATCATTTTAAATAATAATAAAGTATTTAAAAATATTTTTAGATATAAAATATAACTTTCAATATTTAAAGGAAGATTTCATTAATTAATTATTATTAATGATATTAAAGTTATTTAATAATTATATTAAATAATATAGTTTAAAAAAAGATTTCATTATTTTAAAAATCATTTTAAATGAAAAATAAAGTGTTTAAAGATATTTTAAGTTATAAAATATAACTTTTAATATTTAAAGGATAATTTCATTAATAAAATTAATATTAATGATATTTATTTAACATTTATCATATTAAATTTATTTAATAATTATATTAAATAAATAGTTTAAACATGGTTTTATTGATTTAAAAATCATTTAAAAGGGATATAAATGAATTACAAATATTTAAAGTTATAATTAATGACTTTTAATATTTGGATAAATAACACATTAATATTTTAATATTTATGATAATTATTTATAAATGGTTTTAAATGTTTTAAAAGTATTATGAGTTATTATAAATAACTTTAATATTTTTTCAATGGTTTCATTAATAGTTTAATATTAATTAAATATTAATGATAATAAAATTGTTTGATGTTTTAATCATTTAATGATGATTCCGGTGTTTGAAAATTTATGATAAATTATAATAATTGTTTAAAAATTATTGTATGTCATTTAAAATAATATGATTGATATTTTCAGATATTGAGTTACAGAATAGAGTCTTAGACTCGATAATTACCCGATAAAGTTGTCGGTACACCGTCATATTTTAGAAATTGATCTGGACTTAGATATTTTGAGTGTATTAATGTTTGTTGGTGATGCAATGACTGTTGAACATGTGTAATAATGTGATTAGGTTATGTGCTGACTGCGAAATGTAGTACTATATGTTATAGTATATTGTTCTAATCGAACGAATGATCTGATTAATGATAGATAGTGATATAAAAGATAAAACTAAGTTGCTTATTGTAAGTAGCGCATCAAGCAAGTATCCTACCTTTGCATTTTCTTTATGCAATGGACATGAATAAGAATGTTTCAGAATTATATTATTACTGTACATATTATTAACCATATATTATATACGCTCATTGATTATCAACATGTTAGTATATGGTAATTCAGATATATATTCTGTTCGTACATTTCTATAAATGGTTACTCAAGTGTCCCCACTTGGATAATCATTGCATTTAACCACATGTTGATACACCTTTGTTAATTGCCCGTATATGTATGTTGAATTATAGATTATTGTTGAACAAGATAAAACCTTTGGTTTGGAACCCCAACAAGTATGAACATCCCGTTCATAGGAAAATTTTTATGTGCCCAAGGCAGCCAGAGTGAACGATAATATCGTTCTTGTTATGTAGTGTTGATCAATACAGGGTCCATGGGATGTACACCCTCGTGCCCGTAAGCTATGACGGTTTGCGGATGAAATTCTACTAAACCTATTCAAAAATTGAAAACAATGTTCATAGTATTTTTAATTATTAAAAATTATTTTAAAGTGCAAAATTATATTTTAATTATTTTGGATATATTTCACAAATATTTAATATTTTTGGAATATTAAAGTTATTTAATTTATTTATTAATTATATTAAATAAATTATTTAAAATGATTTTAATACTTGAAAAATCATTTAAAATTATATTATGGAATAAGAAATATTTTAAGTTATTTTTAATGACTTTTAATATTTATGATGAATTTCATTAATTAATTAATATTAATGATAATTTAGTTATTTAATAAATGAATTAAATAAATAATTTAAAAATTATTTTATTATATTAAAAATCATTTTAAATAATAATAAAGTATTTAAAAATATTTTTAGATATAAAATATAACTTTCAATATTTAAAGGAAGATTTCATTAATTAATTATTATTAATGATATTAAAGTTATTTAATAATTATATTAAATAATATAGTTTAAAAAAGATTTCATTATTTTAAAAATCATTTTAAATGAAAAATAAAGTGTTTAAAGATATTTTAAGTTATAAAATATAACTTTTAATATTTAAAGGATAATTTCATTAATAAAATTAATATTAATGATATTTATTTAACATTTATCATATTAAATTTATTTAATAATTATATTAAATAAATAGTTTAAACATGGTTTTATTGATTTAAAAATCATTTAAAAGGGATATAAATGAATTACAAATATTTAAAGTTATAATTAATGACTTTTAATATTTGGATAAATAACACATTAATATTTTAATATTTATGATAATTATTTATAAATGGTTTTAAATGTTTTAAAAGTATTATGAGTTATTATAAATAACTTTAATATTTTTTCAATGGTTTCATTAATAGTTTAATATTAATTAAATATTAATGATAATAAAATTGTTTGATGTTTTAATCATTTAATGATGATTCCGGTGTTTGAAAATTTATGATAAATTATAATAATTGTTTAAAAATTATTGTATGTCATTTAAAATAATATGATTGATATTTTCAGATATTGAGTTACAGAATAGAGTCTTAGACTCGATAATTACCCGATAAAGTTGTCGGTACACCGTCATATTTTAGAAATTGATCTGGACTTAGATATTTTGAGTGTATTAATGTTTGTTGGTGATGCAATGACTGTTGAACATGTGTAATAATGTGATTAGGTTATGTGCTGACTGCGAAATGTAGTACTATATGTTATAGTATATTGTTCTAATCGAACGAATGATCTGATTAATGATAGATAGTGATATAAAAGATAAAACTAAGTTGCTTATTGTAAGTAGCGCATCAAGCAAGTATCCTACCTTTGCATTTCTTTATGCAATGGACATGAATAAGAATGTTTCAGAATTATATTATTACTGTACATATTATTAACCATATATTATATACGCTCATTGATTATCAACATGTTAGTATATGGTAATTCAGATATATATTCTGTTCGTACATTTCTATAAATGGTTACTCAAGTGTCCCCACTTGGATAATCATTGCATTTAACCACATGTTGATACACCTTTGTTAATTGCCCGTATATGTATGTTGAATTATAGATTATTGTTGAACAAGATAAAACCTTTGGTTTGGAACCCCAACAAGTATGAACATCCCGTTCATAGGAAAATTTTATGTGCCCAAGGCAGCCAGAGTGAACGATAATATCGTTCTTGTTATGTAGTGTTGATCAATACAGGGTCCATGGGATGTACACCCTCGTGCCCGTAAGCTATGACGGTTTGCGGATGAAATTCTACTAAACCTATTCAAAAATTGAAAACAATGTTCATAGTATTTTTAATTATTAAAAATTATTTTAAAGTGCAAAATTATATTTTAATTATTTTGGATATATTTCACAAATATTTAATATTTTTGGAATATTAAAGTTATTTAATTTATTTATTAATTATATTAAATAAATTATTTAAAAATGATTTTAATACTTGAAAAATCATTTAAAATTATATTATGGAATAAGAAATATTTTAAGTTATTTTTAATGACTTTTAATATTTATGATGAATTTCATTAATTAATTAATATTAATGATAATTTAGTTATTTAATAAATGAATTAAATAAATAATTTAAAAATTATTTTATTATATTAAAAATCATTTTAAATAATAATAAAGTATTTAAAAATATTTTTAGTTATAAAATATAACTTTCAATATTTAAAGGAAGATTTCATTAATTAATTATTATTAATGATATTAAAGTTATTTAATAATTATATTAAATAATGTAGTTTAAAAAAAGATTTTATTATTGTAAAAATCATTTTAAATGAAAAATAAAGTGTTTAAAGATATTTTAAGTTATAAAATATAACTTTTAATATTTAAAGGATAATTTCATTAATAAAATTAATATTAATGATATTTATTTAACATTTATCATATTAAATTTATTTAATAATTATATTAAATAAATAGTTTAAACATGGTTTTATTGATTTAAAAATCATTTAAAAAGGATATAAATGAATTAAAAATATTTAAAGTTATAATTAATGACTTTTAATATTTGAATAAATAACACATTAATATTTTAATATTAATGATAATTATTTATAAATGGTTTTAAATGTTTTAAAAATCATTTAAAGGTAACATAAATGTTTTAAAAGTATTTTCAGTTATTATAAATAACTTTAATATTTTGGCAATGGTTTCATTAATAGTTTAATATTAATTAAATATTAATGATAATAGAATTGTTTGATGCTTAAATCATTTAATGATGATTTCTATGTTTGAAATTTATGATAAAATATAATAATTGTTTAAAAATTATTGTATGTTATTTAAAAATAATATGATTGATATTTACAGATATTGAGTTACAGAATAGAGTCTTAAACTCGACAATTACCCGATAAAACTGTTGGTACACCGACATATTTTAGAAATTGATCTGGACTTAGATATTTTGACTATATTAATGTTTGTTGGTGATGCAATGACTGTTGAACATGTGTAATAATGTGATTAGGTTATGTGCTGACTGCGAAATGTAGTACTATATGTTATAGTATATTGTTCTAATCGAACGAATGATCTGATTAATGATAGATCGTGATATAAAAGATAAAACTAAGTTGCTGTATTGTAAGTAGCGCATCAGGCAAGTATCCTACCTTTGCATTTCCTTTATGCAATGGACATGAGTAAGAATGTTTCAGAATTATATTATTACTGTACATATTATTAACCCTATATTATATACGCTCATTGATTATCAACATGTTATTATATGATAATTCAGATATATATTATGGTCGTTCATTTCTATAAATGGTTACTCATGTTTCCCCACTTGGATAATCATTGTATTTAACCGCATGTTGATACACCTTTGTTAATTGCCCGTGTATATATCTGTTGAATTATAGATTATTATTGAACAAGATAAAACCTTTGGTTTGGAACCCCGACAAGTATGAACATCCCGTTCATGAGAAAATATTTATGTGCCCAAGGCAGCCAGAGTGAACGATAATACCGTTCTTGTTATGTAGTGTTGATCAATACAGGGTCCATGGGATGTACACCCTCGTGCCCGTAAGCTATGACGGTTTGCGGATGAAGTTCTACTAAACCTATTCAAAAATTGAAAACAATGTTCATAGTATTTTAATTATTAAAAATTATTTTAAAGTGCAAAAATTATATTTTAATTATTTTGGATATATTTCACAAATATTTAATATTTTTGGAATATTAAAGTTATTTAATTTATTTAATAATTATATTAAATAAATTATTTTAAAATGATTTAATACTTGAAAAATAATTTAAAATTATATTATGGAATAAGAAAATATTTTAAGTTATTTTTAATGACTTTTAATATTTATGATGAATTTCATTAATTAATTAATATTAATGATAATTTAGTTATTTAATAAATGAATTAAATAAATAATTTAAAAATTATTTTATTATATTAAAAATCATTTTAAATAATAATAAATTATTTAAAAATATTTTTAGTTATAAAATATAACTTTCAATATTTAAAGGAAGATTTCATTAATTAATTATTATTAATGATATTAAAGTTATTTAATAATTATATTAAATAATATTGTTTAAAAAAAGATTTTATTATTATAAAAATCATTTTAATTGAAAAGTAAGTGTTTAAAGATATTTTAAGTTATAAAATATAACTTTTAATATTTAAAGGATAATTTCATTAATAAAATTAATATTAATGATATTTATTTAACATTTATGATATTAAATTTATTTAATAATTATATTAAATAAATAGTTTAACCATGGTTTTATTGATTTAAAAATCATTTAAAAGGGATATAAATGAATTAAAAATATTTAAAGTTATAATTAATGACTTTTAATATTTGGATAAATAACACATTAATATTTTAATATTAATGATAATTATTTATAAATGGTTTTAAATGTTTTAAAAATCATTTAAGGGTAAAATAAATGTTTTAAAAGTATTTTGAGTTATTATAAATAACTTTAATATTTTGCCAATGGTTTCATTAATAGTTTAATATTAATTAAATATTAATAATAATTAAAATTGTTTGATGTTTAAATCATTTAATGATGATTCCGGTGTTTGAAAATTTATGATAAATTATAATAATTGTTTAAAAATTATTGTATGTCATTTAAAAATAATATGATTGATATTTACAGATATTGAGTTACAGAATAGAGTCTTAGACTCGATAATTACCCGATAAAGTTGTTGGTACACCGACATATTTTAGAAATTGATCTGGACTTAGATATTTTGACTATATTAATGTTTGTTGGTGATGCAATGACTGTTGAACATGTGTAATAATGTGATTAGGTTATGTGCTGACTACGAAATGTAGTACTATATGTTATAGTATATTGTTCTAATCGAACGAATGGTCTGATTAATGATAGATCGTGATATATAAGATAAAACTAAGTTGCGTATTGTAAGTAGCGCATCAGGCAAGTCACCTACCTTTGCATTTCCTTTATGCAATGGACATGAGTAAGAATGTTTCAGAATTATATTATTACTGTACATATTATCAACCCTATATTATATACGCTCATTGATTATCAACATGTTAGTATATGTTAATTTAGATATATATTCTGTTCGTTCATTTCTATAAATGGTTACTCAAGTGTCCCCACTTGGATAATCATTGCATTTAACCACATGTTGATACACCTTTGTTAATTGCCCGTATATGTATGTTGAATTATAGATTATTGTTGAACAAGATAAAACCTTTGGTTTGGAACCCCAACTAGTATGAACATCTCGTTCATGGGAAAATTTTTATGTGCCCAAGGCAGCCAGAGTGAACGATAATATCGTTCTTGTTATGTAGTGTTGATCAATACAAGGTCCATGGAATGTACACCCTCGTGCCCGTAAGCTATGACGGTTTGCGGATGAAGTTCTACTAAACCTATTCAAAAATTGAAAACAATGTTCATAGTATTTTTAATTATTAAAAATTATTTTAAAGTGCAAAAATTATATTTTAATTATTTTGGATATATTTCACAAATATTTAATATTTTTGGAATATTAAAGTTATTTAATTTATTTAATAATTATATTAAATAAATTATTTTAAAATGATTTTAATACTTGAAAATAATTTAAAATTATATTATGGAATAAGAAAATATTTTAAGTTATTTTTAATGACTTTTAATATTTATGATGAATTTCATTAATTAATTAATATTAATGATAATTTAGTTATTTAATAAATGAATTAAATAAATAATTTAAAAATTATTTGATTATATTAAAAATCATTTTAAATAATAATAAAGTATTTAAAAATATTTTTAGATATAAAATATAACTTTCAATATTTAAAGGAAGATTACATTAATTAATTATTATTAATGATATTAAAGTTATTTAATAATTATATTAAATAATATAGTTTAAAAAAAGATTTCATTATTATAAAAATCATTTTAAATGAAAAATAAAGTGTTTAAAGATATTTTAAGTTATAAAATATAACTTTTAATATTTAAAGGATAATTTCATTAATAAAATTAATATTAATGATATTTATTTAACATTTATGATATTAAATTTATTTAATAATTATATTAAATAAATAGTTTAAACATGGTTTTATTGATTTAAAAATCATTTAAAAAGGATATAAATGAATTACAAATATTTAAAGCTATAATTAATGACTTTTAATATTTGGATAAATAACACATTAATATTTTAATATTAATGATAATTATTTATAAATGGTTTTAAATGTTTTAAAAATCATTTAAGGGTAACATAAATGTTTTAAAAGTATTATCAGTTATTATAAATAACTTTAATATTTGGCCAATGGTTTCATTAATAGTTTAATATTAATTAAATATTAATGATAATAAAATTGTTTGATGTTTTAATCATTTAATGATGATTCCGGTGTTTGAAAATTTATGATAAATTATAATAATTGTTTAAAAATTATTGTATGTCATTTAAAAATAATATGATTGATATTTACAGATATTGAGTTACAGAATAGAGTCTTAGACTCGATAATTACCCGATAAAGTTGTCGGTACACCGTCATATTTTAGAAATTGATCTGGACTTAGATATTTTGACTGTATTAATGTTTGTTGGTGATGCAATGACTGTTGAACATGTGTAATAATGTGATTAGGTTATGTGCTGACTGCGAAATGTAGTACTATATGTTATAGTATATTGCTCTAATCGAACGAATGATCTGATTAATGATAGATCGTGATATAAAAGATAAAACTAAGTTGCTTATTGTAAGTAGCGCATCAGGCAAGTATCCTACCTTTGCATTTCCTTTATGAAATGGACATGAATAAGAATGTTTCAGAATTATATTATTACTGTACATATTATTAACCATATATTATATACGCTCATTGATTATCAACATGTTAGTATATGGTAATTCAGATATATATTATGTTCGTACATTTCTATAAATGGTTACTCAAGTGTCCCCACTTGGATAATCATTGCATTTAACCACATGTTGATACACCTTTGTTAATTGCCCGTATATGTATGTTGAATTATAGATTATTGTTGAACAAGATAAAACCTTTGGTTTGGAACCCCAACAAGTATGAACATCCCGTTCATGGGAAAATTTTTATGTGCACAAGGCAGCCAGAGTGAACGATAATATCCTTCTTGTTATGTAGTATTGATCAATACAGGGTCCACGGGATGTACACCCTCGTGCCCGTAAGCTATGACGGTTTGCGGATGAAGTTCTACTAAACCTATTCAAAAATTGAAAACAATGTTCATAGTATTTTTAATTATTAAAAATTATTTTAAAGTGTAAAAATTATATTTTAATTATTTTGGATATATTTCACAAATATTTAATATTTTTGGAATATTAAAGTTATTTAATTTATTTAATAATTATATTAAATAAATTATTTTAAAATGATTTTAATACTTGAAAAATAATTTAAAATTATATTATGGAATAAGAAAATATTTTAAGTTATTTTTAATGACTTTTAATATTTATGATGAATTTCATTAATTAATTAATATTAAGGATAATTTAGTTATTTAATAAATGAATTAAATAAATAATTTAAAAATTATTTTATTATATTAAAAATCATTTTAAATAATAATAAAGTATTTAAAAATATTTTTAGTTATAAAATATAACTTTCAATATTTAAAGGAAGATTTCATTAATTAATTAATATTAATGATATTAAAGTTATTTAATAATTATATTAAATAATGTAGTTTAAAAAAAGATTTTATTATTAAAAAATCATTTTAAATGAAAAATAAAGTGTTTAAAGATATTTTAAGTTATAAAATATAACTTTTAATATTTAAAGGATAATTTCATTAATAATTTAATATTAATGATATTTATTTAACATTTATGATATTAAATTTATTTAATAATTATATTAAATAAATAGTTTAAACATGGTTTTATTGATTTAAAAATCATTTAAAAAGGATATAAATGAATTAAAAATATTTAAAGTTATTATTAATGACTTTTAATATTTGAATAAATAACACATTAATATTTTAATATTAATGATAATTATTTATAAATGGGTTTAAATGTTTTAAAAATCATTTAAGGGTAACATAAATGTTTTAAAAGTATTTTCAGTTATTATAAATAACTTTAATATTTTGGCAATGGTTTCATTAATAGTTTAATATTAATTAAATATTAATGATAATAGAATTGTTTGATGTTTAAATCATTTAATGATGATTCCGATGTTTGAAATTTATGATAAAATATAATAATTGTTTAAAAATTATTGTATGTCATTTAAAAATAATATGATTGATATTTACAGATATTGAGTTACAGAATAGAGTCTTAAACTCGACAATTACCCGATAAAGCTGTTGGTACACCGACATATTTTAAAAATTTATCTGGACTTAGATATTTTAACTATATTAATGTTTGTTTGTGATGCAATGACTGTTGAACATGTGTGATAATGTGATTAGGTTATGTGTTGACTGCGAAATGCAGTACTATATGTTATAGTGTATTGTTCTAATCGAACGAATGATCTGATTAATGATAGGTCGTGATGTAAAAGATAAAATTAAGTTGCGTATTGTAAGTAGCGCATCAGGCAAGTATCCTACCTTTGCATTTCCTTTATGCAATGGACATGAGTAAGAATGTTTCAGAATTATATTATTACTGTACATATTATTAACCCTATATTATATACGCTCATTGATTATCAACATGTTATTATATGGTAATTCAGATATATATTCTGTTCGTTCATTTCTATAAATGGTTACTCAAGTGTCCCCACTTGGATAATCATTGCATTTAACCACATGTTGATACACCTTTGTTAATTGCCCGTATATATATATATATATATATATATATATATATATATATATATATATATATATATATATATATATATATATATATATGTCGAAATATAGATTATTGTTGAACAAGATAAAACTTTTGGTTTGGAACCCCGACAAGTATGAACATCCCGTTCATGGGGAAATTTTTATGTGCCCAATGCAGCCAGAGTGAACGATAATACCGTTCTTGTTATGTAGTGTTGATCAATACAGGGTTCATGGGATGTACACCCTCGTGCCCGTAAGCTATGACGGTTTGCGGATGAAGTTCTACTAAACCTATTCGAAAATTGAAAACAATGTTAATAGTATTTTTAATTATTAAAAATTATTATAAAGTGCAAAAATTATATTTTAATTATTTTTGATATATTTCACAAATATTTAATATTTTTTGAATATTAAATTTATTTAATTTATTTAATAATTATATTAAATAAATTATTTAAAAATGATTTTTATACTTGAAAAATCATTTAAAATTATATTATGGAATAAGAAAATATTTTAAGTTATTTTTAATGACTTTTAATATTTTATGATAAATTTCATTAATTAATTAATATTAATGATAATTTAATTATTTAATAAATGAATTAAATAAATAAATTAAAAAATTATTTTATTATATTAAAAATCATTTTAAATAATAATAAAATATTTAAAAATATTTTAAGTTATAAAATATAACTTTCAATATTAAAAGGTGGATTTCATTAATTAATTATTATTAATGATATTAAAGTTATTTAATAATTATATTAAATAATGTAGTTTAAAAAATGATTTTATTATTATAAAAATAATTTTAAATGAAAATAAAGTGTTTAAAGATATTTTAAGTTATAAAATATAATTTTTAATATTTAAAGGATAATTTCATTAATAATTTAATATTAATGATATTTATTTAACATTTATGATATTAAATTTATTTAATAATTATATTAAATAAATAGTTTAAACATGGTTTTATTGATTTAAAAATCATTTAAAAGGATATAAATGAATTAAAAATATTTAAAGTTATAATTAATGACTTTTAATATTTGGATAAATAACACATTAATATTTTAATATTAATGATAATTATTTATAAATTGTTTTAAATGTTTTAAAAATCATTTAAGGGTAACATAAATGTTTTAAAAGTATTTTCAGTTATTATAAATAAATTTAATATTTTGGCAATGGTTTTATTAATAGTTTAATATTAATTGAATATTAATGATAATAGAATTGTTTGATGTTTAAATCATTTAATGATGATTCCGGTGTTTGAAAATTTATGATAAATTATAATAATTGTTTAAAAATTTTTGTATGTCATTTAAAAATAATATGATTGATATTTACATATATTGAGTTACAGAATAGAGTCTTAGACTCGATAATTACCTGATAAAGCTGTTGGTACACAATTATATTTTTGAAATTGATCTGGACTTAGATATTTTGACTGTATTGATGTTTGCTTGTGATGCAATGATTGTTGAACATTTGTGATAATATGATTAGGTTATGTGCTGACTGCGAAATACGGTACTATATGTTATAGTATATTGTTTTAATCGAACGAATGATCTGATTAATGATAGGTCGTGATATAAAAGATAAAACTAAGTTGCGTATTGTAAGTAGCGCATCAGGCAAGTATCCTACCTTTGCATTTCCTTTATGCAATGGACATGAGTAAGAATGTTTCAGAATTATATTATTACTGTACATATTATTAACCCTATATTATATACACTCATTGATTATCAACATGTTATTATATGGTAATTCAGATATATTTTCTGTTCGTTCATTTCTATAAATGGTTACTCAAGTGTCCCCGCTTGGATAATCATTGCATTTAACCACATGTTGATACACCTTTGTTAATTGCCCGTATATATATCTTTTGAATTATAGATTATTGTTGAACAAGATAAAACCTTTGGTTTGGAACCCCGACAAGTATGAACATCCCGTTCATAGAGAAATTTTTATGTGCCCAAGGAAGTCAGAGTGAACGATAATACCGTTCTTGTTATGTAGTGTTGATCAATACGGGGTCCATGGGATGTACACCCTCATGCCCGTAAGCTATGACGGTTTGCGGATGAAGTTCTACTAAACCTATTCGAAAATTGAAAACAATGTTCATAGTATTTTTAATTATTAAAAATACATAATAAATTATTAAAAATTATTTTAAAGTGCAAAAATTATATTTTAATTATTTTGGATATATTTCACAAATATTTAATATTTTTGGAATATTAAAGTTATTTAATTTATTTAATAATAATATTAAATAAATTATTTAAAAATGATTTTAATACTTGAAATATCATTTAAAATTATATTATGGAATAAGAAAATATTTTAAGTTATTTTTAATGATTTTTAATATTTTATGATGAATTTCATTAATTAATTAATATTAATGATAATTTAGTTATTTAATAAATGAATTACATAAATAATTTAAAAAATTATTTTATTATATTAAAAATGATTTTAAATAATTATAAAGTATTTAAAAATATTTTAAGTTATAAAATATAACTTTCAATATTTAAAGGTAGATTTCATTAATTAATTATTATTAATGATATTAAAGTTATTTAATAATTATATTAAATAATATAGTTTAAAAAAATGATTTTATTATTATAAAAATTAATTTAAATGAAAATAAAGTGTTTAAAGATATTTTAAGTTATAAAATATAACTTTTAATATTTAAAGGATAATTTCATTAATAATTTAATATTAACGATATTTATTTAACATTTATGATATTAAATTAATTTAATAACTATATTAAATAAATTGTTTAAACATGGTTTTATTGATTTAATAATCATTCAAAACGGATATAAATGAATTAAAAATATTTAAAGTTATAATTAATGACTTTTAATATTTGGATAAATAACCCATTAATATTTTAATATTAATGATAATTATTTATAAATGGTTTTAAGAGTTTTAAAAATCATTTAAGGGTAACATAAATGTTTTAAAAGTATTTTGAGTTATTATAAATAACTTTAATATTTTGGCAATAGTTTTATTAATAGTTTAATATTAATTAAATATTAATGATAATAGAATTGTTTGATGTTTAAATCATTTAATGATGATTCCGGTGTTTGATAATTTATGATAAATTATAATAAATGTTTAAAAATTATTGTATGTCATTTAAAAATAATATGATTGATATTTACAGATATTGAGTTACAGAATAGAGTCTTAGACTCGATAATTACCCGATAAAGCTGTTGGTACACCGACATATTTTAGAAATTGATTTGGACTTAGATATTTTGACTGTATTGATGTTTGTTTGTGATGCAATGAATGTTGAACATGTGTGATAATGTGATTAGGTTATGTGCTGACTGCGAAATGCAGTACTATATGTTATAGTATATTGTTCTAATCGAACGAATGATCTGATTATTGATAGGTCGTGATATAAAAGATAAAACTA
The DNA here is from genome assembly GCA_020205505.1 of Panax japonicus. Classification (NCBI taxonomy): domain Eukaryota; kingdom Viridiplantae; phylum Streptophyta; class Magnoliopsida; order Apiales; family Araliaceae; genus Panax; species Panax japonicus. Next base: position 44,101,008 of record CM035114.1, read on the forward strand.
AGTTGCGTATTGTAAGTAGCGCATCAGGCAAGTATCCTACCTTTGCATTTCCTTTATGCAATGGACACGAGTAAGAATGTTTCAGAATTATATTATTACTGTACATATTATTAACCCTATATTATATACGCTTATTGATTATCAAAATGTTATTATATGGTAATTCAGATATATATTCTGTTCGTTCATTTCTATAAATGGTAACTCAAGTGTCCCCACTTGGATAATCATTGCATTTAACCACATGTTGATACACCTTTGTTAATTGCCCGTGTATATATATATATATATATATATATATATATATATATGTTGAATGATAGATTATTGTTGAACAAGATAAAACCTTTGGTTTGGAACCCCGACAAGTATGAACATCCCGTTCATGGGGAAATTTTTATTTGCCCAAGGCAGCCAGAGTTAACGATAATATCGTTCTTGTTATGTAGTGTTGATCAATACAGGGTCCATGGGATGAACACCCTCGTGCCCGTAAGCTATGACGGTTTGCTGATGAAGTTCTAATAAACCTATTCAAAAATTGAAAACAATGTTCATTGTATTTTTAATTATTAAAAATACATAATAAATTATTAAAAATTATTTTAAATTGCAAAAATTATATTATAATTATTTTGGATATATTTCACAAATATTTAATATTTTTAGAATATTAAAGTTATTTAATTTATTTAATAATTATATTAAATAAATTATTTAAAAATGATTTTTATACTTGAAAAATCATTTAAAATTATATTATGGAATAAGAAAATATTTTAAGTTATTTTTAATGACTTTTAATATTTTATGATGAATTTCATTAATTAATTAATATTAATGATAATTTAGTTATTTAATAAATGAATTAAATAAATAATTTAAAAATTATTTTATTATATTAAAAATGATTTTAAATAATAATAAAGTATTTAAAAATATTTAATTTATAAAATATAACCTTCAATATTTAAAGGTGGATTTCATTAATTAATTATTATTAATGATATTAAATTTATTTAATAATTATATTAAATAATTTAGTTTAAAAAAATGATTTTATTATTATAAAAATCATTTTAAATGAAAATAAAGTGTTTAAAGATATTTTAAGTTATAAAATATAACTTTTAATATTTAAAGGATAATTTCATTAATAATTTATTATTAATGATATTTATATAACATTTATGATATTAAATTTATTTAATAATTATATTAAATAAATAGTTTAAACATGGTTTTATTGATTTAAAAATCATTTAAAAAGGATATAAATGAAGTAAAAATATTTAAAGTTATAATTAATGACATTTAATATTTGGATAAATAACATATTAATATTTTAATATTAATGATAATTATTTATAAATGGTTTTAAAAGTTTTAAAAATCATTTAAGGGTAACATAAATGTTTTAAAAGTATTTTGAGTTATTATAAATAACTTTAATATTTTGGCAATGGTTTTATTAATAGTTTAATATTAATTAAATATTAATGATAATAGAATTGTTTGATGTTTAAATCATTTAATGATGATTCCGGTGTTTGATAATTTATGATAAATTATAATAAATGTTTAAAAATTATTGTATGTCATTTAAAAATAATATTTTTGATATTTACAGATATTGAGTTACAGAATAGAGTCTTAGACTCGATAATTACCCGATAAAGCTGTTGGTACACCGACATATTTTAGAAATTTTTCTGGACTTAGATATTTTAACTATATTAATGTTTGTTTGTGATGCAATGACTGTTGAACATGTGTGGTAATGTGATTAGGTTATGTGCTGACTGCCAAATACAGTACTATATGTTATAGTATATTGTTCTAATCGAACGAATGATCTGATTAATGATAGGTCGTGATATAAAAGATAAAACTAAGTTGCGTATTGTAAGTAGCGCATCAGGCAAGTATCCTACCTTTGCATTTCCTTTATGCAATGGACATGAGTAAGAATGTTTCAGAATTATATTATTACTGTACATATTATTAACCCTATATTATATACACTCATTGATTATCAAAATGTTATTATATGGTAATTCAGATATATATTCTGTTCGTTCATTTCTATAAATGGTTACTCAAGTGTCCCCACTTGGATAATCATTGCATTTAACCACATGTTGATACACCTTTGTTAATTGCCCGTGTATATATATATATATATATATATATATATATATATATATATATATATATATATATATATATATATGTTGAATGATAGATTATTGTTGAACAAGATAAAACCTTTGGTTTGGAACCCCGACAAGTATGAACATCCCGTTCATGGGGAAATTTTTATTTGCCCAAGGCAGCCAGAGTGAACGATAATATCGTTCTTGTTATGTAGTGTTGATCAATACAGGGTCCATGGGATGAACACCCTCGTGCCCGTAAGCTATGACGGTTTGCTGATGAAGTTCTACTAAACCTATTCAAAAATTGAAAACAATGTTTATTGTATTTTTAATTATTAAAAATACATAATAAATTATTAAAAATTATTTTAAAGTGAAAAAATTATATTTTAATTATTTTGGATATATTTCACAAATATTTAATATTTTTAGAATATTAAAGTTATTTAATTTATTTAATAATTATATTAAATTAATTATTTAAAAATTATTTTAATACTTGAAAAATCATTTAAAATTATATTATGGAATAAGAAAATATTTTAAGTTATTTTTAATGACTTTTAATATTTTATGATGAATTTCATTAATTAATTAATATTAATGATAATTTAGTTATTTAATAAATGAATTAAATAAATAATTTAAAAATTATTTTATTATATTAAAAATCATTTTAAATAATAATAAAGTATTTAAAAATATTTAATTTATAAAATATAACTTTCAATATTTAAAGGTTGATTTCATTAATTAATTATTATTAATGAAATTAAAGTTATTTAACAATTATATTAAATAATGTAGTTTAAAAAAATGATTTTATTATTATAAAATTAATTTTAAATGAAAATAATGTGTTTAAAGATATTTTAAGTTATAAAATATAACTTTTAATATTTAAAGGATAATTTCATTAATAATTTATTATTAATGATATTTATTTAACATTTATGATATTAAATTTATTTAATAATTATATTAAATAAATAGTTTAAACATGGTTTTATTGATTTAAAAATCATTTAAAAAGGATATAAATGAATTAAAAATATTTAAAGTTATAATTAATGACTTTTAATATTTGGATAAATAACACATTAATATTTTAATATTAATGATAATTATTTATAAATGGTTTTAAATGTTTTAAAAATCATTTAAGGGTAACATAAATATTTTAAAAGTATTTTGAGTTATTATAAAGAACTTTAATATTTTGGCAATGGTTTTATTAATAGTTTAATATTAATTAAATATTATTGATAATAGAATTGTTTGATGTTTAAATCATTTAATGATGATTCCGGTGTTTGAAAATTTATGATAAATTATAATAATTGTTTAAAAATTATTGTATGTCATTTAAAAATAATATGATTGATATTTACAGATATTGAGTTACAGGATAGAGTCTTAGACTCGATAATTACCCGATAAAGCTGTTGGTACACCGACATATTTTAGAAATTGATTTGGACTTAGATATTTTGACTTTATTGATGTTTGTTTGTGATGCAATGAATGTTGAACATGTGTGATAATGTGATTAGGTTATGTGCTGACTGCGAAATACAGTACTATATGTTATAGTATATTGTTCTGTAAGACCCCAGTTTTTATAAATAAAGATGAATTTTTTATAATTATTATTTTTGAATATTATGGAATAAATTTGATATAATGTTATAGTTGTGGGTAATATTTATAAATTTTGCAAAGTACGCAAGTTGTTATAAAATATTCATTTGGTCGGGGAATATTCGTACGACGGCACAATCATTGGTGGACTCCACAACGAAAGTATTGTCGTAGTTAGAAAATGACAAAATTATCTTTCTATAAAATAACGGCGGAGGTGTTACCGTTAAAACTGTTGAACTACTCGGTAGTAAAAGTACAGTAATACGCGTTGCTGCATAGTAGCACACGGTTTTGATTATTGACGCTTACGTGAGAAGTCACTCAGTTATACTCAATTATTGCTATAATAATTGCTGCATCATATCTCTTATATTATTGATTCAATTATTGTCACATTATCATCTGTATAATATGTTATATTATTTAAACAATATTTGAGACGACAAGTTATAAATGATTAATAATTGTTGAAAGATTAAATATGTGTTGATTAAAAATAAAATGATTTCTGGTAATTTTTATTCAATCCTTGATGTATATAAAGAGTCTATTATTAGACGTTTGTGATAAGTTTAATTATTTATGGGGGGCCATATGTCATCATCTAAGAGTCTCTTTCGTAAATAGTAATTACCTTCGTCAATAGTAATTACCTTCGTAAATAGTAATTACCTTTGTAAATAGTAATTACCTTCGTCAATAGTAATTACCTTCGTCAATAGTAATTACCCTCGTAAATAGTAAATACTTTCGTAAATAGTAATAAATCTTCTATAAATAGAGGACTAGGACTTCATTATTTTTCACGAATTCGTTCAAGCTATAGAGAAAGAAAGTATAGAGAGAGTAAGAGAGAAAGAAGAAGAGTATTTGGTTACTATGCTACTGCAGTATTCAATCTCCTAATAAGGTAAGGGGTATTATTCTTTCTTCTTGAAGAGAACTTATGTTATTCCATTCTTTGTTATTCTGTTGGTATAACCTGTAAAAGTGGCATACCCTATACATGACCTGTATACGCGGTATACCCTATACTTGGTGAAATCCTTATGTTATTCCATTCATTATTATTCTGTTGGAATAACCTGTATACGCTAAATACCCTATACTTGGTGACATTCATTTACTATTCTGTCTTTATATTTCTGTCAGAATATCCTGTCTGTGCTATACGCCGGACCTGGTTCCGTCTTTATTATTATTCTGTTGGAACATCCTGTCTGTGTGTTTTACGTCGGACCTGGTTCCATTCTTTATTATTCTGTTGGAATATCATGTCTGTGCGTTTTACGCCGGACCTGGTTCCGTTATTTATTATTCTGTTGGAACATCCTGTCGGTGTGAATTTCACCTGACCTGGTTCTGTTATTATTATTCTGCTGGAATAACCTGTCTGTGCGGTCTATCGCATGCATGGTGATTTCTTTTGTTATTCCATTCTTTATTATACTCAGTTGGATAAAACTTTGACTTCTATACTCCATGAAATTAGTGGTATATCCTTGATATTTGTGCTTCATCCAGTATCTTTTCATGGAAATATTCTTCTGAGCATTCTTGAATTTTACACCACAAAACAGTATCATGTTGACAATTTGAACGTTAATAATTCCTGGATAAAATAATTCTTGAACTTGTTTTATTGAATTCTTATATCATTGTCATCATCCTCATGTTTATATTTTGTTGAAAGTCATCTGTGGCCTGTAGTGCATAGATGGACTTGGTATGATTATGACCAGGGATTATTCGGTGTAATCATGACCGTAATATTACAAATGATGTAAAAATTAAAAATTCTTGGCCGTAATGTTGGCATGATGGACAGTTGTTGGCATGATCATGACCATTAATGAATACACAAATATTCTTGGCCGTAATGTATGAATAATTGTGGTCGTGATACTAAAGAATATCCTTGGTCGTAGTGCAGGGGTGATTCGATGATGTGGAATATTTATTAAGCTGAGTCTCAGCTATAACAGTGATGAAAAACCTTTTAAATCATAAAAGATAGTAGATTTTATTTTTTACTTGACTCTTTTAATGGATTGCTGATTCTGCTGCAGTTAAAACTTGATGTTTATTATATTTTATCAGTTTAACACTGTAGAAGGCTAATGATAATTTATTCTGCATTATCTTAGTCATAATATTTCTTACTGGGCTAGTTGAGCTCACCCTTTCTTTCACTGTTTTCTTCAGGAAATGAGAATATAGCTGGGACGAGTCGGGGAACGGAGTGATGGACCAGAGAATAGTATTAGTAGTCCTTATTATTCTGTTAAATAGTGTGACAATAATTGTATTGAGGACTCCTTTTGAGTTTGTATGATCTCTAGTAGACAATTATTGTATTCAAACTCACAGTTGTATTTTGTCGTATTATACACGACAGTGGTATTAATAAGTTGTATTTGAATTCTGTACCATATATCTGACGACTCAAGATGGGTGATGTATACCTAATTTTGGGGGTGTCACAGTTGGTATCAGAGCTTAGGGATATGATCCATGGCTAAGATGTGAGACTAGAACTAGGAGGGGAGAGACGGGGAATTCCTTTGCTAGTATGACCTACTTAAATTTATTTTATATTTAAATTGGTTGGTCAGAGTTTAGAGATATTATGTTACATGTCAATTAACCTTTGTTTTGTGGCAGTATCTGAAAATGACATCTGAGAATGTTGAGAATAGCAATGGAGCACAGGCAATCGTTGATTCACCACATATCAATAATCAGGATAATGTGCATCAGGAAGGCGACAATCCTCATGCAAACAACAACACTGACCAAATGATGAATGATCAATTGTTCAGAGGCTTTATGCAATTCATGCAACAGCAGGCGAGAGCGACTCCTGTCCAAAACGTAGATGGAAACACAGGAAACTCTCGGGCGGTCACCGCTAAACAGTTCAAGGAGCTGGGACCACCGGAGTTTAAGGGAGGGCCAAAACCACTTATGGCGGAAACATGGATAAAGCAGATTACCAAGATATTTGATGTCTTGGGATGCTCCGAGGAGCAAAAGGTTCCCTTTGCCGCCTTTATGTTGCGCGGAGAGGCGGATTACTGGTGGGAATCGGTAAAACGTACTCAACCTGCTGTACTGAAGATATCTTGGGAGAAGTTCCAGGAGCTGTTCAACGACAAATACTTTCCCGAAAGTATTCGCCACATGAAGGAGGTGGAGTTTATTATGTTGGAACAAAATAATATGACCGTGTCGCAATACGAGGCAAAATTTGCAGAGTTATCACGGTTTGCGTCCCACTTGGTGGATAATGAAGAGAGAATGACGCGAATATTTTTAAGAGGTTTGAAGCCCGAGATACGTCAACATCTTATTTCTCATAAACTGTGTTTGTATTCAGATGTTGTAAATAGGGCTCAGTTAGTGGAGCGCGATAACGAGTCAACTCAACTAAAAGAGAGCAGCCGGCAAAATTATAATACCAGCGAGAGTGGTCATCGAAGCGGTGACAACAAGCGTGGAGGGAATCAGCAAGCCAGAAATGGTAACCACTTCGGTGGTAATCAGGGCCAAAACAATAAGAATGGACATTTTAAGAAGAGGAGATTCAACAATGATGGAAAGACGTCAGCACCAGCACCCGTTGTTATGGAAGGAGAAAGACCACCTATCATATGCTTCAAATGCGGAGGGGAGGGACACATTAGTCCAAATTGCGCGATGACGTCCAAAGCATGTTATAATTCAGCTAAGATGGAGGCACCAAAGGCCGTCCCAGAAAGGTCAAAGCCGGTAGTGCAAGGGAGAGCGTTTGTTGTGACCTCCCAGAAAGCAAGGAACCCGAATGAGGTCATCACTGGTAAGCTTATCATAAACTCTAAAGAAGTCTATACTTTATTTGATACCGGTTCTACCCATTCTTTTATTTCTCCTACTTGCACTCATCGATTAAATTTGACTCCGGAGAAATTAAATTTTGACTTATCTGTGGAAACTCCGTTGGAAGAAACCTTCATTACATCCACTGTTTATAAATCTTGTTTGGTTCAAATCGGTACCCTCACATTACCTGTAGATCTTATTTCATTGAAAATACTTGCATTTGACGTGATTCTAGGGATTGATGGGTTAACTACTCATCATGCAAAAATTGATTGTTTCCATAAGGTTGTTAGCTTTCATATTCCTAATCAACCTATTATGCGAATTCAAGCGACCAAACCATTAAAATCAATCACAGTCATCTCAAGCCATAAAGCTATTCGTTCATTGAAAAACGGATGTCAAGCTTTCTTAGCTCATGTCACAGATTTAAACAAAAATACGTCAGTTTTGAACGATATTTCTATTGTTAATGAATTTCCTGATGTATTCCCCGAAGAACTTCTTGGCCTACCCCCAGAGCGTGAGATTAAATTTTGTATCGACCTTGAACCCGGTACAAAACCCATTTCTAAAGCCCCTTATCGAATGGCTCCTATTGAACTTCAGGAGTTAAAAACCCAACTGCAGGAATTGTTAGACATTGGCTTTATTCGTCCTAGTACTTCTCCTTGGGGTGCTCCTGTTCTATTTGTGAAGAAGAAAGATGGAAGTATGCGACTTTGTATTGATTATCGGGAGTTGAATCATGTCACCATCAAAAATAGGTATCCATTGCCACGTATTGATGACTTGTTTGACCAGTTGCAAGGACCCAAATTCTTTTCAAAGATTGATCTTCGTTCCGGGTATCACCAATTGAAGATTAGAACCGATGACATTCCAAAGACATCTTTCAGAACTCGGTACGGGCATTATGAATTCCTAGTCATGTCCTTTGGATTGACTAATGCTCCTGCTGCCTTCATGGATATGATGAACCGAGTATTCAAGGAATATTTGGATCACTTTGTGGTCGTCTTTATTGATGACATCCTTATTTATTCTAAAAGCCATGAAGATCATGAGCAACACTTGAGGCTGACACTCAAAAAGCTTCGTGAATATAAGCTTTATGCCAAGTTGAAGAAATGCGAGTTCTGGCTTGAGGAAGTAGCATTCCTTGGGCACGTGGTATCAAGTCATGGAATTTCTGTTGACCCAGCAAAGATTGAAGCTATTCAAAGCTGGGAGCAACCTAAATCAGTGACCGAAGTACGTAGCTTTCTCGGGTTAGCTGGTTATTATCGGAGATTCGTGGAAGGATTTTCTCGAATCGCTACTCCATTGACTCAGCTGACTCGGAAAGATACAAAGTTCGGTTGGAGCGAAGAATGTGAGAAGAGTTTTCAAGAACTCAAGAGGAGACTCATTTCAGCACCTGTTATAACAATACCATCTGGCTCGGAGGGATTTGTCATCTACAGTGATGCTTCGGACAAAGGGCTGGGATGTGTTCTCATGCAACATGGAAAAGTCATAGCCTATGCCTCGCGACAACTCAAAGAATATGAGAAAAATTATCCTACTCATGATCTAGAGTTAGCAGCTGTTGTCTTTGCACTTAAAATTTGGAGGCATTACTTGTATGGGGAGAAAGTGGAGATCTTTACGGATCATAAAAGCCTCAAATATTTCTTCACTCAAAAGGAACTCAACATATGACAACGACGTTGGCTTAAACTATTGAAAGATTATGATCATACCATCCAATACCATCCTGGAAAAGCAAACGTGGTAGCTGACGCATTGAGTAGAAGATCACATGCAAGTACGAGTGCGATATTGTCAACGCAAGGGCCCATTTTGTGTGATTTGCAAAGGATGGAGATAGAGTTAAAGACTCCAGGGACGCATGTGACGATGGCGAATATACGAGTAGAACCGACTTTAATCGATAAAGTTAAAGCTGCTCAAGCTACAGACCTGGAGCTGATGCGTATGAGGAAGAAAGTACAAGAGGGTACTATGCCAGAAGCAAGAATCGATGAAGAAGGAATACTTCGAGTCAACTCCAGACTTTGTGTTCCTAACGACCCTGATTTAAAGTATAAAATCATGATGGAGGCGCACAATACACCGTTTGCAATCCATCCTGGGAGTACCAAAATGTATCATGATATTCGTCATACATTTTGGTGGAGCAATATGAAGAGAGAGATAGCGTTATTTATCTCAAGGTGTCTAACTTGTCAACGAGTTAAAGCGGAGCATCAAGTACCAAAAGGTCCATTGCAACCACTTGAAATTCCAGAATGGAAGTGGGAGCACATTACCATGGATTTCGTTACCGGTCTTCCTAAGGTTTCTCAAGGCATAGATGCGATTTGGGTCATTGTTGATAGATTGACCAAGTCTGCTCATTTCTTACCGATACGAGAAACTTATACACTTGAACGTCTTGCTCATATGTACATAAACGAGATTGTAAGACTGCATGGTATGCCGGTATCCATAGTTTCTGATCGAGACCCAAGATTTACTTCACGATTTTGGGTTAGTTTGCAAAATGCTATGGGCACAGACTTACGATTTAGCTCGGCATATCATCCTCAGACGGACGGACAGTCGGAGAGGACTATTCAAACTCTTGAAGATCTATTAAGACTCTGTGTCCTTGATTTCAAGGGAAGTTGGGACAAGTTCTTACCATTGGTGGAGTTTTCCTACAATAACAGTTATCAAGCAAGTATTGGCATGGCTCCATTCGAAGCGTTGTATGGAAGAAAGTGTCGTTATCCAGTATGCTGGGATGAGGTGGGTGAAGCAACGTTGTTGGGACCAGAGTTGGTATGTATGACTACGGAAAAGATTCAAACGATCCGACAACGTATAAAAACCTCACAAAGTCGACAAAAGAGTTATGTTGATCTTCATCGAAAGGACGTGGAATTCAATATAGGAGATCATGTGTTGTTACGTGTTACTCCATGGAAAGGAGTTACAAGATTTGGAAAGAGAGGAAAACTCAATCCTCGATTCATCGGTCCATTTTTAATCCTCGATCGAATAGGAACTGTGGCCTATAGACTTGCTTTACCCCCAAGTATGTCTCGTGTTCATAATGTTTTTCACATATCCATGTTACGTAAATATGTGAAAGATCCGAACCACATTATTGAGTTAGAACCGGACGAAATAGCAGAAGATTTGATGTATGAAGAGATTCCTGTTCAAATCTTGGATAAGAAGGAACATATTCTACGCTCCAAGGTTATACCTCAAGTCAAAGTTTTGTGGAGAAACCACGATGTTGAGGAAATGACTTGGGAGTTAGAATCTGAAATGAAATCAAGGTATCCTTACCTCTTTGACATACCAGGTACGTACCCTAATTTCGAGGGTGAAATTTCATAAGAAGGGGAGGTTGTAAGACCCCAGTTTTTATAAATAAAGATGAATTTTTTATAATTATTATTTTTGAATATTATGGAATAAATTTGATATAATGTTATAGTTGTGGGTAATATTTATAAATTTTGCAAAGTACGCAAGTTGTTATAAAATATTCGTTTGGTCGGGGAATATTCGTACGACGGCACAATCATTGGTGGACCCCACAACGAAAGTATTGTCGTAGTTAGAAAACGACAAAATTATCTTTCTATAAAATAACGGCGGAGGTGTTACCGTTAAAACTGTTGAACTACTCGGTAGTAAAAGTACAGTAATACGCGTTGCTGCATAGTAACACACGGTTTTGATTATTGACGCTTACATGAGAAGTCACTCAGCTATACTCAATTATTGCTATAGTAATTGTTGCATCATATCTCTTATATTATTGATTCAATTATTGTCACAGTATCATCTGTATAATATGTTATATTATTTAAACAATAATTGAGACGACAAGTTATAAATGATTAATAATTGTTGAAAGATTAAATATGTGTTGATTAAAAATAAAATGATTTCTGGTAATTTTTATTCAATCCTTGATGTATATAAAGAGTCTATTATTACACGTTTGTGATAAGTTTAATTATTTATGGGGGGCCATATGTCATCATCTAAGAGTCTCTTTCATAAATAGTAATTACTTTCGTCAATAGTAATTACCTTCGTAAATAGTAAATTACCTTCGTAAATAGTAATTACCTTTGTAAATAGTAATTACCTTCGTCAATAGTAATTACCCTCGTAAATAGTAAATACTTTCGTAAATAGTAATAAATCTTCTATAAATAGAGGACTAGGGCTTCATTATTTTTCACGAATTCGTTCAAGCTATAGAGAGAGAAAGTATAAAGAGAATAAGAGAGAAAGAAGAAGAGTATTTGGTTACTACGCTACTGCAGTATTCAATCTCCTAATAAGGTAAGGGGTATTATTCTTTCTTCTTGAAGAGAACTTATGTTATTCCATTCTTTGTTATTCTGTTGGAATAAACTGTAAAAGTGGCATACCCTATACATGACCTGTATACGCGGTATACCCTATACTTGGTGAAATCCTTATGTTATTCCATTCATTATTATTCTGTTGGAATAACCTGTATACGCGAAATACCCTATACTTGGTGACATCCATTTACTATTCTGTCTTTATATTTCTGTCGGAATATCTTGTCTGTGCTATACGCCGGACCTGGTTCCGTCTTTATTATTATTCTGTTGGAACATCCTGTCTGTGTGTTTTACGCCGGACCTGGTTCCATTCTTTATTATTCTGTTGGAATATCTTGTCTGTGCGTTTTACGCCGGACCTGGTTCCGTTATTTATTATTCTGTTGGAACATCCTGTCGGTGTGAATTTCACCTGACCTGGTTCCGTTATTATTATTCTGCTGGAATAACCAGTCTGTGCGGTCTATCGCATGCATGGTGATTTCTTTTGTTATTCCATTCTTTATTAAACTCAGTTGGATAAAACTTTGACTTCTATACTCAATGAAATTAGTGGGATATCCTTGATATTTGTGCTTCATCTAGTATCTTTTCATGGAAATATTCTTCTGAGCATTCTTGAATTTTACATCACAAAACAGTATCGTGTTGACAATTTGAACGTTAATAATTCCTGGATAAAATAATTCTTGAACTTGTTTTATTGAATTCTTATATCATTGTCATCATCCTCATGTTTATATTTTGTTGAAAGACATCTGTGGCCTGTAGTGCATAGATGGACTTGGTATGATTATGACCAGGGATTATTCGGTGTAATCATGACCGTAATATTACAAATGATGTAAAAATTAAAAATCCTCATTGGCCCGTAGTGCATTGATGGACAGTTGTTGGCATGATCATGACCATTAATGAATACACAAATATTCTTGGCCGTAGTGCATGAATAATTGTGGTCGTGATACTAAAGAATATCCTTGGCAGTAGTGCAGGGGTGATTCGATGATGTAGAATATTTATTAAGCTGAGTCTCAGCTATAACAGTGATGAAAAACCTTTTAAATCATAAAAGATAGTAGATTTTATTTTCTACTTGACTCTTTTAATGGATTGCTGATTTTGCTGCATTTAAAACTTGATGTTTATTATATTTTATCAGTTTAACACTGTAGAAGGCTAATGATAATTTATTCTGCATTATCTTAGTCATAATATTTCTTACTGGGCTAGTTGAGCTCACCCTTTCTTTCACTGTTCTCTTCAGGAAATGAGAATATAGCTGGGACGAGTCGGGGAACGGAGTGATGGACCAGAGAATAGTATTAGTAGTCCTCATGGTTCTGTTAAATAGTGTGACAATAATTGTATTGAGGACTCCTTTTGAGTTTGTATGATCTCTAGTAGACAATTATTGTATTCAAACTCACAGTTGTATTTTGTCGTATTATACACGACAGTGGTATTAATAAGTTGTATTTGAATTCTGTACCATATATCTGACGACTCAAGATGGGTGATGTATACCTAATTTTGGGGGCGTCACATGTTCTAATCGAACGAATGATTTGATTAATGATAGGTCGTTATATAAAAGATAAAACTAAGTTGCGTATTGTAAGTAGCGCATCAGGCAAGTATCCTACCTTTGCATTTCCTTTATGCAATGGACATGAGTAAGAATGTTTCAGAATTATATTATTACTGTACATATTATTAACCCTATATTATTTACGCTCATTGATTATCAACATGTTAATATATTGTAATTCAGATATATATTCTATTCGTTCATTTCTATAAATGGTTACTCAAGCGTCCCCACTTGGATAATCATTGCATTTAACCACATGTTGATACACCTTTGTTAATTGCCCGTGTATATATATATAAATATATATATATATATATATATATATATATATATATATGCTGAAATATAGATTATTGTTGAACAAAATAAAACCTTTAGTTTGGAACTCTTACAAGTATGAACATCCCGTTCATGGGAAAATTTTTATGTGCCCAAGGCAGCCAGAGTGAACGATAATATCGTTCTTGTTATGTAGTGTTGATCAATACAGGGTCCATGGGATGTACACCCTCGTGCCCGTAAGCTATGACGGTTTGCGGATGAAGTTCTACTAAACCTATTCAAAAATTGAAAACAATGTTCATATTATTTTTAATTATTAAAAATACATAATAAATTATTAAAAATTATTTTAAAGTGGAAAAATTATATTTTAATTATTTTGGATATATTTCACAAATATTTAATATTTTTGGAATATTAAAGTTATTTAATTTATATAATAATTAAATTAAATAAATTATTTAAAAATGATTTTAATACTTGAAAAATCATTTAAAATTATATTATGGAATAAGAAAATATTTTAAGTTATTTTTAATGACTTTTAATATTTTATGATGAATTTCATTAATTAATTAATATTAATGATAATTTAGTTATTTAATAAATGAATTAAATAAATAATTTAAAAATTATTTTATTATATTAAAAATCATTTTAAATAATAATAAAGTATTTAAAAATATTTAATTTATAAAATATAACTTTCAATATTTAAAGGTTGATTTCATTAATTAATTATTATTAATGAAAATAAAGTTATTTAACAATTATATTAAATAATGTAGTTTAAAAAAATGATTTTATTATTATAAAAATAATTTTAAATGAAAATAATGTGTTTAAAGATATTTTAAGTTATAAAATATAACTTTTAATATTTAAAGGATAATTTCATTAATAATTTATTATTAATGATATTTATTTAACATTTATGATATTAAATTTATTTAATAATTATATTAAATAAATAGTTTAAACATGATTTTATTGATTTAAAAATCATTTAAAAAGGATATAAATGAATTAAAAATATTTAAAGTTATAATTAATGACTTTTAATATTTGTATAAATAACACATTAATATTTTAATATTAATGATAATTATTTATAAATGGTTTTAATTATTTTAAAAATCATTTAAGGGTAACATAAATGTTTTAAAAGTATTCTGAGTTATTATAAATAACTTTAATATTTTGTCAATGGTTTCATTAATAGTTTAATATTAATTAAATATTAATGATAATAGAATTGTTTGATGATTAAATCATTTAATGATGATTCCGGTGTTTGAAAATTTATGATAAATTATAATAATTATTTAAAAATTAATGTATGTCATTTAAAAATAATATGATTGATATTTACAGATATTGAGTTATAGAATAGAGTCTTAGACTCGATAATTACCCGATAAAGCAGTTGGAACACCGACATATTTTAGAAATTGATCTGGACTTAGATATTTTGACTATATTAATGTTTGTTTGTGATGCAATGACTGTTGAACATGTGTGATAATGTGATTAGGTTATGTGCTGACTGCGAAATGCAGTACTATATGTTATAGTATATTGTTCTAATCTAATGAATGATCTGATTAATGATAGGTCGTGATATAAAAGATAAAACTAAGTTGCGTATTGTAAGTAGCGCATCAGGCAAATATCCTACCTTTGCATTTCCTTTATGCAATGGACATGAGTAAGAATGTTTCAGAATTATATTATTACTGTACATATTATTAACCCTATATTATATACGCTCATTGATTATCAACATGTTAGTATATGGTAATTCAGATATATATTCTGTTCGTTCATTTCTATAAACGGTTACTCAAGTGTCCCCACTTGGATAATCATTGCATTTAACCGCATGTTGATACACCTTTGTTAATTGTCCGTATATATATCTGTTGAATTATATATTATTGATGAACAAGATAAAACCTTTGGTTTGGAACCCCGACAAGTATGAACATCCCCGTTCATGGGAAAATTTTTATGTGCCCAAGGCAGCCAGAGTGAACGATAATACCGTTCTTGTTATGTAGTGTTGATCAATACAGGGTCCATGGGATGTACACCCTCGTGCCCGTAAACTATGACGGTTTGCGAATGAAGTTCTACTAAACCTATTCAAAAATTGAAAACAATGTTCATAGTATTTTTAATTATTAAAAATACATAATAAATTATTAAAAATTATTTTAAAGTGCAAAAATTATATTTTAATTATTTTGGATATATTTCACAAATATTTAATATTTTTAGAATATTAAATTTATTTAATTTATTTAATAATTATATTAAATAAATTATTTAAAAATGATTTTAATACTTAAAAAATCATTTAAAATTATATTATGGAATAAAAAAATATTTTAAGTTATTTTTAATGACTTTTAATATTTTATGATGAATTTCATTAATTAATTAATATTAATGATAATTTAGTTATTTAATAAATGAATTAAATAAATAATTTAAAAATTATTTATTCTATTAAAAATAATTTTGAATAATAATAAAGTATTTAAAAATATTTTAAGTTATAAAATATAACTTTCTATATTTAAAGGTGGATTTCATTAATTAATTATTATTAATGTTATTAAAGTTATTTAATAATTATATTAAATAATATAGTTTAAAAAAATGATTTTATTATTATAAAAATCATTTTAAATGAAAATAAAGTATTTAAAGAAATTTTAAGTTATAAAATATAACTTTTAATATTTAAAGGATAATTTTATTAATAATTTAATATTAATGATATTTATTTAACATTTATCATATTAAATTTATTTAATAATTATGTTAAATAAATAGTTTAAATATGGTTTTATTGATTTAGAAATCATTTAAAAAGGATATAAATGAATTAATAATATTTAAAGTTATAATTAATGACTTTTAATATTTGGATAAATAACACATTAATATTTTAATATTAATGATAATATTTAAAAATGGTTTTAAATGTTTTAAAAATCATTTAAGGGTAACATAAATGTTTTAAAAGTATTTTGAGTTATTATAAATAACTTTAATATTTTGTCAATGGTTTCATTAATAGTTTAATATTAATTAAATATTAATGATAATAGAATTGTTTGATGTTTAAATCATTTAATGATGATTCCGGTGTTTGAAAATTTATGATAAATTATAATAATTGTTTAAAAATTATTGTATGTCATTTAAAAATAATATGATTGATATTTACAGATATTGAGTTACAGAAAAGAGTCTTAGACTCGATAATTACCCGATAAAGCTGTTGGTACACCGACATACTTTAGAAATTGATCTGGACTTAGATATTTTGACTATATTAATGTTTGTTTGTGATGCAATGACTGTTGAACATGTGTGATAATGTGATTAGGTTATGTGCTGACTGCGAAATGCAGTACTATATGTTATAGTATATTGTTCTAATCAAATGAATGATCTGATTAATGATAGGTCGTGATATAAAAGATAAAACTAAGTTGCGTATTGTAAGTAGCGCATCAGGCAAATATCCTACCTTTGCATTTCCTTTATGCAATGGACATGAGTAAGAATGTTTCAGAATTATATTATTACTGTACATATTATTAACCCTATATTATATACGCTCATTGATTATCAACATGTTAGTATATGGTAATTCAGATATATATTCTGTTCGTTCATTTCTATAAACGGTTACTCAAGTGTCCCCACTTGGATAATCATTGCATTTAACCGCATGTTGATACACCTTTGTTAATTGTCCGTATATATATCTGTTGAATTATATATTATTGATGAACAAGATAAAACCTTTGGTTTGGAACCCCGACAAGTATGAACATCCCCGTTCATGGGAAAATTTTTATGTGCCCAAGGCAGCCAGAGTGAACGATAATACCGTTCTTGTTATGTAGTGTTGATCAATACAGGGTCCATGGGATGTACACCCTCGTGCCCGTAAACTATGACGGTTTGCGAATGAAGTTCTACTAAACCTATTCAAAAATTGAAAACAATGTTCATAGTATTTTTAATTATTAAAAATACATAATAAATTATTAAAAATTATTTTAAAGTGCAAAAATTATATTTTAATTATTTTGGATATATTTCACAAATATTTAATATTTTTAGAATATTAAATTTATTTAATTTATTTAATAATTATATTAAATAAATTATTTAAAAATGATTTTAATACTTAAAAAATCATTTAAAATTATATTATGGAATAAAAAAATATTTTAAGTTATTTTTAATGACTTTTAATATTTTATGATGAATTTCATTAATTAATTAATATTAATGATAATTTAGTTATTTAATAAATGAATTAAATAAATAATTTAAAAATTATTTATTTTATTAAAAATAATTTTGAATAATAATAAAGTATTTAAAAATATTTTAAGTTATAAAATATAACTTTCTATATTTAAAGGTGGATTTCATTAATTAATTATTATTAATGATATTAAAGTTATTTAATAATTATATTAAATAATATAGTTTAAAAAAATGATTTTATTATTATAAAAATCATTTTAAATGAAAATAAAGTATTTAAAGAAATTTTAAGTTATAAAATATAACTTTTAATATTTAAAGGATAATTTTATTAATAATTTAATATTAATGATATTTATTTAACATTTATCATATTAAATTTATTTAATAATTATGTTAAATAAATAGTTTAAATATGGTTTTATTGATTTAGAAATCATTTAAAAAGGATATAAATGAATTAATAATATTTAAAGTTATAATTAATGACTTTTAATATTTGGATAAATAACACATTAATATTTTAATATTAATGATAATATTTAAAAATGGTTTTAAATGTTTTAAAAATCATTTAAGGGTAACATAAATGTTTTAAAAGTATTTTGAGTTATTATAAATAACTTTAATATTTTGTCAATGGTTTCATTAATAGTTTAATATTAATTAAATATTAATGATAATAGAATTGTTTGATGTTTAAAT
The DNA here is from genome assembly GCA_020205505.1 of Panax japonicus. Classification (NCBI taxonomy): domain Eukaryota; kingdom Viridiplantae; phylum Streptophyta; class Magnoliopsida; order Apiales; family Araliaceae; genus Panax; species Panax japonicus. The sequence continues at coordinate 44,119,940 of CM035114.1, forward strand.
CATTTAATGATGATTCCGGTGTTTGAAAATTTATGATAAATTATAATAATTGTTTAAAAATTATTGTATGTCATTTAAAAATAATATGATTGATATTTACAGATATTGAGTTACAGAAAAGAGTCTTAGACTCGATAATTACCCGATAAAGCTGTTGGTACACCGACATACTTTAGAAATTGATCTGGACTTAGATATTTTGACTATATTAATGTTTGTTTGTGATGTAATGACTGTTGAACATGTGTGATAATGTGATTAGGTTATGTGCTGACTGCGAAATGCAGTACTATATGTTATAGTATATTGTTCTAATCAAATGAATGATCTGATTAATGATAGGTCGTGATATAAAAGATAAAACTAAGTTGCGTATTGTAAGTAGCGCATCAGGCAAATATCCTACCTTTGCATTTCCTTTATGCAATGGACATGAGTAAGAATGTTTCAGAATTATATTATTACTGTACATATTATTAACCTTATATTATATACGCTCATTGATTATCAACATGTTAGTATATGGTAATTCAGATATATATTCTGTTCGTTCATTTCTATAAATGGTTACTCAAGTGTCCCCACTTGGATAATCATTGCATTTAACCGCATGTTGATACACCTTTGTTAATTGCCCGTATATATATCTGTTGAATTATATATTATTGTTGAACAAGATAAAACCTTTGGTTTGGAACCCCGACAAGTATGAACATCCCCGTTCATGGGAAAATTTTTATGTGCCCAAGGCAGCCAGAGTGAACGATAATACCGTTCTTGTTATGTAGTGTTGATCAATACAGGGTCCATGGGATGTACACCCTCGTGCCCGTAAACTATGACGGTTTGCGAATGAAGTTCTACTAAACCTATTCAAAAATTGAAAACAATGTTCATAGTATTTTTAATTATTAAAAATACATAATAAATTATTAAAAATTATTTTAAAGTGCAAAAATTATATTTTAATTATTTTGGATATATTTCACAAATATTTAATATTTTTAGAATATTAAATTTATTTAATTTATTTAATAATTATATTAAATAAATTATTTAAAAATGATTTTAATACTTAAAAAATCATTTAAAATTATATTATGGAATAAGAAAATATTTTAAGTTATTTTTAATGACTTTTAATATTTTATGATGAATTTCATTAATTAATTAATATTAATGATAATTTAGTTATTTAATAAATGAATTAAATAAATAATTTAAAAATTATTTTATTATATTAAAAATAATTTTGAATAATAATAAAGTATTTAAAAATATTTTAAGTTATAAAATATAACTTTCTATATTTAAAGGTGGATTTCATTAATTAATTATTATTAATGATATTAAAGTTATTTAATAATTATATTAAATAATATAGTTTAAAAAAATGATTTTATTATTATAAAAATCATTTTAAATGAAAATAAAGTATTTAAAGATATTTTAAGTTATAAAATATAACTTTTAATATTTAAAGGATAATTTCATTAATAATTTAATATTAATGATATTTATTTAACATTTATCATATTAAATTTATTTAATAATTATGTTAAATAAATAGTTTAAATATGGTTTTATTGATTTAAAAATCATTTAAAAAGGATATAAATGAATTAATAATATTTAAAGTTATAATAAACGACTTTTAATATTTGGATAAATAACACATTAATATTTTAATATTAATGATAATATTTAAAAATGGTTTTAAATGTTTTAAAAATCATTTAAGGGTAACATAAATATTTTAAAAGTATTTTGAGTTATTATAAATAACTTTAATATTTTGTCAATGGTTTCATTAATAGTTTAATATTAAATAAATATTAATGATAATAGAATTGTTTGATGTTTAAATCATTTAATGATGATTCCGGTGTTTGAAAATTTATGATAAATTATAATAATTGTTTAAAAATTATTGTATGTCATTTAAAAATAATATGATTGATATTTACAGATATTGAGTTACAGAATAGAGTCTTAGACTCGATAATTACCCGATAAAGCTGTTGGTACACCGACATACTTTAGAAATTGATCTGGACTTAGATATTTTGACTATATTAATGTTTGTTTGTGATGCAATGACTGTTGAACATGTGTGATAATGTGATTAGGTTATGTGCTGACTGCGAAATGCAGTACTATATGTTATAGTATATTGTTCTAATCAAATGAATGATCTGATTAATGATAGGTCGTGATATAAAAGATAAAACTAAGTTGCGTATTGTAAGTAGCGCATCAGGCAAGTATCCTACCTTTGCATTTCCTTTATGCAATGGACATGAGTAAGAATGTTTCAGAATTATATTATTACTGTACATATTATTAACCCTATATTATATACGATCATTGATTATCAACATGTTAGTATATGGTAATTCAGATATATATTCTGTTCGTTCATTTCTATAAATGGTTACTCAAGTGTCCCCACTTGGATAATCATTGCATTTAACCGCATGTTGATACACCTTTGTTAATTGCCCATATATATATCTGTTGAATTATAGATTATTGTTGAATAAGATAAAACCTTTGGTTTGGAACCCCAACAAGTATGAACATCACGTTCATGAGAAAATTTTTATGTGCCCCAGGCAGCCAGAGTGAACGATAATACCGTTCTTGTTATGTAGTGTTGATCAATACAGGGTCCATGAGATGTAAACCCTCGTGCCCGTAAGCTATGACGGTTTGCGGATGAAGTTCTACTAAACCTATTCGAAAATTGAAAACAATGTTCATAGTATTTTTAATTATTAAAAATACATAATAAATTATTAAAAATTATTTTAAAGTGCAAAAATTATATTTTAATTATTTTGGATGTTATTGTTGAACAAGATAAAACATTTGGTTTGGAACCCCGATAAGTATGAACATCCCGTTCATGGGAAAATTTTTATGTGCCCAAGGCAGCCTGAGTGAACGATAATATCGTTCTTGTTATGTAGTGTTGATCAATACAGGGTCCATGGGATGTACACCCTCGTGCCCGTAAGCTTTGACGGTTTGCGGATGAAGTTCTACTAAACCTATTCAGAAATTGAAAATAATGTTCATAGTATGTCACCTTAACCCTATTTATAGTCAGTACGTAGTTTCATAAAGTTGAGAGAGGGTTGTTATGATATTATTATTGGTTCAGAATTTCTTCACAATTATTGATTTGTAGTAGAAGGGTAATATAAAGAAAACATTTAAATTCTTTTAGCTTATATATATAATTGCTATTACTTGCTGGGCACTCAAATGCTCATCCTTGCTTAATTTAAATGTTTTCAGCTAAGTGTGAACAAGTAGAAGGTTCAGCTAAGAATAAAGGAAAAGAGAAGGTTGCTGAATGAGTTTTTATGATATGCTATGTAATAGTTTGCTTTATTATGATAAGGATGATATATATATTATTATTATTATTATCATGTAATGAATGTATTAGAGGTTGCGTACTTGGGAATAGACTCTGATAATTATGTAAATTAAGTTTATTATTTATATTATTGTTGTTATTATTATTAGTATTATTCCGCTCATAGAAATGGTATCGTGAAGCACCGAGTTTAAGTACCCGAGTTTGGGGGCTTTACAAATGTAGGATCGTTTGTTTTTCTAAAAGTATCACCGTGGAAGGGGAAGATATGTTTTGGAAAGAAGGGGAAGTTAAGTCCAAGGTTTGTAGGACCTTTTGAGATTTTAAGAAGGGTAGGAGAGGTAGCTTATGAAGTAGCCTTACCTCCAGAAATCGAACGCATTCATAATGTGTTTCATGTGTCAGTGTTGCGTCCTTATAAACCGGACTATAAACACGTGATAGAATATGAATATATCCAAATAGAGAAAGACTTATCCTATGAGGAACTTCCAGTTCAAATTATTGATAGGATCTGGAACAAGTTTTAAGAAATAAGGTAATACCTTCAATGAAGGTGTTATGGAGAAACCACAATGCTGAAGAAGCAACGTAGGAGCTCGAGAGTAAAATGAAGGAAGATTTTCCTCATTTGTTTATGTAATTATAAGCTAAGATTCTGGGGACAAAATACTTATAAGGGGGAGAGAATGTAACGCCTGAGAAAATCGAATTTTTATGACAATTTAATTTTTATTTGATTATGTGAATTAAATGAATTTAATTGATTATGATGTGACTAAGCTATGTGAAGGTCGTCTATGACCTAGAATGTGCTAATGTGGTTAGTATTCTGGCTTCGTGCTAGAATTATTTGTTTTGAATTTCCAAGACGAAAATAATTGTTTTTCGAGAAATTTCCTTAAAAACACTATTCATCCATTTTTGTTCAGAGAATTATTTTGAAAATTCCGAGAAACGCGTGATGATAGAATATTGAGATTAGATGGAATATCTGATAATATTTCATTTATGGCAAACGCAGTTTTTGCCTGCGGACTAAAAATCTAAGGGTTGAGTATATTGATTTTCGAGAAGGAAATAATATGCGTAGAAGGAAGGGCGTTAGGGTTAATGTGAGTATTATACATTTATGATACTATTTAGTATCTATGTATAATACGTTGAGTAAATACGAAGTACAATATGATTATTGTGCGAGTAGTATACGGAGAGAATATATGAATTATACGTATGGGATACGATTCGTATTATAGAATTAAGTTAAGACTTAATGACTAATTCAATTGTGTTGGATTAGAACTAGCCCAATCAATTGAATGACCAAGCCCAAAAAGATTGATGAGTTAAGCCCAATTCATTAAAATCGAACTGTGGATCGAACCGGTGGGTCACCGAATGGGTAAAACCCATGGGGATGGCCCATGGGGTGGTGGGCCGGTCACTTGGTGTGCAAGTCAAGCAAATCACTTGGTCACCAAGTATTTTACTTGGTGACAAAGTGTTGAATAATAATGAGGTGGGACATTGGACCAAAAAGCCCTTCCTATTATTTTCCTATAAATAAGAAGGCAAGGTTGGCCATTTGAGAGTTTTTCAATTGCTCAACGAATATATTTGAGAGAGAAAAGAGCTAGACTTAAATCATTCTTTTACTTTGAAGCTTTTTCATTAGAAGTTTATCAAGAACACTAAGAGTTTTTAAGGTAATATTCCTTACTTCTCATTCCATCTCTTTTAGATTTTCTTTTATCTTAGAGAATCATAGAATGGGTGGTATATGTCTTGTATGAGAGATTAAAGATGACTTACCATAGATTCAATTTCTTCAAGTCATGAGATTATAAGAATCATAAGGTTTAATATAGTTTTGAACCATGAAAATATTGGTTGTTGAGATCAATTGTTTATAAACGATTAAACTCCATCAATACGTTAATATATACATCTTGTTTTGTGAGGATGTAGATATGAAATCCATGGAGTATTCCATATGATTTGGCTTAGAGAACCCTAGTAACGAAGTTATGACAAATTTTACGTAATTAGACGTTCAATGTCGAAAACGTTGAAATTCTAGATGGGAGGTCAAAAGTTGTCGTGAGACTTGAAAACATTAGTTTTCAATGTCAACACATGAGATAGGGTGATTAAGAGTTGTGGGTTTACGAATCGTCGAATTTCGACTTAAAACGAAGAAAACGAGCATTGAACACTCATTAACGTTTACGAACGTATAGAAAATGAACTCAATAGTGAATTTTGGGTTATTGAATTTGAAATTGTCAAATTCTTGTATGAACGCGTAGATTATGTTATTTATGACGTGTAAGCTTTTGAACGGACCAAATCGGGCTTATAACGAAGAAGTTACGGCCCCGGGAATTTCACAAAATTTTTCAAAATTGTTGAGGTTCTGGTACTGAGGTCTGGCACTGCGGCGCCAGACGTAGTGTTAAATGCCAAGCCACAGCGCTGACATAGTAAAGTTGAGTACTGCTAAATGGAGCCGCAGCGCCAGTCTAGTACTAGGATGGTCGCGCCGCAGCGCAAGTGTTAGGCTTTGGATATTAACTTAGGTTTTGAACTTCAACTGTTTAGGGACCTATAGGGGTAATGTTTGTACACTTCATAAGTGTATTAAAGCTATTCCTATACTACCTATACTAAGGTATATGGTATTGAACTTAGGAATTGAATGCATGTTAATAAATTATGAGTGATGAACAACGTTGGTACTTTGCCGACAATGTTAGAGTCTGGTTAATAACGTTAGTTGATTAAAAAACTGGGACGAAGGGTAATAAGTCATGTTGACTTTAATAAATTTATTAAGTTAACTAGGACTTAGAAGAGAAAGAAGTTGGTAAAACAATGTGAACATTTATTTGTTAGCTAATTACAGTGTGCTATGTGAATATATCATGTAGATTCTGTAAAGGCTGTGGTCAGTCGAGTAAGTTATTTGAAGACGTTGAAAGACAAGTTTTCTTAACGCTTGTCTAACTTTCAAGTTAGCCAAGTTTTATGTGATTCGTTGAACTGAATTGCAAGACTTGTTTTAAAGAAAGGGTCGATGCCAGATTTTAACTTGGCTAGACTATTCGTAATATATAGATTGATTTTTGTTCATATCATTCGATATAGAAATGTTAACGCTATCCTATGCCAAGTAATTGGTACGGACATGAAGGTAAGGTTTGTCTATGAACAAACAAAAGTATTTTTCATTGATTATTCGATGGGCACGTGGGTTTGCCAAAAATTTTAAACGTAAATACGTTTAATGAATGAGTGTTGATCAACATAGAGTACTATAGGCTGATCACCTAGAAGTGCTCGTAAGTTATACGGATGAATGACCTTAGTGCTGTGGACTCCTTTTCAAGTATGAAAACTGAAAGTTAATGTTCATGGTCTATCGACCGGTTCAGAACTCCTAATATATTCTATATTTTGGGAATTGATGTTATAAACTGTTAAAGTATTGTTGTTTCATAATACTTCATAACTATTGTTCAGTTATGTTGGAATTGTTAAATAATTCACGAATGTGGTATTACTGTTATCATTGATTAAACTTGTTGAGCTGTTATGCTCACTTTTTGCGTGAATTATATAACTGCAGTTAAGGATGAACGTACTGTGAATGCCTAGAGAGATAAGGGCAAAGCTAAGATGGATGCTTAGGCATTGTGTAATAGTTTAGTAAGTTTGTATGTATTATACATTATGAACAATGAACAATGTAACTGGTTTATGAACCTGGGAAGGATTATACTTTGATTATAATTAAAAGATAGTAATTAAATTCATTTTGTTGTATTTCAATGGAATGATTGTATGGATGTTAGTACAGTGGAGCACCATATGTCGGGTTGGAAGATACCCAAATTTGGGGGCGTCACACACATGAATACCCACATTACCTAAACCACTATATGTCTATGTGATTTACAAATAAATAGGGTTTAAGCCCAAGTTCTCAATTAACTACGAGTGGTGTTTCGGTATATGTCTATCCTAAGCACGAATCATACATTCCATCACCATGTAAAACATACAAACACATGCTATTAAGATCAGATCTTAACCCATACATCGTCTTTCAAGTTCATATGGGTTATCACAATAATCGATGGCCAATCAACTAAACAAATAAGCATGAATCTTAATAGACAATCTCATAACAATCAACAAGACTAACAATGAAGTATATCAAAATAAATTAGGCAATAGATTCCATTGCAATCCCAAAATAGAGTTTAACTCATAGTTGAATTAGAATCCATGATCCACAATTGAATATACATTGAAAGATACAAATCGAAGTAAAGAGAGTTAGGGATTAAGAATAGCAAATCTGAGTTTCTTCTCTTGTTTCACTTCTGAACTTTCAAGGATTTTTAATTGCTTCAATCCCTAAATCATAGCTATTCTAGGGTTCTAATCTAATCTAACCAAGAAAGAGAAGAAAAGAGTATATGTAATCTCGATTGATCCCCCAAGGTGGAATCCCTTACATAATGAAAATACGTCTAATATATAAGCCTTAATTGAACCCCCCTCTAAGTCACATTACACTGTTTAGTGAAAAAGTCAGCTTTGGTCAACATCAGATGTGGCGCGGCCGCACTGGGAATGGCCTGGAGTTAGGCGCGCCCGCTCTCAAGTATCAGATCACGTTATTTTGGTCCAGGGAATGACGCGGCCGCGCCCAAATTTCACTACAAATTCGCACAGCCGCGCTGTTGGTTTTTTGCTGCAGTATCCTCTGGAAAAACGGCCATAACCTTTGATCCGAAAGGAGTTACGGGGCCTTCCACCTATCCAATTGAAGCTCTCGACGATCTCTACAACTTTCATTCTTTGAGAATTGAGAAATAATGGACAGATGAAGGCTGAAATTGGGTTAGAAGTGACAGCTATGCAAATGACCACCCAAAACAGTGACGTTTAACGTTCGTTGGTACAAAGGTCATAACTTTTGCATCCGAACTTCGATTGGAATGATTCAAGATGTTCTGGAAAGCTAAGAAGAAGCTCTAAAACATAATCCAAGTTCCAAGCTAAGAAAATAAAATGAACATGAAAGCCCAAACTATGTCCGAATTGCTTTTCCTTGCGTTTTTCATACCAATAGCAGCTCCCAAGCATATGATCTACAAAATGAACACAAAATGTATGAAAAGCAACTAAGAAACATCAGTTTAAACAACTAATTCAAGTAACAAATATCGAATAAGTATTTATAAAACTTACTTATCAAATATCTCCAAACTTAAACTGTTGCTTGTCCCCAAGCAACACAACATAATGCAATCTACATGTTATGCAAGCTACACTACTATGACAATGAATCCCAAAATTTCCAGCCATGTTAAGAATTCCAATAAAATATGCCTAAGAGAAATATCAAGATCCAAGAACAAAGCATCAAACAAAGCTAAAAGCATAATGACACACAATCAGATAATCATAACCTGTTATAAAGATGATGTGTGTGTGATGTGTTCACAGATAAGCTTGACAAAGGTGAAGATACCACATGCTATATTGCTTAAGATAGAAAATTGAAGTTTAAATCAAGAACTGCCTATACTAATGAGACATCAACTACTCCAACACATCAATACAAACTTAGGTAAAACAATGTGTTTATTCTGCTTTATTTTTACTCACGAGGACGATTTTTGCACTTTCCCGCGGTGTTTATTGATTTATTTTTATTTTTTATTTTTTTTATATATATAGCGAGTGCGTTTTACGCTCCATCTCGTCCCAATAGCAAGCATACCCATGTGTTCCCAAAGTTTGAATATATGTGTTTTCATAGTCTATGTCTACTTTATACACAATTCCATCTTTAAAAACAACATTTTCTATTCAGCAAACAAACAAGTTATTCTTAAACCAACAAGCAGATATGAACACCTGTGCTAACCGATAGCATCTAAACAACAAGCATGAATTAAATCATGTATAACATTATAACTAAAGCTCATGTTATCCACTAAATTCAAAAATCTATCAAATTTCTATGTCATTATTGGCCAAATTAGATTTCAACTAACTAAAAACCTGGGATTATGCAATGTTATGCAACTAAACAGATATTAAGCAAATAAAAAGAAAAAAATTATGTCAAAATTAAACTAATAACTACTAACATGCAATTAACTATATGTAACATGAAAAAACTCTATATCATGCAATTACACTACATGTTCTAAACTACTGACTAAACCCAATACCCCCAAACTTAAAATGAACAATGCCCTCATTATAATTAAAAGGGAAAGAATACTCCCCTAAGTGGCAATGTCATCTCCGTTCGTCTCCTCAAGTTCTGTTGGTATATCAGGCGATGGATAAGTTTGAGATAATCTAAAGTTAGAAATTGAGTGTGGAATTCTAACTGTCTGAATGCTTGAGTCATAAATTCTAAAAATTGAACAATGTTTGTTTTTTATGACTGAGCTATGGCGCGGCCGTACTGTGTTTGGCTTGTAGTTGGGCGTGGCCGCACTACCCTGTACCTTGACAGCTTCAGTTTTTTTTCACTTCTGTTTGATCCTGAATGCTTATAGCAATTGGATTGAACCTGAGAGGAGAAACAATCAAACTATTATTAAGACTTACAACTATCAAACCCCTACTAAATATGGAAAGCATGAAGAATTAAACATAGCAGAAGAAGTAAATGGAAATGTAAATAATAATTAAACAAGGAGGGAGAAATATTGGATGGGGTGCCTCCCATCTAGCGCTCAGTTTATAGTCCATTAGCTAGACTATTTTCTTGACACTATTATCCAATTCCTCTACGATAATCTAGGAACCCTCCATCCATTAGAACCGATATATGCTTTGTTAGGTTCCCCATCATTAGAATCTTCGGATTAAAGCCACCTAGCATATTTCCTATACATGATGTCCACAGTTCCATTGCATAGCTAGGTGTCTCGTTCGTTGTATTTGGGAATAAATTATTGTATTGAGGCATGGAAAGTACAACGGACTTTTCCTCTTTTATTTTCTCTTCCTCAGCCCACCATGGTGTATATGAGGCCTCTTTATCATACTGATCATTGCCTTGGATGTGACTACCTAGGGGACATGAGTGTGCAAAACTCACTGGATTTTTCAACTCTAGTTGAGAAGGTACTTGGGGTATAATACAGGTGATTTGATATTCTTCATTTTCCAAACCCCCAGTTGTCTCCTCAATGTCCACTCCTTTCAGTTCATCTAGTGGCATGTACACTTCTGGCTCTCCATCAGTTTCATCATCCATGTCATAGTACCAATTGTTTTGAGGGCGATTGTTCAAGGCTTCGAACATTTGATCCATCTGATTCTGCAGATTTTGATTTGACCTCTCTTTCTCAATCATCTTCTCCTTAGTTAATGCTATAAACTTGAACCACAAATCCTCCAATCTTGAATTATCTTGTTCAGTTTTGAAATCCATGTATTGAGGACCATTCATAGAGGAGTTAATGAGTTGTTCCATCTGTCTATTAAGATTTTGGGTTGATAACTCCTGACTCATTATCATCTCTTCTTTTTCTACTATAATTCTTAACATGAATTCCTTCAACTCCGAATTGTCTTCTTGTTGCATTGGAGGTGGATTTGAGAAATTTAATGGATATGTTGGACTTGGAACACAGTATTGGTCTTGATAGTTACAATTCCATTCATAATCTGAGTGATACCCCCAACCTTGATGATAATTGAGATGAACATAGTTGTTGGAGTAATCACCCCCATACTGTACTTGTCCAAAACTAATGTTGCACTGATAACTTGGATGCTCGCCAGCATAATGTTCACATGTAACTACTATCTCTTGAGTATGTTGGGATGCAAGAACATCCAACCTCTCCGAAAGTGTTGTAATTTGCGCTGACAGTGTAGAAAATACATTAAGTCCTTTAGTTCTTGTGTCCCTTGGTTGAGTCATGTTGGCATAAGGCCATTAATAAGCAAAGTCATCCATGGTATCTGAAAAGAGAAAAATATAGGAAGATAATTAAAATAAAATAAAATATTTAAATTAAGACTAATTTGATTGAAATTAATGTTGGCAAAAATTATTAAAATAATTCCCCGGCAACGGCGCCAAAAACTTGTTGGTCGTTTTATCGATCAATATATGCGTGCAAGTATACACGATCAACAAGTAATAAAGAGTAAGTAGAGTATCGTTCCCACGAGGAATTACTAATAATGCTTACCAAGCACTAACCCGTAACCAACTCAATCTTATTTAAACGAATGATGTGATATTTTATATGTAAACTATGTAATTAATTAATACCAACTACCCCTAGAATGAGACTAGACAATGAAGACTTGAGATTACAATTTCACCTATTGAATCATTTAAAATGACACACTTCATGTTAAGCCAAATTAATTATACCGGATTGTTAGTCGAGAACACGAAAGTGAAATATATCCATCTCTCGATGTACCATTCCCATATCACATATAATCCATAATTGATAGAATACACATGAATACCCACATTACCTAAACCACTATATGTCTATCTAATTTACAAATAAATAGGGTTTAAGCCCAAGTTCTCAATTAACTACAAGTGGTGCTTCGGTATATGTCTATCCTAAGCACGAATCATACATTCCATCACCATGTAAAACATACAAACACACGCTATTAAGATCAGATCTAAACCCATACGTCATCTTTCAAGTTCATATGGGTTATCACAATAATCGATGGCCAATCAACTAAGTAAATAAGCATGAATCTTAATAGACAATCTCATAACAATCAATAAGACTAACAATGAAATATATCAAACTAAATTAGGCAATAGATTCCATTGAAATCCCAAAATAGAGTTTAACTCATAGTTGAATTAGAATCCATGATCCACAATTGAATATACATTGAAAGATACAAATAGAAGTAAAGAGAGTTAGGGATTAAGAATAGAAAATCTGAGTTTCTTCTCTTGTTTCACTTCTGAACTTTCAAGGATCTTTAATTGCTTCAATCCCCAAATCTTAGCTATTCTAGGGTTCTAATCTACTCTAATCTAATCTAACCAAGAAAGAGAAGAAAATAGTATATGTAATCTCGATTGATCCCCCTGTAACGTCTGAGAAAATCGGATTTTTATGATAATTAAATTGTTATTTGATTATTTGAATTAAATGAATCTAATTGATTTATTTTGTGAGTAAGCTATGTGAAGGTCGTTCTATGACCTAGAATGTGCTAATGTGGTTAGTAATCTGGCTATATGCTAGAATTAATTGTTTAGAATTTCCAAGACGAAAATAAATTTTTTCTAAGAAATTTCCGTAAAAACACTATTCATCCGTCTCTGCTCGGGGAATTATTTTGAAATTTTGAGAAACACGTAATGATAGGATATCGAGAGTAGATGAAATATCTAATAATATTTCATTTATGACAAACGAAGTTTTTGCCTGCGGACTTAAAATCTGAGGGTTGAGTGAAATGATTTCCGAGAAGGAAATGAAATGCATAGGAGTTTTGTTATTGTTAAGTTAGGTGTTACACTAGGATGATACTATTTAGTATTTATGTATAATACGAAGAATTAATACGAAGTACAATACGATTATTGTACGAGTATTATACGGAAAGAATACGTAAATTATATGTGTAAAATACGATTAGTATTATGAAATTAATTTAAGACTTAATGATAATTCATTTGAGTTGGATTATGTTTAGTTCAATCAATTTTATAGGCAAGCCCAATGAATTAATGTGTTAAGCCCAAGTTAAGGCCCAATATTAGATTGGTTAAGCCCAATGCAAGAAAATCGAACTGTGGATCAAACCGGTGGGTCATCGAATGGGTAAAACCCATGGGCCAACCCATGGGGATGACCCATGGGCATGGTGGGCCGGCCCTTGGTGTGCAAGGAAAGCATAACACTTGGTCACCAAGTATTTTACTTGGTGATAAAGTGTTGAATAGAAAGAAGGTGATGGTGAATTGACCAAATTGCCCTCCATTTCATTTGTCTATAAATAGAAAGCTAAAGTTGGTCTTTTGTGAGTTTTTTAAATTGCCAACCTAGATTTTTATAGAGAGAGAGAGAGAGAGAGAGCTAGACTCAACAAAAAGTTCTACTTTGAAGCTTTGCTTCAGAGTTTTTCAAGATTACCTAAGAGTTCTTAAGGTAATACTCCTTAATTCTAATTCCATCTCTTTTGGTTTTGTTTTAGTATGGAGTGTCATAAATGGGTGGTGTACATCTAGTATGGTGGAATAAGGATGACTTGTTATAGATTCAATCTCTATAAGTCATGAAATCATAAAAGTTATAAGGTTTGATATAACTTAAAATCATGAAAATATTGATTGTTGAGATTGATTGTTGATAAACAATTGAACTCCATTAATACGCAAATATGTGCATCTTACTTAGTTATGATGTAGATATGAAATCCATGGAGTATTCCATGTGATTTGTCTTAGAGAACATTAGTAACGAAGTTATGGCAAATTTCACGGAAGTAAACGTTAAACGTCGAAAACGTAGGAATTCCGGATTGATAGTTAAAAGTTGCCGTGAGACTTGAAAATGTTGTTTTTTCAATGTCAACACGTGAGATAAGGTATTTAAGAGTTGTTTACTCAAGAATCGTCAGATTCTGACTTAGAACAAAGAAAACGAGCATTGAACGCTCATTAACGTTTATGGACACTTAGAAAATGAACTCAATAAGTGAATTTTGAGTTAACGGATTCAAAAGTGTCGAATTCTTATATGAACGCGTAGAGAATGTCATTTATGATGTGTAGGATTTTGAACGGACCAAATTAGACTTATAACGAAGAAGTTATGAATCCGGGAAACTCACCAAAATTTTTTATCTGTTGAATTTTTTTGGTGCTGAGGTCTGGCGCCGCGGCGCTAGGCAGTGCTTTAAAGTGCTACACCACAGCGTCGGTACAGTGTCAGTGGCTACTAGAAAGTGGCACCGCAGTGCCACTGGTATAAGGGAGTCTCATGCCGCAGCGCCAAGACCGGGACCTGGGTACTACTAACTGGCGCCGCAGCGCCAGTCTTGTACTAAAATGTCACGCCGCAGCGCGGGTGCATGGTAATTGTTGAATGGCTTAGGTTTTGAACTTTAATTGTTCAGAGACCTATAAGAGTAAAGTCTATGCACTTCATAAGTGTATTAAAACTATTCCTATACTACCAATACTAAGGTATAAGGTATTGAAACTTTGGAATTGAATGCATGTTAATAATGTATGAACAAAGAACGCAAAGTGTTATTAATAAACCTTAGTCGGGGAAACAACGTTGGTACTTCACCAATGATGATAGAGTCCGGTTAATAACGTAAGTTGGTTAATAAGTCGAGTTGACTTTATTAATGATATTAAGTTAACAAAGACATAAAAGAGAAAGAAGTTGGTAGGAACAATGTGAATAATTATTCGATAGCTAATTATAGTGTGCTATGTGAATATATCATGTAGATTCTGTAAAGGCTTTAGTCAGTCGATTAAGTTATTTGAAGATGCTGAAAGGCAAGTTTTCTTAACGCTTGTCTAACTTTCAAGTTAGTCAAGTTTTATGTGATTCATTGTACTGAATTGCATGACTGATTTGAAATAAAGGGTCAAGGCCAGTTTTAACTCGGCTAGACTACTCATTAGATATAGATTGATTGATATTCATATCTTTATATATAGAAATGTTAACGCTATCCTATGCCAAGTAATTGGTACAGATGTGAAGGTAAGGTTTGTCTGTGAACAAACAAAAGTATTTTTCATCAATTATTCGATGGGCACGCGAGTTTGCCAAATGTTAAACGTAAATATGTTTAATGAATAAGTGTTGATCAACATAGAGTACTATAGACTGATCACCTAGAAGTGCTCATAAGTAATGCGGATGTACAACCTTAGTGCTGTGATATCTTTTTCAAGTATGAAAACAGAAAGCTACTATTCATGGTCTATCAACCGATTCAGAATTCCTAATCTAATCTATACTTTGGGAATTGATGATATGAAATGTTAAAGTATTATTGTTTCATAATACTTCATAACTATTTGTTCAGTTATGTATGAATTGCTATATAATTCACGAATGTGGTATTACTGTTATCCTTTGACAAACTTTCTGAGCTTGTTATGCTCACTTCTTGCGTGAATTATATGATTGCAGTTAAGGATGAACGTACTGAGAATGCTAAGAGAGATAAGGGAAAAGCTAAGATGGATACTTAGCCATCGTGTAATAGATTAACATGTTTGTATGTATTATACATTATGAACAACGAACTATGTAATCGGTTTATGAACTTGGGAAGGATTATACTTGGATTATAATAAGAAGATAGTAATTACATTCATTTTGTTGTATTTCAATGGAATGATTGTATAGTTATGAGTACCGTGTAGCACAATATTGCGGATTGGAAGATACCCGGATTTGGGGGCGTCACAGGTTGTTGGTTTCAAAGCATTAGGTTATAAAACTTAAGGGGGGAAGAACCTTAGGCTAATAACCTCGTAAGGAAGGTAAAGTCCGAAGAAAGAAATTTGAGTTGAATGAATTAATAAAGTATTGAGAAAACTCTGTACTGAAAGATTTAAAAGATGAAAAGTAACCTTAAATAAATTAAATGTGATTTGTGCTTATACTATTGTGTATTATGTACTAATCAACTTGTTATGTGTTATTATAGATGTCGATCGATAGCATGATGTATAGAGACATTCATGTTGTGAGTGAAGAGTCAGTGAACCAAGTGGAGGTAGTACCTATGCTAGTGGCGGAGGTACCAATAGTGGTTTTAGAAGATTCTGATCCAGAAGAGTACATGTCTGGGGAAGATTACTCTTAGGAAACGATGGGAATATCATCATATCTAAATATAATGATAGATATGGAGGAGGAGATGGAGGTAACATCGATTAATACGGTGGTCCCTATGAAGGAGCCAACACCTCCAGAGGCAATGAGATCATTGTATCTGGAAATGTTGGATAGGAATGTGCATCTGCGCACGGTAGTGCAGACACAGAATAAGGAGATAACAGTCCTATATGAGGCGAAAAAATCTGCAGAGGCAGATTTTGAGTTAGAGCACGACGAGAAAGTGCTTATGATGGATAAGGCACGAGACTATAAGGATGAGGCCGTAAAGCTTCGAAAGAAACTGGTTGAAAAAGACCAGAAAATAACTAGGATGTCTTACATCCACGAGTACGCTCATGAGGATTTCAAGCTGAAAATTGCTTGTTATTCCATTGAGTCCAGGCAGACTCGACATAACATAAGTTGAGATATTGTGTCGATACTGGCAAATCAGAAATATGAGAATGCTGTACGACAGTGTTAGTAGATCGTTAGATCTTTTTGTATATAAGTAGTGACGTAAAACCCTCTTTTGTATAATTAAAGGGTAGTCTTTTTGTAAATCCCAAATTTTTGTAGAAGTCAATCAGGAGATAGTATGTAATAGCTTTTCGGCTAAGGGAACATGATGTAAATAGTTTTGACTATGAAAACATATTAATACAATGAAGTTTTATTTAATGTGCTTGTTATGGTATGAGTTGTTATTTGAGTATGATAACCAAGCAGTTAAATAGATAATAACGAAACTTTATTGAATTAGAATTATGCCGCCAAGAAGGAGACAACGTAACCAAGAGGCCGAGTCTCATAATGAAAATCAAGGGGGTCCTAATAACCCTATGCAAGAGTTTATTAATTTATTAACGACAACATTTAACCAAGTTGGGGGAGGGATTCCTGTAGAACCTAGGGTAGCAAGAACAACTACCTTTAAGGAGTTTAAGAGTGTGGGTCCTCCGGAGTTTCGAGGAACGTCGGACCCTTTAGAGGCCCAGACATGGGTGAAAGAGATCGAGAAGGCGTTTGTAATTACAAATATAGGTGAGGCGCAAAAGACTTCTTTTGCGACTTACATGATGAAGGGGGAAGTCAACTACTGGTGGGAGGCTTACCAGGGTGGGGCTAGGATAGAAGTTGTTACGTGGGAACAGTTTAAGAAGGTGTTCTTCGAGAACTACTTCCCTACTAGCATGAAAGGTAGGATGGAGATTAAGTTCTTAGAACTTAAGCAAGGGGATATGACAGTTCCTCAGTATGCCGCCAAATTTAATGAATTGGCAAGATTTGCTCCACATCAGGAGGACACGGAAGAGAGAAAGGCGCGTAGGTTTGAGAAGGGCTTAAAAATCTGGCTCTACAGCAGAATATCAGTTTTTTAGAGTGCTTCCTACGGGTGGAAAGAGAGGAAGAACAAGAATAATAGTGGAAGGTGGTGGTGAGGCATTGTCTTAGTACCACAAAGAGAGGAAGAACAAGAATAAGGTGGAGGGAGGTAATAAGGCAGAAGTTGCCAGTGGGAGTGGCAACATGCCTAAGAGAAAGAATTTCAACCCTGGGAATACTGGGGTAAAACATGGAGATCCTAAGCGTAGGACGGAAGTATACAAGACACGAGGAAAGACTCGCATGGGAGTCTGCTTAAAGGAAAAATTAGTTTGCTATAACTGTTGGCAGGAGAGACATCTGTCACCCAACCGTCCTAACCCTAAGAAAAACTATGGGTGTTTTGTCTGTGGATTGTTGGATCACATGGCAAGAAATTGCCCGAAGAAAGGGTTAGAGGGAAATAAGGGTTCTGGTAGTGATAAATTAGCCATTACTGGACCAACACCATCAATGGGTAGACCCTCGGCCCGTACATTTAATATAACCATCCAAGATGCGATTGCATCAATGGATATGGTAGCAGGTATCATTCCAGTCATTGAAATAAATGCTTATGTGTTATTTGACTCGGGTGCTACTTGTTCTTTTATAGCATGCGGATTTGCTAAGCGATTAGGTTTAATTCCTGAAAAGTTAGCAATACTTTTAGACGTTAAGGTAGCAAACGAAGAAATAATCCCCACTAAACATATTCATAAGGATTGTTGCGTAGATATTAGAAGGAATAAGTTATCGGTAGATTTGGTACCGATAAGGTTAAAAGAATTCGATGTAATTCTTGGTATAGATTGGTTGATTAACCATAAGGCGTTAATAGATTGCCATAGGAAAAGTGTGAACCTTCGGCTTTCTAAGAAAACTAAGGTAGTGTTATTCGGTAGTAAATCATCGAGATGCTCTTGTTGTCTATCGATGACACAAACTACGAAGATGTTGAGAAAAGGTTATGTAGGTTATCTGTGCCATGTTATGGATACCCAAAGAGTGAAAATATCCTTGGACCAGATACCTATAGTGCAGGAATTCGCGAATGTATTTTCGGAGGAATTATCGGGTATTCCACCGGATAGGGAGGTTAACTTTGTAATTGATCTATTATCGGGTACGACACTAGTTTCAAGGGCACCATATCGGATGACGCCAGTTGAGATGAAGGAGTTAATGGTTCAATTACAGGAACTATTAGACATGAAGAACATTCAACCGAGTGTGTCTCATTGGGGAGCACCGGTATTGTTTGTAAAGAAAAAGGATGGGTCGTTAAGGCTTTGTATCGACTATCGAGAGTTGAAAAAGTTAACGATTAAGAAGAAATACCTATTACCCAGGATCGATGATCTATTTGATCAGTTGAAAGGGGCAAAGTATTTTTCTAAGATAGATTTATGCACAGGGTATCATAAGTTAAAAGTAAGGAAGGAGGATGTACCTAAGACGGCATTCAGAACTCGTTATGGTCATTACAAGTTTCTAGTGATGTCGTTTGGGTTAACTAATGCGCCAGCCGCATTTATGGATATGATGAATAGAGTGTTCAAACAGTATTTGGACAAGTTCATCGTAGTGTTCATTGATGATATTTTAGTCTATTGAAATACGTCAGAAGATCATGCCGAACATTTAAGGATAGTGTTGGAAACACTAAGGAAGGAAAAGTTGTATGCGAAATTCATAAAGTGTGAATTTTGGCTTGAACGAGTGCAGTTTTTAGGACATGTTATTGATAAAGATGGAATTTCTGTAGATCTAGCAAAAGTAGAAGCAGTAAATGAGTGGGAGAAACCAAAAACGCCAATCGAGGTTAGGAGTATTCTGGGGTTAGCGGGATACTATAGAAGGTTCATTCTGGACTTTTCTAAAATAGCTACTCCGTTGATGAATCTGACAAGAAAGTCGATAAAGTATGTCTGGACTGAAAAATGTGAGAATAGTTTTTAGGAACTAAAGAAGAGGTTAAGTGAGGCACCTGTATTGTCCTTACCCGACGATACAGGGAACTTTGTAGTGTATAACGATGCTTCACATAAAGGACTGGGTTGCGTGCTCATGCAGCATGGCAAAGTCATTGCGTATGCATTATGTCAATTAAAGGATTATGAGAAGGCCTATCCTACTCATGATCTGGAATTGGCAACTGTAGTTTTTTCCTTAAAGATATGGAGGCATTATCTATATGGTGAGA
Organism: Panax japonicus; assembly: GCA_020205505.1. NCBI lineage: Eukaryota > Viridiplantae > Streptophyta > Magnoliopsida > Apiales > Araliaceae > Panax > Panax japonicus. Next base: position 44,139,804 of record CM035114.1, read on the forward strand.
AATGTGAGATATATACGGACCACAAAAGTATGAAATATATCTTCACACAGAAGGATTTGAACATAAGACAAAGAAGGTGGTTAGAGTTAATAAAAGATTATAACTGTGATATTTTATATCATCCGGGAAAGGCAAATGTAGCACTCTCCTTTCATTCAAAAAATGTTTCTCTCTCTAGATTTTTCTCTCTACCTTCTCTCTACCTTTTCAAATTTCCCCCGCCCCTTTTGGTCCACCTAAAATTTTCGGTCTTCACCTAACTTCTCTGGTCATCCCCCCTCTTTTTCTTCCTTCTTCCTTCACTTCTCTTCTCTTCCTTGCTTGCCCACCTTTTCTCCCTCTCTTTTCCCTCTCTCAATTGTTCTTTCTTCTTCTAGTATGGTCAGCCACTCGCACCTCTCTACTGGAAACTCAGTTAGCAGTAGCCCCTCTCGTGACTTATTTGCTGAGTTTGGAGTCTCAAATCCAAACTCGCCTGAGATTGCCTCTCATTTGGCCATCATCAGTGATGGCATGATGGAGTCAGATGCTAACCCTAACCCTATTCTTCCGGCTCTTAGCTAGGACTCAGTAGAATCCACTACCTTAGACATTGCTCCCGAGGTCAATGTTGGTCCCGCCATGGGAGAAAATGCCAAAGACATCTTCCTTGTTGCTCAACATTTCTCCTAGAAGGATCGTAATGAAGCATTATTTGAGCGAAGGAAAAACCTTCACCTTATGGAATTCCTCTCTAATCATGGTGTTCCACTCAGTGCTGTCCAAGATTTCGTTAAGGATGGAAAATTGGCTAACTTTGGAAATGGCCAAAAGGCTCTAGATAAAAATCCTCCTTTTGTTAATGTTGGGGGTTTCTCTCCTAAAGCGATTGCAAAGAGCCCCTTTATAGGGGAGGGTATTGCACCCCCTGTAAACTTGTTAGCCTCTTCGGAAGAAGGTGAAATTCAACCCTCCCCGCCGGCTAGCCCCCATAAATCCTGGAGTAACGTAGTTTCTCAGAACTTGGGCAGAACCTCTCGATCCCTGTCTTTCCACACCCTATTTCGTCCAATGGAATTGTTCTTGTTCAACCTCCTGATGAGATGCTCTTACGTGGAAACCAGATTTGGTCCTCAAGCTTAGTTGGGTATTTTCTACATTCGACTCTTCCTTACAAGGTTGGTGAACCTATAGCCAAAAGGCTCAGGAGTAATCTTGGCCTCTCAAATGTTTTCCTTCACAACAAGGGTTACTATATCTTTAAGTTCCACTCTGTTGCTGATCGTGACAATATTCTTGCTTTTGGGCCATGGCACTTCTGGGCCATGACACTTTGCTTCCAAATCTATTGTGCTCCAGAAATGTCAGGAAGGAGTAGATTTTTCAAAATATGACTGTGACAAGTTTCCCATTTGGGTCAAGCTCAGCCATATTCCTTTATCTTACTGGTCCGATGAAGGTATTAGCTACATTGCAAGCGCCACCGGGAAACCTTTGTTCACTGATGAGATGACATCCATGAATGAATATATGGATTCTGCCCGTGTCTGCATAGAAGTTACTGCAACCTCTTCCTTTCCTTCCTCTATCAATGTTGTTGTGTTCAATATAGAGAAATCAGAAAAAATCTGAGTCGAGGTTGAGGTGGTATCAAAGCTGCCCACCTTCTTTCCCTACTTGTAAAGTATTTGATCATTCTCCTCTTAAATGTCCAAGGGCAAACTTCAAATGGATTCCTAAAGCTCCTTCTACTAGACTAAACTCTCTATCCTCTCCTCCTGTCCTTCGTGATACCTCTGGTCCAATCTTGGCTAACCCCCCTGCTCCCTCTATTCCTAGACCCCCTCCTAGTGATTGGGTAACTGTGTCCCGTGGTGTGAGACCTGGCCTTGTCCAACCTGCCACTTCCCCCCTTTGGCAACTCCTATGGCTACCACTATTCCCTTTTCTCCTATTCCTATTGACTCTGGCCATCTAGTTTTGGAAGACTCTGCATCCCCGGCTGCAAACAACCCCTTCTCTCCAAGGTCAAAGCTATTGATGAGAAAGAAGGGAAAAACCTTAAACAAAAACAGAGAATTGAAAATGAGAATCCTCAAGCTGCTAAGAAGAGGAAAGACAAAGGGAAAGTGGGGCACCCCCCTCAATAATTTTTATGGTAGCTTCGTATAATATTAGAGGTTTAAATAAAAATCCTAAGCAGGCTTATGTAAAGCAAATTATTGCTGACAATCACTTATCTTTTGTGGGGCTGGTCAAAGAACAAAATGCCAAAAATATTTCAAAACACATTTGTCCAAATTGGAATTGGTTTTTTAATTATGATTCGCATTGTAATGGAAGAATTTAGGTGGGCTGGAATCCTGCTTCCTGGAAAGTGGACATCCTTTTTGTCTCCTCTCAACTCATCCACTATAAAGCAACCCATGCCCTTGATAGCAGTCATTCATTTCTGGTTTCTTTTGTCTATGGTCTGAATTACTATATGGAGCGACGAGAACTTTGGAGAGACCTAGTAAATCACTCATCTGCAGATACTTGGTGTATTTTGGGTGACTTCAATGTCATCAAAAACTTAAATAAAACTGATCAAGTAAATGCATCTTGGGACACTAGTGTGGAAGATTTTATGGAGTGCATTCAATCTCTTGAAGTTGAGGATATCCGCGGTTTCGGCCCCCTGTTTACTTGGGGTAATTGTCAATCAGTCAGACCTATTCATAAAAAACTTAATAGAGTCCTTGGAAATCTCTCATGGTTTTCAAGATTTCCCCACTCTCAAGTCACTTTTGCTCCTCGGGGACTTTTTGATCATGCTTTTGTCCTCCTCAATCATGGTATTAATCTTGTCCAGCCTAGGAAACAGTTCCAATTCTTTAACCACCTTCTGCTGTTAGATGGATTTAATGATTGTGTTCGCCCTGCTTGGGGTCAGCATGCTTTGGGTAACCCCTTCTCTATCTTCTCTAAAAAGCTTAAACGAACTAAGCAAGCTTTGATAAGGCTTAACTCTTCTACTGGAAACATCACTACTTTGGTAAAGGAGGCTAAAGCTAGTTTGCATCATGCCCAATCACTGTTGTCCAGTTTCCCCTATGACCCCTCTCTTTTTGAGCTGGAAAGGGTTTGCTTACAACACCTTTGGCTTGTTTTGGACAGAGAGGAATCCCTACTTCAACAAAAATCCCGTGCTACTTGGCTTTCCTTAGGTGACAAAAATTTGGGTTATTTCTCAAATTTTGTGAAAAATTGATGGAATTCGAACAAAATTCTTTTTATCCTTAACTCAAATGGGATCTTGGTGACTGGTCAAGCAAATGTGGAAGAAGTGGTTGTGCACTACTTCAAGGACCTTTTCTGTTCTGCTACTGGTTCTCCATCTTCTGGTATAGAGAACTTTGATGTTGTGCCAACTTCTTTTGTCACTCAACTCCAATCCTCCTCCTTAATTTCTCCAATCACTTCAACTAAAATCCATAATGTGCTACACTCCATGAAAATAAATAAAAGCCCAGGGCCGGATGGTTTTAATGTAAACTTTTTCATCTCTTGCTGGGATATTATGGGCGAGGACTTCACAAAGGCAGTTCTTTTCTTCTTCTCCTCTTGTAAGATGCCCAAAGGGATAAATTCCACTGCTTTAGCCCTAGTACCTAAATCTGCAAATCCTTCCTCCATGACTGATTTTAGACCAATTGCCTGCTGCAATACCATCTACAAATGCATTACCAAAATCCTAGCAAATTGTCTCAAAGCAGTCCTACCTTCCCTGATTGACAAGGCTCAGTCTGCTTTCATTAAAGGTCGTAGTATTAGTGATAATATTCTTATTGTTCAGGATTTACTAAGGAACAATCACCGGCCCTTTGGTCCATCAAGATGTGCACTGAAAATTGACTTAAGGAAGGCTTTTGACACTGTCAGGTGGGACTGTTTATTTGATACCCTTACCCTCTTCAAATTCCCCCCTTTTTATGGCCTAGATTAAAGCCTGTGTTACCACTCCCATGTTCTCTATTAAAATCAATGGGTCTTTAGCTGGTTATTTTTCCAGCTCTCGGGGACTCAGACAAGGAGACCCTCTCTCCCCTTATCTCTTTGTCCTCATTATGGAAATGTTGTCCCTTAAATTATCTTTGAGCTCTATGGAACCCAATTTCAAATTCCATTGGAAAACACATGATTTTAAACTAACTCACTTCCTTTTCACAGATGATATCTTGATTTTCTCTCATGCTAGCATTCCCTCCATCTCAATCATCTCCTCTTGTATTCAATCCTTTTTCTCTTTTCTCTAGGTTGATACCTAATGTCCAAAAGAGCCATTGCTTCCTAGCTAATACTGACCCTGCTACCTCTTCGCTCATCCTCTCTATTCTAGGATTCCAACCTGGCCTCCTGCCTACTAAGTTTTTGGGTGTACCCTTAATCTCATCTAAACTCTCTTTCAATGATTGCATCCCCTTAATACACAGAGTTACACAACGTGTCTCTTCTTGGACCTCAAAAATTCTAGTATACTCTGGGAGACTGCAACTCATCAAATCAGTCTTGTTCTCTATCCAATCTTTTTGGAGATCCCACTTTATATTTCCTAAAGCTGTCATCAAAGCTATCCAATCTCTTCTATGCAAATTCCTCTGGAAGGGATCCTCGCTTGCAAAACATGGGGCCAAAGTCTCTTGGTCTGTTATTTCCCTCCCTACTTCTGAAGGAGGACTGTGCCTTAAGAGTCTTCTAGATTGGAATAGGTCTCTCATCTTGCTGCATTTAGTGAAACTCATAAATTTCAAACCATCTTCCCTTTGGGAAGCATGGGCCAAAGTGACCCTCCTCCGAGATAGATCGTTATGGCAAATCCCTATACCACCGGAATGCTCCTGAAAATGGACGCAGATCCTAAAACTAAGACCCTTGGCTCTAGAACATATTATCTATCATGCTGGAAGGGGTGATATGATTAATCTCTGGTATAATCCATGGGTGTAAGGGACGGCTATCAACCCCAGCCCCTTTCTGCTTCAGAACACTGGCTTTCCACCCAAAGCTAAAGTCAGTAACATTATTCAAGGAAATTCTTGGAGCCTCCCTCGCAGCAACCATCATGAAGTAATCCTTTTTAGACAAATGATTAAAGCCCTCCCCTTTCCTTCCTCTTCTGCTGACAGTCTTCTATGGGACTCTATTGACATCACAAATTTGAAAGCCAAACACATTTGGAATTCCATCCGAGCAAGGCAACATCCGGTCTCCTGGGATTTTATTCCTTGGAATAAACTTCATGTTCCTAGGTACTCTTTTATTATTTGGCTTGGTATCTTAAAGAGGCTTCCCAAAAATGATAGGACGATCCTTTATTCGGGAAGCAGGATGGTATGTCAGCTTTGCCAAGTGATAAGTAGGTTTTATACCTACTTATCCGGTATCTTTTACTTGAATTAGTTGCTTTTATTCATGTGTCTTAGTTACTTTTCATGCATTTTGTGTTCGTTTTGTAGGTTATACGTTTGGAAGCGATGTGAGCGATTATTGGTAAGGAAAAGCACGGAAAATGCAAAGAAAAACAAGCCGAACATCGTTTATGCTTTCATGTTCAATTCATGTTCTTGGCTTGGAGCTTGGACTATATTGTAGAGCGCTTTCTTAGCTTTCCGGAACATCTTGAATCATTCAAATCGGAGTTCGGATGAAAGAGTTATGACATTTCTACCAACGGACGTTGAACTTCACCGTTTTGGGTGGTGATTTTCATAGCAGTCACTTCCAGTCCAATTTCGACCATCATGCGTTCGTTATTTCTCAAAGCTCAAAGAATGAAAGTTGTAGATCTCGTCGATATCTTCGATTTGATAGGTCGCGGGACTCGTAACTCCTCCCGGTTTAGAAGTTATGGCAGTTTTAGCAGAGGAGGTTCCAGCAGAAAATCGTTTTGGCAGATTGGTACCCAGCCGGGGCTGGGCGTTTTTGTGCATAGAACCCAGCCGGGGCTGGGTTCCTGGGAGCATTAGCAGATCACTATCCAGCCGGGGCTGGATAGTTACAAAGGAAATACCCAGCCGGGGCTGGGTATACGCAAAAAGGAGCGGATTTTGTCCGAATTTGAGTCCGAAAAGGGTTGTTTCAAGTTGTTTGATTCAAGGACTTCCAAGAGAACTTCAAGACTTGTATAAAGACTTATAAAAGGAGGGGAATAACATAGATTAGGGGGGATTAGAAAGATTATTAGGAGATTAGAGAGTATTCTATTAAATTAGATTAGAGTAAATTAGAGAAAAACACTAGTTTTTATGAGATTTGGAGATTGATGCAACTTGGAGACCATTGAAGATTCAAAGGAGGAGCAAGAAGGGAGCGTCAAATCTACAGACAATAGATTATTTCTTCTCATCTTCTTCTATCTTTATCTTTTAATGATTATTCAATTGTGGATTCTTAGTTTAAATTCAATAATCATGAACTAATTCTTTGTTTGAGATTACAATGGATCTTATTGTGTAGTTTATTTTAATATGCTTCATTATTAATTATTATGTTCTATTTAGAGGATTGTCTATTGTGATTTGGACTTAATTGTTTAATTGCTTGGCCATCAATTACCGTGATAATCTATATGAACTCGAGAGATGAAGTATAGATTTAGATCTAATCATGATAGCATGTGTTCAGGATTTTGTTAGTAGCTTAAACTTGATGTGTGTTAAGGTAGAGATATGCTTGACATCACATGTAATCTTATAGAGAACTTGTTCTTAAACCTTCTTCAATTGTAATTCACATAGAGATATAGTGGGTTAGTTGATTAAGGTGTTTAACGGATTTCTATCTTAATTGTGGATTGACGTTAATACGGTATTAGTGCATCGAGAGGTGGTTAATACTACTTTAGTGTTCTTGATTAACAATTCAGGATAGAGAATAATTGATGAGAAGTGTGTTAACTTAAATGAAGCAATAAGTGAATTTGTGATCTTAAATCTCCATAGTCTTAATTTAATTAGTGGAATAGTAGTTAATTTATATAGTTTGTAATTCATTCGTTTAAATAAGATTGAGTTGGTTACGGGTTAGTACTTGGTGATTTTTATTAAATAATTCTCTGTGGGAACGATACTCAACTTATCACTTTATTACTTGTTGACCACGTATACTTGCGTGTTGTGCGTATATAGATTTTACCCAACAAGTTTTTGGCGCCGTTGCCGGGGAATTAGTTTAATATTTTTTACCAATATTAATTTCAATCAAATTAGTCTTAATTTAAATATTTTTATTTTTATTTTTAATTCTCTTCCTATATTTCTCTCTTTTCAGGTACCATGGATGACTTTGCGTATCAATGGCCATACACGAACATGACTCAACCAAAGGAAGGGGAGATTGACAGACTCGCGACACTCTCCGCAATGTCAGCACAAATTGAAGAACTTTCGAGGGAGTTGAACGTTATCGCAGCCCAACAGAGTCGAAGGATGGCAGTTACCTGTGGCTATTGTGCTGGCAATCATCCGAGTAATCAATGCACCATCAATCTTGGGCCGGTACAGTATGGTGGTAACGACCTCAATCAGTATTCATATGATAATTATGATCAAGTTTGGGGGTATCACCCGGATTCTTCATGGAGCTACAACTATCAAGACCAATACTCTACTCCAAATCCAACATACACACCGGAATTCTCATATCAACCTCCATTAAAAGAAGAAAAGTCAAAGTTGGAGGAATTGTTGTCCAAGTTCATAGCATCAAATGAGGAGAGGAGGATTGAACAAGAGATATCAATGCAAAATCTGCAGAACCATGTGGACCAAATACTCAAAGCCTTGAACAACTGTCCTCAAAACAATCGGTGTTATGATGAGGATTCCGAGATTGATGAAGTGCCCGAGCTAAATCTACAACTGGATGAGACACGAGATGTTGAAAAAGAGGAGACAAGTGGGGATAATGAAAATAAGGTCGGTGAAGAACTAACTATGAGTACCAACGAGGATGAGCCGATGTTATTAGTGCCCCAAGTTCCTTCTCCGCCAAAGATCAAGGGTCCAGTTAGATTTGCTAAACCGTGCCCGCTTGGTAGTCATGTCGTCGGCGAAACTTTTGTTGACATAAGAGTGAGTAAAATTTTTAATCCATGGTGGGAAGAGAAAGAGAAGATAGACAAAGAGCACATTGTGTGTGACAAGCTTCCATGCCCCAAAGTGATCACATACACAATGGAGAAAACACCTAGCTGTGGGGAGTTCTTGGTTCAGATCGTACCAAACCAGAGCATGCTAGGTGACTTTGATGCAATGGCTATCATAAATGGGAACCTACCAAAAGCTATATTATTTCCGATGGATGGAGGGTTCCTCAACTTTCGAAGAGGAATTGGATAGCATTGACCAGACAAAGTCAGGCTGAAAGACTATAAATCAAGCGCTGACTGGGAGGCAACCCAGGAATATTTATATTTATATGCTTCACTAGTTTATTTAGTAGATAGGAATTAATTTTCTTATTAAGCTCTCTTATAATCTAATCCATGTTGTCTCTCTTCATTGCAGGTGTTGGAGGTCCAATGGATAGCAAAATGATCGTCGCCGCCATCGCCACCATTAACTCACGCTTAGCTGATTACAGGGAAGTTCTCTTCTATTTATCGCTATATTCTTACAATGAGGACATTGTAATTGCTAAGTTTGGGGGAGTTTAGTTTAGTTCATTATTGCATGTTTAGTTTCATGTGTATGTTATGTTATTTTGCATACGTTGTTAATTTAGTTTAGGTTCATTATTAAAAAAAAAAAATCAAAATTCAAGAATTCAAAAATTCAAAAAAATAATAGTTAGTTACTATGTTTATCTTGCATGAGTCCAGCTGTTTGATATTTACAGTTTGTTTTGGCCAATGATGAGATTGGGATCGAGTAGACAAGTAGCGTACTGACTATTAGAGCTTTGATGTGATTTCTTGTTAAGAATTGAATCTTTTTCTGTTTGAAACTGGTATAATAAGGATAGCACGTTAAAAACAATTTGTTGACTGATTAAGTTTAAATTGATACATAATGGACTTCTTAAGGATAATACTAGTTTGGATGAATGAAAGACATGAATAGGCGGAGATGACTGAATTTAGATAAAAACTTAAGTTCGAGAAAAAAATTGGGATATATAAGCTTCAAAAAAAAATGAAAAAATACAGTGGCTAGTTTTGTTTCGGGGCCTTTGTTACTTGAGCAAGTACGCCCGAAGGGGTATCTTAAAACCTAGCGCCCTAAGGTCTTATATGGTCTGGGAGTCGTTGGTCGAAAGCTCGCTAAGGGGTAGCACTGTTAGCCTAATGGAATGAGACATTGCACAGTCATGGTTAAAAAGTAAAAAAAAAAAAGAAAGAAAAAAAAATAAAACGGGAAAAGAGCAAAAAGCCCCCGTAGATGAAAATAAAGCATAAGTATACCATGTTAACCTTTGATATTGGTAATTGTTTGAGTTTAGTTGGATCTAGCTTATTTTTGGATTTCTTAAATTTATACTGTATGATGCCTTCAAAGAGACTTGTTATGTGTTAAATTTGATTTTATATCAGTTAACATTGTTGTGGAGCACACACGCACTATACCAGTGATAACAGTTTAAGACTTGATGATTAACTAGGAAATTATTGATTGGTTTTGATATGAAGTATTATCGTGTTTGCTTGATTGCTCTAAGGTCGGTTGAATAGATTTGTGTTTATCAATACTGCTGGATTCGTAGGCATATAGATTAGTTCCATTCCATTCCATTGCATTGCATTATGTTGTGTTGCTTGAGGACAAGCAACGATTTAAGTTTGGGGGTATTTGATAAGTAGGTTTTATACCTACTTATCCGGTATCTTTTACTTGAATTAGTTGCTTTTATTCATGTGTCTTAGTTACTTTTCATGCATTTTGTGTTCGTTTTGTAGGTTATACGTTTGGAAGCGATGTGAGCGATTATTGGTAAGGAAAAGCACGGAAAATGCAAAGAAAAACAAGCCGAACATCGTTTATGCTTTCATGTTCAATTCATGTTCTTGGCTTGGAGCTTGGACTATATTGTAGAGCGCTTTCTTAGCTTTCCGGAACATCTTGAATCATTCAAATCGGAGTTCGGATGAAAGAGTTATGACATTTCTACCAACGGACGTTGAACTTCACCGTTTTGGGTGGTGATTTTCATAGCAGTCACTTCCAGTCCAATTTCGACCATCATGCGTTCGTTATTTCTCAAAGCTCAAAGAATGAAAGTTGTAGATCTCGTCGATATCTTCGATTTGATAGGTCGCGGGACTCGTAACTCCTCCCGGTTTAGAAGTTATGGCAGTTTTAGCAGAGGAGGTTCCAGCAGAAAATCGTTTTGGCAGATTGGTACCCAGCCGGGGCTGGGCGTTTTTGTGCATAGAACCCAGCCGGGGCTGGGTTCCTGGGAGCATTAGCAGATCACTATCCAGCCGGGGCTGGATAGTTACAAAGGAAATACCCAGCCGGGGCTGGGTATACGCAAAAAGGAGCGGATTTTGTCCGAATTTGAGTCCGAAAAGGGTTGTTTCAAGTTGTTTGATTCAAGGACTTCCAAGAGAACTTCAAGACTTGTATAAAGACTTATAAAAGGAGGGGAATAACATAGATTAGGGGGGATTAGAAAGATTATTAGGAGATTAGAGAGTATTCTATTAAATTAGATTAGAGTAAATTAGAGAAAAACACTAGTTTTTATGAGATTTGGAGATTGATGCAACTTGGAGACCATTGAAGATTCAAAGGAGGAGCAAGAAGGGAGCGTCAAATCTACAGACAATAGATTATTTCTTCTCATCTTCTTCTATCTTTATCTTTTAATGATTATTCAATTGTGGATTCTTAGTTTAAATTCAATAATCATGAACTAATTCTTTGTTTGAGATTACAATGGATCTTATTGTGTAGTTTATTTTAATATGCTTCATTATTAATTATTATGTTCTATTTAGAGGATTGTCTATTGTGATTTGGACTTAATTGTTTAATTGCTTGGCCATCAATTACCGTGATAATCTATATGAACTCGAGAGATGAAGTATAGATTTAGATCTAATCATGATAGCATGTGTTCAGGATTTTGTTAGTAGCTTAAACTTGATGTGTGTTAAGGTAGAGATATGCTTGACATCACATGTAATCTTATAGAGAACTTGTTCTTAAACCTTCTTCAATTGTAATTCACATAGAGATATAGTGGGTTAGTTGATTAAGGTGTTTAACGGATTTCTATCTTAATTGTGGATTGACGTTAATACGGTATTAGTGCATCGAGAGGTGGTTAATACTACTTTAGTGTTCTTGATTAACAATTCAGGATAGAGAATAATTGATGAGAAGTGTGTTAACTTAAATGAAGCAATAAGTGAATTTGTGATCTTAAATCTCCATAGTCTTAATTTAATTAGTGGAATAGTAGTTAATTTATATAGTTTGTAATTCATTCGTTTAAATAAGATTGAGTTGGTTACGGGTTAGTACTTGGTGATTTTTATTAAATAATTCTCTGTGGGAACGATACTCAACTTATCACTTTATTACTTGTTGACCACGTATACTTGCGTGTTGTGCGTATATAGATTTTACCCAACACCAAGCACATTTTGAATCCTTTGAACATCTTTTCTTTCTATATGAGTACTCAAAAATCATTTTTCGTAGTGCTATGGACTTGGGCCAGTGGAATAGTATCTCAAACACCTGGGCTGATATTTTGGATTACCTTTCTTCTTTCCAAGGAACAAAAATGTCCAGAAATATTATGTGTCTCACTCTTGCAGTTTCATTCTACAAAATTTGGGAAGCACGCAATGCTAAGCTCCACAGAAATTCCATCATTCCCTCTCAAACCCTGGCAAAAGATGTTATAAACATTATTAAGTCTAGATTGTCAACATATAATTCTTTCATAAAGGCTACCAACTTCAGTCAATATATTTGTACCTGGCTATTATAATTGTTTGTTTTGGTGGGCGAGCATGAGGCTGCTGTTGTGGGCGAGCATGATCATGAGGTGGGCTGCTGTTTGTTTTGGTGGGCTAGCAGGAGGTATGGTTTGGGCGTGCATGAGGCTAGCAGCAGGAGGTATGGTGGGCAAGCAGGAGGTTTTTGTTGGTTTATTTGGGTGGGCGAGAATGAGGCTAGCAGCAGCTGATGTTGTATCAGGAGGTTGGTGCAACAGCTCTTCGGGTGCTCTCAACATTTTGTGCTTGGTTTGGGTCGTGGCTGAGTGCTCCATGATCCGGCAGCTATACAACCTTGGCTTCTCCTTATTCCTAAAAGGGGCGGGGTTGTTTTTACCCCCTGGAACTATCTGACTTGATATTGCAATTTAAAATTTCTAGTTTGTTTTGATGCTTGCTAAAGCTTGTTTGCACTGACTTGGTCTGTTCCAAGTTTTTGGTGATAGTTTTTTAGGTTCCTTTTATGCAGTCTGTTATAGTCATGGCCTTGTATGGAATGTCATATGATATCTTTGCTATACTTGATTGGGGTCTCCCATGTTTTGTAATTTTTTTTCCTTTTATACAACACAAATTTAGCAAAAAAAAAGAAAATGTAGTAGCCGATGCGTTAAGTAGGAAAGGTAGAGAGAACCTGTCAATGTTAACAACTCAAAATGAGTTGATAACAGCGATGGCAAGAATGGAGTTAGAAGTTAAGTTATCGAAGGAAGCGGTGGAAATGTTATTTTCCATGGAAACCCAACCGACAATAGTGGAATGGGTTAGGGGAGTACAATTGAGCAACGATGAATGCAAGCAGATGAAGAAAAAGGATAAAAGATGAAGAAAAGACTAGGTATAACCTCGATAAGGAGGGATTACTTCATTTTGAAGGAAGAATTTGGGTTCTCAATGATCCCGAATTAAAGGAGGAGATAATAATGGAGGCTCATAGTTCGAGGTACTCGATACATCCCGGTAGTACAAAGATGTATCAAGACCTTCGTCAGACTTTTTGGTGGCAGAACATGAAAAGGTAAATAACAGAATATGTTAGTAGCTTCTTAACTTGTCAAAAAGTTAAGGCTGAACACCAACGACCGAGCGGGTTGTTGCAACCGTTAGAAATTCCAGAGTGGAAATGGGAGCACATCACAATGAATTTTGTGGTGGGACTTCCAACAACAAGGAAAGGATACGATGCTATTTGGGTGATAGTGGATCGATTGATGAAATAGGTTCATTTTTTCTTCATAGGAGTTAGGTATAACCTAGATCAGTTAGCTAAGCTGTATGTCAAGGAAATTATTTCCAAACATGGAGTACCTGTTTTGATTGTGTCAGATCGTGATCCACGATTCACATCGAACTTTTGGAGGAGTTTGCAAGAACAAATGGGAACACATTTAAGATTGAGTACGGCGTATCATCCTCAGACGGATGGTCAAAGTGAACGGACAATTCAAATGTTGGAAGATATGTTAAGATCTTGCGTTATGGATTTCAAAGGGAGTTGGGACGAATATCTACCGTTGGTGGAATTTTTGTACAACAATAGTTTTCACTCTAGTATAGGCATGTCGCCTTACGAAGCGTTGTATGGAAGGAAGTGCTGAACTCCATTGTGTTGGGATGAGGTGGGTGAACTTCGAATGTTGGGACCTGAGATGGTATAACAAACGGCAGACATGATGAAGATAATACGTGCTCGATTAGTTGCGTCCCAAGATAGGCAGAAGAAGTATGTAGATCCTCACAGAGAGAAGAGGTAATTCGAAGTAGGATCTTTTATTTTTCTGAAAGTATCGCCTTGGAAGGGGAAGATACGTTTTAGAAAGAAAGGGAAGTTAAGTCCAAGGTTTGTAGGACCTTTTGAGATTTTAAGAAGGGTAGGAGAGGTAGCTTATAAATTAGCCTTACCTCCAAAAATGGAACTCATTCATAATGTGTTTCATGTGTCTGTGTTGCATCTTTATAAACCGGACTATAAACACGTAATAGAGTATGGATATATCTAGATAGAGAAAGATTTATCATATGAGGAACTTTCAATTCAAAATATTGATAGGAAGGAACAAGTTTTAAGAAATAAGGTAATACCTTCAGTAAAGGTGTTTTGGAGAAACCACAATGCTGAAGAAGCAACGTGGGAACTCGAAAGTAAATTTATAGAAGATTTTCTTTATTTGTTTATGTAATTATAAGCTAGATTCTGGAGACAGAATCCTTATAAGGGGGAGAGAATGTAACGCCCGAGAAAAATCGAATTTTTATGAAAATTAAATTTTTATTTGATTATTTGAATTAAATGAATTTAATTGATTTATTTTGTGAGTAAGCTATGTGAAGGTCATTCTATGACCTAGAATGTGCTAATTTGGTTAGTAATCTGGCTACATGCTAGAATTAATTGTTTAGAATTTCCAAGATGAAAATAAATGTTTTCCGTGAAATTTCCGTAAAAACACTATTCATCCGTCTATGCTCGGGGAATTATTTTGAAATTTCGAGAAACACGTAATGATAGGATATTGATATTAGATGAAATATCTAATAATATTTTATTTATGACAAACGAAGTTTTCTCCTGCGGACTTCAAATTTGAGGGTTGAGTGAAATGATTTTCGAGAAGGAAATGAAATGCGTAGAAGGAATTTCGTTATTGTTAATGTGGGTATTATACTAGGATGATACTATTTAGTATTTATGTATAATACGAAAAATTAATTCGAAGTACAATACGATTATCATACGAGTATTATACGAAAAGAATACGTAAATTATACGTGTAAAATACGATTACTATTATGAAATTAAGTTAAGACTTAATGATAATTCATTTGAGTTGGATTATGTTTAGTTCAATCAATTGTATAGGCAAGCCCAATGAATTAATGTGTTAAGCCCAAGTTAAGGCCCAATATTAGATTGGTTAAGCCCAATGCAAGAAAACCGAACCATGGATCGAACTGGTGGGTCACCGAATGGGTAAAACACATGGGGCTACCCATGGGGATGACCCATGGCCATGGTGGGCCGGCCCTTGGTGTGTAAGGCAAGCATAACACTTGGTCACCAAGTATTTTACTTGGTGACAAAGTGTTGAATAGTAAGGAGGTGATGTTGAATTGACCAAATTGCCCTCCATTTCATCTGCCTATAAATAGAAAGCTAAAGTTGGTCTTTTGTGAGTTTTTCAAATTGCCAATCTAGATTTTTAGAGAGAGAGGGAGCTAGACTCAACCAAAAGTTCTACTTTGAAGCTTTGCTTAAGAGTTTTTCAGGATTATCTAAGAGTTCTTAAGGTAATACTCCTTAATTCAAATTCCATCTCTTTTGGTTTTCTTTTAGTATGGAGTGTCATAAATGGGTGGTGTATGTCTAGTTTGGTGGAATAAGGATGACTTGTTATAGATTCAATCTCTATAAGTCATGAAATCACAAAAGTCATAAGGTTTGATATAGCTTAAAATCATGAAAATATTGATTGTTGAGATTGATTGTTGATAAACAATTGAACCCCATCAATACGTAAATATGTGCATCTTGCTTGGTTAGGATGTAGATATGAAATCCATGGAGTATTCCATGTGATTTGGCTTAAAGAACATTAGTAACGAAGTTATGGCGAATTTCACGGAAGTAGACGTTAAACGTCGAAAATGTATGAATTCCGGATTGATAGTCAAAAGTTGCTGTGAGACTTGAAAATATTGATTTTCAATGTCAACACGTGAGATAGGGTATTTAAGAGTCGTGGACTCAAGAATCATCGGATTCTGACTTAGAACGAATAAAACGAGCATTGAACGCTCCTTAACATTTACGAACGCTTATAAAATGAACTCAATAGTGAATTTTGAGTTAACGGATTTGAAAGTGTTGAATTCTTATATGAACTCTTAGAGTATGTCATTTATGACGTGTAGGCTTTTGAACGGACCAAATCGAACTTATAACGAAGAAGTTGTGAATCCACAAAACTTACAAAAAACTTTTATCTGTTGAATTTTTTTGGTGCTGAGGTCTGGCGCCGCGGCGCTAGGCAGTGCTTTAAAGTGCCGCGTCGCAGCGCCGACACAGTGTCAATGGCTACTGAAAAGTGGCGCCGCAGTGCCACTAGTATAAGTGAGTCTCGCACCGCAGCGCTGAGACCGGGACCTGGGTACTGCTAACTGGCACCGCAGCGCCAATCTTGTTCTAAGATGTCACGCCACAGCTCGGGTGCAGGGTAATTGCTAAATGGCTTAGGTTTTGAACTTTAATTGTTCAAAGACCTATAAGAATAAAGTCTATGCAATTCATAAGTGTATTAAAACAATTCCTATACTACCTATACTAAGGTACATGGTATTGAAACTTAAGAATTGAATGCATGTTAATAATGTATGAACAAAGAATGCAAAGTGTTGTCAATAAACCCTAGTCGGGGAAACAACGTTGGTAGTTCACCAATGATGATAGAGTTCGGTTAATAACATAAGTTGGTTAATAAGCCGGGACAAAGGATAATAAGTCGAGTTGACTTTATTAATGATATTAAGTTAACAAAGACATAGAAGAGAAAGAAGTTGGTAGGAACAATGTGAATAATTATTCGGTAGCTAATTATAGTGTGCTATGTGAATATATCATATAGATTATTTAAAGGCTATGGTCAGTCGATTAAGTTATTTGAAGACGCTGAAAGGCAAGTTTTCTTAACGCTTGTCTAACTTTCAAGTTAGTCAAGTTTTATGTGATTCATTGTACTGAATTACATGATTGATTTTAAATAAAGGGTCAATGCCAGTTTTAACTCGGCTAGACTACTCGTTAGATATAGATTGATTGATATTCATATCTTTCTATATAGAAATGTTAATGCTATCTTATGTCAAGTAATTGGTACGGGATGTGAAGTTAAGGTTTGTCTATGAACAAACAAAAATATTTTTCATCGGTTATTCGATGGGCACACGAGTTTGCCAAATGTTAAACGTAAATACGTTTAACGAATGAGTGTTGATCAACATAGAGTACTATAGGCTGATCACCTAGAACTGCTCACAAGTAATGTGGATGTACAACCTTAGTGCTGTGATATCCTTTTCAAGTATGAAAACAGAAAGCTACTGTTCATGGTCTATCGATCGGTTTAGAATTCCTAATCTACTCTATACTTTGGGAATTGATGATATGAAATGTTAAAGTATTATTATTTCATAATACTTCATAACTATTTGTTCAGTTATGTATGAATTGCTATATAATTCAAGAATGTGGTATTACTGTTATCCTTTGATAAACTTGATGAGCTTGTTATGTTCACTTCTTGCGTGAATTATATGATTGCGGTTAAGGATGAATGTACTGAGAATGCTAAGAGAGATAAGGGCAAAGCTAAGATGGATACTTAGCCATTGTGTAATAGATTAATATGTTTGTATGTATTATACATTATGAACAACGAACTATGTAATCGGTTTATGAACCTGGGAATGATTATACTTTGATTGTAATAAGAAGATAGTAATTACATTCATTTTGTTGTATTTCAATGGAATGATTGTATAGTTATGAGTACCGTGTATCACCATATGTCGAGTTGGAAGATACCCGAATTTGGGGGCATCACAACCCCAAGGTGGAATCCCTTCCATAATGAAAATACGTCTAATATATAAGCCTTAATTGAACCCCCCCTCTAAGTTACGCTTCAATTACACTATTTAGTAAAAAAGTTAGCTTTGGTCAAAATCAGAAGTGGCGCAGCCGCACTGGGAATGGACTGAAGTTAGGTGCACCCACGCTCAAGTAGCAGATCGCGTTATTTTGGTCCAAGGAATGGCGCGACTGCGTTCAAATTGCACTACAAATTCGCGCGCTCGCGCCGTTGGTTTTCTGCTACAGTGTCCTCTGGTAAAACGGCCATAACCTTTGATCCGGGAGTAGTTACCGGGCCTGGTACCTATCACATTGAATCTCTCGATGAGTTCTACAACTTTCATTCTTTGAGAATTGAGAAATAATGGATGGATGAAGGCTGAAATTGAGTTGGAAGTGACAGCTATGCAAATGGCCACCCAAAACAGTGACGTTCAACGTTCGTTGGTACAAAGGTCATAACTCTTGCATCCGAACTCTGATTGGAATGATTCAAGATATTTCGAAAAGCTAAGAATAAGTTCTACAACATAATCCAAGTTCCAAGCCAAGAACATGAAATGAACATGAAAGCCCAATCTATGTTCGAATTTCTTTTCCTTGCGTTTTCATACCACTCACAGAGCTCCCAAGCATATGATCTACAAAATGAACACAAAATGCATGAAAAGTAACTAAGAAACATAAGTTTAAGCAACTAATTCAAGCAACAAATACCGAATAAGTATGTATAAACTTACTTATCATCAATGCCAGTTTTAACTCGGCAAGACTATTCATAAGAGATAGATTGATTTGTATACATATCTTTCTATATAGAAATGATAAAGTTATCCTATGCCAAGTATTTGGTACGGATTCAAAGGTAAGTTTGTTTATGAACAAACAAAATTATTTTTCATCGCTTATACGATGGGAACGCGAGTTTGCCAAAACTTAAATGTAAATACGTTTAACGGATGAATGTTGATCAATATAGAGTACTATAGGTTGATCACCTAGAAGTGCTCGTAAGTAATGTCGGATGTACAACCTTAGTGTTGTGATGTCCTTTTCAAGTATGGAAATAGAAAGATACTGTTCATGGTCTTTCTGCCAGTTCAGAATTACTAAACTATTATATGCTTTGGGAATTGATGTTATGAATTGTTAAATATTAATGTTTCGTAATACTTCATTACTATTGGTTCAGTTATGGAAGATTTTCATATAATTCATGAATGTGGTATTGATGTTATTCTTTGTTAGACTTGTTAAGCTTGTTATGCTTACTTCTTGCGTGAATTATATGATTGCAGTTAAAGATGAGCGTACAGAGAATGCTAAGAGAGATAAGGGTAAGGCTAAGATGGATAGTTAACTATGTTGTAATAGATTAGTGTGGTTGTATGTATTGTACTTATGAACAACAAATGATGTAATAAGTTTATGAACCTGGAAAGGATTTTATTATAATTGTAATAAGAAGATAGTTAATACATTCATTGTGTTGTGTTTTCAACGAAATGATTGTATAGTTATGAGTACCGTGTTGAACCATATGCCGGGTTGGAAGATACTCGGATTTGGGAGCGTCACAGGTTGGTATCAAAGCATTAGGTTATAAAACTTAAGGGGGGAAGAACCTTAGGCTAATAACCTCGTAAGGAAGGTAAAGTCCAAAGAAAGAAAAAATCAAGTCGAATGAGTTAATAAGGTATTGAGAAAACTCAGTACCGAAAGATTTAAAAGAGGTAAATTAATCCTAAATAAATTAAATGTGATTTGTGCTTATACTATTGTGTATTATGTACTAATCAACGTGTTATGTGTTTTGTAGATGTCAAACGATAGCTTAATGTATAGAGACATTCACTTGGTGAGTGAAGAGTCTGTGAACTAAGTGGATATAGTACCTATGCTTGTGGCGGAGGTACCGATAGTGGTTCTAAAAGATTCTGATCCAGAAGAGTACATGTTTAAGGAGGATTACTTTGAGGAAACAATGGGAATAGCGTCATATCTAAATATGATGATTGATGTGGAGGAGGATATGGAGGTAACATCGATTAATACGGTGGTACCTACTCAGGAGTCAACACCTCCAGATGCAATGAGATCACTGTATCTGGAAGTGCTTGATAAGAATGTGCATCTGCGCACTATGGTGCAGACACAGAACGATGAGATTACCGCCTTATATGAGGTGAAGGAGTCTGCAGAGGCAGATTTTGAGTCGGAGCACGATGAGAAAGTGATGATGACGGATAAGGCCAGGGATTATAAGGAAGAGGCTGCAGAGCTTTGAAAGAAACTGGTTGAAAAAGACCAGAAGATTGCTAGGATGTCGCACATCCATGAATGCGCTCACGAGGATTTCAAGCTAAAAATTACTTGTTATTCTATTGAGTCAGGGAAGACTTGACATACGATTAGTCGAGATATTGTTTCGATTTTAGTAAATCAGAAACATGAGAATGCTGTAAGGCAGTGTTAGTAGATCATTAGACCTTTTTGGTATATGTGTAGTGACGTAAAACCCTCTTTTGTATAATTAAAGGGTAATCTTTTTGTAAATTTGAATTTTTGTAGAAGTAAATCTCGGGATAGTAATGTATTAGTTTTTTGGCTATGGAAGCAAACTGTAAATAGTTTTGACTATGAAAGCAAATTAATATAATGAAGTTTTTTTAATGTGCTTGTTGTGGTATGAGTTGTTATTTAGGAATGAAAAGTAAGTAGTTAAATAGATAATAATGAAACTTTATTTATTTAATTAGAATTATGTCGCCAAGAAGGAGACAACGTAACCAAGAGGCTGAGTCACATAATGAAAATCAAGGGTGTCCTAATAACCATATGCAAGAGTTCGTTAATTTATTAACGACAACATTTAACCAAGTTGGGGGAGGGATTCCCATAGCACCTAGGGTAGCTAGAACAACTACCTTTAAAGAATTCAAAAGTGTGGGTCCTCCGGAGTTTCGAGGAACGACGGACCCCTTAGAAGCCTTGACATGGGTGAAAGAGATAGAGAAGGCGTTTGTTATCACAAATTTAGGTGAGGCGTAAAAGACTTATTTTGTGACTTATATGATGAAAGGGGAGGCCAACTACTGGTGGGAGGCTCACCAGGGTGGGACTAGAATAGAGGCAATTACATGGGAACAGTTCAAGAAAGTATTCTTCAAGAACTATTTCCCTACTAGCAAGTAAGGTCGAATGGAGATTAAGCTCTTGGAACTTAAGCAAGGGGATATGACAGTTCCCCAGTACGTCGCCAAATTCAAAAAATTGGCGAGATT
Source organism: Panax japonicus (assembly GCA_020205505.1). Classification (NCBI taxonomy): domain Eukaryota; kingdom Viridiplantae; phylum Streptophyta; class Magnoliopsida; order Apiales; family Araliaceae; genus Panax; species Panax japonicus. The sequence continues at coordinate 44,160,688 of CM035114.1, forward strand.
TGCTCCACATCAGGTGGATACAGAAGAGAGGAAGACTTGTAGGTTTGAGCAGGGACTGAAACCCTGGCTCTATATTAGGATTTCGGTGTTTTAGAGTGCTTCCTACGGGACCATTCTGGAAAAGGCAATAATAGCTAAAGGTGGTGGTGAGACGTTGTCTCAGTACCACAAGTAAAGGAAGAATAAGAATAAAGTAGAGGGAGGAAATAAGTCAGAAGTTGCCAGCGGTATTGGCAATATGCCAAAGAGGAAGAGCTTTAACCCTGGGAATACTGGGGTGAAACAAGGAGATCCTAAGCGTATGATGGAGGCAAGCAAGACATGTGGAAAGACTCATTTGGGAGTCTGTTTAAAGGGGAAATCTGTTTGTTATAACTATGGGCAGGAGGGACATTTATCACCGAACTATCCTAACCCTAAGAAAAATCATGGGTGTTTTGTTTGTGGATTGTTGGATCACATGGCAAGAAATTGCCCGAAGAAAGGGTTAGAGGGAAATAAGGATTATATTAGTGGTAAATTAGTTATTACTGGACTAACACCATCTGTGGGTAGACCCTCAGCACGTACATTTAATATGACTGTCCAAGATGCGGTAGCATCATCGGATGTAGTAGCAAGTATCATTCCAGTCCAATTCCATAATATTTTTTTAGTTGTTTCAAAAAAAAAGCAAAAAAAAAGGTCCGGATTTTAATAGAGTCCAGGATCCCGGACCGGATCCGGACTATATATATATATATATATATATATATATATATATATATATATATATATATATATATATATATATATATATATAAGCAATACAAAGTCACAGATCGACAATTCGGGCATACCCACACAACGCGGCCCTTAACGTTAATGAATATATATATATATATATATATAGAAGTAGTTGAAAGCTTAAAAATCTGAAAAATCTTATAGTGGGCCGCAAAGAAGATTTCAGATAGATTTTGAAGCCTGAAAACTCGATTTCCACCGGTTAAACTTTAGTATGTTACAAAACATGAGCTTATAAGTGTTTAGAAAGAGAAATCACTCAGTTTAGAGCACTCTAGCAAGGGTTACCGGTTGAAATGGACAGAGTTTTCTCTACTTTTTCCCTTTTTTCAAATGAGCTTCCAAGAGCTCATATTTATAGACCAAAGAGCTGCGGGTAAACCCGCGGCAGCCGCAGGTCTACCTGCAGCTTCCCGGGTTACCCTGGGCTCGACGAGTCCCCTCATCTCAAAGTACGTGCACTTGGGCTATGCGCTGTCCATTCGAACCTTCATAACTTTCAATTCGGGCTTCCGATAAAGGAGTGTTGTACCTTTTTAGGAAGTTATTTTCGAGAGCTATACAATGACATGGGATTAGAGGTTGTACAAAGCCGGGAAGATGGGTCCATAACTAGATATCCAAGTCTTTAAAGTATATTCCGATGTGCTGTCTTATGCAGATGTCACTTGAGATTTGAGATATGGTTCTTGTGGGACACCTTAATACACAGTGTGGATTGAAATGTGTTCAGACGACGTGAATTTGAAGTTGAGGTTGAAAAATGATGATTTTCCCCTCACGGGGGTTATCTCCAGTTTTTACACAGATGTTGCAGTCGTTTCGCAGGGTTATCTCTGAGATTGGACTGCTATTGGTACTGAATGTCCTTAGGGTTATCTCTAAGGTTGGCTTGACCTCCCGGGGTTATCTCCAGGGTTGAACTGAGTATCCCGAGATTGTCTCTGGGGTTGAAACTAAGTCTCTCGGGGTTATCTCAAGATTGAAAATTGGATCTCCATGAGTTATCTTTGGGATTAAAACTGGTGTGACTGCTAGGGTTATCTTTGGAAGACGATTCTGCCTTCCTGCATGGTTAGTAACAGGAATTCAAAATTTTGAGTGTCTACAGATGTCCCTCTTTATCATATTCACGCGATGTAATTGCATAGAAAGGATAAAGACCACTAGACACTTGAAATGTGACAAGATAATTATGATGTAGATGTAATGCAGCATGATGCGAATGTAATGCATCATGATATTTTTTATGCTGAGTGTTGTTCATTGGAATGATTTCTAATAGGATATGATAATTGCCTGCTCTCACCGCTTCTGTTGGGGGGAGTTGTAAATGATGACCCTGTTGAACTGCTTGGATGTCTACTCGACCAGTTGTTTCCAAAGCTCTTATCATAGGACTTTCCTGATGCATCGCTGGGGTTATCGCCATCAATTTGAACCGTCCATCAGTTCTATTTGAGCTTAATTTGCAGACAAGTTGCAGAGATGTCTCCAAATTATTTGGAATGGAGGTTTCTTCATGATTGAGACCACAAGATGTTGACATTGGGGTTATCACGAAAGTCCTTAATCCTCTATACAGGCCTTCCACCGAAGATGTACTTCCCATGTACAAGTGACACTTTGGGGAATCAATTCTTGATTGTTGAAGATCTGTATAACAGAATCCATCATCGGTCCTCCCCGATGAGGATGGTTTCCCATGGTTTGTATTGTTAGGTTTCTCTGTCGCTTCATTGGAGTTACTGCCAATGGTTTGTAATGTCAGGGCTGCCTGACACTCGTTGTGATGGATTTCAACGGCTGGCATCATCGGATCCCTTTCAATTCTTCGTTGGAGTTATTGCCAACGGCTGGTGATGTCAGGGCTGCCTGACCCTCGTTGAAATGGATTTCAATGGATGGCATCATCGGATTCCTTCTGATTCTTCATTAGAGTTATTGCTAAGGCTGGTGATGTCAGGGCTTCCCGACCCTCGTTGAAATGGATTTCAACGAATGGTTGTATGAAATAACTGCTGGGAAGGGATTTCTTGTGACACCCCCAAAATAGATATACATCACCCATCTTGAGTCACCAAATATATGGTACAAAATTCAAATACAACTTAATAATACAATTGTTGTGTAAAATACGACTAAATATAAACTGAGAGTTTTCATACAAATATTGTCTTCTAGACAGTATTCAACTTAAATGGAGTCCTCAATATATTTATTATCACACTATGTCATAGAATAGTGAGGATTACAAATGCTATCATCTGGACCGTCACTCCGTTCCTCAACTAGTCCCGGCTACGTTCTCATTTCCTGAAGAGGACGATGAAAGCAAAAGGGTAAGCTCAACTAGCCCAGTAAGAAATATTATGACTAAGATAATGCAGAATAATTTATCTTTAGCCTTCAACAGTGTTAAACTGATAAAATATAACAAACATCAAGTTTAACTGCAGCGAAATAAGCAATCCATTAGAAGAGTCAAGTAGAGCATAAAATCTACTATCTTCTATGATTTAAAAGGTTTTTCATCACTTTTATCACTGAGACTCAGCTTAATAAATAATCCACATCATCGAATCACCCCTGCACTACGGCCAAGGATATTCTTTAGTATAACGACCATAAATTATCCATGTACTACGGGCCAAGGATATTCGTGTATTCATTAATGGTCATGATCATGCCAACAACTGTACATCAATGCACTACAGGCCAATGAGAACTTTTACCACATCATGTAACATTACGGTCATGATTATACCGAATAATCCCTAGTCATAATCATAACAAGTCCATCTATACACTATATGCCACAGATGACTTTAAACATAATATAAACATGAGGATGATGACAATGATATAAGAATTAAATAAAACAAGTTCAAGGATAAATTTTTAAAGATTTATAATTTAATTTATCCAGAAATCAATAACGTCCAAATTGTCAACATGATACTACTTTGTGGAGTAAAATTCAAGAATAATATTGTGCCAAATATAATTTGGACCAAAAAAGAATCAATTTTTATTATGAATAGTACCCCAGGTGAATAGTACTCGAATGAATAGTACCCTGTGAATAGTACTTTAGGAATAGTAACCCCATGGATAGTACTCCAGCATTAAAAAGTTAAAACTTATCAAGAATGCTCAGAATAATATTTTCATGAAAAGATATTGGATGAAGCGCAAATATCAAGTATATTCTAGTAATTTCATGGAGTATAGAAGTCAAAATTTTAACAAAACGAGTATAGAATTCAAAATCTGAAACGAAATAATATTACTTACATACGAGTATAGAAGAAAATATTATTTCAAGCGAATATTGAACAAAAATAACTTCCCTTACCTTGAAAAGAAGAGTATTCCAACTGGTATAGCGGGGATATTCTTGAAGAAAGCTTTCACTATTTTCTACGCTCAAAGCTTTCTAAAACTCTAAAGAAATACGCTCAAGATTATAAAAGAAGAGTTCTCTAATTCTGGTGTAATTTTCATTTCAAACTTAAGCGCCTATTTATAGGAAAAAGGTAGAATGCCATAAGAGATTAAATAATAAAATAATATTATTTAATTTTTTTCCACGCACATTTTCTTGACCAAAACTCAGCCACCACTAGTGGGCCCCGCCAAAATTAGTAACTTTCCATAACCAAAAAGTGGGGTCCACCATATTTTTAATAAAAACATTTATAACACCTCTTAAAATCCCATAGGAAATCGAATTCTCTACAACTCTGCAGAAGAAAGTTTTTCCAAATTCCAAACTGAAAATATTCGAATTCCACAAATAGATAATTTTTAACACCTCTTAAAATTCATAACAAATCATACGTTAATTTTTAACGGTTCAAAATTTGTGGACAAATACTCAACTTATATATGCATAACATATCCAAAAATCACAACGATCCAACGGTCAGATTAAAATTATAACTCACGCAATAGAGCTCTAAGAACACCGATTTGATTTTTTAATACCTCCAATCCGTCAAAATACTGATAAAACACCTCAACATTAATTCCTTCATTTATAACCACATAAATAAATCTATCATTTATATCCACATCAAATAAATATTTCCTTATCATATAAATTAATAATTAATTATGTCCACATAAAATAAACAATAAGTCTTGCCGGACAAGAAAACAGCACAGGTGAATTTTTTTTTTGTTTGTGATTCCAAAAAATGTATAGTATTTATTCCAATAGGAATTTTTACAAAATATAGTGTTTTAGGTGTAATTTGGATACACATATAAAAACAGGGTTATACTGTCTAAAACACTATATTTTGTAAAAATTCCTATTGGAATAAATACTATACACTTTTTGGAATCACAACAAAAAAAAAAACACCTGTCCAATAAACCGGTCTAATTGACCGGTCTGTGTAGAAGCACCCTAAAATAAATATTTTCTTATCATATAAATCAATAATTAAATATTCACAAATAATATTACAGAATCATAATAATGACAACCAGGCCGTTCCTAGGAAAGAGGGGGCTTTCCAATAAAGATTTCTCCTTACTGGTGTTCAATTAGGTGACCAGACCTCTCCTTGACAGAACTTTCTAGACATTGCCGATAATGCTATCTAATAATATTATTCAAATAATATGAATTATTAATTTGATAATGGAAAATACTATGCAGTGACAATTATTGAAACAACAATAATATAAAATATCAACGCAACAATTATTGAATCAATAAAATAAAATATTGAACAGTAATTACTGTAATAATTATTGAGTAGTGTCTTCTTACATAAGAATCAATTGTTAAAAAATACTGTACAATACCGTGTGCTACTGTGTAACCCTGATATTACTATATTTTAACCACCGGGTATTCTAACAGTTAATGATAAAACTTTCACCGTTATTTTTATAAAAAAGATATTTTTGTCATTTTCTCAATCCGATAATAATTCTGTTGTGAGGTCCACCAATGATTGTGCCGTTGTACGAGTATTCCCTGTTAAAACGAATATTCCATGACCAATCGAATATAATATAACAACTTGCGTACTTTGCAAAATTTATAAATATTACCCACAACTATAACATTATATTAAATTCACTCCATAATATTCAAAAATGATATTTATAGAAAATTCATCTTTATTCATAAAAGTTTGGGTCTTACAACCTCCCCTTCTTATGAAATTTCACCCTCGAAATTAGGGTACATACCTGGTATGATGAATAGGTAAGGATACCTTGATTTCATTTCAGTTTCTAACTCCCAGGTCATTTCCTCAACATCGTGGTTTCTCCACAAAACTTTGACTTGAGGTATAACCTTGGAGCATAAAATATGCTCCTTCTTATCCAAGATTTTAACAGGAACCTCTTCATACGTTAAATCTTTCGCTATTTCATCAGGTTCTAACTCAATAATGTGGTTCGGGTCTTTCTCATATTAACGTAACATAGATATATGAAAAATGTTATGAACACGAGACATACTTAGCGGTAAGGCGAGTCTATAGGCCACAGTTCCTACTCGTTCGAGGAATAAAAATGGGCCAATGAATCGAGGATTGAGCTTTCCTCTATTTCTAAATCTCGTAACTCCTTTCCATGGAGCAACATGTAACAACACATGTTCTCCAATATTTAATTCCACGTCCTTTCGATGAAGATTAACATAACTCTTTTGTCGATCTTGTGAGGTTTTTATACGTTGTCGGATCGTTTGAATCTTTTCTGTAGTCATGCATACCAACTCCTGTCCCAATAACGTTGCTTCACCCACCTCATCCCAGCATACTGGAGAACGACACTTTCTTCCATAGAACGCCTCGAATGGAGCCATGCCAATACTTGCTTGATAACTGTTGTTGTACGAAAACTCCACCAATGGTAAGAACTTGTCCCAACTTCCCTTGAAGTCAAGGACACAGAGTCTTAATAAATCTTCAAGAGTTTGGATAGTCCTCTCTGATTGCCTGTCCGTTTGAGGATGATAAGCTGAACTAAATTGTAAATCCGTGCCCATAGCTTTTTGCAAACTAACCCAAAATCTTAAAGTGAATCATGGGTCTCGATCAGAAACTGTGGATACTGACATACCATGCAATCTTATAATCTCGTTTATGTACATATATGAGTAAGACGTTTAAGTGTATATGTTTCTCGTATAGATAAGAAATGAACCGACTTGGTCAATCTATCAACAATGACCCAAATCGCATCTATGCCTTCAGAAACCTTGGGAAGACCGGTAACGAAATTCATGGTAATGTGCTCCCACTTCTATTCTAGAATTTCAAGTGGTTGCAATGGACCTTTTGGTATTTGATGCTCCTCCTTGATCCATTGACAAGTTAGACATCTTGAGATAAACTCCGCGATCTCTCTCTTCATATTGCTCCACCAAAATGTATGTCGAAGATCACGATACATTTTGGTACTCCCAGGATGGATTACAAATGGTGTGTTGTGCACCTCCATCATGATTTTAAACTTTAAATCTAGGTCGTTAGGAACACAAAGTCTGGAGTTTACTCAAAGTATTCCTTCTTAATCGATTCTTGCTTCTGGCATAGCACCTTCTTGCACTTTCTTCCTCATATGCATCAGCTCCAGGTTTGTGGCTTGAGCAGCTTTAACTTTATCAATTAAAGTCGGTTCTACTCGTATATTTGCCATCATCACGTGGGTCTCTGGAGTCTTTAACTCTATCTCCATCCTTTACAAGTCATATAAAATGGGACTTTGCGTTGACAATATCGCACTCGTACCCGCATATGATCTTCTAATCAATGCGTCAGCTACTACGTTCGCTTTACCAGGATGGTATTGAATGGTATGATCATAATCTTTCAACAGTTCAAGCCAACATCAGTTTCCGCATGTTGAGTTCCTTTTGGGTAAAGAAATATTATAGGCTTTTATAATCCGTAAAGATCTCCACGTTCTCCCCATACAAGTAATGCCTCCAAATTTTAAGTGCGAAGACAATAGCTGCCAACTCTAGATCATGAGTAGGATAATTCCTCTCATATTCTTTGAGTTGTCGAGAGGCATAGGCTATGACTTTCTCATGTTGCATGAGAACACATCCTAACCCTTTGCCCGAAACATCACTGTAGATGATAAATCCCTCCGAGCCAAATGGTATTGTCAGAGCAGGTGCTGAAATGAGTCTCCTCTTGAGTTCTTGAAAACCCTTCTCACATTCCATGCTCCAACCGAATTTTGTATCTTTTCGAGTTAGCTGAGATAATGGAGTAGCGATTCGAGAAAACACTTTTATGAATCTGCGATAATAACCAGCTAAGCCGAGAAAGCTACGTACTTTGGTCACTGATTTAGGTTGCTCCCAGCTTTGAATAGCTTCAATCTTTGCTGGGTCAACATATATTCCATGACTTGATACTACGTGCCCAAGGAATGCTACTTCCTCAAGCCAGAACTCGCATTTCTTCAACTTGACATAAATCTTGTTTTCACGAAGCTTTTGGAGTATCAGCCTCAAGTGTTTCTCATGATCTTCACGACTTTTGGAATATATGAGGATGACATCAGTAAAGACGACCACAAAGTGATCCAAATATTCCTTGAATACTTGGTTCATCATATCCATGAAGGCAGCAGGAGCATTAGTCAATCCAGAAGATATGACCAGGAATTCATAATGCCCGTACCGAGTTCTGAAAGCCGTCTTTGGAATGTCATCGATTCTAATCTTTAACTGATGATATCTGGAACAAAGATCGATCTCTGAAAAGAATTTGGCGCCTTGCAACTGGTCAAACAGGTCATCAATACGTGGCAATTGGTACATATTCTCGATGGTGACATGATTCAATTCCCGATAATCAATACAAAGTCACATACTCCTATCTTTCTTCTTCACGAATAAAACAGGAGCACTCCAAGGAGACGTACTAGGATGAATGAAAACGATGTCTAACAATTCCTATAATTGGGTCTTTAACTCCTGAAGTTCAATAGGAGCCATTCGATATGGGGCTTTGGAAATGGGTTTTGTACCAAGTTCAAAGTCGATAAAAAATTCAATTTCTCACTTTGAGGGTAGGCCAGAAAGTTCTTCAGTGAATACGTCAGGAAATTTATTAATAATAGAAATATCATTCAAAACTGACGTATTTTTGTTTAAGTCCGTGACATGAGCTAAGAAAGCTTGACATCCATTTTTCAATAAATGAATTGCTTTATGGCTTGAGATGACAGTGATTAATTTTAATGGTTTGGTTGCTTGAATTCGCATAATAGGTTGGTTAAGAATATGAAAGCTAACAACCTTACGAAAACAATCAATTTTTGCATGATGAGTAGCTAACCAATTAATCCCTAGAATTACGTCAAATGTAAGTATTTTTAATGAAATAAGATCGACAGGTAATGTGAGGGTACCGATTTGAAGAAAACAAGACTTATAAACAGTGGATGTAATGAAGGTTTCTCCCAACAGAGTTTCAATAGATAAGTCAAAGTCTAATTTCTCCGGAGTCAAATTTAAACGTTGAACGCAAGTAGGAGAAATAAAAGAATGGGTAGAACCGATATCAAATAAGGTATAGACTTCGCTAGAGTTTATGATAAGCTTACCCGTGATGACCTCGTTCGGGTTCCTTACTTTCTGGGAGGTCACGACAAACGCTCTCCCTTGAACTACCGGCTTTGCCTTTTCTAGGATGACCTTTGGTGCCTCCATCCTAGCTGGAGTTATCTCCGGTACACGAAAAAATCAGGCTAAGTGACCTTCTCTTCCACAATTATAACACGCTTTGGACAACATCGCGCAGTTTAGACTGATGTGTCCCTCCCCTCTGCATTTGAAGCATATGATAGGTGGTCGTTCTCCTTTCTTAACAACGGGTGCTGGTGTTGACGTCTTTCAATTATTGTTGAATCTCCTCTTCTTAAAATGTCCACTCTTATTTTCATGGCCATGATTACCACCAAAGCGGTTACCATTTCTGGCATGTTGATTCCCTCCACGTTTGTTATCACCACTTCGATGACTGCTACCACTGGTATTATCATTTTGTCGGCTGCTTTCTTTTGGTTGGGTTGACTCATTATCACGTTCCAATAACTGAGCCTTATTCACAACATCTGGATACAAGCAAAGTTTGTGAGAGATAAGGTATTGACGTATCTCGGGTTTCAAAACTCTTAGAAACAACTGCATCATTCTCTCCTCATTATCAACTAAGTGGGACGTAAATCGGGATAACTTAGCAAACTTGGCTTCGTACTGTGACATAGTTCATGTTGTTTTCCTCCAGTTTAATGAACTCTACCTCATTCATGTGACGAATACTTTCGCGAAAGTACTTGTCGTTGAAAAATTCTTGGAATTTCTCCAAAGACATCTCCAGTGCGGCAGGTTGAGTACGCTTTACAGATTCCCACCAGTAATCTACTTTTGCCCGCAACATGAAGGTGGCAAAGGGAACCTTTTACTTCTCATAGCATCCCAAGACATCAAATATCTTGTTGATATGTTTTATCCTTAAGTGGTTTTGGCTCTCCAAAAAACTCCGGTGGTCCCAGCTCCTTGAACTGTTTAGCAGTGACTGTCCGAGAGTTGCCAGTGTTTCCACCTGTATTTCGGATAGGAGTCTCTCTTACCTGATGTTGCATGAATAGAAGAAAGCCTCTGAACATTCCATCATTCATCCTTTGGTCAGTGTTGTTGTTTGCATGAGGATTGTTGCCTTCCTAATGCACATTATCTTGATTGTTAATATGTGGAGACTCAACGGTCTCCTGTGCTCCATTGCTATTCTCAACATTCTCAGATGTCATTTTCAAATACTGCCACAAAACAAGGGTTAATTGACATGTCACATATTATCCTATACTCTGACCGAGCAATTAAATACCAAATAAACTTAGGTAGGTCATACCAGCGAAGGAATTCCCCGTCTCTCCCCTCCTAGTTCTTGTCTCACATCTCAGCCAGGGATCATATCCCTAAGCTTTGATACCAACTGTGACGCCCCCAAAATAGGTATACATCACCCATCTTGAGTCACCAAATACATGGTACAAAATTCAAATACAACTTAATAATACAACTATCGTGTAAAATACGACAAAACATAAACTAAGAGTTTTAATACGAATATTGTCTTCTAAACAGTATTCAACTCAAATGGAGTCCTCAATACATTTATTATCACACTATTTCATAGAATAGTGAGGACTACTAATGCTATCATCTGGACTGTTACTCCGTTCCCCGACTAGTCCGGACTACGTTCTCATTTCCTGAAGAGGACGATGAAAGCAAAAAGGTGAGCTCAACTAGCTCAGTAAGAAATATTATGACTAAGATAATGCAGAATAATTTATTTTTAGCCTTCAACAGTGTTAAACTGATAAAATATAACAAACATCAAGTTTAATTGTAGTGGAACAAGCAATCCATTAGAAGAGTCAAGTAGAGCATAAAATCTACTATCTTCTATGATTTAAAAGGTTTTTCATCACTTTTATCACTGAGACTCAGCTTAATAAATAATCCACATCATCGAATCACCCCTGCACTACGGCCAAGGATATTCTTTAATATCACGACCACAAATTATCCATACACTATGGGCCAAGGATATTCGTGTATTCATCAATGGTCATGATCATGCTAACAACTGTCCATCAATGCACTACAGGCCAATGAGGACTTTTACCACATCATGTAACATTACGATCATGATTATACCGAATAATCTCTGGTTATAATCATATCAAGTCCATCTATGCACTACAGGCCATAGATGACTTTCAACATAATATAAACATGAGGATGATGACTATGATATAAGAATTCAACAAAACAAATTCAAGGATAAATTTTTAAAGATTTATAAACTAATTTATCCAGAAATCAATAACGTCCAAATTGTCAACATGATACTGCTTTGTGGAGTAAAATTCAAGAATAATATTATACCAAAAATAATTTGGACCGAAAACGAATCAATTTTTATCACGAATAGTACCCTGGGTGAATAGTACTCGAGTAAATAGTACCCCATGAATAGTACTTCAGGAATAGTAACCCCGTGAATCGTACTCCAGCATGAAAAAGTTAAAACTTATCAAGAATGCTCAGAATAATATTTTTATGAAAAGATACTGGATGAATCGCAAATATCAAGGATATTCTACTAATTTCATGGACTATAGAAGTCAAAATTTTAACAAAACGAGTATAGAATTCAAAATTTGAAACAAAATAATATTACTTACATACTACAGAGTACGGAAGAAAATATTATTTCAAGCGAATATTGAACAAAAATAACATCCCTTACCTAAAAGAAGAGTATTCTAACTGGTATAGCAGGGATATTCTTGAAGAAAACTTTCACTATTTTGTACGCTCAAAGCTTTCTAAAACTCGAAAGAAATACACTCAAGATTATAGAAGAAGAATTCTCTGATTCTGGTGTGATTTTCAATCCTAACTTAAGCGCCTTTTTATAGGAAAATGCTAGAACGCCATAGGAGACTAAATAATAAAATAATATTATTTATTTGTTTTCCACGCACATTTTCTTGACCAAAACTCAGCCACCACTAGTGGGCCCCACCAAAATCAGTAACTTTCCACACCAACCAAAATGTGGGGTCCACCATGTTTTTAATAAAAATATTTATTTTCCAAAACATCAATAATTCAAAAAAAATAGCTCTTTTATCAGAAAAATACGAATTTTATGTCCATTCCACAAGAAATCGAATTCTCTACAACTTTGCCGAAGAAAATTTTTCCAAATTCCAACCAACAAATATCCGAATTCCACAAACGGACAATTTTCAACACCTCTAAAAATTCATAACAAATCATACGTTAATTTTTAACGGTTCAAAATTTGTTGACAAATACTCAACTTATATATATGCAAAACATATCCAAAAATTGCAACGATCCAACGGTCGGATTAAAATTATAACTCACTCAATAGAGCTTTAAGAACACCGATTTGATTTTTTAATACCTCCAATCCGACAAAATACTGATAAAACACCTCAAAATTAATTCCTTCATTTATAACCACATAAAATAAATATTTTCCTATCCATCATTTATGTCCACATAAAATAAATATTTCTTTATCATATAAATCAATAATTCATTATTCACAAATAATATTACAGAATCACAATAATGATAACCAGGCAGTTCCTAGGAAAGAGGGGGCTTTCCAATAAGGATTTCTCCTTACTGGCGCGCGATTAGGTGACCAAACCTCTCCTTGACAGAACTTTCTAGACATTGCCAATAATGTTATCTAATAATATTATTCAAATAATATGAATTATTGATTTGATAATGGGAAATACTGTGCAGTAACAATTATTGAAACAACAATAATATAAAATATCAACGCATCAATTATTGAATCAATAAAATAAAATATTAAACAGTAATTACTGTAATAATTATTGAGTAGTGCATTCTTACGTAAGAATCAATAATTCAAAAATACTGTTCAATACCGTGTGCTACTGTGCAACCCCGCATATTACTATATTTTAACCACCGGGTATTCTAATAGTTAACGGTAAAACTTTCGCCGTTATTTTTATAAAAAGATATTTTTGTTGTTTTCTCAATCCGACAATAATTTCGTTGTGGGGTCCACCAATGATTGTGCCGTCGTACGAATATTCCCTGTTAAAATAAATATTCTTTGACCAATCGAATATAATATAACAACTTGCGTACTTTAGAAAATTTATAAATATTATCCACAACTATAGCATTATATTAAATTCACTCCATAATATTCAAAAATGATATTTATAGAAAATTTATCTTTATTCATAAAAGTTGGGGTCTTACATTTATGATGAAATGTATGCTTTTGATTGCAATTACAACCCTAGGTTGATGGCATCGAACCTTCACTGTGTGGTTTTAGAAATTCCGAGGACAAAATTTTAATAAGCGAGGAAGAATGTGACAGCCCGGAAAATCGGATTGTCCATAATTTAAGTTTAAAGAATTAGTTATTAATAAAATAAATTTTTATTAATAATATTCTATGCTATGTGTTTATTAATTGTTCTAGAACCTAGGATGATTATAATACGTGAGGATTCTGGCTACGAGCTAGACTTGAACGAGTAAGAATTTTCAAGATAAAAATAAAATTTTTCCGGGAACAAAAATATTTCTGGAGAAAAAGACGAAATAGACACTATTCACTTGACAAAACCCTAAGAGTTAGGGTATGAATAACCTAAGCCTTTCTGAGAGTTCGGTATGTCAAAATGATATTCCGTCGAAAGATTTGACGATAATATATCGTGAAAAGTTAAATAAGCCGATAAAAGTTTTTCTCGAAAAACGTGCAGAAATCTGATAAAATAAAAATAACAAAAAAGTACTGTTATGTACTTTTCATTCATTTAACTACGTTTGGGGAAAGTGTGAAGGAAAACTCTTAATGTCAAAAAGTATTTTTTCAGTTTTTCGGAGATCCGAGGAATACGTAAAAGTTAATCGGTAGATGAAATATCCAAAAATATTTGGATTCCGAGAATCACAGTTTTTAAAACTATCAGACGAATCCCAAAAGACGGAACCATGAAACTTTCAGGGGAAGTTTTGTGAATAGTAAGGGGTGTGAATAGTACTTTAGGGGCGAAATAACTATTTTACCCTTAGCTTTGAAAATCTATAAAAGGAAGCCTTAACCTCATTTGTTTGGGATTTTCAAAATTCTCTAACATTTGAGAGAGAGAGAGAATTTGGATGACGAAGAAGAGGAAAAGGAGGAAGAAAAGCTTACTCGTGTGCAAACTTTGTCCGACGGAAGGAGATTAAAGGAGAAAGGTAATCTGAAACCTTGTCTCATATAATTTTTCTTTAAGTTTTCTATGTTTAAATCATAGCTTAATGAGAATAGAAGTAAAAGATGTTAGGAATGATTTCATATGGTTCAAATCATGAGAAAATGAAGAAATAATAATTTAAAGTTTACGTTATAAATTTCTTTAGGAAGTATAAGTTTTGTAATAAATTTGAGCTATCCAAATGAATCATATGAATGATTCGGTGAAATAAGTAAGGAATGGTGTTTTATAACATTGAATTCTAAGAAAAAGTGAAATTGTAATCAAAATATCGATTAAAAATGAAACGAACGAAGAACGCGAAGAACACGCGAAGAATACGAAGAACGTTGTTGATGGACAAATTTAAAACCATCGTAGAATAATTGTTGTTGATGCCCAAGTTTAAAACCATCATGTATAAGTTAGATTCTTATTGCTTGGTTAGGAACGGTATAAACATTCATGAAGAACGGATTAAACTTCACTATAACGACGTTATGGTAAAAATTTTGTAAAAGACGAACGAGAATGAGAAAGTGTGTAAATGAACCTGAAGGTGTAGGGTTTAATAAGAATGTAAAAGAACGTAGAAAATGTGAGTCATGGGCTTAACAACGAACGAGTTTTGAGTTCAGATGACCGAATTACGGACGAACGAACAAAGAACGTTAATAACATAAAAATGAATGAAGGATGAAGATTAAACCAATCGAATGGCATGCTAACAGATTTAGAACGAAGTTCTGTCTAAGGGGAATTGAAGTACGTAAGATAAGGAAGATAATGGCTTTGGAATGACCTCGTTTCAATTTATAACGAATAAGTTATGAAATCGGGAAGTAAGCGTCTCAAAATAATTAAACACTTAGAATTTTTTTTCAAGAATTAGGGCTTGGCGCCGCAGTGCCAACCATGCTTTGTAAGGTGGTGCCACAACGCCAGACTGGGGAGTTGAGCACTGGAAACTCGCGCCGTAGCGCGAGCAATAGCAAGGAGGGTGGCACCACGACGCTAGTGGTGCTGCAACGTGAGGGGAAAGAAGTGAACCGGCGCCGCAGCGCCGGTGCTGAGCAAGGCCCAGTGATGATCTTTTAACTTCTCAAATCCTGGGGGAAGTGTAACGAAAGATAATGAACATATAGTTCATCGAATGTAACACATAAACAAGCGATTTAAACCTTAGATGAAGGTTAAATGGAAAGATTAAACTAGATTAAAAGACAAAGAATGTGAACGCGGGTTACGAAACCGATATCTGGGGATTGTAGTCGTGATAAACGAATGTGAGGGATTGCTATGATTGTAATTCCTTAGACGTTGAGTGACGAGAGTAATGAATAACATTTCGATGTTATGTTGTGGTAATGAGAGATAATTGTAAAGCATATAGACACTTTGAACGCAACGCTATTGCGATGAACAATCGGTCTTAGCATACAATGAACGATATGGCTTCGACATTAAGAATGGGTAATGAACGTGGGGTTCAGGTATTGAATAACGAAAGTATTAAGTAAGATATAAATTATCAAGAAAGCCGTAATGAAGGTAATAAGATTAATGAAAGCCGAATGTGAGTCTGATAAGGAATGAATCTTGAGGTATTGCATTTAGTTGCCAGAAAGCCATAATGAATGAGAAATTGACTTAACGAACATTATAGTTTAATGGTTCGGATAAGTTAAGATAAGTTTAGGTTGTGGTACAATCGTAACCTTTGATGGTTGACATATGGGAGCTGGGCTAAACAATTCCTTCAGAAAGCGAAGGTATATATGAAACTGGCAACCGATCTAATTCACTATGATGGCAGTGTAGATGAGACAAGAACTTGTTTGTTGGTTGTTTGTAGGAAACCACTCAGAGTACCATATGGACTACTAGTAGAGACGCGATGTATGCTGAGTTCTAGAGAAGTTATAAGAAGAAGATAAGAATGCAAATCATTAAAGATGATGAACGTATTGAGTAAGACATCTCCGTATGTCATGAAGTCGTAAACCGATAATGAAAGTTGGTCGCGTAAACTTAGATTACAAGAACGCGAACCCTAAGAAGTAAAGTTAAGTAAACCAATGCATAAGTCAAGTATATGACCAATTGGTGTATGTGTTATTTTCTTATGTGTTTTATAGGAATTAGAATGAGCAGTTAAGCATAAGTTGTAGCTGTGCGCAAGGTAAGTTTCCTAACTTCATTCATATTCTAAATGAATGCTAGTTTCTAAAACTTCTCAGATGTTGAACTTGAGAAGTTCTGTCTATGTGCGAATGTGTGATATTTGTACAAGGTGGTAGAACATATGAGGCCTTGTGCCACAATTTGAACACTTATGTGTTTCTATGATATGAACTATTTCTGTGATTGAACTGTTCAATAAGAGAATGTTCTGTTTATACAAGAATCGTTATTGTTAAGTTTGTGCTATTAATTCTAGCCAGACATGATGTGTATGGAAAAAGTAGAAGAATGAAAGTATTTCAACGTGAATGTGACTAATGTTTTAAAATGATAGGAATCGAGATTATTCCTATTATTCAAGATGCTTCATAACCTTTGTTCGGTTATCGAAGTTCTAAAGGAATGTTTGAATTTTTGAAGTTGTTTGTTTAGTTGTTATGACTTGCTGAGCAATTGAATGCTCACACTTGCTTTAATTAAAAAAAAAATTTAGCGTACGATGTTAGAAGAACTTAAGGATCCCATAAAGATCAATCTGACGATGTCTAGATGAAGTGCGATTTAGTTTAAGAATGAGCGTGAAAATCAAGCGAAGACTTGTAATGTAGAATAATGAAATTAAACTATAGACTAGTTTAATAAACTATTAAGTATCCTTGGTGGCTGATGAAAGTCACTTGTGTAAGATGTAAAGAATAATGTAATTATCATTATTTGAAATGAACGAGGTTATAAGGTATTAGAACCTGGGAATTGTCGTATGTTGTTATATTTCACTATATAATGATGTATATTTGGAAAGAAGTGGGACCATGACGTACAGAATTCGGGTGTAAAGATAGACTGGATTTCGGGGCGTTACAGAGTGGTATCAAAGTTGATAGGTTATAAATCTTAGGTATGAGTACGTAAGACTATAATTGTAGAGAGAATGATAAGAAGATCACCATGTGATCATAGTGAATCTTAATAACAGATGATCTATTAAACGATGAATAATTTATAGCTAATGCTATAAATGAATCTTACTACGAAGTAGTACGGGAAGAAGAACTCAGATTGAGTTATGAAGGATAGTGTAAGACCCCAACTTTTATGAATAAAGATGATTTTTCTATAAATATCATTTTTTGAATATTATGGAATGAATTTGATATAATGTTATAGTTGTGGGTAATAATTATAAATTTTGCAAAGTACGCAAGTTGTTTTAGATTGGTCGGGGAATATTCATTTTAACAGGTAATATTCGTACGACGGCACAATCATTGGTGGACCCCACAACAGAATTATTGTCGGATTGAGAAAACGACAAAAATATTTTATGAAAATAACGACAGAAGTTTTACCGTTAACTGTTGAAACACCCTGTGTTAAAAGTACAGTAATACGCGTAGTTGCATAATAGCACACGATTTTAATTATTGATGCTTACATGAGAAGTCACTCAGTTTTGTTCAATTATTGCTATAGTAATTGTTGCATAGTATCTCACGTTATTTGATTCAATTATTGTTGATATTTTATATATTATTAAATCAATAATTGAGATGACGAAGTTATTAATATTATTATTTGTAATATTAACGATGTCTAGAAGTTCTGCTAAGGAGAGGTTTGGTCACCTAATTGTGCGCCAATAGGGAGAAATCCTTATTGGAAAGCCCCCTCTTTCCTAGGAACGACCTGGTCGATTAATATTGTGAATTATAATAATGATGATAAATGTTGTTAAATATATTGAGGTGTCTTTTTATGAAGTCACAGAAGTTTATATATATATATTATATAAATTTTGTTTTATTAGTATTATTAATGTAATAAAACAGAAAAACTTTTTATATAAAGCAGAATACTTTTATAAAATTATTTGTTTTATTAGACTATAAATAGAATATATTATATTCTATTATGCCTAGTGTTTTGCATAGTAAAATCTTTTTATATAAAACAGAATACTTTTATAAAGTTATTTGTTTTGTTAGACAATAATTAGAATATATTATATTTTATTATGCATAATGTTTGCATAGTAAAATCTTTTTATATAAAATAGAATACTTTTATAAAGTTATTCGTTTTATTAGATTATAAATATAATATATTATATTTTATTTAAATGATTTGGTTTTATTAGAATATTTTATTTATACTGCATAGTAAATCAATATGGATCGTCCGTTTAAAAGTAAATCAATCTGGACCGTTCATGAATTAGTTACTATTCAGTCCATTCTCCTATAAATAGAAGCTCAGTCCTTCATTATTTCTTACGAATTCACTAAAACTCTAGAGAGAGAAACTATAGAGAGAAAGAAAAAAAGTATTCTGCTACTTCACTACTTATATATCCAGTTTCTTTTAAGGTAAGGGATATTATTTCTTTCGTATTCATGAAGAGAACTTCTGTTATACCATTCTTTATTATTCTGTTGGAATAACCTGTATACGTGGGCTACCCTATACTTGGTGAAATTCTTCTGTTATTCCATTCTTTATCATTATGTTGGAATAACTTGTCTATGAGAAGTACCGCATACATGGTGAAATTTTTATGTTATTCCATTCTTTATTATTCTGTTGGAACATCATGTCTGTGCGTTTACGCATGACCTGGTTCCGTTATTTATTATTCTGTTGGAATATCATGTCGATTCGTATTACGCCTGACCTGGTTCCATTAATTATTATTCTGTCAGAATAACCTGTCTGTGTGGTCTATCGCATGCATGGTGATTTCTGTTGTTATTCCATTCTTTATTATTCTGTTGGAATATCCCGTCGGTACGAATTTCACCTGACCTGGTTCCGTTATTTATTATTCTGTTGGAATAACCTGTATATGCGGTCTATCGCATGCATGGTGATTTCTTTAGTTATTCCATTCTTTATTATACTCAGTTAGTTAAAGTTGTGACTTCTATACTCCATGAAATTAGTGGAATATCCTTGATATTTGCGCTTCATCCAGTATCTTTTCATGGAAATATTCTTCTGAGAATTCTTGAATTTTACTCTACAAAGAAGTATCATGTTGACAATTTGGATGTTATTAGTTTCTGGATAAATTAATTATTGAACTTGTTTTATTGAATTCTTATATCATTGTCATCATCCTCATGTTTATTTTATGTTGAAAGTCATCTGTGGCCTGTAGTGCATAGATGGACTTGGTATGATTATGACCAGGGATTAATCGGTATAATCATGATCGTAATGTTACAAATGATGGCCCGTAGTGCATTGATGGACAGTTGTTGGCATGATCATGACCATTGATGAATACACTAATATCCTTGGCTCGCAATGCATGGATAATTTGTGGTTGTGATACTAATGAATATCTTTGGCCGTAGTGAAGGGATGATGTTGATTATTTATTAAGCTGAGTCCCAGCGATAAAAGTGATGAAAAACTTTCTAAATCATAAAAGATAGTAGATTTTATTCTCTACTTGACTCTTTTAATGGATTGCTTGTTCCGCTGTAGTTAAACTTGATGTTTATTTTATTGTATCTGTTTAACACTGTTGAAGGCTAATGATAATTTATTCTGCATTATCTTAGTCATAATATTTCTTACCGGGCTAGTTGAGCTCACCCTTTCTTTCACTGTTCTCTTTAGGAAATGAGAACGTAGCCGGGACTAGTTGGGGAACGGAGTAACGGTCCAGATGATAGCATTAGTAGTCCTCACTATTCTTTTAAATAGTGTGACAATAAACGTAATGAGTACTCCATTGAGTGTGGATATTGTATAGATGACAATATTCTTATTAAAACTCTTAGATTACGTTATGTCGTATTTTATACGACTGTTGTATAATTAAGTTATATTTGTAATCTGTACCATGTATTGACGACTCAGAATAGGTGATGTATACCTATTTTGGGGGCGTCACGGGTAGCATACGAATTAAAGGAAATTCGTATTAAGTAAAGAGAAATTTAGAAGTTGTAAGATTTCAATTAAGGACTCATGTGATAGCTGAGTTGTATGAACCTTTGTTATGGGCAGAGGTTTGTGCTTCGATGTAACAGCTGCTTAGCTTACTACAGTGATAATCATTGGAATATGTCGCGCTATCAATATGTATATGACGAGAAGGTGAATCTTTTCTCATGTATATACTTGATAAGTAGAGAACGATAAGATAGGTGCGAGTTCTTGAAACTCATACTTATGGTAAGTTCGTGACTCATAATCATATGGTATGTTTTTGAACTTCTCAGTGAATGGACACCTATGGTCTGACTGGGATAAGTTCTTGAACTCATATTATTGTGGAAAGCTCATGAACTTATAATGTGTGGTATGTTGATGGTATGTACTAAGGTATAGGAATGTGTAGACTTAAAACGAGTAATTTTTAGTAGACTTAGCATTGAAGGTGCTATAGAAGATTAAGTATTGTCGCAAGTAAGACAATGAAGGAAGATGGATAATAGGATATTCCAAGTCATCTAGCTACGTAAGATTTTGAAGTTTATTGAAATCGTGCTTATGTGTGTGCGTTTTGAAAATGAAAGAATTGGTTCAACTTTTGTAACTAATGGATTTTAAAAGAACTATTCTTGGTATGTCAATGCTAATTGTTTCGGCTAGACAGAAATTGATTTGAAATATCAAAATGAATTTTATATCATCAGTGCATTTGATGCAAGGATGGTAAAAGGATGGAGATATTAATGCAATTAAACCTGGTGTTGGATGTGATATTAAGATCAACAACCCACTATGGTACGATGTATAATGTCGAATTCATAAACTAACGAAGTCCTCAACGTATTGTGAAAAGTACAGTATCATGATGTCATAAAATGTTTTAATGTATTGCGAAAGAATTTAAAGAAGTAGTCGATGTCAATTGATTTGACTAGACGAATGTTTCAAGTTGATATCCAATATATTGGTATGGTCTAAGCTACTTGATTTGGCTAAGATAAATGGCATGTCATGTTTAAAAGAAAATCGATCATTCTTTGAAGAAGTTGTGCCAGACCAAATTGTTTTGGTGCGGAAAGGATTAAGTTTGAGGTGAACACACCCCGAAATAGGGTTATACAATGGGTTGATCACCTGCATATGAAAGAGATACTTTACCTTCTTGGTGATTGTAAACTGACCGTGGAAGAAGGGTTACGGCGTCATGCTGTTAAACCTAGTAAGAGTTCATGGTCAATTTGACCCCTCAGCTAAAGTAAGAAATGTTTTAAAGAAATTCTTATATTCCTCGTTGTTCATTCTACTTCATAATTCTTGACAAGTTATGAAGGTGAGGGAATGTTTGAAAGATAAGAACTTCTTTGAACAGAAGTTGAGAAGAAGGGTAGGTTAAAATTTCGAGGACGAAATTCTGTGATGAAGGGGTGAATGTGATGACCTGGGAATGGGTGTTGTTTTAGAAATTCTAAGGACACAATTTTTATAAGGGAGGAAGAATGTGACAACCCAGAAAATCGGATTGTCCTGAATTTAATTTTAAAGATTTAGTTATTAATAAAATGAATTTTTATTAATAATATTGTGTGCTATGTGTTTATTAATCGTTCTAGAACCTAGGATGATTATAATATGAGAGGATTCTGGCTATGAGCTATACTGAACGAGTAAGAATTTTCAAGACGAAAATAAAATATTTTTGGGAACAAAAATATTTTCGGAGAAAAAGACAAAATAAGCACTATTCACCTGACAAACCCTAAGGGTTAGGGTTTGAATAACCTAAGCCTTTCTGAGAGTTTGGTATGTCGAAATGACATTCTGTCGAAAGATTTGACAAAAGTATATCGTGAAAAGTTAGATAAGTTGATAAAAGTTTTTCTCGAAAAATGTGTAGAAATCGGACAAAATAAAAATGATGAAAAGTACTGTTATGTACTCTTCATTCGTTTAACTACGTTAGGGGAAAGTGTGAAGGAAAACGCTTAATGTCAGAATGTGTTTTTCAGTTTTTTAGAGATCCGAGGAATACATAAAAGTTAATCGGTAAAGGGAAGATGAAATATCCAAAATTATTTGGATTCCGAGAATCGTAATTTTTAAAACTGTCGGTCGAATCCCGAAAGACGGAACCACGAAACTTTCTGGGTAAGTTCAATGAATAGTAAGGAGGTAGAATAGTAAGGAGGTGTGAATAGTAATTTAGGGGCTAAATGACTATTTTTCCCCTAACTTTGAAAATCTATAAAAGGAAGCCTTAAGCTCATTTGTTTAGGATTTTGAAAATTCTACAACATTTGAAACAGTGAGCAGAAAACGTAAAAAATGTAAGAAAGTGTGTAAATGAACCGAAAGGTATAGGGTTTCATAAGAATGTAAGAGAACGTAGAAAATGTTTCGAGTTCAGATGAAGGAATTATAGACGAACGAATAAAAAACATTAGTAACGTAAAAATGAACGAAGGATGAAGATTAAGCCAATCGAATGGCATGTTAACCGATTTAAAACGAAGTTCTCTCTGAGGGGAATTGAAGTACATAAGATAAGGAAGAGAATGGCTTTGGAACGACCTCGTTTTGAGTTATAAGGAATAAGTTATGAGATCGGGAAGTAAGCATCTCAAAACAATTAAACACTTAGAATTTTTTTTCAAGAATTAAGGCTTGGTGCCTCAGCGCTAGCCATACTTTGTAAGGTGGAACCGCAGTGCCAGACCGGGCAGTTGAGCACTGGAAACTCGCACTGCAGTACGAGCAATAGCAAGAAGGGTTATGACGCCCCCAAAATTAGGTATACATCACCCATCTTGAGTCGTCAGATACATGGTACAGAATTCAAATACAACTTACTAATACCACTGTCGTGCATAATACGACAAAATACAACTGTGAGTTTGAATACAATTATTGTCTACTAGAGATCATACAAACTCAAAAGGTGTCCTCAATACAATTATTGTCACACTATTTAACAGAATAGTGAGGACTACTAATACTATTCTCTGGTCCATCACTCCGTTCCCCGACTCGTCCCAGCTATATTCTCATTTCCTGAAGAGAACAGTGAAAGAAAGGGTGAGCTCAACTAGCCCAGTAAGAAATATTATGACTAAGATAATGCAGAATAAATTATCATTAGCCTTCAACAGTGTTAAACTGATAAAATACAATAAACATCAAGTTTAACTACAGCGGAACCAGCAATCCATTAAAAGAGTCAAGTAGAAAATAAAATCTACTATCTTTTATGATTTAAAAGGTTTTTCATCATCGTTATAGCTGAGACTCAGCTTAATAAATATTCCACATCATCGACTCACCCCCGCACTACGGCCAAGGATATTCTTTAGTATCACGACCACAATTATTCATGCACTACGGCCAAGAATATTTGTGTATTCATTAATGGTCATGATCATGCCAACAACTGTCCATCAATGCACTACGGGCCAATGAGGATTTTTAATTTTTACATCATTTGTAATATTACGGTCATGATTACACCGAATAATCCCTGGTCATAATCATACCAAGTCCATCTATGCACTACAGGCCACAGATGACTTTCAATAAAATATAAACATGAGGATGATGACAATGATATAAAAAATTCAATAAAACAAGTTCAAGAATTATTTTATCCAGGAATTATTAACGTCCAAATTTGTCAACACGATACTGTTTTGTGGTGTAAAATTCAAGAATGATCAGAAGAAGATTTTCATGAAAGGATACTGGATGAAGCGCAAATATCAAGGATATTCCACTAATTTCATGGAGTATAGAAGTCAAAGTTTTAACCAACTGAGTATAATAAAGAATGAGATAACAAAAGAAATCACCATGCATGCGATAGACCACACAAGCAGGTTATTCCAACAGAATAATAAATAACGGAACCAGGTCCGGCGTAAAACACACAGACATGATATTCCAACAGAATAATAAAGAATGGAACCAGGTCCGGTGTAAAACACACAGACAGGATATTCCAACAGAATAATAAATAATGGAACCAGGTCCGGTGTAAAACACACAGACAGGATGTTCCAACAGAATAATAGAAGAATGTCACCAAGTATAGGGTAAACCGCGTATACAGGTTATTCCAACAGAATAATAATGAATGTAATAACATAAGGATTTCACCAAGTATAGAGTAAACCGCGTATACAGGTTATTCCAACAGAATAATAATGAATGGAATAACATAAGGATTTCACCAAGTATAGGGTATATCGCGTATAGAGGTCATGTATAGGGTATGCCACTTTTACAGGTTATTCCAACAGAATAACAAAGAATGGAATAACATAATTTCTCTTCAAGAAGAAAGAATAACACCCCTTACTTTATTTAGGAGATTGAATACTGCAGCAGTGTAATAACCGAATACTCTTCTTCTTTCTCTCTTATTCTCTCTATACTTTCTCTCTCTATAGCTTGAGCGAATTCGTGAAAAATAATGAAGCCCTAGGCCTCTATTTATAGAAGATTTATTACTATTTACGAAAGTATTTACTATTTACGAAGGTAATTACTATTTACGAAGGTAATTACTATTTATGAAGGTAATTACTATTTATGAAAAAAACTCTTAGATGATGACATATGCCCCCATAAATAATTCAACTTACCACAAACGTTTAATAATAGACTCTTTATATACATCAAGGATTGAATAAAAATTACCAAAAATCATTTTATTTTTAATCAACACATATTTAATCTTTCAACAATTATTAATCATTTATAACTTGTCGTCTCAATTATTGTTTAAATAATATAACATATTATACAGATGATACTGTGACAATAATTGAATCAATAATATAAGAGATATGATGCAGCAATTACTGTAGCAATAATTGAGTATAGCTGAGTGACTTCTCACGTAAGCATCAATAATCAATACCGTGTGCTACTATGCAACAACGCGTATTACTGTACTTTTACTACCGAGTAGTTCAACAGTTTTAACGGTAACACCTCCGCCGTTTATTTTATAGAAAGCTAATTTTGTCGTTTTCTAACTACGACAATACTTCCGTTGTGGGGTCCACCAATGATTGTGTCGTCGTACGAATATTCCCCGATAAAAAGAATATTCCCCGACCAAACGAATATTTTATAACAACTTGCGTACTTTGCAAAATTTATAAATATTACCCACAACTATAAAATTATATCAAATTTATTCCATAATATTCAAAAATAATAATTATGAAAATTCATCTTTATTTATAAAAATTGGGGTCTTACAACCTCCCCTTCTTATGAAATTTCGCCCTCGAAATTAGGGTACGTACCTGGTATGTCAAAGAGGTAAGGATACCTTGATTTCATTTCAGATTCTAACTCCCAAGTCATTTCCTCAACATCGTGGTTTCTCCACAAAACTTTGACTTGAGTTATAACCTTAGAGCGTAGAATATGTTCCTTCTTATCCAAGATTTGAACAGGAATCTCTTCATACGTCAAATCTTCCGCTATTTCGTCTGGTTCTAACTCAATAATGTGGTTCGGGTCTTTCACATATTTTCGTAACATGGATATGTGAAAAACGTTATGAACACGAGACATACTTGGCGGTAAAGCGAGTCTATAGGCCACAGTTCCTACTCGATCGAGGATTAAAAATGGACCGATGAATCGAGGATTGAGTTTTCCTCTCTTTCCAAATCTTGTAACTCCTTTCCATGGAGTAACACGCAACAACACATGATCTCCTATATTGAATTCCACGTCCTTTCGATGAAGATCAACATAACTCTTTTGTCGACTTTGTGAGGTTTTTATACGTTGTCGGATCATTTGAATCTTTTTCGTAGTCATACGTACCAACTCCGGTCCCAACAACGTTGCTTCACCCACCTCATCCCAGCATACTAGAGAGCGACACTTTCTTCCATACAACGCTTCGAATGGAGCCATGCCAATACTTGCTTGATAACTGTTGTTATAGGAAAACTCCACCAATGGTAAGAACTTGTCCCAACTTCCCTTGAAATCAAGGACACAGAGTCTTAATAGATCTTCAAGAGTTTGAATAGTCCTCTCCGACTGTCCGTCCGTCTGAGGATGATATGCCGAGCTAAATCGTAAGTCTGTGCCTATAGCTTTTTGCAAACTAACCCAAAATCGTGAAATAAATCTTGGGTCTCGATCAAAAACTATGGATACCGGCATACCATGCAGTCTTACAATCTCGTTTATGTACATACGAGCAAGACGTTCAAGTGTATAAGTTTCTCGTATCGGTAAGAAATGAGCAGACTTGGTCAATCTATCAACAATAACCCAAATCGCATCTATGCCTTGAGAAACCTTAGGAAGACCGGTAACGAAATCCATGGTAATGTGATCCCACTTCCATTCTGGAATTTCAAGTGGTTGCAATGGACCTTTTGGTACTTGATGCTCCACTTTAACTCGTTGACAAGTTAGACACCTTGAGATAAACAACGCTATCTCTCTCTTCATATTACTCCACCAAAATGTATGACGAATATCATGATACATTTTGGTACTCCCAGGATGGATTGCAAACGGTGTATTGTGCGCCTCCATCATGATTTTATAATTTAAATCAGGGTCATTAGGAACACAAAGTCTGGAGTTGACTCGAAGTATTCTCTCTTCATCGATTCTTGCTTCCGGCATAGCACCTTCTTGTACTTTCTTCCTCATACGCATCAGCTCCATGTCTGTAGCTTGAGCAGCTTTAACTTTATCGATTAAAGTCGATTCTACTCGTATATTCGCCATCGTCACATGCGTCCCTGGAGTCTTTAACTCTATCCCCATCCTTTGCAAGTCACATAAAATGGGCCCTTGCGTTGACAATATCGCACTCGTACTTGCATGTGATCTTCTACTCAATGCGTCAGCTACCACGTTTGCTTTTCCAGGATGGTATTGGATGGTATGATCATAATATTTCAACAGTTCAAGCCAACTGTCGTTGTCGCATGTTGAGTTCCTTTTGAGTGAAGAAATATTTGAGGCTTTTATGATCCGTAAAGATCTCCACTTTCTCCCCATACAGGTAATGCCTCCAAATTTTAACTGCAAAGACAACAGCTGCCAACTTTAGATCATGAGTAGGATAATTCTTCTCATATTCTTTGAGTTATCGCGAGGCATAGGCTATGACTTTTCCATGTTGCATGAGAACACATCCCAGCCCTTTGCCCGAAGCATCACTATAGATGACAAATCCCTCCGAGCCAGATGGTATTGTTAGAACAGGTGCTGAAATGAGTCTCCTCTTGAGTTCTTGAAAACTCTTCTCACATTCTTCGCTCCAACCGAACTTTGTATCTTTCCGAGTCAGCTGAGTCAATTGAGTAGCGATTCGAGAAAATCCTTCCACGAATCTCCGATAATAACCAGCTAAACCGAGAAAGCTACGTACTTTGGTCACTGATTTAGGTTGCTCCCAGCTTTGAATAGTTTCAATCTTTTCTGGGTCAACAGATATTCCATGACTTGATACCATGTGCCCAAGGAATGCTACTTCCTCAAGCCAGAACTCGCATTTCTTCAACTTGGCATAAAGCTTATATTCACGAAGCTTTTGGAGTGTCAGCCTCAAGTGTTGCTCATGATCTTCACAGCTTTTGGAATAAATAAGAATGTCATCAATAAAGACGACCACAAAGTGATCCAAATATTCCTTGAATACTCGGTTCATCATATCCATGAAGGCAGCAGGAGCATTAGTCAATCCAAAGGACATGACTAAGAATTCATAATGCCCGTACCGAGTTCTGAAAGCCGTCTTTGGAATGTCATCGGTTCTAATCTTCAATTGGTGATACCCGGAACGAAGATCGATCTTTGAAAAGAATTTGGCTCCTTGCAACTGGTCAAACAAGTCATCAATACGTGGCAATGGATACCTATTTTTAATGGTGACATGATTTAACTCCCGATAATCAATACAAAGTCGCATACTCCCCATCTTTCTTCTTCACGAATAGAACAGGAGCACCCCAAGGAGAAGTACTAGGACGAATAAAGCCAATGTCTAACAATTCCTGCAGTTGGGTTTTTAACTCCTGAAGTTCAATAGGAGCCATTAGATATGGGGCTTTAGAAATGGGTTTTGTACAGGGTTCAAGGTCGATACAAAATTCAATCTCACGCTCTGGGGGTAAACCAGGAAGTTCTTCAGGGAATACGTCAGGAAATTCATTAACAATAGAAATATCGTTCAAAACTGACGTATTTTTGTTTAAATCTGTGACATAAGCTAAGAAAGCTTGACATCCGTTTTTCAATAAACGAATAGCTTTATGGCTTGAGATGACCGTGATTGATTTTAATGGTTTGGTCGCTTGAATTCGCATAATAGGTTGATTAGGAATATGAAAGCTAACAACCTTATGGAAACAATCAATTTTTGCATGATAAGTAGTAAACCAATCAATCCCTAGAATCACGTCAAATGCAAGTATTTTCAATGAAATAAGATCTACATGTAATGTGAGGGTACCGATTTGAACCAAACAAGACTTATAGACAGTGGATGTAATAAAGGTTTCTCCCAACGGAGTTTCCACAGATAAGTCAAAGTCCAATTTCTCCGGAATCAAATTTAATCGATGAGCGCAAGTAGGAGAAATAAAAGAATGGGTAGAACTGGTATCAAATAAAGTATAGACTTCGTTAGAGTTTATGATTAGCTTACCCGTGATGACCTCATTCGGGTTCCTTGCTTTCTGGGAGGTCACAACAAATGCTCTCCCTTGCACTACCGGCTTTGACCTTTCTGGGACGGCCTTTGGTGCCTCCATCCTAGCTGAATTTGTCTTTGGTAAACGACAAAATCGGGCCAAGTGACCTTCTCTTCCACAATTATAACATGCTTTGGACGGCATCGCGCAATTTGGACTGATGTGTCCCTCCCCTCCGCATTTGAAGCATATGATAGGTGGTCTTTCTCCTTCCTTAATAACGGGTGCTGGTGCTGACGTCTTTCCATCATTGTTGAATCTCCTCTTTTTGAAATGTCCATTATTATTGTTTTGGCCCTGATTACCACCGAAGTGGTAACCACTTCTGGCCTGCTGATTCCCTCCACGCTTGTTGTCACCACTTCAATGACCACTCTCGCCGGTATTATAATTTTACCGGCTGCTCTCTTTTAGTTGAGTTGACTCGTTATCGCGCTCCACTAACTGAGCCCTATTTACAACATCTGAATATAAACACAATTTATGAGAAATAAGATGTTGACGTATCTCCGGCTTCAAACCTCTTAAAAACATTCGCGCCATTCTCTCTTCATTATCCACCAAATGGGACGCAAACCGTGATAACTCTGCAAATTTTGCCTCATATTGCGACACGGTCATATTATTTTGTTCCAACTTAATAAACTCCACCTCCTTCATGTGGCGAATACTTTCAGGAAAGTATTTATCATTGAACAGCTCCTGGAACTTCTCCCAAGATATCTTCAGTACAACAAGTTGAGTACGTTTTACTGATTCCCACCAGTAATCTGCCTCTCCGTGCAACATAAAGGCGGCAAAGGAAACCTTTTGCTCCTCGGAGCATCCCAAGACATCAAATATCTTGGTCATCTGCTTTATCCATGTTTCTGCCATAAGTGGTTTTGGCTCTCCCTTAAACTCCGGTGGTCCCAGCTCCTTGAACTGTTTAGCGGTGACCGCCCGAGAGTTTCCCGCGTTTCCATCTATGTTTTGGACAGGAGTTGCTCTCGCCTGCTACTGCATGAATTGCATAAAACCTCTGAACATTTGATCATTCGTCATTTGGTCAGTGTTGTTATTTGCATGAGGATTTTCGCCTTCCTGATGCACATTATCCTGGTTATTGATATGTGGTGAATCAACGATCGCCTGTGCTCCATTGTCATTCTCAATATTCTCAGATGTCATTCTCAGATACTGCCATAAAACAAAAGGTTAATTGACATGTAACATATTATCCCTATATTCTGACCGACCAATAAAATAGCACATAAACTTAGGTAGGTCATACTAGCGAAGGAATTCCCCGTCTCTCCCCTCCTAGTTCTATTCTCACATCTTAGCCAGGGATCATATCCCTAAGCTCTGATACCAACTGTGACGCCCCCAAAATTAGGTATACATCACCCATCTTGAGTCGTCAGATACATGGTACAGAATTCATATACAACTTACTAATACCACTGTCGTGCATAATACGACAAAATACAACTGTGAGTTTGAATACAATTTTTTTTTTTTTGCTAAATTGTGAGTATTATATAAGAAATAAAAGGGAACACATCTAGGGGCATACCCCGCGAAAGAGCTGAACAGCTACATCAGAGACAATCCAATGATGTACTTGCTATAACTAAGAGCTATAACTGCCAACATCTAAGGTTAGGATATTTTAGTGTATAAGAACCTAAAATTTTTAACTGAATACAATTTGCATTTAACAATCCTAACACAGTCTTGAACAAGAGCAGTAGCAATACTAGGGGGTTCGCCATGGGCTCGTTTATTGCGTTCATTCCATACTTTATAAATAACAGTAGCCAAGCAAAGCTTTATAATCCGAGATGACATGTGGTCCATTGGAGAATGCTGAATGTGGTGAATAAGCGGGTCCCAATCAAAAGGCACACCAAACCAGCCATGAAATGCAAGCAGTGATCCAAGCAGCTGCCGAGAGAAGGCACAGGTAAAGAAAAGGTGCGAGAATGATTCGGGGGCGTGAGAACAAAGACAGCAGGAGTCTAGCGGCCAAGTGACCAGCCTCTTATGAAGCGCCAGCCAGAAGAAGAAAGAATAGCGGGGTACCTGAAGGTTGTGCCAAATAAGTTTGAACCAAGGGACAGGGGTACCCTCACATCGAATTGATGTCCATATATGAGAAGCTTTGACCGAAGAGGCACCTGCCCAGCACACCTGATCCGGACCAAGAGAAGGCAACGGTAGGTGAAGTAACTTCTCCTTCATTTGCATAAGGCTATGATAATTTGATCTAGGAGGCTGCCATGAGCAGTGCATGATGATATCGCTGACTTTGGCGTTAAAAGGCAAACCAGAATTTGAGACAATAGGGTCTGTGCGGTGGCAAGCAAGAGGACGATTGTCTAGCCAAGGATCTTGCCATAGACTAATGTTCTGGCCGTTTCCTACTTTATATGAAACAAAGTTTATAGCTAAGCTCCTAAGGTTCAGAACTTTGCGCCAAATCCAAGAAGCATTAGAAGGAATAGGAGTAGTCCAAAAGTTGTGTTTTAAGAGAAGAGTTTTGTTAACCCATTGAGCCCAGAAAGAGGAACTTTTGAAACTGATAACCTGCCAAAGGTGTAGCATAATCTGTGCTTTGTTCCATTCAACAACTTTTTTAATACCTAAACCACCTTCTGATATGGGCAAAGTGACACGGGCCCACGAGACTTTCGCACCATATTTATCAAGAGAGGAGCCCTTCCAAAGAAATCTAGAAAGAAGCTGTTCAATTTGCTTAATTACCGATTTGGGAAGAACAAAGTAGGCAGACCAATAAGATTGAATAGCAAATAGAATGGATTTAATGAGTTGCAGCCTACCCGCATAAGAGAGAAAATTGTTAGCCCATGACTGAATTCGCAAAGTGATCTTTTGGATTAGGGGAAAACATTCCGCTGAGGATAGCTTTGAAGTAATGAGGGGAACTCCTAAGAATTTGACAGGCAAAGACCCCAGGCCTATATTGAGGGAAGAAAGGATGTTAGCAGCCAGGTTAGGAGATATGTTTGCAAGGAAGCACTGACTTTTGCTGTGATTTATAGCTAGGCCAGAGAAGCTGGTAAAGGAGTCAAGACTATGCTTTAAGAGGTTGACCGAATGCATATCATCGTGACAAAGGAGAAGAAGATCATCCGCAAAGCAAAGGTTCGTGATTTTACAAGCCTTTGTTCTCCAATGGAATGAAAAGTTTGGACATGAAGAAGCTTTATCAAGAAGAAGAGCTAGGACTTCCATGACTAAAACAAACAGGTATGGAGAAAGAGGGTCTCCTTGGCGAATACCTTGTTTACCTTGGAAATAGCCACATAGCTAACCATTAACTTTAACAGAGAACATTGCCGTAGATATGCAACTTCTGATCCATTGAATGAAAGTAGTAGGGTAGCCAAAAAGAGTCAGTGCATCAAATAGGAATTCCCACCGAACAGAGTCGAAGGCTTTCTTCAAATCAATTTTAACCGCACATCTAGGGGGGCCAGAAGGTCTGTGGTAGAGATACAATTATTGTCACACTATTTAACAGAATAGTGAGGACTACTAATACTATTCTCTGGTCCATCACTCCGTTCCCCGACTCGTCCTAGCTATCTTCTCATTTCCTGAAGAGAACAGTGAAAGAAAGGGTGAGCTCAACTAGCCCAGTAAGAAATATTATGACTAAGATAATGCAGAATAAATTATCATTAGCCTTCAACAGTGTTAAACTGATAAAATACAATAAACATCAAGTTTAACTACAGCGGAACCAGCAATCCATTAAAAGAGTCAAGTAGAAAATAAAATCTACTATCTTTTATGATTTAAAAGGTTTTTCATCATCGTTATAGCTGAGACTCAGCTTAATAAATATTCCACATCATCGAATCACCCTCGCACTACGGCCAAGGATATTCTTTAGTATCACGACCACAATTATTAATGCACTACGGCCAAGAATATTTGTGTATTCATTAATGGTCATGATCATGCCAACAACTGTCCATCAATGCACTACGGGCCAATGAGGATTTTTAATTTTTACATTATTTGTAATATTACGGTCATGATTACACCGAATAATCCCTGGTCATAATCATACCAAGTCCATCTATGCACTACAGGCCACAGATGACTTTCAATAAAATATAAACATGAGGATGATGACAATGATATAAAAAATTCAATAAAACAAGTTCAAGAATTATTTTATCCAGGAATTATTAACGTCCAAATTTGTCAACACGATACTGTTTTGTGGTGTAAAATTCAAGAATGGTCAGAAGAAGATTTCCATGAAAGGATACTGGATGAAGCGCAAATATCAAGGATATTCCACTAATTTCATGGAGTATAGAAGTCAAAGTTTTAACCAACTGAGTATAATAAAGAATGAGATAACAAAAGAAATCACCATGCATGCGATAGACCACACAAGCAGGTTATTCCAACAGAATAATAAATAACGGAACCAGGTCCGGCGTAAAACACACAGACAGGATATTCCAACAGAATAATAAAGAATGGAACCAGGTCCGGTGTAAAACACACAGACAGGATATTCCAACAGAATAATAAAGAACGGAACCAGGTCCGGTGTAAAACACACAGACAGGATATTCCAACAGAATAATAAATAATGGAACCAGGTCCGGTGTAAAACACACAGACAGGATGTTCCAACAGAATAATAGAAGAATGTCACCAAGTATAGGGTAAACCGCGTATACAGGTTATTCCAACAGATAATAATGAATGTAATAACATAAGGATTTCACCAAGTATAGAGTAAACCGCATATACAGGTTATTCCAACAGAATAATAATGAATGGAATAACATAAGGATTTCACCAAGTATAGGGTATATCGCGTATACAGGTCATGTATAGGGTATGCCACTTTTACAGGTTATTCCAACAGAATAACAAAGAATGGAATAACATAATTTCTCTTCAAGAAGAAAGAATAACACCCCTTACTTTATTTAGGAGATTGAATACTGCAGCAGTGTAATAACCGAATACTCTTCTTCTTTCTCTCTTATTCTCTCTATACTTTCTCTCTCTATAGCTTGAGCGAATTCGTGAAAAATAATGAAGCCCTAGGCCTCTATTTATAGAAGATTTATTACTATTTACGAAAGTATTTACTATTTACGAAGGTAATTACTATTTATGAAGGTAATTACTATTTATGAAAAAAACTCTTAGATGATGACATATGCCCCCCATAAATAATTCAACTTACCACAAACGTTTAATAAGAGACTCTTTATATACATCAAGGATTGAATAAAAATTACCAAAAATCATTTTATTTTTAATCAACACATATTTAATCTTTCAACAATTATTAATCATTTATAACTTGTCGTCTCAATTATTGTTTAAATAATATAACATATTATACAGATGATACTGTGACAATAATTGAATCAATAATATAAGAGATATGATGCAGCAATTACTGTAGCAATAACTGAGTATAGCTGAGTGACTTCTCACGTAAGCATCAATAATCAATACCGTGTGCTACTATGCAACAACGCGTATTGCTGTACTTTTACTACCGAGTAGTTCAACAGTTTTAACGGTAACACCTCCACCGTTTATTTTATAGAAAGCTAATTTTGTCGTTTTCTAACTACGACAATACTTCCGTTGTGGGGTCCACCAATGATTGTGTCGTCGTACGAATATTCCCCGATAAAAAAAATATTCCCCGACCAAACGAATATTTTATAACAACTTGCGTACTTTGCAAAATTTATAAATATTACCCACAACTATAACATTATATCAAATTTATTCCTATATATTCAAAAATAATAATAATGAAAATTCATCTTTATTTATAAAAACTGGGGTCTTACAAGGGTGGCGCCGTGGCGCTAGTAGCGTTGCAGCGCGAGGGGAAAGAAGGAAACCGGTGCCACAGTACCGGTGCAAGGCAAGGCCCAGTGATGAGCTTTTAACTGCTCAAATCTTGGGGGAAGTGTAACAAAAGCTAATGAACATATAGTTCATCGAATGTGACACTTAAATAAGCAATTTAAACCATAGATGAAGGTTAAACGGAAAGATTAAACGAGATTAAAAGACAAAGGATGTGAACGCGGGTTACGAAACCGATATTCGCCATCATCACATGGGTCCTTGGAGTCTTTACTTGTAATTTCATTCCATGATCATTTATATGTAATGGAAAGTATGAAGAACATATGTGCATACATGACATGTTATTAATTCACAACCGTTTTTACAGGACCATATTCCTAAAACGGGCACATCATGATAACATTGATATTATCCATAAGACTAAACTACATAAGTCTTTTGTAAGGAAGCAATTGGGCCTGTTACCCGCTCAAAATCAAAAAAGGCCACGAGCCTACAACCAATCATGTCTTCTTCTGACCAGTCTAATCCTATTTCCTGAGAAGAATTTGACGGATTGAGTAAATAAATCACAGACTTGGTTGTTTTGCTGAAAGAACTGCATCAGTCTACTCAGGGTACAAAGATACCTACACATATGAAATCTTCTACACAAGGGGGAGCCCAAGGTTTGGAAAAAACAATTCCAGAACCTCAGTTGGATACGACCAACAAAGACCCTGAAAACACCCATCTAAAAGGAGATCCAGACACCGGTGATATCAAGAAGAAGGTCCTTCAAATGGAGGAGACTATCCGTGTTCTCAAAGGGATTGGAACACATGGAAGTGTTTCATATGCTGACCTTTGCATATTCCCTGGTGTTCATTATCCAAAGAAATTTAAAACTCCTGATTTTGAAAAGTATGACGAATTAGGGGATCCTTATACACATTACCAAATTACCAAGGACAAGAAACGATCTAATGAGTCATTTAGAGAGTATGCTCAAAGGTGGAGGCGCCTTGCTGCTTAAGTTATTCCTTCCATGACAGAATCAGAAATGGTCATGACTTTCATAGATGTGCAGGAAGCTCTTTTCTATGAGAGAGTTCTAGCCGGTATTGGCAAACCATTTTCTGAAATGATCAAACACGGAGAGATGGCTGAGATGGGATTGAAGTCTGGTAAGATTCAAGACCGAGCTGCTCTTAAAGCTATTGTTGATCACATCCAATCCGGATCTTATGGAAACAACCCCCAGATGGTCCATAAAAAGAAAGAGGAGGATGTTTCCTTAATACTACAAGGTCAAAAAGGTAGTCAGAATATGCCTATATAGGGGAGAAACTACTCCCCTTTCCAAGCACAATCTTTAAACCCTCCATTGACCAAAAGTGGAGAAGAAAAGCGACCTCGAAAGTTCACACCATTAAGGGACTCGCTCGAGAATATTCTGGCTCTTCTAACTACTCAGAAGAAAATCACACGTCTTCTTCCACCAGCCAACCCTAATGGGAGGGGATTTAATGCTACTCGAAGTGTGCTTATCATGCCGGACAACCTGGACATGATACTTGTGACGCCCCAAAAATAGGTATACATCACCCATCTTGAGTCACCAAATACATGGTATAAAATTCAAATACAACTTAATTATACAACAGTCGTGTAAAATACGACAAAACATAATCTAAGAGTTTTAACAAGAATATTGTCATCTAGACAATATCCACACTCAATGGAGTCCTCATTACATTTATTGTCACACTATTTAACAGAATAGTGAGGACTACTAATGCTATCATCTGGACTGTCGCTCCGTTCCCCGACTAGTCCCGGCTACGTTCTCATTTCTTGAAGAGAACAATGAAAGAAAGGGTGAGCTCAACTAGCCTAGTAAGAAATATTATGACTAAGATAATACAGAATAAATTATCATTAGTCTTCAAAAATGTTAAATTGATAAAATACAATAGACATCAAGTTTAACTGCAGCAGAATAAGCAATCCATTAGAAGAGTTAAGTAGAGTAAGATATCTACTATCTTCTATGATTTAAAATGTTTTCATCAATTTTTATCGCTGAGACTCGGCTTAATAAAAAAGCCACATCATCAAGTCATCCCAGCACTACGGGCCAAGGATATTCATTAAATCATCAATGATTATGACTATACCGAATAATCCCTGGTCATAATAATACCATGTTCATCTATGCACGTAAGCCAAAGATGACTTTCATCATAATATAAGCATGAGGATGATGACAATGACATAATAATTCAATAAAACAAGTTCAAGAATAAAGTTTAAAGATTTATAAGTTAATTTATCTTGAAATCAATTACGTCCAAATTGTCAACATGATACTGCTTTATGGAGTAAAATTCAAGAATGCTCAGAAGAATATTTTCATGAAAAGATACCAGATGAAGCGCAAATATCCAGGATATTCTACTAATTTCATGGAGTATAAAAGCCAAAACTTTAACCAAATGAGTATTATAGAATATATGAAACTGCAAATGGATTTTCACCCGCCATGCAGTAATCCACGTAGACAAATCATTTCCACAATTTAATAAGGAATGAATACGAATGATCATTCACCATGCATGTGATAATCCACATAGATAGGTTATTCCAACAGAATAATAAAGAATGGAACCAGTTCATGTGTAATCCGCACAGACATGATATTCCAATAGAATAATAAAGAATGGAATAACATAAGAATTCACCATGCATGCGATAGACCGCACAGACATGTTATTCCATCATAATAATAAAGAATGGAACCAGCTCTAGCGTAATCCGCACAGACAAGATATTCCAACAGGATAATAAAGAATGGAATAACAAAGAATTCACTATGCATGCGATAGACCGCACAGACAGGTTATTCCAACAGAATAATAAAGAATGGAACAAGGTCTAGCGTAATCCGCACAGACAGGATATTCCAACAGAATAATAAAGAATGGAATAACAGAAGAATTTTACCATGTATGGGGTACTTTGCATAGACAGGTTATTCCAAAATAATAATAAAGAATGGAATAATATAAGCTCTCTTCATGAATACGAAAGAAATAATACCCCTTACCTTAGAAGAAACTAAATATTGGAATAATGAGGTAGCAGACTTCTCTTCTTCTTTCTCTCTATAATTTCTCTCTATAATAATTGCTCTAAAGTTTTAGTGAATTGGTGATAAATGAAGGAAGAATGAGCTTCTATTTATAGGAAAATATAGTTTCGATAATTGCACATTTCGGGGCTCAAAATATTACAGTACAATACTTTCATCTTTTCTTTCATTTTTAATTTAGTCCTGCAAGTATTATCAAACTTGCATCACCTCCCCTAATAGTAAATAATGTGAATCAATAGTTAAATCATGTGAATCAATAGTTATAATCATATGAAAATACGAATTAAAGTATAGTACCTCCATCTATACCTCCATTTTTAACTTAGTCATACAAATATTATCAATCTTGCACCAACTCCCCTAATAGTACAAGAATGTGAATCAATAGTACACACATGTGAACAAATAGTTATAATTATGTGAATTAACAGTAATTAATTATTTATTTATCCAATTAATTACCCGACTGGTCAGTAAAACTTCTAAACATCATTTAATATCGGAACAAATGTCGATTTCCACTAACACTAATAATTCCAACACAATGAAACTATCAATTTCATCTTTAATCAACACGAACTTATTCATCATTAATATTATAACTCATAATATTTAACATCCAGGTCGTTCCTAGGAAAGAGAGGGTTTTTCGATAAGGATTTCTCCGTATTGGCGCGCAATTAGATGACCAAACCTCTCCTTGACAGAACTTCTAGACATTGTAAATATTGCAATTTAATAATATGAATAACTTTGTCGTCTCAATTATTGATTTAATAATATATCATATTTTGCAGATGATACTGTGGCAATAATCGAATCAATAATATGAGAGATATGATGCAACAATTACTGTAGCAATAATTGAGTATAACTGAGTGACTTCTTACGTAATCATCAATAATCAATACCGTGTGCTACTATGCAACCACGCGTATTACAGTACTTTTACTATCGGGTAGTTCAACAATTTAACGGTAAAACTTCCGTCGTTCTTTTTATAAAAAGATAATTATGTCATTTTCTAACTACGACAATACTTCCGTTGTGGAGTCCACCAATGATTATGTCGTTGTATGAATATTCCCTGTTAAAACGAATATTCCCCGACCAATCGAATATTATATAACCCCTTGCTTACTTTGCAAAATTTGTAAATATTACCCACAACTATAATATTATATCAAATCCACACCATAATATTTAAAAATATATTTCGAGAAAATTATTCTTTATTCATAAAAGTTGGAGTCTTACAACCTCCCCTTCTTATGAAATTTTGTCCTCGAAATTAGGGTGCGCACCTGGTATGTCGAAGAGGTGAGGATACCTTGATTTCATCTCAGATTCTAACTCCCAGTTCATTTCCTCCACATCGTGGTTTCACCACAAAACTTTGACTTGAGGTATAACTTTAGACCGTAGAATATGATCCTTCTTATCCAAGATTTTAACAGGTAACTCTTCATACGTTAAATCTTCCTCTATTTCGTCTAGTTCTAATTCAATAATATGGTTCGGGTCTTTCACATATTTACGTAACATAGATATGTGAAAAACGTTATGAACCCGAGACATAATTGGCGGTAAGGCGAGTCTATAGACCATAGTTCCTACTCGATCGAGGATTAAAAATGGGGCAATGAATCGAGGATTGAGCTTTCCTCTCTTTGCAAATCTTGTAACTCCTTTACATGGAGCAACACGTAACAACACATGATCTCCAATATTGAATTCCACGTCTTTTCGATGAAGATCAGCATGACTCTTTTGTCGATCTTGTGAGGTTTTTTTATGTTGTCGGATTGTTTGAATCTTTTTCGTAGTCATACGTACCAAATCCGGCCCCAACAATGTTGCTTCACCCACCTCATCCCAGCATACTGGAGAATGACACTTTCTTCCATACAATGCCTCAAATGGAGCCATACCAATATTTGCTTGATAACTGTTGTTGTAGGAAAACTCCACCAATGGTAAAAACTTGTCCCAAATTCCCTTGAATTCAAGGACACAAAGTTTTAATAAATCTCCAAGAGTTTGAATAGTCTTTTCCGATTGCCCGTCCATTTGAGGATGATATGCCGAACTAAATCATAAATCAGTGCCCATAGCTTTTTGCAAACTAACCCAAAATCTTGAAGTGAATCTTGGGTCTCGATTAGAAACTATGGATACTGGCATACCATGCAATCTTATGATCTCGTTTATTTATATACTAGCAAGACGTTCAAGTGTAAAAGTTTCTCGTATCGGTAAAAAATCAGCAGACTTGGTCAATCTATCAACAATGACCCAAATCGCATCTATGCCTTGAGAAATCTTGGGAGGACCAGTAACGAAATCCATGGTAATGTGCTCCCACTTCCATTCTGGAATTTCAAGTGGTTGTAATGGACCTTTTGGCACTTGATGCTCCACCTTGACTCGTTGACAAGTTAGACACCTTGAGATAAACTCTGCTATCTCTCTCTCTTCATATTTCTCCACTAAAATATATGTCGAAGATCACGATACATTTTGGTACTCCCAGGATGGACTGCAAACGGTGTGTTGTGCGCCTCCATCATGATTTTATACTTAAAGTCAGAATTGTTAGGAACACAAAGTCTGGAGTTGACTCGAAGTATTCCTTCTTCATCGATTCTTGCTTCCAGAATAGCACCTTCTTGCACTTTCTTCTTCATACGCATCAGCTCCAGGTCTGTAGTTTGAGCAGCTTTAACTTTATCGATTAAAGTCAATTCCACTCGTATATTCGCCATCATCACTTGGGTCCCTGGAGTCTTTAACTTTATTTCCATCCTTTCCAAGTCATACAAAATGGGTCTTTGCGTTGACAATATTGCACGCGTACCCATATATGATCTTCTACTCAATGTGTCAGCTACTACGTTCACTTTTCTAGGATGGTATTGGATGGTATGATCATAATCTTTCAACAACTCAAACCATCGTCATTGCCACATGTTGAGTTCCTTTTGAGTGAAGAAATATTTGAGGCTTTTATGATCCGTATAGATTTCCTCCTTCTCTCTATACATGTAATGCCTTCAAATCTTAAGCGCAAAAACGACTGCTGTCAACTCTAGATCATGAGTAGGATAATTCCTCTCATATTCATTGAGTTGTCGAGAGGTATAGGATATAACTTTCCCATGTTGTATGAGAACACATCCTAACCCTTTGCCTGGAACATCACTGTAGATGACAAATCCCTCCGAGCCAGATGGTATTGTTAGAACAGGTGCTAAAATAAGTCTCATCTTGAGTTCTTGAAAACGCTTTTCAAATTCCTCGCTCCAACCAAATTTTGTATCTTTTTGAGTCAACTGAGTTAATGGAGTAGCAATTCGAGAAAACCCTTCTACAAATCTTCGATAATAACCAGCTAAGCCGAGAAAGCTAAGTACTTTGGTCACTAACTTAGGTTGCTCCCAGCTTTGAATTGCTTCAATCATTATCGGATCAACAGATATTCCATGATTTGATATCACATGCCCAAGGAATGTAACTTCGTCAAGCCAGAACTCGCATTTCTTCAACGTGGCATAAAGCTTATTTTCACGAAGCTTTTGGAGTATCAGCCTCAAGTGTTGCTCATGGTCTTCGCGAGTTTTGGATTATATGAGGATGTCATCAATAAAGACGACCATAAAGTGATCCAAATATTCCTTGAATACTCGGTTCATCATATCCATGAAGGCAGCAAGAGCATTAGTCAATCCAAAAGATATGACTAGGTATTCATAATGCCCGTACCGAGTTCTGAAAGCAGTCTTTGGAATGTCATCAGTTTTAATATTCAATTGATGATATCCGGAATGAAGATCAATCTTTGAAAAGAATTTGGCTCCTTGCAACTAGTCAAATAGGTCATCAATGCGAGGCAATGGGTACCTATTTTTGATGGTGACATGATTCAACTCCCGATAAATAATACAAAGTCATATACTTTCATCTTTCTTCTTCACGAATAGAATAGGAGCACCCCAAGGAGATGTACTAGGACGAATGAAAATGATGTCTAACAATTCCTATAGTTGGGTTTTTAACTCCTGAATTTCAATAGGAGCCATTCGATATGGGACTTTGGAAATGGGTTTTGTTCCAGATTCAAGGTCGATACAAAATTCAATTTCACACTTTGGGGGTAGGCCAGGAAATTCTTCAGGGAATACGTCAGGAAATTTATTAACAATAGAAATATCATTCAAATCTGGCGTATCTTTATTTAAATTTGTGAGATGGGCTAAGAAAGCTTGACATCCATTTTTTAATAAACGAATAGCTTTATGACTTGATAAGACAGTGATTGATTTTAGTATTTTGGTTGCTTGAATTCGCATGATAGGTTGGTTATGAATATGAAAGCTAACATCCTTACGAAAATAATCGATTTAAGCATGATGAGTAGTTAACCAATCAACCCCTAAAATCACATCAAATCAAGTATTTTCAAAGAAATAAGATCTATAGGTAACGTGTGGTTACCGATTTGAATCAAACAAGACTTATAAACCGTGGATGTAATGAAGATTTCTCCCAATGGAGTTTCAACAGATAATTCAAAGTCTAATATCTTCGGAGTCAAATTTAAACGTTGAGCGCAAGTAGGA
The DNA here is from genome assembly GCA_020205505.1 of Panax japonicus. Classification (NCBI taxonomy): domain Eukaryota; kingdom Viridiplantae; phylum Streptophyta; class Magnoliopsida; order Apiales; family Araliaceae; genus Panax; species Panax japonicus. The sequence continues at coordinate 44,203,824 of CM035114.1, forward strand.
GAAATAAAGGAATGGATAGAACCGGTATCAAATAAAGTATAAACTTCGCTAGAGTTTATGATTAGTTTACTCGTGATCACCTCGTTCGAATTCCTCGCTTTTTGGGAGGTTACAACAAACGCTCTATCTTGAACTACCGGGTTTGTCTTGTTTGGGACACCCTTTGATGCCTCCATCCCAGCTGGACTTGACTTTGGTGCACGCCAAAATCGGGCTAGGTGACCTTCTTTTCTACAATTATAACACGCTTTGGACTGCATCATGCAGTTTGGGCTTATGTGTCCTTCCTGTAGTATCCCCGAATCCGGGCCCCGAATCGCCGCGGATCCGGTACACTAATTCTTTCACTATTTGCGGAAGATATAAACATAAATTGTTTATACATTACATTACACACTATTCACCCAAGGTCGAATAACCTTAACTTGTTACATAATTCATAAGTTATCTAATACATAACATTATTATTATTATTATTATCATACAATACAATTTAACTGCACATGTCTACTAAAGCTAGAACTGTCTTGGACATTTCCTTGTTTCCGACGCATTCACCTAATCTGCAATGTTTTATCATGATATAGCAAGGGTGAGCATAAAAGTTGCCCAACAAGTTTACATACAACAATATAACAATATATCATGATTGAAGAGTATGAATAATTGGCTGGCTATAATTCAACAATATAATTGTGAACTAGCAGGAACAAAATTTTGACTGAACAAATATTTTACATGAACAAACATTTCTGAACCAACTGGTAATGAAGGTGATCAGCCTTTCATACCTGACTTATACATGCAAGATGTACAGAATACAAATTTATTGGCAATCAGCAATGATTAACCATTAGCTTGAATACAACACTCTTATTAGAGTTTAGTAAATAGAAAACTTGCCTGAACCGTTGATTACCGCAACGCAATTTAATTAAATCTCTCACGAAAGACCTATCAGTTATAAGATTGATCTTTTAATCAGTATAACATACTTGATTCCATAATACTATCTAATACCTAATCAAATATTAGATAACAATCTTAACACATATATCTAGCACCACAAACTGACCATACTCGAAAATTTAAAGTAGAATGAGAGATAAGGTCATTTCCATATCACACTTGGTTTTCTCAAAAATCTGATTTTCAACCTTTTATGTTTTGTATGAAAACTTTTATATCCTTATGATATACTCAACATAAATCCTCATCACTCATCATGACACAAACTAATATCAAATATATTCATGGATATATCATGATCCATGATCCAATACCTCAAATAACCACCAAACACAAATAAACACCACCAAAGCTAGAAAAATTAGGTTTTTCTTACCTTTGAAAAACACAACTTATATTTCTTAATTTAAAACCAACTTTTGATCCATAAAAGAGTTGGATCTAAACATAGAACACCTTTAAACATCAAGATCTAGGGTTATAACCTCAAGATCATAAACTTCAAGTTGACAAAAATCTAATCAAACTACCAAGGAAACTTAGCTTACATAAGAAGAAATTTTTGTTATACCTTTAGCTTGATTTCTTTCTTCTTCCTTCTTCTTAGCTTCTTCCATGGATGGCCTCTCTCCCTTCTCCCTTCTTCCTCAAGAGCTACCCCTCTCTCTCTCTCTCTCTTAAGTTCTTAAAAATCTAGGAAAGATAAAGAGATGAAAGAAAATAAACTAGACTTTGGTGTAGTTTTTTTTTATCAAATGACCACACTCCCTCTCCTTTCTCTCATAAGATCCGGCCATATGGCCTTTTAATTCATCAATTCCCTCTTTCTTGTTTATTAATTGCCAAACTTTCCTTACAAGTAATGTTAATATGTTGGCTAAATAAACAAGTGACACAATTCTAGGCTAAAGCTAGGTTAGGCTTAGGGTTAGCCACCAACTAAAGTGAGTCATTAAATGCACATTCATTCCCCCTTTCTCCTAGCTCACATGTGACCAGCCATATGCCTTAACAAAGCTCCAAATTTGCTTCCTATTTTACCTCTTATTTGAGTTAACAAATGTCCAAAAATTCCTCTCCCATTTGGGCTAAAAATTGAGTCATTCCTTTAATGTTTTGCTTGATCCTCTAATCAATTTCATTCACCAATACTTGAGCTATAAAATGTACATAGTCCATTGCCTTAAATTCTTATCCAACCCAATCCATTTAATTAGGGTTTTTACTTCTCCATTAAAACACAAATCCTTGCTCATTCACATCCATTTCCTTAACCCAATTAGACTTTCTATAATTAGGTTATAAAATTAATCATTATAAAATAAATCTCCTAGAATTAGTAAGTATTATAAATACTACAATTCTCTTTTCCCATAACCCCTTAGGTTATTAAATCCTTCATTCCTAGTATATAATTAGGGTTACACTAGTTTCTTTTGTTTGTTTATATAAAATATAAACCATCACATAATGTTCATATTCATTACACACAACTTTTTAACCCTTAGGGTTTAATAATTCGCATTTAGAATTCCCAAATTAGGGTTTCCGATTATCAGAATCTGAAACTAAGATTTTCAGATCTGGTATTAGGGTCTTCAAATAATCAATTAAGATTTTATATAACTCAATTAGGGTTTTCCCTAATTAATTTAACATTGATGACGTTTAACCTTGCACATAACATTACATTCCCCATCTAGGGTTTTCAATATCCGAATTAGGGTTTCGGACTCCCGGAACTGAAACTAGGGTTTACAGAACCGATGGTTAGGGTTTCTAACAGTTCGTTAGATTTTTCTAACTTAATCAACATATGATTAACATAACTTTAGGGTTTTCTAAAGTTATAACTTATATGATCAATCCTTGATCTCAAATCATTATGGTTCACATATGTAACCAAATATATCGACTAGTATTCACTTCGATACTTATCCCTGATAATTCTTCAAAAGAATTTTAAATCTACCATGATCTTATACCTCATTACTAGACTATCACTTACAGTCTATCACATAATTCAAGTTTTGTTCAAAACTTTTGAAATTCTTAAAATTTCATTACATAACTGCCAATTCCATACACTTATTTCCTGTCTAGGTCTATTATTTGACCTTAAATCAATCATTTAAGATTTTTATAATTTGCCTAAATTCTCGGGTTGTCACATTCACCCCTCCTTCTAAGAATTTCGCCCTCGAAATTCACCTTACCCCTTACACCTTTGCACCTTACACCTTTTATACAGAGCGATCACACAAGATCTTAAACTTATTTTCTCGGGTATCTATCAAAGATATTAAAACTTCTCGGGTATCTATTAAAGATACTCAAACTTCTCGGGTATCTATCAAAGATACTCAAACTTCTCGGGTATCTTTCAAAGATACTCAAACTTCTCGGGTATCTATCAAAGATACTCAAAACGCGTGCAAAGGTCAAACTCACACCCAATAAAATATTCCCTTTATATAAAAGGTTGATATTCTCAGTCTTTAGAATCAAGATTTTGATTTAACCACAAAATACTATGATTTCAAATTCTATTTGCTTCTCTTCTCTTCTCTAAGCCATCAAATTTTCATTCTCGATCTAGCCGAAATAACTGGCATTGACCTATCAATAATAATTAAATTCTCTTCTCTTATCTCTTCATCTATTTCTATAATCCTCAATTCTCCATTCACACACAACTATACCCAGTTCATAAAACCACACTTATGAGTCCATAAATTGCCACAATTATATGAGTTCACGAACTTTCCTAGACAGACCTTTGGCGTCCATTCGCTGAGGGGTTCATAAACATTTCATATAACTATGCATCAAGTATGTCACATAAGTATGAGTTCTAAGAACTCGTACTTAATCTTATATCCTCTACCTATGACTTATCTATTTGTTATATACATGAGAAAAGAATCACCCTCTTAACACGCATATAGCAAATAGCGCGACACAAATATTTCAATGATTATTAGTGCCAGAAACTAAGTGGTTGTCAAACCAAACTCGACCACTAATCAATATAGGAAGCTAAGTGAACAATTCCCCTCCCATACGAAGAATTGATCAACCTAACCACTACATCGCCCAGGAAGCTAAGGGATTCTAAAACCAAGTACAAATTCCCCTCCCATACAAGGAATCATACAACTCAGTGGCTGACACGAATCCTCAATTGAAATCCCACAGTAAGATGCTGTGTATCAGTTGTACGAATCCTCAATCAATAATCAGATTGATTCTTATCCCATATAATAACCTTTACAGTAAGATGCTGTGTATCAGTTGTACTATGAAGTTGTACTATGAAAACTCATGAAAGAGTTATGAATTATAAATACGGATTAAATGTAAAGGTTATTATATGGGATAAGAATCAATCTGATTATTGATTGAGGATTCGTACAACTGATACACAGCATCTTACTGTGGGATTTCAATTGAGGATTCGTGTCAGCCGCTGAGTTGTATGATTCCTTGTATGGGAGGGGAATTTGTACTTGGTTTTAGAATCCCTTAGCTTCCTGGGCGATGTAGTGGTTAGGTTGATCAATTCTTCGTATGGGAGGGGAATTGTTCACTTAGCTTCCTATATTGATTAGTGGTCGAGTTTGGTTTGACAACCACTTAGTTTCTGGCACTAATAATCATTGAAATATTTGTGTCGCGCTATTTGCTATATGCGTGTTAAGAGGGTGATTCTTTTCTCATGTATATAACAAATAGATAAGTCATAGGTAGAGGATATAAGATTAAGTACGAGTTCTTAGAACTCATACTTATGTGACATACTTGATGCATAGTTATATGAAATGTTTATGAACCCCTCAGCGAATGGACGCCAAAGGTCTGTCTAGGAAAGTTCGTGAACTCATATAATTGTGGCAATTTATGGACTCATAAGTGTGGTTTTATGAACTGGGTATAGTTGTGTGTGAATGGAGAATTGAGGATTATAGAAATAGATGAAGAGATAAGAGAAGAGAATTTAATTATTATTGATAGGTCAATGCCAGTTATTTCGGCTAGATCGAGAATGAAAATTTGATGGCTTAGAGAAGAGAAGAGAAGCAAATAGAATTTGAAATCATAGTATTTTGTGGTTAAATCAAAATCTTGATTCTAAAGACTGAGAATATCAACCTTTTATATAAAGGGAATATTTTATTGGGTGTGAGTTTGACCTTTGCACGCGTTTTGAGTATCTTTGATAGATACCCGAGAAGTTTGAGTATCTTTGAAAGATACCCGAGAAGTTTGAGTATCTTTGATAGATACCCGAGAAGTTTGAGTATCTTTAATAGATACCCGAGAAGTTTTAATATCTTTGATAGATACCCGAGAAAATAAGTTTAAGATCTTGTGTGATCGCTCTGTATAAAAGGTGTAAGGTGCAAAGGTGTAAGGGGTAAGGTGAATTTCGAGGGCGAAATTCTTAGAAGGAGGGGTGAATGTGACAACCCGAGAATTTAGGCAAATTATAAAAATCTTAAATGATTGATTTAAGGTCAAATAATAGACCTAGACAGGAAATAAGTGTATGGAATTGGCAGTTATGTAATGAAATTTTAAGAATTTCAAAAGTTTTGAACAAAACTTGAATTATGTGATAGACTGTAAGTGATAGTCTAGTAATGAGGTATAAGATCATGGTAGATTTAAAATTCTTTTGAAGAATTATCAGGGATAAGTATCGAAGTGAATACTAGTCGATATATTTGGTTACATATGTGAACCATAATGATTTGAGATCAAGGATTGATCATATAAGTTATAACTTTAGAAAACCCTAAAGTTATGTTAATCATATGTTGATTAAGTTAGAAAAATCTAACGAACTAGTTAGAAACCCTAACCATCGGTTCTGTAAACCCTAGTTTCAGTTCCGGGAGTCCGAAACCCTAATTCGGATATTGAAAACCCTAGATGGGGAATGTAATGTTATGTGCAAGGTTAAACGTCATCAATGTTAAATTAATTAGGGAAAACCCTAATTGAGTTATATAAAATCTTAATTGATTATTTGAAGACCCTAATACCAGATCTGAAAATCTTAGTTTCAGATTCTGATAATCGGAAACCCTAATTTGGGAATTCTAAATGCGAATTATTAAACCCTAAGGGTTAAAAAGTTGTGTGTAATGAATATGAACATTATGTGATGGTTTATATTTTATATAAACAAACAAAAGAAACTAGTGTAACCCTAATTATATACTAGGAATGAAGGATTTAATAACCTAAGGGGTTATGGGAAAAGAGAATTGTAGTATTTATAATACTTACTAATTCTAGGAGATTTATTTTATAATGATTAATTTTATAACCTAATTATAGAAAGTCTAATTGGGTTAAGGAAATGGATGTGAATGAGCAAGGATTTGTGTTTTAATGGAGAAGTAAAAACCCTAATTAAATGGATTGGGTTGGATAAGAATTTAAGGCAATGGACTATGTACATTTTATAGCTCAAGTATTGGTGAATGAAATTGATTAGAGGATCAAGCAAAACATTAAAGGAATGACTCAATTTTTAGCCCAAATGGGAGAGGAATTTTTGGACATTTGTTAACTCAAATAAGAGGTAAAATAGGAAGCAAATTTGGAGCTTTGTTAAGGCATATGGCTGGTCACATGTGAGCTAGGAGAAAGGGGGAATGAATGTGCATTTAATGACTCACTTTAGTTGGTGGCTAACCCTAAGCCTAACCTAGCTTTAGCCTAGAATTGTGTCACTTGTTTATTTAGCCAACATATTAACATTACTTGTAAGGAAAGTTTGGCAATTAATAAACAAGAAAGAGGGAATTGATGAATTAAAAGGCCATATGGCCGGATCTTATGAGAGAAAGGAGAGGGAGTGTGGTCATTTGATAAAAAAAAACTACACCAAAGTCTAGTTTATTTTCTTTCATCTCTTTATCTTTCCTAGATTTTTAAGAACTTAAGAGAGAGAGAGAGAGAGGGGTAGCTCTTGAGGAAGAAGGGAGAAGGGAGAGAGGCCATCCATGGAAGAAGCTAAGAAGAAGGAAGAAGAAAGAAATCAAGCTAAAGGTATAACAAAAATTTCTTCTTATGTAAGCTAAGTTTCCTTGGTAGTTTGATTAGATTTTTGTCAACTTGAAGTTTATGATCTTGAGGTTATAACCCTAGATCTTGATGTTTAAAGGTGTTCTATGTTTAGATCCAACTCTTTTATGGATCAAAAGTTGGTTTTAAATTAAGAAATATAAGTTGTGTTTTTCAAAGGTAAGAAAAACCTAATTTTTCTAGCTTTGGTGGTGTTTATTTGTGTTTGGTGGTTATTTGAGGTATTGGATCATGGATCATGATATATCCATGAATATATTTGATATTAGTTTGTGTCATGATGAGTGATGAGGATTTATGTTGAGTATATCATAAGGATATAAAAGTTTTCATACAAAACATAAAAGGTTGAAAATCAGATTTTTGAGAAAACCAAGTGTGATATGGAAATGACCTTATCTCTCATTCTACTTTAAATTTTCGAGTATGGTCAGTTTGTGGTGCTAGATATATGTGTTAAGATTGTTATCTAATATTTGATTAGGTATTAGATAGTATTATGGAATCAAGTATGTTATACTGATTAAAAGATCAATCTTATAACTGATAGGTCTTTCGTGAGAGATTTAATTAAATTGCGTTACGGTAATCAACGGTTCAGGCAAGTTTTCTATTTACTAAACTCTAATAAGAGTGTTGTATTCAAGCTAATGGTTAATCATTGCTGATTGCCAATAAATTTGTATTCTGTACATCTTGCATGTATAAGTCAGGTATGAAAGGCTGATCACCTTCATTACCAGTTGGTTCAGAAATGTTTGTTCATTTAAAATATTTGTTTAGTCAAAATTTTGTTCCTGCTAGTTCACAATTATATTGTTGAATTATAGCCAGCCAATTATTCATACTCTTCAATCATGATATATTGTTATATTGTTGTATGTAAACTTGCTGGGCAACTTTTATGCTCACCCTTGCTATATCATGATAAAACATTGCAGATTAGGTGAATGCGTCGGAAACAAGGAAATGTCCAAGACAGTTCCAGCTTTAGTAGACATGTGCAGTTAAATTGTATTGTATGATAATAATAATAATAATGTTATGTATTAGATAACTTATGAATTATGTAACAAGTTAAGGTTATTCGACCTTGGGTGAATAGTGTGTAATGTAATGTATAAACAATTTATGTTTATATCTTCCGCAAATAGTGAAAGAATTAGTGTACCGGATCCGCGGCGATTCGGGGCCCGGATTCGGGGATACTACACTTCCCCTCCACATTTGTAACATACGACCGGTTGTCGTTCTCCTTCCTTAACAACAGATGTTGGTGCTGACGTCTTTCCATCCTTATTGAATCTCCTCTTCTTAAAATGTCCACTCTTATTGTCATGGCCATGATTACCACCGAAGTGATTATCATTTCTGGCATGTTGATTCCCTCCACGTCTGTTGTCACCACTTCGATGATTGCTACCGCTGGTATTATCAACTTGTCGGTTGCTCTCTCTTGGTTGGGTTGACTCATTATTGCGCTCCAATAACTGAGCCCTATTCACAACATTCACAACATCTGAATACAAACACAGTTTGTGAGAAATTAGGTATTGATGTATCTCAGGTTTCAAACCTCTTAGAAACATCCGCGTCATTCTCTCCTCATTATCAACCAAGTGGGACGCAAACCCAGACAACTCGAAAAACTTAGCTTCGTACTGCGCCACGGTCATATTATTTTGCTTAAGCTTGATGAACTCTACTTCCTTCATGTGACGAATACTTTCAGGAAAGTACTTATCATTGAACAGCTCTTAGAACTTCTCCCAAGACATTTTGAGTGCGGCAGGTTGAGTACGCTTTATAGATTTCCACCAGTAATCTGCCTCTGATCGCAACATGAAGGTGGCAAAGGGAACCTTTTGCTCCTCGGAGCATCCCAAGACATCAAATATCTTGTTGATCTGCTTTATCCATGTCTCTGCCTTAAGTGGTTTTGGCTCTCCAAAAAACTCCGATTGTGACAACCCGAGAAATTAGACAAATTATTAAAATCTTAAATGATTGATTTAAGGTCAAATAATAGACCTAGACAGAAAATAAGTGTATGCGTTTGATATTTTTGGGATGGAATTTTGAGGATTTCAAAATTTTGTGAAGGATTTAGGTGAATTATTCATGATTAAGTGTATATGTGTTTATATTCTGTGAATATGGTATTATGTATGCACAGTATGTGGTTAAGGGTCAGGGGTTGACCAGATAAATTTTATCAGTGTCAAACCCTAATATTATTAAGAACGTCAATGTTCAGTTAGAGAACCCTAACGTCTAATAGAAACACTAGAAATCGGTTCTGAAACCCTAATTTCAGTTCCGGGAATCAGAAACCCTAATTTGGAAATTTAAAACCCTAATTCTGGAATTTAAATGTTGTGTATAAGGTTTAAACGTCATTGATTATAATTTATTAAGGGAAAACCCTAATGAATTACTTGAAACCCTAATTAATTATTAGAAAACCCTAATATCAAATTTGGGAACTATAATTTCAAATTTCAGGTATTTGAAACCCTAATCTGGGAACTTAAAGGATGATTATATTGTTTAAGTGTTATTAATTATAATATTAATTAGGGTAAAACTTAATTAATTAGCAAACCCTAATTTTAGATTTTTAAACCGTAATTATTCTGTCAGGAACCCTAATGTACAATTATGGATTTAATTACTAATTTTGCAATCTTAATTACGAAATATTAATCCTAATTTGTGTTAGTCCTTATGTGATTAGGAAAGTATTATGTAATTAGGAAACTCTAATTATAATTTAAATATGTTAATTTCCATTTATGAAAACCCTAATTTAGAAATCCTAAAAGGTGAATTATGGAAAGCTTAGGTTTTAACCCTAAGGGTGAAACCCTAAGGGTTTGCAACAAATGACAATTCTAGAAATAAAAAGGTATGAAAAAGACTAAAATGCCCTTTTCTTAAACTTGAGCAAAAGATTTTGCAAATCTTGTGAGTCATCACCTTAATGTTTATCCCATGTGCTCTATATCTATTTTATATTATATATGTGTACTACCTAGCAACTAGATACATTATATCATATCTTTTAAGTTGATTAAAGAGAGAGAAAAAGGGCCACTTTACTCTCATTTTCTCCCAAGACTCTCTCTCTCCAAAATTTTGAATTATAGAGTGAGAGGGAGTGTAAATCAAATCCAAGATCATGTAATAACAAGCCAAGATCAGATTATCAAGGATCAGTTCTTGAATCAAAGCTTAAAAGGTATAAGAACCCTAATCTTAGAAATCTGATGATTTGATGTTAAATGTTGTTGTTGATTGGTTAAAGTTGTGTATTAAGATGTCTTTAAGTGATCTAGGTTGATAGATCATAGATCTATAACATTTAGATGCACGAATCTAGCATTTTTAGAAATTTGGGAAAAGTTTGAAAAGTTGTCTGTCGGTCATATGTCAGACCTCATATGTAAGACCCCGAATTTTATGAAATAAAAGTATTCAATTTTTCTTATAAATACAATTCAGTAAATGATTAAACTGATAAAAGTTTAAAGTTAAGGGTGATATATGAAATTTTTTCAAAATACACAAGTTGTTATAAAATATTCATTGTTGTCGGGGAATATTCGTTTGGTCGTGGAATATTCTTTCTGTCGGAGAATATTCGTACGACGGCGCAGCCATTTGTGTACCCCATAACAGAATAACTGTCGGATGAAGAAAATGACAAAATTAAGTTTTTATAAATAACGGCATAATCGTTACTGTTAACACTATTGGAATACCCGGTTGGTAAAATAAAGTAATACGCGTTGTTGCACAGTAGCACACGGTATTACACAGTATTTTTGAATTATTGATTCTTACGTAAGAAGGCACTACTCAATAATTATTACAGTAGTTACTGTTCAATATTTTATTGATTCAATTATTGTTGCGTTGTTTGTTTATATTATTATTGTTTTAATAATTATCACTGCACAGTATTTTCCATTATCAGATCAATAATTCATATTATTTGAATAATATTATTAGATAACATTATTGGCAATGTCTAGAAAGTTCTGTCAAGGAGAGGTTAGGTCATCTAATTGCGCGCCAGTAAGGAGAAATCCTTATCGGAAAGCCCCCTCTTTCCTGGGAACGGTCTGGTTGTCATAATTGTGATTCTGTAATATTATTTATGAATAATTATATGATAAGGAAATATTTATTTGATGCAGATATAAATGATGGATTTATTTATGTGATTATAAATGAAGGAATTATTGTTGAGGTGTTTTATCAGTATTTTGTCTGATTGGAGGTATAAATAGATCAAATCGGTGTTCTTAAAGCTCTATTGCGTGAGTTATAATTTTGATCTGACCGTTGGATCGTTGTAATTTTTGGATATGTTATACATATATGAGTTGAGTATATGTCCACAAATTTTGAACCGTTAAAAATTAACACATGATTTTTTATGAATTTTAAAAGGTGTTGAAACGGTGTTTAAAATCATCCGTTTGTGGATTTCAGATATTTTTGGTCTGAAATTTGGAAAAACTTTCTTCTGTAAAGTTGTAGAGAATTCGATTTCAGTCAGAATGGACATAAAATTCGTATTTTTCTAATAACCGGGCTATTTTCTATGAATTATTGAAGTTTCAAAAAATAAAATGATTTTTATTAAATTAATGGGTGGGACCCACTTTTGGTAGGTGTTGAACACATGGGCTGCTATTTTCTTCCAATTTGACTGGCTTGGTTGGTGGAGGCATGCGTAGGAAATTTGAAAATTAATAATATATTTTATTATTTTAGTCTCCTTTGGCGTTCTAGCATTTTCCTATAAATAGAGGGCTAAGTTAGAATTGGGAATCACACCAGAAATAAGTTTTATTTCTCTCTATATTATCAAGCATATTTTTGTGAGTATTTAGATATCTTGAGTGTTGCTCAGCGTTATATTTGATATCCAAGTCAGAAGTACTGCTCTTTTGAGGTAAGGGATTTTAATGGTTATTATGTTTTTCAGTTCGTACTTCTTCCGTCCTTCAGAAAATTTTGGAAAAATTTGAAATGATATTTTGATGAGTTTTATTGATTGTATCCAAAAATGGTAATTTTTGGATGTATAGATTAAGAGTTATGAATTTAACGGGAAAAGACTATTTTAAAAGTAACCGCTTATAACTACTTGTGGTTAACTTCAAAATTGATAAAAATTTTATTGTGAGTACATCTATATAATATCAGTGTACTCTGTGAATTTCAGAATTTTTGGATAAAAGTACAATTTATGATAAATGTTAAAATATTTGGTGGTTTTGGCCATATGAAAAATAGTAAATGAATTTTTAAAATTCCGAGAAAAAAATATATTCAATATGGGATAATATTATACTAAATCCTAGAGAAGAAATATTTTTAGAACTGATTTGGTATTTTCATGAAAATGTTCTAATTATGAGTAAATGAATTAAATATGTTATGTGAAGGAAGAAAATTGGAAAATGGGATTTTATGGCTTGAGAATCCTATATAAGGTATATACTGATTTTTTATGAGGGTTTTGATTATTGGTGATGAAATCTTATGAGTTTGACATTTTAGAATGATTAAATGCATTATTTAGTAAAGTTGTAAACAATTAAAATAAATTGTTTATAAGCTTAAAAAATATTATTCTTTCAATATCATTATACCGAAATATTGGTATGGATTTTATTGTGGAATTTCTACCTTTTTGTGTTGGGTATACTATTCATGAGTTACTATTCACGAGTTACTATTCATGAGTTACTATTCACAAGTTACTATTCACGGGTACTATTCACGACAAAATTGGTTTCTTTTTCTAACCAAATTATAGTTGATTTATGAATATTACTCTTGAGATTAAAGTTATATGTTGATCATATTATTTTTATTATCATATATAACATTTTTATAACCCTAATGATGATATTTCTCTTTAACTTGAGTGTAAAGATGGATAGATTTTTAGTATGATCATGACTATGGGTTCTCTTTGGCTAATAGTGCAAAGTTGAATTGTTGACTGGTATGATCATGGCCATTGAATTTATAATTGAATATCTTTAGCTTAAGTGCAAAGGTGAATTGATCAACATGGTTATAATTATTGTTTATATAAATTCTGAAATGATTATATATTTCTTTGAGATAATAATATATTTGGCCTGTAGTGCAAATATGAACCGTTGATGAATATATTTGGCCTGTAGTGCAAATATAAACTGTTGATGAATATATTTGGCATGTAGTGCAAATGTGAACTGTTGAATTCATCTTTGGCCCGTAATACAAAGATGACATGTTGTTGAATATCTTTGGCCAGTAGTGCAAAGATGAACATGTGTTGAGATGAACATGACCAACTGGTGATACAAATGAATATCGTTGGCCGTAGTGTAAAGATAAAATTATTAGTATGATTATGAACAGGAAATGTGATTTGGTGTAACCATGATCTTTGATGTTTCAGGTAAAGATATGTGATGAAAATTATCTTCGTCCTAGATGAGAAGAGGAATTTAGAACTACAATTATGATTATGAGTTATTCATATGATTGTGGACCAGAATTGTTGATTGATGTTACAGGGATAAAACATTGTTGGTGGATTTTTAACATGGAGAAGATAATAGACTTTATAGTCTATTTGACTCTTCTAACGGATTGCTCGTTCCGCTGCAACTATGGTTGAAAATTTTTATCATCTACCATATGTTCTAAATCTCTGATTTATTATTGATGAAGGCTATTGATAATTTAATTATCTTTAGTCATGAAATTCTTTACTAAGCTAGTTGTGCTCACCCTTTTGCTTTACAATTCCTTTTAGGTAATAAGAGTGTAGCTGGATCGAGCGGGGGTAACAGTGGAATAGAACGGTGGTCTTTAGCTGTGGAGTTCTCCCTAAACAGTATAGACAAGTGTGTTGTATACATCTTTTAGTAGTTATATTTGGTGAATCATATAGGGAGAGGCGAACCCAACGTTGGAAGGGTGTTTTGTCACTATCATACAAGATGTCTAATGACATACAACCTCGTATCATCATAAGACAGAGATGTGCTCATCCACTTGCTGAGTATATTTACGAGCACTACCTATATAATCTTGGTGTTTGTTTGAAGTATAATTCTCAATTTGAGACAGTGGAGATAATGATAAATCAAGAGAAGACTCACCATTGGGAAGAATATGATAGTAATCTTCTCATTTTTCTTTGGGGTCTATTGGATCAACCAAGGATAATTATGTGGTCATATGATATCTATCATAAGCTAAAAGCATGGCCTCCCATGTACGAAGGTTTCCTTGAGCACTTCCCAAAGATTTTAGTTTCTAAAACAGTTTTTGACTATACCTTTATGTAAGGTGTCACTGTGAGGTGTTGTCCACGGTTGGGACATGTGTCACATTTGGTATATATTTGTATCCAAACTCATAGTATATGTGTTGTTGTATTTTGCACGACAATTATTGTAATAAAGTTGTAGTTGTTTTCTGTACCATGTATTTGGCGACTCAGAATGGGTTGGATGGAATGGACCTATTTTGGGGTTGTCACATCATAGATCTGTGTGTGTTTGCTGTTTGTTGTGTTTTATGTTATAGATACGTTCTTTGATGTTAGGTCTTTGCTCTGAGACATGAATCAACCTCAGATCATGTTTGGATTGCAAGATATGATCGGTCAAAGTTCGTTGACCGAGCACAAAACTTAGAATCTGGGCAACCCAGATTTTCGAGATGCGTCTGACAATCTTTTTATGGCCTCTGATCTTCCTTCTGTGAAGCTATCTGGCCATGTTTCTGTAATATAATTGTAGACTGACATTTAGGCTTCATGTTCATGCTTATAGAACTCACAGATCATGTCTAGAATCAAAGATAGGAAGGGTCAAAGTAGCATTGACTATCTATTTTTACAGATTTTTGGAAAATCGAGAAATCTTCATGAACAAATTTTCTGACAAGGTTTGACTGCCTTGGATCTTATGATTTCGATGTTGTTATGTTTATCTGTTAATGTATTATTATACCTTGACATCCGGTCTACAATCTAGAATTTTTAGACCACCCCAAATAAACCCAGAACCCAAGATATATGGATTTAAAAAAGCTAGCTCGAACTGTTCTTCATTTTCGGAAAATCCAGAAATGAAGAACAGATCTGATAGCGTTTTCTGCAGCCTAAATCTCATGGAATTGTTGTGTAATTGCCATGGAATTGGTGTAGAGTTGTAGTACTACATTAGTACTACAACATTAAAACTTTTACAAACCCAGAAACCATAAGGAACTTAGATCAAAGTGTTGTCAAAGCTACTAACTCGATCACTGACTTGAATTTCTGAAAAATGGCCAAGAACACCATTAGTGACGGTTTTATCACCTATGGTACCTTTTAGCGACAGTTTACTTAAAAAATGAATTAATTAATTAAATAAATAGAAAAAAATGGTTTTTAATTATTAAAAATACATAATAAATTATAAAAAATTATTTTAAAGCCTAAAAAATAGTTTTAAATTATTTTGAGTATATTTCAGAAATATTTAATATTTTTGGAATATAAAAGGTATTTATTTATTTAATTATAATATTAAATAAATTATTTAAAAATTGTTTTAATTCATGAAAAATCATGAAAAATTATATTATGGTGCTAGAAAATATTTGGAGTTATTTTAAATGACTTTTAATATTTTGTGATGAATTTTATTAATAATTTAATATTAATGATAATTAATTTATTTAATAAATATATTAAATAAATTATGGAAAATTAGAATTTATGATTTAAAAATCATATAAAAATGATTTAAGTGTTATAAAAATATTTTAAGTTATAAAATATAACTTTTGATATTTTGACATGAAAATATTAATATTTTAATATTTATAGCAATTATCAGATAATGAATTTAATGGTTTAAAAATAATATAAATATGATTTTAAGGTATTACAAATACTTTGATATATTATAATTAAATTAAATTATTATGAAATGATTTTTATTAATATTTAATAATAAATGAATATTAATGATTAAGGAATTATGTGGTATTTAATTCATATAAATACAATATTAATGATTGAAAAATTATGATAAATGATATTAATTATCTGAAAATTATTACAAGTCTATGAAAATTGTTTTGACTGTTAAGAAAATTATTTGTGATGATTGTTAAGTGTTTAGGCAGAGTTTAATTGAACTTAAACTCGATATTTGTCCGACAAGACTGTCGGGATGATAGAATTGTGTCAGTTTCAAGTTAGACTGAAATAGTTTGACCTGATACTAAGTCTTATGTGTATTGTAGACTGATAGGATTATGTTCTATGTGTTTAGGTTATTCTATGTGTGTATATATATAATAGTATTATACTGTGATGATGTTATTCTAATATTGGAGATCTATATTACTAATATTAGGTCTTCGGATAAAGCGTTATAAATTGTGTAGCGGTAATCAACGGTTCAGGCAAGTTTTTTACTTAACTCTACTAAGAGTTGTTTTATTCAGATATGCTTATGGTTAATCATTGATGATTGCCATGTGGAATTGTACTCAATATATATTGTATGTATAAGTCAGGTATGAAAGGCTGTTCACATTCATTATCTGTTGGTCCAGATATATTTGTTCATGTTCAATACTTGTTTAGTCAAAAGTTTGTTCGTGCTAGTTCTCAATTATATTGATGAATTATAGTTTACCTTATTATTCAGACTCTTTTAATCATGATATATCCTTAAATTGTATTTAAACTTGATGGGCAACTTTCATGCTCACCCTTGCTATATCATGATAAACATTGCAGATAAGGCGAATGCGATCGGATACAGGAAAAAGATAATGCCAAGTTCAGCTTGGGATAAAATGTGCAGCTAGATTGTAAAAGTATAGTTTGATAATAATGTCATGTGTTAGATAGTTTATGATTTGTGTATAAGTTAAGGTTACTCGATTTTGGGGAAATATTTGTAAAGTGTATTGTATAAACAATTTATGTATATATCTTCTGCAAATAGTTGTAGAATGATTGAACCGAATCCACGGTGATTTCTGAACCGGATTTGGGGCTCTCACACCGGTGGTCCCAGCTCCTTGAACTGCTTAGCGGTGACCGTCCGAGAGTTGTCAGTGTTTCCACCTGTCCCAAATTCAGAGCTATTTTCGCCTTATGTTGCATTAATTGCATAAAGTCTCTGAACATCCCATTGTTCACCATTTCATCGGTGTTGTTGTTTATATGAGGATTATTGTCTTCCTGTTGCACATTATCCTGGGCATTAATCTATGGTGACTCAACAGTCTCATGTGCTTCATTGTTTATCTCAACATTTCCGGATGCCATTTTTAAATACTCCCACAAAACAAGGGTTAATTAACATATCACATATTATCCCTATACTATGACCGACCAATTAAATACCAAATAAACTTAGGTAGGTCATACTAGCGAAGGAATTCCCCGTCTCTCCCCTCCTAGTTCTTGTCTCATATCTCAGTCAGGGATCATATCCCTAAGCTTTGATACCAACTGTGACTCCCCCAAAATAGGTATACATCACCCATCATGAGTCGCCAAATACATGGTATAAAATTTAAATACAATTTAATTATACAACAGTTGTGTAAAATACGACAAAAAATAATCTAAGAGTTTTAATAAGAATATTGTCATCTAGATAATATCCACACTCATTGGAGTCCTCAATAAATTTATTGTCACACTATTTAACAGAATAGTGAGGACTACTAATGCTATCATCTTGACCGTCACTCCGTTCCTCGACTAGTCCCAGCTACGTTCTCATTTCCTGAAGAGAACAGTGAAAGAAAGGGTGAGCTCAACTAGCCCAATAAGAAATATTATGACTAAGATAATGCAAAATAAATTATCATTAGTCTTCAATAATGTTAAACTTAGGCCTGTTTAGGCTGTTTATTGAGACCACGAATGTTGTAGGTTGCCAGCATAAATTAAACTGATGGTGGGGGGGGCTTTCAACTATGATTTTCATGGCAATGGTAGAATTTGGGTGGGTTGGAATCCTAATCTCTGGAATTTGGATGTTTTGTTTACCTCCTCCCAAGTCATACATTGCAAGGTGCAATCTTTAGATTTTACTAGTACTTTTTTTATCTCCTTTGTTTATGGGCTGAACTCCTATATCGAAAGAAGAGACTTATGGAACGAGCTGGGTGCAGTGTCTCCCTCTGGAAGTTGGTGCTTAATGGGTGATTTCAATATTATCAAAGATCTTTCTGAGACTAACCAACCTAATGATATCTGGTACATCGGGAAAAATGATTTCAAAGAATGCACCTCCTCTATTGGCATTGATGATCTCAGAGGCATTGGCCCTTTATTTACTTGGTGGAATAACCAATTATCTAGGCCTGTACATAAAAAGCTTGACCGAGTAATGGGTAATTCGGCTTGGTTCTCCAACTTTGATCTCTCTCTTGCCACCTTTGCCCATCGTGGCCTCTCGGATCACTCACTTGTTCTTCTTAATACTGGCATTAAGTTCTCCAAACCAAGAAGGCATTTTCAATTCTTTAATCACATGGCTCTCCTTGAGTTCTTTAAGGGGGCTGTGGGATCTGCATGGAACACCCCCATACATGGGAACCCCTTCTATGTCTTCTCTGAAAAATGGAAACGCACCAAACATGCTTTATCCTTTCTTAATTTCACTACTGGCAATCTCACTTCTTTAGTAAAGTTGGCTAGAGAAGATCTGCATTCGGTACAATCTCTCCTACATGACCACCCCTCGGACCCGGCTAACCTATCCTTGGAGAAATACTGCACCCAAAGGCTTTTCCAGGCCATTGATAGGGAGGAAGTCCTAATGCAATAGAAATCGAGAGCAAACTGGTTAACTTTGGGTGACCGAAACACCGCCTATTTTGCTAATATGATGAAGAGCAGATGGAACTCCAATAAAATATTTTCTATCCTTAATGATGATGGAGTTATGGTGCATAGCAAGGACAATGTTGAAGCTGTAGCTATTGACTATTTCAAATCCTTATTTAATGCCTCGGACACTTCTTATGCTGGGTTTGACACTTTTGGTGTATTCCCCACGAATCTGGTGAGCCCTCTCCAAGCTTCGCAACTCATTGCTCCTGTTTATGACTCTGAGATCTTTAAGGTTCTAAACTCAATGAAACGCAACAAGAGTCCTGGACTGGATGGTTTTAATGTCAATTTTTTCCTTAGCTGCTGGGATATTGTTGGACCTGATTTCTTAAAAGCTGTCCATTTCTTCTTCTCGGCTAGCCGGCTCACCAAAGGGATTAACTCCACAGCTCTAGCCTTGATCCCCAAATGCCTCAACCCTTCATCAATGGCAGACTTTCGGCCTATTTCCTGCTGCAACACCATTTACAAATGTATTGCAAAGATCATCTCTAACAGACTCAAGGAAGTTCTGCCCCATATTATTGACACAGCACAATCAGCCTTTGTAAAAGGTAGGAGTATTAGTGACAATATTCTAATTGCTCAAGAACTGTTCCAAGGGTACACCAGGATGACATGACCTTCTAGATGTGCACTCAAGATTGATATTAGGAAAGCTTTTGATACGGTTCGTTGGGATTTTCTGTTTGATACCCTCAAAGCATTTCAGTTCCCAGTAATCTTCATAGAATGGATCAAAGCTTGTACTACCTCAGCCATGTTCTCTATTAAATTGAATGGAACTCTTGCAGGATTCTTTAGTAGCTCTCGTGGGCTTCGCCAAGGAGACCCTCTGTCCCCTTTCTTGTTTGTCATAGTTATGGAGATGCTTTCCCTTCATCTTAACAAAGCTACCTCCGCCACTGATTTCACCTATCATTGGAAGACAGAGGCTTGCAAACTTACTCACCTCCTTTTTGCCGATGATATCATTATTTTCAGCCATGCAAGCCTACCCTCCATTGTTATTATAAATTCTTGCATTCTATCTTTCTCTCTGGTCTCTGGTCTTATTCCAAATACCCACAAGAGTCACTGTTACCTAGCCAACACTGATGCAACCTCTACTCGCAACATTCTCTCCCTTCTTGGGTTTCAATTAGGATCTTTACCTGCTAAATTCCTAGGAGTACCCTTATTATCCAAAAAGCTCTCTTACACGGACTGCGTACCTCTTATTCAACGGATTACCAACCGGGCCACTTCTTGGACATCTAAGGTCCTTGCCTTCTCTGGGAGGTTACAATTGATCCATTCCATTCTCTTCTCCTTACAAGTCTACTGGTGCACTCATTTCATGCTCCCGAAAGCAGTCTTAAGAGAAATTCAAGCATTACTAGGCAGATTCTTGTGGAGGGGCCCATCTTTGTGTAAGTATGGTGCAAAGGTTGCCTGGGCTAATCTCACATTACCCAAAGATGAGGGAGGGTTGGGTCTAAAAAATCTGTTAGATTGGAATAAAGCTCTGCTGTTGCAACATTTCCTCCACCTTATCAGCTATCAATCCCACTCTCTCTAGGCAAACTGGATGAAAGCCACTATCTTAAAATTTAAGACTATTTGGCAAGTTACTATATCCCCCGATTGCTCCTGGATATGGAAGCAATTCCTCAAATTACGCCCCCTCGCTCTTTAACATCTAAAGTACATTGTGGGGGATGGACAACACATAAGCTTATGGTATGATCCTTGGTTGAATGGGGCAACTATTAACCCTTCTCATTCTCTCCTTTCCAATACTGGACTTCCCCCACATGCCACGGTTAGCTTTCTCCTCTCCGGCAACTCCTGGGCCCTCCCAGTCAGCAACCACCATGAAGTCATTCTCCTCCGGCAGCAAATCCGCCACCTTCCCATCCCATCTCCTAGGCCTGACCAAGTTTTTTGGGGAACTTGTGATATTAAGACTGTTAAGGCCAAACAGATTTGGGAATCAATCCGATCAAGATCTCCCAAGGTTCCTTGGAGCTCTATCCTTTGGAATAAGTATCATGTTCCTCGCTTTTCCTTCATTCTCTGGCTTGGGCTCCTTCAAAAACTCTCCACAAACGACCGGACCAAACACTACACTGGCAGAACATGGAACTGTCCTCTCTGCAATCAACAGTTAGAATCCTTTAACCATTTATTTTTTGAATGTGATTACTCTTCAACCATTCTCCAATGTGCCGTGACTTTAGGAAATTGGACCACTTTTCCATTCTCTTGGGATGCTATTATTGCTTACCTAATTTCATACCAAGGCTCGCACCTGTCCAAGAATATCCTATGCTTAACTGTGGCCACTTGCTTCTATAAAGTCTGGGAGGCTCGGAATAACAAGATCCATAATGGCTCCATCATTCCTCCTAGGATCCTAGCCAAAGATGTTATCCATCTCATTAAGTCTAGACTTTCTAAATGTAACTCTTTTATCAAGGCCACAAATTGTAATCATTTCTGTAATTGGTTGTTAGTTTAGCTATTTTAGCTAGTGGGTAGCTAGATATGTGCAATCTCCGGCTCTCCTACAGTTGCAATGATTTAGGTTGGATGGGTGCTTCGGACGAGCTGGCTTCGGGCGAGCATGGCTTCGGGCGAGCAAGGCTTTGGGCGAGCTTGGCTTTAGGCGAGCATGGCTTCGGACGAGCAAGGCTTGGAACGAGCTAGGCTTCAGGCAAGCTTAGCTTCGGGCAAGCATGTGGTGGTCGATGGTAAGCCCAAGGTATGGCTTCGGTCCAGCATATAGTTTCGGGAGAGCATGTGGTGGCTTCTCTTTGGCTTAGCTTGCTATGCTCTTCGGCACTAGGAGGTGAGGTAACCATGGGCGACCATGTAGCTTCGGGCAAGCATGAGGTGAGCGAGCATGGTTTCGAGTGAGCATGAGGTGGGCGAGCCCATGTTATGGCCTTCGAGCAAGGTGGAGGTAGCGCCCATGTTATAGCTTCGGGCGTCCATGAGGTGGGCGAGCCCATTATATGGCCTTCGGGAGAGGAGGTGGGCAAGCCCAGGTCATGGCCTTCGGGCGAGCATGGCTTTCGAGAGAGCATGGCATCGGGCGTAGGGTAGCTGCTGCTTTTGAAGTGATGGGCGAGCTGGGTCGGCTGCTCTCAACTTGAAGTTTTTTATCATTCCTGTAATTGGTTGTTAGTTTAACTTGTGATGTTGGGTTCTCTTCCATGTATCGTACCATCATCTATAACTTAGATGATGTTACTATATGGGTATGCCCCTTAGCCATTGTATTTGGTCCTTTTTATATATATACAAACAAACTTAGCAAAAAAAAAATTAATGTTAAACTGATAAAATACAATAGACATCAAGTTTAATTGCAGCGGAATAAGCAATCTATTAGAAGAGTTAAGTAGAGCATGATATCTACTATCTTCTATGATTTAAAATGTTTTCATCAATTTTTATCGCTGAGACTCAGCTTAATAAATAAACCACATCATCGAGTCATCCCTGCACTACGGGCCAAGGATATTCATTAAATCATCAATGGTCATTACTATACCGAATAATCCCTGGTCATAATCATACCAAGTCCATCTATGCATGTAAGCAAAAGATGACTTTCATCGCAATATAAGCATGAGGATGAAGACAATGACATAATAATTAAATAAAACAAGTTCAAGAATAAATTTTAAAGATTTATAAGTTAATTTATCTTGAAATCAAGTAAGTCCAAATTGTCAACATGATACTGCTTTGTGGAGTAAAATTCAAGAATGCTCAGAAGAATATTTCCATGAAAAGATACCGGATGAAGCGCAAATATCCAGGATATTCTACTAATTTCATGGAGTATAGAAGCCAAAACTTTAATCAAATAAGTACCATAGAATATATGAAACTGCAAATGGATTTTCACTCGCCATGCGGTGATCCACGTAGACAAATCATTTCCACAATTTAATCAGGAATGAATACAAAGGATCATTCACCATGCATATGATAATCCACATAGACAGGTTATTCCAATAGAATAATAAAAAATGGAACTAGGTCATGCGTAATCCGAACAGACAAGATATTAGAACAAAATAATAAAGAATGGAATAACAGAAGAATTAACCATTCATGCGATAGACCGCACAAACATGTTATTCCAGCATAATTATAAAGAATGGAACCAGGTCTAGCGTAATCTGCATAGACATGATATTCCAACAGGATAATAAAGAATGGAATAACAAAGAATTCACCATGCATGCGATAGACCACATAGACATGTTATTCCAAAAGAATAATAAATAATGGAATCAGGTCTAACGTAATCCGCACAGACAGGATATTCCAACAGAATAATAAAGAATGGAATAACAGAAGAATTTCACCATGTATGTTGTACTTTGCATAGACAGGTTATTCCAACATAATAATAAAGAATGGAATAACAGAAACTCTCTTCATGAATACGATAGAAATAATACCCCTTACCTTAGAAAAAACTGGATATTGGAATAGTGAGGTAGCAGACTTCACTTCTTCTTTCTCTCTATAATTTATCTCTATAATAATTGCTCTAAAGCTTTAGTGAATTGGTGAGAAATGAAGGAAGAATGAGCTTCTATTTATAGGAAAATATAGTTTCGATAATTGTATGTTTTGGGGCTCGAAATATTACAGTTCAATATCTTCAACTTTTCTTTCATTTTTAATTTAGTCCTGCAAGTATTATCAAACTTGCACAACCTTCTCTAATAGTAAATAATGTGAATCAATAGTTAAATAATGTGAATCAATAGTTATAATCATGTGAAAATATGAATTACAGTATAGTACCTCCATCTATACCTCTATTTTTAACTTAGTCATGCAAGTATTATCAATCTTGCACCAACTCCCCTAATAGTACAAGAATGTGAATCAATAGTACTCACATTTGAACAAATAGTTATAATCATATGAATTAATAGCAATTAATTACTCATTTAACCGATTAATTACTCGACTAGGTCAGTAAAACTTCCAGACATCAATTAATATCGGAATAAATGTCAATTTACACTAACACTAATAATTCCAACACAATGAAACTATAAATTTTATCTTTAATCAACACAAACTTATTCATCATTAATATTATAACTCACAATATTTAACATCCAGGTCGTTCCTAGGAAAGAGGGGGCTTTCCGATAAGGATTTCTCCTTATTGGCGCGCAATTAGATGACCAAACCTCTCTTTGACAGAACTTCTAGACATTATAAATATTGCAATTTAATAATATGAATAACTTTGTCGTCTCAATTATTGATTTAATAATATATCATTTTATGCAGATGATATTGTGACAATAATCGAATCAATAATATGAGAGATATGATGCTACAATTACTGTAGCAATAATTGAGTATAACTGAGTGACTTCTTACGCAAGCATCAATAATCAATACTGTGTGCTACTATGCAACCACGCGTATTACTGTACTTTTACTACCGGTAGTTCAACAGTTTAATGGTAAAACTTCCGCCGTTATTTTTATAAAAAGATAATTATGTCATTTTCTAACTACGACAATACTTCCATTGTGGGGTCCACCAATGATTGTGCCATCGTACGAATATTCCCTGTTAAAATGAATATTCCCCGATCAATCAAATATTATATAACCACTTTCTTACTTTGCAAAATTTGTAAATATTACCCACAACTATAACATTATATCAAATCCACACCATAATATTCAAAAATATATTTCGAGAAAATTATTCTTTATTCATAAAAGTTGGGGTCTTACAATACTCAAGATTGTTGGGCCTTAAAGCACAAGATCCAAGACTTGATAGACAATGGTGAGATTGTAGTCAACAAACCAGATCAACCTCATGTGCAAGACAACCCTCTTCCTCAACAGAAAGAAGAAGAGATTAACATGATCAGTTGGAGCACAGGGCAAAGTTCCAGTTTTAATGGCGAGCCATCTCAGACCATCCAAGACGGTGTTGATAGATGGGATTATGTAAAGTTCCAGTTTACTATGGAATGAAAGATGAAAGCTCTTTCCAAATAAATTGAGCAATTGGCAGAACTGGTGACCCATCAGCATCAAGTCACACGCCAATTAATTAGACAGGAGCATACCTATCTCCTTCCATTTGTTATGAATGTTCCACCGTCACCTTCAGAAAGCGATGCTATGGCAAATAAGGTTGCAAATCGACCTAATGCTAAATCCCATCGGGATTTTGCCAATCAGAGGGAGTTCACCTATCTTGGCCAACCTATGGAGGAAATATTTCAAATGTTGATCAATGAAGGAAGAATTACATCCCTTCTACCTCCAATTAATCCCCGTGCGTGACGTTTTAACTCCGATGGAGTGTGTCAGTATCATTCCTATTCTCGCGGTCACAACACATACGAATCATGGGCACTCCACCACCTCATTCAAAATCTTATTGATAGCGGTGTCCTACAAATGGCAGATGATAACACTGTGCAACTTGAAGGTGGGAGTGCATGTCCTACTAAGTGGAAAGGATCAGTAGCAGTTATATCCGACGAGGATGATAAAACTGTCAAAGCATTTCCCATTCAAGCAATTCAACTCAAAAGAGCTGACAATCCTTTGAAAGTGGCCACGCCCGAGCCAATTTCTTTACCTTTCAGACCACAATATCCTGTTGTTAGCTTACATAAAGTCCCATAGAATTATGGAGAAGTTGAAGGATCTACGTCTCATACTACTAATACAGTGTCGAAGGAAAATCCACTATATCTTCCTCAGAGGGTGATGAAGCCCGCCATCAGAGCAAAGGGGAAGATTCCCATGGAGAATATTAAAAAATTCCTCCACACTATGGGTCATAATGAAGCCAAGGTGGTTCTAAGCTTAAGCGAAGCTCCACATCAGATATCAATACTGGACTTGGTTTTCTCTTCCGAAGATCACCGGAAGATCTTATTGAAGGTTTTGGAAGAAGCCTACTTACCGAAATCAGTGGATGTGGAAAAATTTCAACATATGGTTGATCACATTTTCAACAACAATGTGATATCCTTCATTGATGACGATATACCTCCCGAAGGGACCGTTCATTGCAAACCACTGCACATCGCAGTGTTATACTCCGGGTATATGTTAGCTGGAGTTTTGATAGATGGAGGTTCATCTCTGAATATCTGTCCTTATGCCACATTGGTGAAGATGAATGTCAATCTCAAGCGGATCTAAAGCAGCCATATGGTGATCAAAGATTTCGATGGATCCCGATGAAATTTCGTCAGAAAGATTGAGCTGTCAATTGAGATTGGTCCAAATACATTCAATGTATCCTTCCATGTCCTCAAAATAGATTCAAGATACAACTTGCTATCAGGGAGACCATGGATACACATGGCTGGAGCTGTTCCCTCCACACTACATTAGCAACTCAAATACATTGTCAACAATAGTCTAGTCAGTGTCAATGCTGAGCCGGAGTATCCTGAACAAGGAGATCAGCCAATCATCAGTTTCAACTCTAAAGTTGAGCTGGCCAGTTTTCATACCTTGGAAGTGAGTAACAATCAATATTAACCTATTGGAACACCACTTCCCGCACCCAAGATTTTTGCGAAGTTATGTCGGCCACTCAAGAAATAATGTCATTGGGTCATCAGCCTGAACAAGGGCTTGGTAAAAATTAGCAGGGTATTAAGCACCCTATTCAAGTGTCCAGTCAAACTGGGACAGCCGGACTAGGCTATTTTGCCAAGTTCCAGTCATAGGAATTCGCATAAACACAGGCCAGTTCCTCAAACTTCTGCCACACGGCGATGTTTCCAATCTGCACCTCATGAGATAATACAGTCTCCAGTTAAGGTGTCAGCGCATGTTATGACTATGCTGTTTCCCAAACCAGTGCCATTCAAAGCAAAAGAGGTGTTGATTCCTGATCCCGAAATAGAAGAAAGGGAACAAAATACAAACATGACTTCGCCTTGATGATGTCCGGCATACGCGTCATTGTTCATGATGAACATACAAACTGATATACCCCAGACGATGATTGCCCAGATATCATGGTTATCATTTGGGAGAAGGAGGACAATGACGACCGCTCTATCATTGCAGTCCATCAGGACTTTTTCCTTGACAATTGGAGCAGTACTCCATGCATTGGTCGATGAGGGTAAAATGGGCAAAAAATCTCTCTGCCCTGTAGATAACTTTAATTGCATACTTTTTATACATTATTAGCATGTATTTTATCAGTACATGCTAACACTTTGTATGATTAAACAGTTTCATATATTAAGTGAAAGCATCTTTTGATTTCAGGACTCTTAATATAGATGTGCCTGTACTTGCTGGTGATATGCCTTCTCTCCATAAGAGCTGTAACTTTGATGCAAAGTTGGACTCAGACTTGATGGAAATACAAGAGGACATTGAGACACCTTAGGAGATTAAGGAATGGGTTGTAGATAAGCCTAAACCCAACCTTAACCAAACCACTTCTTTCAATCTTGGAAGATTAGAAAACCCTAAGCTAATCCAGATTGGTTCAGACCTCACTCCAAACCAACGGAATGACATGGTTGCGCTATTAACCCAATTTTAGGATGTATTTGCATGGTCTCATGAAGATATGGTGGGTTTGTCCACTAATATTGTTCTTCATCACCTTCCCATTAAAGAAGGATTCAAGCCAGTTAGACAGAAACTCAGGCGATTGAAACCTGAGTGGAGTTTAAAAGTCAAAGAAGAAATTGTGAAACAATTTCAAGTTGGCATTATCATGGTGTCTACATATCCGGAGTGGATATCCAACATTGTTCCGATGCCTAAACATGGAGGAAAGGTGCGAGTTTGCGTGGATTACCAGGATTTGAACAAAGCTTGCCTTAAAGATAGCTTTCCCGTGCCCTTTATACACATCCTCATAGATAATAATGCGTAATACGACATGTACACCTTTATGGATTGTTTCGTAGGGTACCATCAGATTATGGTCGCCAAGGAAGACCGTGAGAAATCTACTTTCATCACGCCTTAGGGAACGTTTTGCTACAAACAGTTGTCATTCGGCCTCATCAATGGTGGGGCAACCTACCAGCGAGCTATGATGGCTCTTTTCCACGATTTAATGCATAAAGAGATAGAGATCTACGTGGATGACATCATTATCAAATCCCAAAAGAAGGAAGACCACTTAGACCATCTCAAAAAGCTATTCAACAGGTTCCGTAAGTATAACTTGAAGTTGAATCTAGCCAAGTGCACCTTTAGTGTCAAATCAGGCAAGTTGCTAGGTTTTCTAGTCTACAAAGGGATTGAACTGGATCCTACCAAAAGCTAGGCCATCAAGGAAATGCCCATTCCCCATACAGAGAAGGAAATACGGGGATTTTTGGGAAGAATCAACTTCATTAGCAGGTTTATCTCTCAACTCACAGCAACCTGTGAGCCCATCTTCAAGCTATTAAGGAAGAACTACTCCATGAAATGGAACGATGAGTGTCAAAAAGTCTTCCTTACCATTAAAGAACAACTGGTTAACACTCATGTTTTGGTACCTCCCATGGATGATGTTCCTCTATTTATGTACCTGTCTGTTAATTACAATGCCATGGGCTGCATGCTGGGGCAAAAAGATGATAGAGGCTAAGAACGAGCTATCTATTACCTCAGTAAAAGATTTAGCACCAATGAACACAAGTACACTCTGATTGAGAAGACTTGTTGTGCTTTGGCATGGGCTTCCATGAGGTTACAGCATTACCTCTATGGTCACACAACCAATCTTATATCCCGTGTGGATCCTCTCAAATATGTGTTCAGTAAGCCCATACTGAATTGTCGATTATCCAGATGGCAGTTGATCCTACAACAATTTGACATCTTCTGCGTTGTGCAAAAGTCTATCAATGGTCAAAGAATTGTGGATCAACTTGCTGCCACACCTACAGGGGACTATAAACCCTTAGAAACATACTTCCCCGATGAAGGGGTAATGATAGTTCAGCAACACCATCAGTACGATGCATGCCATACATGGAAAATGTATTTTGATGGAGCTGTTAATGCAGAAGGCTCTGGAGCCAGAGCAGATTTAATGTACGGTAAGGGGGAGCAGTATCCCGTCGCCGCCAAATTGCAGTTTGTCAGCACCAACAACACAGCTGAGTATGAAGGTTGTATCATGGGGCTAAAACTTTCCCGTTCAATGGGCATCGGGCGGTTAACTGTCTTTGGGGATTCAGAGTTGGTAATCAGACAATCCATGGGAATCTATTAAACCAAAGAATTACATTTGCAGCCTTACCATCGGCAAGTTCTACAGATGGCTTTGGAGTTTGAAGAAATCTCCTTTATACACATTCCTCGTAATAGGAATGATTTTGCGGATGCATTAGCAACGTTGGCCTCCTTGATTCACATACAAGACAAGGAAAACATGTCAAGCATCACATTTCCTATGCTAAATGCCCCATTTTATGGGAACTATGTTGGAGAAGTATCGAATGAGCTACCTCCCATCCACAACCCTTGGTATCATCAAGGAGTATCTGCGAGATGGATCTACACCTACTGAGGTGAGCATAACTGAGAAGAGGCGGATCCATCGAGTTGCTATGAAATTCTACCTGAGCGAAGATGTACTCTACAAAAGAGATGCATGATTAGGTCTCCTCAAATGTTTGGATAAAGACCAAGCTCAGAGGCTCATGGATGAGATCCATGGGGGAGTATGTGGCCCACACATGAGCGGCCCCTCACTTGTCAAGAAAATTCTTGGAACAATGAATTATTGGCTTACACTCAAAGCTGACTGTGATGATCACGTCAAGAGATGATATCAATGCCAAATTCATGGGAATGTTATCCACGCCCCTCCAAGGAAACTCCACACTATGAGTTCTCCCTGGCCCTTCTCAATGTGGGGAATGGACGTGATCGGGCCCAAAGCCAGTAATGGATATGGATTCATATTCACCATGATCGACTACTTCACCAAGTGGGTAGAAGCAGCCTCCTTCCCCAAGGTTACCAAAGAAGTCATCATTGCTTTCATCAGAAACAGTGTCATCTGTCGATATGGACAACCAGAGGTCATTGTGTCAGACAATGCTAAGAACCTCAACAACAACATGATGGAGGAGTTATGCAGTAAATTCCACATCAAACACCTTAAATCCGTCATCTACCGTCCAAAGATGAATGGTGATGTTAAAGTGGCTAAAAAAATATCAAGAAGATCATGCAGAAAATGTCCACCAATCACAAAAGGTGGTCTGACTTCTTGCCTCTGATTTTATTAGCCTACAGAACTTCTATGCGTACTTCCACTGGGGAAACCCCCTACTCGTTAGCCTATGGGATGGAAGCAGTGCTCCCCATAGTGGTGGAAATGGAATTCCTCAGAGTTTTGATGGATGCTCAGTTGGATGAAGACCAATGGGTACAAGACACGTATCACCAATTATCTCTGATAGACGAAAGGTGAACCATGGCTATCTTCCATGGTCAGTTATATCAACAGAGGATCGCCAGATCCTACAACAAAAATGTTCGGCTACGACAATTCAAACAACATGACTTGGTTTTGAAGAAAATCATTGACAACCAAGATCAATCTAAGGAAAAATTCACTCCTAACTGGGAAGGCCCATTTGTTGTCAAGGAGGTATTGACAGGAGGTGCCCTCAGACTATAGGAAATGGATGTTGATGAATTTCCACAGCTTATCAATTCGGACACCATGAAACGGTACTATGTCTGAAGTTTCCATCAAACAAATAACCTAGTTTTGATCATCAAATCACCAGTAATTCTAGTTTCTAACCCTTTTTACATACTTTTCTGCCCCTCAGGGAAACCTACACTTCAAACCAGCAGCCTGGCTTCACCTCATTTCAAACCTTTCATACAATTTCGGTTATCCTGAAGATGAGATTGAACCTTTCACACCTGCAATTTATCCTGAAGACGCGATTAAACTTTTCTACGCTTGTAGTTTGTCCTGAAGACGGGATCAAACTTTTTCCACATCTACAGTTTGTCCCCATGATGGGATCAAACTTTCTTCTCCCCGCAGTATAGCCTGCACATGGGATTCACACTTCTCTTTGTCTGTAATTTGTCCTGAGGGGAGAACTACGTCGACCTAATCTCCCTAATACACGGGAGTATGTAGGCAACCATATTCTATATGGCTCGATCACAATAAAAAAAACAACAAAAGCATTTCCGCCCTTCCTCTACAAAAACAAAATAAAGCTTTTACACCCATCTGCCTTTCACATTCAGCGTGGAACCTCTTACACCAGGTTCGAACTACGCAGACTTAATCTCCTCTTTAATAGGAGTACATAGGCAGCCATTTATGGTTCAATCTAAACCCCTACCAGAATAAAAATACTTGTCACACGGTATTGGGATCAACCTTCAATACACCACATTTCATCGTCTTCAGACCAAAGGGATGGAATTACCCAACCTCTTCTCACAAATAGAAGATTCTGTGACCATCTAAGCTACGGTTTTGCCTCGAAGAGCAATACCAATCCATAAGAGATGTAATTAACCAGGCTTCTCACAAATAGAAGTACTGGCAACCATCTGTGCTGCGGTCAATCTCAGAGAGGAAAAGCCACATTCCTCTCCACATTTCCAAACAAATACCAGTCCTAAGACACCAAAGATGGTATGGATACATAAAGATCAATGATCCGTTCTGAGAGATCCTGCGGTGACTCAATGTCCACATATTAAGGATAAGTTCATAATGCATCAAGTTCACAAGGCCATGAAGAAACAGGCAAATATCAAGCAAGTATCAAGGAATGACTAAAAGGGGAAGTAAATCAAAATATACTTCTCTGCCATATATACTACTATTTGATATATACATCTGTGTTTTACATGACAAAATGGATAAGCTAGTCTGTGTAGGAAAATACAAAGCTATCTATGGATCTGTGTGTATGCGAACTATTAGATCTAATATAGCATTCTTCTCTGAAGACAGAGGTAAAGTTGCAAGCTCCAGCCCAGTGGCATCTACACGAGCTAGCAGATCTAAGGCTAACTGTATGATGGCCTGATACTCATCAATTTATGCACTCATATTAGCAAAAATGCCAATCGTTTGGGATATAACTGAAGTACTATCTACAATGGCCACATCCTTAGCAGATAAGGAGGCATCCCGCTCCACGATCAATGCATCCTGGCTGATCTAGCCTCATCCCTCTCTAATAAAGCAGCGTCTCTCCCATCAAGAGCTGTCAACATCGTGGCCCTAGCCTGATCTCTATCATAGGTCATCAGATGTAAGCTCTGCTCCAAATACTACATTGAATACTGAGTAATAGTGGCACTCGGGGTGGGAGAATCCATCACATATGCTGGCAGCCCAGCAGTCAAGTCCCCGTCGATGTGAATGTCAGCCTCCTCCATAGGCTCCTCATCGTCAGAATCAATACCCTGCACTGTGGATACTACCGCAGCCGATGCAGTCTCTGTCTCCATTCATTCTGAATACTCTGTACAATAACCCGAATGACCGATAGGAAACTCAGCTAGCTCTCACTGATCCCAACAGGCATACAACCTGGATCTGTCCATTGATGATAAATGGCAAGAAGCGAAACGTTGAATCACTGCCCCCTCATATAGGTGGAAATCCTGAAACTGGTCAAACTGACACATCATAGCCAGTGGGTGGTAGGTGATCATCCCTCTCAAACCAGCTAGAGGTAGATAATCCATGCTTGGAGCATGAGTAATGAAGTTGTAGGGTTAGCTAAGCCCTGTACACGGAAATATAGTGAATGGATCTCCAATCCCTGCCAGAAAAGCTGACCAAGATGCAGCATTTGTACACTCCGCAGGCTGGAAGGAGTACGACATCGCTATATCATGGGTGAAACAATTTCCATGCCGTCTGAATGTGTCAATCGGTCCCGAGTGTGACATAAACCACACGTACAACATGACCGAGCTGCCTATGAACACTCCTGCCGGATAAGTGCAGTAATATGTGGCCGACCTCAAAGTCTCTGCCAAAATCATCAGTAGGATGGTGTGACCCTCCCTGATAGCTCTTACTGCCACAATGACACCAATTTCCAACTCATCCATGTAACATGGCATGTAGACGTATGACAATATGCACAACAGTAGTACATCCACTATGGCCAAATGCCACTGATCCTCCAGTGTGGTGAAATCCCAGGAATGCCGTGCATAACTATCGTCAGAGCCAAATCTGTAAAACAAAAAATGCTGGGATATCACGTTGCCGGATGTAATCTCATCCTGTACCACCCTACGCCTCAAGCCGGTGAGGGTCATGAATTGCCTACTCATGTCTCCAGTCGCTATATGCACGCAAGGTTTGTCCAGCGGCAACATCGTCAATCGTGCATACTCCTCTAGAGTAGGAGTCAACTCTCGGGTCCCAAACCAGAAAACCTGTCTGTCCGGTACCCCTCTCTAGCATACCATCAATGAACCTTGTTGGAATCTGAAACATCAACAAGGTCATAGTGTGCTGTAGCAAATCATCTACGATCACCTTGTCCGGTGGTGACATACTATCATACCATGAGCGCATACCAGATGCCACCAAAAATGGTGGGGTATGATCAATATGGCTAACTGTCGAAGAAGACATCTGTATGGGCCGTGTCATAAGACCATCTAAGGGTCAATGTTGAATATCTCTGGATATACATACATATACATAACATAATAACATGCATGATATAATAGATGGCAATATGATATAGGGAATGGAAAATTGTACATACATTCCTAAGTATATCATCATCTAATGCATCTCTGTACAGCTAAAATACAGGGAAATGGGACAAAGCTACCCAACATCTAACAGAGGCCTATAAAAAGATATAGCAAGAATGGGACTAAGCTATCCAGCAGCTAACAAAGGCCTATCAAAAGAGATAACGAGAAATATACATCAGAAGAAGTTGATGGTATCGATTTCTACATCGTCAGTCATGTCCACCTGATGTAACTCCTCCTAAGTCACTGGATCTCTATCTACAGGGATGTCAGGCCTATACAAGGGAGGATCAACACCGGCAAAACCATATGGGTCACCTGAGGGGCCAGTGCTAGAGCTAGAAGGATCAAAAGTATCTGCCTCTAAAGGATCTTTACCCAAATACCGGATAAAGAAATGTGTCAGGTCCAACTGTCGAGTCAAGCTATCAATCTGTGTCACATGAGTTGAATCTCTGACATACGCTAGCCAATCCATCATCATCACGGATCCTGGAACCATATCCCCCATAAAATATGTGGTGTGGGTCTGAGCTCCAATGGTACGAGGGGAACCACCACTACTTGAACATCTCTTGTGCAGGGGCCCTCTAATAATGTGTAACCATCAATCCCCAACAACGGGATATCAATGACGGGTTACTGCGAAATAGGCCAACAATGCATGGCAGGAGGCAAGATCGGCGTGCGAACCTCTCCTGTAGTGCTCCTAATAGCACGCTCTCCTAAATAGAGCTCCCATCCTCCATCTGTGCAGAGAGGAATCCTGCGGGTGGACATAACGTACTCAACTCCAGTTGGGTATCCGTCCTCAAACCCGACACTCAAATGCTCCCCAGAATAGGGAACCCATGCGATGACATCCGCTGTTAACAACTCTAGCAATGGGTGAAACCCTCAACTACAAGGACCTCCGCCAGTATGGAATGATGCCATCTCCGTCCTCATGGATATGTATCTAAACCTAACACGCTCACAGGACGCAAACATGGAAGCCTCTCATAGGCCCAAAACTGCCAATATAAAGGCAAACATCTGCTGTCAGTCAACGTTCTAAACCTGTATATGGGAAAAGATAAGAGAAATACTCACCAGTAGTAATGGGTAGAATCCTAACCAAGCCTCGGTCAAGCCCTGTGATTGCATGCACATTCCTCTGAGGAAGTAGGCAAAGGTGTAG
Source organism: Panax japonicus (assembly GCA_020205505.1). Classification (NCBI taxonomy): domain Eukaryota; kingdom Viridiplantae; phylum Streptophyta; class Magnoliopsida; order Apiales; family Araliaceae; genus Panax; species Panax japonicus. The sequence goes on from CM035114.1 coordinate 44,238,794, forward strand.
GAACACCAATCATAATCTCCTATACGGTCCACGTGTTAAGTCACGCTGATCAAAGTGAATGACACCGTAGAAGATTTATCTTCTATGAAGAAGCCCCTAATGATCATCAGGAACAATCGCCGAAGAATGCGGTCCCTGACTCTCACATCATCGGGTATAGGCTCACTCAATAACCCGCTCATAGCATCTACGCTTAAAGGACCAGTACATACAGTCCTGCCCTTGAGCGCCTCCACCGGAACTCCCAACAATGATTTGACGGTAGTAGGGGTAATATTCGTTGTGCAAGGCACTGGATCCCCTCCAAACTCCATAGCTGTGACAAATCGCCAATCCATTGGCGTCATCATCACCTCACAGTCCAACAAATTGATTGACTAAGTCTGGTGAAACCACCACTCAGACAATGCCCTAAGATAACCCTAGGGATAACGACGGGGAAGAATGGAAAAGAATGTCCCGGATCCCCAGCCATGGATAATCTCTCTATAGTCATCATGCAGGGCCTAATACATAGAGTGGATGCTGAACCAGTTCCCTCGAGGCTGTGCAAAGCCGAGAACCTACATCAAATGAAGATTAACATCATAACCTTTACTCATCATCAATAGGAAACAAGGAAGATTAAGATCTAACTTCATACCACATTTGCGTGAAGGTATACTGAAGGATGCCGACTCAAGTCACCTAGAAGATCTAGGTTTGCCACTTGAATTCCTGGCAACTCCCTACAGGGAACACGTACAGCAGGAGCAGGAACCTCAATCGGTACATCCTCCTCCTCATCCTCAACATCCGACACTTTAACCCGGATAGGACGAATCATTACCTCTACCAAACGACGAGGCTGTCTAACAGAACATGGATGAGGAACTTCGGAAGCCCTCCTCCGTACACCAGAAGTGGTCCTGCGGGAACTACTCGGTTGATCCGGATCCATAATATCTTGACAACAAGTCTCTAAATCACCTCAGAAAGGGTGTGGTAAATTCTTACCTGGAGCTTTTCAAAATGCATTTTATGATTACATGCATGCATGCATTATTTTAACATATTTTATAGTAGAGTTAAAAATGCATGACTACCCAAATGCCTACATTTTGGAAAATTTTTGCCATAGCCCCTATGTAAATGAGACTATCCATATGCACATAGGCATGACTAGGTGGTTATTCTGTAGCACACCTACCAACATTCATATACATCCTACATACATTTAATATATCACAATAAAAAATCCATAAGTGTAATCTAATTACCAAGGTTGTTTTACTCTTTTACCTTTACTCATTTGTCCTCAAATAGGATAAGAAATGATAGTAAAAGGTACCAATTTGACTATTTTAAAAGTTAATTTTTTTTCACATCATTATGTTTAGCATGGTTTAATACTAATATTTACCATGTTGAATATTTTTTATCAAATCATATCATCATGCATATTCACTACTATGTGTCTAAATGCATTTCATGTGATAAGTTATTTTCCAACGGATAGAAATTGGAAAAAAAAAAGACATGCGTGCGTTACCAGGACAGTGACGAACGCTTGTACGGTGACAGAATATGCAGAAAGTTGCTTGAACTCAATAGGACTGAAGAAGAGCTCTTAGATATCCTTCGTTACGCAGCTTGAAAATGACTAATGAAAGCAACCCATGGGCTTTTTATAGCCACAGTTGGCCGCAGGTCCACCTGCGGCTACTGCAGGTGTAATGCGGCACTCTTATGTGGGTCCCACACCTCTGGCTCGCTCCAGTTAGAGTTGAAAAGGAGGTCCCGCAAGCTGAAAAGGTCAAATCAGGAATAAAAATGCTACGCGATTGAGCGGAATAGCCTGGAATCCTGGTTTTCATGAACCAAATTCTGGTTCCACATTGGTGTTCGCCTGCATACAAGGTATACGATACCAGTGGCCTCAGCTCTCATAAATCATGCTCGTCAATACCTCCCAAAGGTTTGATGCCGTCAATGAATGTCAGGCAACCCTGACGTATCCCTGTCGAGGGTTACAACGCCGAAGTTACAAATTAAAGACATATCCCTCAGCAAGGGTTACAACGTCGAAGTTATAAATTAAAGACGTATCCCCGGCGGGGGGTTAAAATGCCAAAGTTACAAATTAAAGATGTATTCTAGTGGGGGTTACAACACCGAAGTTACAAATTAAAGAAGTATCCCGGCGGGGGTTACAACATCGAAGTCATAAATTAAAGACGTACCCCCAGCGGGGGTTACAATGCCAAAGTCATGAACCGATGACATATCACTGGTGGGGGCCACAACGCAACATTTTCAAACATCCACATATCCCTGGCAGGGGTTACAACGCAATTCAACAATTGATGCACACGTCAATGAAGGTCAAACAACCTTGACGTTATATCAGCCGATGACAAGTAAACCCATCGAAGCAACCTTCCCCAGCAAGGATCGTAATGCGATGCAATCATTGATAAACACATCAATGAACGTCAAGCAGCTTTGACAATGCACCCAACAGGGATCTATCCGGTGATACACACATCAATGAATGTCAGGCAACCCTGACAAGTGCATACTATTGGCAGTAACTCTGATGGGATGGTGGGATATGTTATACACATCCTCAAGCAGACAAAGCTTTATCCCCACAGATCTCTTATACACAAGAGGCACCTCTATGGAGAATGAAGTATGTGTCTAGGATTCACGACTTTGGTGATAGCCCCAATGTCAACATCCTTGAAGACTTGGATCGCATGTCCAAGGCATCAGTGATTGTCATCCCAAGAGGATTAACTGACAATCATGCATCATACATTTGCATCATGTTGCTACACATAGCATCATTTTTATCTTATTGCATTTCAAGTGTCTAGGATTCTTTATCCTGTCCGTGCCTCGCGCTGCATGAATATGATAAAGAGGGGCATCTGTAAACACTCGAAATTTTTTGCACAACTGTTACTAACATTGTAGGAGGGCAGAATCATCTTTTAGAGATAACCTTGGAAGACAATTCACATCCATTTTGGATACTACCGGAAGTTCAGTTTTAACCCCGGACCACACACTAGGAGTATCAATCTCAAACCCTAGAACACACACCAGAAGGATCATTTATAACCTCAGAGATAACCCCGAGCTTTGTCCTTGGCGATAACCCTAAGGAATGTTGTTCTAATTCCGATGATAACTCCGAGAATACTTGTTTCAAATGCGATCAGCTTCAATCAGACCTCCTGCCGAGGCACTCATACCTTAGACCCGGAGCTAACACTGGGTAGACAGGCATTCTCACATATGACATTGCGGCATACAAACATGTAGTCCAATCTCAGATGTAACCCTGAGTAACATCTACTTTCAACTCAAATTGGTGATAACCCCGGTGAAGAGTCAAACGTCATCTTGCCACCTCAACACCTGCGCGTCATCTCAACACTTCATACATACATACATACAACGATGTCCCATAAGAACTGAGGAGTTACAATCCTGAGTGACTATTACGCGTGGCAACACACGGGATAGAATTTGAAGCTTGAAGACTATGGGCATGGTCCCCTCTTCCTGACTTCGTACAACCTCTAATCCATGTCATTGCATAATTCTCGACACAAGCGGTCTGAATAAGGTCACATATACCTCGTTCGGATGCTCGGATTGAAGTTCTGCAAGTTCAAGCAGATATTATAGTGCACGAGTGCACGTACTTCGAGACGATAAGACTCGCGAAGCTCGGGGACACCTCGACCAGCCGCAGGTTCAATTGCGGCTGCCGCAGGTACACATACAACCAGAAGTCTATAAATATAGACCTTGGGCCAACCATTTTCGGAGAGAAAAAAAAGAGAAAATGTGAGGAAGCCCTGTCCAATTTGCTCTGTACACACCCATATTGAGTGTTTCCTCATTTTAAACATCTGTTAGCGATAGCTATATTTTAATCTGGTGGGAGCTGAGTGTTTATCCGTATAGAGTCATAGATGCCTACATTGGCAGCCCACTGTAATCCTTTTCACACTTTATAAAGCCTTTCCTTTCATATTTGCACATTATTATACACATTGAGAGTTGTGTTGTGTGAGTATGCCCGGACTTCGGTCCGTGGTTTTCATTTCTGTCTGTATATATATACTTATATATGTATATATTTTATATATGGACTAACATTATCGAGTTATGCCTCAATTGAGCCTAGACTTATGTCTGGAGCGTTTACTTGCTTATATATATATACTTATATATATAACTATTGTCAGACTCTGTTTGATGAGCCTAGACTTATATATATTTATATATATATATATATATATTTACATTTCTGTCAGGTCTAGAGTTTACTTCGTGGCCTTTTACAGCTTTCTTTACATTTCGTCCTGCCTAGAGTTTACTTCGTGGCAGTTGATAGCTTTTACAGCTTTATTTACATTCAAGTCCCGCCTGGAGTTTACTTCGTGGTAGTTGATAGCATTTACTGCTTTATTTACATTTTTGATCCCCAATGGAGTTGCTTCGTGGTGGCTGATCATGCACACACACACACACACACACACACACACACATATATATATATATATAACTGCTTACTGGTTTCCAAAAAAATTGCAGTATCATGTGAGCCTAGGAATCATGTGATCACAGATTCAGTCTACTGAATCTAGATTCGGTTCCCGTGATGGACTTTTCCAGCTGTAAGCAGCTTCTACACTATTTACAGTGTACGAATTTCCTTGGATGGTTGTCATGCCCATAAGGAGTTTGGCACTGCTATATATTATTTTCTCGAAGATGCTTTGCATCTCGAAAATAAAAGTAAACAAGCCGAACATTTAACAATAAAATGGAAGTATGAAAAGGTCTCAATTCCTATTGAGCACAGGGATTGAAAAACCTCTTTTATAAAACTTCATTGCTATATCTTGGTTAAAATTGAATTTTCCTATAAATTTAAACCTTGTGTATATATGTGCGAACGAGGCCTCGCACTACTTTTAAATAATTGCACATTGATCCACACACATACACACATTCATATAACAGTTTCTTTGAAAAGTAGCAGTCACCGTGGCAACACGGATGTCGGGGGTGCCTAACACCTTCCCTCCGCATAATCAAGCCCCCGAACCCTAATAAATCTCAGTTTCACAGACCCGTTTAGCAGTGTCACATCACTGGGTCAATGTGCAAACCTTTTCAGTTGCGTTGGTGCAACCAGTTAAAAACACCAACTGGCGACTCTTAAAGTCAAATCGTCGATATTACACATGTCGGACCTCTTTCACTTGTTTTTTTCAAACAAATCTCACATTAAAATGAGAACACCAAAGAACAAGTAACAAAAAGGGACACAAAAAATCTTGACGTCGACAGACCCGCTGTTTGGTCTCTGAAAATCTGGATGATGGCTTTTCCACTTAATCGTGTAGCATCTTTTTTCCTAATTTGACTTTTCAGCTTATGGAACCTCCTTTACAATTCAAATTTGATCAAGTCAGAGGGGTGGGGACCACCCAGAGTAGCTGCAGGTAGACCCACGGCCACTTAAATTTGATTAAGTCACTTTCAAGTTGAAACTGAACAGAGAAACTGAGATTTCCTCTTTAAATCTACTGAGTTTGGGCTATTTTTTGCAAAATTCATCATCGTACAGTTGTTCTACACTTTCCTGGTAATGTTTACATGTTTTCGTTTCTAGTTTTGATTGTTGGAAAGTACGATTTCATACAGAATGCTTCAAAACACATGGTAGTGAATATGCATGCTCATATGACTTGATAAAAATTATTCAACACAGTAAATGTAGTATTTTACCATGTTGAACGTATTGATGTGAAAAAAAATTGACTTTTGAAATAGTCAATTTGGCACCTTTTTCTGCTATTTTTCCATCCTATTTGAGGATAAATGAGCAAAGGTTTTGAAGCAAAGTAATCCTGGTAATTAGGCTACCTTTATGGATTTTGACTTGATGTTTTTCATGCATATAGGATGTTTATGACTTTGAGTTAGTGTGTTACTGAATGGCCACCTTGTTATGCCTACGAGCATGTGGATAGTCCTTTTTACAAAGGAGACTCTGGAGAAATTTTTTCACGAGTCTAGGCTTTGAATGAATCATGCATTTTTAACTCTACTGTAGGTGTATGTTAAAGTAATGCATGCGTGAATTTGCTATAAACTACATTTAATGAGCTCCAGGTTAGAATTTATCACACCCTTTCTAAGGTGATTTGGAGACTTTTGTCTAGATATATGGATCCAGATCGGCCGAGTAGCTCCCGTAGGACCTCTTCCGATGTGAGGAGGAGAGCTTCAAATGTGCCTCGTCAGTTGACGGAGTCAATGATTAGTCCAATCCAGGTTGAGAGATCGGATGCTAAGGATGAGGAAGAGGATGTACCCATTGCGGATCCTGCTCCTTCCATTCCATGCAAGGAGCTTCCAGATATAAATTTGACAATTCCAAAGCTTCTGGATGATTTGAGTAGTAACCCCTTGATCTATCTCCATGCAAACGAGGTAAAAGCCTTGTGGTTCTTCCTTTTCCCATTTATGGAGTCAAGGGTTCTGATGTTGATTTGCATTGTGATGCAGGTTCCAGACTTTATGCAGCCCAAGGGAACTGGTTTAGCATACATTCTCTGTACCAGACTCTTTATCCAGGGTACGGAGAGATTGTGCATGCTTGGGGTTTCAAGGATTTCTTATCCATCCTCTCTCATCGTTGTCCCTGGGGTTATCTCAGGGATTTATCTTAGCGTTGGTTTCACCAGACTCAGTCTCTCCATTTGCTGGATTGTGAGGTAATGATGACACCGATGGATTGGCGATTCATCACTGGGATGGTGTTTTTTGGGGCATTAGTGCCTTTTGTAGCTGATATTTCCCCGACTACCATCAGATCCTTGTTGGGAGTTCCGGCTATGGTGCTCAAGGGAAGGACAATATGTTCTGGTCCCTTTAGTGTAGATGCCATAAGTGGGGCTTTGACTAAGCCATTGCCCGATGATCAGAGGGTTAGATATCCCATCCTTCGGCGATTATTTCTGATCATCCTCAGGGGTTGTTTTCCTTCACGTTTTCCCCTAACATAGTTTAACGAATGAAAAGTACATAACAATACTTTTCGTCATTTTTATTTCGTCCGATTTCTGTACATTTTTCTAGAAAAACTTTTATCGGCTTACTTAACTTTTCACGATATATTATCCTCAAATCTTTCGACGGAATGTCATTTTGACATACCAAACTCCTCGGAAAGGCTTATGTTATTCAAACCCTAACCCTTAGAGTTTCGTCAGGTGAATAGTGCTTATTTCGTCTTTTTCCTCAACAATATTTTTGTTCCCAGAAAATTTTTATTTTTATCATGAAAATTCTTACTCGTTCATTCTAGCTCATAGCCATAGATTCATTCAAAGATCCATCATAAGCCTAAAAAGTGAATTAGTTCATAATAAACGAAATAAACACTGAAAAAATCATGGAAATCATTCTTTCAATTACAAATAATAGTCTAAGATGAAGAATATTGAAAAACACCCTTCACGTAACCTAGAATCGCAATCGTCTCAAAAATATCCTTGAATTACTCCTCCAACGCTTGCTTAGAAAAACTGAGATTAATCTTCGTAATTTTCCTTTTGTCTTTAATCTCATTGTTTGTTGATAATTATATACTTCCACATGTATTCTGATACAATTCCATGCCAAAATGAGTCCCAAATCATCACCATCACTTAAGCTCCATGTTTGTAGCATTGGAAACCAACTAGGAGAACTTTTATTCGTATACCCAAGCCCCAGCTTTCCTTTTCCCTTTGTAATAGAAAGCCCCAGCTTGCTAGTAATCTGCTAAACCACCTAGGACCCAAGCCTCGGCTTGCTATCAAGGCCAAAAAGGGCAAGCCCCAGCTTGGGCACCTTCTAGAAATCTGCTGCAACATCCTCTGATAAAACTGCCATAACTTCTAATCCGAGAGGAATTACGAGGACCTCAACCTATCATATCGAAGCTATCGACAAGCTCTACAACTTTCATTCTTTGCGTTTCGAGAAATAATGAACGGATGAAAGTTAAAATTGCACTGGAAGTAGCTGCTGTGTAAATGACAAACATAACAACTCTTAACTTTGATAAAAATGCAATAATCTCACATCCGAACTTCCGATTGGAATAATACAAGATGTTCCGAAAAGCCAAGAAATAGTTCTACAACATAGTCCAAGTTCTACGCCACGAACATGAAATACGCATAAAATGAACACGACGACCCGAATGATATCCGGAATTGCTTTACCTTGCATTTTTCATACCAATAGTTGCTCACTCAGCTTCCAAACATATAATCTACAAAATGGAAAAAAAATGCATGAAAAGTAACTAAGAAACACAAGTTTAAGCAAATAATTCAAGTAATAGATGTCGGATAATTAGGTATAAAACCTACTTATCACGCTTCCCTTTATTAACTCCAGAAGTGACAGGTTTACAATCTAATACTACAAAGGGAATAATTTGCAAGGGTGAGCTATGACATGCTCAGCAGGTTTTATATTATAACAATATATGAGTTGAAAAAGTATAATAATTCAAAATTTAAGTGATAGCTGCTACCATTTTTGGAATTTCTTTTTCAACCATTTCTGGACTTTTTATTTCTGTCAATCACACAGACTAAGAAATTTTGTTTAGATATGAGGTAGGGGATCAACCTATTCAATATCCTAGGAGTATGCATCTCATCCTAATAGTGCTCACATGCACTATCTTCAATATTTTAATTGACCAAACATCGATCCCTTTCAGGATACACAACTTCAATATAGGATGTCTTACCAAAATAATTTGGTTTGACACAACAATTTATGCTCAATAATATCATGTGAATAACCATTCATTTTTGAGTTATGCTGAAACAATAGCAATAACTTTTCAACAATTGGCAATTCAAGTTTAGGTTTGGTATAACATATCAATAGCAATTCAAGATAGAATCTTGTTCAATGAATAAATAGGGTTTGAGAAATTTGCGTAAGTAATTAATAATTTGGGTTTAGTAAACTTGCTCGATAAGAGATTTAAGGATAGAGAACTTGCGTAAGTAATTTAGGGTAGGGAACTTGCCTGAGCGAAGATTAGTCAAGCAATGCTACTTGATTCGTTAATAAACACCTAAGATGTTCATTCATATAAATCTAACACATTAGTATTGATAACAATACTCAAATACACAAACTACAAATGTTTGAGTTAAGTTTAATATGGTTTCGGTGTCCAAAGATTTTACAGAGTATTAAATAAGTTGATAAATCAACTAAATTTTATTTATAAGCTTTATTATATTTTAGATAATTTAAATATCCTTTAAAATAGTTTCTGGAAGCTTATAATAATTTTTAAAAACATAGAGAGTTTGGTGAAGAAGAGAGAAAACACAATGAAGTTGAGAAAGAAATTCTCTGTGATTTTGTCAAAGAAGAAGGAGAAGGATTGAAGGTATAAAGAAATCATCTTGTAAAGAAATCAAGTATTGAAGGTATAAAAACCTAAATTTATGTTCTAAATTTTTAATATAGAATTGTGTAAAGTTGAATTATAATTGTTAATTAGTTGATATAATCAATTGTTTATCATCTATAAGTGGTTCTTAGTAAGAGAATTCATGAAAATCATGTTTGTGTTCTTAGGTTTTCTTGGGGAAAAGGAAAAGAATTGGTTAATGATTTGTTAAAATAATTGTTATTTGTGTTGAAGATGGTTTAAAATCTTATATATGTTTCTTTCATTTGATTTTGGAGTATCAAATTTATGAAAATTGGGTTTGTAGTATAAGACTTTAAAAATAGTGTATATATGTGTGAAAATGGCTTAAATAAGTCCAAATTTTGATGCCCAATACTTGATAGAATTTGTAAATTTGTTGTGGATTGTGATAGTATATTAAGAAACGAAAACAACGTAGTTGGAATGGTGTCAATTGGTTATGAAACGAAGTTTTGGCAATCGAATTCGCTAAAAGTTTTAAGATATGAAGAAATTGGAAAAAATAGGATGTTGATCCTTAAAAGTTAATTATATATAATGTTTATGTTGATAGAATTATGAAGTGCATGCTTATTGATGTTATTACAAATATTTTAGTTGTTAGGTTTTGTGAATTTCTATTGAAATTGGGATAAATTGGAGTATTGGTGCAAAACAGGGCTGAAGCTGCTGTAGTTTTTGTCTGCGTACTAGCGCAGCTACACCGGTACCACAGGCAGAAATGGCAAAGTTGCGCCTGTTGGTCTTCTGAGATCATGCACCAACACAGCTGTGCCGGTGCCAAGGCTTGGGGCAGCGCAACTGCGTTGTGCCCTGTTCAATGGCAGTGAGTTCTGATTAATTGCAGAATATAATACTAAGACCTAATCTAGTATGGTATGCATGATAAAGATGTTAAATCATAATATAAGATACAATAACAGTTGGTTACGGGTGGTGATACCAAAAAGTGAGGATTTTACGTGATCACTTAAATAAGTTATGTAATGAATGAAAATTGATGTTTACAAGAGTTAGAGGTGAATGATAAGGTGATAGTGAGATTTTAGATTCGTAAGAGTGGTTAACTAACATGATTAGACATTAAGTTAAAGATTATGGCTTGAATGGTGGGTTAAACCTATAAAGCTAATGATAATATAACTAATTGGTATTGCGATTTCAATGGTATGTGTAGGGTAATTGGTGAACGTTATTATACTCGTGTAGCTTACACACAAGGCAAGTTCCCTAACTTCATTCTCTTTATAATGAATGCAAGTTTTATAATTATGTTTATCCTTTGTTGTCAAGCAAGCTTTTTAAACCTAATTTATCATTATGCAAGTTCTCAAATCCTATATTTAAGTTGGGCAAGCTTATTAATTCCATCTTGTTATGATCATGCAAGCTCTTGTAATCTAATTCTTTACATCGAGCGAGTTCCACATACCGGACTCTTGTTCTTGTTATTCAAGGCATATACTGTTTAAATTCATTAATTCAAATGAGATTGTCCTAACTCTTTTGAATGTAGTACTTTGCATATATACCATGTCTATTCAATTGTGTTGGGAGATTGCATATTTAAATTTTGATGCTGAAAGTTAATATTCATGATTATATGTAAAGTCCTTCAAAGGAACACATGTACAAGGACTTAGTGATAGATCAAACTCGTTAGGTTGATCTAGACTTTAATGTTTATCATTCTATAAATGAATGTATAGAAGAAAAGATCACAATTGTTATGTTGATCTATATCTTAAGATGTAATAGATAGGCTTCCACTAAATTGTAGTCTATCGAGATGATCAAGAGATTGTAGAAGATAAGGCAGAATCATAGATCATCGAGGATCATAGTGTATCTGCTTTGAAGGGCCTCTCCGAAATCGTTGAATGGTCCAAACGCTTGCCTAGCCAAATCAGAGGTCGTAGTGTGCTCTCCAAAGCGTAGAGTTTGCAAGTGAAGGAAGTGAAGATCACAGTGTACCAGTACTTAAGAGAAATCATAGTGTTCTTGTTTAGCAATATCAGATCAAGCACCAAGGTGGCAAGACACCACGATCAGAATCGTAGAGCTTCATCTGTCTGTGTCAGAAGCATCGAGCCTCGTCCACTTGTTTAAAGATAAATCACAACAAATATGGAATGAGCTATAGACGTTGAAGTCCTTGGGAGTCCCAATGACACAACAGTCATCCTTAGTATATAACAAAGAAACGTATTGAAGAAGGTAAGGAAAGTAGTCTAGGTCAGCAGAAAATACCTTTTTAGGTGTTAGGTGAAACAGCAGTCTGTTGTGTCAGTGGGCCAGTCTGCTAATCAGAAGTCGTGTAAAAAGTCTCAATCAAAGCTCAGAAATGTCAAATGCATTTAATGTTTCAATGGATGTCTTCAATGGATACATTTCAAAGACATCATATTTACAAAGCTTCAGCAGATGAAAGATTTAAGCAAGTACTAAACAAAAATGCTGAAGAACGCTCAACTCTACGATCTGACAAAGAAAGCTTGCTCAACTACTCAGTTCTTTCGAACTCAAGCTTAACGGCAACTAAGTAGCACCATTCAAGAACTTAACTACCGTCAAGTGAAATAAGAAGTTCCAAGTCAGAAGGACTTGAAGAGTTCTGAGTGAACTGAGAAGTACCAAGTCTGCTGAACTTGAAGAGTTCAATAGTGAACTAAGAAGTTCCAAGACTGTTGGTCTTGAAGGAATCTGTGAGATTCACAAGTTGTAAAGATATCCTTAGTGGATTTCCTACTCAAGGATTAGAAGAGTGGACTAGGAGCTTTGAATGCTCCGAACCACTTAAAATCACTATGTCTTTTATATTCTCGTCATAACTGTTATAACTGTCATAACTACTTTACTCCTATTAATTCATTATACCTTGAAGGGAAAACAAACAAATCTTAATTCCGCTGTGTTTAAATCATTATCAAAACTAATAAGTATTTTGATTAAAAGAATTTTTAAAATATCTATTCAACCCCCCTTCTAGATAACTATTGTGCCTCTGGGATCAGAGCAGGTTCTATCAAACAGCCTACAAAGCTTAAGTAGATCCAATGGCACATCTGATAAGCGAATAAAAGACTGAAGGAGGCAGGAAGCCACCTATGTGTAACAAAGATAAATTCGCCAACTGAAAAGTTAGTATGCAAGCCTACATGGATTCAATAGATAAAGATCTATTTGAAACTATTCAAAATAGGCCCTACATTCCAACAAAGCTTTCTCCTACTGTAGACGACCCAAACAAAATGCAGATGTGATGCCCCCAAAATAGGTATACATCACCCATTCTGAGTCGCCAAATACATGGTACAGAAACAACTACAACTTCATTAATATAATTGTCGTGCAAAATACGACAACACATAAACTGTGAGTTTAAATACAAATATTGTCTTCTAGACAATATCCACAATCAAATAAGTCCTCATTACAATTATTGATACATTATTTTACAAAATAGTGAGAACTACTATAACAACTGTCTTGGAACATCACTCCACACCCGACTACTTTCCACTATATTCTCACTTCCTGAGAAGAAAATGGAAAAAAAAGGAATAGGGTGAGCTCAACTAGCCCAGTAAAGAATATTATGACTAAGATAATGTAAAACAAATTATCCTTAGTCTTCAACAGGGAAAAATCTGATAGAATATAATAGACAACAAGTTTTAGATCAACAACTATAACAGAAATAATAATGTATTAGAAGAGTTTAGTAGAGAATGAAATCTACTATCATCTATGAATTTAAAAGTCCATCATCAATATTTTATCCCTTAACATCAACCAATATACATCTTGAATCAAATATTCAACTTTTCACTACGGGCCAAAGATATTCATTTGTATCACCAGTTGGTCATGTTCATCTCAACACCTGTCCATCTTTGCACTACGGGCCAAAGATATCCATCAGGTAATCATTCATCTTTGCACTACAAGCCAAAGATATTCATCAAGTATCACCATTAAGGACTGAGGATGATGGAAAAATATTTTAAAGAACGAATCCAGTGAGATAAAAGGACAAAGATTAGGGATTCGTACTTTAGATAATCCAAGTTCAAAAATACTCCATAAAAACCATAGTGGAGTAAACATCAAGAATGAAGATCAAAACATGGATACAATCAAAGATAGTAACCATAATAGACATCTGGGACAAAAAAAGAGAAAATTTCATTTTTTTGTGAATAGTATCGTATTTGTGAATAGTGTCATAGACGTGAATAGTGTTGTATATGTAAATAGTAACCCCAACACGAAAAGATAAAAATTCCACAAGAAAAATCACACTTCGTGAACAGTACTTGTGAATAGTACCGTATTTGTGAATAGTGCCATATACGTGAATCGTACTCTTATACGTGAATAGTAACCTCGACATGAAAAGTTAAAAATTTCATAATAAAATTAATACGAATGTTTTGGTATAATGACATTGAGAGAGTAACATCATTTACGAAGAAAATAACATCCCTTAACTCAAAAGAACAGTCTTTCTGACTGGAATATCGGATGTAATACTGAAGAAAACTTGCACTGAATAGCAACTCTCAAAGTATCTAAATACTCACAAGAATACGCTCAATAATATAGAGATAGAAAACTTCAGATTCTGGTGTGATTTTCAATTCTAACTTAAGCACATATTTATAGAAAAATGCCAGAACGCCAAAGAAAACTAAATTAATAAAATAATATTTTTTCAAAAATTTTCTATACATCTCTAGGACCAAAATTCAGCCACCACCAGTGGGACCCACCAAAATTCTGATTTTTCACACCAACCAAAAGTGGGGCCCGCCCATGTTTTAAATAAAAATATTTATTTCTGAAACTTCAATAATTCATAATAAATAGCCCTTTTATCAGAAAAATTCGATTCTCATATCTATTCCATAGGAAATCCAATTCTCTACAACTTTGTAGAAGAAAGTTTTTCTAAATTCCAAACAGAAAATGCCCAAAATTCACATACGGACGATTTTTAATACCTCCATTCTGACAAAATACTTATAAAATAACTTAGCATTAATTCATTCATTTATAACCACATAAAATAAATATTTTCATATCATATAAATTAATAATTAATTATTCATAAATAATATTACATAATCACAATTATGACAACTAAGTCGTTCCCAGGAAAGAAGGGGGCTTTTCAATAAGGATTTTTCTTTACTGGCGCGCAATTAAGTGACAAAACCCCTTTTCTAGACAGAACTTCCTTAGACATTGTCAATAATGCTATCTAATAGTATTATTCAAATAATATGAATTATTGACCTGATAATGGGAAATACTGTGCAGTGACAATTATTGAAGCAACAATAATATAAAATATCAACGCAGCAATTATTGAATCAATAAAATAAAATATTGAACAATAATTACTATAACAATTATTGAGTAGTGTCTTCTTACGTAAAAATCAATAATTCAAAAATACTGTGCAATATCGTGTGTACGGTGCAACCACACGTATTACTGTATTTTAACCACTGGATATTCCAACAGTTTCAACGGTAACAACTACGCCGTTACTTATAAAAACTCATACTTGTCATTTTCTTCATTCGATAGTTATTCTGTTATGGGACCCATAAATTGCTGCGCCATTGCATTAATATTCCCCGTGTAATACCCAATAAAATAATAATAAAATATTTAAGTAAGCTTTAAAATATTTAATTGGACTTTCTTTATATTTTGGGTCAAATTGTAGTTAATTTATTTAGACTATAAAAAGTAAAGGATTATATTAATTTGGGCCTTTAAATTAATTGGGTTTAATTTATATTTTTATAATTTTAAATCCTAATAAAATTAAGAGTATTAATAAAACATATTAATTAATAAATAAACCAAAACCCAACTGTTTCATTATTTCTAATACAAGCCGGCTGGAGGAAGAGAGAAAAAACGAACTCAGCCGCCGCTAAACAAAGGGAAGTGGGGAAATTGGATCAAAGTGGGAAGTTATTATTATTCGTTTCAATTGAGTGAGAAATTTTCTTTTCTTGTATTGCGTCAGGGATTCCAAGTTGTCCCAGAATGAGAGTCTTTTATATATAATCTGAAGGAGCATGCATGTGGATGAATTTATAATTTATTATAATAAAAGTGAAACATGTGATTAGTTTATATATATATATACACAACGGATCAGGTCTAGACTCCCGGACCTGATCAAAAATGGACCCCAAATTTTTATTTTTATTTTTATTTTTTTTTGTAGAACAACTAAAAAAAAATTATGGAATTGAAATTTTTCCATAATACAGTGTTTTGGGTGTGTTTTTAATACCTATACCAACCAATGTATGTACAGTCTACCTAGATTGTACAGAAATGTTTTGGTATAGGCATCCAAATCATGCCCAAAACACTGTATTATATAAAAATTCCAATTCCATAAATTTGTTTTTTTAGTTGTTTCAAAAAAAAGCAAAAAAGAAGGTCCGTATTTTAATAGAGTCCGGGATCCCGGACTGGATCCGGACTCATATATATATATATATATATATATATATATATATATATATATATATATATATATATATATATATATATATATATATATATATATATATATATATATATATATATATATATATATATATATATAACCTCCAAGATGACGAACAAATGAAAGTGCAACAATAGAGTGAGTAGATCCAGTGTCAAACAAAACTGATGCCTCACGATTTCCTACAAGAAAGATGCCTGAAATAGTACCTGGTGCTTGGGCCGCCTGATTAGCTGTCAATGCAAATACTCTTCCACCGCTGTTGCGCTGACCACCATTACTAGCATTACCGCCTCCCCCATTACCACACTGAACTGGGCAGTCCCTTACTCTATGTCCTATTTGTCCACATAAGAAACAAGCCCTTGTCTCCCTATAGCACGCCCTACCTACATGATACCCACCACAAGTAGCACATGGACCAGGTGGAAGTGGCAAAAGGTTCGAATTGCCCCCACCTGCCGGTCCTGGATACCGCCCCTGAATTTGACCATGTTGGCGATGCTGACCTTGATTTTGATTTTGCTGGAAACCCCTATTCTGTTGAAATCCCCTATTTTGATACTGCCCTCCAGCTTGCCACTGACCCTGCTGCTGACCTCCACGACCACCCTGCTGCATTGGGTAAGCAAAATCCCTTCGAGGAGTAAATCGTTGACCCGATAGAGGTCCATTCTAATTATTTTGCCTTCTATTCTGAATTCTGTCAAACTACTCTATTCCTTGCCGTTGTTGGTCATCTCTATCTCTCTTTTGACTCCCTTCTAATTTTGAAGCTCAAAAGTCCTTGTGCTCCATTTCTAAACTCTTATCTGCATTGGCCACCTGTGATACATCTGTAAATATGATGTGGATGATCGATCTCCTATACTCATATTTCAAAGCCCATTTAAACTTTTTTGTCTGCTGTATAGCTGCCCAGCTATTGAACCCGCAAAACCAGCCAATCTTGTAAACCTCGCTATGAAATTAGTAATAGTCTCATCATCCTTCTGTCGAATGGACACAAATTCCTTGATGTGTGCATCCCTATCAGCGTTTGGGAAATACTGCTGATAGAAAAGGTCACAAAAACCACTCCATATGAGTCCGTCCATAAATCCATCTCTCTGTGTAGCCTTCAACAATTTCCACCATCGCTGAGCATCATCCTCTAGCTTATAAACTGCTAACCTCACCTTCTGATTTTCTGAACACCCAATAATATCAAAAATCTTCTCTAAGTGGGCGATCCAATTTTCCGCATCAATTGGTGTCGGAGAAAAATGAAAAGATTTGGCCTTATGCTTAATGAACCTCTCAAATAACACATACAACGGCTGCACTTGCTGACCAACTTGATCCTCGGGAGGAACATTCTGTTCATGTTATGGTATGTCTGCATCATCCCCCATACCATTTGCATGATGATTTCCTTGCATCTGTAGAATACCCTGCATAGCCTGTGTCATAGCCTGTGTAACTGCCTCATTCACCATTGCTGCTACCATAGTCGGGGTTATTGTTGCATTACCCTGATTCCCATCGTTTCCACCCTGGTTAACAGCCTCAACCTGGGGCTGCGTCTGACCCCTCCTACCGTTATTACTCTGCCTCCCAGCAATTCTCGAAGACCTACGAGCCATCTATGATACAAAATCAAACATACGAGAATAAATAGATCAAAACAAATAATCAAGGCCAAATTTATGCAAAACGAAAATCAAACGCAATGCAACTCTAAAATAAAATCTTATAACTACCCAATGGTCTACCCATAACTCACAGGTCAAGCCTGAAAGGCATTCTACAAGATCATAACCTAAGCTCTGATACCAACTCTGTAACACCCCCTTTCCCAAAAGGAAAAGGAATGTCACACACAAACCTAATAAATACAAACCTCAAATAAATCTCCAAATATCTCCAATGAAATTGAATACTAATTGTCACATACTCCAATTTAAATAGAAAGAACACCACACTTACATAATCTCTACTAATAAGAAATAAATGCCAAAATGGCCCAAACATTCATATACAAAATATTAGGAAAATCAAGTCTAATAATAAGTCTCAAAAACTAATCTACTCATTTGGATCAAAGGTAGCTCTCATCCCACAAATCCTGATCACCCCTGATTACCTGCCAGAAAAAGAACACAGCGTGAGCCAATTGCCCAGTACAGATATAATAATGTATATATATAAATAATATATATGTACCGAAAGAACTAAATGAACGAACAATTATAACTACTAACCAACATGAATATATTGAAATTAGTGAGACAAGGTACAAATGACTAACACTGTCGAACCGATAACTATAGTCAAAAGAATTCTAAACAAAAAAGGCTGAATTAAATAGTTATAAGGTAACAATTTCATACTGAGCTCAAATACAAATAGCCAAAGGCTAACAAAATACATCGGTACAATGATGTATACAAATCAAATCGGATAGTACGTACGAGACATACGTCACTAATCCGCCAAATAAATCGAATCAAATCAAATATTGGGTCGACCCATATGTATCCTGAACAAACATATCAAATGGCCAAAGCTCATACCCAGAGCATACAAAAGGATACGCTGTGGACTAATCACACCGCCATTGAAGGTGTCATGCCCTTATGTCAAGAGGACATGCATGTGGTACCCCCACAGGTGGTTAGCTCAAGTATACCCTAAGGATCAAACTATAAAATGTAAGCCAAAAGGGGTTTAAATCACAAGGCTTACATGACCATATTCAAATGAAATTGAATTATCAAATACAAACATACCCAATTATTACAAGATATCAATGATCAAAACAACTCCGAGTGTGAACGAAAATATTCGAATAATGGCACAAACGAATAAAGTCTCCAAAACATATTGAAACGATTAACTAGTTCAAAGAGTACAAGTATGAATTCTAATATTAACGCCAAAACGAAACTATCTCAATAATTTTGACAACAAGTAATAATCTTGAGAGGAAATACCAAATTTTCTAAACGAGTACAAACGAAATAATTAAATTTAAAGCAGTATCGCTGAAAAAGTACAAAATCTGCACCTTAATATATTACTAAAATAATTCGCCGAATCCAAGTATCACCCGCTAGACTCCCTCAATCCGATCTAATTATCAAAATAAAATATAATACATATAATCAAATTATAAACTCATACAAATTATACTTTCATAACTTCAATAATTTTTAATATACTATATTCAGTTTATAATCAAAAGATACATTTTAATTGCAATAACAATATTATAATAGCATCAGACCCTAAGAGGCTCCCCAACAGTCTCGGTTGATGTCCTATATCCCATGCAGAGGAAGGCGAAATCTCCCCAACAGTCTCGGTTGATGTCCCTAAAAGTTGGAGTGCTGTAGTTACAAAAAACTTGGGGAAAGCTAGCAGATCCCTCTCTTTCCATCCTCCTGTTATGGAGAATGGTGACATTCTGGTAAAGCCTCCTGATGACATGCTAGCGAGGGGAAACCTTATCTGGTCGACCAGTTTGGTTGGCTATTTCCTACACTCTAACCTTCCCTTTAAGGTCGTTGAACCTATTGCTAAACGGTTGTGGGGGAACCTGGGTCTTACCAAAGTTTTTCTGCACAACAAGGGTTACTATATATTCAAGTCCAAATCCTCCACTGATCGTGACAATATCCTTTCATCTGGTCCATGGCATTTTGCCTCCAAAGTGATTGTTCTGCAGAAATGGCAAGAAGGTGTGGAGTTCACTAAGTCTGACTGTGACAAAATCCCCATCTGGGTTAAGCTTAGCCAAATCCCTCTCTCATATTGGTCTGATGAGGGGATCAGCTATATAGCTAGTGCCCTTGGTAAGCCTCTCTTTACCGATGAGATGACTACTAATAATGACGTCCTAAATTTTGCACGAGTGTGCATTGAAGTATCTGCCACATCCTCTTTCCCTTCCTCCATCAAAGTTGTTGTTATGCACTCTGAGAAATCCGAAAAGACCTTTGTTCCGATGGATGTTGAGTATCAAAGTAGACCACCTGTCTGCCCCTTCTGCAAAGTATTTGGCCACTCCCAAGTTAAATGCCCTAAAGCCAACTTCAAATGGGTACCTAAAAGTACACCGGCACCCCCTTCTGGTGCCACAGATACTGTAATGGTTAGCCATACGAAGTTGGTTGTCCCTTCACCAAAGGTTACATCTTTCTCAATAGGAAATGAGAACCCCCCCCCCCTCTCATGAGTGGGTGACAGTGGCTAGGGGGGCCAAATTTAATTCGGATAACGCCACCCCAAATCCTTTCACACTAGTGTCCAATACTTTTGATCCAATTGACAAACCTGATCCCATCCTTGGGTCTGACTCGGAATCCCCAGCTACCACAAATCCCCTAGTTAATAGACTAAAGGTTGTTGATGAAAAGGAAGGCAAAGACTTGAAAAACAAACAGATTGGTGGTATGGAAAACCCCAAAGCTGCAAAAAAGAGGAAATACAAGGGTAAAACAGGCAACACCCCCCCCCCCACCATCAGTTTAATTTATGCTGGCAACCTACAACATTCGTGGTCTCAATAAACAGCCTAAACAGGCCTATGTAAAGCAAATTATTGCTGATTATAATTTATCCATTGTTGGATTGATGGAAACGAGAGTCAAGCATACTAATGCCAATAAAATTTAACGAAAGCTGTGTCCCATCTGGGAATGGGCTTTCAACTATGATTTTCATGGCAATGGTAGAATTTGGGTGGGTTGGAATCCTAATCTCTGGAATTTGGATGTTTTGTTTACCTCCTCCCAAGTCATACATTGCAGGTGCAATCTTTAGATTTTACTAGTACTTCTTTTTTTATCTCCTTTGTTTATGGGTTGAACTCCTATATCGAAAGAAGAGACTTATGGAACGAGCTGGGTGCAGTGTCTCCCTCTGGAAGTTGGTGCTTAATGGGTGATTTCAATATTATCAAAGATCTTTTTGAGACTAACCAACCTAATGATATCTGGGACATCGGGAAAAATGATTTCAAAGAATGCACCTCCTCTATTGGCATTGATGATCTCAGAGGCATTGGCCCTTTATTTACTTGGTGGAATAACCAATTATCTAGGCCTGTACATAAAAAGCTTAACCGAGTAATGGGTAATTCGGCTTGGTTCTCCAACTTTGATCTCTCTCTTGCCACCTTTGCCCATCATGGCCTCTCGAATCACTCACTTGTTCTTCTTAATACTGGCATTAAGTTCTCCAAACCAAGAAGGCATTTTCAATTCTTTAATCACATGGCTCTCCTTGAGGGCTTTAAGGGGGCTGTGGGATCTGCATGGAACACCCCCATACATGGGAACCCCTTTTATGTCTTCTCTGAAAAATTGAAACGCAGCAAACATGCTTTATCCTCTCTTAATCTCACTATTGGCAATCTCACTTCTTTAGTAAAGTTGGCTAGAGAAGATCTACATTCGGTACAATCTCTCCTACATGACCACCCCTCGGACCCGGCTAACCTATCCTTGGAGAAATACTGCACCCAAAGGCTTTTCCAGGCCATTGATAGGGAGGAAGTCCTAATGCAACAGAAATCGAGAGCAAACTAGTTAACTTTGGGTGACCGGAACACCGCCTATTTTGCTAATATGATGAAGAGCAGATGGAACTCCAATAAAATATTTTCTATCCTTAATGATGATGGAGTTATGGTGCATGGCAAGGACAATGTTAAAGTTGTAGCTATTGACTATTTCAAATCCTTTTTTAATGCCTCGGACACTCCTTATGTTGGGTTTGAAACTTTTGGTGTATTCCCCACGAATCTGGTGAGCCCTCTCCAAGCTTCGCAACTCATTGCTCCTGTTTCTGAATCTGAGATCTTTAAGGTTCTAAACTCAATGAAACGCAACAAGAGTCCTGGACCGGATGGTTTTAATGTCAATTTTTTCCTTAGCTGCTGGGATATTGTTGGACCTGATTTCTTAAAAGCTGTCCATTTCTTCTTCTCGGCTAGCCGGCTCACCAAAGGGATTAACTCCACAGCTCTAGCCTTGATCCCCAAATGCCTCAACCCTTCATCAATGGCAGACTTTCGGCCTATTTCCTGCTGCAACACCATTTACAAATGTATTGCAAAGATCATCTCTAACAGACTCAAGGAAGTGCTGCCCCATATTATTGACACAACACAATCAGCCTTTGTAAAAGGTAGGAGTATTAGTGACAATATTCTAATTGCTCAAGAACTGTTCCAAGGGTACACCAGGACGACAGGACCTTCTAGATGTGCACTCAAGATTGTTCTTAGGAAAGCTTTTGATACGGTTCGTTGGGATTTTCTGTTTGATACCCTCAAAGCATTTCAGTTCCCAGCAATCTTCATAGAATGGATCAAAGCTTGTACTACCTCAGCCATGTTCTCTATTAAATTGAATGGAACTCTTGCAGGATTCTTTAGTAGCTCTCGTGGGCTTCGCCAAGGAGACCCTCTATCCCCTTTCTTGTTTGTCATAGTTATGGAGATGTTTTCCCTTCATCTTAACAAAGCTACCTCCGCCACTGATTTCACCTATCATTGGAAGACAGAGGCTTGCAAACTTACTCACCTCCTTTTTGCCGATGATATCATTATTTTCAGCCATGCAAGCCTACCCTCCATTGCTATTGTCAATTCTTGCATCCTATCTATCTCTCTGGTCTCTGGTCTTATTCCAAATACCCACAAGAGTCACTGTTACCTAGCCAACACTGATGCAACCTCTACTCGCAACATTCTCTCCCTTCTTGGGTTTCAATTAGGATCTTTACCTGCTAAATTCCTAGGAGTACCCTTATTATCCAAAAAGCTCTCTTACACAGACTGCGTACTTCTTATTCAACGGATTACCAACCGGGCCACTTCTTGGACATCTAAGGTCCTTGCCTTCTCTGGGAGGTTACAATTGATCCATTCCATTCTCTTCTCCTTACAAGTCTACTGGTGCACTCATTTCATGCTCCCGAAAGCAGTCTTAAGAGAAATTCAAGCATTACTAGGCAGATTCTTGTGGAGGGGCCCATATTTATGTAAGTATGGTGCAAAGGTTGCCTGGGCTAATCTCACATTACCCAAAGATGAGGGAGGGTTGGGTCTAAAAAATCTGTTAGATTGGAATAAAGCTCTGCTGTTGCAACATTTCCTCCACCTTATCAGCTATCAATCCCACTCTCTCTGGGAAAACTGGATGAAAGCCACTATCTTAAAATTTAAGACTATTTGGCAAGTTACTATATCCCCCGGTTGCTCTTGGATATGGAAGCAATTCCTCAAATTACGCCCCCTCGCTCTTCAATATCTAAAGTACATTGTGGGGGATGGACAACACATAAGCTTATGGTATGATCCTTGGTTGAATGGGGCAACTATTAACCCTTCTCATTCTCTCCTTTCCAATACTGTACTTCCCCCACATGCCATGGTTAGCTTTCTCCTCTCCGGCAACTCCTGGGCCCTCCCAGTCAGCAACCACCATGAAGTCATTCTCCTCCGGCAGCAAATCCGCCACCTTCCCATCCCATCTCCTAGGCCTGACCAAGTTTTTTGGGGAACTTGTGATATTAAGACTGTTAAGGCCAAACAGATTTGGGAATCAATCCGAGCAAGATCTCCCAAGGTTCCTTGGAGCTCTATCCTTTGGAATAAGTTTCATGTTCCTCGCTTTTCCTTCATTCTCTGGCTTGGGCTCCTTCAAAAACTCTCCACAAACGACCGGACCAAACACTACACTGGCAGAACATGGAACTGTCCTCTCTGCAATCAACAGTTAGAATCCTTTAACCATTTTTTTTTTGAATGTGATTACTCTTCAACCATTCTCCAATGTGCCGTGACTTTAGGAAATTGGACCACTTTTCCATTCTCTTGGGATGCTATTATTGCTTACCTGATTTCATACCAAGGCTCGCACCTGTCCAAGAATATCCTATGCTTAACTGTGGCCACTTGCTTCTATAAAGTCTGGGAGGCTCGGAATAACAAGATCCATAATGGCTCCATCATTCCTCCTAGGATCCTAGCCAAAGATGTTATCCATCTCATTAAGTCTAGACTTTCTAAATGTAACTCTTTTATCAAGGCCACAAATTGTAATCATTTCTGTAATTGGTTGTTAGTTTAGCTAATTTAGCTAGTGGGTAGCTAGATATGTGCAATCTCCGGCTCTCCTACAGTTGCAATGATTTAGGTTGGATGGGTGCTTCGGACGAGCTGGCTTCGGGCGAGCATGGCTTCGGGCGAGCAAGGCTTGGAGCAAGGCTTCGGGCGAGCTTGGCTTCAGGCGAGCATGGCTTCGGACGAGCAAGGCTTGGAGCGAGCTAGGCTTCAGGCAAGCTTAGCTTCGGGCAAGCATGTGGTGGTCGATGGTAAGCCCAAGGTATGGCTTCGGTCCAGCATATAGTTTCGGGAGAGCATGTGGTGGCTGCTCTTTGGCTTAGCTTGCTATGCTCTTCGGCACTAGGAGGTGAGGTAACCATGGGCGACCATGTAGCTTCGGGCAAGCATGAGGTGAGCGAGCATGGTTTCGGGTGAGCATGAGGTGGGCGAGCCCATGTTATGGCCTTCGAGCAAGGTGGAGGTAGCGCCCATGATATGGCCTTCGGGCAAGGAGGTGGGCAAGCCCAGGTCATGGCCTTCGGGCGAGCATGGCTTTCGAGAGAGCATGGCATCGGGCGTGGGGTAGCTGCTGCTTTTGAAGTGATGGGCGAGCTGGGTCGGCTGCTCTCAACTTGAAGTTTTTTATCATTCCTGTAATTGGTTGTTAGTTTAACTTGTGATGTTGGGTTCTCTTCCATGTATCGTACCATCATCTATAACTTAGATGATGTTACTATATTCAAGGGTATGCCCCTTAGCCATTGTATTTGGTCCTTTTTATATACAAACAAACTTAGCAAAAAAAATAATATTATAATATTATTTATCACTTTCCCTATTTTTAAATTTCTGTAAATCTATATATATATATATATAGATAATTTCTTCTCTTCTTCTTTCTCTCTATAATTTCTCTCTATAATAATTGCTCTATAGCTTTAGTGAATTGGTGAGAAATGAAGGAAGAATGAGCTTCTATTAATAGAAAAATATAGTTTCGATAATTCCACGTTTTGGGGCTCAAAATATTACAGTATAATACCTTCCTCTTTTTCTTCATTTTTAATTTAGTCCTACAAGTATTTTCAAACTTGCACCACCTCCCCTAATAGTAAATAATGTGAATCATTAGTTCAATTGTAAGACCCCAGTTTTTATAAATAAAGATGAATTTTCATAATTATTATTTTTGAATATTATATAATAAATTTGATATAATGTTATAGTTGTGGGTAATATTTATAAATTTTGCAAAGTACGCAAGTTGTTATAAAATATTCGTTTGGTCGGGGAATATTCTTTTTGTCGGGGAATATTCCTACGACGGCACAATCATTGGTGGACCCCACAACGGAAGTATTGTCGTAGTTAGAAAACGACAAAATTAGCTTTCTATAAAATAAACGCCGGAGGTGTTACCGTTAAAACTGTTGAACTACTCGGTAGTAAAAGTACAGTAATACGCGTTGTTGCATAGTAGCACACGGTATTGATTATTGATGCTTACGTGAGAAGTCACTCAGCTATACTCAATTATTGCTACAGTAATTGTTGCATCATATCTCTTATATTATTGATTCAATTATTGTCACAATATCATCTGTATAATATGTTATATTATTTAAACAATAATTGAGACGACAAGTTATAAATGATTAATAATTGTTGAAAGATTAAATATGTGTTGATTAAAAATAAAATGATTTTTGGTAATTTTTATTCAATCCTTGATGTATATAAAGAGTCTATTATTAGACGTTTGTGGTAAGTTGAATTATTTATGGGGGGCTATATGTCATCATCTAAGAGTCTTTTTCGTAAATAGTAATTACCTTCGTAAATAGTAATTACCTTCGTCAATAGTAATTACATTCGTAAATAGTAATTACCTTCGTAAATAGTAAATACTTTCGTAAATAGTAATAAATCTTCTATAAATAGAGGCCTAGGGCTTCATTATTTTTCACGAATTCGCTCAAGCTATAGAGAGAGAAAGTATAGAGAGAATAAGAGAGAAAGAAGAGGAGTATTCGGTTATTACACTGCTGCAGTATTCAATCTCCTAAATAAAGTAAGGGGTGTTATTCTTTCTTCTTGAAGAGAACTTATGTTATTCCATTCTTTGTTATTCTGTTGGAATAACCTGTAAAAGTGGCATACCCTATACATGACCTGTATACGCGGTACACCCTATACTTGGTGAAATCCTTATGTTATTCCATTCATTATTATTCTGTTGGAATAACCGGTATACGCGGAATACCCTATACTTGGTGACATCCATTTATTATTCTGTCTTTACATTTCTGTCGGAATATCTTGTCTGTGCTATACGCCGGACCTGGTTCCATTCTTTATTATTCTGTTGGAATATCCTGTCTGTGTGTTTTACACCAGACCTGGTTCCATTCTTTATTATTCTGTTGGTTCCATTCTTTATTATTCTGTTGGAATATCCTGTCTGTGCGTTTTACGCCGGACCTGGTTCCGTTATTTATTATTCTGTTGGAATAACCTGCTTGTGCGGTCTATCGCATGCATCATGATTTCTTTTGTTATCCCATTCTTTATTATACTCAGTTGGTTAAAACTTTGACTTCTATACTCCATGAAATTAGTGGAATATCCTTGATATTTGTGCTTCATCCAGTATCCTTTCATGGAAATCTTCTTCTGATCATTCTTGAATTTTACACCAGAAAACAGTATCGTGTTGACAAATTTGGACGTTAATAATTCCTGGATAAAATAATTCTTGAACTTGTTTTATTGAATTCTTATATCATTGTCATCATCCTCATGCTTATATTTTGTTGAAAGTCATCTGTGGCCTGTAGTGCATAGATGGACTTGGTATGATTATGACCAGGGATTATTCGGTGTAATCATGACCGTAATATTACAAATGATGTAAAAATAAAAAGTTCTCATTGGCCCGTAGTGCATTGATGGACAGTTGTTGGCATGATCATGACCATTAATGAATACACAAATATTCTTGGCCGTAGTGCATGAATAATTGTGGTCGTGATACTAAAGAATATCCTTGGCCGTAGTGCGGGGGTGATTCGATGATGTGGAATATTTATTAAGCTGAGTCTCAGCTATAACGATGATGAAAAACCTTTTAAATCATAAAAGATAGTAGATTTTATTTTCTACTTGACTCTTTTAATGGATTGCTGGTTCCGCTGTAGTTAAACTTGATGTTTATTGTATTTTATCAGTTTAACACTGTTGAAGGCTAATGATAATTTATTCTGCATTATCTTAGTCATAATATTTCTTACTGGGCTAGTTGAGCTCACCCTTTCTTTCACTGTTCTCTTCAGGAAATGAGAATATAGCTGGGACGAGTCGGGGAACGGAGTGATGGACCAGAGAATAGTATTAGTAGTCCTCACTATTCTGTTAAATAGTGTGACAATAATTGTATTGAGGACACCTTTTGAGTTTGTATGATCTCTAGTAGACAATAATTGTATTCAAACTCACAGTTATGTTTTGTCGTATTATACACGACAGTTGTATTACTAAGTTGTATTTGAATTCTGTACCATGTATCTGGCGACTCAAGATGGGTGATGTATACCTAATTTTGGGGGCGTCACAGTTGGTATCAGAGCTTAGGGATATGATCCCTGGCTAAGATGTGAGAATAGTACTAGGAGGGGAGAGACGGGGAATTCCTTCGTTAGTATGACCTACCTAAGTTTATGTGCTATTTTTTTGGTCGGTCAGAATATAGGGATAATATGTTACATGTCAATTAACCTTTTGTTTTGTGACAGTATCTGAAAATGACATCTGAGAATATTGAGAATGACAATGGAGCACAGGCGATCGTTGATTCACCACATATCAATATCGTTGATTCACCACATATCAATAATCAGGATAATGTGCATCAGGAAGGCGAAAATCCTCATGCAAACAACAACACTGATCAAATGACGAATGATCAAATGTTCAGAGGTTTTATGCAATTCATGCAGCAGCAGGCGAGAGCAACTCCTGTCCAAAACGTAGATGGAAACGCGGGAAACTCTCGGGCGGTCACCGCTAAACAGTTCAAGGAGCTGGGACCACCGGAGTTTAAGGGAGAGCCAAAACAACTTATGGCAGAAACATGGATAAAGCAGATGACCAAGATATTTGATGTCTTGGGATGCTCCAAGGAGCAAAAGGTTCCCTTTGCCGCTTTTATGTTGCGCGGAGAGGCAGATTACTGGTGGGAATCGGTAAAACGTACTCAACCTGCTGTACTGAAGATATCTTGGGAGAAGTTCCAGGAGCTGTTCAACGACAAATACTTTCTCGAAAGTATTCGCCACATGAAGGAGGTGGAGTTTATTAAGTTGGAACAAAATAATATGACCGTGTCGCAATACGAGGCAAAATTTGCGGAGTTATCACGGTTTGCGTCCCACTTGGTGGATAATGAAGAGAGAATGGCGCGAATGTTTTTAAGAGGTTTGAGGCCGGAGATACGTCAACATCTTATTTCTCATAAACTGTGTTTGTATTCAGATGTTGCAAATAGGGCTCAGTTAGTGGAGCGCGATAACGAGTCAACTCAACTAAAAGAGAGCAGCCGGCAAAATTATAATACCAGTGAGAGTGGTCATCGAAGCTGTGACAACAAGCGTGGAGGGAATCAGCAAGCCAGAAATGGTAACCACTTCGGTGGTAATCAGGGCCAAAATAATAAGAATGGATATTTCAAGAAGAGGAGATTCAACAATGATGGAAAGACGTCAGCACCAGCACCTGTTGTTAAGGAAGGAGAAAGACCACCTATCATATGCTTTAAATGCGGAGGGGAGGGACACATCAGTCCAAATTGCGCGATGCCGTCCAAAGCATGTTATAATTGTGGAAGAGAAGGTCACTTAGCCCGATTTTGTCGTTTACCGAAGACAAATTCAGTTAGGGTGGAGGCACCAAAGGCCGTCCCAGAAAGGTCAAAGCCGGTAGTGCAAGGGAGAGCGTTTGTTGTGACCTCCCAGAAAGCAAGGAACCCGAATGAGGTCATCACGGGTAAGCTTATCATAAACTCTAACGAAGTCTATACTTTATTTGATACCGGTTCTACCCATTCTTTAATTTCTCCTACTTGCGCTCATCGATTAAATTTGACTCCGGAGAAATTGGACTTTGACTTATCTGTGGAAACTCCATTGGGAGAAACCTTCATTACATCCACTGTTTATAAGTCTTGTTTGGTTCAAATCGGTACCCTCACATTACCTTTAGATCTTATTTCATTGAAAATACTTGCATTTGACGTGATTCTAGGGATTGATTGGTTAACTACTTATCATGCAAAAATTGATTGTTTCCATAAGGTTGTTAGCTTTCATATTCCTAATCAACCTATTATGCGAATTCAAGCGACCAAACCATTAAAATCAATCACGGTCATCTCAAGCCATAAAGCTATTCGTTTATTGAAAAATGGATGTCAAGCTTTCTTAGCTCATGTCACAGATTTAAACAAAAATACGTCAGTTTTGAACGATATTTCTATTGTTAATGAATTTCCTGACGTATTCCCCGAAGAACTTCCTGGTTTACCCCCAGAGCGTGAGATTGAATTTTGTATCGACCTTGAACCCGGTACAAAACCCATTTCTAAAGCCCCATATCGAATGGCTCCTATTGAACTTCAGGAGTTAAAAACCCAACTGCAGGAATTGTTAGACATTGGCTTTATTCATCCTAGTACTTCTCCTTGGGGTGCTCCTGTTCTATTCGTGAAGAAGAAAGATGGGAGTATGCGACTTTGTATTGATTATCGGGAGTTGAATCATGTCACCGTCAAAAATAGGTATCCATTGCCACGTATTGATGACTTGTTTGACCAGTTGCAAGGAGCCAAATTCTTTTCAAAGATTGATCTTCTTTTCGGGTATCACCAATTGAAGATTAGAACCGATGACATTCCAAAGACGGCTTTCAGAACTCGGTACGGGCATTATGAATTCCTAGTCATGTCCTTTGGATTGACTAATGCTCCTGCTGCCTTCATGGATATGATGAACCGAGTATTCAAGGAATATTTGGATCACTTTGTGGTCGTCTTTATTGATGACATCCTTATTTATTCCAAAAGCCGTGAAGATCATGAGCAACACTTGAGGCTGACACTCCAAAAGCTTCGTGAATATAAGCTTTATGCCAAGTTGAAGAAATGCAAGTTCTGGCTTGAGGAAGTAGCATTCCTTGGGCACGTGGTATCAAGTCGTGGAATATCTGTTGACCCAGCAAAGATTGAAGCTATTCAAAGCTGGGAGCAACCTAAATCAGTGACCGAAGTACGTAGCTTTCTCGGTTTAGCTGGTTATTATCGAAGATTCGTGGAAGGATTTTCTCGAATCGCTACTCCATTGACTCAGCTGACTCGGAAAGATACAAAGTTCGGTTGGAGCGAAGAATGTGAGAAGAGTTTTCAAGAACTCAAGAGGAGACTCATTTCAGCACCTGTTCTGACAATACCATCTGGCTCGGAGGGATATGTCATCTACAGTGATGCTTCGAGCAAAGGGTTGGGATGTGTTCTCATGCAACATGGAAAAGTCATAGCCTATGCCTCGCGACAACTCAAAGAATATGAGAGGAATTATCCTACTCATGATCTAGAGTTGGCAGCTATTGTCTTTGCACTTAAAATTTGGAGGCATTACTTGTATGGGGAGAAATTGGAGATCTTTACGGATCATAAAAGCCTCAAATATTTCTTCACTCAAAAGGAACTCAACATGCGACAACGACGTTGGCTTGAACTGTTGAAAGATTATGATCATACCATCCAATACCATCCTTGAAAAGCGAACGTAGTAGCTGACGCATTGAGTAGAAGATCACATGCAAGTACGAGTGCGATATTGTCAACGCAAGGGCCCATTTTGTGTGACTTGCAAAGGATGGAGATAGAGTTGAAGACTCCAGGGACACATGTGACAATGGCGAATAT
The DNA here is from genome assembly GCA_020205505.1 of Panax japonicus. NCBI lineage: Eukaryota > Viridiplantae > Streptophyta > Magnoliopsida > Apiales > Araliaceae > Panax > Panax japonicus. Next base: position 44,269,947 of record CM035114.1, read on the forward strand.
ACGAGTAGAACCGACTTTAATAGATAAAGTTAAAGCTGCTCAAGCTACAGACCTGGAGCTGATGCGTATGAGGAAGAAAGTGCAAGAGGGTGCTATGCCGGAAGCAAGAATCGATGAAGAAGGAATACTTCGAGTCAACTCCAGACTTTGTGTTCCTAACGACCCTGATTTAAAGTATAAAATCATGATGGAGGCGCACAATACACCGTTTACAATCCATCCTGGGAGTACCAAAATGTATCATGATATTCATCATACATTTTGGTGGAGTAATATGAAGAGAGAGATAGCGTTGTTTATCTCAAGGTGTCTAACTTGTCAACGAGTTAAAGCGGAGCATCAAGTACCAAAAGGTCCATTGCAACCACTTGAAATTCCAGAATGGAAGTGGGAGCACATTACCATGGATTTCGTTACCGGTCTTCCTAAGGTTTCTCAAGGCATAGATGCGATTTGGGTTATTGTTGATAGATTGACCAAGTCTGCTCATTTCTTACCGATACGAGAAACTTATACACTTGAACGTCTTTCTCGTATATACATAAACGAGATTGTAAGACTGCATGGTATGCCGGTATCCATAGTTTCTGATCGAGACCCAAGATTTACTTCACGATTTTGGGTTAGTTTGCAAAAAGCTATGGGCACAGACTTACGATTTAGCTCGGCATATCATCCTCAGACGGACGGACAGTCGGAGAGGACTATTCAAACTCTTGAAGATCTATTAAGACTCTGTGTCCTTGATTTCAAGGGAAGTTGGGACAAGTTCTTACCATTGGTAGAGTTTTCCTACAACAACAGTTATCAAGCAAGTATTGGCATGGCTCCATTCGAAGCGTTGTATAAAAGAAAGTGTCGCTCTCCAGTATGCTGGGATGAGGTGGGTGAAGCAACGTTGTTGGGACTGGAGTTAGTACGTATGACTACGGAAAAGATTCAAATGATCCGACAACGTATAAAAACCTCACAAAGTCGACAAAAGAGTTATGTTGATCTTCATCGAAAAGACGTGGAATTCAATATAGGAGATCATGTGTTGTTACGTGTTACTCCATGGAAAGGAGTTACAAGATTTGGAAAGAGAGGAAAACTCAATCCTCGATTCATCGGTCCATTTTTAATCCTCGATCGAGTAGGAACTGTGGCCTATAGACTCGCTTTACCGCCAAGTATGTCTCGTGTTCATAACGTTTTTCACATATCCATGTTACGAAAATATGTGAAAGACCCGAACCACATTATTGAGTTAGAACCGGACGAAATAGCGGAAGATTTGACGTATGAAGAGATTCCTGTTCAAATCTTGGATAAGAAGGAACATATTCTACGCTCCAAGGTTATACCTCAAGTCAAAGTTTTGTGGAGAAACCACGATGTTGAGGAAATGACTTGGGAGTTAGAATCTAAAATGAAATCAAGGTATCCTTACCTCTTTGACATACCAGGTACGTACCCTAATTTCGAGGGCAAAATTTCATAAGAAGGGGAGGTTGTAAGACCCCAATTTTTATAAATAAAGATGAATTTTCATAATTATTATTTTTGAATATTATAGAATAAATTTGATATAATGTTATAGTTGTGGGTAATATTAATAAATTTTGCAAAGTACGCAAGTTGTTATAAAATATTCGTTTGGTCGGGGAATATTCTTTTTGTCGGGGAATATTCGTACGACGGCACAATCATTGGTGGACCCCACAACGAAAGTATTGTCGTAGTTAGAAAACGACAAAATTAGCTTTCTATAAAATAAACGCCGGAGGTGTTACCGTTAAAACTGTTGAACTACTCGGTAGTAAAAGTACAGTAATACGCGTTGTTGCATAGTAGCACACGGTATTGATTATTGATGCTTACGTGAGAAGTCACTCAGCTATACTCAATTATTGCTACAGTAATTGCTGCATCATATCTCTTATATTATTGATTCAATTATTGTCACAGTATCATCTGTATAATATGTTATATTATTTAAACAATAATTGAGACGACAAGTTATAAATGATTAATAATTGTTGAAAGATTAAATATGTGTTGATTAAAAATAAAATGATTTTTGGTAATTTTTATTCAATCCTTGATGTATATAAAGAGTCTATTATTAGACGTTTGTGGTAAGTTGAATTATTTATGGGGGTCTATATGTCATCATCTAAGAGTCTTTTTCGTAAATAGTAATTACCTTCGTAAATAGTAATTACCTTCGTAAATAGTAATTACCTTCGTCAATAGTAATTACCTTCGTAAATAGTAATTACCTTCGTAAATAGTAAATACTTTCGTAAATAGTAATAAATCTTCTATAAATAGAGGCCTAGGGCTTCATTATTTTTCACGAATTCGCTCAAGCTATAGAGAGAGAAAGTATAAAGAGAATAAGAGAGAAAGAAGAAGAGTATTCGGTTATTACACTGCTGCAGTATTCAATCTCCTAAATAAAGTAAGGGGTGTTATTCTTTCTTCTTGAAGAGAACTTATGTTATTCCATTCTTTGTTATTCTGTTGGAATAATCTGTAAAAGTGGCATACCCTATACATGACCTGTATACGCGGTACACCCTATACTTGATGAAATCCTTATGTTATTCCATTCATTATTATTCTGTTGGAATAACCGGTATACGCGGAATACCCTATACTTGGTGACATCCATTTACTATTCTGTCTTTACATTTCTGTCGGAATATCTTGTCTGTGCTATACGCCAGACCTGGTTCCATTCTTTATTATTCTGTTGGAATATCCTGTCTGTGTGTTTTACACCGGACCTGGTTCCATTCTTTATTATTCTGTTGGAATATCCTGTCTGTGTGTTTTACACCGGACCTGGTTCCATTCTTTATTATTCTGTTGGAATATCCTGTCTGTACGTTTTACGCCGGACCTGGTTCCGTTATTTATTATTCTGTTGGAATAACCTGCTTGTGTGGTCTATCGCATGCATGGTGATTTCTTTTGTTATCCCATTCTTTATTATACTCAGTTGGTTAAAACTTTGACTTCTATACTCCATGAAATTAGTGGAATATCCTTGATATTTGCGCTTCATCTAGTATCCTTTCATGGAAATCTTCTTCTGATCATTCTTGAATTTTACACCAGAAAACAGTATCGTGTTGACAAATTTGGACGTTAATAATTCCTGGATAAAATAATTCTTGAACTTGTTTTATTGAATTCTTATATCATTGTCATCATCCTCATGCTTATATTTTGTTGAAAGTCATCTGTGGCCTGTAGTGCATAGATGGACTTGGTATGATTATGACCAGGGATTATTCGGTGTAATCATGACCGTAATATTACAAATGATGTAAAAATAAAAAGTTCTCATTGGCCCGTAGTGCATTGATGGACAGTTATTGGCATGATCATGACCATTAATGAATACACAAATATTCTTGGCTGTAGTGCATGAATAATTGTGGTCGTGATACTAAAGAATATCCTTGGCCGTAGTGCGGGGGTGATTCGATGATGTGGAATATTTATTAAGCTGAGTCTCAGCTATAACGATGATGAAAAACCTTTTAAATCATAAAAGATAGTAGATTTTATTTTCTACTTGACTCTTTTAATGGATTGCTGGTTCCGCTGTAGTTAAACTTGATGTTTATTGTATTTTATCAGTTTAACACTGTTGAAGGCTAATGATAATTTATTCTGCATTATCTTAGTCATAATATTTCTTACTGGGCTAGTTGAGCTCACCCTTTCTTTCACTGTTCTCTTCAGGAAATGAGAATATAGCTGGGACAAGTCAGGGAACGGAGTGATGGACCAGAGAATAGTATTAGTAGTCCTCATTATTCTGTTAAATAGTGTGACAATAATTGTATTGAGGACACCTTTTGAGTTTGTATGATCTCTAGTAGACAATAATTGTATTCAAACTCACAGTTATGTTTTGTCGTATTGTACACGACAGTTGTATTACTAAGTTGTATTTGAATTCTGTACCATGTATCTGGCGACTCAAGATGGGTGATGTATACCTAATTTTGGGGGCGTCACATCAATCATGTGAATCAATAGTTATAATCATGTGAAAATACGAATTATAGTATAGTAACTTCAACTATACCTATATTTTTAACTTAGTCATGCAAGTATTATCAATTTTGCACAACCTCCCCTAATAGTACAAGAATGTGAATCAATAGTATACACATGTAAACAAATAGTTATAATCATGTGAATTAATAGCAATTAATTGCTCATTTATCCGGTTAATTACCTGATTGGGCAATATAACCTTCAGACATCAATTATTATCGAAATAAATGTTGATTTTCACTAACACTAATAATTCCAACACAATGGAACTATCCAATTCATCTTTAATCAACACAAACTTATTCATCATTAATATTATAATTCACAATATTTAACAAACAGGTCGTTCTCAGGAAAGAGGGGGCTTTCTGATAAGGATTTCTCCTTATTGGCACGCAATTAGGTGACCAAACCTCTCCTTGACAGAACTTCTAGACATTGTCAATATTAGAAATAATAATATGAATAATGTTGTCGTCTCAATTATTGATTTAATAATATATATTATGCAGATGATACTGTGACAATAATTGAATCAATAATATGAGAGTTATGATGCAGCAATTACTGTAGCAATGATTGAGTATAACTGAGTAACTTCTCAAGTAAGCATCAATAATCAATACCGTGTGCTACTATGCAACCACGCGTATTACTGTACTTTTACTACCGGGTAGTTCAACAGTTTTAACGGTAACACATTCGCCGTTATTTTTATAAAAAGATAATTCTGTCGTTTTCTAACTACGACAATACTTCTGTTGTGGGGTCCACCAATGATTGTGTCGTCGTACGAATATTCCCTGTTAAAACGAATATTCCCCGACCAATCGAATATTATATAACCACTTGCTTGCTTTGCAAAATTTGTAAATATCACCCACAACTATAATATTATATTAAATCCACACTATAATATTCAAAAATATATTTCGAGAAAGTTATTCTTTAATCATAAAAGTTGGGATCTTACAACCTCCCCTTCTTATGAAATTTCATCCTCAAAATTAGGGTACGTACCTAGTATATCGAAGAGGTGAGGATATCTGGACTTCATCTCAGATTCTAACTCCCAAGTCATTTCTTCCACATCGTGGTTTCTCCACAAAAGTTTGACTTGAGGTATAACCTTGGAGCATAGGATATGATCCTTCTTATCCAAGATTTTAACATGTAACTCTTCATACGTTAAATCTTCCTTTATCTCGTCTGGTTCTAATTCAATAATGTGGTTTGGGTCTTTCACATATTTACGTAACATAGATATGTGAAAAACGTTATGAACACGAGACATACTAGGCGGTAAGGCGAGTCTATAGGCCACAGTTCCTACTCGATCGAGGATTAAAAATGGGCCAATGAATCGATGATTGAGCTTTCCTCTCTTTCCAAATCTCGTAACTCCTTTCCATGGAGCAACACGTAACAACACATGATCTCCAATATTGAATTCCACGTCCTTTCGATGAAGATTAGCATAACTCTTTTGTCGATCTTGTGAGGTTATTATACGTTGTCGGATCGTTTTAATCTTTTTCGTAGTCATACATACCAAATTCGATCCCAACAACGTTGCTTCGCCCACCTCATCCTAGTATACTGGAGAACGACACTTTCTTTCATACAACGCCTCAAATGGAGCCATGCCAATACTTGTTTGATAACTATTATTGTAGGAAAACTCCACCAATGGTAAGAACTTTTCCCAACTTCCCTTGAAGTCAAGGACACAGAGTCTTAATAAATCTTCAAGAGTTTGAATAGTCCTTTCTGACTGCCCATCTGTTTTTGGATGATATACCGAACAAAATTGTAAATCCGTGCTCATAGCTTTTTCCAAACTAACCCAAAATCTTGAAGTGAATCTTGGGTCTCGATCAGAAACTATGGATACTGGCATACCATGCAATCTTACAATCTCATTTATGTACATACTAGCAAGACGTTCAAGTGTATAAGTTTCTCGTATCGGTAAGAAATGAGCAGACTTAGTTAATCTATCAACAATGACCTAAATCACATCTATGCCTTGAGAAACCTTGGGAAGACCAGTAATGAAATCCATGGTAATGTGCTCTCACTTCCATTCTAGAATTTCAAGTGGTTGCAATGGACCTTTTGACACTTGATGCTCTGCCTTGACTCGTTGACTAGTTAGACACCTTGAGATAAACCCCGCTATCTCTCTCTTCATATTGCTCCACGAAAATGTATGTTGAAGATCACGATACATTTTGGTACTCCCAGGATGGATTGAAAACGGTGTGTTGTGCGCCTCGATCATGATTTTATACTTCAAGTCAGAATTATTAGGAACACAAAGTCAGGAGTTGACTCGAAGTATTCCTTCTTCATCGATTCTTGCTTCCGAAATAGCACCTTCTTGCACTTTCTTCCTCATACGCATCAGCTCCAGGTCTGTAGCTTGAGTAGCTTTATCTTTATCAATTAAAGTCGGTTTCACTCGTATATTCGCCATCATCACATGGGTCCCAGGAGTCTTAAACTCTATTTTCATCCTTTCCAAGTCATACAAAATGGGCCTTTGCGTTGACAATATTGCACTCGTGCCCGCATATGATCTTCTACTCAATGTGTTAGCTACTACGTTTGCTTTTTCAGGATGGTATTGGATGGTATGATCATAATCTTTCAACAACTCAAGCCATCGTCGTTGCCGCATGTTGAGTTCCTTTTGGGTGAAGAAATATTTGAGGCTTTTATGATCCGTATAGATCTCCACCTTCTCTCCATACAGGTAATGCCTCCAAATCTTAAGCGTAAAAATGACTGCTGCCAACTCTAGATCATGAGTAGGATAATTCCTCTCATATTCTTTAAGTTGTCACGAGGCATAGGATATGACTTTCCCATGTTGCATGAGAACACATCCTAACCCTTTGCCTGAAGCATCACTATAGATGACAAATCCCTCCGAGCCAGATGGTATTGTCAGAACAGGTGCTGAAATGAGTCTTCTCTTGAGTTCTTGAAAACTCTTCTCACATTCCTCGCTCCAACTGAACTTTGTATCTTTTTGAGTCAGCTGAGTTAGTGGAGTAGCAATTCAAGAAAATCCTTCCACGAATCTCCGATAATAACCACCTAAGCCGAGAAAGCTTCGTACTTCGATCACTGAATTTGGTTGTTCCCAGCTTTAAATTGCTTCAATCTTTGCTGGGTCAATAGATATTTCATGATTTGATATCACATGCCCAAGGAATGCAACTTCATCAAGTTAGAACTCACATTTCTTCAACTGGCATATAGCTTGTTTTCACGAAGCTTTTGGAGTATCAGCCTCAAGTGTTGCTCATGGTCTTGACGAGTTTTGGAGTATATGAGGATGTCATCAATAAAGACGACCACAAAGTGATCCAAATATTCCTTGAATACTTGGTTCATCATGTCCATGAAGGCAGCAGGAGCATTAGTAAATCCAAAAGACATGACTAGGAATTCATAATGCACGTACTGAGTTTTGAAAGCAGTCTTTGGAATCTCATTAGTTTTAATCTTCAACTGATGATATCCGGAACGAAGATCAATCTTTGAAAAGAATTTGGCTCCTTGCAACTGGTCAAACAGGTCATCAATGCGAGGCAACGGGTACCTATTTTTGATGGTGACATGATTCAACTCCCGATAATCAATACAAAGTTGCATACTTCCATCTTTCTTCTTCACGAATAGAACAGGAGAACCCCAAGGAGACGTACTAGGACGAATGAAACCGATGTCTAACAATTCCTGTAGTTGGGTTTTTAACTCCTAAATTTCAATAGGAGCCATTCGATATGGGGCTTTAGAAATGGGTTTTGTACCGGATTCAAGGTCAACACAAAATTCAATTTCACGCTCTGGGGGTAGGCCAGGAAGTTCTTCAGGGAATACGTTATGAAATTTATTAACAATAGAAATATCATTCAAATCTGAAGTATTTTTATTTAAATCCGTGACATGGGCTAAGAAAGCTTGACATCCATTTTTCAATAAACGAATATCTTTATGGCTTGATATGACAGTGATTGATTTTAGTGGTTTGGTTGCTTGAATTCGCATAATAGGT